>CP141141.1:28728218-29978218 GCA_035235625.1 Saururus chinensis
TTTTTTGCCAAAATTATATTGTATAGGCTTTTGACTTGCTATATATAGGTCTATATATGTGTAGAGTAATAGGAGTGTGGGGCTTTCATGTTGTCAAATGTATAATGTGTGTTTCGGGCTTAGCTGACATTGATGACTTATAAGGAATCCAAAAGATCAGGACAAATTTCTTTGAGGGTCGAAATGTAGCTGCTAAGCTACATTTCTAAATTCGTTATCATTTTTATCTTTCTCTGTGATATGTGTTATGATAAAAACAAGGGTAGACCATCTAAGGAAGCTGATATGGCTAAAACAAATTTAACTGATAGGCCCTAACTTTTGACTGATACATTTGAGTTATCTTTTATATTTTTTGCCGAAAGTATATTGTACAGACTTTTAAATTGCAATAGGTAAGTCTATATTTGTGTAGAGTAATAGGAGTGTGGGGCTTTCATGTTTTCAAATGTATAATGTGTGTTGCCAGGCTTAGCTTACATTGATGACTTATAAGGAATGCAAAAGATCAGGACAAAATTATTTGAGGGTCGAAATGTAGGTGCTAGGATACATTTCTAAATTAGTTATCATTTTTATCTTTCATTGTGATATGTGTTATGATGAAAACAATGGTAGCCCATCTAAGGAACCAGATACGGCTAAAACAAATTTAACTGATAGGCACTAACTATTGACTGATACATTTGAGTTATCTTTATTGTTTTTTGCCAAAAGTATATTGTAAAGGCTTTTGACTTACTATAGGTTGGTCTATATATGTGTAGAGTAATAGGAGTGTGGGGCTTCATGTTGTCAAATGTACAATGTGTGTTTCGGGCTTAGCTGACATTGATGACTTATAAGGAATCCAAAAGATCAGGGCAAAATTTTTTGAGCGTCGAAATGTAGCTGGTAGGCTACATTTCTAAATTAGTTATCATTTTTATCTTTCTTTGTGATATGTGTCATGATAAAAACAAGGGTAGACCATCTAAGGTAGCAGATATGGCTAAAACAAATTTAACTGATAGGCCCTAACTGTTGACTGATACATTTGAGTTATCATTTATGTTTTTTGCCGAAAGTATATTGTACAAGCTTTTGAGTTGCTACAGGTAGGTCTATATATGTGTAGAGTAATAGGAGTGCGGGGCATTGATGTTGTCAAGTGTATAATATGTGTTGCCAAGCTTAGCTTACATTGATGACTTATAAGGAATCCAAAAGATCAGGACAAAATTATTTGAGGGTCGAAATGTAGTTGCTAGGCTACATTTCTAAATTAGTTATCATTTGAGTTATCTTTATTGTGTTTTGCCAAAAGTATATTGTAAAGGCTTTTGACTTGGTATAGGTAGGTTTATATATGTGTAGAGTAATAGGAGTGTGGGGCTTTCATGTTGTCAAATGTATAATGTGTGTTTCAGGCGTAGCTGACATTGTTGACTTATAAGGAATGGAAAATATCAGGGCAAAATTATTTGAGGGTCGAAACGTAGGTGCTAGGCTACATTTCTAAATTAGTTATCATTTTTATCTTTCATTGTGATATGTGTTATGATGAAAACAAGGGTAGCCCATCTAAGGAAGAAGATACAGCTAAAACAAATTTAACGGATAAGCACTAACTGTTGACTGATACATTTGAGTTATCTTTATTGTTTTTTGTCAGAAGTATATTGTAAAGGCTTTTGACTTGCAATAGGTAGGTCTATATATGTGTAGAGTAATAAGAGTGTGGGGCTTTCATGTTGTCAAATGTATAATGTGTGTTTCCGCCTTAGCTGACATTGATGACTTATAAGGAATGCAAAAGATCAGGACAAAATTCTTTAAGGGTCGAAATGTAGGTGCTGGGCTACATTTTTAAATTAGTTATAATTTTTATTTTTCTCTGTGATATGTGTTATGATGAAAACAAGGGTAGACCATCTAAGAAAGCAAATATGGCTAAAAGAAATTTAACTGATAGGCCCTAACTGTTGACTGATACATTTGAGTTATCTTTTATGTTTTTTGCCAAAATTATATTGTATAGGCTTTTGACTTGCTATATATAGGTCTATATATGTGTAGAGTAATAGGAGTGTGGGGCTTTCATGTTGTCAAATGTATAATGTGTGTTTCGGGCTTAGCTGACATTGATGACTTATAAGGAATCCAAAAGATCAGGACAAATTTCTTTGAGGGTCGAAATGTAGCTGCTAAGCTACATTTCTAAATTCGTTATCATTTTTATCTTTCTCTGTGATATGTGTTATGATAAAAACAAGGGTAGACCATCTAAGGAAGCTGATATGGCTAAAACAAATTTAACTGATAGGCCCTAACTTTTGACTGATACATTTGAGTTATCTTTTATATTTTTTGCCGAAAGTATATTGTACAGACTTTTAAATTGCAATAGGTAGGTCTATATTTGTGTAGAGTAATAGGAGTGTGGGGCTTTCATGTTTTCAAATGTATAATGTGTGTTGCCAGGCTTAGCTTACATTGATGACTTATAAGGAATGCAAAAGATCAGGACAAAATTATTTGAGGGTCGAAATGTAGGTGCTAGGATACATTTCTAAATTAGTTATCATTTTTATCTTTCATTGTGATATGTGTTATGATGAAAACAATGGTAGCCCATCTAAGGAAGCAGATACGGCTAAAACAAATTTAACTGATAGGCACTAACTATTGACTGATACATTTGAGTTATCTTTATTGTTTTTTGCCAAAAGTATATTGTAAAGGCTTTTGACATGCTATAGGTAGGTCTATATATGTGTAGAGTAATAGGAGTGTGGGGCTTCATGTTGTCAAATGTATAATGTGTGTTTCGGCCTTAGCTGACATTGATGACTTATAAGGAATGCAAAAGATCAGGACAAAATTATTTGAGGGTGGAAATGTAGGTGCTAGGCTACATTTCTAAATTAGTTATCATTTTTATCTTTCTCTGTGATATGTGTTATGATGAAAACAAGGGTAGACCATCTAAGGAAGTAGATATGGCTAAAAAAAATTTAACTGATTGGCCCTAACTTTTGACTGATACATTTGAGATATCTTTTATGTTTTTTGCCGAATGTATATTGTACAGGCTTTTGACTTGCTATAGGTAGTTCTATATATGTTTAGATTAATAGGAGTGTGGGGCTTTCATGTTGTCAAATGTACAATGTGTGTTTCGGGCTTAGCTGACATTGATGACTTATAAGGAATCCAAAAGATCAGGACAAAATTTTTTGAGCGTCGAAATGTAGCTGGTAGGCTACATTTCTAAATTAGTTATCATTTTTATCTTTCTTTGTGATATGTGTCATGAAAAAAACAAGGGTAGACCATCTAAGGTAGCAGATATGGCTAAAACAAAATTAACTGATAGGCCCTAACTGTTGACTGATACATTTGAGTTATCATTTATGTTTTTTGCCGAAAGTATATTGTACAAGCTTTTGAGTTGCTACAGGTAGGTCTATATTTGTGTAGAGTAATAGGAGTGCGGGGCATTGATGTTGTCAAGTGTATAATGTGTGTTGCCAAGCTTAGCTTACATTGATGACTTATAAGGAATCCAAAAGATCAGGACAAAATTATTTGAGGGTCGAAATGTAGTTCCAAGGCTACATTTCTAAATTAGTTATCATTTGAGTTATCTTTATTGTTTTTTGCCAAAAGTATATTGTAAAGGCTTTTGACTTGCTATAGGTAGGTTTATATATGTGTAGAGTAATAGGAGTATGGGGCTTTCATGTTGTCAAATGTATAATGTGTGTTTCAGGCGTAGCTGACATCGTTGACTTATAAGGAATGGAAAATATCAGGACAAAATTATTTGAGGGTCGAAACGTAGGTGCTAGGCTACATTTCTAAATTAGTTATCATTTTTATCTTTCATTGTGAAATGTGTTATGATGAAAACAAGGGTAGCCCATCTAAGGAAGCAGATACAGCTAAAACAAATTTAACGGATAAGCACTAACTGTTGACTGATACATTTGAGTTATCTTTATTGTTTTTTGTCAGAAGTATATTGTAAAGGCTTTTGACTTGCAATAGGTAGGTCTATATATGTGTAGAGTAATAAGAGTGTGGGGCTTTCATGTTGTCAAATGTATAATGTGTGTTTCAGCCTTAGCTGACATTGACGACTTATAAGGAATGCAAAAGATCAGGACAAAATTATTTGAGGGTCGAAATGTAGGTGCTAGTCTACATTTCTAAATTAGTGTTCATTTTTTTTTTTCTCTGTGATATGTGTTATGATGAAAACAAGGGTAGACCATCTAAGGAAGCAAATATGGCTAAAAGAAATTTAACTGATAGGCCCTAACTGTTGACCGATACATTTGAGTTATCTTTTATGTTTTTTGCCAAAATTATATTGTATAGGCTTTTGACTTGCTATATATAGGTCTATATATGTGTAGAGTAATAGGAGTGTCGGGCTTTCATGTTGTCAAATGTATAATTTGTGATTCGGGCTTAGCTGACATTGATGACTTATAAGGAATCCAAAAGATCAGGACAAATTTCTTTGAGGGTCGAAATGTACCTGCTAAGCTACATTTCTAAATTCGTTATCATTTTTATCTTTCTCTGTGATATGTGTTATGATAAAAACAAGGGTAGACCATCTAAGGAAGGTGATATGGCTAAAACAAATTTAACTAAAAGGCCTTAACTGTTGACAGATACATTTGAGTTATCTTTTATGTTTTTTGCCGAAAGTATATTGTACAGACTTTTAAATTGTTATAGGTAGGTGTATATATGTGTAGAGTAATAAGAGTGTGGGGCTTTCATGTTTTCAAATGTATAATGTGTGTTGCCAGGCTCAGCTTACATTGATGACTTATAAGGAATGCAAAAGATCAGGACAAAATTATTTGAGGGTCGAAATGTAGGTGCAAGGCTACATTTCTAAATTAGTTATCATTTTTATCTTTCATTGTGGTATGTGTTATGATGAAAACAAGGGTAGCCCATCTAAGGAAGCAGATACGGCTAAAATAAATTTAACTGATAGGCACTAACTGTTGACTGATACATTTGAGTTATCTTTATTGTTTTTTGCCAAAAGTATATTGTAAAGGCTTTTGACTTGCTATAGGTAGGTTTATATATGTGTAGAGTAATAGGAGTGTGGGGCTTTCATGTTCTCAATTTTATAATGTGTGTTTCGGCCTTAGCTGACATTAATGACTTATAAGGAATGCAAAAGATCAGGACGAAATTATTTGAGGGTCATATGTAGGTGATGGGCTACATTTTTAGATTAGTTATAATTTTGATTTTTCTCTGTAATATGTGTTATGATGAAAACAAGGGTAGACCATCTAAGGAAGCAAATATGGCTAAAAGAAATTTAACTGATAGGCCCTGACTGTTGACTGATACATTTGAGTTATCTTTTATGTTTTTTGCCAAAATTATATTGTATAGGCTTTTGACTTGCTATATATAGGTCTATATATGTGTAGAGTAGTAGGAGTGTGGGGCTTTCATGTTGTCAAATGTATAATGTGTGTTTCGGGCTTAGGTGACATTGATGACTTATGAGGAATCCAAAAGATCAGGACAAAATTCTTTGAGGGTCGAAATGTAGCTGCTAGGCTACATTTATAAATTAGTTATCATTTTTATCTTTCTTTGTGATATGTGTTATGATGAAAACAAGGGTAGAGCATCTGAGGAAGCAGATATGGCTAAAACAAATTTAATTGATAGGCCCTAATTGTTAACTGATACATTTGAGTTATCTTTTATGTTTTTTGCCGAAAGTATATTGTACAGGCTTTTGACTTGCTATAGGTAGGTCTATATATGTTTAGAGTAATCGGAGTGTGGGGCTTTCATGTTGTTAAATGTATAATGTGTGTTTCAGGCATAGCTAACATTGATGACTTATAAGGAATGCAAAATATCAGGACAAAATTATTTGAGGGTCGAAACGTAGGTGCTAGGCTATATTTCAAAATTAGTTATCATTTTTATCTTTCATTGTGATATGTGTTATGATAAAAACAAGGGTAGCCCATCTAAGGAAGCGGATACGGCTAAAACAAATTTAACTGATAAGAACTAACTATTGACTGATACATTTGAGTTATCTTTATTGTTTTTTGCCAGAAGTATATTGTAAAGGCTTTTGACTTGCTATAGGTAGGTCTATATACGTGTAGAGTAATAGGAGTGTGGGGATTTCATGTTGTCAAATGTATAATGTGTGTTTCAGCCTTAGCTAACATTGATGACTTATAAGGAATGTAAAAGATCACGACAAAATTATTTGAGGGTCAAAATGTAGGTGCTAGTCTACATTTCTAAATTAGTTATGATTTTTATTTTACTCTGTGATATGTGTTATGATGAAAACAAGGGTAGACCATCTAAGGAAGCAAATATGGCTAAAAGAAATTTAACTGATAGGCCCTAACTGTTGACTGATACATTTGAGTTATCTTTTATTGTTTTGGCCAAAATTATATTGTATAGGCTTTTGACTTGCTATATATAGGTCTATATATGTGCAGAGTAATAGGAGTGTGGGGCTTTCATGTTGTTAAATGTATAATTTGTGTTTTGGGCTTAGCTGACATTGATGACTTATAAGGAATCCAAAAGATCAGGACAAAATTCTTTGAGGGTCGAAATCTAGCTGCTAAGCTACATTTCTAAATTCGTTATCATTTTTATCTTTCTCTGTGATATGTGTTATGATAAAAACAAGGGTAGACCATCTAAGGAAGGTGATATGGCTAAAACAAATTTAACTAATAGGCCCTAACTGTTGACTGATACATTTGAGTTATCTGTTATGTTTTTTGCCGAAAGTATATTGTACAGACTTTTAAATTGCTACAGGTAGGTCTATATATGTGTAGAGTAATAGGAGTGTGGGGCTTTCATGTTTTCAAATGTATAATGTGTGTTGCCAGGCTCAGCTTACATTGATGACTTATAAGGAATGCAAAAGATCAGGACAAAATTATTTTAGGGTCGAAATGTAGGTGCAAGGCTACATTTCTAAATTAGTTATCATTTTTATCTTTCATTGTGGTATGTGTTATGATGAAAACAAGGGTAGCCCATCTAAGGAAGCAGATACGGCTAAAACAAATTTAACTGATAGGCACTAACTGTTGAATGATACATTTGAGTTATCTTTATTGTTTTTTTGCCAAAAGTATATTGTAAAGGCTTTTGACTTGCTATAGGTAGGTTTATATATGTGTAGAGTAATAGGCGTGTGGGGCTTTCATGTTGTCAAATCTATAATGTGTGTTTCGGCCTTAGCTGACATTGATGACTTATAAGGAATGCAAAAGATCAGGACGAAATTATTTGTGGGTCGAAATGTAGGTGCTGGGCTACATTTTTAAATTAGTTATAATTTTTATTTTTCTCTGTGATATGTGTTATGATGAAAACAAGGGTAGACCATCTGAGGAAGCAGATATGGCTAAAACAAATTTAATTGATACGCCCTAATTGTTGACTGATATATTTGAGTTATCTTTTATGTTTTTTGCCGAAAGTATATTGTACAGGCTTTTGACTTGCTATAGGTAGGTCTATATATGTTTAGAGTAATCGGAGTATGGGGCTTTCATGTTGTCAAATGTATAATGTTTGTTTCAGGCGTAGCTGACATTGTTGACTTATAAGGAATGCAAAATATTAGGACAAAATTATTTGAGGGTCGAAACGTAGGTGCTATGCTACATTTCTAAATTAGTTGTCATTTTTATCTTTCATTGTGATATGTGTTATGATGAAAACAATGGTAGCCCATCTAAGGAAGCAGATACGGCTAAAACAAATTTAACTGATAAGTACTAACTGTTGACTGATACATTTGAGTTATCTTTATTGTTTTTTGCCAGAAGTATATTGTAAAGGCTTTTGACTTGCTATAGGTAGGTGTATATACGTGTAGAGTAATAGGAGTGTGGGGCTTTCACGTTGTTAAATGTATAATGTGTGTTTCAGGCGTAGCTGACATTGTTGACTTATAAGGAATGCAAAATATCAGGACAAAATTATTTGAGGGTCGAAACGTAGGTGCTAGGCTACATTTCTAAACTAGTTATCATTTTTATCTTTCATGGTGATATGTGTTATGATGAAAACAAGGGTAGCCCATCTAAGGAAGCAGATACGGCTAAAACAAATTTAACTGATAAGCTCTAACTGTTGACTGATACATTTGAGTTATCTTTATTGTTTTTTGCCAGAAGTATATTGTAAAGGCTTTTGACTTGCTATAGGTAGGTCTATATACGTGTAGAGTAATAGGAGTGTGGGGCTTTCATGTTGTCAAATGTATAATGTGTGTTTCGGGCTTAGCTGACATTGATGACTTATAAGGAATGCAAAAGATCAGGACAAAATTATTTGAGGGTCGAAATGTAGGTGCTAGGCTACATTTCTAAATTAGTTATGATTTTTATTTTTCTCTGTGATATGTGTTATGATAAAAACAAGGGTAGACCATCTAAGGAAGCAAATATGGCTAAAAGAAATTTAACTGATAAGCCCTAACTGTTGACTGATACATTTGAGTTATCTTTTATGTTTTTTGCCGAAATTATATTGTATAGGCTTTTGACTTGCTATATATAGGTCTATATATGTGTAGAGTAATAGGAGTGTGGGGCTTTCATGTTGTCAAATGTATAATGTGTGTTTCGGGCTTAGCTGACATTGATTACTTATAAGGAATCCAAAAGATCAGGACAAAATTCTTTGAGGGCCGAAATGTAGCTGCTAGGCTACATTTCTAAATTCGTTATCATTTTTATCTTTCTCTGTGATTTGTGTTATGATAAAAACAAGGGTAGACCATCTAAAGAAGCTGATATGGCTAAAACAAATTTAACTGATAGGCCCTAACTGTTGACTGATACATTTGAGTTATCTTTTATGTTTTTTGCCGAAAGTATATTGTACAGACTTTTAAATTGCTATAGGTAGGTCTATATATGTGTAGAGTAATAGGAGTGTGGGGCTTTCAGGTTCTCAAATGTATAATGTGTGTTGCCAGGCTTAGCTTACATTGATGACTTATAAGGAATGCAAAAGATCTGGACAAAATTATTTGAGGGTCGAAATGTAGGTGCTAGGCTACATTTCTAAATTAGTTATCATTTTTATCTTTCTCTGTGATATGTGTTATGATGAAAACAAGGGTAGACTATCTGAGGAAGCAAATATGGCTAAAACAAATTTAATTGATAGGCCCTAATTGTTGACTGATACATTTGAGTTATCTTTTATGTTTTTTGCCGAAAGTATATTGTACAGGCTTTTGACTTGCTATAGGTAGTTCTAT
The DNA here is from genome assembly GCA_035235625.1 of Saururus chinensis. NCBI lineage: Eukaryota > Viridiplantae > Streptophyta > Magnoliopsida > Piperales > Saururaceae > Saururus > Saururus chinensis. The sequence goes on from CP141141.1 coordinate 28,737,529, forward strand.
ATACGTTTAGATTAATAGGAGTGTGGGGCTTTTTTGTTGTCAAATGTATAATGTGTGTTTCGGGCTTAGCTGACATTGATGACTTATAGGGAATGCAAAAGATTAGGACAAAATTATTTGAGGGTCGAAATGTTGGTGCTAGGCTACATTTATAAATTAGTTATCATTTTTATCTATCTCTGTGATATGTGTTATGATGAAAACAAGGGTAGACTATCTGAGGAAGCAAATATGGCTAAAACAAATTTAATTGATAGGCCCTAATTGTTGACTGATACATTTGAGTTATCTTTTATGTTTTTTGCCGAAAGTATATTGTACAGGCTTTTGACTTGCTATAGGTAGTTCTATATATGTTTAGATTAATAGGAGTGTGGGGTTTTTTTGTTGTCAAATGTATAATGTGTGTTTCGGGCTTAGCTGACATTGATGACTTATAGGGAATGCAAAAGATTAGGACAAAATTATTTGAGGGTCGAAATGTTGGTGCTAGGCTACATTTATAAATTAGTTATCATTTTTATCTATCTCTGTGATATGTGTTATGATGAAAACAAGGGTAGACCATCATAGGAAGCAGATACGGCTAAAACTAATTTAACCGAGAGGCCCTAACTGTTGATTGATACATTTGAGTTATCTTTATTGTTTTTGGCCGAAAGTATATTGTACAGGCTTTTGACTTGCTATAGGTTGGTCTATATATGTTTAGAGTAATAGGAGTGTGGGGCTTTCATGTTGTCAAATGTACAATGTGTGTTGCTAGGCTTAGCTTACATTGATGACTTATAAGGAATGCAAAAGATCTAGACAAAATTATTTGAGCGTCGAAATGTAGGTGCTAGGTTACATTTTTAAACTATTTATCATTTTTATCATTCTCTGTGATATGTGTTATGATGAAAACTAGGGTAGACCATCTAAGGAAGCAGATATGCCTAAAACAAATTTAACTGATAGGCCCTAACTGTTGACTGATACATTTGAGTTATCTTTTAATTTTTTGCCGAAAGTATATTGTATAGGCTTTTGACTTGATATAGGTAGGTCTATATATGTTTAGAGTAATAGGTGTGTGGGGCTTTCATGTTGTCAAACGTATAATGTGTGTTGCCAGGCATAGTTTACATGTTATGTATATAACCCTATATTTTCATGGATGGTTATTATAAAGTAAAACACATTTTTAATATGGAATTTTTAAATATTGCAGGGTGAAGATACCAAGTAATGCCTCAGTGATCTTAAAGGCAGTGGAGAGTGATAAGGGTAGAGCTCATGAGGGCAACCCTCAACCCAAAAGCACCTATGCTTACTTAAGGAGGTTGAAAGTGCATTTCAATAAGCATAGACGACAGGCCAAACTTTTTGAAGGATCATGTTTTAGAAAATACTTGCTGTTAGACATAGAGAAGTTCATGTTCCCACTTCAAGCCTTGCGCCACTTAATAAAAATGTATCAGGGAGAGTATAGGTTTCAAGTGACGGAAGCCTATTCGATGAAGTTGTCTCCGACAGAATTTGCCCAAGTGACCGGTCTGCGTATGGCTGTTGTGCTGCCATCACTTCCAACAGTGCCAAAAGTTTTGAGAAAGGACTCCCTACTTCGTAGGGTGTTCGGCAAGGAGAAGCTTCACATAACGAAGGAGTAGATATACCAAAAGATAATCAGAAGTAAAAGTGATGAAGGCGCGGTGAAGTTGGCCCGCATATTGGTGTTGGCTTCATTCATTGTGGGTAGAGGGTGGGAGCATAAGGTGGACCGGCGGTTTTTCTTGTTGGCTGATGATGTGGATGAGTTCGATTCATATCCATGGGGTAACATTGCTTATTGGGACACCCTGCATGGCTTGGAGGAAGCAAGGAAGGCCCTAACCAAAACCATTTACATTGTGCACGGATTTGTACCGGCACTGTTCGTATGTTTTTAGGGAAGTTTGAATGAGGTTTGAATGTAAACTGATGCATATGAGATTATGACATTTATGTCCATGTTTTGAATATGCAGGTTTGGGCAATGGAAAGGATTCCTCTGCTGGGGGACTTATGTGCTAGACGTGTACAAGATGTTTATCCTAGATTGCTGAATTGGGCTAACTATAAGAAGCCCAGTTATGAAGCAATTGACAAAGCAATTTTTGGAGGGGAGAAGGTAATATATTGTTGTTGTCTTACTATGAATTCTAATTTGCAAATGACATACATGATGACTGATAATGAAAATATTTTGTCTTATAGGTGTTGGTGCATAGGCGCTTGGAGTTGACCCAAGCTGAGTCTGAAGAGGAGATTGTCCAATCAGCCATAGGACTGAAGAATTTTCTAAAGGGGGATCGGATAATATTTGATAAATCTAATATCCCCATTGTTGGTGCCCTACAAGGGGCAGAGGAACATGTAGAAGCAGATACGGAGGAAGAGCCTCGGCGAGCTCATGAAACACTTGTTTCTTTTGTTGATGAGGTGTGGCAAGAGGGAAGTGGATAAAGGACACCTTAGTCAAGCCTGTTGGCACAATAGATATCATTCAGCTAAAACAGGCTGCATTCGACCGGTTGGAGGCCAAGGTAGATAAATTGTCACAAGATGTTTCAGCTTTGTTGTCAAGGAATGGGAGGTCGTCAGAATTATTAGAGGTTAGCTACATTATATTCATTATTATGACTTCTTACTAGTGGTAAGTTTTAATATTAATGTATTTTCACAATAATCATACTATGGTTTACAATATTTACTATTGACCAGGAAGGGAAGGATGCTGAAGATGATTTTGTTCAAGAAGATGAATCCCATCAAAACCCCATCAATGAATCTCAAAGTCCACAGGTTAGTGATTGCAAACTTATGTCATATGAAGGACATGATTTTCTTGCCACAAAGTTATACTTTTATTTCTGTATTGGCCCACATTGTCCTCAAATTTATTGATGTGGATTTGAACTTCTACTTATATGTGCATGTCTTAAAAGGAAATCGACGCAGATGAAGTTCTCCCATTTGATGGTGCATCTGGTGTGGCCGTTGGGGAGGCTGCGGTCGACATTGGGAGTGATGCCCCAAAAGTCAAAGAGGTTGTGGCCCCTGATGTCCATGGTAGGAAGAGGACGGCCAACAAATATGTAAAGACCCCTTATACGGCACCAAGGAGAAGCAAGAGGAGGTTGGTAAGGGGCCCAAGTGAAGTTGAAGTTGAAGTTGAAGAGACTGCTGGTGAGCCCTTAAACAATGACGATGTTCACTGCGAGGGAGAAGAAGATGGGCAGGCTAACATTGAATTGGCGAACCATTTACTTGATCAAATTGAAGATGTGGGAGATTTAGGTAAAGCTAACCCACCTCAGGGACAAACTCCAGTAGGGCAAGAAGTCCACAGAAGCAAGATATGTGGACTAATTGCACTCTCAGAGATAGCCTTGCTGGAGTATGTATGTCCTAAACCACATGTTCTAACACCGGAAGAAGATAAAACCCTGCGAAAGAGCCTCAGGAAGGGTTGGAAATCTTAGTGAGTTCATAGTATAGTAATAGCTTTCATAAAAATTTAATTTCATATTGATCAATTTCATTTACTGTTCTATGTGTTGACCTTCATGGCATTCATACTTGATCAGCCGGCCAGCAATTTGTGGAATCCAGCTGACATCTGAGTTTATACGGTCTGTCATGCATCAACATAGGTGGCTTTGGGATAATGTATGTGCGAATTACTCGATGTATTATTATTAGTTGGTTGTGTTGTACACAATAATAATTATTCTGATTGTTATAGAAACTATATACGAAATTCATTCACCTTTCAATCCCTCTGATATAGCATATAGATGCGTACGTGCTAGCTTTGCGGAAGAAAGCACTTGGGAACCCAATGAATAAGCAAGCCTTCCATCTTGTCCATTTTATGGTAGGTATTTATTTGTTTTTTTTTCATACGTAACTGACAACTGCCAACTACATGACTGACGTCTGAATCTAATTGAATAGGAGCTTATGAGGATGGATGCATCTCCCCTCCTCAGTCTATATGCATCGATGAGGGAGAAGGATGCAACTGTCTCCATGGCCGCCGTTGCATCATCATGGCCAGAAGTTCCTACCAACATGTTGAAGTTGTTGAAGGTGAATGAAAAAGACTTCTGGGAATATGAGGTCCACTACTTCCCTCTTCATATAAACGGTAACCATTGGACTCTCATTATTCTTGACTTGAGGAAGGATGTCTTATACATAATGGACCCATATTACTCTAGCGTTGAGGTAGAGCAGTACTACAAGAAATTGGCGATACTCAGACATGTTTTGCCAATAGTTTTGCTGAAATTGGGTTATGAAGCAGCCGCTACCTTGCGCCTCCCAGTGAGAGAGATAGCCGGACATCCTCAACAAATCAATAACAATGATTGTGGTGTCTGCGTATGCATTTATATGTGGTACCTGTCTCATGGGTACCAATTGAACTTTACCGGAGAGGACGTGCGAATCATGAGGCATAGGGTTGCATACCAAATTCTGCAAAATTCCATATGACGACCATTTTCCCAATGTGTTGTAGATGTGACTTAACTTGATGTTGTTGGTCGTTGACTATGTAATTTTGTGTATGTTTGACTGTTGGTTTATAGGAATAGTGTATGGAGCCATATCAGTTTGTTTAATGTTACATAATCTTGTAGTTATTTGTGTTGGTACTTGAATACATTAATTTAATGGATTGTGTTGGTTTTTGGATGATGTTGAATGATGAGATATGAGCATTATCTCTGACTGAAATTGTTCTAATAAGGCAATTGCAAATGGTTGATCATAGTGGGCAGGTGTCATTGCGCTATTTGGTGGTATGATAGGTTTGAAATATTGTTGCTGATTGGTAAGATTTGGAAGAAATGAAGCATGTGAAGGAATGGAGTACGAAATGTCATTGATAATATAGCAAACAAACAGGTGCATTAAGTTAACAGACGAATGGCCTATGAAATTCATTTGGGAAGGAATTCAATTCAGGCATGTCTTGACTTGCTACTTATTTACAGCTTGTAAACTTTAAACCAGAATGATGAATTGGGAAAAATAACGAGCTTGTAACTGAAGTATTGCTTTATGAAAGAATTAAGTATTTCTGATCTCATAAGTACATACTGGAAATAAATTATTGTCGAACCGTTTGTTTATACAACCATGATGAAACTTGCAGATAATTAAATCCATTTGAAATATAGTTGCCAAACATTGAATAATTAAATCCATCCCTGCCGTGCCTTTTGAAGACATATCCTTGAACAACACCACATCTGTAAGCACCTTCGAAAACACTTACACCGCCACATCAAGTCCATTACAAGAGCTCATATTCTATTTTATACCTAGCGAAACATATAAATCCACATCCTTGCATATGATAAATGATTTCGTCTAACTTTGGTTACAACATCCATTTGCATAGGGTTGTTAGGTACATTCATATCAGAAGTGTGTACTGCTCGCTTGCATAATTACACAACATTGCAGTATTAGACTCTTCCTCTCTGTGCAATACTTTATGTGTTGAATAACAATTTGTCGAAATATAACAACTTAGACAACAAAAAAAGCTTGAGAATTGAAGGTTCTACACCTGGAATTTCTGGATGAATTGCCAAAATATTGTGCACTGAGTCTTTGTCCACTGAGATTGTTCACTAGCACATGCTGTCGGCAAGTGTACATGCATTGATCTCAGCCACTTGTCTCATTTTCTTCTTTCTCTTCCCCTTTGGGGATAGAGGGCTGATCTTCGACTGGATTGGATATGTGTGACGCTTCACCCTAATTTCTTTACCACCAACCATGTTGACTACATGTGGGCATTGCATAGATGTTGATAACTTTTGGGTAGCATGAGTTGGTGATGGGGGCTGGCCTTGAGAATGAGGGGATGTAGCTGTGGATGCATGATGAGTACGGCCCCCGACTGGGTTCTCTCCAATTACCGCAGTACAAGTAGTGCTGTAGTGACCATATTGTTTGCACTTACGACATTGTACTCTTCTTTTTTCTTCACCTCGAGAGAGAATTCGCTTCTTCTTTATCTGGCCCGGTCATGCTTTTCATTGGGAGGCCTCAACTTAAGGCTCTTCACATCTTCAGGAGTCTCCCATCTTTTATGTTCAAGGACCGGATAAACTCCCATGCTATAGATTTGCCTATAAGTTTCCGTTGTGTAGAACGGGGAGCAATAGTCAACATAATTTAGTCTTCGGTGGCCACATGCTGCCAATGCATGTTCACAAGGCAACTCCATTTGTTGAAACTTTCCACATGTACAAGTCTTTGCGATAAGGTCAACTTGATCATCCCCTCTTTCGGACCTAGTTAAGACCTCATGGCCACTTATGGGATAACACATCATCCCTCTCGCTGCTTCATTGCACTTCTGAATCTTGCCTTCGGCATATTTAGTCAAGTAGCCCTTCCAATGTTGTGCCTCCAATCCACGCCTGTACCACATGTCTTGCACCTTTAAACGGATTGCCTCAATGATCATGACAATGTGGAAGTGTCGCTGCTCACTAATCATTCCATTGAAGACTTCACAAGGGTTGGATGTGACTATATTATACCTGGGCGAAGGAAAGTAAGCAGTAACCCACCGTGACTTATCAATTCCAGTTAACCACTTGTATGCCTCAGGGTTTTTCTCCTCAATGATAGCCATTTCTTCCATATATGTCTCCAGCCTAAAAGCTTTTGCCGCCCTGAAGAAGTTACAGTTCAAATCTCTATCTTTGAAATGTGCAAACATGTTTTGAGATGTGTGAAATGCACAATATCCATGTGTGGCATATGGAAACATTTGAGCTACTTGTGATGTGATTGATCTATGCCGATCAGAAAGTATCACTAGGCCCTCCAAATAACCAAGGCGGGTTTCCAAATGTGCAAGGACCAATCCCCATGCATCATTATTCTCTCCTTCTCCGATAGCACAAGCAATTGGGTATATATGGTTCTCACTATCCAATGTACATATCATGAACAAAGTCCCTTTGTACCTTCCTTTCAAGAATGTGCCATCTATACATATAACCCGTCACATGTACTTCTTGAAGTTCTCCATGGCTGATCGAAAGGAAACAAAGCATCTCTCGAATGTAAGATCCGATGAGTCGTACTGGAGAGCAGTTGAGGTGCCCGGATTTGCCTTCTCCAACTCATATAAGTAGGCAGCCAACTCGGCATACGATGACTCATAGGATCCTCTTAACATGTTAAACGCCGCAACCTTTGACCTATATGCCTTCGAATAATTCATCTTCACTCCATATTCTAAATCGACATCAACTTGAATATCTTTGGGAGTATAAGCAACACGTTTCCTAAGTTGTTTCACCACTGAGTCAGCAATAATACCCGCTTTTGCTTGTTTATGATATCCTCCAAATATTGGTTTCCCACATGTATGAACATTGTTCATTACTTTGACTTTGAAGATACTACACCCATTAGTTATCGCAGCATGTAACCTCCATGGACATCCCGATTGTATGCACACAATTGTGAATCGAGATTTATTTAAATATTTTACCTTGAACTCAACGTTATTGTGCATAGCATACTTGTGTACATGTAGCTTCAAAGAGTCCTTATCCATAAACTCTTGGCCAAGGAGCACAACCTTTGGATCTTTTCCATAGTCATACAAATCAACCTCCATAGCCATGTTGTGCTCTTCATTCACACACACATTCACATCTAATCTGCTGAACGATTATATGTATGTCGGTATTAGAATGAGATAAACAGTTCAATTAGGTATAATCAGTTAACTGACTATGTAAGATATGATATGACCTTTGAAGTGGTTCTGATGTCGAAGTTTTCCCAAAAATGCTACTTGATGGTAGTGCTTCCCCCCCACCACCATCTCCGTTATTTATAAAAGACATTGTTCCATGTGCTCTTGTTGGAACTTCATCGTCCTTGCATTTAAAACCACTAAAAATTTACTACACATTCATAATATAGCAAACAAACAGATAATAATAATGATTTAAAATTACTTACCCCTTTCTTTCAGCCATGTCAATGTTTGTTACTTTATTTAAGTTCTGAGGTGGAGCTATTCCACCTTCCGTAGATGTGGCAGTCACATTTTGACGGTTTCCATACCAAATGTCATCATCTCCTCCCACAATGTAGAGATCCTCATCATAATCATGCAATTCAAATTTATCCCATTTCATGTCCTCCGCATGATGCTCTTGCCATCCATCGTAGATGACATCATCTTCATCAATGTTATACATTGTGTTGGCCCCACTTTCTCCATCATTAGCTCCTCCGGCATCATTACCCTCAATTGAGTTGGCCAAATTCTCCTTTGAGATGTTCACCTTATCCACTTCAAGCCTTGCAATGGGGACATCTATTAGTTCCTCATCAGAATCGGGTTGCAAATTTATGTAAACAGGAGGTGGTTTCTTTGCCTCCAACTCCTTGGCCTCACGCAGTAAGTCATCTACTTCTGCGTCGTCACTCAAATCCAATGTGTTCTTGTACAATGCGTCGTCATCTACTTCTGCATCATTCAAAATAACCGACTGGTTAATCTTTGCATCAGATACCTCAAAATTCTGCTCACATTCCTAGAACACATGTACATGTCGCACTTTGGTTATTATCAATGGTAGACCATCGTGCCTGGTCTTCGCATAGCTCAGAAAACAATGAAGAGTCCTAGTATCATGTATTTTCGTTGGAGGTATGTCGAGGGGGATTGCCCAAGGATATGTAAAACTCATATTCAATGAGTATTCCTTGCTACAACATCCTATTACTTTGTAAACCAGGGGCACAAAGGATTCGTACGTCATTGAGCTTTTAACAAATATGAGATCTGAATTGGCATTAGAGCAATCATACTTGTGGCGACTAGCATCCCACTCCCCCCCCCCCCCCCCCCACACACACACACACACATAACAGAGGCTGCCCATCTGTATCCATCTAACTACACCCGCTAGTTATGTCAGTAAGGCTTTAGCAGTTCTCCGTTGATACTTATCAGTTAATGCTTTCAGTTGCATAATTAAAAGAACTTTGTGTTTAACTTCTTCAAATTGCTTCTTAACCTCAATCAATACTTCCTGTATTACAACTCTACATGTGGCACACCTACCCTATAAGTCTCTCCAAAAGCAAATATTAGATTTAGCTGGGAGTTACCTATGTCAGCCACTACCAGTTATCAGTTGAGACGGATTAGTTGTTCACTTTCGCCGACCTTCTCCACACCCATTAATTAGCTGCCTTGCATGTTTCATCTTAAGAGAATATGAGGTAAGAACTAGTTCATCCACAAGAAAAAACATTAGCATATTCTCCACATCCGACATTACCATTGTTCGCTAGGGCCACCTGTAGGTACAAACGCGACTATCCGCGGCTTCCACCAGGAGTTAGGGTACATATGGGGAGGCTGCTCTTCGACATCCACCTTCCGACAACCTAAGTCCCATTGATCTGCCAGTAGGGCGACGAGCATATGGGGCCGTAAGAGAATACCTCAGAAGATAGCATGGGACGAAACCTCCTAGCTGTTCAGAAAATGACGGGTTGTTTCCGGTTTTCACCTTTATGACGAGGTATGGCCCATTTCCATTTCGGCTTAAAGCTGGGTCACATGTGGACATCTCAATCGTGGCAATTTTTCTTCATTCTCGTGCAACACAATGGAAATATGTAGCTAAATTTATAAATCTATATAATAAAGGAAAACGTTTATATGAGCCCGGGCTCATGCGCGCCTCCATGAGCCCGGGGTCTATGTCCAGTCGGACTTACATCCGGTAGTCAATAATGCCCCGTGAGTATTATGGGCCGCCGGTTTTAAATCATTGGGCCCATAGAGCCTGGGCTCACGTAAGCAAGTGTGAGCCCGGGCTCATATATATATTTTACTTTATGAGTCACGTTTAAATGCCTCGTGATTATTATGGCCCGCCAGATGTAAATCCGACGGCCCATAGAGCCCGGGCGCATGTAGGCGCGCGTGGTGCCCGGGCTTATATTTACTTTTTGATTTTTGAGTCCCGTTTAAATGCCTCGTGATTATTATGGGCCGCCATATGTAAATCCGACGGCCCATAGAGCCCCGACGCATGTAGGGGCACGTGAGCACGGGCTTATATATACTTTTTGCTTTTTGAGTCTTGTTTAAATGCCTCGTGATTATTATGGGCCGCCATATGTATATCTAACGGCCCATAGAGCCCTGGCGCATGTAGGCGCACGTGAGCACGGGCTTATTTATACTTTTTGCTTTTTGAGTCCCGTTTAAATGCCTCGTGATTATTATGGGCCGCCAGATGTCATTCCGACGGCCCATAGAGCCCGGGCTCACATAAATGCTTCATCTCCTCCCACGTGTTTTAGGTTACTTTCGAATATAGTATAATAACAGTAAATGAAGCTTTTATATCTAAGCCTTCACTTAGTCGAGATATCTCTTTCCCATCCCGAATTCTAACCATCGATATTGAATTTATTTAACTCTATTTTTTGTTTTTTAAGATGTCTATGGGAAGCTGTAGATTTTGAATTTGCCCAATTTTATTTTCTTATTAATATTTATCATTAGGATTATAACAACCACTAAATTCTATATGAATGCATGATAAACTATTTCTATTGCCACCAATCCAATCAACATAATCCATAAATAAAGCCAGTTCTAACCATGAGAAACATTAGATTTAGCATCTTCAGAAACTTCCGTCTTTGATAATTATAGTTTTGTACTTCTGCATGCCCCCACCACCGACTAGCAAAGTAAACTTTGTTATGTGCATAATGTTCGCTCTCCAAGATCATCATTCTATATAGCAAAATCACTCAAACATGTTATCAGCTGGCCGGCACCTCCACATCGGACTCCAATGTCCTGTCCATTAGCTCTAGCTTCTCCTCCGCTGCCCCTTGAAATCAATAATAAAATTAATGAGCCAAAAATTAATTCGAAATATATCAGCCACCTACCATCTACCATGCATCAGTTAGCCAATATTAGTTCACTTTATGTTAAACATGTACTCTAGTTTATATGGTCTCGTCCTAACTAATATCATATCACATCACTGAAACCTACCATGTAAACATATATTGATCAAAACTAATGAACACACAATGTACTTCAACAAATAATAGCCTACTAACATCTACCAGTCACCACGTAGCCCGTATTAGTTAACTTAGTTTTAACCACATACACTAGGTTATATGGTCTCCTCATCCGTAAGTATCAGAGCAAAGCATACTCCTGAGTAAAACTAATTACATATATTTTTGCCTTCAAATATCAATAACAATATAATGAGCGGCATTTCATTCGATGTTGGTGGTATATGGCAATATGTTCATACCTTTTCTTTTGTTGATTATACAGAGTGATTATTCTGGATCAGATAATGTAATTTATTTGGAGAGCAAGCAGTCATGCACATTACAAAGTTTAATCATTATGATTTGGTGGTGGCAAGAGGAAGTATAAAATAATCATTACTATTGATTTAGATGATGAAGATGTTAAATATGAGGTCTGAAGCATAGATATGGTATATACCATATCTATATTCCCCACCTACAATTAACAACTTTATCGTATGAGTCAATAATAATGATTGTTTTATACTTCTACCAACCACCACCAATGCCTAATGAAGAAACTTTGTGATGTGCATAATGTTTGCTCTTCAAATTCAGCCCATCTTTTGATCTAGCATAATCAATCTATACACTTTGAAGCTGTCTAGCACCTCGACTTTGGCCTCCACCGACTTGTTCTCTGCTCTAGCTTCTGCTCCGCTGCCCCTCGCATGCCTCGAGGCGATGGAGATATAAGTGTACTGCGGTAAAGTGAAGAGTTAGATTTAGTTGAAATCAGTTAGCTACAAGTCATCATTTAATCGAAATTAGTTAACTATCTTCTAACCATATAAACTAGGTTATATGGTATCGTCGTCGCTACATGTTAAATCACATCAATGCGCAAATCTAATGACCACCTAATGTACTTCGAAAAATATTAGCATCATACCATCTACCAGTCAACCATTAGGATGCATTAGTTTACTTTCTTTTAACCAAGTAAACTAGGTTATATGGTCTCCTCCTCGCTAGATATCAGATCACATCATATTCATGAGTAAAATTAAGTACATATATTCTTCTTACTTACCCTAACAACAAAACATATATATTCATTTACTGACTTTCCATCTATTAAAATATATTACAAGCATACTAACTATGCACCTTACACACAAGATAAAGTTGGCATTTTTACTTAATAACACTCTTATTTATCCACCCATATGTAAACATAACTATGGCAAATCAAATGACCTCTTAAAAAATATAAGCCTCCTACCATCTACCAGTCAACAGTTAGGATGTATCAGTTAAATTTGTTTTCTTCTTTCTACTAGGTCATATTAAGCACCAAACACACAAGATATGTTTGACAATATAACTCACATACACGCGTATTTATCTACACATATATAAGCCTAACTTGATCAAATCTAATGACCACACAATGTACTTTACAAATAAACTAGCCTCCTTACATCTACCAGTCAACAATTAAGCACTATCAGTTAACTTCATCTAATCTATACAAACTAGGTTATATGGTCTCCCCTTTGCTATAAATCATATCACATCAGTCAAAACATGGGTAAAACTAATGAGCTATATTTTTTCTTACTTAGCCTATCAATAAAAAATACATTCATAGTTAATTACTTTGCATCCATTAATATCTATCAAAGACATGCATACTAAGCACCAAACACACAATATATGTTTGACAATATAACTCACATACACGATTATTTATCTACCCATATATAAGCCTAACTTGATTAAATGACCACACAATGTACTCTAAAAAAAAAACCTCCTTACATCTATCAACCAACAATCAGGCCCTATCAGTTAACTTATAATTATCCATATAGACTAAGGTATATGATATCCTTGCTAAAAATCAGATCACATCCTTCCAAACATAGGTAAAACAAATGATATATATTGTTCTTACTTAGCCTACCCACAAAAAATGCATTCACGGTTATTTACTTTGCATCTATTATTATCTATCAAAGACATACATACTAATCACCAAACACGTTAAATATATTTGGCAATATAATTCACATACATGTTTATTTATCTACCTATGTATATACCTAACTTAATAAAATCTAATGACCACACAATGCACTTTGAAAAAAAAAAATGCCTCCTTACATCTACCAGTCAACAGTTAGGACCTATCAGTCAACTTTTTTTATCCAAATAAAATACAGTATATGGTCTCCTCCTTGCTAGAAATCAGATCACACCCTTCAAAATATTGGTAAAATAATATATATTATTCTTATGTAACCTCCCATCACTCACTTTTTGAAGTGCAAGAACAAAATGGACACTCCAATTTAAAGAACAATGCACAGAGGAAAACAAATAGAGTACAGAGCAAACTGGCAACAAACTAAATATGTGGAGTTTATTCAGTATGAGAATGTCAATCCACAGAAGGTGATTTCTAGAACTAACTACTCATAGCATTCCATATCTTTGATTAGCCCAGGCACTCACAGTTGCCTTAAGTCAAGTGGCTGTCAAAACATCTAACAATTATAATGCCACTAAAACGAATTAACAAAGCAAACAACTCACAAACGGGAGACAGATCACAATTTTCACAGGACCACATTCATTGAGAATTGGCTATTCCATCTCTATAAACCCACCTCTAAAGTTTTATCTACTCCAATAATCAGGTTCCCATTAGAAAGAAGTCGTTACAACAACATTTCTTCTATTTCACAGGAAGCCACAATCACAAACAATTACAACCGATGTTTACCAAAGAAGCAGTTTTACCATGTCCATGCTCTTCGGCCACGGCACGGGCGCCCGGTATCTCGGTGGCAGAGGCACCAGGCATCATAATGGCGACTGTGGACAGTGCCGCTCCTGGTGCTCCATGTGCCACCTGACTGCTCCGCCTTGATTCCCTTCCAATTGTCCAGGCAGGGTATGTAGTCCACCGCACAGGAGATCTCACAAAGCTTCCACCCGAAATCCACCACACCATCCTCTTGAGAGGTCGATGTAGGGCAAAGCGAGCGTGAGGGAAGAGGGGGAGGGAGGGAAGAGGCCGAAGGGAGGAGCGATGCCGAATGGGGAGAAGGTGGCCGGAAGAGATGTAGCTGGAGGGGAAAAGATGGCCGGAGGAGAGATTGCCGAAGGGGAGAGAAAAGACAACAAAAAATAAGAACTTTCTCCTTCTACGGTGGTATGTGATCTTTTATATGTCCTAAGGGCATTTGGGTCATTGTTTGCGTGCGTGTGGGAAACACACACGTTCTCAAGTCTATTTTTGCAAAATCAACTTTCCTGGCCTAAAAGTGTATTTTCGACGTTTGTCAGGTTTATTTCTGAAAATTTTTCCTTTTCCTGCTTCCTTCTCAACCATCCTCCTCTCCAGCCTCTCTCCAACAATCATTGTTGCTGCCAATCTATTCTTAGGGTTTGTCATCTTCACTTCATGCAATGACTGTCTGCTGGTTGATTTCTGCCCTAGATTGCTCTCCCACCTGTCTGATAATCCTGCACTATCCCTTCCCACCATAGAGGCCCACTTCTTCAAGACCAACCTGTTGGGGCTGAAGGAGTAGGGGGAAATCCTCCAGATCAGCAACATATGGAATCAGGAGGAGGAGAAAAGCAATAGATGACACATATTGGAGAGGAGCAGTGGCAAGTTCCTGAGGCAGTTCAAGATGCCGAAGGTGGATGATGTAACGGACGCCATGGAGAACGGGGTGCTCACTGTGACAGTGCCCAAGGTGGAGAAGAAGAAGCCTGACGTCAAAGCTATTGAAATAAAAAATAATAAAAGCCTAAACCCTCCATCGGGGTCGACGAAGGGGAGATTTGATGGATGGAGAGACTTTGCCGCGTCATGGGAGATGAAGCTCGGCGAAGGGGAAATAGGTAATGGAGTCTCAGTTAGGAGAAGGGTTATACCTTAGTTAACCCTCCTGAACTAGACCGTCTTATCATATTTTAACGGCTAGATTAAAACTCGGCGTGAAACATGCAATTTACGTTGTTTCACATGCTAGGTGAACTCCCAATTGAAAATCCAAAGAAACGGCGTAGTGCAGAAGCCCATTTAATGTTTGTAGTTATTAGTTAGCCATTGGATGAAGATCCAACGTTCCATGTCGTTCATAGCCTAGCTACTACGGTGTATTACCCCAGCACAGATTTCCTCCACCCTTCTGCCACCAAACACAGCTTGCCTTCCACACTCTGGAAATCCCTCGACTCCCCTCCTCTCCCACTCCCTCTTCCATCACAACATTATCATATGCCATATCCCTCCTTCATCGGATCCGGCACCTTTGCCCCTCTCCACAATTTGCCGCATCGATTTTCATGCTGCCAAACAAAAAGGTTTCAGTGAGGGAGGACAAGAATGGGTCCCAGCGGTCCAGGGAAAGAGGATGGTCATAGATGTTGGGGCGGCGGCCAACTGAATAAGCGATATTCGCGTAGGTTGTATGAGACATTGAGACTTGGGGTCAAAGTGCTTGAAAAGAGAGAGATTGTGTGAGTTATTTGGTCTCCACTCAAACCTCCCCTCCGATGCCATCCCCTCTCTCTTGACAACGTAGGTTCTTGAGCACAAGCTATATCTTTTCCCACTTCCTTCTCAACCAACTTCCTCTCCAGCCTCGGCCATTACGTCTTTCTCGCATGATCGTTGTTGTCATTTTATTCTTTGGGGTTTTCATCTTCACTTCTAGCAATGATTGTTTGCTGGTTGATTCTGCCATGGATTGTTCTCCCTCGTGTCGGATAGTGCTGCACTTTCCCTTCCCACCACAAAGACCCACTTCTTCAAGGCCAACCTGCCGGGGATGAAGGAGGGGAAAATCCTCCAAATCAAGCGGGTACAGAATGAGGAGAAGAACGATCGATGGCACAGACTAGAGAGAGGAGCAGCGGTAAGTTCATGAGGTGGTTCAGGACGCCGGATGACACAAGGGTAGACGACGTAACGGCGCAATGGAGAACGGGGTGCTCACTGTGACAGTGCCCAAGGTGGAGGAGAAGAAGACAAACAAACTAATAACAGCCTAAACCCTTTATTGGGGAGGAAGGGGAGATTTGAATTATGATGGAGAGGCTTTGCATGTCGGGGATGGTGGGGGCTTAATGTAATTGGGGGCCTTAGGCAAAATATTTAACGTTAATATTTAGTATCTAATGTAATAGTAATATATTAATTAAATAATTTTACTTAAAATTTATCATTCTTGCTTTTTGAGTAGAAAGTTTATTAATTAAATTTTTATAGTAAAGTTTTGCTAACATATTTTTTTCAATAGATAAAATTGTTATCCCATTTAATCTTTCTTGTGACATTGTTGATCGTAAGTAAAATTTTATTAATTTTAATTTTGAAAAGCTTCTTTCTGCAGAATCAACGATTACAGGTATTGTCAAATATATCCTATAAACAATACATGCATTTGGAAAAGAATCTAATTTTTTTATATAGTTTAGAGTTTCAATTGGGGTAAGTATTTGTATTTGCACAATTTCTTTTAAAATATTTAATTCCAAAAATAAATATAAACCATCAATATCAAGAAATATGTCATGTTTTAAATAATGTTCAAGATTAAGACAACTTTTCTTCAAAGTATCATCATTTAATGATTTCAATTTTTTCAAGGTAAATAAAAAACCAAAAATACCCTCATATATTTGAAATTGCTCAAACCTACTCTTAATGGAAGAAATAGCTTGGTCTACTATATATGCATTACCTCATTATTAACATTTTCATCAAATTGTTTCTTTCTTATGAATTATACATTTAACATTAAATATAGGTTCTATTTCTATTCCACTTGCATATCTGAAACCCTTTTATCTATATTTTTCTAAAAAAAAAATAAGTCCTTGTAATTGATTTATTGCAACATCAATGTGCATGTCTTCATATTGTAAGTTTTTACTAACAGAGCTAACTACAAATAATATATCATACCAAATAATCATGCCTAACAAGAACTCGAAAATTTCAAACTCATATGTTGCTAAACATTTAGCTTCACTTTTTATCTTAGGATCTTCACTTTTTTCTGCTAACTGAAGTAAATCATCTCTTAATTCTCGAGCTTAAAATTTTATTGCTTTAACACTGTCAACACGACTTTCCCATCGTGTTTGTGACAATGATTTAATAGTTAAGACTGAAATATTATCTTGTAAAAATTTTCATCTCTTTGTAGAGGATGAAAATAATGAATATATACGTTGTACTACTCCGAAAAAGGATATAGCCTTAGGACAAAAATTAACCATATCACAAAGTACTAAATTAAGATTATGACAACCACATGGTGTGTAAAATGCTCTACGATTTATTTTTAATAGTCTTTTTTGTACACCTTGTTGTTTTCCTTTCATATTAGATCCATTATCATATCCTTGTCCTCTTATATTATTAATATGAAGTTCAAGATTTTTTATATCACTCATAAGTTCATTAAAAAGTCCATTTTCAGAGGTATCATCTACTTTTAAAAATTCTATAAAATATTATTCTATTTTTATTGGACTAGTTGAAATATCAACACATAGCAATATAAGAGTCATTTGATGACTATCATCTGGAGTACAATCAAGTAGAACAGAAAAATATTTAGCTTCTTTAATGTTACTAATTATTTTATTTTTTATTTCAAATGCTAACATTTGTATTAGTTTATTTTGTATATTATGCCCAAGGTAATGATTATGAATTTCACCATGTTGAACGCGTCAAATATGTTCTTGCATAATTGGATCAAATTCTGCAATCATTTCAATTAGGCTTAAAAAGTTTTCATTATTATCTTGATAGACCTTCTCATTTTTTCCACAAAATGCCAAGTATTTTTTTGCAAGATTCTTAACCACAACAATAATTCTTAATAAAAAAAATTCCAATGTTCTTTCTCTTTATTAATTTGTTCTTGGATGTCCTTGTCAATTGTTCTATTTTTAAATAATCTTATTTCTAAATCCACCCAAGTATTCATGTTAGTTATATGTTCATTAGTTATCTCATGGATTTTAAGCGTAATACTAAGATTTTTCCAATCTTTTTGTTCCTTCATTGACTAATTGACTTGTGCTAGGTTTTGAATTAAAAAACTAACAACAAAAACAATATACTTTATCTAAATCTTTTGAAAACACTAGCCATTTTCTATCATGTTTTTCTCCATTTTGTAGTTTACGAATGTAATGTGTAGTTGAAAAATGCCTAGAGTCTTTATCTTTAGGAAAATTTATATCTTTTTCTGTAATTGGACCTCTTTCTACTAATAAATTTTTTAACTTTGTATCAATGTTTACCCATTGTCCTAGATCATAAATGTTAATAGGAATAGAATGAGATATTTTATTAAAGTCTTCATCTTTTTTATCTATTTGAGTAAGATTTTCACTTTCTTCTATTTTTTTTTCTTCATTAGGAATAGAACTTGATGGTTTATTATGCTCATTGGTATCATTTTCATTTGTTATCTTCTAGTTCTTTAAGAATTGGTTGTTCAAATACTAAATTGTCAATTAAGCTTCCTGTCAAATCTTGTTTATTACTTGTTACAAATTTATGAAGGGCACCTTTTTGAGATTGAATTAATTTATCTACTCTTCTTTTTTTATATAGTTTTTCATATCCGGATTCAAACTGTCTATTAGACATATTTGTTATTATATATTTGCAAACAAAACAAAGCCTTGAAATATAAAACTATGATAAAATTATAAGAAAAGAGTAATATAGCTAAAAAAGTAATATAAACTAAAATTAAAAATTAAAATATCAAGACAAGTTTGATGTGACAAGTAATCTCCAAATTTGCAAGAGATGAGAGAGCACAAGAGATGAGATGAGAGCTTTTGTCCTTGAAAATTGAGATGGATGTAGAATCAAAATTGGTGAGAGATGAGAGAAGTTTGACTTATTTATAATATGCACATAAAAAAAATTTGCTCAATGGCTCGTTATGGGCTTGAAATTATTGATGGAAAGTGGAACTTAGTTTCCTTTATACTTTGGAAATTGAAATATTCTAAGGAATAAATTAAAGCATATAACTGTTGGCTATATGTAATTTCCTTTGGGACTTGGAATAGACAATTTCAAACTCATTAATTATGGCAAAGAACATTGGATGACTTTGTGTCTTTCCAAAGCTATTTAAGTCTAGTTTTCATAAGCTACTAGGTAAGGAAAGGAGTACACTAATTAAGGGGATGGGACAATTTCTCATCTATGCATTAAAATTTTATCTATTAAATATATATATATATATATATATATATATATATATATATATATAAATAATGGGGGCCTTGATTTTAGGTGGGGCCTTAGGCAGCTACCTAATGATCAAGCCGCCCCTGGCGAGGGATGAAGCATGCGAGAAGGGAAATAGGTAATAGTCTCAGTCAAGGGAAGCGTTATACCTTAATCAACATTCTTGATCTAGAACACCTAATAATATTTTAACAGCCGGATTAAAACATAGTGTGAAACAAGATTGACATTGTTTTGTATGCTAGGCTAAATCCTAATTGAAAACCCTAATAAACAGCGTACCGCAAAAGTCCATAATGTTGTAGTTATTAATCAGCCATAAGATGATGATCTAACGTTCCATGCCGTTCATGACCTAACTAGGATTGTGTATTTGAAGCAGCACCTAGCTTCAATCATACGAAAGGGAAGAAGATGAGGAAGGAAGAAGAAAGCATATTCTCTTTTTCCTAATCTCAAAACAAGGAAGATGACCCCCTTATAAGGGGAGGCAAGACTCCCAAGGAGGGGAGTGCCACCTATTAAACACTAACCAATTGGGCGATCCCACAGCTAGTCTATTACAATCCCGAATGAATTATCTTCCTATACTACATCTTATCAAAACATTAAAAGAAAGTACTACAAAGCAAAGTCATAAATATAGTAAGTTATATAAAAGGAAAGTAGAGCAAAGGCGGGTACAACTATCTTTGAGTGAGCTTTGTAGAAAATACACAACACTCCACCATGCTTTGCTTTTGCCTTGTCCTCAGGGTGATCATATAGGAAAGTGAGTCAAGAACTCATCCTCAAATATCTACAATGTATCCTCAAGAAGCTGGCCCTGCCAAGCAACAAGTACCTCCATAACAATGAAGTCTGAGCAATGCACTCGCCTTTTATCAACAATTGAGGCAAGAGGGGGGGAGCCTGACTCAGGGGAGCCCATAAGTGGCAAAGGAAGAACCTGAGGCACCCAGGCCAGATCACTAATAAAAAAAAGTTTTAGGCAAGAGATGTAGAACATCAGGTGCACCAAAAACCCATCGGGAAAGGAAAGACAGTAAACCATTGGGCTGATGTGCTTTGAAATGGGATAGGGACCATGAAGTGTGGAGCCAGCTTAGAGTGCTCAACCTGAAACAAATACATAGACAAGGTTGCCCACGTGAAACTCATGATCGGAATGGGTCTTGCCATACACCTATTTCATGCGGTTATGAGTGGCAACTAAATTGCATTTGAGGTGTCGGAGAACCTCATCCTGAGTTTGGAGCATGTAACCACCTCAACCACCGAAGAGCATTTTGGCACATATGATAAACTAGTAGGAGGGGTGGCCATAGACTACCTCAAATGGAGTATATCTTTTCCGTGTGTGATAGGCAGTGTTATACGACCATTTTTCCCAAAGAAGATGTTGAAGCCACTGATAGTGCTACTCCCCCATAAAGCACTGCAAGTAGTACTCTAAGCAACGATTAACCACCTTGGTCTACCATCCATTTGAACTCATGCCAAAACTAAGAGAGAAAGATCTAGTCCCTGTTCGAAACATTAGTGGGTGGCATGCCATGCAACTTGGCCACCTCACGAACATAGAGTTAAGCCATAGTCTTGGAGGTGAATAGATAACCAAGGGCATAAAAATGAGCATACTTGGATGGTCAATCAATGGCTACAAAGATCACTGATTTGCCATGCACCACTAGCAAGGCCTCCATGAAATCCATAGACACATCCTCCCAAACCTTATCAGGAATAGGGAGGGGCCGAAGTGAACTGGCCAAGGAAGTAGTCGCAGCCTTAGCACACTAACATAAATCACATGCAGAAACATAATCTTGAACCACCCTCTGAATACCCTACCATAAGAAACTTTGAGTTACTTGCTTATAAGTCTGAAAGGAGCCCTCATGACCCGCAAAAGGCATGTCATGGAAGTGAGAAATAATGCGACAGTGGAGGTCAGAAATGTCAAATACCCAGAGGCACCTCATCCATAAGAGAAGGTCATCCTACAAAACAAAGAAGGGTAATGTGGCCAGATCCAACTAAACACATGTAACCAGCTTGTTAGTGGATGTATCCTCCATGTAGGGCAAAAAGACATAGAGAGTGCTAGGCATGAACCATCAGTAGGGTGTAAAGCATCTGCCATAGTGTTTTTCACCTGTTTTTTGTACACCAGTTTATATCGTAGCCCAACAGTTTATTAATCCAACATTGCTAAGTCAGAGTGGACACCATTGCTCGAGAAAGTATTTCAAAGGCTTGTAGTCCATATGGATGAGAAAGCGAAGGCTGGGCAAGTAAGGGCTCCATTTCGTAACTACATGAACTATAGCGAGCATCTCTTTCTCATAGGTGGATAGAGACATCGAATGGCTGGAAAGTGCCTTGCTGACCAAAGCAATGGGTCATTCATTATGAAGTAAAGCTTCCCAAAGACTGGCATCAAAAGAATCAATCTCTAAAACAAAGGGAAGACCAAAATTTGGTAGGATCAACACCAGAGCGGTGGCTATGGCTAGATTCAACCTGATGAAGGCTTCTTGGGCCGCCTTTGTCCATACAAATATTCTCTTAGTCCTATAAAGCCTTGGAGTGCCATACACAAGTGGGCGTCAACCAATATAGCAAATCATCCACCCTCAAAGGGTCAGCAGTGACTGTCTCATTAGAAATAATATGGCCAAGGTACTCCACATATTTACTGCGAAAGTAACACTTTGAGTGCTTAAGAAACAAGGAGTTAGCTAGCAAAATAGAGAGAATGGACCTGAGGTGCTCCAAGTGGTCCTCCCATGAGGCATTATAAATCAAAATATCATAAAAAAAAACCAAGATAAACCGACAAACAATATCATAGAACAGATCATTCATGAGGCTTTGTAATGTGGCATGGGCGTTCGTCATACCGAACAGCATGACCAAGAACTCCAAATGGCCGTCATGAGTTCAAAAGGCCATCTTATAACATCCGTGGAATTCATTTAAATTTGGTGATAACCTAAACGAAGATAAAACATGCTTAAGATACTAGCACCAACTAACTCATCAAGTAACTCTTAAATATTAACATGAATGAGATACTTATCTTTGCTGATAATGGCATTGAGGGACTACAACAAATTTGGCCTTTTACAACAAATTAATTTGTCGCAAAAGATACTAATTTCGTCACAAAAGGTTTTTTCGACAAAAAATAGTTCGTCCCACAGTTGTTGCAAAAGGCTCGTCTCAAAATGTTTTTTGTAACAAACTTAATTTTGTCCTAAAAGGGTATATATTTGCTACAATATTATACGTCGCAAAAGATAAGTTTTTCTGTAGCAAAATGATATAATTATATTTGGATAAAACCCAAAAAAAATGTCCAAAAAATTAAATAATAAAAAATTAATTTTCTATTTGCGAGGAAACAAATTTGTTGCAAAAAAAAATTTAGAATTATAAATGTGTAGTATTTGCGACAATAATTAATCATTCCAAAACGAGAAAATATATTTGCCACAAATGCATCCCATTGCAAAAAACTACTTTTGATTTATTGAGTTCTATATTTGCAACAAATTATTTTGTCCCAAAAATGTATCTGCAAGACTATTTGGGGCAAAAACAATTCATTGCAAAAACAGTTGAAAGTTGAAAAAAAAATTATTTGATAGTATGCAACAAAATTTTCTTGTAGAAAAAATATATTTAAATAAACTAATAAAATTTCAAGTTAAACTTGAACTCAAATATTGCATTAAAGTAGAATTTCCAAAATTTATGGTTATTGTTAAAACTCCAATTTTAGCGATGGTCATTGAGGACCGTCGTTGAAACTCCAGTTTTAGCGATGGCATTGAGGACCATCGCTGAAACTCTAGGTATTAGCGACGGCTCATGTACTACAGCAACAGTTTAAACCGACGTTTCTTTAAATTTTTAAAAAATAAATAACCCATACGAAAATTACTAGCTCTTTGTGTTCTACAAGAATCTACAAGTAGATCTCATTGAGCCCTAAAATAATGGAAGATCAGTTATTCTATTGACTAGTACATGCATCAAGTCTTAGTGTTGACTCACTAACAAGATGATGGAGCAAAATCAGAGGTCAAGGGTAGAAAAACATTTAGGGAATTGTTAATACAAATCTATCTATCCATAAATATCCATCCATATGGGCGATTAGTGGTCAGCATTTCCTTAATGGCAACTGGCAACCAATACTAATAGAATGTCAAAGTAATGGTTTATCTTGTCCACACGATTCTGCATACCTGAACTAATATTGATTAACACATAAAATATTTGCAACAATTAATAAATTATGGGTGCTTTATGTTCAACATATAATCCAACATATAATTGCAGATCTTTATATCAAAAGTGTACTCGAACATACAAAAATATAACCAAAACTAATAGATAAATTTCCAAATCCAATATCTGAACAGGATCTTCAAACATACCTGAGGAAGCCAATGACAAGATTTAAAACTCCAATGGCCAGTCCTGTTAGGAAGTATCAACATCATAATACAATACAACACACACTAGAGATGTTGGACAAGCTATACTACTAGAGTATTGAGACAGACCTTGGCCACCTCCAACATCAGTAGTTAATTCTGCTCTCCCTGAAAAAGGAACGCTATATGTGATTAGCAAAAGATCCGGTCATTATACAAAATTGCTTCAGGTGCACTTCTCCTTGGAAATAAAATTTATTTAAAAAACACTTACAGCAAGAGGAAATCTGAGCAAGGCAAACACAACCAAGGCAGCAATCCTGGCTGTGGCACTCCTCCAATCACATGGTCAATTCCTTGGGAATATTGTTCTATAGAATACACGCTTATAATTGCAGTCCTAGCCATGCAAACAAATACCATGAAGTTACTCATGGCCCATTGTATTTTTGAACCCATCTGTTGACACATTGGCTGTATGAAGAATGACCAGGTTTCATTAGAGTTTGGCTGCTCACTATCACCTACCCACTTCGTCATAAGAGCTCTGAAAGCTCTGGGTGACCTGCGAGAGGGAAAAATGCTTAGGAAGAGACAATAATAAAAATAATTAATAAGATAAACAACTAGAGGGAGATCTTTGCATACCCCATGAATGTTTTCTGCCATGAAGCATAGATGAGTTGAGGGGGCGGTCTTGATTCATTAACCATATTCCTATTTGGTGCACAGTGATTCATTGTTTGTGGGCTGTTGGGATACTTTTTCTGAAACATGACATGAAATGAAAAAAGGTGGAAGTTAATCAGTTTTTGACCAATTAGAGTTGTTCAAATAATCAACGAGATTTCAATTGCAATGAGTAAATGAAAAAGGGACAACCAGGGTTGTAGTTGCACATATCATAAAAGTAATATACAACAAGAAGATAAAACGTGTTGCTGGTAATTTTCACATTTGTTTAAAGTGCTAGATACACTTTTGTTTGCCCATCGCAAGCAAAAAAACTATTGGTACGATCCAGATTTGGACTATGTCCTCTACACTAGAAAACTGGTAAACAGTCCTAGAATATAGAAATTTGATAACCAATATCCACAAATCAGGAGTTCTGTCAAAAGCACCAGTTCATTATCTACCTGGTCCATGGGATCAGTCAGTTCAGAGAATGCATTTGCCAGTTCCCGACCGCATATAAATAATTCCCGACCGCATATAAATAATTCAAACCGTTCTGTCAAACCTGCATAACTGATTTGAACATTATTAACATAAAAGGCAAAAGAATAGCTGGAAGAACATTAAAGGTAGCATCAACCCACAAGACATTCAGTAAGCCCAAAAGGAAAAAGAAAAAGAAAGTAACACTCACGGAGGATTAATGGTGTCAGTCCATTGACGAAGCCAATCTGTCGATATCCAGAAAAAAGGATCATCTAATGATTGAACAGCAGCCTCAGAAAGAAGTGATCTCACTTCTTCTCTGCGTGTAGTTATAGCTGTAACCTCTGCTTCTTTTCTCTTCTTATAATTTTCGGATGCAGCATTAAGCTCTGCATTTATTTTTTCTATATCTTCAAAAAGATGAGAGGGAAGAAAGTCGGAGTCACTTTTATCCAGGTCGACTATACATCAACATGTAAGCATCAGAGGACGAAAATACCTCGTCATTGCTTGCATGATTATCATCAACAGTAAAATGTTCTTTCCCAGAACAACCTAGTTGAACAGTTGACTGAGGTTTGCACTTAACTGAACCTGAGGATCTTTCACCAAATGGATTAAAACCCAGGTCACAAACATGCTCATCATCAATTTCCACCAGTGGCCACTCCGCTCATGCTTAATATGTGCCACATAATGGCCACTATTGACATCAGTTCTCTTGTGGATTAATATGGCTGTCAATTCATATACTGACTCTAGATTAGCAGGATCACATAATTTTTCCATCATATTCAGCAGACGAGGGAGAGGGAAACTGAACATTGAGGTTAACTTCTTTTTTGTAGTAGTCTGAAGGGGGGGGGGGGGGGGAATCATCAATACAACTGCAAATTTATGGTGTGCATATGTTTTATATAATGTATAGAAACTGTGGAAGGCATAGCTGAGGAGCTAAATAATAGTACCTTAGAAAGAAAAACACAACACTTAATTGGAAATTGAGTATAGAAGGCAGAGTGTGAAGCTTAACAGAACGCGTAGCATCCACTTGTTTTCGACATGACTCGCAAAAATATTGGTTTTCCCCTTGTAGCTCCTCCGCACTAAAGTAATCATCTAAACTCTCGTGAAGGTTATTCAGTCCGCTGACATTTAACTCAAGCCCATAGGAATCTTCTTTCTTTGAAGATGCATTAGATTCTTTTCCGCAAACTGAACACCTGAAGAATAAATGCAGCAGGTCGTGTTATTCCATACTAATTTCTGAGCATGCACCATGTAGAATCAGGTAACAAACCACTCCTGGCAATGATGTAGCTCATGATGACCCAGATGCCACAATAAAATTGTTCAATTAGAGAGTGTATGCACACTCAAAAAATTTCAGTAACATGTTACATTTGTGTTGTGGCCATAACGCAGACCTGATTGCATCTAAGATCATATCATAACTTGTCCTACCAGGTTACATGAGATGGTTCCGCAAAATAAATCTTGAATAGTTGCACAATAATAATCATCAAGATCCAATCTTATAATGTGAAGAATGATCCAATATTATAATGGAAAAGTAAATGTTAGACTACCTGTATTGATGTCATCCAGAATCTCAACCTTATGTTCTGAAGCTAAACAAGGCATTTTCTTAAAATATCAATGATCAATCTCTTTTCTTAAGGAAAACAAAATAAGGGGAAAAGCTTTTTGTGTATCATCTCTACAACTAGCCAATGCCCTTCCCACGTAAGCACAAAGTGAGGCAGGAAACATTTCTGGCTGCTGCAACCAAGGGTTGAGTGAGAGAGTAAGTTGAGTGAATAGCATGTATTCCAATAAGGATTGCTATAAAGGAGGAAAACATTTTAAGAAAATCAAATAAATTATAATTCATCCTTCAATTAATCGTCCAGATTAATATCAATGATGCAATATCAAATCGATCCCATTAGCCAATTCGTTTAAACATAGAACAGAAGTTGCAGAAATGAGTGAGTAACAAAGAAAATGCAGATCAGCAACCTGCGGATGTGGCAGCGCTATTCACTTGGCGGTGTTGCTGAGTGGTAGACCCATCTTCGACCCGAACAGCCAAGAAAATACATACTCGCCGAACAATGAAGAGGAGCTGCAGTAACAAGTTCCTAATTTAATGTAAATCATAAAGGCATGCAAGGAAGAACTCACATATCCACCACCTCCAATAGAGGATATACATGAAAAGAGCAAAATTTTCGACTGCTATATCAACCGCCAGGCTTGTTTAGAAATCTCTTTATCGAGTGATAGCCCCGACTATTAAAATCGAGCGATTTTGGTATGTCAAATATGGACCAGTGGAAAAGAGGGAAAATAAAAGAAAGATAGATGCCTAAATAAAACAAAAATCGAACCTTGTATATATCTTCAAATAGAGCTTTCAATCCTCCATCACCAAAACGTGAACTACCAGAACAAGACGAATCCTTGCCATCCTCCATAATCGTCCAACCAGCGGGGATTGGGGCACAATGGACAGAGGTAGAGAATCAAAGATTGGGATTTAGGAGACAAGAAAAGAAAGGAAAAGGAGGCTAAGGGTCGAATCAACAGGAAAGAGGGGATCGAAACGAGGGAGGGAAATTGGGGCGGGGAAGAGCGGAGGTAAATTGGGGCAGGGAGAAGAGGGGAGGGAAATGGGCGGCAGAAGGAAATTGGGATGGGGGAGAAAAATTGGAAAGGACTCGCGGGGGAGGGAAATTGGAGCGGGGAAGAGGAGAGGGGAGGGAAATACGCGGGGAAATCTTTAGCGACGACCAAAATAGCCGCCGCCGCCAGTGCTGATCATCTGCGACGGTTTATATTGCGACGATCTTCGTTCATCGCTATTGGTTCTAAGACCATCAGAGCTGCTTCTATAGCTGTCACGGATGTGCATCAACGACAGTCACCTTTAGCCGTTGCAACGACAGAGCTAGTCTTCTATATACTTTAGCCGTCGCAGATATTAAGAAATAACTACGGCTCGACAAGCCATCGATAGTTATGTGTCGCTGTTAACTATTTTTTTTTGTAGTGAGGTCGGGTATTGGTTTTCAACACAACCCTAAGTTGCAACTGGATTCCTGATGTACCCGATGCATCGTGTGTTATGGGATTGATACAAGTTAGATATGGTTTGGCAATTTTATTAGGAACACAAGTCAGGTTCGTTTTTGGGTTTTTCACATGCTCTACCCGACCTCACCCAAGATTTAAACATTCTTTTCTTCACCTCAACGAGACCCTGATCAATCTCTGGTTGGGTTTTGGTTTTCAACACAACCCTGAGTTGCAACCAGATTCGTGATGTGCCCAATGCATTGTGTGCCTGGGATTGATATCTAATTATGCATGTATCACGGGGTAGGCAAGCAAATCCGGCGACGCTTCTTAGTAAGTATCGTTAATAGTATATATATTTTAAAAAATAAATATATACAATTTGTGATGCTTCATATGAAGCATCGCTAATAGTGTACCAATTTTATTCTATCCTATATTTACTTCTCTCTCTCTCTCTCTCTCTCTCTCTCTCTCTCTCTCTCTCTCTCTCTCTCTCTATCTTTTTCTTCCCCTTTTGTGACACTTCAAATTTAAGCATGAAAAAAAGGGAGGGGAAATTTCGCCCACGCTATATACCCCTCCACCCCCCGGCCCTTATTACCAACTACCCCCTCCATTTGCCCCCTACCTGAGTCCTCAATCAGACGACCCGGCTACCCACGACCAGGTTCTCCCCTTGTCCTACACGTTTCTCCCCTTTTCCCCTCCCCCTTTCCATTGTCCCCCCACCCTCGGCGCCAAAAAAAGAGAAAAGGGGGCGGCCCCAGATCCCACGACACCCAAAATTTTGGCACCGCCCCCTCCCTCTCATCTCCCCCTACCCCCACAACGTCAGAGGACACTACAACAAAATTGACTAAATGTCATTAATAGTTATTAGCGACGCATATAAAGCATCGCTATATACGTCGATGAAATTGCCATCGCTACTACATATTAGTGACGTATAACTAAAGTGTCGCTAAAAGTACCATATTAGCAACATTTACTGAACGTTGCTATTAATGTATTATTAGCGACGCTTGTTGCTAAGCGTTGCGAATAATATAGTATTAGCGACGTTTACAAAGCGTCGCTAATAAAAAATATTTTAATTTTTTTTAAATATAATTTTTTTTAAAATAAATTAATTAATTAATTAATAACGACGTTTATTATTAATTGCCGCAAATAAGATATTATTAGTGACATTTGCATAAGCGTCACTAGTGTGTATAATTATTTAAAAAAATATTAATTTTTTTATAAATACAAAAATAATTTAATACTAATAGCGACACTTGAAAGTGTCACTTATAGTATAAAAAATTAAAAAAATCTATTGACTGGAGGATGGGCGGAAAATATAACGGCGGCAGACTACAGTGGACGGCGGATGGAAGACGAAACTCCCAACCCAGCCAGTCATCATCCGCCCCATCTTTCGAACGGAACTCCTCATCTCTCTGCTCAACACATATCTCCCTTCAAGCCCACCTCTTCCGACAAGGTCGCATTCGGCACGGGTGACTGGTCCGGCTCATCGAAGATGCCGGACAGATCTTCAGCCTCGGACCCAAAGCTGCCGTTTTTCCTAACCCCACAGCTGATAGAGAAGGGACGAAGCGAGGTGAAGCTGGAAGCGGAGGAGGAGAGGAGAGCAGACGCTCGGGTTGGGATGGAGGCTGGAGGTGGTGGCATATAAAGGATCGGGTGAAAATTCGCCCGAGCGTGAGGTTTCGCGCCCAAGGCGAAAATCCACGCTCGGGCGAATTTCAGCCAGCGGGATTTATTTAGCGACACTCTTAAAGCGTCGCAAAAAGTTCATATTTGCGACGCTCCGTTATGAGCGTCGCAAAACGTTCATATTTGCGGTACCCAATTTGGGCATCGCAAAAAGTTCCTATTTTCGACGCTCGGTTTGAACGTCACAAATAGTATATACATTAGTGACAGTAAAATGTATGCGTCGCTGTTGTCTTAATTTTTTAAAAAAAAATACTATTCGCAACGCTCAATAATGAGTGTCGCTATTACTATTACTAAATTGTGACGCTTCAAAATAACCGCTACGAGTTATTATCCTATTAGTGACGCTCATTACTGAGCGTCTGAGTGTCGCTAATATTATTTTTTTACTTTTTCCCCTCCTTCTCTCTCCTCCTCTCTCTCCTCAACTTCTCTCTCTACCCTCTCTCACTCCCATCTCTCTCCCCCTCCTGTCTCTCTCCCTCTCCTCTATTTCCCCTCTCTCTCTCCTCTCTCTCTTCCCTCTCCTCTCCCTACACACTCTCTCCTCTAATTCTAAATTTTTATGATTTTTTATTCTTTAAAATTAATTCTAAAAAATAAAAAAAGAATTAAAAGAAATCATATTGGCGACGTATAAATTTATACGTCGCGAATATGTCATGTATTAGCAACGTATACTTTTATAAGTCGCTACTACATGTACTACTAGCGACGTATAATTTTATACGTTGCTATTAATATTTATTTCAATTATATATTTTTATTTTAAAAAAAATTAATAAAAAAATTTTAAAAAATAAAATAAAATTCCTCACTCTCGCCCTCCCCTCTCTCTCCCTCCTCCTATCTCTCTCCCTCTCCTCTCTCCCTCCCTCTCCTCTCTCTCCTCTCTCTCTCTCTTCCCTCCCCTTTCCTCTCTCTCTCTCTCTCTCGCTCCCCTCTCCTCTCTCTCCCTCCCCTCTCCCCTCTCTCTCTCTTCCCTCCCCTCTCTCTCCTCTCTCTCTCCTTCCTCCCCTCTCTCTCCTCCCTCTCTCTCTTCCCTCTTCCCTATCCTCTCTCTCCTCCCTCCCCCTCCTCCCTCTCTCTCTTCACTCTCCTCTAATTTCAAATTTTTAAGATTTTTTATTCTTTAAAATTAATTCAAAAAAATAAAAAAAAAAGTATTAAAAGAAATCATATTAGCAACGTATAAAATTATACATCGTTATTAGTACATGTACTAGCAACATATACCATTGTATGTCGCTAGTACATGCACTAATAGCGACGTATAATTTTATACGTCGCAATGAGTATTTATTTTAATTTTATTTTTTTATTTTAAAAATATAAAAATTAAAAAAATCAAAATAAAATTCTTCTCTCTTCCCTCCCCTCTCTATCTCACTCTCTCCCTCCCCCCTCTCTCTCCTTTCTTCCTTCCCCTCTCTCTCCTCTCTCTCTCTCCTTCCTCCCCCTCTCTCTCCTCCCTCTCCTGTCTCTCTCTCCTCCCTCTCTCTCTTCCCTCTTCCCTCTCCTCTCTCTCCTCCCTCCCTCCCCCTCTCTCTCTTCCCTCTCCTCTAATTTCAAATTTTTAAGATTTTTTATTCTTTAAAATTAATTCAAAAAAATAACAAAAATATTAAAAGAAATCATATTAGCAACATATAAAATTATACGTCGCTATTAGTACATGTATTAGCGACATATAACATTATATGTCACTAGTGCATGTACTAATAACGATGTATAATTTTATATGTCGCTATTAGTATTTATTTTTATTTTATTTTTTTTATTTTAAAAATATAAAAATTAAAGTAAAATTCCTCTTTCTTCCCTCTCTCTCTCCCTCCCTCTCCTCTCTTTCCCCTCTCTCTCCTCTCTCTCCTCTCTCTATCTCTTCTCTCCCCTCTCCTATCTCTATCTCTTCCCTCCTCTCTCCTCTCTCTCTCTATCTTCCCTCCCCCTCTTTCTCTCTCTTTTGTCCCCTCTCTCCTCCCTTCTCTCTCTCTTGCTCTCTATCCTCTCTCTCTCCTCCCTCTCTCTCCCCCTCTCCTCTCTCTCTTCCCTCCCCTCTCTCTCACCTCCCCCTCTCTCTCTCTCCTCTCTCTCTCACCTCCCCCTCTCTCTCTTCTCTCTCTCTTCAATCCCTCTCTCCTCACCTTCTCTCTCCTCACTCTCACTCTCTCTCCATGCACTCTCTTCATTCTCTCTTTTATTATAAATTATATTCTAAAATTATTAATAAAATTTAACAAATAAAATATATTATATATAAATAGTGAAAGTTTAATATATTATATAATTAACACTAGTTTTATTGGAAATTTAATATTTATTTATTATATATACAAATAGTAAATATTGAATAAAATATATTATATTTAGGAAGTTTATTATAAATTTTTTAATATTTATTTATTAAATAAAATTAATTAATTAAGCCATTAGCAATACTTCATAACAAACGTCACGATTAAAAATTGTATTTGCGACGCTTTTTTAAAAGCGTCGCTAATAACTTAAATTTTTTATTTTTTTATTTTTAATTGATAACTATTAGTGACGCTTTTGTAAACGTTACTAATAGCAGTACTATTAGCAACGCTTTTGTATAAGCGCCGCGATTGCTATAGCTATTACCGATGCTTGAAAAAAGCGTCACTAATAGTTATATTTTTTTTATTTAAAATATATATCTTTTAGCGACGGTTTTATAAAGCGTCGCAAATATAGAAACTATTAGCGACGCTTAGAACAAAGTGTCGCTAATATCGATAGTATTAGCGACGCTTTAAACTAAGCGTCATTAATATATAACTATTAGTGATGCATACGAAAATGCATCACTAATAGTTTATTTTTTTTGTGACGCTTTTTTATATGTCGCTAATGTTGCATTTTGTTGTAGTGGGAGATGGAGAAAGGGGGATGGTGTGGGATCCGCCTCGGTCGCCAGATTCTAGCACAGTCCCATCTCTTCACAACCCCCCCACCACCTTCCTTGCTCCCCCCGGCCCTCCCTCTCCTTTACTCTCCCCCCCCCCCCCCCCGCCTCTCCTTTTGCCGGTCAGGTGGTATGCTCCCGGGTGCTAGCTTCTCCTCCAGAATTATAACGCTCGAGATTTTTCACACATTTTCCTCAAAATTCATAGAAAATTTTTGTTTTTGAATCGGAGTAAAAATGCCAAAATCAAAACCCGTATAAACAGTTTATAATTTAAAACATCATACGGTTAAACATCGTACTGTCAAATCAAACATCCTCAGGCGCTACTCGAAAACAACTGTACGACTAAATTGCTATGATCATAGACTTTTAAATACAAATCACTCCCAGGCATCCCTGAGTGCAAGTCTCATAATAGTCCACAGTCTAATCCAAATGAAAGTCCAGAATATAAACATCTTAACGTCTCATCTCACCCAATACATCGGATCGTGGCACAAACAAACTCGCAGTGAGTCAAGCATATACCTGAGTCAACGGGAATCAATCCACCGCTGAAATGAGCATCCATCTCCAGGAGCTCTCCAACACACACCTGCAAAAGCCTCCTGAACCACGGGGCTAAAAATGGTAGGGTGAGTATTTTCATACTCAGTAGGAAAATACCCAGTAGGGGAAATCCCAAACAGTGAACTCAATAAGTTCATAAATACATGCGTTCATGCAACTCAAACATGAAGCAGATAGGCATATCAATATCATGCTCATGCACATACAAACATACCAAATGCACCATCGTGCCAAAGTCATACCAAATGCACCATCGTGCCAAAAACATACTAAAAGCACCATCGTGCCAAAAACATACCATCAAACAAAACTTACACAAACACCCTTATCCAGGGTCTTACAAACTTACTCGTACCATCGTACGCATACTCATACAATATACGCATACTTGTACAACCTTACTCGTACAATCATATGCTCACTCATACGACCTTACTCGTACATCTTACACTTACTCGTGCGACCTTACTCGCACATCTTACACTTACTCGTGCGACCTTACTCGCACATCTTACACTTACAGTCTTGCTCATAAACTTACACTTACAGTCTTGCTCGGATTCATATGCTTACAGTCTTATTTTTACAATCGTACTCATACTCTTACAGTCGTGCTCATACTCATACGGTCGTACTCATACACATACTCTTACAATCATGCTCAAACTCATACGCTTACAGTCGTATTCATACTCATAATCGTACACATATCAACGACCACTGAAGCTCATTACAACTAATAAGCTTCAGCGTCGAAATGGAAAAGAATGCCACTAGGGCAACACCTTAACCTCCGGGGAGTGATTAGACGCCATGGACTTTTCCGAAGGTAAGGCACACCAGTGCTCATGGGGCACGGGATCAAACAAATAAGAGTAGGTCCATGATACTACTTACCTGAGCGCGCAAACATAAACACCCACACATAAGGGGTCATACAGTTGCCCACCATAATGGGTCTTATAGTGCCATAGAATCGCCTACCATAATGGGTCTTATAGTGCCATAGAATCGCCCACCATAATGGGTCTTATAGTACCATAGAATTGCCCACCATAATGGGTCTTATAGTGCCAGAGAATTGCCCACCATAATGGGTCTTATAGTGCCATTGCCACTCTTGGGCAGAAAACATACAGTGCCACTCTTGGGCGGAATCATACAACGCTCTCAATAGAGCATCAGACATCTGGGCTTCATACAGCACATAGACAAAATCAGAAACGTACATCGCTCTCAACAGACCATCAAACGTCTGGGCTTATACAGCACGCAGACCAAGTCAGAAACATACGTCGCTCTCAACAGAGCATCAGACGTCCGGTGCTCTATACAGCACACAGACAACATCCCGCAGGATAAACACCATGGCAAGACATGATAAACGCTCAACCGACTCATTATTGGCTAGCTCAAACATGGAACTTAATCCATCGAACGCTCAGGTCTCAAACTCACAACGCTATCATTAGCATTCTTATAATTCAAGTTTGAATTAAGTACATTATGCAGTACAATTATGCCACACAAGCACTCAACATACCGTGCTCCACTGATCAAACTGAAGCTGAGCCCGATCTGAAACCCAAGTTTGTCAGGGCAGCAGACTTCACTTAATCCATCCATATCATGATCAAACCTCACCGTACAACGAACCCTTACAGTCTTACATACTCAGCCATCTACCTTATGGCCAAAACAGTGTACACAAATGTCATCACACTAAGCTCCTCAGAGCCAAACCCAGTTGTCGCCCTCTTACTTAATACCTCACTGATTATGCTTACTTTTCGCTTCATAATGTGTACGTTATGCTTGTACAATTATGAACACTCTTACTATCTGACAATCGCCCAACATACAATCCAACCCAAACCAATCCATTCTAATCCTTGCCCGTCATACTCTTATCCTCTGTCATCTGTCATACGCTTACACAACCGTATCCAAATTCAGACAAAGCCTCTGCAACCTCTTACTGTCAATTGCCCATACCTCTGCCCACATACACTTATACATATCCATACCATAGGCAAAAAGCCATCATACATACGTATGTCTCCCACATATGTATAACATACACATACGGTCATACATACGTAACTTACGAACATGCATGCTAGCCATCACTAGCACATGCATACATCAAACATACACGCTAGTCATCACTAGCACATGCACACACATTCATACATACTTCAACATGCACGCTAGCCATCACTAGCACATACTCAATCAACATACAAAACTTACCAACAAACACGCTAGCCATCACTAGCACATACATACATCCAACGTACTTACAACCAACATGCATGTCATATGCATTTCAACATACCATACAATCATGTTTACATGTACATCATGCAATCAGATCATTACATAACATCCAAAGCATGGAATCATACAATCCTAGCATGCTACTACTCATTCAAAGTATGCTATCATGAATTTACGAGTTCAAAGCTCCCCTACCTCGTAATCATGATGTTTGATGGCGAGCACACGATGGTGGCGGCGTTGACGACGGAGCTGGCGGTCAAAACCGTTGCCTAGCTGAGAGAGCTGCTGTCCCGAGGATTTAGGAAGTGCCGGAAACAATCACGGCAAAACGAGGTGTCAGAAATCAATGCGGCAAAATCCGCGATCCACGGCGGAACACTAGGGGCGGCCGGGAGAAATGTCGTGCCAACACGTGGCGCTGTGACCAGATGTCGAGGGTGTACTCACTGAAGATCGGCTAGTGGCTAAGACATGCTCAGCCGGCCACAAGACGTCGAAATCGGCCGTAGACAGCACCCAACGGCGACGATTTCGCATCAACATGGGCCCACATAAGGGTGGAGGGCATGGGGCGACTCTCGAGGACAGATGAGAGGTGGTGGAGGGCTATGTGTCAACTCCACTCGGTGGCAGAGCCAACCAATGGTCAGGCGGCACAAATACGGTGCCTAAACCCAAAAATGCACGCGTGGCCACATGCACATGCTGCCAAACAGTGCCACTATAGGGGAGATGGGTCGGACGGTGGCAACCCAAGGCCCACATCAGGCCAACAGGGCTAGGGCCAGGAAGTGGTGGCCAATCGAAATGGCGACATCGCAGATCGCCACCCACAACCAACACCATGGTGCGGGCGGCTGTGCATCTCGCACGATATAGGGCAATGACAAGCGGCCCATTCCGGGCGGAGTGTAAAATCGGGCCAATCGAGACTGGCCCTCACTATCGCCGAGCCGGGGTAGAGCCCACGATGGCCAAATGGCCCATGGCTCGCCGATGGCCAAGACCCAAGACGCATCCAAAGCGTCTAATTGGCCGGACCAAGGCAATAGGGGCGGGGCGGGGTCGAAAATGGCAACCCCCTACCAACACTGGGTCGAGGTAGGCTGGACGGAGTCCTACCGGTGGCCGGACGACAACCGGAAACCCACCGACGTCCAAAAAAATCTCACGGACAGTGAGATGAAAAATGTAAACAAAACCCGACCAAAAGGTCGGCAGCTTACAGCGGAGCGCAGAAAGCACGGCGGCGGCTCTAGCCAGCGCCTATGGGTTCCTAGCGGCCAACTAAACATAAGTCTAGTTGAGAGCGACCACAAACGATGTCAAAATCATACACCCACAGTTCAAAAACGGGATTGAAGGAGAGAAAAATCCCGAAAAAGGTTCGGTACCTCGTGTAGGAGCGAAGAGGCCGTGGCGATGGTCATAGCCAGTACCTACAGACTCGTGGCGGTGAGGCAAAGCAGATCTGGACAAGAACCGCCAGAATCCGATGATGGAGGAGGGAGAACAGAGCGACCTAAATCTGGGTCGGGTTTCTCTCCTTTCTCTCTTGACGTGAAAATCTTACTGGAAGTCGTTTCTGGAATCCGGTTCGGATTTCATATTTATAAGTAACTTCTTTTTAATTTTTACATCCACGTCCCTCATACGCGTTTACCTCCCGGTTACGCGTTGTACCTCCCGGCCCGCGGCCTGCGACTAAGCCCTACACCCGACTCTACAGGTATAAATATGGGGGAAAATACATAAATACGAATACACTGAAGCGTCACATTTTCCTACCAAAAATAACCAGAAAAATAGCAGGAAAATCACATAAAATTGTAGAAAATTCAGGGACATTACAGGAATTCAGCTCCCCTCCTCAGTCCTCCCATGCTCCCTCCCTGCCCCCTCTCCCTTCTGCTCTCCCCTTCCTCTCTCTACCTCCCACCCGGCCTGGCTCCCCCGCCAGAGGCATGATATATTTTTAATTTTTTTCTTATTAGCGACGCTTTTAAAAGCGTTGCAAATAACTAATTTTTATTTCAAAAATATTAATCATTTGTTACTCATCATTTCATACCTATTAATCATTTGTTAAATATCACATATTATTTGGAAAATATTAATCATTCAATTTATGTATTTATATTATTTTAGATATTATTAAAAAATTTATTTTGAAAAAGAACTTTAATCATGTATAAAAAATTATTTCATTTAAAAAAACTATAAAGTTTTGATTTAAAAAAAATTGCCACCAATGACGTGTTTGAAAACTCATTAAAAATAAGCATAATAAAGTCTATAAAAATATATGTATACAAAATATCTTAATAGTTTGTTAACTTAGTGGGAAACCCATTTGAAAAAATTATTTTTTACTTCAATTATTTTTTATTTTAATAATAAATATTTTAATACTATTTTCAATGAGTTTTAAAAATTGTTATAAAAATTCCTATTTGCTGCAAACTAGTGAACTTGTTGCAAAAGGTGTACATTTTTTGTAAGAAATTTTTTAAATTCTCTCGAATAGATAGTTTTTTTAAATAAAATAAAATAAAATGGAGTCTATTTAGGACATATTTTGAATTTGGTTACAAAAACTGATACAATTTGCCATAAAACTACTTATACATTTTAAACAATTAGGTGGTATTTGCCACGATTTAAGCTTGTTGTTGCAAATGCTCATTTATTTTCGAAGAACATCCTTTTGGGATGAATTTTTACACTTGTCCTAAAAAATAACTTTTAGGTACAAACATTCATTTATAGCAAAATGTTCAGTTGTAAGGCTTTTGCGATGACTACTTAAAGTTATCGCAAAAGCATTTAGGAAAAAAATTATTAGCATAAAAAATAGACCTTTTGCTACAAACATAATGTTTGTTGCGAAAACCTGTAATGTTTTGGAATAACATATTATTTGTCGCAAAAAATGGATTGTATTTGCGACAAACTAAACAATGTGTCACAAAAGACTTTATTGTTAGTGACAAACGAACCTATTTGTAGCAAAAAAACTCACCTTTCGCCAAACTACAAAGTTTTGCAACAAGTGTTAAAAGTGTTGCAAAAAATATGCTATTAGTGACAAAATCGCGTTTGTTGCACAAAGTTTTTTTTTCAAAAGAGTTTTTTTGTTGTAGTGACAATCCATGCAAAAATTTCATGACCCATCCTTCTTCTGGAAAAGGAGTAGAAAAGATGAATAAGAGCTAGTGCTTGGTTAAATAATACCCCTCTTAAGCATGTCTAACACCAAATGCTCAATCTCGTCCTTTTGTGCGTGAGGTAGTAATCGTTTATAATTAAACCTTTTGCAAGTGTACAAGGTAATTGTACTACGATGAGTATTTAAGGGTTGTCGAACCTCAGGGACGGATGAATTATTACTAAATCAACTAGTTTAAAGGTAAGAGATTAATATGATAGAATTTACTTAGGAAATCGAATCCACTATAGAACCATAACAATTCCTTAACTTTTAATCTAAATCTAGTGTGAATATGAGCAAGTATTCTCAGCTACAAGTTAGAATTACTTCAGA
This sequence comes from Saururus chinensis, assembly GCA_035235625.1. Lineage (NCBI taxonomy): Eukaryota > Viridiplantae > Streptophyta > Magnoliopsida > Piperales > Saururaceae > Saururus > Saururus chinensis. The sequence goes on from CP141141.1 coordinate 28,776,720, forward strand.
AAGAATCATTAATTAATATCTATGACATGAACTATCTTCGACAATAGCACGAATCATCTACACTAAATAGCTATAGGCATGACCCGTCTAATCTTAGTATAACTCATCCAAGTCCTTAATTATCTGAACATTAAAACTATTACATGACCATCTCATCTAAATCACAGAAATTAGAATTGATGCAAATATCAAAACCACATCAATCTATCATCTACAAGACAATAAATCAACATAGATTTGAATAAACATGAAAAACTCTTCCATTAAAAAAGAAATCCTTATCATACAATTGTCATAATTCACAACTGAGATCTAAATTAAAAAGAAAAGAAACTGAAACTTATCTATAGCTTCATCAACTCCTAAGTAAAACAAAAGTCTAGCCTTCCATTGTAGAAGAAAGCACTTGAATCTCCATTGAAATCTTTGTGTTTTTCTCCATTTTCTTCTTCATTCCTCTCTTCAGAAAATCTACTTGCTAACCCCCAATTTCGAGCCAAATATGTCTTTATATAGGCATAAGATCCGTAGGAAAGAGTTGTATATAAAAAGGACTCAAAATTAGGTGAAATAAGGAAACTGCGCGTTATGCCGTTCGAATGCCCTGCATGCCCGTTCGAATGCTTGAACTGACTTTTCTTCAAAAATACATTATCCCGATCGAACGGTAAGTGAGGCCGTTCGAACGCCAATGAAGAATCTGCAAAATAAGTCAATTTAATTCAAAACACCATGAAAGCTTTTTCTAACCTAATTAAATTTAATTTCTAATTATTTAACCTATATTAACTCTTAAATGAGACTAGAAAATAGAATAATTAAGGGTAAAATAATGTATAAATTATACTTATCAAATACCCCCAAACCTATATTTTGCTAGTCCTCAAGCAAAACAAAAACAAAACAACTAATCTAGAAAAAAAATAAATAAAAGCCACTTTCATAGGGAATCACAATTGCATTTAGCGTATACAACAAGCCTTTAAACCCCTAGGTGTCCCTAGTTGGACGAGTTGTGTCTCGTGAGGGTTTGTAGCAATGATACCCACAAACATCTAAACCTAATAAAAGAAATAAAACAAAACAAGAAAACAAAAATTCTAAAAATAATATTCTCTTAAAAACACACAACTATTTTAAAAAGAACCAACCACAAATACTTGAAACAAGTAAATAATTCCGATCTGATCACTTTCAAGTAAGGAATCATCCATTCTATAACCTCATCTTAGAACTAATTGTGCAACTACATATATATACATTTCAAAAACATAAAGTGTAGAAACTTTGTAGTAATACAATTTCACTCTTTATTAACAAGCATATCTTATGTGACCCATTAACCAAGCTAATTAAGTTCACTAACTAAAAAAAATATAACAATGACAACCATTCATCTTTAACATCTCATAATAAACCCTCATGTAATAGTCATCAAATTTAAATTAAATTCAAGAAATAAGAGCGTAATATACCTCAAAATATGACTTATGCAATACTTAGTTCTATTAAGCTTTCTAAATAGTCCATGTAGCAAGCGTTAGGCCAGTGTCCCTAATCCAGTTGGCTTAAGGCACTAAGTGTTGAAGCACCCCTCAGACTTAATAACTCGAACTATAAAGGCTACAGAACCAAGTAAGTCATAAAAGAATTTATCTCAATTTTTCACCTTTTGACGCGATCCCTTATACTTGCCTAGGCACAAGACCCGGTTACTCAGTGAAAAGAGAAATAAACCTTTACTCATTTTTTTTCAATCAATCTATTTTTTTCTTTTTTTTTTCTCATTCTTTTTTTTCATTCTTTTTTTTTTCATTACACACTTATCCCATTTTTTTTCAAATAATAGCCAAGCATAAAGATCTATCATAAAACATTTACTCAATTGTCAAGTTTTCAAAAATATGCTTAGTTAAAGATATCCCACTAAGATAACAAGTAATAAATCATAAAATTATAATACTACAAGTTTCAAGTGTGTGAATTGTGATTTAAAAATATTAGCACAATTATCCAAGATAAAGAAAATAAAATAGAAATTAGTCACTCAATTGTTTTCATCACTTAATTAATTACTTGAACTTTCTTCATGAAATTGATCTCATTAAAAACAAACATATGCTTTTAAAAGAAAATAAACGATAAAAACCACATAAAAGAAAAATAAAAACAAAAGAAAAATAAAAAAAATTACTCTAAAACACAATACTCTAAAACATCATAAAAGAAATAAGAAATAAAAATATCTTTCTACACCCCCAAACCTAAACTAAACATTGTCCTCAATGTAAAAGAATGTATATACTATAATGACAAGAAAAAGGAAGAAAGGGAAAGAAAGATATCACCTGAATGCAGAACTAATCCACTAATTTGAAAATGAAGTACATAGGATTGAGAAAACATGAGAAACATACATATAAAGAGCAATTTCCCAAACCTAAAATACCAAGCTCCCAGAAAAGAGATAACAAAATAAAAATAAAAAAAAATAAAAAAAACAAAGAAAAGAGAAAATAAGAAAAGTGAAAAGTAGCCCCTGCATAGCTAAATATGAAAATCATCTGCATCAGTAGAACTCTAATCACTATCATCCGCATCGGCCGGAGCTGATTGGCTACGAATCAAATCAGCCAATCCCTGGATTAGTCCCCTCATCTCGGTCATCTGAGCATCTATATGTGTAGTAAGCCTCGTCTGAAGCTATACCTGAGAAGAATCAATATGTGCTCTAAGACGATGCTCCATCTCAAGGAAAGAGACAGTAGCATGTGCTGGAATGTGCCTCGTCTGTGGCTGGCTCCTCCTCGTTCTCCTCATCGAATGCTAGTGGAGGAGGACAATGTGTAATCATACGGTTTAGGGTCGCCTAGGAAATGACCCCTAAACCTCGGCTCGTGGGTGCATATGAAGGAAAATCCAACTAAAAGTGAACAAAAATCCACTCCAAAAGGAAAGGAAAAGCTAATCAAGCATCCACTGGTCCAGAGACTATATCTGCCATCCGTGAGAAGACAAAGGAGGGAAAATCGATGTGAATCCGCTCCGCACGACCCAAAACATAAAGAAGGCGAGCTAAGGTGTAGTCAACCTTCTCATGACGGCGGAACCATATGTCATACTCCAATATCAGATGTGCAAAACGATAGTCCCGAGCATGAGAGAAGCTGGCAAGCCATATGTGAGGGATGGGCCTCGCTCCTTCCCGATTAGAGTTCCTGTGATAGTATACTCATCGGGAAAAGCAAAATTAGCAAAAGACGGATAAGTGAAGCTATAGCGCGTGAGACCCATCACTGAAGCTATGAGATCTGGTGTGACAGTGATCATAATATCTCCAATAGTGCTAACAATATATCCACTCTCATTAAGAAAAGTGGATGCATAGAAAGATCGGACCTGCTCATGATGTACGCGAGCATCAGTGGCTGCAATCTCTGAGAAAAAGGAGCACCAATCGTCTCGCTCCATAAGCCATGATTGTGTAGCAGTAATGGCGGGGACAAACTGCACCTGTCGCTCATAACAAATAGCATTAAGAGGTCGATCAGCAACGGTGGTAGTGGAAGATGAAGCATGCGAAGTAGAGGGGGCGCCCTTCCTCTTCTTCGGAGCTTTAGAATGAGAACCGTGTGCCATAGGTCTGCAAAAAGCTCAAACAAAAGTGCTAACAATGATGGTGAAGCAACTAAAAGCAAGAAAAAAAAATTTCCGTACAGCCCAATAATGTCAAATTACGAAAATACTCCTGTAAAAAAAATGATTCTGAAATGTCCCAAATTAAAGTATGATATGTACAAGTAAAAATTGAGCATTTTTCGTAAAGAAAGTACATATAAATTGGTTCATTACAGCATCAAAAATTGAAATTTTTGACAAAAATAGTGCGGACTGAAAAATCCGAAATCCACCGTAAATAATGCAGTAATCAGTCAATCAAACGGAACCAAATCATCAATATAAAATATACAAGGTGTTTTTAACAAATTTCCACAACAAATTGCACCTGACTTGGTCAAAAATTGAATGAAAATGTCAAAAATCGAATTTGCGACTTACAGGGTAAACAGAGGAACAACGTGAAATAAAGGGTGATTCGGCTCAAATGGACTCTGGAAATGGATTCTACATGAAAAATCGGAGAGGAGGGATGATTTTCGGACAAAAATCTCGCCGGACAGGGTACGGAAGACGGCGGAGGAAAAACAACAGCGCGGCGAAGGAAAACACGGCGAAAACGAACTGGCCAGCGCGAGTTGAAAGTGACGACTCGACTGTTCTAACGGCATACTTACCGATCGACCGGGCCAATCGATCGGGTGTAACCCCGATCGAACGATTAAACACAATTTTTAAAAAAAAAAATTTTAAAATGAAAATAAAATAAAAAATAGTTAATAAACTAAAACTACTTAATCAAAAAAATATCACTACATGAATTAAATAAAAGAAATTTAACTAAAACTAGAGAAAAAGAGAGAAAATAAACATAAAAACAAACCGAATAAAACAAGGGTTACCTCCCTAGAAGCGCTAAGTTTATCGTCTTCAGCCAGACAATGCCAACATTCTCAAATATGTTAGGGTGGGTGGTAGATGTTGGCATTTGATCTTCTCTTAAATCCCCAAAAAGATGACTCAGAAAAATTACCAGGCATGACTTGATTATGAGCTGATGCTACAAAAGATGGACTTGTATCATAAGCATCAAATCTAAAATTGTCTACCATGAAACATTCAACATTAGAGATTGCAAATAAATTGTTAGACACATCAAAAATATTTAGGTGCACTTTCATGTTCCCAAAGGTCATCTCCATTACCCCTGTCCTACAATTTATGCATGCATTAGCTGTGGCAAGGAGAGGGCGACCTAGAATGATAGGAATTTGATGTGTGGAGTTGGCACCGGTTTCCATATCTAAAACAATAAAATCCACGGGGAAAAAGAACAGGTCAACTTTCACTAAGACATCCTCAATTACTCCCGGAGGCTTACGCACAGAACAGTCGGCTAGCTGCAAGATAATTGATGTAGGCTGCAATTCACCTAACCCTAATTGTTCATACACCGAGTAAGAGAGTAGATTGACACTCGCACCAAGGTCAAGGAGGGATCTATGAATAGAGTGATCGCCTGTGACACAAGAAATAGTGGGCACTCCAGGGTCCTTATACTTAGGTGGGGGTGTCAAACTTCAAAAGAGAGCTAACTTGCTCGGTGAGGAAGACCTTTTTAGACACATGGGTCTTAGATTTACGCTTTTGAGTGCATAGGTCTTTGAGGAACTTAGCATAAGCAGAGACTTGCTTATTGGCATCTAAGAGGGGGAGATTAATTTTGACTTGTTTAAAAGTCTCAAGAATATCATCCATCTTAGATGTGTTCTTCCTAAATGGTGGGGCCATGTCGAGACACTGAGGAAAAGGTGCCCTAGGGATGTAAGATCCCTCTGAAGTGGTCTTAGGCTGTGGCTCTGAGGAAGAGGAAGGAGATACAAACTCCTTCTCATGTGGTGCACTAACTTCTACTTGAGGCTCATTAGGGGTTGCCCTCTCTAACTCCTTACTCCTATCATCTGTCATTGGTGTCCCCCCAACACTCTTATCAACAATCTTCCCACTCCTAAGGGTCATTATGGAATTGACTTGTTCATTAGAGGGAGGAGCTCCCTCTACTAGAAATTGACCTTTAGGGTTTTGTATAGGTTGACTTGGCAACGTCCCCATCTCTCTCTTATTGATAGCATTGGCTAGTTGTCTAATTTGGGCTTCTAACTTTGCTATAGATTGTGTGTGAGAGTGAAGGAGTTGGGATTGAGATTGAATGCCTTGCACAGCACTCAAGACCTTTTCTTCAAAGCTTGGACTCCTATTGGGTTGGACATATGGATGTTGGACTTGAGGTTAGTAGATATGGGCTGGTGGGACTTGGAATGGTTGCCTATGAACTTGGTTACCTATAACTCCTTGGTTTTGTGCCCGCCAAGAAAAGTTAGGATGATTCCTGCACCCAGGGTTATATGTGTTTGAAAATGGATTATTCTCAGCCCTAGGGAAGGGTTGGGTAACATTCACATGGTCTTGGACAAGCTCAAGAAATTGAGAGGCAGAGGGGCACTCCATGATAGTATGGGCTGGGCTAAGGCATATTGTGCATGCATCTTGAGTGAAGGGAGTGGGCTGATGTGTTGAAGTCATAAGGAGGTCAAGCTTCCTACTTAAAGTATCAACTTTAGAGGAGATGTCTAATATGTTTTTAACTTCATACAAGCCACCCCTAGAGGGGGCATTGTTCAAGGTAGATAGTCCACTCTCATTTCTATTTAACACGGCATGTTGAAGAGAATTTTCACTCAAGTCCTCAAAAAGTTTCCATGCGTCATTTTCATTTTTTAGCAAAAAGGTACCCCCACAACTTGCATCAATAAGATGACGGTTTTGTTCAGTAAGACCCTCATAAAAATATTGCACTAATTTCCACTTAGGGACAACATGATGAGGACACCTCCTAAGAAGGTCCTTAAGTCTATCTCAACTCTCATAGAACTGTTCAGTGGGAAGTTGGGCAAAAGTGGTTATGGCCTTTCTCATTTGGTTGGTCTTACCTATGGGGAAGTACTTTTTAAGGAATTCTTGTTGCATTTGGGCCCAAGTTGTGATGGAGTCTGGCTCTAAAGAGTGAAGTCATTCCTTAGCCTTATCTTTCAATGTGAAAGGAAAAATGCAAATTTTAACAGCTTCATCGGTTAAATTTGAGAGCTTAAAAGTTGTGCATATTTCTAATAAGTCATCTAGGTGCCTATACGGGTTTTCATTATTAAGTCCATAAAAAGATGAAAGCATTTGAATGACATTGGGCTTAATTTCATAATTTTGAGCAGCAACTGCTGGCAACCTAATGCATGAAGGGGAGGTGTACTCATTGGGAGTGTAATACTCCCTTAGAACTTTGAGTGGTGCATCTACTAACTGATGTTCAGCCATGATGATGGTAGAGGTAGTGTGGGTGGAGGAATTGGTGGGAGAGTTTGGGGGTGTAGGGATGTAGGTCGAGGGCAACTTAGATCTTCTAGATGTCCGCTCAGGCTCAGGGTCAAACGGTACTAATCGGGGGAGCAAGGAGCGACGACCACGCATACACCACAAACACACCACACAATTTTAAGTATAACAAGGGAAAATAACTAAAGGAAAAAGAATAAAATAAAATATAAAAAAAAGGATCTTGCAAACCGACGAGAAGCACTATACTTGCCAATGTCCACTTGTTGCCACAAGTGTAGAGAGCACCTTCAACTCAACCTACAAGATCAAATTAAAAAAAGGTAAGAAACTAAAAATTAACCTAAAAAAAATTAGGTAAATTGAAACTAAAGTATTTAGAATTATCCTCAAACTAATTTAGTAACAAATCAACATCGTCCCCAGCAACGGCGCCAAAAACTTGATCGTTTATAATTAAACCCTTTGCAAGTGTACAAGGTAATTGTACTACGATGAGTATTTAAGGGTTGTCGAACCTCAGGGACGAATGAATTATTACTAAATCAACTAGTTTAAAGGTAAGAGATTAATATGATAGAATTTACTTAGGAAATCGAATCCACTATAGAACCATAATAATTCCTTAACTTTTAATCTAAATCTAGTGTGAATAAGAGCAAATATTCTCAGCTACAAGCTAGAATTACTTCAGAAAGAATCATTAATTAATTTCCATGGCATGAACTATCTTCGACAATAGCACGAATCATCTACACTAAATAGCTATAGGCATGACCCATCTAATCTTAGTATAACTCATCCCAGTCCTTAATTATCTAAACATTAAAACTATTACATGACCATCTCATCTAAATCACAGAAATTAGAATTGATGCAAATATCAAAACCACATCAATCTATCATCTACAAGAAAATAAATCAACATAGATTTGAATAAACATGAAAAGCTCTTCCATTAAAAAGGAAATCCTTATCATACAATTGTCATAATTCACAACTGAGATCTAAATTAAAAAGAAAAGAAACTGAAACTTATCTATAGCTTCATCAACTCCTAAGTAAAACAAAAATCTAGCCTTTCATTGTAGAAGAAAGCACTTGAATCTCCATTGAAATCTTTGTGTTTTTCTCCATCTTCTTCTCCATTCTTCTCTTCAGAAAATCTACTTGCTAACCCCCAATTTCGAGCCAAATATGTCTTTATATAGGCATAAGATCCGTAGGAAAGAGTTGTATATGAAAAGGACTCAAAATTGGGTGAAATAAGGAAACTGTGTGTTATGCCGTTCGAACGCCCTGCATGCCCGTTCAAACGCTTGAACTGACTTTTCTTCAAAAATACGTTATCCCGATCGAACGGTAAGTGAGGCTGTTCGAACGCCAATGAAGAATATGCAAAATAAGCTAATTTAATTCAAAATACCATGGAAGCTTTTTCTAACCTAATTAAATTTAATTTCTAATTATTTAACCTATATTAACTCTTAAATGAGACTAGAAAATAGAATAATTAAGGGTAAAATAACGTATAAATTATACTTATCAGGTAGGAGTAGGGATAGACATTTGCAAGTGACGCTTATGGTCTCACGCCCCGACACCCGCCCGACTTAAGCTGAACTCGATCCAAGGGACGGTCAAAGTGCTCGAGGGCAATAGTGGATTGATTTATAAGCTATGGAAGACTTTAACCCCTCTATGTGGGTATTTAACACATATGGAGTGCGTACCTTTAAACCTTTGTGCAAGAAAAATAAGTAGAACAAAAGAGGACTTTAACTCTGAATTAGTCCACAAGTCTTATATCCACATACTTAGAATCCTCAGCCGACACACATAGCTCGAATCAAAAAGTCTTAAACAGATCTAAAAACATAAGACATACACGAGTTTGAAACAAGAACCACCATACATGATGTTCTATTATCATAACAGATTAAAAAAAAACATAACAAAGTCTAGAGGCATCCACGCCTAATCCCATGCTCTCTCCGATTGTTCCTCATACAGAGGATCCTAGTTAACTGCATGTCACGCCATGCAGCCCTAAAACAAAACACAGAAAGAGGGGTGAGTAAAACTTAGTAAGGTTTTAGATACGGTAATGGTAAATAAAAAAAACATCCACGACATGTCAAACATTGTCTATTAGATCTACATACCACATAATATCCTATTTTTGATTACTTTGCTTACCATAACCATACTTAAGCATAAGAAAATACCCTACTTACAAGTATTTCAAACATATTGTTCCTGATATCAATAGTCATCACATATAACCTGCATGAGAAGTGTCTCTAACAAATAATCCCATCATGCATAATCATCACATATAACTTGAATGAGAAATGTCTCTAACACACAATCACATTATGCATAATCATCACATATAACTTGCATGAGCAGTGTCTCTAACACACAACCCCATCATGCATAATCATCACATATAACTTACATGAGAAGTGTCTCTAACACACAATCGCATCATGCATAATCATCACATATAACCTGCATGAGCATTGTCTCTAACACACAACCCCATCATGCATAATCATCACATATAACCTGCATGAGAAATATCTCTAACAGACAATTGGGCCAACATTGTCTTACTGTTGATTGCCTATGTGCATATTGGATAACATCTACAATAACAGATCGAGCATAAGCCACTTTCATCTTAAAAATAGCTTGAATTCAAAGCTGACAGACGAAGAATTAAGTAATGTTGTACATTACACATCACATGCTTAATTACTTAAACGTTAGGTTTCCAACCGGTAAGAGAACATTAAAACTAATATGAACAATCATGCATGCTATTATGAAGCAAATAGTATTAAGTATAGGAAATTAAGGTACTTCATGTAGACTTTACCCAATAAGGCTCTGAAGTGCTACTGACATGTCGAAAAGGAAAGTCGGCTGTCAAACTTTTGCGCTTCATGTCGAAAGAGTAAAATACACCATCCATATTGCAAAAGTGAATGCAGTTCCCTTTCACCCCGGCAAGGGTAGCAGAGAATGACATGGAATAATGTTCTCCTATAGTAAAAACTCTATCTTGTATACTTTTCACAACCCTCCAAGTATATGAAGAAAAGCACAATTTGTGAACCATAACTGTGCGATAAAAACTAGAATAGTCATCATTCAAATACTTTTCAACTTCGTAAACATTTCCACACGATTCCACTAAATAAGATTCCATTGAATATCTACTATATGGACCATGTTCCTTGTCCATCTCGATGTAGCTCACCATGGGACATGAAACAAACTCGATAACTAAGAGTTTTCGCCCGTTGGTTACATATATTTTTTCATTACAAGCAACAGCCCCATGGACATCATTGTATTCACCAAATTCCAACTTATATTTCATCCATTCAGTCCCCCTTGGTTGACAGCATAGGAAATAGCCTTCACTCTTATGGATTGCAATGACATGACTGTCAAGACCATCTGGTGAGGAGGATAAACAACAAATAAATTCATCGTTTATTTCAGTTTTTGTTTTTGGCACAAAGAGTCGTTGCATGGTGGTGGGGTGTAACAAGGAAAATTTATAGGAATATACATCCTGCAGCAGTAACCATTCATAAACAGTTGCCCTACAAAGCGAATAGCGCAGCCAAGGTAAGTTGCGCTCCATGCTCTTCCCATGTTTGATGTCATAGAAAGTCTGTTCACCGCCATGAGATAAAACAAGCCAAGGAAGTGGCTGAGTGGGCGGCATAATAAGACGTTCCTTGTCTCTCCGGACCATGATCTATTTTCTCAACAATTAACCTATAGTGAGAGTTTCACTTAGAATAACAGATATGGTGATGACACATAGAATATAAGAAAATAGAATCTCTTTACAATCCTTAAAGGAAGAAGTTTTGTCATATATAATACCTCGATGCTTCAGCCTGAGTTGCTCTCTCTTTGTTGAGTGCCAAAACCTGAGAGATTTGTGATTGTTCTTCTACGAATATTCTGAATGATGCACTGTTCTTCACCTTATGCCAAATCCTAAAAATAGCTGGAAAAGAGAAAGACCGATGAACTTGTATAATAAAAAAGAAAGAGATTGACGAAGAACAAGTATTAATACTGCATGTAAAATTTGGGAGTGGTTCGGCAAAGCTGGGACTTTGCTCCTATTTTAGAACATTGGTCCTATTTTAGAATTACGCCCTCTCACCCAGTTTACTTTTACGCCAGCATCGGCTTCTGGTCCACGCGAGGGAGTTTACCAAAAAAAACCCTTTTATTTACTTGTCGGCTTCCTTGGCAAGTACTAAAAAAAACCCTTTTATTTACTTGTCGGCTTCCTTGCCTTTGGCAACTACTAATAACAATAACATGGATGACTTCCGGGTAGTTTTCTCATCGCTGGTGGGACTTAGGATAGCAACCATGAGGAAACTTGGACAACAGATGGATGATCATCGTCCATATCAATGAATTATTGGCTGCAGGGTAGTGATGCCACCGGGTCGGGTTCGGGTCGGGTTTTGCCAAACCCGAACCCGAACCCACATCACAAAGCTGTGACCCGAACCCGACCCGACCCAAACCCGAACCCGACCTGAACCTGACCCGTTTGACCCGAATAGATTAAAAAAATATTTTTTATATTATTTTTTATTTTTTTAAATTTTTTTTCAATTTTTTGTAAAAAAATAATATTAAAAAATATATAAAAATATATAAGTTTTATATTTTTATTTATATTTGGGTCGGGTAGGGTTGGATCACTAAAACCCGACCCGACCCATTAGAGTTATTTTTTAAAACCAAACTCAACCCATTAGGGTCGGGTCGGGTTTACCATTAACCCGACCCGAGTGGCATCCCTACTACTGCAGGGTTCTTGTAGCCAATCACGCAACCGACAACCGACGATCGTCACTATGAGCCCCGCTTCTATAATGTAAACGGCGCCCAGGTAAAGAACAGTTGTCCGATAAAATCGACGCTTCAAATTCGCCGCACCTAACCACGAGTCGGCCAGAATTGCCAGACAGAAAAAATTTCCCGCTTCTCCTGCCCACCCTACACTATCTCACTGTGCGTTGTCCAGAGAGGGGTGGGGTGAAGCACGTCGGCGGCCGATCGCCAAGGCAAAATCGAGTTCCTTACTTCCCCGGTCAGCCCTTCTCCTTTCTCCGACCCGCGCTCTACTAGAGTTCCGCCTGCACTATGCGTCGTTGAGGGCAGGGTGCGTCGGCGACGGATCGGTGGAGAAATCAAACTCCTTGTTTCGCCACCCAGAACCTCAAGCTCCTTCCTTCCAAGTCCATCCCCACGAGCTCCTTGCTTCCCCAATGTCAAAACCATGCTCTACCCTCTCTCTCTCTCTCTCTCTCTGTGGACAGTAAATGCCCTTGCAATAAAAAGCTCAGAACAAGTTTTGACTTGAAAGCAAGTTGCTTACGGTTGTTCTATGTTCGACTCTCTATTCTTATTACAGTACATAGTTAAATGCAAGTTATTTCCTTTTTTAGCAAAAAATGTTGATTAAATGTCGATGGGAATTGAGCTGTTCATCTACTTATTTGTATCGGTGAGTCTTGACATGGGTTTCTCTGATTTTGTTACTTTTCTTTTCTTTGTGAGTTTTTACCACATGTGATTGGATTTTTTGTTTTCTTTCTACTGGTAATGGATTTTTTTCACTTTTTTACTCGTATGGGCTTGCACAAATGGATTAGCTTCTACGTATGTCTCAATCCATTTTTTTTGGATTTTGCTCTAATCTTCTTCATATGCTTGCTTTAATGAATGCTTTTGTTAAACCTTCTCTATACTGAGCGTTCAAAATCTGTCTAGGAACCTAGAGTCTCCCTTAGATGCCACTCTCACTAATGGGCATATTTCTGTGTGTTGATGGTTGTTTTTAGTTTTTATTGAAATGAGTTTCTCACTAAATAGATTGTAGGTGCTTGCAACAGCTACAATCTATTTTTTTAGTGGGCTTGATTCTTGTATCCCGGTCCAAGTTAGTTTATTTATGGATCGCGTTATCCTGCAAATTTGTTCACTACTGCTCCATGTGGGAATATACCTATTTGCAGTTGCTGGAGTGAACATCACATTTATTTTAATTCAGATGCCCGTCCTTCTTTTGTAGATATCTGATGGGTGTTTAAGATTTTTGGATAAGATGACAGAAGTCGTGTATGATTTCTATAATGTATAGATGCAAATGAAGACGCAACTAGAGACATGCATTTTTCCTTGCACTTGAAGAGGCATCTAGAGACGTGTTGTCTGTTGTCAAAGATAAATCGTTGAAGGTTTGTGAACTTGGTTCTCATATTTACTTCTTCGTATAGAATTGTGATATATAAAGTATGATTTTATTTTTTTCAACATAGTTCTTCATTGTTCAAGTATGCTTATCCACAACCTCCAATATAAAGACGATGGTCAGCCTCTCATTCCCCCCCCTCCCCCTCTCTGTCTCTCTCACCAGTTGCAAATGATAAATGCTAGAGATAAGCAAGTACTCAGGGTGCTTTTTTCTTTCTAGAGTTTGTATTTTCTTCTTTTAACCATATATCATGAAAAAAGGTTGTATAATTTGTGAAAGATAGAAGGCTAGCTCTCCGTGTTGTATGAAATGATAGTTTTGTTTGAGTCTTCCTTGTCACAATTAATTTTTTTCGGAACTTATTACTTTTTGCAGACTATCTATGCCCTATTGAGGAGCAAATTAGCGGAAGTACACAGGTTGCTTTCTATGCTGGTTAATAAAGTAAGTTCATGTTATGGAATGGTTGTGCAATACACCTACCCTTTTCTGTTTATCTACAAAACCTGATTGTATTAGTTGATATCTTGACCAAAATGTCTACTTTAAGAAGTTTCTGGCCATTTTGTTGTAACTTGTGTTAACATGTATCTTGGAGATCCAAAGCACAAAGCAGCATTAGGAGCTGGGTACTATCTACAATGCCTTTTATCTGCCCATCCAAACATGAAGGTACATGAGTCTACTCTGTTTAGGACATACATCATTTAATGTAATCCATCTTACCTATAACAAGTGCACATTATTATTATAATTTGGCATATCTACATACTCTTTACATGTTCATGCATTATGAAATTTGATGGAAGGTGTGCGTAATACATCTTATAATTTGAAGAGGTTGATTCTTTTCTCTTTCAACCAAATATGGGAATACATGCCAAATACCATGCAATCCTGCAATTGTTGCAAGAAATTGCCATCTTTGTGAGGTTGCTTCTAGTTGTGGATCATTGACTGACATTTGTGATTTCTCTGATTTCCTTCTCTTGTTTTGTTCAAAATCTTGCAAATAGTTGTTTCCCTATCCATCAAGGTTTCTCAGCTAGTCAGCTTCATGGTATATTTTCTTTTCTTTTCATTTCGTTTCGTTTTTTGTTTTAAACGAAGTAGATTAGGAGGTGATAAGACTTATGTTGACAGAATACTTCTTGCACCAATTCTGTGATGCTCATACTATTGTCAAACAGAAACCCTTCTCCAAAGGGGGTAAGGTGAGGGTTGTATTCATTTTTATTGTCATATGATCTAGCCATGAGGTCTATGTGTGCCTTGCTCTTGAAATGACTAGATAGTAAATTGGAAGCTATATTCCTTACGTTGAAGGTTCTTCCTTTTCCTTACAAAGGAGACAAATGTGTTCTATCTGGCCATTTCCATGCTGACCGTGATGGTGCTTGTTCTATTTTATGTTATTTATTATTTGTATCAAAGGTGTGCTTTCATCTTCACATGAAAATATCATATACTTCAATTGCTCTTCAAATTACGGTGTGGATTTACTAGCTATGTCATGTATCTTATACAGAGAGATGAAAATAACTGTTCAAGATTTAAAGCTCATTTCACAGACCAGGCGCAAACCAAAGCCCTTGTAGGCTGTAGAAATAACTTGGCGGCACAAATTGCTCAAGAAGCATAAACATCTTCAGTACAGTTGTGCAGTGACTCAATTTTTTGTATCATGATAATTTGTGAAATATCCAAGAATTGATCAAATATTTATCTTAGAGTGTCCATGCAGATTTGGATTGACATGATCATAAAAATAATATTTTTTTGGCATTTCCTTTTATTGTATTCTTGTATTATGTTGGTTATCCTTGTTGCATTTGTAGACAATACCGGCCTAAATTTAAGCAACTAAAGTATCTGTTTGTTTCATATTCAGCACTCATTCAATGAAGATACTATATTGATCTCTTGCAGTCGTTCGTTTGTTGTTTGTGTATAGTGGGGCTTCATATTTGCTTGATTTATGTTTAATAGATAAGGCTATATTTTAGCCCCAAAAAACACTCATTCAATGGAGATAACTGCACAAGTATTGCTCATCAATTTGAAACAAAGTTATAAATTAGTCAGTGTTGAAAACAAAACCATTGTAGTTCTGGAAATGCCCTCTTGGCTTTATGAGGCTGAATTTTGATGTTGCAGGGGGAATCTGCAAAGGCTTTGGTGCGCAATTCATAGCAGAATTTTCTCTATTGGATGGGCAAACGGCTGAAGCCACGGCATGCCCTGAAGTTAACAAAGATGAGGCCTACCATCAAGTCTAAATATCCTACACAACTATTGGAATTTGTCCCCGTAACTACTACCATAGTCTATTGCTTTGCTTATTGATGAGATTTTGCATATACTTTCTTGTTTTTAGGTCATTAATCAGAGCAGCTGACCTCCTCACTAATCTCATACTTGATTGTTGATCATGTTTATGGACATCTCCACCTAACCTGCAAGATGTTTTGTTTCTTCACACTTCTGCTCCCTCTTTTTTTCTTGCCACATTTTTTGTCCTCTCAATGTTATGAATACACGGTCTATTGTTAGCGCCAATTCTTATGCCTATTGCTTAGCCCAAACAAAGAAAGAATATAATCCCCAAAACACATACAACATTGATTATGGTTGTTTTGGTACACAAAATCCCCTTATTCTATTGCACATATTGCAGCAGCCATCTATCACCTTGAATAATTCAGAATAAATACAATGTAAATCCATCTCCTTGGCGCAAAACTAAAGACTATAAAAAGTTTTGCCCAATACTTCAATTTTTCAGTGGATTGAAAGCCCAGTTACTTGTGATAAATTAAGTAAAATACAACTATAAATTATACTTTAAAATATAACAAAAAAACAACAAATCATCATCCAGGGAAAAAGGCAACATGCACCGACATTTTCAAGCTCAATAAACAAGTAGCTTCTATCAATAACCAATGCCAACTCATTTCTTAAAAGCCCGAATTTTCTCAAGCCTCTTCTTTTAAGTCTTTTGAAGGTGGAGAGGTGTTGATTATCCAATGAGATCCTTGAGGTGGTGGTTGATTATGTAACTTTTTAGCCTAAGGATGCAGTTACAACTTTACTGGTTAGACTAGCCAAACATGATGCCCACCTAGCAAGTCTGCCATGGCCATAACTTTGCCAGATTTGGTCATGGTTGGCAAATCTGTGACTTGGTCAGATTCAACCATGGGTGGTCAAGCTATGACCTGACCATGGCTATCTTTGGCCATGGCTACAATGCCTTGTTGTAGAAGGAAAAATACAGTAAAGAGACAAAGATATAATGCGTCAATCTTTCTTTGGAAAGGAGAAATAGACTTTCATCTCACTTTTGTATAAAATTAGCTGCCTATACATTTATTGCCAAAGGATCAACATTCTCTTTGATAAATTATAGAGAAAAAAAAGCTGTTTGAGAATACATCCTCACAATGATTGCTCGCTGTTAGAAAGAAACAATAAAATGGGAAGGTGAGTTTTCGATTCAATCAATTCTTTCTATTGTGTGTTTCACTCATTTTCTTCTAATGTTCAATGAGGCAGTTCACTGCAATGACAAGTCCATAACAATAGCTTTTGAAAGTGGAAGGATCTGCATGTGCAACAACTCAGATAGCAAGGATACTTGTGCCCCCATAAGAGGCTTCTTTTCCTTAGTTCTTCCTCCCTTATGCCCTAATATCTTCTTTACTTTATTAGCAAGCTCTATTACCGAGTCATCTATATAATTTTACATGTAGCTGTAAACAATTGACGGAGGAACTTCCACAAGAAGCAAAAAATTGTAGTTATCAAATGAAAATGGCCAAAATATCCTTAATGAGTAAAAAGAATGTTCAAATAAATCAGAGTAATCCAGCAAAAAGTGTCAACAAACTTCATTGATTACTTTGATGTTTTCCTTGAGTTTGGCTTAGGAACCAATATTGATAAATCGTTTGGCATCCCATAATACATCTACATACCTATAAAAGGTCATAACATTGGCCTCATCAAAGGCCTTGCTAAATCTGACAATTTCTTCACTTGACCTATATAAGTTGTCCAAATTTGTGCCAAATCCCACCTTGAAAATTGAATCCAGTGTTGATTCATGAACAACTCTTGCAAAAAAAAAAACCCATTAATAAAGTAGTGGCTTAATGATAATTGAGCTGGGGGCACTCATCTTCCCTTCTCCTTTTTCGGTTTTGCAAGTTTTGAAGATTCACTTGAATTTCTAACTTCTGGTTGTTGACTGCAGCCTATGCAACCAAAAGACCAAGCTTTGTAGCATTACGTCAAAAAACTACATTGCTAAAGTCCCTCAAGACCTTGGTGAAGAAGTCATAGCTAACCAGTTTTCTGTGTTGTTTCCACATCTCCCCATCTACAGCAAATATCCCATCCCCAAACAGGTCCTTCAGTCTTTTGTAGTGAAACCAACCCTGCAACAAGTTTGCACCCATGACCTCAATCTTCAAAATTGCAATACATAATATCCAGGTAAGCTAGGTTTTTAAAAATAACAATTTCACCTCATCCAGTCAAATTTGAGCATAAGAAAATTCTCAAATCCTGTATCAATGTGTTCAAAGCCCTGAAATGGAGACTCGTGTCTAATATAGTAAACAAGTAAAAAAACAGAAAATTGATCACAACAAACTAATAAATTACATAAGAAACTAATTATTTTAGATAGTCATAATAGAAATAAAATATATGGTCCAAGTTTATACATAAAATCAAATTACTATGTAGTCAGATTGCTATTATAAGAAAGAACAGTGTATTTATAACCACAAACATCATATAATACACATATAGATAGTACATTATTGTATCCCTGTCACATAGCATAGGACCAACTATTACATCCATGAAGACCATCATGTAAATGATGAAGGAGAAGTTAATGGTTTTAATAACAATAACAAAAATATGATATCAATAACATATGCAATTAGCATAATCTTAAAAAAAAATACTGCTATCCCATACAAGCAATATATTCTCGTCTTTATGTAACATATGGTAAGCTATTACATTATCATACAAATTTATGAGACAAGTTGAAATGAAATTATGGATATATCAATGCAAAAGAAGACATGTAACTAATCAAATTGGCTCATAATTCATTCAATTGTAATCTAAACAAAAGAGAAAATATGGACACAGCAGGCGCATTCTCCTAGCAAAACAAATAGCTCAACATCAAGAGAAACTACAAAGCACCAAAAAACCAATAACGTCCCTTTCATTAAGTATCTTATACCAGTAGCGGCAGTCAAAAAATATATCCAACTTTAATGAAAAAAACTCACATGCTTTCACCTCTAAACGAACTCTAAATAATTATTGTTCACTGGTTGGAGAATTGCTTTAGGATTCTGGTACTATATAGTAAATCTATTTGGATTGGCTGTCAAAGTGCCATTTACGAATAATGTCTATAAAGAAAATAGTATGCTGAGACGGATAAGCAGTACGAGTTTGAACATTTTCAGTTGTCCATTAACATTTTAATAGGAAAAGGAAATAATGAATTTTGCTCGTAAGTATCACAAAATCCATGAAAAAAAAATGCCACCTTTCCCCGGCCAGACTTTACAATTGCTCAAAGCTGAACACAATTTGAACACAGTTCCATATACATCACCATTAACACAGAACCTAAACCAGACTTATAGACATGATGGTTGAACAAAGCAATCAATAACAAAAAAAAAAAGATCAGAGGCAGATCTCACGAATTTAAACTCTTGGGAGTATTCATATCACACAAGGATGGGGGGGGGGGGGGGGACCTTGGAGGTGCTGCGATGGTGAGTCCAAGAATGCCCAAGCAGAGGAGTATGGCTCCCCGATGTTGTAAGGCAGATCCTTCAAGCCGGTGACCACGCCCTTGAAAAACTTAAATATCCTCAGCAGCAAAGACTACAACGGCGAGCGCCGAGAGGGAGAAAGAATGGTGGAGATCGGACAATCGAGAGTGTTATCACAGGAAATCCGTGAGGCGGCTTAGAGAAGAAGACAATGGTTGTCAGTGGCAAATCCAACGTGTGAGAGCGGCCATCCGTTAGGAAGCTTACAACAGAGTAGCTACGAGATGAGCAGGGGAGGGGATCCACAACGGGTGCCAAGGGTTAGCCGCTAGGAGGATATCTGTCGCGTGTTAGCAACGGTCGTCGGGCAAGAGGATATCTATAGCAGGGTGGCAACTGCTGTCAGAGGAGGTTGTCCCGAGAGATGGAGCTTAGCACTTGAGCTCATTAACCTGGGTTAATCGCCTGAAAGGCTGAAACTGATCAAATATTAATTGGACGGCTATTACGAATTGGGCGTTCATAGCTCAAATGAGCCCGGGCAAAGAGAGAGCTTAGTTGAGGTGAGTCTGGGCTCACGCTATGTGTGAGTAGTGTGGCCATCGGATTTAGTTGAGGTGAGCCTGGGCTCACGCAACCAAGCGTGAGTCCAGGCTCACCTCAACTTTTTTCATATATATATATATATATATATATTGATTTTGTGAGTTATGTTTGGTGACAAAGAGAAGAGGAAGTGGGCATTTACCTGAACGTGGCTATATGCACTTAATTTTATTTCTAATCCTTCAATGCCCCATTCCCAATCTCCCCCCTCCCCCCTCCTAGCATGAGCTCTTCTATCTCCCCCGTCGCTTGTGGTTCTTCTTCCTCGACCATTTTCTTTCTTCCCCCTCGCTTGTGACTCCTCTTGTCTTGCTGGTTATCTGGAAAACCTCTAAATGATTTCTAGCGGGGGGTAGTCACTGCCAAAATATGCAGAATTTGCCGGGAAACTACAGTCTTCGTGCAATTAGGTTTTATTTGACAGATGGTATCCCCCACCAAGAAACCTTTAGAATTTTTTAAAACTTCTGATTGGGTTTTTGAGGGGAGAGGTCACGCCACAGTATGCAGACATTGACGGGGACCTTTGTTCTTCGTATAATACAATTTTATTTTTCGGGGGGTACCCCTCGCCACGAAACTTAAAAACTTTCGAAAAACGCCTGGCGGGAGGTGGTCACCGTCACAATATGTAGAATTTGACAGGGACATAAGGCTTCCATCCAAATAAATTTTATTAGGCGGAGAGTACCACCCACCAAAAGACCACCAGAAGTTTTGGGCCATTGGGGTGGCATGAGTAAAATTATAAGGGGGTGTGGGGGTACTGAGTTGTAAAGAAAGTATCACTATTTTTCTATAGTGGGGGGCTCTAAGCATTTTTTTTTGGGAGGGGGGAGGGGGATAGACGAGTTCTTCTCCTTTACCCTACTATATTTTAAAATAAATTTTCAACATACCCTAAACTAAAATTTTATTGTCATTTTACTTTACCACCCCTCCAAACTACTCACTATGTACCCCCAAGATTTTCTCTGGGCTAACCTTCCCCATTGTCGGTTGCCTCTCTTCTTCCCCATCGTCGACTCCTAACTCTCTTCACCCTCGTCGGTGGCAGAAAGGTCACTACAATCCATTATATCAATCCCAAAAGGTAACTCTACTAAAAAATTCTTCTTTATCTCTCTGCCATTTCCTTTCCCTACCTCTCTTCACCATCGTCAGCGGCAGCATTATTTGATGAAAAACAAAGCTTTTATACTCAACAAATTGGTAAACTTCTTGTGTTAATGCATGCATTTTGGTTAAAATTCCTATGAGTTAAAATATGTTCTTATTGGGCAACATATAAAAAAGTTTCTATCAGTTGTTCGGTTTAAGATGAAATATCATCCTCAAATCACAAAATTTGTTTTGCATTTGAAAATTACCTGCCTATTTTGAAAATTATTTTTTTTGTACATAAGCAACTCATGTTAAATACTCCATTTATGTTGTTTGATGTGAAAAATGATTTACATGCAGAATTTGACTATGTTGGATGTTTTCATTATGCTTTATATGAAGATGATGCCTTACGTATCTCTTGTAATTGATAGCACATTCTAATTGTAAAATAATGTCCAAATTTTTGGTTTACTTAGTGTTTTCTTTAATTCTTCTAATGGTCTTTGGCTCAAGGAGGAATATATAATTTTGAGAAGAAAAACTGGCAAACTTCCTTGTGAACAAAAGTAAATTCTAGGAGTTAATGGACACAGAGAACATCCTGATTATTGACTCTTTTGCCTCACTTCACTACTTATATTGTGTTTGAATTTGATTATTGTGCCTTTTTTTTATTTTTCTTGTTGTAATGATTATTATATCCCTAAATCGGTTGTTGCTATAAAAAAATTGGAGTGGTTGGGGTTCTTTTGATATACTCATGATTTTTTCTTTTAGTTTGTTTGTGTCTCATTCTTGATTCTGAAATGCATTCCCTTCTATAGCATGGATCAATTATCATTCACAACACAAGTATGTAATGTAACGTCCAGGAATTTTCTAAATTCCCGAAGTCGTACACGGGGAAATTAGGGTGTAGGACCCCTTGAACTTTCCATGAGAATAAATTGGTCATCAGTAAGAAGTGGTGGCTGAATCATATATAGATGGAAAATGGACGGAAATAGCTTTGAAACGTCACCAAGAACGCATGAATTAGAGTCTGGATGAGGGAGATACAACCATTCGAAGTTGACTATAACGTGCAGGACCCGTTTACCCTAATTGAATGCGCGATTTATCCGTTTAAGTTGCGATATGGGCCCGATCAATTACTGTTCCGAAATTGGGTTTTTGGGGCCTAATTTCTCATGGGATTAGGAGCCCTAATCCCATGCCTATAAAAAGAATTAATTAGGGCTAAAGAAAGGGGGGGGGTTTTGGACGGCGAAGGAAAAGAGGAATTTTTCTGACGAGATTCCGGCGAAGCGTTGACGACAGTGGATCAACAACAACTCAGCCATTGAGGTAAGATTTCAAGTTGAGATTATTCGGGAATTTATGTTGTGCCCGAAGTGGCACAATGGCCTAGCTAGCCGGTAACGGGAAGGTTGCGACACAGAGAGGCTGAGAAAGGGGAGAAGGGAGGGCATGGCCGCTAGACAGGGAGGAGAGGCAGGGGAGAAGAAGAGACAGTTAGACAAGAGATAATTCATTTCATAATCTTAATTAGGGCGCAGCCCTTACATTTAAATAGACTAGCTAAGTGGGCTCACTAACAAGCACCTAAGGCCCATTAGCTTAATTAAAATAAATCTCTAATTACCTAATTAACCAAATTACCTAAATGCCCTTATTATATGAAAACCCTAAATACCCTAATACGTAGCCCCAGTGGCACCCCCTAGCAGCCCCTAGAACGTTCACAACATTCCACCACGCTTCGCTTGCTCAACACCTTGTCCTCGAGGTGACCAAAAACTCCAGGCATCGGGCCCACCAAAGCTCCTCTGTGAACAGCCGGTCCGGAACTATGGATGAGACACACCAAATAATGGAGATAGTGGGTCGCTACTCAAAAGCAGACGTGCAGAAGCTAGCACAAACATGATGGGAATGCAGTTAACGGAACCCAAGGGTAGAGCAAAGGAGTGGCCTCGACTTGTTGGATGCAAGACAAAGCAGACTATCCGCACAGGTTTCCAACAAGCAGGGTCATCCCAACGACTACAGAGCGCCCCAAGACTGCCCACAGAGGGCATTAGCAGACAGCATCAGGGTTGGCCCACAGAGGGCATCAGACAGCACCATGGTCGTCCCACATAGGGCATTAGTCGGCCTACAGAAGGCAAGCCGGCGTCCATTGGGGCATAGCTCAATCATAGAGTGGGCCCACTTGAGCACGAAGAAGATCGCCTTAATGCAAACAGTAGCAGCAAGGTGGTCCCCATGCATTCTAACTGTTTGGGAATGAAAGGAGAAGGAGAATCTCCAACTGCAACCAGTGGAATGTAGACCCACATGGGAAGGAAAACCCCACATGAGTAGGGCTCTCTCTCGAAAGATCCGATTCACACTCGGCTCCGCTGATCTCCCTCCATGGTGACCACCAGAAATACCCAAGCAGCATACGGTGAACCCAAATCAGCCTAAGACCCGTATAAAGTCCCCGGATGGGGGGTGGCTTCCTTGTAGGGCACGGTCCCACTTTCCGCAACTGAATATCCAGCTAATGGAGATCGGGCACGCATAGCCATCTTTCCAAAAACTGGAGTCGCGGTGTTTGGGAAGAAATTCATGCCCGGAGAAAAAGGCGGAACGCGATGGTTCTGGGGCCATCTAACCACGAGTCAAAGCAGCATGCACTTCTCACCGGAGATTTGATGTGCCATAGTTCGATCCACCACAGATCCAGCCGAAATTTAGGGTGCTGGTTCCATAGTTCATCAAGAGATTTTTGGCAAAAATCTTGCAACAGAAAATTTCACCGGCTCCCAGGAAGATTCTAGTGCCAATGGCTTGCAATGGCGACGGTTGCTGGATGGGTGGCCACTGAAGGATGATGGGCCACCGAGAGGAAGCCCCGGCGAACATTTCTGAGACCCTGAGTGATGAAAGATCGCCTCCTCTATTTTCAATAGTGAAACAGAGAGTTGATCGGGCGGAGGAAAGCAAGGCGACCGGGGTCCTGGCGGCCAGCATTCTAGTGGAAGGCAGAGAGATAGGAGACGGTGGTGGCGGCGGGCGGAGGAGGAGGCCGGTGGTCAGGTGAAGGAGCGACTGCGGTTTGGTTGCTGGTCGCCTGTTTTGGACAGAAAAATAGGGTGCAAGTGGCACGGTGGGTGGCGAGCGAGAGGATGTGCGGTGGAGAAGAGGGCGGCCGGGTTTCTGGCGGACGGCAGAGCATAGATTCCGGTGGCTGTTTTCTGGTTAGCAATGTAACCCGATCCTCCCCTGCTTTCCCCTGTGCCCACTGGAGGTTCTGCTGACGGTGAGATTCTCCATGGCCGAAGTTGGGTTTTTGACGGGAGTCATGACCGAATTCTACCCACCCTGGAAGGTGCTGGTCCTCCCAGCTGCCGAAATCAGGGACAGCTTGAATGTTCTTAATGGCTGGCAGCGAAGAATCCACCGTGTAGTCCTTCCTCTCTATTCCAAACGAGCCAGCCATGCCCGTGGCCATCATTGCAAGGGCGACGCCAGGAATGTGAGGAAGTGGCTTCCCGTAATGCTGTTCGTTGAGGAGACCACCAGAGTGGCTAACGGGGACGTACTTGGCTGAGAAGTTATGTGGCGGGGCTGGGATGCCTCGCCGTCCTCCACTGTCGTCACCGTTGAGCGGTGGCTGATTCGTCGGTTGAGGAGGTGGGGCGTCGTGGAGCGGCTCCTTCGCTGACCAAACATTGGGCAACCTTAGTGGAGGATCTGGCGGCTTTGGTAAGTGTGGTGTCCGGGGATCAATGGCTCCGATACCAATGTTGTGCTTGAAGTGGCACAACGGCTTGGCTAGCTGGTAACAGGAAGGGAGCGACGCAGAGAGGCTGGGAAATGGGAGAAGGGATGACATGGCCGCCGGAAAGGGAGGAGAGGCAGGGGAGAAGAAGAGACAGTTAGATAAGAGATAATTCATTTCATAATCTCAATTAGGGCGCAACCCTTACATTTAAATAGACTAGCTAAGTGGGCTCACTAACAAGCACCTAAGGCCCATTAGCATAATTAAAATAAATCTCTAATTACCTAATTAACCAAATTACCTAAATGCCCTTATTATATGAAAACCCTAAATACCCTAATACGTGGCCTAGTGGCACCCCCAAGCAGCCCCTAGAACATTCACAACAATTTATTAGCTAATTTTATTGAAAATTATGTTAATAGTGAATTCTGCAAATTGTTTAATTTCTCTGCAAACACTGTTTGATGGCCGGCAGCTGGCTGGTCCTTTGGGTCGAGCTTCTCTCATCGGAGGGCCAGACTTTGGTACTCCGCGCCCATCGAGCTAGGCGCCCAGCCACTCTATTTAAAAAAAAAAACATTTGGGCTGCGCAGGCCCGGCCGCTTGTCCCCGGCCAGCCACCGGACGGAGGCAAGGCCGAGTCCGTCGGATTCACCGGGCGACGGCGATCCGACTGGTCTCGGCCTTGCCCACTGGGACGCCTAGGGGAAAAAATGGCACCGCTAGAGGCCCTTCGGCCTCTAGCCATCACTGGGAAGATGACCCTCGCGGGTCGTCTGCTCCTTGGACCGGGTCGGGTAACCCGATCCGGTCCTGTTTAGAAAAAACAATTCATATTCCCTGAACTGGGTCCGATTCAGGGGGTTAATTGTGTCAAACAAATCCTATAAAATTACTATTGGACCCGGAGAGGTTTGAGATTATTCTGACCAAGTTTCAGCTTGGGGAAAAATCTCAGAGATTGTTAAATGACTTTTTTACCCCTATTAGTTAATTATCGTATAATATTAACTTACCCGAGTTCGAGGCTGTGGGAAAATTCTCAGTGAGATTTTAATGGGTAACCTAATTATAGGCCAAGCCTTTTGGTGAGAAAAAATCCCAGTGAGTAGATAATTGACCATTTTGCCCCTAGGGTTAATTATAAACTGTTAGTCAAAACTTGGGTCGGTTCAAGGGGTTCACGACCCCGTCATACGCCAGGAAAATTACACAGAGTCCATGAAGTCTAGTACTACCCTTGAGTTTAATTTTGGACTCATCGTATGTCATTAAGGCCTTAAAATAAATGACAAAAATACCCTTTGAGCGAACCTGCCCACATTCATGTGAATGTAAGCGCGAGTCAGTTTGAGAGTGGAGCCTTTTGAGAGGATTATGACTTAAAATAAATAAAAGGGCATTAAAATGACCAGAATTACCCAAGGGAGGGTAGCATACCCTAAGGGGTAGAATTACCCTAATGCCCTTAAGGACAATATTTTCTGTTTCTATTGAAACTAATAACCTAACCACTAAGCGTTAGGGTACGTTATAGTGATGTGGAACGGCTTCAAAAGGAAGGGGTGTGACTAGTAAGTGACACGAAGACCTTGTCAGGTCATAGTGTCACAGGAAGCAAGAGGAATGACCCTAATTCTTAAGGTTTAGGGCAGTGGATTACTCATGTCTGCAACCGAGTACGTTGATCGACTAGAGTATTAAAAATGTAACTCGCGAGATGTGTTAGAGTTGTTTACACTCTTGAGCTTGAACTAGCCAAGCCCTAGCCCTGCAAATGAGTGCAACGGGCTTTTATTCATTATGTATGCATTGGTGTGAATGCACGTTATTTATGTTGATTATGTGAATGTATACTTTTATTATTGATGTTTTAAGTTATATCAGTAACTTAAGATTAATGAAGATTAATTAAGAGACTAAAATACCCTCAATAGGGTTTGTGACTGGTTCATGGATTTGAATGGGGCCCTGACATAGAATTTTACCTTAGTTAATGAACCAAGGATGGGTATGGGATGTTCTTTGAGTCATAGCTCAGTGGATGAGTTATTTATTGGGTCGATTCACAAGGTGAAAAGGACCCAAATGGTTGAGTGAATACTTAACTGGATAAAAATAATCTAGTCTAAGTTCAGATGTTTGGCAGAGTCAATGGTCATAAAGACCTGAGGCTTCTATGGATAATGCTGGAGATAGCGATATGCTTCTTCATCGCCACGATGGTTTGGGTATTGACCAGAGGGTCTTTACCGTAGGTCTTCCCAGGACTATTTAGTACGTACGAAAAGCGGAGTTACATGAGCATCATGGAAGACTTGTGTTTCTTGTTAATCTGTGTCCATGAGCACAGTTGGGATCCTCTTCCCCAGATTCATGGCAGGCTATTGAGATCCCTGGGGATTTGGGTCAAGCTACTGTTAAGCAGTCTACTCCAAGGTTGGAGTACTTTGTTTGGGGATTTCTCGAGGGGCGAGTCATCTCTGAGTTATAGAATTGATAGTGTTAATTATCGAACAAGGGATGTGAGATAATTAATAATATTGTTTGATATTGCTTGTTAATTAAACAAGTGGAACGGTTAAATGACTTACTAAAATGTAGGTTGAAAATATCTAAGCATTGCATGTGTGATGTTATGCTTTTTAGGATATAGTAGTTTCTAGGCAGAACTACGTTTGGATCCGATCTTGTTGGAAACATTGGAGATGTTGTCTGATGAGTACGTAGGCAACTAACATCGGGTGATATTGGCCCGATCCGAAAAATATTAATTAAAAATTTTGTCCTTTGGAATCTCTTCTCCTGAAGGTGGAGATGCTCCAATGTGGTTGTGGTTGTTGTTTGGTTTGCTTTGTTGCAGATTCTCCAGGAAACGACAAGTGAGACCTAGGCAGGAGAGCAAAAGAGGTTTACACATTTCTGCAACTCCGGTATGTAAGTGTACCTTAAGCGTGAGAGTCAACTTATTATTTATTTTCAGATGAGTGACATACTTGTACTTAGATGGATGAGCTGGTCTTTATGAATTTTCAGACGTTAACTAATATCATATGATTTGATATCCGTATTTGTGAACCCCAGTTATCATGACCTAGATATTTAATTGAATGGTTTGTTTTGTATTTAAGAAAAAGAAAAAAAATTCTCGCTACTTACCGTTCGTGCTATAAAAAAATACTTTTAAAAATCTGGGTCGTGACATGTAATCCGTCGTGGTTAAATTTATTTGTATGGCCATTCTTCAGCCTCAACCTTTTTTGTGCATTATGAATCAAGAATGTAGTGGAAAAGAGAAAAGATGTAAACCTCCTTTATGCATTATGATGTTTACATTCATTCCTGGAAATTGTCAAAGCTTTATGGAACTGTAATAATGAACTAACAATGGGAATTTCTTTATTTGTATCGACCATGCATACACACACTTGTATTTGCAGTGTGTTTACCATCTATTCCGTAATGAATACATACTTTCAATTGGGTTTAATTAGTTTTATGACTTTACTACACGAGTGTTTTAAGAAAGCTACTCAGAAAATGCGAAGAGAACATCCAACCCCTTCTAATAGGGCACGGCGAAATACTTCAAAATTAGTTGGGACATAGTATTGGAATTCAATACAAACTGACAGTGAAGACCATATAGAAACTGAAGTTCAATGTGACTGTAAGGAATGGGAGGAAAGTGGAGACGCAGCCCGTGACAAAGGGGATAGTGGTGAAGAAGTGAATGTTGAAGGCAAAGGGCAAGAGAATAATAACTCTCAAGAAAATGAAGTAGAAGGTCCCCCATTTCGAAGAGGTCCTCTTGAAATGAGTGTGTTAACTAGGAATAAAACACACATAACATGTAAAGTTTGGCATGATGATGTTAGTGCATGTTACTTAATTTTTTAGTTTCCAATTAAGTAATAATATTGTACTAATTTATTTTTAACAGTATTGCCTTCCTTTGAGATGTTTACAACATTGTCAAGTCCTATCCGCTTTGGTAGAGAGATGGCATCCTGAGACAAATACCTTTTACATGCCATATAGAGAGATGACAATCACACTTGATGATGTTCATCAATTAATTGGGATTCCTGTGAAAGGAAACACAATGGTAACCCCTGAGATAAAAGGCACCGATTTGGTTGAGTTATGTGTTAATGTGCTAGGGATCGAATGTTCATCAATTAAATGGGATTCATGTGAAAGGAAACGCAATGGTAACCCCAGAGACAAAAGGCGCCAATTTGGTTGAGTTATGTGTTAATGCGCTAGGGATCGAATGGACCATAATAAAACAAGAGATGAACAAGTGTGGCTGGAAAGTTTTCACTTAAATTGGTTGAGATGAACAAGTGCCAGAAGAAGCAACAAAGGAGGATATAGAGTGTGCAACGAGGGCATATATTTTATTTTTCTTAGGTTGCACAATATTATGTGATAAGTCTGGAAGCATTGTACCAGCAAAATACTTAAGTTTGTTGATGGACTTGGAAGGCATTTCATAATATGCATAGGTAGCGGTTGCACTTGCATATTTGTATTGTCAATTGGGAGTTGCATCCAGACATGATGTGCGGTAAATCAGCGGTTATCTTACCTTGTTAGAGGTACAATGAATCATTCATTTTTAATTTATTTTGTCTATTTTGGCATTTATGTTGACACTTTAAGGGATTATTCAATTTCATGCACGCTTGGTCATATGAGCATTTTAAAATTGAGAGACCATGTTTAAACATGATGTTTATAGAAGGTCAGTGTAATGTCCCTAATTTTTCTACGATTTTCTGTGATTTTCCTTCTATTGTTCTTATCATTTTCGGCAGGAAAATGTGATGCTTCGGCATATTCCTATTTATGTATTTCCCCAGTATTTGTAACTATAGAGTCGGGTGTGGGGTTTAGTCGTAGGCCACTTGCCTAGACGGGCGTTTGTGGCGCGAAAAAGAGAGAAAGAAAAGGAAACATCAAGAGATGTGATAAGTGAGAAAAAAAAAAAGGAAAACACATCAGGCTAGGTCGAGCTCGATCTGGAAGAGACCAAAAACAAGACAAACCCCCCCCCCCCCCCCCCCTGTTGTCTCCCCTCTGGCGACCGGCAGCAAGATGCTGGGCCACCACCTCCGGTTCCGCCCCGGTGGTGCGACGCTAAGGGCCACCATCCCAACCCCCACGGCTGCTGCCCCCTCATCCCTGGTTTGCCCTCTCCCCTCTCAGTTTTGTTTGTGCCACAGCTGCCGTGGGCCGGCCAGACACCCACTGCTCCGCCTTGAGATGGAGACGGCGGGAGGCCACCCCTCCCGGCCCCAGTGGACCTCTCCTCCGCCGCCCCGTCCTCTTATCCCCCTCTGCCCCTATTTTTCCACCACCATTGTTTCATTTTATTCCGTCGTTGCCGTTGGCCGGAAAGGGCCGGCCTACCACCTACATCTCGCCATGGGCCGACGACGGCGATGGGCCACCCCTTCCAACTTCACTTCGTCTACAGCTGCCCCACTCCTCTTTCCCCTCTCTGCCCTATTTTTGTTCTCTGATGCTTTGTTTTGGTGAATCAGAGGCCGCCGCCGGCGAGACACGACCGACAAACCTCTGTCCAGCTCCGCTCCAGCCCAATTATGCCAATGGGCCACCTCTTCCGGCCCGGTTCATCCTCCATCCCCTCTGCTCTATCAGAACCAAATCCGCCTCTCACCCGATTGCTCTGTTCATTTTGCAAAAATTGGATATTTTCTCCTTCTCTCTCTATTGTCTATCCGGTGTGTCACCACTACCTCTGGCCAGAGATAGCTCCTCCTGGCCACTAGGGCCACGAAGGAGCCGATTAGAGCCGTTGGTAACCCCCGCTCCTCCTTGTGCCCCTAGGGTTTTCTACCCGTTTTGGACCACAGTAGCATCCTTGGATGCCGAACACCCTCTGGACCCTTGTAGTTTGGCGGGTCTCAGGCTAGAGATTGTTGGCCGCCCTAGTGCGGCACTGCCCCTCTTTTTGGCATGAGTCAGGCTCCCCCTCTGCTGAATATGTGTATGACTGCGCTATATAAAGTGCCACCTTTTGCCCTCTTATCGTCCTACCTCTGCCAGACACCGATTGGCCTCTAGTCAGCCTACCTCGACACAACAACGGCAAAGACTGTCTTTGTCGGTCACTACCTTCATGGCCCTAGCGCCCCTTCTGAGCCTTGGGCCGACACCGTCCAGCCCTCTCCTCCTCCCCTTTGGCCGCGTGTGCAAGTAGCTGCACATGCGATTTAGGGTTTAGGCGACGTATTTATTCCGCCTCACCATCGAATGGCTCTACCACTGAATGGAGTTGACACCAGAGCCGTCCACCACCTCTCATATGTCCTTGAGCATTGCCCCATGCCCTCCGCTCTATTGGGGCCCTCAATGACGCGAAATCGATGTCGTTGGTTGTTGTCCACAGCCGATTTCGACGTCTTACAGCCAGCCGAATACTTCTCAGCCGCCGGCCGACCTTCAGTTAGTATACCCTAGACTTTTGGTGGCACTGCCACTTGTGTTGGCACTACCTTTCTCTTGGCCGCCCTAGTGTGCCGCCGTTGATTACGGATTTTGATGCATTGACCCGTGTCACCCCATTTGGCCTTGAGTAGTTAAGGAACTTCCTAAACCCTCGGGACAATAGCTCTCTCAGCTAAGCAATGCTTTTGGCTGCCAATTCCACTGCCGATTCCGCCACCATCATGTGCTCACCATCAAAGATCATGATTATGAGGTAAGGGAGCTTTGAACTTGTAATTTCATGATAACATGCTTTGAATGAGTAGTAGCATGCTAGGATTGTATGATTCAATGCTTTGGATGCTAAATCATGATCCATTTGAATGATGTAAGAGGATAAATTATGCCATGTTGAAATGCATATGACATGCATGTGTGGATTGTAAGTATGTTTGAATTATGTGTGTGCTAGTGATGGCTAGCGTGTATGTTGGTATGCTACGTATGTGGATTATGCATGTTCTAGTGATGGATAGCGTGTATGTTGGTAAGTGTCATGTGTGCAAAGCTTTGCCTCCTTTAGTATCCTGGCAATGGAACCAACTGTCACGGGCACAAAGCTTTGCCTAGCATTCGCACACGTGAAGGCCTGGCTGCGCCGCTCAACCAGCAGCCACGCTCTTCCCTTCCCACTCATATGTGCAAGGAAAACACAAGCAAAAAGCACAAACACAGCACAAGTCCGTCTTGGTGCAAGTGTCTCCACCCGAGCTATATTTCTGTCTGTTGAAATACAAAGTAGGGAGAGGGCAAGGGCTGATCCACCAGGCTGAAAGCTCTCCTCTCAGATCCCTGGTTCACTGTGCATGAACAAAATTAGTTCTCTCTCTAGCATGACCACCTTGCTCTCCCCCTTTTATAGACTCAGCATGAAGCTGGCCAACCTAGTGCTACTAGGAGTACAAAACCCACCCAATACAAGAAACTCTCAGCCCATAACCAGACGGCCTCTAGCATAGATCAAGAAACCTGCAAGAGTCCATCTTCCGCTAAGAGTCGAGTGCCATGCTGCCTCCAAGAGCCCACCCATCCGAGGAAACCAGCCACTATACTCCTACCCACCCTAGGAGTGTGGCCAGCCTGCCTGTGTGAGTCATGTCCATCCTAGGAACTTGCTGCCCAGACTCCTACTCAAGCTAGGAGTGTTGCAATCTTGCATAAGTGAATCCCTTCCACCTTAGGAGTCCTCCCCTAAGTCCAAGTAGCGCACAGCTTCACTGCAAGAGTCCCACCCGCGCAAGGACTTCTACTCAGCTTGCTCTGCAAGGCGAGTAGGTCGTCCGGAACACCTCCTGCGCTGCTCCAGCATCCGTCCATGCCCAAGGGGCTGCTTAGACTATCTGTCGCCCAAGCAAACTTGGTTGTCCATTACCAAGCAAGGGGGTAGCCACCCCCTTTCAACATCCATCAAGTTAAGGGGCTAATAGGCCTCCTCCACTTGATTCTTCGACACCCTCGTCGAAGCCCCAACTTCCCAGGTGCCCCGATTGAAGCTCTTAAGCCATCCGCCTCGCTGAACCCATCATGCAAGCAGCCAACACTTCCCATCACACCACGGCCAAGTCCTGTTCCGCCCAGACTAAGTCATCCTTTTGCCAGGTATGAGCACCACCCGCTGCCCATGAATCTTGCGAAACTCTCCATCAATCCGCTCCTTAGTTACTTTGATCAGCCAAGGCTTGGGGAGTCCGCTCCCCTCCATCCTTCGAATCCTCAATGACCCGAAGCTGGCCCCTCAAGTGGGGACTCCAGCAACTGAACACATCCAATTTGCTACAAGGGACTCATCCAGGCTACCTCCTCGTGCTCAGATTCCTCCTTCTCCTCTTCAGCGACAAGTGCATTCAGCCTTTCCCGTTTTAGACAACCCTTTGCACGGTGCGGCCCTTGGCATATGAAGCAGCCACCACCTCTATTCGGCCAGCCCAGTTGCTCATCCTTGTCCTTGCCACTGTTGCCACCCTTGCTGCCCTCTATGTACTATTGGTGATGTCAGCCACCTAAACACCCACAAACTACACCTACAGCCCATCCCTTGGCTGCCTCGCTCAGCCAAGTGTGCGGGGAGACCGCTCCCCCCAAGTACAAGTCCGCGCAAGGACCTGCACACTGCCATGTTGTTGATCCTTGAATTTGCTTCAGCAAGGTGAACGCCATCACTCAACGCCTTAGCACCTCGCTACCCAGCAAATCTGCCAACGACCTTCGCAGCAGCTCGTCAAGAGCCCTCAACTCCTTCAGGGATTCTAGCGCCTTAGCACATGTCCGACCTGCCTAGTGCCAAGCCCATCAAGAGCTTTCACCTCCTTCTGGGTTGTCTCAGCACTTCAGCAGGGATGGATCTCCAATCTGTTCAGCTACAACCCATCAAGGAATTCGCCTCTTCTGGGTATCCAGCGACTCAGCAACCTTCAGCCAACTCCTTCGCAGAGACCGTACAGAGCTTTCACCTCCTTCAGTATCCCGGCAATGGAACCAACTATCACGGGCACGAAGCTTTGCCTAGCGTTCGCACACGTGATGGCTTGGCTGTGCCGCGCAACCAGCAGCCACTCGCTTCCCTTCCCACTCATATGCGCAAGGGAAACACAAGCAAAACAGCACAAACACAACACAAGTCCGTCCTGGTGCAAGGGTCTCCGCCCAAGCTATATTTCTGCCCGCTAAAGTACAAAGTAGGGATAGGGCAGGGGCTGATCCACCATGCTGAGAGCTCTCCTCTCAGATCCTTGGTTTGTTGTGCATGAACAAAATCAGTTCTCTCTCTAGCATGGCTGCCCTGCTCTCCCCCTTTTATAGACTCAGCATGAAGCTGGCTGACCTAGTGCTACTAGGAGTGCAAAACCACCCAATACAAGAGTCCTCACCCTGACAAACTCTCAGCCCAAAGCCAGTCCACCCCTAGCATAGATCAGGAAACCTGCAAGCTACGTGTATGGATGCGTATGTTTATGCTAGTGACGGGTAGTGAGTATGGATGTGTATGTTTGTGCCAGTGACTGCTAGCAAGTATGTTGGTAAGCTATGGGATGTGTATGTATGCGCTAGTGATGACTAGCGAGTATGTTGGTGAACTATGTGTATGGAGATATGTATGTATGTGCTAGTATGGCTAGCGAGCATGTTTGTAAGCTATGTGATGCACTGAAATAATGTTAAATTAAATATTTTCAAATTTTGAATTGTAATCCTATTTTGTGCTAATTCATTATTTATTTGGGCAATTTATATTTTGAATAGGTTAGTTGGACCTTAATTGAGTTTACATGTCTAAATGAGCTTCAACAAGATACAAGTAGAAGAGTAAGTAAAGCCCATCTACCCAAAGCTATTTGAAATTCAAGAATGGGCTCTTAATGGTCTAAACATGCATGGAATAATCAAACACAACCTTTTGGACCTGTTGGATTTGAGATTTGCATTAAGAGAACTAAATTAGGAAAGAAGCTGATTCGGACAGATTGACACAACCTTAGTATTTCGATCATATCTTTCTATGTAGAATTCGGATTGATACGATTCTAGTGGCATTGGAAAGAAGACTTCCTTGGCTACAATTGTTAATGCAGGAAGAAATTCAAATGTCCAAAGATTTATGGGTCAAATCCGGCATGCAAAGGGACAACTAGTTAACTAACCCGAGGCTAGCACATGGAGAATCTTTTCATTGGTTGTGATTGATATACAAAAGGAAAGACAATGAGGCTGATTGGATAACTAAAGGAAGACTCAAATATACTTATTTGATAAATAAATCACTGATTTATTTTATTGATTTAGAATCTAATCATTGCCAAAGAAGAAACCAATCAAGCAATCAATCAGGATGAAATCTAGAGATATGATTCGACTTTCCCCTTTGAAGTAACCCCTTCTACTCTTATTAATAGAGGGGTGGACATGATAGAGGCATCATCCCCTCCTCTTTGGAGCTCTCTTCTCATATTTTTCTTCTCTTCTTTTGTATTTTTGTTTTTAGTTTTATTGTAATAGCTTTCTAAGCTCTCAAGCTAAGGCTAGAGGTAATTTGTAACAATCTAATGGAGTTCTATTCATGTTTCATCAATGGTTTCAAGTTAGTATTGGCTATTTGAAGTTATATTAATTTAATATTGTTCTTCTTCTTGTTTCTTTGTGATTTGGATACACAAGATGCTTCAAGGCTATTCTTCTTGATCTTTGTGATTTGGATACAGAAAACTCTTGAAGAAACAACTGTTTTTATCCTTCATCTATCCAAAGTATTTTTTCTCTTTATTTTTACTTTTAATGTTCATATGTTCCGGTTAGATAGAATTTTCATTCGATTCTAACTTATATAACATGACACATGAACATCATTAGATGTTACAATGATCCTTAATGCCTTAGTGTTTTCTCTTCTTGATTTCTTAACTCTTTATTGCTTCAATACTCTTCTACTCTTTCTTTCTTAATTCTTCTTCCCTCTAATTTTTTTGTAACCATTTTCTTTGTTGCACAAGGCTTTCTCTGTGGATCAACCTTATATACTATAGTTGACAAGTAAAAAAGAAACCTGAACTAGACTACTTCATAGTCTTAGTTCAGACGTAACAACACTATGTATGTATGAAAGTATGTGTATGTTATACATATGTGTGATGGACATACGTATGTATGATGGCTATACGCCTATCTGATGGATATGTGTATGCATGTGGGGGCAAAAGTATGGGCGATGGACAGTAAGAGGTGACAGAGGGTTTTGTCTAGATTTGTTGTGGATGTGTAAGCTTATGACGGAAGACAGAGGATGTAAGTTTAATGGGTGAGGATTGGAGTGGTTTGTTTGGTTTGGATCAGAGCATATGTTGGGGGATTGTCAGATAGTAAGAGTATGCATAATTGTACAAGCATAACGTATAGATGATGAAGTGAAAAGTAAACATAATAAGTGAGGTATAAGTAAGAGGGTAATAACTGGGTTTGGTTCTGAGGAGCTTAGTTTGATGATGTTTGTGTAAGATGTATTTGGCAAAAAGGTGGATGGCGGAGTATGTAAGACCGTAAGGATTTTTGGTACGGTGAGTTATGTTGTGAGATGGATGGGTTAAGTGAAGTTTGTTGCCCTGACAAACTAGGGTTTCAAATCGGGCTCAACTTCGGTTTGATTAGTAGAGCACGACATACTTTGAGTGCTTGTGTGGCATAATTGTACCTCATAATTTACTTAATTCAAACTTGAATTATAAGAAAGCTAATGATAGCGTTGTGAGTTTGAGGCCTGAGGGTTCGACGAATTAAGTTCCGTGTTTGAGCTAGCTGATAATGAGTCGGTTGAGCATTTCTCTTATCTTGCCATAGTGTTTATCCTGCGGGATGTTGTCTGTGTACTGTAAAGAGCACCAAACATCTGATGCTCTATTGAGAGTGATGTATGTTTTTGATTTGGTCTGTGTGCTGAATTAAGCTCAGACGTTTGATTCTCTATTGACTGAGCTATATGATTCTGCCCAAGAGTGGCATTGTATGATTCTGCCCAAGAGTGGCACTAGCACTATAAGACCCATAATGGTGGGCAATTCTATGGCACTATAAGACCCATTATGGTGGGCAACTGTATGGCCCCTAAAGTGTGGGCGTTTGTGTTTATGTTTGCGCGCTTAGGTAAGTAGTATCATGGACTTCCTCTTACCTATTTGATCCTATGCCCCATGAGCATTGGTGTGCCTTGCCTTTGGAAAAGTTCACGGCGTCTAATCACTCCCCAGAGGTTAAGGTGATGCCCCAGTGGCAATCTTTTCCATTTCGACGCCAGAGGTTATTAGTTGTAATGAGGTTCAGTGGTTGATAGTATGTGTAAGACTATAAGAATATGAGTATGAGCACGACTGTAAGAGTATTAGTATGAGCACGACTGTAAGAATATGTTTCTGTGTAAGACTGTAAGTGTATGATTTTGAGTAAGACTGTGAGCATATGATTCTGAGTAAGACTGTAAGAGTATGTTTTTGAGTAAGACTATAAGAGTATGTTTATGAGTAAGACTGTACGAGTAAGGTCGTACGAGTAAGTGTAAGATTATACAAGTAAGGTCGTAGAAGTATGTGTAAGCGTACAATTGTACGAGTAAGTTTGTAAGACCATGAATAAGGGCGTTTGTGTAAGTTTGGTTTGATGGTATGTATTTGGTATGATGGTATGCTTGATTGTATGCATATGAGCATGATTATGATATGTCTGTTTACTTCATGTTTGAGTTGCATGAACGCATCTTTGTATGGACTTACTAAGTTCACTATTTAGAACTCCCCTATTGGTATTTTCCTACTGAGTATGAAAATACTCATTACCCTATTTTTTAGCCCCATTGTTCGGGAGGCTTTTGCAGGTTTTTGGCGGAGAGCTCCTGGAAATGGATGCTCATTTCCACGGTGGATTGATTCCCTTGGAATTAGGTATATACTTGACTTGTTGCGAGTATTACTTTATGCCACGATCTAATGTATTGGGTGAGATGAGAATTAAGATGTTTATATATTCTAGACTTTAGTTTGGATTAGATTGTGAACTGTTATGGGACTTGCACTCAGGGATGCCTGGGAGATATTTATATTTAAAGTCTATGATCATAGTAATTTATTCGTACGTTTGTTTTTAGTAGTGCCAGAGGATATTTGGTTTGTCCGTACAATGTTTGAATGAAAAAAAATTGGATGGGAAAAACTGATGTGTTATGTTTTAAATTATAAAACTGTTTTCACAGGTTTTGTATTTGTCATTTTTCCCG
The DNA here is from genome assembly GCA_035235625.1 of Saururus chinensis. NCBI lineage: Eukaryota > Viridiplantae > Streptophyta > Magnoliopsida > Piperales > Saururaceae > Saururus > Saururus chinensis. The sequence goes on from CP141141.1 coordinate 28,814,621, forward strand.
ATTTACAACCGTTATATTGCAAAAAAAATCTATGAATTTTAAAGAAAATGTGAGGAAAAATCTTGGGCGTTACAGTTAGCATTGTGTGTTACGCTTAGAGGGGAGCACCCACAATATTCATTTTCTAAACTGACAGATTTTAGGGAGGAGGCATTGGATCATATGGATTATTGGAAGGTAATAACCATCCCTATGTATATGTACTCTATCATAAGCTTTATGTGTATATTCTGTTTACACTTTACTCTTTTATTGTCAAATTAGGAAAGCTTATAACCCCGTTTGAGTTCTTATACTATAGAAAAATGTACTATTAGTCACACTTTTATTAGCAACACAAAAATAAGGGTCGCTAAAAACTACTAATTGCGACATATACAAAAGCGTCACAAAAAAGTTACTATTAGCGACGCATAATATAAAGCGTCGCTAATATGATCAGTATTAGCGACACTTTAGATTATGCTTCGCTAATATTTGACTATTAGAGACACTTTAGATTATGCGTCGCTAATAGTTATGAATTTTTGTTAAATAAATTTAATACATATATCTTTTAGTGACACTTGTTTAAAGCGTCGCTAATAGGTTAGCTATTAGTGATGCATAATATAAAGTGTCACTAATATGATCAGTATTATTGTCTCTAATAGTTTTAACAATAGCGACGCTTGTAACACAGCATCGCTAATAATTAGACTATTAGCGATGCTTAAGAAAAACCATCGCTAATAGTTATAAATTTTAAATAAAAAATTAAAAATTTAGAACTAATAGTGACGCTTGTAAACAAGCGTTGCAAATATCATTTATAATAGCGACACTTGTAGACAAGCATTGCTAATATCTTTATTAATTAATTTTTTTTGACAAATAGTTATATAATAAATACAAGAAAATTAAAATACTTTTTGAATATAATATATTTTCTTTAATATTGACTATTTGTATGAATATTAAATTTTCAATAAAAGGTAGTGTCAATAATAGATTAAACTTTCACTATTGATATATAATATATTTTATTTTTAATAATTTCTTATTAATGTTAAAATATAATTTATAATAAAAGAGAGAGTGAAGAGAGAGAAGTGAGGAAGAGAGAGTGCATAGAGAGAAAGATGAGAGGAGAGAGAACAGAGGAGATAGAGTGAGGAGCGAAAAGAGAGAGAGAGAGAGAGAGAGGAGAGGAAAGAGAGAGGGGAGTGAGAGATGAGGAAGAGAGAGGAGAGGGAGGAGAGAGAAAAGAGAAGAGAGAGAAAGAGGGGTGGAAAAATTTTAATTATAAATTATTTTTGTAAATTTTTAAAAATAAAAAAATGTATAGTAGCGACGCATACAAGTATGTGTCGCTAATATACTCGGGTAGTAGCGACACATAACTCTATGCTTCGCTAATACCTGAGTATAGCAGCGACATACCAGTATGCACCGCGACTACCTTATGTAATTGCAACGCTTACTGTTATGCGTCGCTGCTACAATTTTTTTTTAAAATTGAATAAAAGAGAGGGAGAGAGGGGAGAGAGGAGAGATAGAGTGAGGAGAGGAGATGAGAGAGTGAAGAGAGAGAAGGAGGGGAGAGAGGAAGAGAGAGAGGAGAGAGAAAGAGAGGAGAGTGAAAAGAGGGGAGAGAGGAGAGTGAAAAGAGCAGAGAGAGAGGAGAGAGGGAGGGAGGAAGAGAGAGGGGAAGAGAGAGAAAGAAGGGAGGAAAAAAATTTAAATATAAATTAGTTTTGAAAGTTATAAAAAATAAAAAATGTGTAGTAGCGAAGCATACTGGTATGCGTCGCTACTATATTAAGGCAGTAGCGATACATAACCCTATGCATCACTAATACCAGTGTATATTAGCGACGCATACCAGTATGCGTCGCTACTACCTTATGTAGTAGCGACGCATATTGTTTTGCGTCACTACTACAATTTTTTTTAAAAAATTAAATAAAAGAGAGAGGGAGATAGAGGGGAGAGAGAGAGTGAGGAGAGGAGAGGACAGAGAGGAGACAAGGTAGAGAGAGATATGAGGGGATGGAGGGAGAGAAAGAGGAGGGAGAAAGAGAAGGAGAGAGAGAGGAGAGGAGAGAGAAGGAGAGGAGTGAGAAGGAGAGAGGGAGGAAAGGGGAGAGAGATAGAGTGAGAGGGAGAGAGGGTGAGAAGAGAGAGAGGGTGAGGGGAGAGATAGAAGAGAGAGAGAGAGAGTGAGGGAGAGAGGAAGAGACTGAGAGTGAGAAGAGAGAGAGAGAGAGGATAATTTTTTAAAATTATAAATTTTTTTTAAAAAATTTCAAATAATAAAAAAATTGATATTAGTGATGCATAGGTTTATGCATCGCTACTACAATAGGGTAGTAGCGACGCATAGAGAAAGAGGAGAGAGAGGGAGAGGGGGAGAGAGTGTGGGGGAGAGAGAGGGAGAGGAGAGAGGGAGAGAGAGAAAGAGGAGAGAATGAGGAGGAGAGAGGGGAGAGAGAGAGATCGAGTGAGGGGGAGAGAGAGAGTGAGAGAGAGGAAGAGATAGAGAGGAGAGAGAATTAAATTTATAATTTATTTTTAAAAAAATATTAGCAAAGCATACTTATATGTGTCACTAGTAGTCCTAGGTAGTAGCGATGCATAAAACTATGCGTCGCTACTACTTAATATATTAGTGATGAATACATGTATGTGTCGCTAATAAGGTATGTAGTAGCAACACATACAGTATACGTTGCCAATAATCTTCGTTTTTTTTAATAAAGGCTATTAGTGACACTCGTATGAAGAGTGTGGCCTACACAGGTGAAATTTTGCCCGCTTATAAAGCTCCCCCCTCCCCCCTCTTCCGGCCCCCACCCCCCTCCTATCTCCTGTTTATCCCTCCCGCCATCCTCATGCGCCCTGCCGCCTCCGGCGCCCCTCCGTCCTCTGGTCCCCCACCCCCCTCCTTCCTCCCGGTCCCACCTCTCCCCCTTGCTCTGCCCCCTCCCGTGTATCGGGGGGGGCAAAGCAGGGAGGAGAGGGGGACCGGGAGAAAGGAGGGTGGTGTGTGACCAGAGGATGGCACCATCCCGCTATCCTCCAGCCCCCCACCATCCTCCTCTCTCCCAGTCCCCCCTGCTCCACCCCCCTCCTTCCCGCCTCCTCTTATTTTCAAAGGAGGGGGGCATAGCGGGGGACCTAGAGGGATGGGAGACCGGACGACGGGGATTACCCCATTGTCATCTGGCCCCCACCCCTCTCCTCCCCCGCTCCCCCCTCTTTCCCCGGCTCTGCCCCGCCGTCTTCCCGCTCCCCTTGCTCCTCCTCCCCTAAAAATCAGAGGAGGGGGGCGAAGTAGGGAAGAGAGAGGGAGGGGGCCAGATTCTGGTGCCCCGCCATCCTTTGGCCCCCTCTCCCTTTCCTGGTGGGTCCACCATGAGGGATTTAAAAAAAAGAGCAATTTCGTCTTTAGCGACGCATATAAAAGCGTCTCTAAAGTGTTTTTTTATTTTTATTTTTTTCAATGTATTAGCGATGCTTTAAAAAGCGTCACTAATACACAAATTTTTTTAATATATTTTATTTTTAGTGAAATTTGAATAAGTAATTTTAAAAAAAACTTTATTATATTAGCGACACATACAAAAGCGTCGCTAATAAGGACTTAATAGCGATGCTTCTAATTATGCATCGCTAATAAGTTATTTTTAATTTTTTAAAAATTTGTTTTATATTAACGACGTATAGGGTGACGTCGCTAATAATTGATCATTAGTGATGCTAATAAATATGTGTCGCTAATAATTTACTATTAGCAACGTTGTTTTATGCATCACTACAGGAAAACTAATAGCGATGCAAAAATAAGTGTCGCTAATGGGACACTATTAACTACACTTTGTGTTAAGCGTCGCTATTAGGCAATAGCGACTGGTCTTTTTTCAACACTTATGGCGACACTTTTTATGCGTCACTGATAGTCATTAGCAACACTTATGGGACTATTTGTCACACCCCACCATTGCCCGACCCGAGCCGAACCCTGTCCAAAGGCAGGTCAAGCGCGCAGGGCAACAGAATTGAAAGAGATTAATGGATAGCGGAAGACTTAGCCCCTCCCACGGGCGGTTTAACTAGCGGAGTTACGCACTACTTTGAGCAAGAGTAATAACTAAAAACAAAGAGGACTTAAACTCTGAACTAGTCCACAAATCTTATACCCACATACTTGGAATCCTAAGCCAACACACAAGGTTTGAATCATAAAGTCTCAAACAGATCTAAAAACATAAGATATGCACGAGTCTGAAAACAAAACCGCCATACATGATGTTCTATTATCATAACAGAGTAAATCAGAACAACACAACAATGTCTAGAGACATCCACGCCTAATCCCATGCTCTCCCCGATTGTTCCTCATACAGAGGGTCCTGCCCGGCTGCATGTCGCACCATGCAGCCCCAAAACAGAAACACAGAAAGTAGGGTGAGTAAAACTCAGTAAGGTTTGAATACGGCGACAATAATCAAAAAACCATCACAACATGACAATATAGCAATTCAGATTCAAAATTGACATGATATACCCTTTTCTGATCATTCCCTTGCTAAATCCTTACTAATCCATAAACATAAGAGCTAGCATGCATATGACACAGCTATCAAAGTCAAAACATAAATGATCAAGTTATAACCTAACATCCATCTTGCATAGGTAATAGTTCACATCTAATCAAATCAAGCATAATAACATCATAAATCGCATGAGAAGTGTCTTTCACACACTTTTTTATCATACGACCATATCACATAAACCTGCATAATAGTGTCTCATTCACACCATTTAGATCATGCATTCATATCTCATAAAACTGCATAATAGTTTCTCAATCACACGATTTTAGATCATGTATTCATATCATATCAACCTGTATGAGGAGTGTATCTAACACATAATTCAGATAATGCATTCATATAAATCTCATACATTCCATAGTTCATTCACCTGCACGACAAGTATCTAAACCACACTACATCAAGATCATGCATAATAAATCGCATCCACATGTGTCACATAATCTCAAATATCCCTACACAACCTGTGTAATTTGGGCATAATATTATCCCATACACATGCATTATCATCAAATGGTGAATGTATCCATCATGGAGAGAAATACAATCATATCAAGAATACAATCCTATCACCTACTCTAGCCGTAGTCCAATTTCCTAACCGGAAACCTAGTGCATTGCCCGCTCTGGACACAATCCGAATTCCATAAGGAAAACTAGGGTGTAGGGGTAGTCAGCCCCTCTGCTCACTCTGGACAATCCACACAGGAAGTCCAAATTAACAAGAGCAGGTCGACTCGCTCTGGGCAGTCCAAGCTAGGAACGTCCGAATTAACTAGAGCAGTGTGTTCACTCTAGACATCTCTGCGGTGGAAGAGTCCGAATTAACTAGAACACGTGGTAGCCGGTGCATAGAGGCATACCACTCTCGATTCTCAGGGTCCATGTTTGACTATCTCAATAAATAAATCTCAACCGTATTAACAATTCAATTCGACTCAACCCGGGGGAAGTATCCATCTTCCACATAGAAACTCAAATCGAAATCATGTCCTTTCAAACCAACCAAGTTCCGATTAAGCCAACGATTGATTAATCTGGCACATAATCTCATAACATTGCATCCAAACGATCAACCACGGCTAAACATCAGTAAAGTCTCATTCATGAAATCTGCTTTATGATGCATGCGAACATGATACATCCATGAGCAATCTCTACGTGAAGTCCAATACTTGGAAAGTGCTCCCATCAGTCCCCTCATGCATCATAATTGAATCATAAATAACCATGATTTCATAGTAAATTCCCCACACATGTGTGTTCATGCATTTCCTAAGCACATGACCAATGCTTTGACATAAGCTCATAAGGCAATACAAGCATGCTTAAACACATTCGAATCGGGATTACCAACTAGAATCTAGGGTGAAATCTACCATAAACCACAAATCCGTTCATGTGAAATCAAATGCTTAACTCCTACAAGCATGATTATTCTACACTTGAAGCTATAACATAATTACATCATTCACCACAATCCATTCTCATTATATGACGACATATCTTATCATTTAAAATGTAATATCCCTGCTGGAAACATGCTCCAAAGAAGATAAACAAAATAAAGAAAAAGAAAGATATCAAAGACATGGGTTGCCTCCCAAGAAGCGCTAAGTTTATTGTGTTCAGCCAGACAATGCTAACATTCTCAAATATGTCAGGGAGGGTGGTAGATATTGGCATTGGCTCTTCTCTTAAGTCTCCAAAATGATGGTTCAAAAAAATTAGAAGGCACAACTTGATTATGGGCTGATGCTACAAAAGATGGACCTCTATCATAAACATCGAATCTAAAATTATCTACCATAAAACATTCAGCATCACCAATTGCAGGTAAATTGTTGGACACATAAAAAATATTTAGGTGCACTTTCATGTTCCCAAAGGTCATCTCCATTACCCCCGTCCTACAATTTATGCATGTATTAGCTGAGGCAAGGAAAGGGCAACTTAGAATGATAGGAATCTGATGTGTGGAGTTGGCACCGATTTCCATATCTAAGACAATAAAATCAACTGGAAAAAAGAACCAGTCAACTTTCACTAAGACATCCTCAATTACTCCCCGAGGCTTACGCACCAAACGGTCGGCTAGCTGCAATGTAACTAATGTAGGCTGCAATTCACCTAACCATAGTTTCTCATACACCGAGTAAGGGAGTAGATTGACACTCGCACCAAGATCAAGGAGAGCTCTATGAATGAAGTGATTGCCTATGACACAAGAAATAGTGGGCACTCCAGGGTCCTTATACTTAGGTGGGGTGTCAAACTTTAAAAGAGAGCTAACTTGCTCAGTGAGAAAGACCTTCTTAGGCACATGGGTCTTAGATTTACGCTTTTGAGTGCATAGGTCTTTGAGGAACTTAGCATAAGTAGGGACTTGCTTAATGGCTTCTAAGAGGGGGAGATTAATTTTGACTTGTTTGAAAGTCTCAAGAATCTCATCAGTCCTAGCTATGCTCTTTCTAAATGGTGGGGCCATGTCAAGACACTGAGGAAAAGGTGCCCTAGGGATATAAGATCCCTCGGAAGTGGTCTTAGACTGTGGCTCTGAGGAAGGGGAAGGAGATACAAACCCCTTCTCATGTGGTGCACTAACTTCTACTTGAGGCTCATTAGGGGCTGCTCTCTCTAACTCCTCACTCCTATCATCTGTCACTAGTGTCCCCCCAACACTCTTATCAACAATCCTCCCACTCCTAAGGGTCATTATGGAATTAACTTGTTCATTAGAAGGAGGAGCTCCTCTACCAGAAATTGACCTTTAGGGTTTTGTAGAGGTTGACTTGGCAACGTCCCCATCTCACTCTTATTGATAGCATTGGCTAGTTGTCCAATTTGGGCTTCTAACTTTTCTATAGATTGTGTGTGAGGGTGAGGACTTGGGATTGAGATCGAATGCCTTGCAAGGCACTCAAGACCTTTTCTTCAAAACTTGGACTCCTATTGGGTTGGACATACAGATGTTGGACTTGTGGTTTGTGGATATGGGCTGGTGAGACTTGGAATGGATGCCTAGGGGGTTGGTTGCCTACAACCCCTTGGTTTTGTGCCCGCCAAAAAAAAGTTATGATGATTCCTCCACCCAGGGTTATATATATTTGAAAATAGATTGTTCTCAGCCCTAGGGAAGGATTGGGTGGCATTCACATGTTCTTGGACAAGCTTAGGAAATTGAGAGGTAGAGGGGCACTCCATGATAATATGGGCTGGGCTAAGGCATATTGTGCATGCATCTTGAGTGAAGGGAGTGGGCTGATGGGTGGAAGTCATAAGGAGGTCTAGCTTCCTACTCAAAGTATCAACTTTGGAGGAGAGGTCTAATGGGTTTTTGACTTCATACAAGCCACCCCTAGAGGGGGCATTGTTCAAGGTAGATAGTCCACTCTCATTTCTATTCAACGCATCATGTTGAAGAGAATTTTCACTCAAGTCCTCAAAAAGTTTCCATGCCTCATTTTCATTTTTTAGCAAATTGGTACCCCTACAACTTGCATCAACAAGATGACGGTTTTGTTCAGTAAAATCCTCATAAAAACGTTGCACTAATTGCTACTTAGGGACAGCATGATGAGGACACCTCCTAAGAAGGTCCTTAAGTCTATCCCAACTCTCATGGGACTGTTCAGTGGGAAGTTGGGCAAAGGTGGTTATGACATTTCTCATTTGGTTGGTCTTACCTATGGGGAAGTACTTGTTTAGGAACTCTTGTTGCATTTGGGCCCAAGTTGTGATAGTGTCTGGCTCTAAAGAGTGAAGCCATTCCTTAGCCTTATGTTTCAATGTGAAAGGAAAAAGGCGAAGTTTAACAGCTTCATCGGTTAAATTTGATAGCTTAAAAGTTGTGCATATTTCCAAGAAGTCATCTAGGTGCCTATACGGGTTTTCATTATTAAGTCCATAAAAAGATGGAAGCATTTGAATGACATTGAGTTTAATTTCATAATTTTGAGCAGCAACCGCTGGCAACCTAATGCATGAAGGGGAGGTGTACTCATTGGGAGTGTAATAGTCCCTTAGAGCTTTGAGTGGTGCATCTACTAACTGATGTTCAGCCATGATGAGGGTAGAGGTAGTGTGGGTAGAGGAATTGGTGGGAGAGTTTGGGGTGTAGGGATGTAGGTCGAGGGCAACTCAGCTCTCCTAGATGTCCGCTCAGACTCAGGGTCAAATGGTACTAATCGGGGGAGTAAGGAGCGACAACCACGTATACACCACAAACACACCACACAATTTTAAGTGTAAAAAGGGAAAGAAGAAGCAAAAATAACTTAAGGAAAAAGAATAAAAAGGGAAAAGGATCTTGCAAACCGAAGAGAAACACTATGCTTGCCAATGTCCACTTGTGGCCACAAGTGTAGAGAGCACCTTCAACTCAACCTACAAGATCAAATTAAAAGAAGGTAAAAAACTAAGAATTAACCTAAAAAATAAGTAAACTGAAACTAAAGTATCTAGAATTATCCTAAAGCTAATTTAATAACAAATTAACACCGTCCCCGGCAACGGCGCAAAAAACATGATCGTTTATAATTAAACCCTTTGCAAGTGTACAAGCTAATTGTACTAGGATGAATATTTAAGGGTTGTCAAACCTCAGGGATGGATGAATTATTACTAAATCTAAAGAAGAATTTGCTGGTTGAAGACTAAAACAACTTAAACTTTAATTAAGTAAAGAAAAGGAATCAACTAGTTTAAAAACAAGAGATTAATATGATAGAATTTACTTAGGAAATTGAATCCACTATAAAACCATAATAATTCCTTAACTTTTAATCTAAATCTAGTGTGAATATGAACAAGTATTCTCAGCTACAAGCTAGAATTACTTCAAAAATAGTCATTAATTAAATTCCATGGCATGAACTATCTTCGACAATAGCACGAATCATCTACACTAAACTAGCTATAAGCATGACTCGTCTAATCTTAGTATAACTCATCCAAGTCATTAATTATCTGAACATTAAAACTATTGTATGACCATCTCATCTAAATCACAGAAATTAGAATTGATGCAAATATCAAAACCACATTAATCTATCATCTACAAGACAATAAATCAACATAGATTTGAATAAACTTAAAAAACTCTTCCATTAAAAAAGAAATCCTTATCATACAATTGTCATAATTCACAACTGAGATCTAAATTAAAAAAAAAAACTGAAACTTATCTATAGCTTCATCAACTCCTAAGTAAAAGAAAAGTTTAGCCTTCCATTGTAAAAGAAAGCACTTGAATCTCCATCGAAAGCTTTGAGTTCTTCTCCATCTTTTTCTTCCTTTTTCTCTTCAGAAAATCTACTTGCTAACCCTCAATTTCAAGCCAAATATGTCTTTATATAGGCATAAGAACCATAGGAAGAAGTTCTATATGAAAAGGACTCAAAATTGGCTTAAACAAGGAAACTGCGCGTTATCCTGTTCGACTGCCCTGCATGCCCGTTTGAATGCCTATACTGCATTTTGCTCCAAAATCACGTTATCTTGTTTGATCCTTAAAAATGCCCCGTTCGAACGGCTACACTGTTTCTGCAATCTGGACAGTTTTTCTGGATAGTCCATTTTCTGTTCATTAAGCTCTTTCTTTCATGTCCATATTAATTTCCAGCATGTGTGTAACTCCAAAAAGTTGTCCAAATCACTTTAAAGCATGTCAAGACTATTTTGAATTATTCCAAACATCGTCTAAGTACTTCGATAAGCGCATTTTACCTACAAAACATAAAAATATCACATTTTAGACATGTAGAATATAACTAAAATTCCAACTTGATTTAAATACATGTCTAAACTACTAATAACTACAAAATTATTAATAATCAAACTAAAATATTAATATCTATCTTAATCTAAATTAATCTAATATATACTAGCAAATAAGGTAAAAAAGCATATAAAATAGATATATATTTCATACTTATCACCGACTGCTAGAAACAGTCGACCGGCCTCAAGAAGTTGAAATCGGCCGCAAATAGCACCCAACAATGTCAATTTTGCATTGTCAGTGACCCTTAAAAAGGGTGGAGTGCATGGGTGGGTGTTGTAGGGCATATGAGAGGTGGAGGAGGGTTCTAGTGGTCATATATAGTCAGTGGTGATGCTAGAAGCAGCACAAAAGTGGTGCCTAAACCCTAAAACATGTGTGGCCACATGCACACACCGCCAAATGAACCCAAGGGAAAGCATGTTGTTGGCGGGTCTAGAAGTCATGACGTTGTCTAGGTATAATTTTTTTAATATATATATATATATATATATATATATATATATATATATATATATATATATACACTATTAGCGATGTGCTTTTATATGCGTCACTAATAGGTAACTATGGCAACTCTTTTATGGAAACGTTTCTAATAGTATACCTTTTAGCGACTGTCATGACCCGGATTTTTAAAACCCTTTCTAAAATCGCATGAACGGTAGTCACGAGAAATTATTTTTCTTTTAAATACAAAACAAACCATTCAATTAAATATCCAGGTCATGATAACTAGGGTTCACAAATACGAATATCAAATACATTGATATTACTACACGTCTGAAAATTCACAAAGAACAGCTCATCCATCTAAGTACAAGTTCGTCATCCGTCTGAAAATAAATAACAAGTTGACTCTCACGCCAAAGAAATACTTACATACCAGAGTTGCAAAAACGTAGAAACTTCTTCTTGTGCTTGCCTGCCTTGGTCTCACTTGTCGTTGCCTCGAGAATCTACAACTAACCAAACCAAACAACCACAACAACAACAATGGAATCTCTCCGCCTTCAAGAGAAGAGCTTCCACAAGGACAAAAGATTTTATTAATATTTTTCGGATCGGGCCAACTTCACCCGATGTTAGTTGCCTACATACTCATCAGACAACATCGCCAATGTTATAACAAGATCGGATCTAGACGTAGTTCTGCCTAAAACTACACTATACTAAGAAGCATAACATCACATACGCAATGCTTATGTATTTTAAAGCAACCTACAATTTATGCAAGTCCTTTAATTGTTCCACTTGTCTAATTAACAAGCAATAAGAAACAATGTTATTAATTATCACACAACACTTGTTCAATAATTAATGCTAACATCCTGCAAGCAGTACCACATAAGGGTAATATACATAGCACTGAATATAGCATAGCTCAGAAACATGGGCTGATCTTTATCCAATGAAGACCAACACAATGCACAAAACAATGGACACTGTTCAGAAAACAATGCACTAATTATTACCTGAAAATACCGACTCCTGCTCAAAGGAGCAATTGTATGCTAACAGAAATCCTAGCATCTCTAGAGATCCACTTGGATCAACCATGGGCCTAGAGATGTAGGTACTAGCTCTGCTCCTGGACACACTGGTCGGAGGTAGATGAGCCTTCCATGATGCTCAAAAATAGGGATCCATCGTTCCAAAGAAGTGGAGACCACAAGTGTCTAAAAGATTACCGTCATGGCTATTGCTGTGAACTAACACAATGCTGAATGGACATATGACTTAATGCATCCAAAGATTTAATACTAATCACACTTTATCATGTATGCAATTGACTCTTATGATTTGCAAGATAATAGGCAGACTTAGGGCTTAAGCATGTGCACTAATCAACATGACAAGGACTCAGACTCATGTTGAGATGAACTAACCAATCCAACATTCTAATGAAAGGATTTGGGGCTGAGATGAACATCTCATGTCAGCCACCTAACATGACAAGTTCAGGCTGAAACAAGCATCAATAATCAACCTAAGGTATATCACAATCAAGGCTGAAATTCAAGGACAACATAGGCTGAAAGTCAGAGGCTTCTTAGGCTGAAATTCAGAGACTTAATAAGCATGAACAAATCATGAACTAAGGCTCTAACATTAAGGATTCATTCAGCAAGATTATAATCTAAAACAAAGCTGAGAATCAAGTATTAGATATGCAACAATACAACCTAAACTATGGCTGAGATTTAGGTATTCTCTCAGCATGATTATAGCATAAATCAATGCTGAGAATTTGGTATTAATTTGGCCAAAATAGAGCCTAAAACAAGGCTACAAAAAAAGGGATCTAAATAAGCAAAAATAGAGCCTAAACCAAGGTTTTAAATCAGGGATTTAAATGACCAAGGTAGAGCCTAAACCAAGGCTTCAAATCAAGGATTTACTTGACCAAAGTGGAGCCTAAACCAAGGCTTCAAATCAGGGATTTACTTTACCAAAGTGGAGCCTAAACCAAGGCTCCAAATCAGTGATTTGATTAGCCAAAGTATGGCCTAAAGTAAGGCCACAAATCAGGGAATAAATTTGCCAAAGTTTGGCCTAAAGTAAGGCCACAAACCAGGGAATAAATTAGTCAAAGTATGGCCTAAAGTAAGGCCACAAACCAGGGAATAAATTGGCCAAAGTATGGCCTCAAGTAAGGCCACAAATCAGGGAATAACTTCGTCAAAGTTTGGCTTAAAGTAAAGCCACAAACCAGGGAATAAATTAGCCAAATTATGGCCTAAAGTAAGGTCTAGACAAAGGAGAGAAACCAAGGATAAAATAAACAAAAGCAAGGCCTAAACTAAGGCCACAAACCAGGGATAAATTTCAGCAAAGTTTATGCCCAAATTATGGATGATAAACATGACTAGAATTAAAATCATTCATGCCTTACATGGGGCTAAAGTAGATGACAAAAATCAGCAACATGTTTGCATGAATTAAGGCTAATCTACTTGACAAAAATCAGGATCATACATGCATGATTCAGCTATATAAACAAGAGATAAAATCACACTCATTCAAAACAAGTAAAGGACAATTAATGACAACAAAACCCCCTTTAGAACTAGGCTGAACTATGGCTGAATTATATCTATTAAAACCTCATGCTTAAGGGTTTGAAAAGAAGCACCTACTTGTACCAACTTCTCCCCAAAGTTTATAGCTCTTGCTCCTATGCTTCGAGGCCTTGATTTCAATCTAAAGGTGGCTGATTTGTGCCTTCAAAATTGCTAGTTATGGAGGTCCTTGCTGAGAGAAGGAAGAGGAGGGAAGAGATGGAGAAGAAGGAGGCTCCCAAAACCAATAGGGGTTGCCTCTCTTAAAGCTATTGGGTGCCCTCCCCCTCTAGGACTCTCCCATCCATAGTTACAATCCCGGAATCCAAATCCCTGCCCCATTACCAATAGGAAACCAGCCCCCATACATGCTCAAAACAGTCCCAAAAGAGTCCTAACCCAACTAGATATATAGTTGATCCCTCTTTCACCTCTTTTCACCACTCCTAGCGCTCTTCGGACTCCTACTTGGGCTAGAAGTACTCTACTTATATGATATCTTATCTCAACAAAGTTCTAGCTGCGTCATCTTCTTACTTGGAGTCCTTGTTCCGCTAGGAATCTCTCTCTCTTCCAATTCCTAGATCTTTTAGGACTTCTAATTCCTAGTTCATTTAGGACTTCAAATTCTTAGTTCATTTAGGACATCCATCCACCTCGGGTAAACAGGCCTTGTGCAATCTGCTCAACTTCAAACGGTCGTATCTCCCTCATCCGAACTCCGATTCGCACATTCTTGGTGACATTTCAAAGCTCTTTCTCTCTACTTTCTAACTACATAGGTTTCAGCCACTAATCCAAACTTATGTTAAAGTTATTCTCAGGAGAAATTCATGGGGTCTAATACCAATGTTTTCACGTGGTCGACTTTGGGAATTTAGAAAATTCCCTGACGTTACAACGACGCTTTTCAGTAAGTATCGCTAGTAGTATATGTATTTATAATTAACATATACAATTTGCGATGCCCATTATAAACAGTCGCAGTGTACCAATAGCAACGCATTTTGAATAAGCGTTGCAAATAGGGTAATCATTTGCAATGCTCATAAACAAGCGTCACAATTATTATTGTTTAATTTAGTTTATACTATGTACTTCTCTGTCCCTCTTCTCTCCTCTCTCTCATCCTCTTTCTCTCTCTTCTCACTTCTCTCTCATCCTCTTCTCTCTATCTCTTTCTCCTCCCTGTCTCTTTCTCCCCCTTTTTGTGACACTTCAGGATGCATGCACAGTTTTTGCACAAGCGAAAATTTTCCCGCTCTATTTATCCCCCCGCTGACCCATATTTCCAGCACCCCACCCCTCCATTCGCCGCCCTCTCAGAATCCTTTGCTCCCATCTGTTGGCGTCCCTACTCCCCCCTTCCACTATACCTCTACCCCATGTTCAAAAAATTCCAGTGCCACCGCCACTTCCCCCTGTTCCCCTCCCCCCTTCCCGTCCTCACCCCCCCCCTCCTACCGACCAGGGGGAGGCTCCAGGTGGATAGTTTCTTTGCCTTAATTTGGCACCCTCCCCAATCTTCCCATGCTCTTCTAACCCCCTATCCCAACTGTTCCCCCCTACCTCTCTATGGCTCTCCCTACTAACCAAAGGAGGGGCAGCAGATCAGGTGCCCCTCCTCCTCTTCTTGGCCCACCTACCCCCCACTCCCCCATTGGAGGCGGTATATATTTTATTTAAAAAAATTTCTTATTAGTGACGTTTTTAAAATCTTGTTAGCAATGTTTTAAAAGCGTTGCTAATAACTGTTTTTATTTTTTTACTTTTTAGCGATGTAGAATAAGTGTCGCTAATATTTTTTTCAAATGCATATTAGTGACGATTTCTAAGCCGCTGCTAATGTTATATTATTAGTGATGCTTATAAAAAAACATCACTAATAACATATTAATAGTGGTGCTTAATTTTGGAAAATGATTAAAGCATTGCTAATAAAACTTTTAGTGACATCTAAAAAATGTTGCTAATAATATTTTAAATTATGTTTTAATATTAGCGGCGCTTTAAAATGGTAGCTAATATTATATTTTTAGAGACGTTTTTATTGGGAACGCGTTTTAAAACATTACAAAAAACTTACATTGGTGACATAAGAAAAAACGTCGCTAATATTAGTACTAGTAGTGACGCTTTCTTATATACTTCACTAACAAGTAGTTATGACGGGACTATTATTGACTCTCTTAATTAGTGATGTTTTTTAAGAGTCGCTAATAACGACGCTTTGATGATGATTAGTGATGCTTAAAAGCATCGCTATTAGTATTTTTTATTGTAGTGTGTGGAAGATGTAAACACAAAAAATAATATATTGATATCTTGTGTGGGATACTTCTCCTAGTAAGCATATGAAAGTTGTTTAACTGGAATAGAAAATAGATTTTTCTTGTTATGTAATTATTTAGCAACAAAAAGTTCTAACATGTTCATTGGCATAGCCATTTAACTACCTTTACTTGAGATAGCATGCTTTAAGAGTAGCCCATGTTTGAGGTAGCATGCTTTAAGAGTAGCCCATGTTAGAGGCTTCAATATACTAGACAAATAATTTTAGTGTAGAGCAAAAACCATTTTCCATAATCCTAGCTAACCTTTTCATCCTTTTGCAAACTTTGAAAATGCATACTTGGCATCTCAATTTCAAACACGTAGTATAATCATTCAAATCAACGTCTAAAGCTTCTATAAAGCATTGATCTCTTGAAAAAAATCAAAATGGGGAGTAGCAACGTCATACAGAAGAGAAGAATTAGAGCTTTGGCTTCCATGAAGGGACAAATAGAATTAAAGGCCTCCCTCAAGACATACATATATGAAAACTTACATCATACAAACTTGTCACTTACCCCTAGTAACTATTAACCACAAAACCTATCATAAATCCTGCTATTTGTATCTCTTCTATTCTTCCCCCATCCTCTGGTGTCGGCATTGGTGCAATCCTCCTCCCCTTGTTCTCAGCCTAGCCACCCCTCCTAGATCTTGGGTCCCCCACCTCCCCCGTCCGAAGGTGCTGGCCTTGGGTGTGTTCATGTTCTACGTACCTTTGTTGGTTGGTTGTAGGAATTATTGGTTGTGGCAAAAGATGTAAGCTTTGGAAATTATATAATGGTATCTGGCACAGGCTAATTCTCCTAACAAGCATATGAAAGTTGTTTTAACTGGAATAGAAAATTGATTGTTCCTGTTTTATAATTATTTTACAACAAAAGTGCTAACATGTACTTTAGCATTGCCATTTAACTACATTTACTTGAGGTAGCGTGGTTTAAGAGTAGCCCATGTTTGAGGCTGCAATGACAAACAATTTTAGTGCAGAGCATAAATCATTTTCCATACTTAGCTTACCTTTTCACCTTTTTGTAGAATTTGAAAATGGATACTTGGCATCTCAATTCCAGGCATGTAGTATAATCATTCATGCCAAAATCTGAAGCTCGTATGAAGTTTAGTTCTTGATAAGAATCAAAATGGGCATTGACAACATCAACTAGAAGAGAAGATCGAATTACAACTTTGGCTTCCATCAAGGGGAAATAGAAAAAGGCTTTCTTCAAGAAATACATATATGAAAACTTACATCTCACAAACTTGCCACTTACCCCTAGTAACTATTAACCACAAAACCTATCATAGACCCTGCCATTTTTATCATTCCACACCACCCTCTTCTATTCTTCCCCCTTCCTCGGTGTTGGCATTGGCACAAACTACCTCTCCTCCTTGATCTCAGCCTGGCCACCCCTCCTCTATCTTGGGCTCCCCTTCCTTGTCCCATAGTGCCGACCCTTGGTGTCTTCATGATCTACCAATATGGGTGACTGATCGTTTATAATTAAACCCTTTGCAAGTGTACAAGGTAATTGTACTAGGATAAGTATTTAAGGGTTGTCGAACCTCAGGGACGGATAAATAATTACTAAATATAAAAAGGAATTTGTTGGTTTAAAACTAAAACAACTTAAACTTTAATTAAGTAAAGGAAAAGAACTCAACTAGTTTAAAAACAAGAGATTAATGTGATAGATTTTACTTAGGAAATCGAATCCACTATAGAACCATAACAATTCCTTAACTTTTAATCTAAATCTAGTGTGAATATGAACAAGTATTCTCAGCTACAAGCTAGAATTACTTCAGAAAGAATCATTAATTAATTTCCATGGCATGAACTATCTTCGACAATAGCACGAATCATCTACACTAAATAGCTATAGGCATGACCCGTCTAATCTTAGTATAACTCATCCAAGTCCTTAATTATCTGAACATTAAAACTATTATATGACCATCTCATCTAAATCACAGAAATTAGAATTGATGCAAATATCAAAACCACATCAATCTATCATCTACAAGACAATAAATCAACATAGATTTGAATAAACATTAAAAAGCTCTTCCATTAAAAAGGAAATCCTTATCATACAATTGTCATAATTCACAACTGAGATCTAAATTAAAAAGAAAAGAAATTGAAACTTATCTATAGGTTCATCAACTCCTAAGTAAAATAATAGTTTAGCCTTCCATGGTAGAAAAAAGTAATTGAATCTCCATTGAAAGCTTTGGCATCTTCTCCATCTTCTTCTTCCTTCTTCTCTTCAGAAAATCTACTTGTTCTCCCTTAATTTCGTGCCAAATAAGTCTTTATATAGGCATTAGATCCGTAAGAAAAGAGTTGGATATGAGAAGGACTCAAAATTGGGTGGAATAAGGAATCTGCGCGTTATGCCGATCGATCGCCCTGCATGCCCGTTCGAACGCTTGAACTGAATTTTCTTAAAAATCACGTGTAACCGATCGATCGGTAAGTGACCCCGTTTGATCGCCAATGAAGAATCTGCAAAATAAGCCAATTTAATTCAAAACACCATGGAAGCTTTTTCTAACCTAATTAAATTTAATATTTAATAATTTAACCTATATTAACACTTAAATGAGACTAGAAAATAGAATAATTAAGGGTAGAATAACGCATAAATTATACTTATCAAATACCCCCAAACTTATACTTTGCTAGTCCTCAAGCAAAACAAAACAAAACAAAACAACTAATCTAGAAAAATAAATAAATGAATGCCACTTTCGTAGGGAATCACGATTGCATTTAGCGTATGCAACAAGCCTTTAAACCCCTAGGTGTCCCTAGTTGGACGAGTTGTGTCTCGTGAGGGTTTGCAGCAATGATACCCACAAACATCTAAACCGAAGAAAATAAATAAAACAAAACAAGAAAACAAAAATTCTAAAAACAATCTTCTCTTAAAAACACAACTATTTTTAAAAAGAACCAACCACAAATACTTGACACAAGTAAATAATATCGATCTGATCACTTTCAAGTAAGGAATCATCCATTCTATAACCTCATCATAGAAATAATTGTGCAACTACATATATACATTTCGAAAACATGAAGTGTAGAAACTTTATAGTCATACAATTTCACTCTCTATTAACAAGCATATCTTATGTGACCCATTAACCAAGCTAATTAAAGTTCACTAACTCAAAAATATAACAATGACAATATTTCATCTTTAACATCTCATAATAAACCCTCATGTAATAGCCATCAAATTTAAATTAAATTCAGGGAATAAGATCATAATATACCTCAAAATATGACTTGTGCAATACTTAGTTCTATTAAGCTTTCTAAATAGTCCATGTAACAAGCGTTAGGCCAGTATCCCTAATCCAGTTGGCTCAAGGCACTAGGTGTTGAAACACCCCTCAGGCTTAATAACTCGAACTATAAAGGCTACAGAACCAAGTAAGTCATAAAAGAATTTATCTCAACTTTTCACCTTTTGACGCGATCCCTTATACTTGCCTAGGCACAAGGTCCGGTTACTTAGTAAAAAGAGAAACAAACCTTCACTTTTTTTTTTCTTTTTTTTTTCAATCAATCTATCTTTTTTTCTTTTTTTTTTTCAACTTTTTTTTTTTCATTCTTTTTTTTTTCATCACACACTTATCCCATTTTTTTTCAAATAATAGCTAAGCATAAAGATCTATCATAAAACATTAAAAATTACTCAATTGTCAAGTTTTCAAAAATATATATACTTAGTTAAAGATATCCCACTAAGATTACAAGTAATAAATTATAAAATTGTATTCCTACAAGTTTCAAGTGTGTGAAATGTGATTTAAAAATATAAGCACAATTATCCAAGATAAAGAATATAAAATAGAAATTACTCACTTAATCATTTTCATCACTTAATTAATTACTTGAACTTTCTTCATGAAATTGATCTCTTTAAAAACAGACATATGCTTTTAAAAGAAAATAAACAATAAAAACCACATAAAAGAAAAAATAAAAACAAATGAAAATCGAAAAAAAAAAATACTCTAAAACATCCTAAAAGAAAAATAAGAAAGAAAAATATCTTTCTATACCCCCAAACCTAAACTGAACATTGTCCTCAATGTAAAAGAAAATATATACTATAATGACAAGAATAAGTGAGAGAGGAAAAGAAAGATATCACCTGAAAGCATAACTAATCCACTAATCTGAAAATGAAGTACATAGGATTGAGAAAACATGAGAAACATACATATCAAGAGCAATTTCCCAAACCTTAAATATCAAGCTCCCAGAAAAGAGATAACAAAACAAAAATAAAAATAAAAATAAAAATAAACAAAGATAAGAAAAGAGAAAAGAAAAGAAAAGAGAAAAGTAGCCCCTGCATAGCTAAATATCAGAATCATCTGCATCAGAAGAACTCTAGTCACTATCATCCGCATCTGCCGGAGCTGATTGGCTACGAATCAAATCGGCCAGTCCCTGGATCAGTCCTCTCATCTCAGTCATCTGAGCATCCATATGTGCAGTAAGCCCCATCTGAAGTTGTGTCTGAGAAGAATCGATATGTGCTCTAAGACGATGCTCCATCTCAAGGAAAGAGTCAGTAGCATGTGCTGGAATGTGCTGCTCAGCTGCAACATCTGGTACACCCTCTGTGGCTGGCTCCTCCTCATTCTCCTCATCTAATGTGGTGGAGGAGGACAATGTGTAATCATACGGTGTAGGGTCGCCTGGGAAATGACCCCTAAACCTCGGCTCGTGGGTGCATATGAAGGAAAATCCAACTGAAAGTGAACAAAAATTCGCTCCAAAAGGAAAGGAAAAGCTAATCGAGCATCCACTGGTCCAGAGACTATATCTGCCATCCGTGCGAAGACAAAGGAGGGAAAATCGATGTGAATCAGCTCCGCACGACCCAGAACATAAAGAAGGCGAGCTAAAGTGTAGTCAACCTTCTCATGACGGCGGAACCATATGTCATACTCTAATATCAGATGTGCAAAACGATAGTCCCGAGTCATGAGAGAAGCTGGCAATCCATATGTGAGAGATGGGCCTCGCTCCTGCCCGATAAGAGTTCCCGTGATAGTATACTCATCAGGAAAATCAAAATCACCAAAAGACGGATAGGTGAAGCTAGAGCGCGTGAGACCCATAACTGAAGCTATGAGATCTGGGGTGACGATGTCGTAATACCTCCAATGGTGCTAACAATATATCCCATCTCATTAAGAACAGCGGATGCATAAAAAGATCGGACCTGCTCATGATGTACGCGAGCATCAGGGGCAGCAATCTCTGAGAAAAATAAACGCCAATCATCTCGCTCCATAAGCCATGACTGGGCAGCAGTAATGGTGGGGACAAACTCCACTTGTCGCTCATAACAAATAGCACGAAGAGGTCGATCAACAGCGGCGGTCGTGGAAGATGAAGCACGCGAAGTAGAGGGGGCGCCCTTCCTCTTCTTCGGAACTTTAGAACGTGAACCGTGCGCCATAGGTCTGCAAAAAGCTCAAATAGAAGTGCTAACAGTGATCGTGAAGCGACTAAAAGTAAGTAAAAAAATTCTGCACAGCCCAATAATGTCAAATTACGAAAATACCCCTATAAAAAATAATGATCAGAAATATCCCAAATTAAAATATGATATGCACAAGTAAAAATTAAGCATTTTTTTGTAAAGCAAGTACATATAAATTGGTTTATTAAAGCATCAAAATTTGAAATTTTCGACAAAAACAAGTCTTGATCGAAAAATTCGAAATCCACCATGATTTATGCAGTAATCAGTCAATAAAACTGAACCAAATCATCAACATAACATAGACAAGATGTTTCTAACAAATTTCCACAACAAATTGTACCTGATTTCGTCAAAAATTGAAAGAAAAATTCAAAAATCGAATTTGGGACTTACCGGTGAAACAGAGGAACAGCGTGAAATAGAGGGCGATTCGGCTCAAATGGACTCCGGAAATGGATTCTACACGAAAAATCGGAGAAGAGGGATGATTGTCGGACAAAAATCTCGCCGGAAAAGGTACGGAAGACGGCGGAGGAAAAACTCGACGCGCGGCGGAGGAAACACGGCGGAACCGAACTGGCCGGCGCGAGGTGAAAGTGACGACTCGACCGTTCGAACGGCCTACTTACCGATCGATCGGGCATACGGCCGATCGAACGGGTAAACACATTTTTTTTTTTTTAACATTAAAAATAAAAAATCTAATTAATCAACTAAAACTACTAAATCAAAAAATATTACTACATGAATTAAATAAAAGAAATTTAACTAAAACTAGAGAAAATAAAAGAGAAAATAAACATAAAAACAAACCGAATAAAACAAGGGTTGCCTCCCTAAAAGCGCTAAGTTTATTGTCTTCAGCCAGACAATGTGTACTCCCTTAATGTATTAATGGAGCAATCAAATCAATGGAGTCAATGTCACCCCTCTCAATATCTCTCTCAATGACAGGCTTAAGTCTCTGACCATTAACTTTAAAAACTCGATTATCTCGTGGGTCAGAAATTTCAATTGCTCCATGAGGAAAAACCTGAGTAACAACATAGGGGCCATCCCAGCGAGATCTAAGCTTACCTGGAAAGAGGCGTAATTTAGAATTAAAGAGCCAAACTTTCTGGTTAGGTTCAAAGGATTTTCGATGGATTAAGCGATCATGTAAAGCCTTAGTCCTTTGTTTATATAATTTGGCACTCTCATAAGCTTCATGACGCATCTCTTCTAATTCATTAAGTTGGAGTTTGCGGTGGGTACCGGCTTTGTCCATGTCAAAATTAAATGATTTAATGGCCCAAAAAGCACGGTGCTCCAACTCAACGGGTAAGTGACACGCCTTACCATAAACAAGACGGTAAGGAGACATGCCAATGGGGGCTTTATATGCGGTCCGATATGCCCATAAGGCATCATTAAGACGCATGGACCAATCTTTTCGATCAGGGCGTACAGTTTTCTCAAGGATTCTCTTAATCTCACGATTGGACACCTCTACTTGACCACTAGTCTGAGGATGGTAGGGGTGGCAACTTTATGTGTGACAGAATATCTTCGAAGAAGAGAGTCAAAAGAACGGTTACAAAAGTGGCTACCCCCATCACTAATAATTGCTCTAGGTGTACCAAATCGACAAAAAATATGTTCCTTTATAAATGCCACCACAACCTTATGGTCATTGGTTTTCGTCGCTATGGCTTCAATCCATTTGGAGACATAATCGACGGCGACCAAAATATAAGTGTAGCCAAAGGAGGGTGGGAATGGTCCCATAAAATCGATTCCCCAAACATCAAAAATCTCTACAATGAGGATAGGTTGGAGAGGCATCATGTCTCTCCGAGAAAGGGCCCCTAGTCGCTGACATCTATCACAAGACTTACAAAACTCATGAGCATCCTTAAACAAGGTGGGCCAATAGAATCCACTTTGAAGAACCTTAGCAGCTGTTTTCTTTCCCCCAAAATGACCGCCACAGGCGTGAGAGTGACAAAATGTGAGAATACTATGAAATTCACTATCAGGCACACATCGACAAATAATCTGGTCAGAACAAAACTTAAAAAGATCAGGGTCATCCCAATAATAGTGCTTAACATGAGAAAAGAATAAATCCTTGTCTTGTTTAGTCCAATTAGAGGGAATGCGACCCACAGCAAGATAATTAACAATATTAGCAAACCAGGGAGGTGTATGGGTAGAGACAACAAAGAGTTGCTCATCGGGGAAAGAGTCATGAAGTGGTTCAGGGTGGGAAGGTTCCTCAAGTAAGATCCTAGACAAATGATCAGCCACAACATTCTCAACACCTTTCTTGTCTTTAATTTCATAATCAAACTCTTGAAGGAGCAAAATCCATCGGATGAGCCTAGGCTTAGTATCCTTCTTAGAAAGAAGGTAGCGTAAGGCTGCATGGTCGAGAAAAAGATAATGATTTTTGACCCTAAAAGGTACGATCGGAATTTATCTAAGGCATAGACAACAGCTAGCAATTCCTTTTCTGTGGTGGTATAATTCAATTGGGCATCAGAAAGGGTCTTACTAGCATAATAAATGACATGGGGGACTTTGTTCACTCTTTGGCCAAGGACTGCACCCACAGCATAGTCAGAGGCATCACACATAATCTCAAAGGGTAGGGAGTAGTCGGGGCTGAATGATAGGTGTGGTAGAGAGGAGTGTACGAAGCTTTGTAAAAGATTTCATACAAGCATCATCAAAATTAAAAGATACATCATGAGCCAACAAATGACACAATGGCTGAGAAATCTTACTAAAGTCCTTAATGAATCGCCTATAGAAACCGGCATGGCCAAGAAAGGAACGAACCTGTCTCACTGTAGTGGGGGGAGGCAGGTTAGCTATAAGGTCAACTTTGGCCTTGTCTACTTCTATACCACGTTTAGAAACAATATGACCTAAAACAATACCCTCTTGAACCATAAAATGATTCTTTTCCCAACTCAAAACTAAATTAGTCTCCTCACAACGTTTAAGCACAAGAGATAAATTAAGGAGACACTCATCAAACGAAGCACCAAAAACAGAAAAATCATCCATAAAAACTTCTAAAAATTTATCAATCATGTCGGAAAATATGGACATCATACAACGCTGAAATGTAGCAGGTGCATTACACAAACCAAATGGCATACGTCTATAAGCAAATGTACCAAACGGACAAGTGAAGGTGGTCTTCTCCTGATCTCCCGGAAACACAGGTACCTGATTATACCCTGAGTAGCCATCTAGAAAACAATAGAAGTCCTGACCTGCTAGTTTCTCTAAGATCTGGTCAATAAATGGCAAGGGAAAATGGTCCTTTCGGGTCATGGAATTTAGCTTCCGGTAGTCTATACACACTCTCCACCCTGTGGTTTCCCTAATAGGGACTAACTCTCCTAATGTATTTGACTTAACAGTAAATCCAGACTTCTTTGGAACAACACAGGTAGGACTCACCCACTCACTATCGAGAGATAGGGTATATGATACCTGCATCTAAAAGCTTAACCACCTCCTTCATGACTACCTCCCGCATGTTAGGGTTCAACCTTCGTTGTCCTTCTCTCGAGGGTTTGACATTATCTTCTAAGTGGATCCTATGCATACAAATGGATGGGTCAATTCCCCTAAGGTCAGCTACCGTCCATCCTATGGCTCTCCTATGTGTGACAAGGACGGTAAGCAATCTACTCTCTTGGTCACTAGTCAAACTAGAGGAAATAATGACTGGAAGAGTGTCCTTAGGTCCCAAGAAGGCATACTTAAGAGAACTGGGTAAGTTTTTCAATTCAAGCTGAGGTGGTGACTCTATGGAGGGTTTAAGAGGTATGGAGGCTGATATAGGTAAGGGCTCTACCTGAAACTTCCAAGAGGAAGACTCGGGAACACTAGCAGCCGCTAGTTGGCTATGGGCCTCCTCCAAAGATGGATCAATAAGGGACTCCTCTAACCCTGGGTATAATAAAGTTAATTCAAGAACATCTCTCATTAGGGTAAGGGGAAGGGCTTCATTGACTAGGTCATCTAAATGGTCAACCATTAAGCACTCAAAGTCACACTCAACAGGTGGTTGGTTAGATGCATGGAACACATTCAGCCTCACATTCATATTCCCAAAGGATATCTCCATCACTCCCGTTCGACAATTGATACAAGCATTGGCAGTGGCAAGGAAGGGGCGACCTAGAATGACGGGAATTTGATGTGTGGTATTACAGACCGGTTCCATATCTAAGACAAGAAAGTCAACAGGGAAGAAGAACCGGTCAACTTTCACTAAGACATCCTCAATGACTCCTCGAGGCTTACGCACGGAACGGTCGGCTAGCTGTAAGGTAACTGATGTAGGCTGCAATTCACCTAACCCTAATTGCTCATACACCGAGTAAGGGAGTAGATTAACACTCGCACCAAGGTCAAGGAGGGCTCTATGAATGGAATGATCGCCTATGACACAAGAAATAATAGGCACTCCAGGGTCCTTATACTTAGGTGGGGTGTCACACTTCAAAAGGGAGCTAACTTGCTCGGTGAGAAAGATCTTCTTAGACACATGGGTCTTAGATTTACGCTTTTGAGTACATAGGTCTTTAAGGAACTTAGCATAAGCAGGGACTTGCTTAATGGCATCTAAGAGGGGTAGATTAATTTTGACTTGTTTAAAAGTCTCAAGAATATCATCCATCTTAGATGTGTTCTTCCGAAATGTTGGGGCCATGTCAAGACACTGAGGAAAAGGTGCCCTAGGGATGTAAGATCCCTCTGAAGTGGTCTTAGGCTGTGGCTCTGAGGAAGAAGAAGGAGATACAAACTCCTTCTCATGTGGTGCACTAACTTCTACTTGAGGCTCATTAGGGGCTGAATTATCTAACCTTTCATTTGTGGTATCTAAGGACTCCTCTCCAACTTGATTATCAATGTGTCGACCACTCCTAAGGGTAGTTATGGACTGAACTTGTTCATTAGAGGAAGGGACTATCTCTACTCCACATTGACCTTTAGGGTTTTGTTGGGGCTGACTCGGCAATGTTCCTGTCTCTCTCTTATTTATAGCATTGGCTAGTTGTCCAATTTGAGCTTCTAACTTTGCTATAGATTGTGTGTGAGAGTGAAGGAGTTGGGATTGAGATTGAATGCCTTGGAGGGCACTCAAAACCTTTTCTTCAAAGCTAGAACTCCTATGAGGTTGGACATATGGATGTTGGACTTGAGGTTGGTGGATATGGGCTGGTGGGACTTGGAATGGTTGCCTAGGAACTTGGTTACCCATAACCCCTTAGTTTTGTGCCCGCCAGGAAAAGTTAGGATGATTCCTCCACCCAGGGTTATATGTGTTTGAAAATGGATTATTCTCAGCCCTAGGGAAAGATTGGGTAGCATTTACATGGTCTTGGACAAGCTCAGGAAATTGAGAGGCAGAGGGGCACTCCATAATAGTATGGGCTGGGCTAAGGCATATTGTGCATACATCTTGAGTGAAGGGAGTGGGCTGATGTGTTGAAGTCATAAGGAGGTCAAGCTTCCTACTTAAAGTATCAACTTTAGAGGAGATGTCTAATGGATTTTTAACTTCATACAAGCCACCCCTAGAGGGGGCATTGTTTAAGGTAGATAGGCCATTCTCATTTCTATTCAACGCAGCATGTTGAAGAGAATTTTCACTCAAGTCCTCAAAAAGTTTCCATGCCTCATTTTCATTTTTTAGTAAAAAGGTACCCCCACAACTTGCATCAACAAGATGACGGTTTTGTTCAGTAAGACCCTCATAAAAACATTGCACTAATTGCCACTTAGGGACAGCATGATGAGGACACCTCCTAAGAAGGTCCTTAAGTCTATCCCAACTCTCATGGAACTGTTCAGTGGGAAGTTGGGCAAAGGTGGTTATGGCCTTTCTCATTTGGTTGGTCTTACCTATGGGGAAGTACTTTTTAAGGAATTCTTGTTGCATTTAGGTCCAAGTTGTTATGGTGTTTGGCTCTAAAGAGTGAAGTCATTCCTTAGCCTTATCTTTTAATGTGAAAGGAAAAAGGCGAAGTTTAACAGCTTCATCGGTTAAATTTGAGAGCTTAAAAGTTGTGCATATTTCTAAGAAGTCATCTAGGTGCCTATACGGGTTTTCATTATTAAGTCCATAAAAAGATGGAAGCATTTGAATAACATTGGGCTTAATTTCATAATTTTGAGCAGCAACCGCTGGCAACCTAATGCATGAAGGGGAAGTGTACTCATTGGGAGTGTAATACTCCCTTAGAGCTTTGAGTGGTGCATCTAACTGATGTTCAGCCATGATGATGGTAGAGGTAGTGTGGGTGGAGGAATTGGTGGGAGAGTTAGGGGGTGTAGGGATGTAGGTCGAGGGCAACTCAACTCTCCTAGATGTCCGCTCAGGCTCAGGGTCAAATGGCACTAATCGGGGGAGTAAGGAGCGACGACCACGCATACACAACAAACACACCACAAAATTTAAAGTATAAAAAGAGAAAGATGAAGCAAAAAAAAAATAAATAAATAAAATAACTAAGGAAAAAAAAATAAAAAGTGAAAAAGGATCTTGCAAACCGAAGAGAAGCTTGTCAATGTCCACTTGTGGCCACAAGTATAGAGAGCACCTTCAACTCAACCTACAAGATCAAATTAAAAGAAGGTAAGAAACTAAAAATTAACCAAAAAAATAAGTAAACTGAATATAAAGTATCTAGAATTATCCTAAAGCTAATTTAGTAACAAATCAACACCGTCCCCGGCAACGGCGCCAAAAACTTGATCGTTTATAATTAAACCCTTTGCAAGTGTACAAGGTAATTGTACTAGGATAAGTATTTAAGGGTTGTCGAACCTCAGGGACGGATGAATAATTACTAAATATAAAAAGGAATTTGTTGGTTTAAAACTAAAACAACTTAAACTTTAATTAAGTAAAGGAAAAGAACTCAACTAGTTTAAAAACAAGAGATTAATGTGATAGATTTTACTTAGGAAATCGAATCCACTATAGAACCATAACAATTCCTTAACTTTTAATCTAAATCTAGTGTGAATATGAACAAGTATTCTCAGCTACAAGCTAGAATTACTTCAGAAAGAATCATTAATTAATTTCCATGGCATGAACTATCTTCGACAATAGCACGAATCATCTACACTAAATAGCTATAGGCATGACCCGTCTAATCTTAGTATAACTCATCCAAGTCCTTAATTATCTGAACATTAAAACTATTATATGACCATCTCATCTAAATCACAGAAATTAGAATTGATGCAAATATCAAAACCACATCAATCTATCATCTAC
Source organism: Saururus chinensis (assembly GCA_035235625.1). Classification (NCBI taxonomy): domain Eukaryota; kingdom Viridiplantae; phylum Streptophyta; class Magnoliopsida; order Piperales; family Saururaceae; genus Saururus; species Saururus chinensis. Next base: position 28,843,222 of record CP141141.1, read on the forward strand.
AAGACAATAAATCAACATAGATTTGAATAAACATTAAAAAGCTCTTCCATTAAAAAGGAAATCCTTATCATACAATTGTCATAATTCACAACTGAGATCTAAATTAAAAAAAAAAAGAAATTGAAACTTATCTATAGGTTCATCAACTCCTAAGTAAAATAATAGTTTAGCCTTCCATGGTAGAAAAAAGTAATTGAATCTCCATTGAAAGCTTTGGCATCTTCTCCATCTTCTTCTTCCTTCTTCTCTTCAGAAAATCTACTTGTTCTCCCTTAATTTCGTGCCAAATAAGTCTTTATATAGGCATTAGATCCGTAAGAAAAGAGTTGGATATGAGAAGGACTCAAAATTGGGTGGAATAAGGAATCTGCAGCGTTATGCCGATCGATCGCCCTGCATGCCCGTTCGAACGCTTGAACTGAATTTTCTTAAAAATCACGTGTAACCGATCGATCGGTAAGTGACCCCGTTTGATCGCCAATGAAGAATCTGCAAAATAAGCCAATTTAATTCAAAACACCATGGAAGCTTTTTCTAACCTAATTAAATTTAATATTTAATAATTTAACCTATATTAACACTTAAATGAGACTAGAAAATAGAATAATTAAGGGTAGAATAACGCATAAATTATACTTATCAAATACCCCCAAACTTATACTTTGCTAGTCCTCAAGCAAAACAAAACAAAACAAAACAACTAATCTAGAAAAATAAATAAATGAATGCCACTTTCGTAGGGAATCACGATTGCATTTAGCGTATGCAACAAGCCTTTAAACCCCTAGGTGTCCCTAGTTGGACGAGTTGTGTCTCGTGAGGGTTTGCAGCAATGATACCCACAAACATCTAAACCGAAGAAAATAAATAAAACAAAACAAGAAAACAAAAATTCTAAAAACAATCTTCTCTTAAAAACACAACTATTTTTAAAAAGAACCAACCACAAATACTTGACACAAGTAAATAATATCGATCTGATCACTTTCAAGTAAGGAATCATCCATTCTATAACCTCATCATAGAAATAATTGTGCAACTACATATATACATTTCGAAAACATGAAGTGTAGAAACTTTATAGTCATACAATTTCACTCTCTATTAACAAGCATATCTTATGTGACCCATTAACCAAGCTAATTAAAGTTCACTAACTCAAAAATATAACAATGACAATATTTCATCTTTAACATCTCATAATAAACCCTCATGTAATAGCCATCAAATTTAAATTAAATTCAGGGAATAAGATCATAATATACCTCAAAATATGACTTGTGCAATACTTAGTTCTATTAAGCTTTCTAAATAGTCCATGTAACAAGCGTTAGGCCAGTATCCCTAATCCAGTTGGCTCAAGGCACTAGGTGTTGAAACACCCCTCAGGCTTAATAACTCGAACTATAAAGGCATGGGTCAACTTTTGTGGGTCCTAAATCGAGATGTCTTCTTCTAGTTCTGCTTAATTTACTCTCTTTTGGCCGCTTTTACTCAAAGAGCAAGGATTATGCAAGAAGCCCTAGTCGATGGAGCAGGAGAAAAAAATTCTATTATGTGCTTTAATAATATGTAGAGCTCCATTTTGTATGAGCTTAGGCTTATATGTGATCGTGTGAGCTTGGAACCATCAAATTTTGATCTGACGGTGCACATTATTTAAGGGGTAGATTGGTTTTTGCCCCCTTGTGCCATTGGATCAAGATCCAACGATTAATGATGCCCAAGCTCACGCTTATGCATGTGGGCTCTGGTTCACAAAAATGTACGTTTTCCTAAAATTACAGTATGTGATAACTAGTCCATGAGATCTATCTAGCATACAAAATGAAAAAAGGGTAACATTGCCATTTAATTGTACATAGCCAACATGAGGATTATTACCCACTAGTTCTTTCTAAAAGACCAAACCTCTTTGTAAATGGATGAATACAAAGTTCTAAAGTAAACTTTCTAGCATTACCACCTCATTTCGTATCAACAATTTTATGAAACATTCACAACACTAAGCAACATTCCAGTAAATTATTTAAGGTTGACACCTGACCCTAATCAGTAAATTAAACAACTCCATTGTGCAATCCTATACGCTGATAGGGCCGCTCGGAATCTCAGATATTAGGGTGCTGATAATCTATGAGGAGACCAAGAAGTAAATACCTTATCCATCAGGCGGGACTTAAATATGACAACTAATGTTTGATAACATCCATGCCTTCAGGAGTTCTTAACTCTAAAGCAAGAGTGTGCTTCATCCAGCCAACCAAACAAAGTGTTTACACTTTCTCTACGCTCCTCCAGCAACAAACATATATATAGAACCGAACAAGATCTACTTTGTTTTTCATTGATCACTAGGAAGAAGAATTGCAGGAAGCATACATTTGCCAGTCGTTTGGTCAAGTCCATAGGTAACACCTTCTGGTTTAACCCAAACATGCGTGTATTCTGTTCGCTTGCAAGGCTTACAAAGGTTTTCCATACCTACATGGTGGAATACAAGGTCATGACTATACTCTCCATGAAATTTAGGCAAGTATATTTTGTTCGCCATTCTTTGTTCAACCGCTGTAGCAATAAAAGATGCTTCCATTCCAACAAATAATGCCCCGTCTCCCAAATGTGTCACTTTTCTCCATGTACCTTGACAAAAGTCCATTATAAAAACTCCAATAGGATTTTCATATATATCAATGAACACCGATAGTAGTTCATTGTTCGATTCAACCAAAAAGCATGCGCCAACAGGGACATCGAATGATAAATAAGTGCCAATGACATTCCATGTATCTTCCATGGGGTCATAAACGCCTAAATTTCCATCTATCCCAAGACAACAGAAAAGCCCATTGTGGTAAACAGGACAGTTATGAGTCAGTTGAAATGGCTGATTATTGGTATAAGTTTCATCAGTCCAAATCTGATCTCTAAAGCGGAACAAGTAAATGTTTACTCTTTCATCAGGATATCCACAGATGCCAAAAATTACACAGTCTTCAGAAGCAAGTGTGGATGAAAATGTGATTCCACTAATAAAGCATAAATGAACATAGGGAAGATCAACTCTTTTCTTGGTGAAAGGTTGGAAAAAGAACAGGGGTTTCCCGGATATTAGCAGCCAACCATCCTTTGAAGAATAAATGTGTCTATCTAATAGCTCTGGTATGTGAAGTTCATAAACCTGGTTTGAGCAGGGATCCAGGACTTTAAAGATATCATCATACCTATCAGTGAATACGAGATATGGAGTTCTAGAAGACCAGGTCAGAGGTGCAGCTCCTCGTCTGGTACATTGATCTCTTATTGAATACATAGAAAATGACTTGGGTCTGTCAAAATGTTGTATTTCTTTTAAGTGTGGCAATCCTCTCCCGCTCCTATCTTCCTCAATTTGTTGCAAGCTTCTAGCTTTCTTTATCATAGGCTGAGCTAGCCATAACTGAGATTTTAAAAACACGGATATAAGCCCATTGTCACTACAGAATAAAGGACAAAAATAAAGCAGAGAGCAGTAACGTTCGTGCTTTACGTCTAGTTCAAAGGAAAGAAATCATTAAAACTAATATGCATCATACATATATAACTATTCCCTTCCTCCCATTTGATTAGTCTCATTTGAAAAAATTCATCCATCAACCCATATTAATTATCCCTCATACGAATTATTGAATCGAGTAAAAAGGGTTAGTAGATTCTTAATTGTAGGTTTTCTTAAATATCTCATTTTTTGCATGTGTGAACAAATAAAATAGGACAGGGGGAGTAATACCCAAGAAAAAACAGATCGAGCATAAGCCACTTTCATCTTAAAAATAGCTTGAATTCAAAGCTGACAGACGAAGAATTAAGTAATGTTGTACATTACACATCACATGCTTAATTACTTAAACGTTAGGTTTCCAACCGGTAAGAGAACATTAAAACTAATATGAACAATCATGCATGCTATTATGAAGCAAATAGTATTAAGTATAGGAAATTAAGGTACTTCATGTAGACTTTACCCAATAAGGCTCTGAAGTGCTACTGACATGTCGAAAAGGAAAGTCGGCTGTCAAACTTTTGCGCTTCATGTCGAAAGAGTAAAATACACCATCCCTATTGCAGAAGTGAATGCAGTTCCCTTTCACCCCGGCAAGGGTAGCAGAGAATGACATGGAATAATGTTCTCCTATAGTAAAAACTCTATCTTGTATACTTTTCACAACCCTCCAAGTACAGGAAGAAAAGCACAACTTGTGAACCATAACTGTGCGATAAAAACTAGAATAGTCACCATTCGAATACTTTTCAACTTCATAAACATCTCCACACGATTCCACTAAATGAGATTCCATTGAATATCTACTATATGGACCATGTTCGATGTCCATCTCGATGTAGCTCACCATGGGACATGAAACAAACTCGATAACTAAGAGTTTTCGCCCGTTACTTACATATATTTTTCCATTACAAGCAACAGCCCCATGGACATCATTGTATTCGCCAAATTCCAACTTATATTCCATCCATTCAGTGCCCCTTGGTTGACAGCATAGGAAAAAGCCTTCACTCTTATGGATTGCAATGATATGACTGTCAGGACCATCTGGTGGGGAGGATAAACAACAAATAAATTCATTGTTTATTTCAATTTCTGTTTTTGGCACAGAGAGTCGCTGCATGGTGGTGGGGTGAAACAAGGATAATTTATGGGAATATACATCCTATAGCAGTAACCATTCATAAGCAGTTGCCCTACAAAGCGAATAGCGCAGCCAAGGTAAGCTGCGCTCCATGCTCTTCCCATGTTTGATATCGTAGAAAGTCTGTTCACCGCCATGAGATAAAACGAGCCAAGGAAGTGGCTGAGCAGGGGGCATAACAAGGCGTTCCTTGTCTCTCCGGACCATGATTTCTTTCCTCAACAATTAACCTATTGTGAGAGTTTTACTTAGAATAACAGATATGGTGATGATACATGGAATATAAGAAAATAGAATATCTCTACAATTCTAAAAGGAAGAAGTTTTATCATATATAATACCTCGACGCTTCAGCCTGAGTTGCTCTCTCCTTGTTGAGTGCCAAAACTTGAGAGATTTGTGATTGTTCTTCACCTTCTGCCAAATCTTAGACAAGGCTGAAAAAGAGAAAGACCAATGAACTTGTATAATAAAAAAGAAAGAGATTGATGCAGAACAAGTATTAATACTGCATGTAAATTTGGGAGTGGTTCGGCAAAGCTGGGACTTTGCTCCTATTTTAGAACTTTGCTCCTATTTTAGAAGTACGCCCTCTCACCCAGTTTACTTTTACGCCAGCATCGGCTTCTGGTCCACGCGAGGGAGTTTACCAAAAAAAAACCCTTTTTATTTACTTGTCGGCTTCCTTGCCTTTGGCAACTACTAATAACAATAACATGGATGACTTCCGGGTAGTTTTCTCATCGCTGGTGGGACCTAGGCTAGCAACCATGAGGAAACTTGGACAACATATGGATGATCATCGTCCATATCAATGAATTATTGGCTGCAGGGTTCTTGTAGCCAATCACGCAACCGACAACCGACGTTCGTATAATAAAAAACCGATGAAGTTGTATAATAAAAAAGAAAGAAATTGATGAAGAACAAGTATTAATGCAGCATGTAAATTTGGGAGTGGTTGTCGGCAAAGGTGGGACTTTGCTCCTATTCAGGACTCCTATTCAGCACTCCTATTATTACAAGGAAACAGTGACGCCCTCTCACCCAGTTAACTTCTCCGCCAGCATCGGCTTCTGGTCCACGCGAGGGAGTTTACCAAAAAAAACCACTGTCGGCTTCCTTTTATTCCAGGTAGTTTTGTCATGGCGGGTAGGACATAGGCCAGCACCCATGAGGAAACTTGGACAACCAGATAAATGATCATCGTCCATATCAAATGACTTATTGGCTACAGGGTTCTTGTGGCCAATCACGCAACCGACAACCGACGATTATATATGTATGTAATGATTTTGTGAGTACAGATAGAAGAGGAAGTAGGTATTTACCACTTAAACGCGGCTATATACACCACCGAGTTTTTACTCAAGCCCCCCTCATACTTTACACACCCCAAAAATATTAAATAAATTACTAAATACCCCACATCCTCACTATTCATTTAAATTTTATTTCTTCTCTTTCAATGCCCCATTCTCAATCTTCCCCCTCCAACATGAGCTTTTCCATCTCCCCTTCGCTTGTGGCTCCTTTTTCATGATCTGTTTTCTTCTCCCCTTGCCTTGCTGCTTATATAGAAAACTTCTAAATGATTTCTAGTAGGGGGTAGTCACTATTAAAATATGCAGAATTTAACGGAGAACTATAGTCTCCATGCAAATAAGTTTTATTTGACAAATGGTATCCCCCGCCAAGAAACCTTGAGAAATTTTTTAAACTTCTGGATAGTTTCTGGAGGGAAGAGGTCACCGCCACAGTATGCAAACATTGACATGGACCTTTATTCTTTGTATAATACAGTTTTATTTGTTGGGGGGTACCCCCATCACAAAACTTAAAAACTTCTCGTAGGAGGACCATCACAATATGTAGAATTTGACGGGGACTTAAAGCCTCCATCCAAATTAATTTTATTTGGCAGAGAGTACCACCCACCAAAAAACCTCCAAAAGTTTTGGGGTGTTGGGGTGGCATGACTAAAATTATTTTTTTTGGGGGGGGGGGGGGGGATAAACGCATTCTTCTCCTTTACCCTGCCATATTTTAAAATTATTTTTCAACATATACCCTAAACTAAAATTTAATTATAATTTTACTTTACCACCCCTCCAACCTACTCATTGTGTACCCCGAAGATTTTCTCTGCACTAACCTTCCCTATTGTCGATTGCCTCTCTTTTTCCCCATCGTCAGCTGCCTAATCTCTCTTCACCCTTGTCGACGGCAAAAAGGTCACTGCAATCCATTATATCAATCCCAAAAGGTCACTATGCTCAAAATTTCTCCTTTATCTCTCCGCCATTTCCTTGCCCTACCTCTCTTCACCATCGTCAGCGAAAGCATTGTTTGATAAAAAAAACAAAGCTTTTATACTCAGCAAATTGGTAAACTTCTTGTGTTAATGCGTGCATTTTGGTTAAAATTCCTATCAGTTAAAATATCTTCTTAATGGACAACATGTAAAAAAGTTTATGTGAGTTGTTCGGTTTAAGATGAAATATCATCCTCAAATCATAAAATTTGTTTTGCATTTGAAAATTACCTGCCTATAAAATTATTATTTTTGTACATAAGCAACTCATATTAAATACTCCATTTATGTTGTTTGATGTGAAAAATGATTTACCTGCAAAATTTGACTATGTTCGATGTTTTCATTATGCTTTATATGAAGATGATGTCTTATGTATCTCTTATAATTGATAGCACATTCTGATTGTAAATGAATGTCCAAATTTTGGTTTACGTAGTGTTTGCTTTAATTCTTCTAATGGTCTTTGGCTCAAGGAGGAAATATATAATTTCGAGAAGAAAAGTTGACAAACTTCCTTGTGAACAAAAGTAAATTCCATGAGTTAATGGACACAAAGAACATCCTCATTATTGAATCTTTTGGCTCACTTCACTACTTATATTGTGTTTGAATTTTATTATTGTGCATTTTTTTTTCTTGTTGTAATGATTACTATATCCAGAAATTGGTTGTGGCTGTAAAAAAAAATGGAGTGGTTGGGGTTCTTTTGATATACTCATGAATTTTTCTTTTACTTTGTTTGTGTCTCATTCTTGATTCTGAAATGCATTCCCTTCTATAGCATGGATCAATTATCATTCACGACACAAGTATGTAATCCGTCATGGTTAAATTTATTTATATGGGGTAAGCACTTTTCCTTCCTTCAGCCTCAACCTTTGTAATGCCCCTGATTTTTTTACGATTTTTTATGATTTTTCTGCTATTTTTTTGGCCATTTTCGGTGGGAAAATATGACACTTCAGCGTATACATATTTATATATTTACCCCGTATTTGTACATGTAGAGTCGGGTGTAGGGCTTAGTCGGAGGCCGTTGGCCTCATTACGTGCTTACAACACGAATTTTGGAGGTACAATGTGTAAACATGAGGTAAGCATGTGATGGGGATATATGTGGAAAAAGAAAAAGGAAAAAAATGTATACATAAAGGATCGGGCTCGGGCTCGGCCGAGCTCAATCCCAAATGTTCTGGACAGTGCACCCCCCCTCTGGTTTCCTCTGCCAGCCGCCGCCACCGTCTCCATCCCTGCCGTGCGACGACAAGGGGCCACCGTCTCGGCCCCCACAGCTGCTCCGCCCTCTACCCTGTCTACTCTCCGGTTAGACCCTCTCTCTCTATCTATTGTGATTCCGCTGCCGCCTTTAGCCGGCGAGGGCTGGCCAGCCGGCCACTGCGAGAGGACACCCCTCCCAATCCCACTTGGCCTCCTCCGCTGTCCCACTCCGTTTTCCTTCTCTGGAGCCCTATTTTCCGCTCCCTTTGATCGAGCTCGCTGGCCAGCTTCGGACGCCATTGGACGCCCCAGTCGGACTCAGTTCGAACCTTCTTGGTCTGGCAAAGGCTGTGGACCACCCCTCCCTACCCGGTTCCGCCTCCGGCCAGATGCTTCCACCCTCCCCTGTTCCGCCAATGCTTTGTTTTGGTGAAATAGAGGCCGACAGTGGTGAGCCATGGCCAACGGACCTTCATTTGGCTCCGCCCCAGCATGGCCACTGCTGAGCCACCATCCCAGCTCAGGTTCACCAGCCCTAGCACAGCCCCACCTCCTCTGCCTCCGCCTCATTCTCATGGCACAAAAACTGCTCCTTTGTAATATGTTTGTTAGTCTTTCACTACTTGCAGCCAATCAGTCACCAATTTGCTTTCATTAGCCCCACTGTTGACTAGTGACGGTATGGAACTGCCCAAGCTCCGATGCAGCTTGGCGACAGTGAGGGGAGACCGTTGTTCCCGGCCCCTCTTTGATCGTCCATCCCATCTGTACGATTGACCCTTATTTTACCCATTTTCTGTCATCGGCCGTAGAACGGCCTTCGACTATATTTGGATTGATTGCCTCAACCTGGCGATAGTGGGGGCTACCTCCATCGGTCATGGCACAACGATGGCCCTGCTGCCCTAGTTCCGCCTCATTGGCATATATGCCATTGACCCCTCTTGGACATATTACGTCGTCGGTACCGAACGGCCTTTGGCAAGAATTTGTATGACTTACCTTGACTGAAGGTGGAAGAGTTCACCTGCACAGGCCTTGGCTAGTGACGGCCTCGTGGCCTTTGCTCGACCCTGAACCTTTCCCCTGCCCTATACCGTGCGAGATGCACAGCCGCCCGCACCATGGTTTTTGGTTTTGGGTGGCCGCTTTGATTGGCCACTGCTAGGGGCCTTAGCCTTGTCAGCCTTTGGTGGGCCTTGGGCTGCCTCCGTTCAGCCCTCTCCCCTGCCCCTTTGGGTCGCGTGTGCATGTGGCCACACGTGTGTTTCAGGGCTTAGGTGCCGCTTTTGTGCCGCCTAACCATCGGCTGGCTTTGCCACTGAGTGGAGTTGACACATAGTCCTCCACCTCTCCTCTGTCCTCGAGCGTCGCCCCATGCCCTCCGCCCTTATGTGGGCCTTTTTTAACACGAAATCGTCATCGATGGGTGCTGTCCACGGCTGATTTGAACGTCTTGCAGCCGGCGAAGTACTTCTTAGCTGCTGGCCGACCTTCAATGAGTACACCCTTGACTTTTGGTTGCACTGCCACTTATGTTGGCATGACCTTTCTCCTGGCTGCCCCTAGTGTGTCGCCATGGATCGCAGATTTTTTGGCATCAACTTCTGATATCCCGTTTGGCCGTGAGTAGTTCTGGCGCTTCCTAAATCCTCGGGATGGCAACTCTCTCAACTAGGCAATGCCTTTGGTCGCTAACTCCACCTCCGACGCTGCCACCATCGTGTGCTCACCATCAAACATCATGATTACGAGGTAGGGTAGCTTTGAACTCATAATTTCATGATAGCATGCTTTGATTGAGTAGCAGCATGCTAGGATTATATAATTGAATGCTATGGATGTTAGATCATGATCCAGTTGCATGAGGTAAGAGGATGAATTATGCCATATGGAAATGCATAAGATATGCATGTGAGTTGTAAGTATGTATGGTGTATGAATGTGTATGTATGTGCTAGTGATGTCTAGCGTGTATGTTTGTAAGCTATGTGTATGTAAGTGCTAGCGATGGCTAGCGAGTATGATGGTAAGCTATGTATGTATGAAAGTTTGTGTATGTTATACATATGTGTGATTGACATACGTATGTATGATGGCTATTTGCCTATGTTATGGATATGTGTAAGTGTATGTGGGCAAAAGTATGAGCGATGGACAGTAAGAGTTGACAGAGGTTTCGTCTGGATTTAGATATGGATGTGGATGCGTAAGTGTATGACGTAAGATGGAAGATGTAAGTTTGATGGGCAAGGATTGGAGCGGTTTGTTTGGTTTAGATCAGAATGTATGTTGGGGGTTTGTCAGACAGTAAGAGTGTGCATAATTGTACAAGCATAACATATAAATTATGAAGTAAAAAGTAAGCTCAATAAGTAAGGTATTAGTAAGAGGGTGATAACTGGGTTTGGCTTTAAGGAGCTTAGCTTGATGACGTCAGTGTAAGATAATTTGACCATAAGGTGGATGGCGGAGTATGTAAGACTGTAAGATTTTGGTGTACAATGAGTTTGATCATGATATGGACGGGCTAAGCGAAGTCTGTTGCCCTGACGAACTAGGGTTTCGATCGGGCTCAGCTTCAGTTTGATCAGTCGAGGATTGTGAATTTGTTTGGCATAATTGTACCACATAATTTACTTAATTCAAACTTGAATTATAAGCACAACTAATGATAGCGTTGTGAGTTTGAGACCTGAGGGTTCAACAAATTAAGTTTCGTGTTTGAGCTAGCCGATAATGAGTCGGTTGAGCATTTCTCATGTCTTGCCATGGTGTTTATCCTGCGGGATGTTGTCTGTGTGCTGTATAGAGCACCAGACGTCTGATGCTCTATTGAGGGCGATATATGTTTTCAATCTGGTCTGTGTGCTATATTAAGCCCAAACATCTGATGTTGTGTTGAGGGTAATGTATATTTTTAATTTGGTCTGTGTGTTGTATTAAGCCCAGACATTTGATGTTCTATTGAGAGCGCTGTATGATTTCCGCCCAAGAGTGGCATTGTATGTTTCTGCCCAAGTGGCATTGTATGATTCTGCCCAAGAGTGGCATTGGCACTATAAGACCCATTATGGTGGGCAATTGTATGTCCCCTTATGTGTGGACATTTTCGTTTGCGCGCTCAGGTAAGTAGTATCATGGACCTACTCTTACCTGCTTGATCTTGTGCCTCATGAGCACTAGTGTGCCTTACCTTCATAAAAGTCCATGGTGTCTAGTCACTCCCGGGAGGTTAAGGTGATGCCCCAGTTACATTCTTTTCTGTTTCGACACTGGAGCTTATTAGTTGTAATGAGCTTCAGTGATGGATAGTATGAGTATGACTGTAAGAGTATGAGTATGTGTACGACTGTAAGAGTATGGGTACAACTGTATGAGTATGAGCACGACTGTAAGAGTATGAGTATGAGTAAGATTGTAAGCATATGATTCTGAGTAAGACTGTAAGTGTAAGATTGTACGAGTAAGGTTGTATGAGTAAGTATATGATTGTACGAGAAAGGTCGTACAAGTATGTGTAAGTTGTATCTGTATGCGTACAATGGTACGAGTAAGTTTGTAAGATCCTGGATAAGGTTGTTTGTGTAAGTTTAATTTGATAGTATGATTTTGGCACGATGGTGCATTTGGCATTGATTGTATGCGTATGAGCATTATTATGATATACATGTTTGCTTCATGTTTGAGTTGCATGAACGCATCTATGTACGAATTTACTGAGTTCACTGTTTAGAATTCTCCTACTGAGTATGAAAATACTCATTACCCTACTTTTTAGCCTCGTTGTTCAGGAGGCTTTTGTAGGTTTGTGATAGAGAGCTCCTGGAGATGGATGATCATTTCAGCGGTCGATTGATTCTCATTGACTCAGGTATATGTTTGACTTACTATGAGTATTATTTGTGCCACGATCTAATGTATTGGGTGAGATGAGCATTAAGATATTTATGTATTCTGAACTTTAGTTTGGATTAGATTGTGGACTGTTATGGAACTTGCACTCAGGGATGCCTAGGAGAGATTTATATTTAAAGTCTATGATCATAGCAATTTATTCGTACGGTTGTTTTCGAGTAGCACCTGAGGATATTTGCTTTGGCCGTACGATGTTTGATTGAATGAGTAAAAATTTGGATGGGAAAAACTGACGTGTTATGTTTTACATTATAAAATTGTTTTCACAGGTTTTGTATTTGTAATTTTTCCCGATTTATAGCAGTTATATTGCAAAAACTTTCTGTGAATTTTGAGAAAAATGTATGCAAAATCTCGGGCGTTACAACCTTGTTTGCGCATTATGAATCAAGAATGTATTGGAAAAGAGAAAAGATGTAAACCTCATTTATGCATTATGATGTTTACATTCATTCCTAGAAATTGTCCAAGTTTTATGGAACTGTAATAATGAACTAACAATGGGAATTTCTTTATTTGTATCAACCATGCATACACATGCTTGTATTTGCAGTGTGTTTACCATCTATTCCATAATTAATACATACTTTCAATTGGGTTTAACTAGTTTTATGACTTTACTTTATAGGTGTTTGAAGAAAGCTACTCAGAAAATGCCAAAAGAGCATCCAACTACTTCTAATAGGGCATAGCGAAATACATCAAACTTAGTTGGGACATGGTTTTGGAATTTAATACAAGCTAACAGTGAAGGCCATATAGAAACTGATGTTCAATATGACTGTATGGAATGGGAGGAAAGTGGAGATGCAGCCCGTGACCAAGGGGATAGTGGTGAAGAAGCGAATGTTGAAGGCAAAGTGCAAGAGCATAATAATTCTCAAGAAAATGAAGAAGAAGGTCCCCCATTTCGAAGAGGTCCTCTTGAAATGAGTGTGTTAAGTAGTTATAAAACACACATAACATGTAAAGTTTGGCATGATGATGTCAATGCATGTTACTTAATTTTTTAGTTTCCAATTAAGCAATAATATTGTACTAATTTAATTTTAACAATATCACCTTCCTTTGAGACATTTACAACATTGTCAAGTCCTCGATCACTAGGAGATGAGGGTAATGTTATTTTATCCTTGGTAAAGAACATCTGTTTATATCCCTTGTCTTATATTTCATAGAAGACATCAAATAGAATGTAGATATTCACTTTGGTAGAAAGATGGCATCCCAAGACAAATACCTTTTACATGCCATATAGAGAGATGTGACAATCACACTTGATGATGTTCATCAATTAATTGGGATTCCTGTGAAAGGAAACACAATGGTAACCCATGAGATAAAAGGCACTGATTTGGTTGAGTTATGCATTAGTGCGCTAGGGATTGAATGGACCATAATAGAACAAGAGATGAACAAGTGTGGCGGGAAAGTTTTCACTTAAATTGGTTGTGCTCAAATTTTAAGCATTTGCAAGAAGAAGCAACAAAGGAGGATATAGAGTGTGCAACGAGGGCATATAATTTATTTTTGCTAGGTTGCACAATATTATGTGATAAGTCTGGAAGCACTGTACTGGCAAAATACTTAAATTTGTTAATGGACTTGGAAGGCATTTCATAATATGCATGGGGAGTGCCTGCACTTGCATATTTGTATCGTCAATTGGGAGTTGCATCTAGACAGGATGTGTGGCAAATTAGCAGTTATCTTACCTTGTTAGAGGTACAATGAATCATTCATTTTTAATTCATTTTGTCTATCTTTCCATGTATGTAGACACTTTAAGGGATTATTTAATTTCATGCAGGCTTGGTCATACGAGCATTTTAAAATCGAGAGACCATGTTTAAACATGATGTGTATGGAAGGTCAGCCTCGTGCGTTACATTGGAAAGGGGAGATCCCACAATATTCATTCTCTAAACTAATAGATTTCAGGAAAGAGGCATTGGATCATATGGATTATTGGAAGGTAAAAAGAATTCCTATCTATATGTACACTTTTGTAAGCTTTGTGTGTATATTATGTTTACACTTAACTCTTTTGTCGTCAAATCAGGGAAGCTTATAACCCAAGTTCTTAGGAAGTTTGGTTATGTCCAAACAATCCCTCCATTACCTCCTCAACTAATTGCTAAATAGTCCACTAGGGGTGCCACTGCAAAAGGTTAAAAAATCTCGTATGACGAAAACGTGAACATTTGGAAGAATAGCAATCGCCATCAATTAGCATCTAAACAATGTGGAGATCTTGTAACCAAACCGTGGGATTGTGCAGATAATTGCTTGGAGTGGTATCATACAACAACCCACAACCCTATTTAGAATCCATATAGGCAGATTGGTGTAGTGGACGACGTAAAAGAAATTTTAGCTGAAGATGATTTGGTAATGATTTTGGCAATTCACATTCAATAGTATTATGCTGAATTTTTATTGTGCGCTCAACTAATTATAATTTGTTATTGTAGCTCGTCCACAAACAAAAGGCAATCAAATTTTTACAGAAATCCTTGACTATTCTTGATGATAGGGATGGTGATTTAGAATGCATTAAGGAGAGTACTCAAACTGCATTGGATGAGCTTTTGTTCGATCAAGCCATTCCTACAAGAAGAGGAAAGGAAAACAACAAGATAAGAGAAAAGGAAAGGAAAAGGTAGCTCCATAGTAGGATGTGGAAAGTATAAATTTGATATAGGTGAAATTGAAAACATTAATTTGCCTAAACTGTTTTGACTCTGAAAGTGAGACTCAATAGTGTTACATTGATATTCTATTACATTGTTGATTCCTCAATGAGAGATGAGCTAGTTAAAACTCTTGCAGGCACCTTCACTTTTGACAATATTAAAGTTAGAGTTAAAGTTTATGTTGCATTCTTCTACAGTTGATGAAATACTCTAAATTATTTCAAGAAGGTTCTATTGGTGAACGCCCTTGCAGGTGACTCTAAAGTATTCAAACAGGAGATTAATTAGAAGACTCTCAAGTAAATTTGAGTACGAAATATTTCTGGATTGAAACATGGCAATCGTGAAATGTAGAAGTTGAGGTTAATTATGGTGTTTAGTTTAAATTTAGTGTGTTTAAGGGACCATGGTTGTTTTGTCATGTAATTTCTTGACATTCTACCTAATGCATTTTTGGAAGCAAAAATGTATCTTTCACTAATACTTTTAGGAAAAGTTGTTCTCCTATCTTTTATATTTCCAGAAACATTTTTTTATTTTCTTATTTTGGGAACTAAATATTTTGTCTTGGAACTCAGATGCATCTTAATCAGATAAGACATCCTGATGAGGTATTTTGGTTAAAATCTAGAGGGAAATGAGGGAAGAAATTAGTTATATGTGTGAAAGATCGAGAAATGAGGGAAGAAATTAGTTATATTATATTTATATGTCCAGCTAATGCTTGAGGCAATATCAGTGCTTCTTTCTCTCAAATTTTTGCCATCCCAATCCTGAAAGCAATTGGAGATGAGCTATAAGTCAAGTGTCCATCGAACTTGTTCTAAGCTTTCCCTTGCAGGGAGCGCCCACCATATAGAACTTCATATTTTGTCGGGGGCCTACCGTGAGTTCCATTCTAGAAGGTTTCCTGGGGCTCCCATAGGGACATTACTCTCTCGCTGTGGGTGCCCCCTATATACATAGATATATTTTTGGGGGGCACACACCATAAGATCCATTCCATAAGGTTTCATGTGGCTCATATAGTAACCTTACTCAGTCGCAATGGGCACGCACCATGGGAGCCATTCCAAAAGTATTCCCATGGCTCACATAGTGGCCATACTAACTTGTGGTGGGCATATCCATATATAGATAGATAAATCGTCGGGGGGTGTCCACCATAAGATCCATTCTAGAAAGTTTCCCGGCACTCCCGTAGAGGTCTTACTCCCTTGCGGTGGGCACCCCCACATATAAACTCATAATTTGTTAGTGGGTGCCCAATGTGAGAGTCATTCCAGAAGTTTTCCCGTGGCGTACATAGTGGCCATACTAACTCGTGGTGGGCGCCCACCATATAAAACTTCATGCTATTTCAGGGGGTGCCAATCGTGAGAGCCATTCCAAAAGTTTTCCCGATAGTCTAATAGAGGACTTATTCTATCATGGTGCGTACCCCCCCCCCCCCCACCCACCCTATAAAAGTTCATACATTGTTGGTGGGCGCCCACCATAAAACCGTTTCCAGAAATTTTCCCGTGGCTCAGTTAGTGGCCTTACTCACTAATGGTGGGCACCCACCGTATGAAACTTCATACTTTGTCAGGGGGGTTTTACCACTAAAGCAATTTCAGAAGTTTACCCAATAGTCCAATGAGGACTCACTCTATCTCAATGGTCACCCCCAGTATAAAAAGCTCATACATTTTTTCAGTGGGAGCTCACCGTGAGAGCCATTCTGGAAGTTTACCCGAGAATCTGATAGAGGACTTATTCTATTGCGGTGCCCCCCCGCACCCCATATAAAACATACATTGTCGGCAGGCACCCACCATGAGAGCCATTCCAAAAGTTTTCTCAGTGCTCCCATAATGGCCTTACTCACTCACGGTGGGCACCCCCTGTATATAACTTCATACTTTGTCAGGGTGTGCCCACCGTGAGATTTATTCCAAAAGATATAATATGCACAATATATAAACTTAACCACAATTTAAAACTTTAATTTAATCTAATTAAAACATTGAGCTGAGTTTCAAATTGTCAATTGATAAAATTAACTTTGTCATGTACATCTTCATGCTAACTATCTTCACCAATAGAAATGTATATACATGTTCATAAAAAAATTAAGAATATCTCTCATCACAAAAATTAAAATCTGAATAAAGAAAACCCTCAGTGGTCATCAACTACTCTGTTATGTCTACAATAGAAATTCCCAATGATGGGAAACTACCACATGGATGCATATCAATCACTCTATCCTTGTATAACTTCTCCCATGTATTAGCATCCGATAAGTGATATCTCCTCTAAGCAACTGAAATTGGAGGCACATGTGCATCTTTCTTTACATAGACTGCTACAAAATGACATTCATCAATATGTGCCATGCATATCATCTTGTGGTTTGTAGTAGTAGTTGTCCTCAAAGGGAATATAGTCATGCACAATATCTTAGAAAATATCAACAACAAAACATTGTAGCACGATGCAATTACATATCTCATGTCCGATATTATCATCAGTTTATTACTTGGAGCCATATTATCGAAGCATGCCAAACTACTTAACAGTTCCTCAACCCTTTCAGTTCCACTAAAAATATTTTCGTACTCAGTCTTATGAATTGACCATTCATAAATCAAATGGCACATACCTTCCTCCATCCACCCACATCCATTCCTAACAACAATGAGATTATGTGGAATCCAGGTCATCAACAATATCCTTCACATATGGGGTAATAATTTTAGGAATGTAGTGCAAGTATTTTTTCTTTGACTTTATACTTTTAGGACTTCTTTGTGATCTTGAACTTCTTCATACCAGCACTACGTTGAGCTTTAATATCAACAATTACATATTCAAAACCAGAATGATCTCTTTTTGTAGAATGCTCATGCTTGTTTTTACTCCATTTTGGCCTACCATGTGACCTTGAGGCTGTTGTAGGCATTTCCATCCATGTTGCCTTCAGATCTGTAATTTGCATGCATTGCACTAATATATGAGTTTTAACAACATCACTAGCCATCTCAAATCAATGAATGATGTTATAAAAGCTTTCTATTAGTTCATATCCCATTAAAGAAGTTTTTTGTGTTACACCATACAATTGTTTCCAATGGTCATGTATTTCACACAATGGAATTGGGCTTTCTTCAAGAAACCAATTGGACAGTTAGTGTTTGCATGGTAAACTATGTGTATTTCTCAATTTATGTTGGCAATGCTCTTCCCTAATAGGATAGTTCTCCACTTTCTTCTTTTCTTCATCTATCAAATTCAATGCAGCCCGTGACACTAAACCAACAATATCTTTGTAAAACTGATCTCTAAAGCGATGACATCTCTTAAATCTACTTTCCTCAAAAGATTTTTTCACTTCAATATGTTGAAGATCAATGACTTCATCAATATTTCTCCATGCTCAAAGAATGTTAACCATTGAAGATTGTAGTCCCATCTTGATTTTAGCATGCATACTCTCAGCTCTATTGGTAGTCTTCTTGCTAAAATGCATGTAGTTGTTCGTCCAAGCTCTAACAAATTGTTTTTTGTATGGCTCTAACCCAGTTGAATGAAGATATTTAAGAAATCCAAGTAGTGTTTGAACTCCATGTCCAACCCATTAATTCAATCTTCATATTCACTCTCAATTGCCGATTATACAACTGCATTTCAACTATGCATAAAATCAACCCAAGATGTCTCTGTATCAAAGGCTTTACAACAATTTCTCATTACTCCCATAGAAATGTGCAATAAGTAAAAGATGTTCTTCGAAATAGGAAAGACCACTTAAATTGCATTCATTAATGCTTGTTCTCTATCCGTTGCAATGACTATTGTTAGTTTACTTCCATCTAACAAAGACTTAAATCTTTCTAGTGCCCAAATATATTCACTCTCATTTTCTAATGAGATAAATGATAAACAAGTGAAGAAAGATGTAAATGTGGATGTTATTCCAATGATCAATAAAACTGGAAGACCATATATATTAGTTTCATATGTGCAGTCCAAAGGCAAGGCACACTTGTGCTACTTGAGCACACAAATGCCCACACTCTAGTGGCCATACAGTGCCAACTAAGGGCGAAAATCATATAGTGCCTCTTTTGGGTAGAAAACTTACAGTGGCACAGATGGACGAATCATATAGTGCCATCATTAGGCAGAAAATCATACAATGCCTACAAAGGATAGAAACTTACAGTGCTCTAAACAGAGCATTAGGTGTCTAGGCTTAAGTACAACACTAAGACAACACCCCATAGGAAAACACCATCGCTAGACACAAAAAATGCACAACAAACTAATTATTAGCTGGCACAAACATGAAACTGAATCGGTCAAAATCCTCAAGTCTCAAACTCTCAATGTTATCATATTAGATTTACTTACAATTTAAGTTTGAATTAAGTAAGTTATGCAGGTACAATTATGCCACATCCTTCAGTCTTACAATCTTCCACTAACCAAACCGAAGCTGAGTACATTCTAAAACTCTAGTCATTAGGGCAATATACTTCACTTAACCCATCCTTATCATGTCCATACTTCACCACATAACATATCCTTCTGTATTCTTACATTCCACACCATCCACCTTACGGTCAAATCCTCTTACTCGGAAATTATCAAACTAAG
The DNA here is from genome assembly GCA_035235625.1 of Saururus chinensis. Classification (NCBI taxonomy): domain Eukaryota; kingdom Viridiplantae; phylum Streptophyta; class Magnoliopsida; order Piperales; family Saururaceae; genus Saururus; species Saururus chinensis. The sequence continues at coordinate 28,862,703 of CP141141.1, forward strand.
CCACCTTGATCCAACCTCAGTTAGCAAAGTCTTACCAGAACCTTATTATTCTTACATCCAATTCGTATGACATATATTATACGTGTACAATTATGCTATGAGAACCTATTATCCAAAAATCTCCCATATCAGCTTCAAACCCCATGTTTGCTTACTTACTGAACCCCCAAGTCTTATGCTCATTGCTCCTACATTCCATCACTCCAATACAAACTAACTCAATCCAATCCTCACCCGTCAAACGTATACCCTCCAACATCAAATATACTAATATAGATCCATCTCCAAATCCATATAAAGCCCCTCCATCGCCACTTACATCATTGCACAAAGACATGCCCATCACCCATACTTATGTCCCTCACACATATGTTTGTCAAAAACACAAACTAAATCATTCATGCACATCAAGTACCCATACTTAATCATAAAGCTTACCCTCACACTTTTTAATCACACCATCCACCTTACTTTTTAATCATACTGCACTTCAAGAAGAGAATTTAAGGTCCTTAGCGACCCACAAGGGCGTCTGGGAGCAAGGTCATGCCAACAAGAAGAGGCAGGTGCGACTAAAAATCAAGAGTGGCTAAAGGTGGTTGATTGGCTGCTGAGAAGTACTCGGCTAGCCGCGAGACATAGAAATCGGCCACGAACATCACCCAATGGTGTCGATTTCACATTGTTGGTGGCCCATAAAAGTGGTGGAAGGCATGGGCAGCTGTCGAAGGACAGATGAGAAGTGGAGGAGGGTTCTAGTGGTCATATCTAGTCAGTGGTGGTGCTAGATAACTTTCAGGTGGTGCAAAAGCGGAACCTAAACCCTAAAACATATGTGTGGCCACAAGGGGCAACCTAAGGAAAAACTTATTGTTGGTGGGACCAGAAGTCGTGACATAGTCTAGGTTTGTCAGTTGGATCTAGTGGGTTGCAGCAAACCATCAAAAGTCGGAACGACCCTTGACGGAAGTAAACGGCAGCACTTCCAAATGCCGACACCCTCAATTGAGGGGTTAAGGGGCATGGGTACAGGCCAGGAGGTGATGAAGAGTTGTGTAGCAGTGACCCTAGCCGATGTTGCAAGGTCATGGTCAACTTGGTCACCGATGGGGTAAACCGGTCAACGGAGAGCATGTTCCTGTTGTCTTAGCATTCAAAAATGGGAAGGAAGGAGGCTAATTCAGGGCTAAGGAAGCTGAAGGAGGCCAAAAGTGGTGGCCTCTTGCTATCGCCAAGGCAAAGCCAATCAAGGTCAACCATCCATGGCAGGTCAACGGCTATCGTCGCAAAAGCAAATGTGGGAGAAAAAACCACCGAGAGCAAAGCGAGCCTGAAGCGTAGAGGCTACGAGGGTCATAGAGGCACTAGAGCAAAGCAGGGGCAAGGGTCTCACCGTTGCTAGGTTTTAGACGGTTGGACAGTAGCAAGCAGTTGATGGCGGCACTGCCTTTGGCGCACACAAAAATAAAAGGTGGTTTTTTTAGTTGGGGATCGAAACATTAATGGAGAAAGAGGAGGAAGGAGGTTGAGCGAGGCCGAGTGGGACTGGTTGTGACAGTTGTTGCAAAGACCCTGAATTTTTGGTAAGTTTTTAGTCTCTAATAAAACTAATATTGAAGTTTTTAGCAATTTTAAATTAGTTAAAGATTGTTTTGTGATAGGTTTTTATTAGATTGTGATAGACCTCCAAAAGACGAGCGTATCGGACCATGAACCACTCGAATCGGACATCGAAATCATAAGTTATGGACTCGAGAAACGTGCCTCATGGCAGGACCCACTAAAAAAATGCGGGATAACCTACCTATGAGTGGTCTTGTTTTGAAGGGCTCGTCACTACGAGCCCATTAGTACCAAGAATGCCCAATTCTAAATTATGGTTGGAAAGATATCGCATTTTGAAATTTTAAAAAATAGAAATTTTGAAAAATTATTAAAATAATAGTGGCTGACGCAAATATTGTGTCTGCCTCGTAGTAGGTGTGGCCGGTGCATGCTATGCAGGGCTAGGCCCTCATTACGGTGGCCTGCGTGTTGGGCCTGTGTCTCACAAAACCGACATGCACAACGTGCATCATGATGACACGATTGTGCACTTCGCACGCCGCGTGTCGCGCAGGCAAACTTTAAATACCAGAACCCATTTTGTTTCAATTATTTCAAGTTTTCCCACTTTCCAAACTCCTTTTCCCTCATTTTGAACAACTTTTAAGTTCGAATTGAGTCATTCAAGAGGCTTTCTCCAATAAATCAAGCATGTCGTACGTTATGGTAGTGTCGATTTTGTTGTCTGAGATCTCTATGGTTATGAAATTATACCCCCAGGTTAAGGTAGGGGGTTTTAAACTCTAAAATCATGCTCTGCTCGTAGAAGTTAAATTTCTTGAACTATTTTTCTAGACTATACTTATTAGCTATGTCTTTAGACTATACTTATTAGCTATGTCTTTAGAAAAAATATCATGTCTGAAACCTAGAAGTCATTAAACGAACTAACATTTTCTGGATCTGTTTCTAAATTAGATTGTTTCTGAATAATTCATTTTCTTACAAAAGATGTTGCAAAAATATTATCTTTGTTTTAATGATTTTCTATTTAGCATTACTTAAAATTTTAATTCAACCTATTGAGTATAAATATTCTCACCTACCCCTAGATTCTACAGGTAATGCAGCAAGGACTGAGGTGAAAGCGAAAGAGATTTTTGAATTATCTTGTTGTTGCTTTAGATGTTTTTATAATTATTTATTTGACTGAGTTATGAAGGCATGTTTTTCCTTGAGATTTATAAATTTTGTATGACTATCAGCTCTATGTACAGTGGTCCTTAGCATGTGTAATATATTTTGTGATGTTCCGCTGAATTTATATAATGCAATGACTTCGTTTTATGTCATGACAATCATGTTGGTGTGTATTTGTTATGCAACGACAACCACCACGTTCAATCACATGCATGATAATGGAGCATGTCAGATGAGATTATTATGATTATTATATCATATTAAATGGCAGTTGTCACAACCGCCCTTTACTATGATATAATAATCGCAATATCCCCATCTGACACGTGTTATTAGTACACATAGTTTGAAGTAAAGTCAAGTATAAGTGCAACATGTCATAAGTAACATAACTCAAACAACTCTAGCCCCTCTCATGGTACATATCCATCTTCATGATCTACATAGAGACCATCCTGAGCACCTGCATGGCATAGCATACAACCCCAAAATAAAAACCACAAACAAAGAGGGGTGAGCTCAGCCTAGTAAGGGTTTTGATATGGAATGTAAACTTATGAAAAACACCACATACATTCTCAATCTAAACATGCATCACATATCCATTCTAGCCGGTGATAGCATAGACTATGATTGTTAATTAGTCTAATTTATCTTTCCTCTATTTGCTTTTGCACAAAGGGCACATGCGCTCACTTCGAATGTGTTTCACCCAAGGATGGGGTAAGTCTTTTGCATTTCTATTTTAGTTTGTCATGCCATGTACCGCCTCCTCCTTGGACTGGGTTCAAGTCAGGGGTGACGTGTGGCAGGGCATGATACTCTAGACCCATGTTCTGGTCATAGAAGTTAACTCTTCTTAATTATTTTGCTCCGGTATGTTTATGAGCTTTGTTTTCTGAAAAGATATAATGTCTGTGAAATGATTTGCATGCGCTACGTTATGTTTTGGTTGTGTGTACTCTATGGGTAGTTCCTTGGCTTAAGAACTATGAATTATGATAAGGATTTGATGCCCATCGAGAAAAATAATCTGCAAGTGGCGCCCATAGGTGTAGAGCACCATGAAGAAGTTCCTATCTTAAGTCGCCTTCGTTGCCCCATGAGTGTAGGGTAGGCCCTTAGGTATCACGGCCTACAAATTCGATTGTGAATTGACTTGCTTTTGAATGATTTGTTTTCTGATAAATGATTTCGTAAAAAGATTATTTGTTTTTTGTGGATTTCTACGTAGCATGCTTTTAGAGTTTAGTTCAACTTACTAAGTATTATTATAGCATTCACATCCTCCGTGAATTAAGCATCAATATTCACATCCTGCATAATCATGTCTCAGCATTCACATTCACCCTACATAATCAAGTCTATCAAGCACATCCCATCTTGCATGTTCAAGCATCATCATTCTATAAGCATCATTGTTCATACACAACATGTGTCAATGAGCATTAAATATCATACACATGCATAAATCAACCGGTGAATGCCTCACAATTGAGAAAACAACCCTTCTTAATTGGCCGAAGCATAAGAAAACTTGTTCACCCAAGATAATCCCTAACACGGAGGTCCAAATTCCTAAAAAGGAAGACTAGAGCAATTTGGGTAAGTTCCCTAATTGGGAAAGTACCCCTGGTAATCCGGTGCACATAGACAAACCAGCCTCGATTCTCAAGTCCAGAATACACATCAGTTTAACTCATTATAGCATTATGCTCTTCTCACCCATGGAGGAACCAACCACAAGGGATGAAAACCCCGCCCATTAGATGGAAAACCATATCCACAAGGGACGTAAAACTGATTTGATAAACCTCCGAGGGACTAATCCAGAAAACAACAACATCCAATCACATCCAATCTATTAATCATGCCTAATCATGATTAATCTTTGTTTAGAAATCATTTATGCATGCAACATGATACATACATTAGCAAATGTTAAATGAGTGCAAGCGTATGTAAATATACTCTAATCAGTCCATATGTACATGAAACGTGGTCCATTTGTGACAAATAAAATTATATAAGTATATGCAAGAATGTACACATATGGTAATGTTCATACTTAAACTAAAACATGTGGACCATGAATCACCTATAATTAATGTGACATGTGCAAGCATCCATAATTTATTATGGTCATAACCTACTAGAAACATGGAGTAAATGCAAAGAAATCATTTAAATACGATTTAAAACAAATAGAACACCATGCTAAACCTAGACAAGTATAGTCATCATCATGCCTATGATAAATCATAATTCAAAGAAAGTTCACATGCAATTAAAATGACATTTGTAGGTAATCATAACTCATCACAGTCATAAAGAATTAGAATTATGAGAAAAGAACAAAAAATGGCCAAAAATCAACTCAAATAGCCAAAATCACCAAATTGCCTTATGGTCGTTTGATGGGCTTCACAGGCCATTCGAACGCATGTTAGCCCATTTGAACACATGTAACATTTCACTTTTTTGGTTGTTCAAACTCTTGTTAGCCCGTTTGAATGTACGTAACAGTTCACTTTTCTAGTTCATCTTCAACGTCCCAAAATTCAAACCAAAAATATTCTGAAATTTCATATAAATTCAAAAATCATCATAGAACATTATATAATAAAAATCTAAGCCTAGAACATGAAGGATCTAATCATTTCCATATTTAGTTATACCAAAATAACAATAAATCACATGCTTTTAACAAATCACCATTATGCATCAAAATAAAGCAAGAACTCAAATAAACCTATAATCATGCATTCCAATGAAGAAAACCACACAAGGTAAAAACCCCTTACCTCTAACAAGCCTTTGAATCTCTTGAACAATCCTCAATTCATGAAATCCTACCCAAAAATTAGGGATTTTAGTAAAACCTAATTAAAACTAGTTAATAGACTCAAATCAACTTAGAAAAAGATAGATTTAAGGCATTCTTAGGTTAAAAATGAAATAAACCTAATTAGGGTTCTAAATTGAAATTAAACATGATCTTGATGGAAAAAACATAATAATCAAGATAGGAGAAATGAAGATAGAGGTGATTAAGACCAAAATATAAATATTATGGGTGATTAAGGGAAGAAAACTCACCTTAATCAAGGTTTCCTCCTTTCGGAAATAGAGTAGAGCAATTCCTCCCTTCTAACATAGCACTTCCCTATTTGGCAAATAGCTAGGGTTTTTTCTTATATAGTAAGGGTATTGGGCTGGAAATGTGAACTATTGGGCTAAAAAATACGGGAAAATGCCCTAACTCACTAATTAAGAGTATTTTCGACTCAAAAATAAATTTAATCACACCCAAACCCGCTTAAATAAAACACTAGAAGGTTGGAAGTTGAAAAGGATTCCACGCCGTCCAACACGGATGTGGGTCCCATGGTGGGGCTGCTCCCCTAAACAAGGAAAATTATGAGAAAAATACCGTTAAATAGGTAAAGATTTAGGTAAATCAAACTTGACACTAAAACTCTTAAAAATGAAGTTAAACCTTAAGATTTGTAATTAACTAACCCAAAACCCCGAAATCAAATCAAACCAATAAACCAAAAAAATTTACACAATTCACACAACCAAAAGAAAGAAATTAAGAGATTTTACATAGAGTGTAAAACTACCTTAAACTGTGGTATTAATTTTGTAGCTGTAGAGGCATCAGACAGCGGAGACGACCCCCAGCATGGCGTCTGGCATGCTCAATTTAGTTGAGAATGCCTCTTGAACAACTTGATTAGGACTTAAAAGGCCTTAGAAAAAATGAAAAGGAGTTTGAGAAGAGGAAAACTAGAAAATAGAAAAAAACTGGACCCCTCGGGTCCTATTTACAAACATGTGCACACAGGTAGGTCCATGCGTCGGGTGCTATAGTAATGATGAGTGTGCGATGCGTGTCACATGCAAAGCGTACATTGCGTGCACCGCATGGGCCCCCATTTCATCACCATTGCATCGAATTGTGGTGCTGCACATCGCGATTGCATGGCCCGATCCCACATAGTGTGTGCCAGGCACGCTGGCTAGCAAAGTGACGTTAGCCACCTTTTTTATATATTTTTTATTCTATTTTCAATTCAAAATTTCAAAACGCAATATCTTTCCAATCATAAGTCGGAATCACGCACTCTTGGTACTGATGAACTCATATCAATGAGCCCTACAAAACAAGACTACTCATGGGTAGGTTATCTAGCACTTTTCCAATGGGTCACGCCCATTAGGCACATTTCTCGAGGCCATAACTTATGGCCCCAATGTCTGATTCGAGTGGTTCAAGGTCCATTATGCTCATTTTTCAGAGCTTTATCATTATCTTATAAAAATTTATCACATAGCAGTCTTTAAATAATTATAAAATACTAAAAACTTTAACATTTGCTTATTAGAGGTAGAAAAATATACCAAAAATTCAGGGTCATTACACTAGCTCTTGTTGTTGTCAGGCCAAGGCAGAGCCGGCAAGAGGCCGATCAGCCATGGCTAAGCTGCCAGCATCTACCACTGAAGCCAGGGAAAAGAGAGGCAATTCGTTCACTCTAGCATAGACAGAGGTGAAGGAGATATCGATCCTGGTTGGGAGGGCAGATCTGGCAGGGAGGGATGGCCACCGCAGTCGTCATGTCAAGGCGGAGTAGCCAGAGGTCGGCAAGCCCGCAACGGCGATAGAACAATCAAAAGATAGAGAAGGAGAGGGACTGACCGGGTGAGGTGGAGCTCGCTAGGGCGGCACTAAGGCAGCGGCCTTGTCATCGCCAAGCCATGGCCAACCGGTGGTGCCGCCTTCGGCTCCACTAGAATGACAAAACCGAGGGGGGGTTTGAGGGGGGGTTTGAGGGGGGGTTTGGTTCCATTTGATGAGGTTGTTGTTGTTGTTGTTGTTTGCTAGCTGGGGCTAGGGGCCTTGTCATCGCCAAGCCATGGCCAACCGGTGGTGCCGCCTTCGGCTCCACTAGAATGACAAAACCGAAGGGGGGTTTGGTTCCATTTGATGAGGTTGTTGTTGTTGTTGTTGCACATCAAATTTCCCCTTCCAAAAAATGAGCAGAAAAATAAGAGAAAAGTTACAAAAAAATCAGATGTTACATAAATGTCCACAGTCATGGCAATTTTATGGCCCAATTAGTGAAGTGGTATCAATATCCAAGTGTACTCTAGTTGGAGAGAGAGAGAGAATATGAGTGGCCATTTGGGTTTTTTGTGAAGCATAAAATCGAGTAAAGCGTGTTGTTATAAATAAGGAAAAAATATACTACATATATTATGGGGGAGAGGGGAAGAATTGACAAATGAAAGTTGATTTACAAGCTAAACAAGAAAATTTGTAATTGTTGTAGATCTTTATATATAGGGTTGGGAATCAAGTCGGGTCTAGTCAAATCGGGTTGGGTTAGCCTTGACCCTCACTTAAATCCCTCTTTATTAATCAGTTGAAAACCTAAACCCCAGCCCTACTTTGGTCATGTTGGGTCAGGTGTGTCATAAGCCTACTTTTTTTGTCAATTAATTTTTTTTCTTAATTTAATATTTTATACATTATCTTTGCATGGGCAAAAGATAAAGAATTTAGATACATTGCAACATTATAAATAGATATCAAATATTTTTTATATTATTTGAGAAATCAGAGTTGGAGAGAGAGCATTATAACATTATTAGATACATTCCTAAAAATATAAAAATCCTACAAAATTACAAATTAATTATTAAATAAATAAAAATATAAGAGAAAATAGAATTCTTAGAGATTTTTTTCCAATCTCTCCATTTTAGTCATGACAATGTTAAATAATAGGGTCGAGGTTGAGTTATGAAGGTAAATACTGACCCGATCCTACTTTTAAAACAGGTAAAATTTTAAAACCCTAACCCTGACCGTATTTTAAATTGGGTCGGGTTAGGCCTGGTGCGGGTTGAGTGGGTCAGGTTCATGTACTATATAGTGATGCACTGAAATAATGTTAAATTAAATATTTTTAAATCTTGAATTATAATCTTATTTTATGTTAATTCATTACTTAATTGGCATATTTATATTTTGAATAGAAGAGTTGGACGTCCGTTGTATTTACATGTCCAAACGGGCTTCGACAGGATGCGAGTGGAAGAGGAAGTAAAGCCCAACTACTTAAAGCTAATCAAAGATCAAGAATGAGCTTTTAATACTCTAAACATGCATGAAATGGTCAAACACAAACCATGTGGACCATTGGATTTTAGATTTTCATTAAGAGAATCAAATTATGGAAGAACTGATTTGGACAGATTGATACAACCTTAATATTTCAGTCATATCTTTCTATAGCAAATTCTGATTGATATGATTCCAGTGGCATTAGAAAGAAGACTTCAGTGTATACAATCACTAGTTTATGAAGAAATTCATAATTCTAAATATTTTAGTGTTATATGTAAACCATTGTGCAACCTTCTATCAAAGGATAACTCCTTTAAATGAAGTGAAGCATGTGAATAAGCCTTCACAAATCTAAAGAACATGCTCATTTTTGCTCCTACTATACAACCATTTGACTAGAGTTTACCTTTTGAAATTAGGTGTGATGTTAGTGATTATGTTTTTAGGGTTGTTCTTGGGCAACGGAAAGATAAAATGTCATGTATCATTCAGTATGCAAGTAGGACCTTAAATAGTGCTCAAATGAACTATTCAACTATTGAAAAGGAACTTCTTGTCGTTGTATTTGCACTTGATAAATTTAGGTCATATTTGATTGGTTCCTAAATTATTATTTTACTGACCATACAACTCTAAAATATCTTTTAAACAAGAAGGATGCAAAGCCCAGATTGCTCAGGTAGATCCTCCTACTCCAAGAATTTGAACTCACTATTAAAGACAAGAAAGGAGTAGAGCATGTGGTCATTGATCACTTGTCAAGATTAGATTTTTCTAATTCCTTGGAACCACTTCCAATCAAGGACTCCTTTTCTGATGAATAGTTGTTCATAACCTCTCATATTTCATGGTATGTCAACATTGCAAACTACCTAGTAATAGGTAAAACTCTCACTGATTGGACTCAATAGGATAGAAACAAATTCTTTACATAGGTAAAACACTTCTTTTGTGATGATCCTTATTTATTTAAATATTGTTTGGACCAAATAATTAAGAGATGCATGTATAATCATGAGCATACGAATGTTATCTCCTTCTGCCATTTTGAAGCATGTGGTGGTCATTTTTCTGCTTAAAAGGTGACTGCCAAGGTTTTACAATGTGGTTTGTATTGGCCAACTCTCTTCAAAGAAACTCATAAATTTTGAAAAGCATGTGAACATTGTCAAAAGTTAGGAGTCATACCTTGTAAGAACATGATGCCTCTTAACCCAATTTTGGTTGTTGAAATTTTTTATTGTTAAGTCATTAATTTCATAGGACCTTTTTCTCCCTCTTTTGGCTGTCTTTATATTTTACAATTTGTTGATAATGTGTCTAAATGGATTGAGGTTATTCCCTGTAAAACAAATGATCACAAAGTTGTTGCAAAATTTTTAAAAGAAAATATTTTGTCAAGATTTGGAACACATCAAGCCATTATAAGTGATCAGGGTACACAGTTTTCAATAGGTCCTTTGAGGTCTGGCAAAAAAATATGGAATCACACATAAAGTTGCTACACCTTATCATCTACAAACAAGTGGACAAGTAAGAATTTCAAATTAGAAAATCAAAAATATTTTGCAAAAAATGGTGAATCTAAATGGTAAGAATTGGTCATTAAGACTAACTGATGCTCTTTGGGCTTATTGTACTGCTTTTAAAACCGCAATTGGAATGTCCCCTTATCAATTAATTTTTGGAAAGACTTGTCACTTGCGTGTAGAGTTAGAATATAAGACCTATTGGACAATCAAGGACGTCGACTTCAATCTTGACAAGGCTGGGTTGCATATAAAATTATAACTAAATAAATTAGATAAAATTTGACATAATGCTTATGAGAGTGCTAGAATGTACAAAGAAAGAATGAAGCCATTCATGATAAGAACAAACTTCATAAGACTTTTTAACCATATCAAAAAGTTCTTTTGTATAATTGTAAGCTCCATCTTTTTCTAAGAAAATTGAGATCTCATTGAAGAGGTCCTTTAATTGTAAAAACTATATATCCTTATAGAACCCTTGAAATCGAAAACCCAAATAATGATAATGTTTTAAAGTTAATGGACAATATTGGAAACTATCTTTAGAACATTTTGTTCCCGAAGTCGAGTCTACAACTCTTGAAGATCCTATTTATGAGGGTTGATCTTTTTATGATTTATTTTCTAAAAACAAAAACTTTTTTTTAAACATTGAGGACAATGTTTCATTTGGGTTGGGGATTAGTTTTGATAATTTTAGTTAATAGTATTGACTATGAAAATCTTCATCCTTTCTTAGTTTTCTTCTTCTTTGCTCTAGTCACTACATAATGATGGCATTTGGATATTTTTAATTAAACTTTCCTATTGTGATGAGTTTTTTCAATTAAATTTCATGAATATGATCTTAGAAACTAATGTTGGTTTTCAAAATTTCACTCACACGATTAATTTTTAGAGTTGAAGTTATGTGGTTGTTGCTCTTATACTCACCTAAAATGTTAAGAGAGACTCAGTCAAATGAACTTTGACCTTCTTGTTCACTTGGTTAGCAGAGAAAGAAGAAAAAAATTAAGTGGATTATTATCATTATGGAAAGTAACCAATGAATTAGACCGGGTATTTCGAAAAGGGATAGCTATAAAAAATAAAAATAAAATAAAATAAAGATAGAAAGAAAGAAAGAAAGGGAGTTAAAATAAGTGATAGAAAACATATGAAAAAAATGAAAAAAAGAGCAAAGTTTCTAAATAATGTTTCATTTTGTAAGATAGGGTAAAAGTAGCACTGTAACAATGCAAGCATACTAGAATATCACAAAGAAAGTCCATGAGTTATTAAAGTAAACATCCAAACCACTTGTTATCTTGGATAGGTTGCTAAGTTTTGAATTGGTTATTTTGGCTATTTAAACTTGTCTTGGATAGTAGAAAAACATACTACTTTAGGAGACCGATCCTCTAATCATCTTGACAAAATTTTATATGGACTCACTAACACATTGTTTCAAAAGTTCCTCCACATAGAGATTTAATGGTTTAGACTTTCATGCAGATTTTTTTAATACTTAATCTATGAAAACTAGTGCTTGAGTATTTTAGAGTTAATTGTAAAGATTGATGTTGACTAAGTGGGGATGAATGGGTTCTTTGGTCTTGTTTTACAATTATTATCTTAGTCTTTACTTCTTCAACTTAAGTTGATAACATTGTCACTTGTAGTTCTTTTTTTTCTTCTATTCTTCTTTGTTTTGTCTGGCTGAAGACGTAAAACAACGTTGAACCTATGAGTTTTTGAATTTTGTGGGTATATTCATTACAAACCTTCACGAGACACGATTCGTCCACTAGGGCAAGTTAAGGGTTTAACAACTTGCTACATGTGCTAAATGTAGTCGTGACGGCCTACAAAGTGCCATGTTTTCTTTTTAATTATTGATTTTTTCAAACGCATGGATTGTTAGAGACTAGCAATATGCTGGTTGGGGGGTATTTGATGCACTAATATAATGTTGAATTAAATATTTTTAAATCTTGAATTGCAATCTTATTTTATGTTAATTAATTTCTTATTTAGGCTATTTATATTTTGAATAGGTGAGTTGGAACTCTATTGTATTTACATGTCCAAACAAGCTTTGATAGGATCCAAGTGGAAGAGGAAATGAGGCCCAACTACCTAAGCTATTTAAGGGTCAAAAATGGGATTTAATGGTCTAACACAACTATGTGGACCCATTGGATTTCATATTTTCATCAAGAGAACCAAATTCGGGAAGGAGTTGATTTGGACAAAATGATACAACTTAGTATTTCAGTCATATCTTTATATAGAAAATTCTAATTGATTTTATTCCTATAACATTAGAAAGAAGACGTCCTTGGATACACACTATTTTAGGAAGATATTCATAATTCTAGAGGTATAAGGGTCAAATCTGACTTGCAAATGGATAGTTAGTCAATCAACTCGATGCCAGCACAAGAAGGATCTTTATAATGATTGTGATTGATACACATAAGGAAAGATAATGAAGCTAATTAGATAACTATAGAAAAAGTAAAAAATACTTATTTTCAAGATAAGTCTTTGATTTATTTGATTGATTTAGAATCTAATCATTGTCAAAGAAGCAACCAATCAAGCAATTAATCAAAAAGCAAGCAAAGGATATAATTGGACCTTCCCCTTTGAAGCAACTTGTCACGCCCTGGCATACGCAACCCCTAACCCGAACCCAATCCAAGGATTACGCGGCACGCGGGGCACTACGAAGTTGAGTTGAAATGCGAAAGATTTAACTCATCCTTGGGCAAACACACAATAGAGTAAGTGCACGAACACTTTGTACAAAAGCAAATAAAGCAAAGTTAAGGACTACTAATCAATGTCTTAGTCCACACATACCCACATCAACTAGTCATCACATAAAACAACAAGCCAACAATGGCTAAACATAGTATTAAGTAAAGTTTAATGTATAAATCAACATGTTATAAACAAATCTAACATAACTCAAGCAACCATAGCCCCTCTCAGTGAATGTGGTCATCCTTATGCTCAACGTAGAGCCCATCTGAAGCACCTGCATGGTATGACATGCAGCCCGAAAACAAAGAGGGGTGAGCTTTTGCACAACAAGGGTTTCAATGTAGAAAGTAAACTGATAATGATATCACAAGTATTATCAATATAACATTTATCACATATTCATTCACCACACCCATTCATCATGGGACTAATCACATATATCTATGTCACTTGTGCATCATATTATAATCCACATTCCATAAACATATACTCATGCAACTTGTGCATCATGTAAAACACATTCCATATATACATAATCATGTCACTTGCATATCATGATGTTAATCACATTCCATAAGCACATAATCATGCCACCTATATATCATGATGTAATTCACATTCCATAAGCACATAATTATGACACATGTGCATCATGGGTTCATCTAGTTCATAAAGCATATACACATCATGTGTAATGATATGAATCTCATTATAACAATCGCATCCTGCATGAATCAATTCTCAACATTCATATCATGCATAATCATATCTCAATATAAGCATTCACCTTGCAAAATCAAATATATTAATCACATACCATCTTACATATTCATGCAAATGCATTCTATAATTACATGTGTAACATCACCATCATTGTTCCTATATAACTTGTGTTAATGAGTATTATCTCCCATACACATGTAACAATCATTGGTGAATGTCTCACAATTAAGAAAACACAATTAAACCCGCTCACCCAAGACAATCTCTTGCACGAAAGGTCCGAATTCCTAGAAAGGAAAACTAGAGTGGTTCGGGTAGGTTTCTTAACTGGGAAGGTACCCCTTGCTCACCCAGGACAATCCATAGAAATGAAGGTTTGAATTTCAAGAAGGAAAACTAGAGCAGCCTGCTCGCCCAAGACAAACCTTACGGGGAAAGTCAGAATTCCTAGAAAGAAAATTTTGAGCAGCTTGGTAAGCTGGTGCACATGAACATACCATCTTAGATTCTCAGGGTCCAGATAACTCATCAATTTAACTCACATAGCAAAACCCGGGGAGGCACCACGTTCTCGAAGGAATGCAAAATGAAACTATGTCCTTTCGGACGTAAAAACCGATACGATAAGCTTCCGAATAATTAATCCGACAACCAATGACATCAACCGATCAATCACGGCTAATCACAATTAACCTTGTTTATAAATCATCTTAATGATGCATGCAACATGATACATACATGAACAAATGATAAATGAGTTGAAGTATAAGTAAACATACTCTAATCAGTCCATATGCGCATGAAACATGGTCCATTTGTGTCAATAGAATCATATATGTTTATGCAAGAGTGTACATAAGTGGTAGTGTTCAAACCTAAGCTAAAACATGTGAAGCATGAACAAACTATAATTAATATTATATATGCAAGCATCCATCATTCTAACCTAGTCATATCCTATTGGAATCATGAGTAAATGTGAAGAATGCATCAAAATATGGATTTGAGACAAGTATAAGATCATGCTAAACCTAGACTAGTATAATTTTATCCATACTTAAGCTAACTCATAATTCAAAGATAGTTCTCATGCAATCAGAATAGCATTTATAGGTAATCATAACTCATCATTGTCATAAAGAATCAAGTTTATTAGAAGAGAACAAGAAATGGTTAAAAATCAACAAAATAGGCCAAAAATTAAAATATGTAGTGATGTCGTTCTAACGCCTGACCATTTGAACCACAGTTTAGCCTGTTTGATTGCAGACCAATTTATTTTTCTGGTTCATCTTCAACCTTCCGAAATTCAAACCGAAAATATTCCAAAATTCAAGAAAATTAAAAAATCACTATAGAACATCTTATAATCAAAATCTAACCCTAAAACATGATAGATTTAATCATTTTTATACTTAATCACAAGAAAAAAACCATAAATCACATGCTTTTAACAAATGACCATTAAACCTTAAAATCTAGCAAGAACTCAAATAAATCTATAATCATGCATTCCAATAAATAAAATCACACAAGGAAAAACTCCCTTATCTCTATGAAGCCTTTGGATCCATGAAAGAGCTTCAATCCTCAAGAAATCCTACCCAAAATTAGGGTTTTTGTTAAAACTTAATTAAAATTAACTAATAGGCTCAAATCAACTTGAAAATAGTTAGATTTAGAATATTCTTTGGTTAAAAATGAAAATGACCTATTTAGGTTTGAAATAAAAAATTAAAATAATATTTTTAATGGAAGAAATCAAGAATCAAGATGAGGAAATGAAGATAAGAGTGATTAAGACCAAAATCGAAAGATTGGGGGTGATTAGAGCAAGAAAACACACCTTAATCCGATTTTATCTTTGAGAAATGGGGGGTAGAACACTCACTTCCTCCTAACACAGCTCTTTCCCATATAGGCAAATAGGCTAGGGTTTCTTTAAATAGTAAGGGTTTTAGGCTCAGTTTAAGGATAGTTGGGATGGATAATAGGTCAAATCGCCTTAAGTGGCTAATTAGGGTTATTTTTGTTCAAAAAATAAATTTAATCACATCCATACATACTAAAATGAAATAATAGAAGTTTTGAGGGACAAGTGGGTTGCACGCCATCCAACATGGATGTGGGGCCCACGGTAGGGTCCGCTCCCATAATTAAGAAAAAATTGGCTAAATCTTATAAAATTCCTAAAAATTGGATAAATTGAGTTTGATACTAATACTTATAAAAATGAAATTAAACCTTATTAGAGTCATAATTACTAACCCATAACCCCAAAAACAAATCAAATCGGAAAATAAGCAAAACAACACAAATTCACATACTTAAAAAGGAAATTAAATCAAATTAAATTAGAGATCTTACACAAGCCCCTCTACCTATATAAAAAGAGGGGTGGATGTCGGAGATGCATCATCTCCTCCTCTTTAGAGCTATCTTCTCCTATTTTTTATCTTCTTTTGTAGTTTTTATTTTTTAGTTTTATTGTAATGACTTATTAAGCCCTTTAACTAAGGCTAGAGGTGATTTTTAATAATGTAATGGAGTTCTATTCATGTTTCATCAATATTTTGAAGTAAGTATTGATTATTTAAAGTAATGTTCATTTAATATTGTTCTTCTTCTTGTTTCTTTGTGATCTTAATACACAAGATGCTTAAAGGCTCTCATTCTTAATCTTTTGTAGTTTTGATACATAGAACTTTTAAAGAAATAATTCTTTTAATCCTTTATCTATCTAAAGTATTCTCTATCTTTATTTTTGTTTTTAATATTCATATTTTTCGGTTAGATAAAATCTTTATTCAATTCTAACCGAGATAACATAACACATGAAGAATATCATTAGATGTTACAATGACCCATAATGCCTTAGTGTTTTATATTATTAACTTTTATTTTGACATTTTCATTATCTCAATACTATTCTATTCTCCTTCTTAATTTTTCTTTACTCCTTCAATTTTGTATTCATTGTGATAGTCACACAAAGACAATCCTTATGGATTCAACGTTGCAAGACTATATCTACTTGTGTACTTGCAAGTAATATATCCATAAGTTTTGGCTCAATTTAATGAATAAATAGTTTATGTGTAATAGTTTAGACAAGTGCTTATATGGGTGATTTATATTTTGTCTCTTCCCACCGGAATTGATGTTGCCCTACTTAAAGTCCAATTCAGCCTAAAACTAAAATGATATTGACAAGGATAATTTGTAAAAAGAAAGAAGGGGATAAGGAAGAATAGAGGTAGAAGAATAAAGGTTGCACACATGGCCTTTTAAGAAGGTGTGTCATGGAACCTTGCATTTGAATTTTCCAAAAGATAGAAGTTTATTTTTGTTAAAAAAATCTAAATAATAACTATCTACTTGCAAAAAGGACTTCCTATTGACTGGCTCACTTAGGTAGTTGCTGGATAGATACGGAGTATTCAACAAGGAAGCCAAGAGTAGGATGAGGCAATGTTAGACAATATTTTCAAAATTTACCCTGCAACCAACCTATATTAGTTATAGGGTCTAGCTTTTTTTGGTTCAATTGGACATAATCGGGTTCAACCAGGTAAAAATTGGGTTTGACAATAAATGGCGCATCTCCAGTAGATCCAACCGGGTTTGGTGCTGGGTTAGTTTTTTAAACACTGATGTTAACTTCTTCATGCAGTACATACATTGAAGTATCAACTATGGTCTCAATCTATTTTCAAGAAAATGTTCATTAATGGGAGGGTTCCAAAAAACGATTGTAAGTCATCTTTTGGCACATTAGGGGAACGATCAATCGGTCTACAAGAAAAATGACTGAAATTACCGCCTCCCCCAATAGAGCCATTTTTTGACAATTGGGTTTTTTTTTGGTCATTTAACAAGAGCAAAAAACTGCCTTATAAATTGGAGGAAGGGGGAGGGTAATTTTTGGTCCTCACTCTTAATCTCTCAAGTCAAATTATTCAAGTAATCAAAGGATCACTCAATGCTCAACTTTCACTTCAATTCCTTCAAGTTCAAGCTCTCTCCTTCATTCTTGAAGATGACATCTTCAACTCTTCAAGTTCTTCTTCTTCAAGGCTTCAAGCTCCCTCAAGTCTCATTCGAATCCGATTTTCTATACTTAACTCTTCAAGAATCAAGGGGCAATTCTCTACACAAAATTGAGGTATTTTTTTGAAATATATTTTATTTTATGTTATTCTTTATTTTTTCATACTTACTTTCTTTTTAATTATATCTTAACCTTTCTTTTTTAGATAAATGGATCACTACTCTCAATCTCATTCTATGAATGAGTCCAACTATAACTCTATGGAAGTCAAATGCCCATCGAACAAGGGAATCTGATTTATCCTGATTAGGAGTTTGATTCTGATTCTCAGCAAATGAAGAGCAACCAATGGAACTAAAAGTGGCAACAACCAGTAGTCATGGTCATGAGTAATGAGCAACTCAACCAAGTGCATCAAAGAAGTGTAAAGTTTCTTATGTGTGGGAGCACATGACAAATAAAGAAGTGCAAGACAAAAAAAAACTTAGGCATATGCTACAATGAGCAGTTTGTAACCATTGCAAAACACATCTCAATATTTTTGCAAGTGGTGGTACAGGTCATCTTTCTAAGCATGTCGACAAGTGCCTCGCAAAGGCAGAAAAATTAGATTTGAGGCAATTATAGTTCGCTAGCCATGCTAGCTCATCGGATAGGTTGAGCACTTTCACATGCATTGAAAGTACAAATAAGAGTGAGCTAGCCAAATATATTGTGCAAGCCGAACAACCACTCTTTTGCAAATGATAAAAACTTTGAAAAGTATGTAAAGAACACCCTCAACTCATGCTTCCTCAAGGTTTCACACAATAGAACTAAGTTAGATTGTATTAAATTCTTCAACGAATACAAAGGTAATCTGATTGAAACTCATTTTACAATTTTAGGTAAAATTTCTATTACTTCAAATATAGGGACTAGTAACCAAAATTTAGGATATGTTTGTATTACAACACATTGCATTAATCATGATTGAGTTTTAAATAAAAGAACTACTAATTTTAATTTATTAGAAACTACTCATATGGGAGTTGTAATTAGTAGGTCTATAATGGTGGCTTTACATGACTATCATATTAATAATAAAAGTACTTTTGATTTTCTTAAATTACATTTGATGGAAAAAACTTTCATGTAAGATGTGTTGTCATGTTATTAATTTATTTGTCTAAGATGGTTTAAATGTTGATAAAAATCATGTAGTAAATATTAGAGATGCTTTAATATATATTAGTTCTTCTCCATCTAGATATCAAGAATTTAGAGATTTATGTAAATAATATGGTATAAAATATAAAAAAATATCTTGGATGTTAGACATAGGTGGAATAGTACCTATTTAATATTAGAATCTTGTTATGAATTAAAAAATTATAATATTATGGTGTGATGATGATTCTAAAATTGCAATAGTTATTATGAACTTTTTACATATTTTTTATGAAGCTACCAAACAATTATCATGTATATATTATCCTACTTCTTTAGTTCTTAATCAACTCTATAATATTACTTTTATGTTTTTGTAATATAAAATAATAATATATATAATTTGATTGTGGCGCCAATAGAAATAAAATATAAAAAAATTGGATAGAACTTCCTATAATTTTTTGTTTATGTGCAATTATAGACCCTAGGATTAAGTTAAGTGGTGTACAAAATTAGTAGATGATATATATAGTAATATGGGTTTAGAATCTAATACATATATTAAAGAAGTTAAAAATGCTTTATATTCTTTATATGATATATACGAATCTATGTATGATAGTAGAAGGTCTATTGCACTAACTCCTTCTATAAATAAAAATGACCTTTATTGGTTATTACTTAGTAAAAATAAACAAAAAATTACTAGTATTATATTCAATAATAAATTATTATATATTTATAAAATAATTTTATGTTTGTTTTAACCCAAGAAAAAATAAGTAGCTTTGACATTTTTAATTTGGTGGAAAACACATGAAAAAATTATCATGTGCTTGCCGCCTTAGCGGATGATTTACTAACTCTTCCAATGTCTCCAGTAGCTTCAAGGTTTACTTTTAGTACATAAAGTAGGGTAACTAGATGCAGAAGAGAGAGAATAAGCTCAAAATTTAGAAGAGGAGCAATAAGAAAACTTTAATAAAATTTAAATTTCTTAGAAAGTTTAAATATATTTTTTATCTTAGTTACAATAGACTTGTAATCACATAGAAGAGTGTTAATGTTAAAGTGTATAAATAGGTGAGTAGGTGCCAACGTAGTTCGGTTGTATTCATATTACAATAATGTAATTTTTTAGCTTTTTAATATTAAATTTTTTATAAATTTATAATTTTAAATAATATTATGTTACTTTATATATATTTTTTAAATAAAAAGGCATGCCGGGCCGGCCTTAGGCCCGGCACTCCGGGTCCAGCCCGGCCCCCATGCGGGCTTTCTACGGGCCCGGCCCGGCCCTGCCCTTCCAGACCCCTAATCGGAGGGAGGCCTTGAGGACGTGACCACGTCAAATAGGAAGTGCAAGTGTCCTGGAAAAAGAAAAAGAATTGCACTATTCTTTCCTTCTCGTGTCGTTCCTACTGAGGCGCGCGTCTCCGGGCGGCAGTGAAACGTGAACCCGGAGCCAAAAAATCATCGCGGAGCTCGATCACGTTCCGGTAGAGGCGAGAGGCCGACCTCGCCTTTCTCTCTCTTTTCGTTCAAAAATGTTTATCACCCACATGATGTGGTAAGAATCATAGACCCCTTCTTTGTGTTTTTGGTTTTTTTGTGGTTGTTTATCAACATGAATACCATCTTTTCCTCAAATTTTTTTTAAATTCTTTTAGATTTTAGTTGAACTCAAGAAGACTGACTTGTTCTATGTTATTGAAATCAATGGGTTATGGAAATCGGATGAACGCACTCTTCATTTTGTGGAATACATCATTTATGAGGTTTAGATAAATTCATGATTCACAATTGGTCGTCCCACTCAATTTGCTTTTGTTGTTCTGTAGTCTGATTAGACGAGCCTTTGCCGAAGGACAGGATAGTTCCTTTTGAATTCTGTTGAGTACTGATACTTGTGTACGAAAGGATATGGCATCCGTTGATCTGATTAAAGCTTGCCTGGATTCCATTCGACATGTAAGCTCTTTCTTCTTTTAGATCTTATTTGGTTATGATTTTGTTTGGATTTTGTTTATGCGGTTGAAATTGGAAGTTGGAAGAGAACCAATTTCAAGCAATCAATCTCCTTCTTCCTTGAGATCTTATTATGTTTCATTTTCTTGTTTCCTTTGGGTTTTGCTTATGTCTTTGACATTGAGAGATGGAAAATAACCATTTTCAAACGCTCGAACTTGATCTTCAGTTTAGTGAAATTTAGGTAATCATGGATGCAATACCCTCATATCAAGAGTTATTAAGATTAAAAAAAGTGGGCGAAGTTACAAATTTCTGTAGTTTTGCTGTAAACAGTATCGCATAAAGAGAAAATTTTGTCTTTTTTTAGTTAAAGAGGTTTATTCTAAGGAACTCAAATATTTAGTTGGTAGACTGAAAAACCCTGCCAACTGGACCCCTCCTTTATGTACCCTGACTCAAAAAAAAATCCAAAATAACCCTTGTACCCTTTTAACTTTTGAAACACATGCCACCCTCTACAATAGAAGGGGCAGAGTTACCTGGCGGCCGTGACCGGTCGCTGGGCCGACCATGTCCTGGCTGCAGCTAGTTTTATTTTTTATTTTAAATTTCTTAAAATAAACCTAGATGGGAAGGTTAAACCCTAAGGGTAGACTTGGGATTTTTTAAATGTCAATGGCACCTTCGTAAATAGGTGGGGTATTTATGGAGTGTGTCATTAGGGGATAGGATATTTTGGTGGGAAAAGCTTTTGTTGGGTTTGGGAAAGAGGTAAGCATGGGAAAGAGGGCTTCCTTGGTAGATTCCTCATAATTAAATTCATTGAGAGCTTGTAAGCAAGTGATTTGCATCCTAAACGTTTTCGGAAAAGAAGTTTATTAAGAAAAGAATGTGATTACAGCAGTTATGGATAAACTTATGGATGTCATTATGAGAAGTAGACAGATATTGGAAATGAATGTTAAATGGCAATATTGGGGGAAACATAGTCATTTATGTGTAATTGTGGTTAACAAATATAATGGAGGGAAGTTGCTGGAAGAAAGAACTATTCTCAAGACGAAGATTGTATGATTGCATAGTACATGATACTATTCCACGTGATTGCATTTTAGTGAAACCCACAATACAAATTGGGCATGAATGAAGTTGTAATATTAAGTGCATTTTGCTAATAGAATTGTTCATAACTCCACAAAGGAGTCCATTTGTTTTTCTTATTTCACTACCAAATGAGTCATCAATATAGGTATCTTATTTAGCTGCTACAGGTGATGTGCAATCATTGCGTTTAATTTCATTGCACTGGGACAGTATGAGTGCTATTCAGATTGCTCTCAACTTTGTTTTTCATGAGCGCGCGAATCATATAGAGATTGACTGCCACTTTGTTCGCCATCATCTGAGTGCTGGGACCTTGTGAACTCTTTTGCTCTTCAGATTTCTGACTTCATTATGAAGTCTCACACAGTTGCACACTTTTGAATTTTTGTTGTGCAAATTCTTGTTGGTGTCCCCATCTAGAGTTTGAGGGGGGGTGGTTGTTAGAGTAGTATATTTGCGCTCAGTTGTTTTTGTCTGTCTTTAGTAGTATTCTATGTATTAAGGTTAGTTTTGTCATTCATATTTATTCTTATTTTGTAATTGGTCAAAGGGTATTTAGGTCTTTTGTAATAGAGTCTGATTAAAGGGCTTCTTCTTTCTCTTCTTTTGTAATGTAAAAGACAAGTTTCTAGGACTTCTTCCTTTCTTAGAACCTTAGTTTTTCACTTAATCTTTCAGAAATAAACTTGCCGGGTAACCATTAATAAAAAAACTAGCAGGGTGATTAAGTGGAAGGTGAGAAAGAAGTGGAAGGAAGAAACTAAAGAGGGAGATAGATAAACTTAGGTCAGAATAACAGGAAATTTAGAGTGCCCAACTGTAAGAAGGGGAGAAGACAATTGAGAAGAAAGAGTGAAAGTGGAATATGAAAAAGAAGAATGGGAAGTGGATGAAATGATATACTACAAAATTAAACTCAACTTATTATATTTGATCTCTTTCTTGTCCGATGGGCTACAAACCATTTATAACTTAAGAAGCTGATTCCTAATGATTAAGTTAAGTAGTTCCTTATATTGGTCAAATTCTTAATCAATCTCTCCTTGGTTATATTCTTCAAAATTGCTTGCACAATTTATTCCCAAATAAATAAGTGTTATATTACCGGATATGTAGCAAAAAAATTGATGTGAGAAAATAGGACAAACTTTTTGGGAATTTCCATGAATAGGATAGTTTTTTGACTTGGGTTGATTCAGAATTGAGTTTGGTTTATGAAGTTGTGTTGGATTTGCGTGAAGGGTAATATATGTAAAAGTTGAATGGGTCATGAATGCTGCAGCACTCTAGCATTTGCAGTAAAACAGAAAGAACCAGGATAATGAATTGTGTTTCAAATTATCTCTATTTTCTTTTAGAGATATAATATACCTTCTTGGTCTCCATCATGTTTTGGCAGTTTTATTATACAATAATTAAAAATTGCGTATTGCACCTAAGATAACTACTGATATAAATGAAAGGATCTTCATACAGGTTTGACATGATAAAGAAAGCAGCTACTGGCCAACTAAAATCATGAAATACTAAATTTAAACAGTTATTTATCACATTTTGGATGGGCCTGCATGTCAAAGTAGGTCCCTGCAAATCTGCCTGCTTGTAGGTCTTCTAGTCATCCAATGGTCCAATCATCTAAAAATAATGTCCTGACTTTCTTGATCCCTATTTCGTTTTTGGTTTTATTTGACTTTTTGCTTCTTTGTGTTACTAATGCCATTTAGTGAAAACACGGGCTTTCCAGTTCTAGACCTAGAGGTTGATATAGAAAAAGAGTGTGGGGTTTCTCTCTCTCTCTCTCTCTCTCCATCTCTATGTGTGTGCCTTAACTAATGCGTAAATCATATGCAGAAATTTGCCTTTTATGTTCTTATCTAATGAAAGCTTGGTTGAGTTTTTTTATATTTAATTAATGATAGTGGTTTGTGGTTGTTGAAGTTTTAGGAGTATCATTTATACAATAATTGCAAAGAAACTCTTTCACAACCCTCTAAAATTTGAAAATCCTCTATACAGGGACCATACATGCCCCTCCCAGAAAACATTACTTTACTTAATTTCGTGTGTTATAAACCCTAGAAATCAGAGTTCTAAAACTGGGAGAATGAGGGACGAAGAGTGAGAGGTTCTCCCACTGGTTCAAGTTGAACCAGGGAAGGGACGAAAGGCAGAGAGGGAGAGAGACGTCGGGGAGAGAGGAGATTAGGGCTAACTGATTTGCATAATCTCAATCAAGGCGCTAAGCCTATTACATTACATAACTCAGCCCGTAATGGACCTGCTTATTTTCCTAACTAGCCTTATGGGCTTATTACAAGAATTAAACAAAAGACCTAATAGCCTTAATGATAAGCAACAACACCCACACGCTTAACAATAGAGTAGGGACCATGAAATCGATGAGCTAACTTGGTACTCATAGGCTAAAATAAGGAGGATTGCGTCTGAGACATGAAGCTGACATAAACCAAGTCGCCCTTTGTACGATGACCATCATACACTTGCTACATCCGGTTTTGAGCGGTTTGCAAATTGTTTTTGAGCTAATGCAATAACTCATCACGAGTCTGAAGAAGATGGTCAACCTCCCCTACGGCAACTCGGTGGGGAACATAAGCCAGGATAGTAGGTGGATTTTGACCATACACCACCCGAAAGGGGGTAAATCCTGCAGCTGTTTGAAAAGCTGTATTATAAGAATATTCAGCCCAAGGCAAAAAATGAAGCCACTTGTGGGGGTTGTTGCCAACAAAACAATGAAGATATTGCTCAAGGCATCTGTTGACCACCTTTGTCTAACCATCCATCTGAGGGTGGTAAGCCGTACTTATGTGCAAGGTGGTTCCCTGTAGAGCAAAGAATTCCTGCCAAAAGTGGGAAATAAAAATTCATAGTCCGAGACAATGGTGCGTGACATACTATGAAGTTTTGCCACATTACGAACATAGGTCGTGGCCACATCCTTAGCTGTGAAGGGATGGCTTAGAGGGCTAAAATGAGCATATTTAGACAACTGATCCACCACGACCATAATAATGGATTTCCCTTGAACCAATGGTAGAGCTTCAATGAAATCTATAGAAACGTCCTCCCATACGCGCTCAAGAATAGGTAGGGGTTGGAGTAACCCCGTGGGAGCCGTAGTAGAAGCCTTGGCACGCTGGCAAACATCGCAAGATGCAACATAATCATGAACTGCACGGTGTATACCCTACCACAAAAAACTCCGAGTCATCCGTCTGTAGGGATGAAATGATCCTTCATGTCCAGCAAATGGAGAATCATGGAAATGAGAGAGTATGGCAGTGCGGAGCAGAGTATCATTCGGAACCCATAGACGATCCTTCTAAAATATCAAGTCACCCTGCAAAACAAAAGAGGGCATATAGGAAGGGTCAGCTCGCAAGAGATCTAGGAAGGCCACGGCCTTTGGGTCCAGAAAGGGAAAGACCGGTCCAGATAAAGTCATCCTGAGCTGTGGCAAATTGCCTGGAGAGAGCATCAGCCACCACATATACTTCAGCGGCTGATGATTAGTGCAAATAATAAAATGCCGACCCAATACATAAGGGCGTCACTTAGTAACTGTATGAACAATCGCTAATATCTCCTGCTCATAAGCAGACAATAAAAGGGAATGCCCCGATAGTGCTTTGCTGAAGAAGGCAATGGGGCGGCCAGACTGTAAGAGCACGGCCCCCAATCCGGACTTAGATGCATCTATCTCAACAACAAAAGACTGATTAAAATCCGGTAATGCGAGGACGGGGGCGGTCGACATGGTTGCTGCTTTAAGAGTATCATAAGCGGCTTGAGCATTAGAAGACCATTGAAAGGAACCCTTTTTTAGTAGGGCTGTGAGTGGGGCGGTAATAATCCCATAAGAATCAGAGTTCTAAAACTGGGAGAATGAGGGACGTAGAGTGAGAGGTTCTCCCACTGGTTCGAGTTGAACCAGGGAAGGTACAAAAGGCAGAGAGGGAGAGAGACGTTGGGGAGAGAGAAGGAGATTAGGGCTAACTGATTTGCATAATCTCAATCAAGGCGCTAAGCCTATTACATTACATAACCCAGCCCGTAATGGGCTTGCTTATTTTCCTAACTAGCCTTATGGGCTTATTACAGGAATTAAACAAAAGACCTAATTGCCTTATGGGCTTACAAAGAAAATAAAGAAACTACTAATAGACTAAGGAAATAACAATTCATAACATGGTGGACCACACGTGGCGCCCCTTCCCTTTCACTCCCACATGACCTCACATATATATTAAAGAGAAGACCTGATAGATTTCTTTTGATAATAATAAGCCATATGACTCTGACTTCTAGTTACTGGCCATTACTAATTACTAATATGACCTGAGTTCTCTGACTCTTATTATTGGCCATTACTAAATACTAACATGACAACACTAATGTTATCATTCCTAATAGTTAGAAATGCAGTTATGTTTGTTTTCTTAGATTCGCATTGTTTGTGTCACTTAGGCCATCATGCGTACATAATCATAATCATAATCGAGTAGCACATTTTTTCAGCAATTTGGGGTCGGTAAGTCATCATGTGTACATATTGTAACGAAAATGTAGGACGATAAATGTTACTAACCTACTTGTATGACCCAAGTCATCATATCAGCACAAATTGAATCTACAGTTGCAGTGATCAACTACGTGGGAAAGCATTAGGCTAAAAAATTGAAGCTTTTGTAGATTGAAAATACTTAGTCCATGCAGGGTTTCCCATCTCGGCTTGATGCCTCCGATATGGATCTTGCCTGGTGGTGGGATAAATCCAAACTGTATGTTTTTCAAAACAAAATGAATAGGTGAAAATTCATAAGGATAGCTTTGTTTTAAAAATAAGTTGTTATAGAGAAAAATTGTAGAGGATCTAGGTTGAGCTCCTTTTTAGTTTTCTCTTACGTAAACTGTTTTTTTTTTAAAATCATTAACCTTTTCTTGTGGATGTTTCTCTTATGTTAACTTTCTTGGATGATGTTAACTAGAATTGAAGGAAAATTTTCTTATGGATTTTTTAAAAACTCTCTTTTGAAAAAAATTCCTTATCTTGCCATAAGATATTAGCAAGCTCTTGGATTTTGGCGGTGCGAAATGCTGATGGAGATCGAGATGGCAATCTGTGGGTCCATGAAATAATCTTTTTGCTAGATTTATCTTACTAATGCTTCCATTTCCTATTATCTTTTTCATTTCTTTACATTATGCAAATCTGATTTAAGTTCTCTTAATCTCTTGTGATATTCAGTAAACTCTATCAGAAGAGAAGTTAATTTTTTTAGTTCTTCTGCTTCAAACTGATTTTAATGTAACGTTTTTCTTTTTCTGTGTACTGTTAAGATGTCAGATGAGATATCTGGATCTATTTTATATGTAGATGCTGGGTGTCTGGAGGCCTTCGAACTTTTTGGTGCCTTTTCACTGTTGCTGGAACTTGGAGCACATGCTGTTCTTAGTTTGGAGAATGCCTCATCAGCTTACACCGTGAGTATAAACTTTGTTGCATAAATTTGTTTAAAGTAACTTTGCTTTTTTACTATTAGTTTGATTTTTTTTAGCGGAATATGGAATCAAAAACATGAGATTTGACATTAGGATGGGTTTTGATATTATATGTTTTAGGTTGATATTGAAATCTATGCAAGATTTTAGAAAGGTCTTGTGATCTATAGATGTGATTTTTCTTTTAATTTAAATGTTAAATCATTGGAATTTTGATTTTAAAATCTTTCCAAATCTTAGAATGCATTTAAATTTAGAATAAAAAATTTGCATGGATGAATAATATAGAAGACATCTAATATCTAATACATTAATATCAATGTTTTAGCATAGTTGTGTATACTAAAATCTAATAAACAGCTACTCGCCCAGGTGCACATTAACTTTTCTCCATATATAATTTTGTAAAAATCTTAAATTTTGTAAATTGTAAATATTATTTTAGAAATTGAAATAATTTATGAACATTTGAGAGAACTGTTTACAATTTTGTAAAAGTTTTAAGTTTTGTGAATTGTGTAAATATTTGTTTAGAAATTGAAATAATTTATAAACATTTGGGAGAATGGTTTATCTAGTCGTGTTGATTGGTTACAATGTCAAACCAACTTGTTGCACTTGGTCTGGAAATTGATGTAGGACAAAAAACAAGGGTGGTGGATTGTTGGAAATTTTAGGAGTTTTGAAAGGCTAGGGTAGCATGGTATATAATGAAGAGGACAGGGAATTGGGTAAAGTAATTATTAAGAAATAGACTTAATGCTCGGTATGGGCTTAGTGGGTTTAAGGCTATCAATGTGAGTTGTTGTTTACAGTAATGGGTTGGGCTTAAAGGAATATTGGGCTTACAAACTGGGGTGTTTAATGGACCAGGAAGCCCATAAGGGAGTGATGGCATTTTAATAAAATTGATAAAGTCCAAGGAGATGAATGCAGCACCTGCAACTTGTCTGTCATGTGGAGTAACCCAGAGTAACCCAAGCAGCCTTGGCTTTCTCTGGAAAATGGAAATGCCTACAACTCTTTGATTGGAGTTTTTTTTAATGATCATTAAAATAGGGGCAAAGCCCCTATTTCATTAATGATCAAAAGGGGAAAGAGAACATGAGGCTAATGAAGTAGAGAAAAAATAAGAATTACAATTTCCGACTACTTCTCAAATGACAAAAAATATCAAAAGCCTTTGAATAAGCATTGGAGGCTCTTACATAGTTTTTAACTGAAGCTGGCTAAAGAAAACCCTTTCAGCTTGGAGCCGATTCAGAATGTTAAGGTCTTCATGAAACATTACCCACACTATTAAAGAATGGTGAGGCAGATGACACCTATACCAGACTATACGAGTCCAGTTCAGTTTAGGCATAGGAGTCCTAGCAACATTATATAGGCACACTTGGTAGGGACTTGCCTGAAGAGGAAGACTGCCAGCGAAGCTGATCCTCCTCCCTAAGAAGAGTGGGGAGCAATCCCTAATCATATTCTGTGGCTGGAAATTCCAGACCTGGTCCACAATAGAATCTGCAAGAGAGCAAGATAATGAACTTCCGAGTTGATGAATCAACCTGGTGTCCCAGAATTGGGGCTGTGCATTCTACTTAGTTTAGGACTCTGCTTAGCTCTTAGTCAATTTTGTTTTAAGTAGGACCGATGCTGCCTAGCTTCCTCAATTTCATGTTTCCTAGTTATATTTGAGTTTGCTTAAGTTACTTTTTAAGTTTTCCTTGTTGTATTTGGAGAATAGCTCTATCAATATGGTTTCTCCCCATGACAATTAGTACATGAATTCAGATTAACAGAAAGTGCAGTGTGTAGCTTTCCTTCAATCTCTGTCCTTCTCCCTTTCACCCCTACTTCTCCTCTTTCCCTCTCAATTTCTCCCCTTTCATCTAACATTCTCTACAATACCTGGATCCAGATTTTATGCAAAAAGAAAAACTTCCAGCCCATGGGTCTGTCCATAGTTGGATGCTTTTCCTATTCCCAACTTTGTAAAAGATATGGTAAATAAGAATGTCCTACACATGGAGGGTATGATTCCATGCATCAGAAGATTTGCCTTCACCACTATCCATATTGATGAGGGGGAAATAATAATAGGAATGTATTGACTCAACTCACAGCGACTCCTTATTAGAAAAGAGCTTCCAAAATAACTTTGAAAGGCCGGAAAGTGACCAATGATAGATGGAGCCTAAATCTAATCCATCTTCAACTCTAGGGCAGCGCAATGAACCCCATTTAATGTTTAAATTTGTCAGAACCGGAACAAACAAAGTTAGACATCAATCTCTCAAGTTCTTTGCAAACTTCTTATACAAAGAACCTGTACTTCTTTGACTTGCACAGAGAACCTGTACTTCTTGGACTTGATGAAGTACAGATTTCCCCCAATATGGTGGTCCGAATCAGCCTTGTTTCAAGTTAGTACTGCACCAGAAACATCCTAGAGTAGGAGAGGTCCTTCAGGGAGATGGAGAAGGGGATCAAGCCCGACATGTACATGCACATTTCCATTGATGCAATGAGCTGCTTGGAGCAGATGAGCCTGAAAGTGTTTACTGAAATGACCGACTTGCGCCCCAAATGCAGCCACTTTCAATAGCCTCATGGAAGATTATATGAAGATTAGGCTAAGAGACAAGGTTCCGCAATTATAGCCTGATAGATCAGACCTGCCCATGGTAGGTATACAACCTGATGAGGTGTAATAACATAATCTAAGCCCTACCTGGTCCAATGGTCTAAATTAATATAATCCAAGAAAACTAATGAATTTACTAATAAACCTACTCCTAATTGGAACTACACATAAATAAGAAACATATCAGAAGGCTGGTTAGTTTAAGAAACATGAGGGGGTTGTGGAGAAAATTGTTGACAGAGGATTTTGTTCGCATTTGTAATGAGATGAATCTTTAAAGTTGTTTGTAGTGGCAATTTTCCTTCTATTTTTGTGATCATTATTTCTTATGGGTTATGATAATATCATGATTTTTCTGTGATCTCTGATGACGGATGGTTTTACGTGAATATTATGACAAACAAAAAAAGGCTCAATCTTGTTGTCAGCATGTCGATATCTGTTATAATATTCAAATTGTTGTTTCTGGGTGAGATTGTACTTTTCTGTATTTGAATGTTCTTTTTGGCAATCTGTTTGATGATTGTGATTTCAATTGTTTTGGTATTGTAATGTTTAATTAAATTGCTGCCAA
Organism: Saururus chinensis; assembly: GCA_035235625.1. NCBI lineage: Eukaryota > Viridiplantae > Streptophyta > Magnoliopsida > Piperales > Saururaceae > Saururus > Saururus chinensis. Next base: position 28,893,615 of record CP141141.1, read on the forward strand.
ACAGATAAGTAATAGTTTGAAAAATATCGTAGTTCTGCAAACAGGGTATTTGGCTCCCTCATGTACATTAAAGATAAGATGAAATTTTTTCTGACGGTTTTTGATAACAAAATTGCAGAAAAAAGTTTAACACTATCAAATGGGGGTAAGTCAAGTAATCTAAATAGCAAATAACTTGTGCTCAATTAAAATTTGGATAACTAAATTGCATAAAAAATTATCTTACTATCAAATGAGGGCGAGTTGAGTATTCTAAATTGTAAATAACTTGTGCTCAATTAAAATCTTCAGTTTTTGGTTATGAAATAGAAAAGGACTATGCCTGTGATTTACTCTTATGTGCTTCCTTAACGTTTATGCTTTATCTAGCATCTTGCTCTTGCTAGCAAGATACACAGTTGTTGCGTAGTTTCTTAAGTTAAAATTTAATACAAAGATTTTGAACTATGTTTACCATTTATCTTACACCTTTGATTTTGATGCAGGTAGCTGATAGCTACTATTTATACAAGAATTCTGCAAAGAAGATAGTTATTTTTACATCACGTCTTCTGAGTGACGTACATCGGTACATATTACATTGCCTGAGAGTACATCAAACTGTTCTTCGCTGTAGCATATATACGTCAATTTCAGAGGTACTTTATTTTTGTGAAGATGGAATATTATGCAATTATATGGTCCATGGAATATATTATTTTGTGATTTCTTCATTTAATACCTATAGTTTAGTCAGATATCATATTCCCCCTATAATTTACTATTTCGCTGATCCTGTTATTTATGTACCGTGTTGTTACTAATCTGTCTTTTTAACAATGCCTTTCATAAGTTACAATAATTGCATTATCCCTCTCCTACATGAATCTTGTTATTATGAGCTTGGGCTCATGCTGATGCATCTTCAGTCCGACAGTGGGCATTACTCAAGGGGCAGACAGGTTGCCTGCTCTGTTGTGCCGTCTGATGGCCCACAATGCCCGGGCTCAAACTAACTTTTTTCCCTCCGTTTATGTTTGGCAAATGCCACATACATGCCGTTGTGTTGCATATTGCCCTGCCATTTTGGCCTTTGCTTCCTCCGCTTGGCCTTTTGTAATTGATTGTTATTCCTTTTAGATAGGTGTTCATTATATCGATATTATTCCAATTACGAGAATAGTTTTCATTTATAATTCCAAAGTGTAAGAAATGAAGAAGATAAAAGGAGTTTAAAGAGGAACGAAAAAGAAGAAGAAAAGGAAAGGAAAATTGTGATATATTGCTGCCACAACCAGCCTCTTTCTATGAACCAAGATTACATGGTACATAAGACACTTCTTTACTTGGGTTACTTGTTCCATATGAAGCATCCTAACTAAGATTACTTGTTACATGAGAAACTTCCTATGTTTACTTGGTATATACTAGGATTTGAAGTATAATACTCAAATAAAGGTTTGCTAAAGCAATCAGATCTGACTACATCTTTTAAAAATAGCAATAACAAATCCTACACAATTTGCTAATTGTTGTGAGTGCACAATTTGGAATCTCCTACATTCCCCCTTAAGCTGGAGCACGTATATCATATATGCCCAGCTTGGACAAGGTGGAGAGATAAGTTGAATGAGACAAAGCCTTGGTGAAGATATCTGCAAGTTGCTCTTTGGATTGAGTATTTGTTCAATAGTTATTTCCTTATTCATGACCTTGTGGATAAAGTGGCAATTAAATTCAATGTGCGTAGTGAGCTCATGATATGCCAGATTATTAGAGATATGAATGACAAGTAGAACAGTTTTTATCGGAGTAACAATTAAGACAACCTATCTCCTGCAAGAACATTTTCAACCAAATTGATCCGCAGCCGTGAGAGACATATCACTAGATTGGATAATTAATTTTTGTTTCTTGCTTCACCAAGTAACCATGTTGCCTCCAACAAATGTGCAGTAGCCACTAGTCGTGCAACGACCATAAATAGAACTGATCCAATCAGCATAACAAATTCCTACAATCTGCGAGCAAGATGAAGGACCATGTTTTTTATGAGTTCTTGACCGGGTTGCTTCTTGAGATTATGTAATGTACATGGAGGAACATTCTAGTGTGTATGTAGTACACGACTTATGAATAAATTGCTGGACCAACCAACAGCGAAAAAAATTCTGACCAGGTAATAGTAAAGTAGGTAAGCTTTAATGACAAGATTCTGTAACATTCAGGATCATCCAATGTGTTACCATCCTCAGGTAGTAATTTGACATTAGTATGTATGGGGTATTAGCAGGACAAGCACCACACATGCTAGTCTCCTCGAGAAGATCCAAAACATACATAATTAGTTTTATTGGGAGAACAAGAGACTTCTATTTCAAGAAAATATTTAAGTGGGCCCAAGATTTTTCACATAGAAATGCATAGCCAAGTATTGCTTAAATAAAGCAATACATGAGAGATGTTTATCAGTAACATTGTCATTAACATAAACAACCAAGAATATAACTCTCCATGAGTAGCGGTGCAGAAAGCTGAATTGTCCGAAGGAGTGTGATAAAAACCGTATCGAATGAGAACCATACTAAAAAAAGAACGAACTTGTCAAACCAAGCTTGAGGAAACTGTTCAAGGCCATAGAGACTTAACCAGTATATAGACTTCATCAGACTCCCTTTGAGTAACATACCCAATAGGCTGAAGATATGTACCTCTTAGTGCATATCACCATGTAAAAGGGCATTTTTAACATCAAGTTGAATTAATAACGACCAACAAGATGATAACACAAACTAAGTTTAACTTTGTAATTGGTGAGAATATCTCAAAATAATCAACAATCAAGCTTTAAGACTCTTAATGCTTCCATCCGGCTTATACTTAACTGTGTACAACCATCAACATCTAAGCACATGTTCACCTGTAGGTACTTTAGTAAGAGCCCTTGTTTGAATTTGTTCCAAGTGCAACAATCTCATATTCCATGGCTTTCTTCCACCCACTATTTTGCAATGCGTCATGATGTGAACGAGGAATTTAAACTAAAGATGGGGCAAATATAAATTTCCTGAGTGGAGGTAAGAGGATCATATGAAACATTAGATTCATAAGATGATGGGGACTGGACTGAGAACCTTTGAGGAAATCAGCTACTAGAAGAATATCAATTAGAAGAGAAATATCCGAGGGTGACAAAATAGAAGTGTCATTGGTATAAGAGTGAGCAATGGGTGGTGGAGAGTCCTTGTGCTGCCTCATGTACACTTTAAGTGGCTGGGAAGTAGAAGCCAGTGGATTACTGGCGAGCAATGTAGAGGACTCTGGTCCTAGTGGAGGTATAGGCAAGCACCCCTCATTGTTTGGTACCTAGGAAGAAGAACGAGGAAAATAGGGTGTTCCTGAACAGGAACATCATCAGAAATAAATTTGTTGTTCAACTATGAAGCTTGTCTGTCGTGTCTTGGGCCAAAAGCATGTACATTAACATACACCAAAAAATTCGAGGCTTAAGAGGAAAAAGTGGTCAGTCAAGATACAACAAAGAAAAAAGGAAAAAAAACATCTAATATGGAAGAAGACATCCTATTGATTAAGTAAAATGCGATCAATATGGCCAATAATATTTGGATATATTTAATCGAAACAATAAGTGCATGCAACTTCTAAGAAATGCTGATCTTTCTTTCAACCACACCATCTTGTTGAGGTGTTGATATTATGCAAGAGGATTCATGAATAAATGTCATTCATAAAGAGATGTTTCTTAAAAGCAGGAGAGAATTATTAAAGAGGATTGTTAGATTAGCACAAATACGCAAATTAAATTGAAATCAAATTTTTGCATGAAAATCTTTGGATAAAGTTGTCATACTTGTCATGCATTAAATAAATAAAAGATATTTGCAAATGATCATTAACAAAGGTGATAAAATACCAAAATTTAAATAAAATAGATGCATGAACAAGTCTTCATGAATCAGAATAAGGCAGCTTAAAAAGACTTGACACCCTACAATTCAACTTGGGTAGAAAACTAACAGCTTATGTCATCCAAGGGCTCATGGGCATCCTAAGATAATTTCTTGGGAGATGGAAAAGATGACACAAGCTGTTTTAAATTGTGTTGACTGGGATGACCAAACGATAATGCTAATAAAGAGATGTAGAAGGTTGAAACACTGCACAGGCTCCTTAGGATCCACATCTAATGGATAAAACCCATCTTGGTTCTAATGCTCTTCTTTGTATTCATCCTGGAAAACAAAACTATGGGTAGAAAAGATGACATCACAATGTAAATCCTCAGTTAACTTGCTAAAAGAAAGTAACTTTGTCGAAAAGAAGGAACAAATATATTTGGGTTTTGATTGTCTAAAAGAGCTTTATCCCGAAGACAAGGAGCTGAGAGCTATGTAGGAGTTGTGCTCTCAAAGCAAGCAACCGGTCCAAGACTAGCATCTTGAGGAAGGATACCTTTACAAAGGTAACCAGCTGTGTATTCCCTCCTCTATCCGCCAACAACTTATTAAGGAGATGCATATTGGAGGACTAGTGGGACACTTTGGCAAAGACAAAATTATGACACTCCTCAAAGAAAGATATCATTGGCCCACTCATTCAAGAGATGTTCAGTTTATTCAGCAACGTTACACTTGTCAACAAGCCAAAGGAACCTCCCAAAACACCGGCCTCTACACTCCTTTACCAATTCCCCATAGACCTTGGGATGATATCTCTATCGATTTTATCCTAGGGTTTTCTAGAACTCAAAGGAGGGTGGATTCAATCTTTGTGGTGGTGGATGGATTCTCAAAGATGGCTCAATTTGTGCCTTGTAAAAAGGCATCTGATGCTTCACATGTGACTGCCCTATTCTTCAAAGAAGTCGTGAGAATTCATGGGTTACCTAAGACGATTACATCGGATAGGGACAACAAGTTCCTAGGTCATTTTTGGGGGTTTATTTGGAAAAGATTGGGCACTTCTCTACAATTCAGCAGCACTTGCCACCCCCAAAGTGATAGCCAAACTGAAGTGGTCAATCGGACCTTGGGAAATTTGCTGAGAAGTCTCACGGGAGATGCTCCTAAACAATGGGATTTGGTTCTTGCACAAGTTGAATTTGCCTACAACTCTATCTCAAATAGGTCCACCAGCAAAGCACCATTTGAGATACTATATGGGTTCCTACCTCGCCATACATTGGACTTGATCCAGCTGCCTAAACAAATGGGAGAGTCAAGCACTGCCTACAAAACTGTTCAAGGCCTCATATCAGTCCACCAAACAGTCGGGCAGCACATGATGGATGTCACAGCCCAATATAAAAGCTGCAGTTGATAAAAAGAGAAGAGGCAAACTGTTTAGAGTGGGGGATTATGTTATGGTCTTCTTATGAAAGGAAAGACTCTCAGCTGGCCATCACAACAAACTCACACCTCAGAAGATAGGACCATTTCAGATTTTACAATGCATTAATGACAATGCATATATAGTGGATCTCCCTACTCACCTCAACATCTCCAAGACATTCAATGTCTCATATTTGTCCACTTATTATGGTCCAATCCCTCCGGAGACTGCTAGCACAAAACCTTTCTTACTCGAGGACGAGCCTCTTTTGGGAGGGAGGGACTGATGCAGCAAGGTATTTCAGTCTTTTCAGCCTATCTTAATCCAATCTCAGATTAGTGTAGTTAACCATGTTTCACAGCTTTCATCCCAGCATGTCCAGTTGGCTCCCTGCAAAAAGGTGACGGGCATTTCTGTCCAGGTTGTTAGAAGATTTTTTTTAGTCAAGGCCAATGGGGAGGGCAGTTTAGTCATTTTATTCAGAGTTTGTTACAACTCACTGTCAGAAACTGTTATTCCATAGAGGATTCTAGAAAGGATAAGTAGGGGGATAAGGAGAGAAAAGGGCAGATCAAATTTGAATGAATTGTTTTCCAGAAATTTCTTCTTTATTTGCTTACTCATGGATTTGGGCTAGGGTTGTGGATTCAATCTGTGTAATCCTTTATGTTTTGTAGTGTTCAGCTTGTGGATTCAAGCTTTATTACCCTGTTCTCCAGAAATGTTCAATAGAAAGCTTCTCTTCTTCTTCCGTTTCTGTGATTTTTCTGTTTGGAATTTATTATTGCTGTTTGGTTTGTTGTGACATTCCTGTTCTTGCGAATCTGCTACATCAGTTTTGGCGCCGAATGTGGGAAAATAGAGTCTTCCACGGCTGCTCCATCTCCCACAAAATCAGTCTCCCTGCAAGTGATTGTTGACTTGATTCAGCAGCAGGTGAAGTCGCAGCAACAAATTGAAGATCAGCTGCAGCAGGTGGTTCAGCATATGCAGCAGCTAATGACTTGATTTCCACCTCCAAAAATTGCGGGAACTTCAATGGGTCCTGCATTCAACGTCGGAAGCAGGCATTCCGCCGGGTCACAAGCAGTAGCAGCGGGATGTTAGAAGCTTCATTCCAGTGCAATCAGAGGCTCCACTTCAAGGGTCGCCCTTTCCAGTCGACTACCAATGACAACCTCAGCATATTCAGGACAATCTGATCGAACGTAGCCATTTCTTTCCAGCTGCTCATGGCGGAAGAGCTGAAGTGTTTCCTCTAGGGCTAGAACAACAGATGTCGGAGAGTGGGCGACTATTTCTGCCACAAACAGAAATGCAAGGGCCATACTCGGGATTCCAAGTGTATTGCCAGTGCTAGTGGTCGCCATTTTCCAGTTGACAAGGTGTTCTAGGAGACCTCCGTCCAACAGCCCATAGCGGTAGATTTGAAGAAATTTCGCTAGGCGGAAGGCAGCAGAGTGGACTCCATTACACTGGTGGAGAACCATTGGGAGGAAGGCCAATCCCTAGAAATCTTGATCCTGTCCAAAGGGGCTGAATATGCACATCCTATTCTTTGGAGAAAATATGTATGTAAAACTAGCTGCTTGTTGGTTGGATGGAAGGTTTTCATCTCGGTGGAAACATATTCAATTAAGTCAAATGAAGATCAGTAGACATCCTATTTCTAGTCGGTGCAAGATGAAGCATTTACCACAAGACATTTATGTTCCAGTCAGCTGTATAGTTCAACAATATCAAAACTGCAAGCAGTGCATGCAAGATGTTCGACAATATGTCCAAGAGCTTCAAAAGTTGTTAAATCGACAAGGAGTGGCTGAGATGAAGCTTGAAGAGTTGGAACGAAAGGAAAATGAAGTACCACATTTCCTGCCAACTGCCCTCCACCCCTGGAGAGTGGAAGGAAGAAGCTAGTTCAAGTTACAAAGCAGAGCAAAGTGAAAAGGGCTCATGCATGGATCATCCTAATTCGAAGGAGCAGCTGTTTAGAGAAAGTTACCAGAAATGGGAACTTATCAGAACCCAGAATCTGGAGCCACAAGTTTCTTGCTCACTACCATCTATTACACAAGATTTGAGAGAAGGAGCTAGTCATAGTTCTAATGCAGAGTGTAGAGGAAGCAGTTTCTGCATTGATCATCTCAATTTTCATAAAAATGCAAATGCCTCTCTCAGCATACAAAGTTCGGATGGTGATGCAATAGAAGAAGATATTGATACCGAAAAGATTGAGGAGCATGGACATAACACCAGTTTCATCTATTGTCCTCGGCAAATGCAAGAACATGAATATTGAAGACAAGCTATGTATGATGACTAGCTTGAAAGGATCTCTGACAATGCGGAACTTTATGAGCTTTATGAAAGGAGAAGTGTAACAACTGCTTTGACCAGTGAATTTAGAGTTAGAACGGACCAACAACTTATAATGATTGAAATGAAGAAAATTTTTGGTCTTTATATGATGGAAAAGCTCACAGAAAGGTGCATCAAAACCACAAACAGAAATGTTGTAGAGACAGCACGTCAGACTTCACCTTTCTTTTTTCTTGATGATCTTGGAGGAGTCATTCCTTCATTGGCTGAATCAGTTGAGTACAAGTTTGATGGAACAAGTTGCATACCAAGCCACACTAGAATTGCATGTAAGATAATCGACAAAGTGGTCAATGCAGTGAAAGAATATCAGATTTGTGAATGTCGGTATAGTCTCTCCTGCATACGAAGTTTCTTACTGCCTTTCTCAGTATATGACTTTGATGAATATTTTCTAGTGATTGAAATTGACTTGAGACAACAACTGTTATGCATGAATGGATATAATGAACACACTGGAATGCTAAAGTTCCTGCATCTTCTAACTGTTCACTTTGTATTTCAAGTGAGTGTTGAATTACTCCAAAGTGGAAATCAAATGGGTGATGACAAGAGAATGTCACAGCAAACCAAACAGCACTAATAAATTCCAAATAGGAAAATCACATAAATGGAAGAGGAAGCGAAGCTTTCTATTGAAAATTTCTGGAGAACAGGGTAATAAAGCTTGAATCCACAAGCTGAACATTACAAAACATAAAGGATTACACCGGTTGAATCCACAACCCTAGCCCAAATCCATGACTGGAAAATAATTCATTCAAATTCGATCTACCCTTTTCTCTCCTTTTCCCCCTACTTATCCTTTCTGGCCTCTCTGGAATTCTCCCTGGGATAACAGTTTCTGACAGTCAGTTGTAACAAACTCTGAATAAAATGACTAGACTGCCCTCCCCATTGGCCCTGACTAAAAAAATCCTCTAACAGCCTGGACAGAAATGCCCCTTTCACCTTTTTGCAGGAAACAACTGGACATGCTGTAACACAGGACTAATTACACTGATCTGTGATTAAACTGTGTGAGGCTGAAAGGACCAAGATACCCTTCTGCATCACTAGGTGCAAGAGAAATAGTATCTTGACCAAGAGTTAATGTAGAAGCATCATTAACTATAGTAATCGTAATCATAATTATAATCAAGAAGTAAATTTTCCTGACATTTGGCTGTCTAATATGACTGGAACGAGAGAAGGATCCAAACCTTCTTCTTTGGCTCCCATAAGATCTGACTGCTGTCGGGCCAGACCTGGAGGGTATGTGAGTGTGGAGGGATGGATTTTTAGGGTTGAGAAAGTGGGGAAAACCAGCCAATGTGAAAAGCTGGCAATGAATAATTTTGTGAAGTTTTTTGGCACATGAGTAAGAAGGGCAACATTGATTTGCCGAAGAGTAAATCGCCCATTCAATTAATTCATAAAAATGACTAATTTGACAAGTTTATCAAATTAATTAGATATGAGTGTCAAGATCTTTATTCCAAATCAAACAAAAAGAATCTCCTGCTTGACCCTAAAATCACAAAAAAACTATGGCTAGGACACCAAGTATGTGCATGTATAAATTGATATATTTCATGCATATCACTACTGCAACTCGGATTTCCATATGAAACTGTGAGTTAGGCGTGAAGAATCAGAACAAGAACTCTTCAAATCCATTCCTCTTATCATTGGTGAAGTAATCATGGCCTTTCACTTAATAACCCTCTTAGAAGTTTGGTTAGGGTTTGCTGGGGGTGTGCCTGAAACCAATGATGTAGGTCTGGCAGACTGGAGGTACATTGGGCAACGGTACTGCATCATGAGAACCGCCACAAATAAGCAACAGTCAGCGTTATTAAGGCGGACCTGCTGGCCTTTTGAAATTGGCTACTGGACGGCTGTTTGCAAGTAATTACCAACTGGCATGAGAAGCCAGTGAGTACATAAAGACAGGGAATTATGGCAGGACAACTGAGGGTTTTGTTTTATGTTTTCTAATATGCTTTTGGTATTTATTATATATCAAGAATATTTTGGTTTGTTGGAACATAGAGGGTAAAGTGGGTCATAATATAATTGAAATAAAATAATTTTGAGTGTCCTAAAAAGCCTACTTCCGATGATGTAATTTAGCCATGCATAAATTAAGTTACAAAGAAAGGGACTGCGGGTAATATTTTTCCAAGTTGCTAGCATTATCACTTGTTCTAAGTTGTATTGTAGTCTCTGAGTTTGCTGAAAGTTGTGGAGTTGGTGTTTGTTAATTGAGTACTGCAAACTAGAAGTTCTTCTTTTACATGGATAGTTAAGAGACCTTTGAATGGTCATTTTTCCAAAATTTGAAGTGTTTACAATATGTTTCCCGTTAATTTGCAGACAGCTCATGCAGCATACATCAATTCCCCTCTTGGACCTGATGCTTTCCGTGAATATGAGTCTCTGCTCTTTCAGGACTACGAAGAGTTGGTTAAGAGAACGAAAGGACATGATGATCAAAATCAATTACATCAAGCAAATCAATTGGAGAAGATGAAATCCCATAGGGATGAGTTGGTTCCAGAAGTTGCTTGGTCAGATATGGCTCAGGGTGACGTTGAGATTCCTACTCCTAGGAGTGCATCTAGTGGAAGAGATGTGGATGAAACTGATTCTTCAAGATGTGCAGAGATGGTGATATTGGTGCATCATTTTCCAATGATCTTCTGTCCTATTTCCCCAAGGACATTCGTTTTACCTTTGGAGGGAGCAATATCTGAAGCAAGCTTGTCAAATAAACATGAGCATTCACTAAGCCCACGACTTCCTCCTTTAACTACTGGCTTGACGTTTGATGGCGAGGACACCCCTCCTGGTGCTGTCTTGACTGCTCACTTTCTTTATCATCTGGCTGCCAATGTAATCCTCTGCCCACTGTGTATTATAAATGTTTTGATGTTTTTATATTTTTGCCTTTGTGCATGTGTGATTTTTTAGTTTCCTAATCCAGTCTGATGCTTTCATTGATTGAAGCTTGTAGATGGATCTGAAGATGGAGATATTTTCATTGGGTGATGTATCAAAGACCATAGGCAAGATCTTGACAGATATGTCAAGTCTCTATGATGTTGGTCGGCGTAACAAAAGATCAGCTGGGTTGTTGCTCATTGATCGGTCTGTTGATCTCATCACTCCATGCTCTCATGGAGATTCCCTTGTTGATCGAATTTTATCATCCTTGCCTCGTAGGAAGAAAATTGCGTCCTTGTACCACATGAAACCGCTGCAAAACCCAAACAGAAACATTTTCCCTGATAAAGTTCAGTGGGAACCACTTGGTGTCCAAATACCATTTGAGAGGGTTTTTGGTGAAGAGCGCTCAAAACTATTGGAGAACATAAAAGCTTTTATGTCTGGTTGGGACTTGATTGACTCAGATAAAAAGTCAGTTGATGGCAAAAATCAAATGCACTTGAATGTGAGTTTGCTCAATGGATCCCTTGTTTCTACTGAGAACCGTCAAGGAGCATTCTACCTGGAAGCACTACTTGACAGAAACATAAAGGATGGTGCACTATTGATAAAGAAGTGGCTCCAGGAAGCCATAAGAAGTGAGAAACTTGCTCTTAACTTGAAGTCTCGACCTGGTTTTGTGACTCCATTGGAGCTGAGATCAATGGTCAAGATGCTATGTTCTAATGAGACATCTTTATTGAGGAACAAAGGGATTATTCAATTAGCCTTAGCTGCAGAAATTGCTCTCAGTGAACCTCATTCTTCCCGATGGGATGCATTTGTTAGTGCAGAGAGAGTACTTAGGCTAAGTGCAGAAGACACCAGTCAGAGTCTTTCAGGTTACATCCGAGACCTTGTCATTAAAAGCAGCATAATGAAACCAGATGCTTTGAGTAACAAGTTCAGTCCTCAAGGAGGTCTGCTTTCATTTCAAGATGCACTTATGTTGGCAATTGTAGGATATCTTTTAGCGGGTGACAGTTTTGTGACATCTGGGTCTGGTGGAACCTTCTCGTGGGAAGAGGAGCGTCTTTTGAAAGAAGCAATAGTAGATGCGATTATTGAAAATCCTCCAGTTACAAAGTTGAGGTTCCTTAATGGTTTGGAAGAGAAATTTCAGGCCAATTTTAAGAAGAACGATAAGGGTGCATCTTCTACTAAATCTAATTCTGAAGACTTTGATGATCAGTGGGGTAGCTGGGATGATGAAGATATGGAACCTGATAATGATCAAGCTTATGGAAACATACAGCTTAGGTTAGAATTACGTGATAGAGTAGATCAATTTCTTAAATTTTTCCATAAACTATCAAGTTCAAGGGGGAGAAACCCAGTTTTAAAAGGGCCATCTTTTGTGGAAAACAGTTTTGTGGTTGATTCTTTTAAGAGTTTACTTTTCAAGCACTTGACCATGATCTTGGGGGATTGTGATGTACCTGGATTGGTATATCATTCTTCTGCGGTGGGGCGATTTTTAAAAAGTGGGTTTGGAAGATTTGGACTTGGACAGGTAATTTAACAACTGCCCAGTCATTTTTTTTTTACTTGGTAAAGATTGCATGTTGAACCTTAAGGAAGGTAGAATTATAGGTGGAACTTTAGTTGAAAATAGATGGGCAAGTGCCAAGATGTGAGCAATTTTAATATTTGTGCTCTGCTATCTATAAAGAGGGAGATATTGATATTGATACGCGAGAACTTAGGGGTAGTACCTTTAGGGAAAAAGCTTGGGGAGTGTAGGTTGCGTTGGTATGGGCATGTACAAAGAATACCAATGAATGCCCCGGTAAGAAGATTGGAAGGGTTCCATGTAGATGATGCTAAAAGATGGAGATGGAGATTTAAAAGAACTTAGATGAAGTTAACTAAGAAAGGATATGATTATGCTATCACTTATGAAAGAGTGGACACAAAATAGGTTAAAATGGAGGCATTGTTGACCTCAAATTGTTGGGAAATTGACACTACTTGATTATGTCTATGAAAGTTTGCATGTTAAACTTATGGCTTTGCAATTTTGTTTCAGGCTAAGCCAAAGCTGGGTGATCAAGATGTTCTTCTGGTATTTCTTGTGGGTGGAATTAATTGTCTTGAGGTCTGAATTTTTAAGGTTTATTTTTCTTTCAAATTTACAAAGTTGCACTGTTACCACTTCCCTAGATTTGTTCTGAGTTTAGATTATCATTTGAAATATCAGTGAAAAGTTAAAAAAATTTGTCTCGACCAATCTCAAATATCACAATCATCTGTACTTCTAATGTAAACACTTGCTGACATTTCTGACGTGTATGCTGTTGCTTTGAAGGTACGGGAAGTTCAGGAGGCTGTGGCTGAAAGCGGAAGGCCAGATATAGAGCTGATTCTCGGTAGCACTGCTCTGGTCACCCCTGATGACATGTTTGACATGCTTATGGGCTCTTCCAGCTGCTTGTAATACTCTCTGACCAAATGCGGTGGGCCATGATATAAGCGTTACATAGCCGAGTGCTTACCTCAACACTTCCATGCGAGCTGAGCAATTACCTCAACACTTCCTTGCCATTGAGCAGGAATTAATGGCAGTTAATTATATCAGGATTTCTCACTTGAGAACATCTGTACACGCTAACTAAAAGAGCAAACTCGAAAGTGATGGTCCTCAGTGGGGGATCCAGGTTTTTAAGATAGGGTGGTCAAAAAAGTAGTATTTATAAAATATTTTTTTGTTTATAAGTAAATATATTAGAATTTATTCTATTTTGTTGAAAATAGCTAGTTACATTCAATAATACATTTTACTAGATAGAAACGGATTAATTTCTTCTTTTTGGCAATGGAAGCAAATATGATACAATTGCGTGATAATAAGCTCTCTAACTAATCCTACAAATTTGAAAACAACCGGTAAAACATGAAAATTTAGCTAAGGTTTAATAAAAATAATTATATTCATAATTAAGATTGACATAATTGAAGTTGTTGGTAATTAGAGGGCACTAAACAAAAAGGTGGTTATAGAAAAAATAAATTTTGATGATGCATCATTATTTTTCTACTTTATTTTCCTATTTAGTTTTATCATTCTTTTTAGGGTTTTCTTAGATTGCTCCTCCCTTTTTTGGGGTATTATGGTTCTCGGAAGGCTTTTTCTTGTAGTGTCATATCTTTTATACCTTCTTTTTTAGCTAACACATACTTTACTTACCTAGCATTAATATTAAGATAAAAAAAACTTCAAGTTACTGATAGCTAAACTAAGTGCAATGGAGGGGGGACCTTTGTAGCAAAATTACGGGTTTTGAGGAGGGAAGAAATTTCATTGCCTACATTCACAATCGAATACACAAGGTTGAAAAGGTTATTATTTCCGACCTATAGCTAAATAGGGTTTTAATGTGATGACAAGGACGGTGAACTAAGGTGAGATTAGATTGAGGACGGCATGAGCATGAGGGAGGCGCTTGATTAGGGTGGCCAACTTTCTAGTTTCAATCTATTTGGGTTTAATCATTTTCAAAATAGTTTAGGTTAAATTGGGTTAATTAAGTGGTTTACTTGGGTTTATCTAGTTTTAAAATAGTTTAAGAGTGAAATAACTTTTAAAATTTAGTTATTAGGGTTGGGCCTTATAGTGGTCATGGATTTGATAAATAAGTTTTAATTTTTCTCCTTCCCTAACTCAAAGGTATAAGAGGTAGTTCAAGAGAAATCTAAAAAGGCAAGGTGGTCATTTGACCACCTAGGCCACAACATAAATCTGCCACTGAGGGTCCTTGAGATTAACTTGGAGGAGTAAGCTCAAAAGTCAAATTAAGGGTCTTTGAGATTAACTGAAGAAGCAGAGACAGGTTAATGATGCAGAAAGCCTCTTTTTTATGGTGTTTAAAATTCACTTATTTGTGAACATCAAGACTGTATAACAGTTCTATGTCTTAGACATTATCAAGCAATTAGAACCAACTTAGAAGAGCTACTTTGTCAAGAATCAAGATCTAGAATTCCTTTATTTTATTAGATATGCAATAGATTCGACTTGAATCCATTTGATTTCTCTTTACCGAGAAAAATCCTCAAGGAAATTCAGGAAAAAAAAAATCAATCCAAAATGGCAGGTAAGTGATACAAAAAGAACTTTGTTCCATTACCAATATGATATTTTTTGGGCATTTCTAGTATCAAGTGTTATTCTTATTTTGGCATTTCTAATTTCCGGAGTTTTAGCCCGGATTAGTGGAGAACCGGAGAAACTCTCATACACAGGGGAGAGGGTTGTCTCTCATTTCCTTCTGGTCTAAATGTTCTTTGTCCTCTTCCTTTGTGGCTCCATCATCTTCTTGCTCCTTGCTCTTTCCCCACAAAACACAATAGAGACCTCCAATCATTAAAGTTCCACCAATAATGCTGCAGTAGAACATAGCATGAAAATATTAACCACAAAACTAAAAACGTTATCAATTAATGCAAGTACAATATTATTTGAAGCATCTCTCTCTCTCTCTCTCTATATATATATATATCACCTTCCCAGACTAATCAATTCACCCAACATGAACGTTGAGCATATCATAGTGATGATCAGTGCTAGTGGCGTGGACATAGCCAAAAAAACTGGCCCCTTCTTCTCAATGCACCATGCTTGTAGATAGAATGTGACGCCAGTCACAACAATTCCCTGTGGCAAATGAATATATTCAATCAAATTCCGGTTTATCTGTCTATTCAAGTTTATTAAGTAATAGTTGTGATCATAGAAAATCACCGTATATGCTATGGCAAGGAGACCAATGTCAAAGTCAAGCTTCCATCTTGAGATGTGTGGTTCAAAGGCTAAAGCAAAGAAGAAACACTGAATGGTGCTCAAAGCGCAGGCCATGTTGGTGAAGAGAAGCTTGGATGGATAGCTTTTCATGACTCCTCCCTGTCCCAATACATTCCTTCACCATTAATGATTGCTATAAAAGGCGGAAAGGGTCCATTAGCCCTTCATGCGTATATTAAACTAAACTTTGTCGACGCTAGACTTGCCTTTAACTGTTTGGCATTGTAATTTGATAATGATAAATCATATAATAATATTTACTTTATCTGTCTATCTCTGTGAGTCAGCAATTAATTGAGCTATATAATCAGAACCCCATATCAAGGTTGATACTTTTTTTTATATATAGAAAAGAGTTTGATACTTTGATTCACTACCCATTTAACAAATAATTCAGCCGACGTCTGCTTGAGCACTGAAATGTCAGGAGAGAGAGAGAGAGAGGGAGAGAGAGATCACCTGCAAGACTAGCCACATTCCCCACAAGAAATTAGATACAAGCATGAGAAAGACTCCTTTGATCCATGTCTTAGTTGAATTTGCGTGATCTTGTTGAGTGCTGTTTTCATTTAGGAAATGGTGACGAACGTTGAAGAGTTGAAATTGAGGGCCTTTGTAAAAAGCAATGGCAGCTGCACCTGCCAGGCATACTAGAATGCCTACAACTTTGGCATTCCCGTATACATTCCTTAGATTCACAGCTTCCATCCTGCAGAAAGCAAACCAAACCTAGCTTACTAGACACAGGAAGTCACTAAAATAAACAGTACAATTTTTTACATAATACTTACATGAATGTATGAGATACATTGATATACTAAAAGTATACATACCTAAATGAAACCGCCAAGAGGAAGGTAATCGCTGGAAGGGTGTTTGCAGTTGCAGCTGCCAAGGTCGAACTAGTGTACTCAAGAGCGATAGAGTACATGTTTAATCCAATTGCTAGGCTACATTTTGCATAACCAAGCATTAATATTTCAAGGATAATTCCCCTTTTATAAGGTCAGACTCATATGATTAAAGAGACACCAATTGTAACGTAAAATACGTTGAAACAATTCCTTCTTCTGTCCCATATTAATTGTTATGTTTATAAAAATGATAAATTATATGAAAGGTAGGAAACATCTTAGACCACAAAAAGATAGAACCCTAATTAACTTAGATTCTCATAACAACTAACTTATTCTCATGTCCCTCCTACTATGTTAAGAAGCATATTAGAAGCTTTTCTACTTAAGTAAGAATATATAAAATAGGACACTTAATATGAGATATATTTATAAGATGTTTGCATATTCTTACATAAATGACAATCATTACTGAGAGAGGAATAAGCATGTGCATGTCTGTATAGTACCATTTTTTCTTATTCGACAAGAAGACCAAAACGGGGCTGTGCATGTGTAAGCATAGTTGACAAATAAAATGAATGTGCATGTAGATATGGATGTACACTGGTAAAAAGATCCTACTTATTCATCTTAGACTCTTAGTATGTGTATTTGGCTTGATCAGTTTACATGACTAAGGCTATGTGACTAACATCATGTGACTGTCACATCATAACAAAATGGTGAGAGAGAACCTGGGGAATAAGATCCAACAATTTTTATGTTCTCTCCGTCCACATGTCCACTGTCCTGCAATGAGGAAACTTGGTAACAAGATTTAAGGTTCCCATGTTCCCCCCTCCGCATCTACGAAATTGAAATGGTGGACATGTAGAGGGGGAACATGAGAACTATTGGATTTTGTTCTTAAGTTTCTCTCTCACTATTTTGTTGTGATTTGGCAGCCCCCTGTTGTTGGTCACATAGCCCTGGTCTTGAAAATTTGTTAGACTAGACGAGTCCTAGTATGTAGTAGAACACGTACCCGAATAAGGCAAGCATGAACGTCTTAAAAAAGACTGCAAAGGACGGAGGACTAATTTTCTTCCTGAATACAAACAAAACATCAGTAACTAGGACTTACTCATAAAAACTCACTTGAGACAAGAAACAAAAAAGAGGTTCAAGTGTAACAAACTTGCCTTTCAAATAAAATTGTAACAGGGAGTAAAAAGATGGTTGCAGCTGCTTGTCTATAGAACACGAAAACAGAACAGTTCATGCCTTGATTGAGTGCAGCTTTTGAAAGGAGAAACATGCCAGCATAAATTGTTTGAATTAGCGTGGCGACGAGGTAAGGGTTCTTCACATCCCTTGCCGCAGCTATGAACTGGTTCATGACTGGGAAGAAGAAAGAACACGAAGATGGTGATGAGAGATGAGGCCTCCTCAAAAGCTTTACTTCTTTTCTTATAGGTGTGTTGTTTATATATACAATTTGCTTTGCATAGATATGGAGAGCAAAGCTTAAAGTGTCACTATTCCCCCCAAATCTGAATAAATTGAAAAAAAATGATTCCACTCGTCATGAAAGATTGCAACCTGAAATTTTTTATTCTTGATAATGCGTATCCTCTTTATTGGTCTTTTTTTATCTTAAAAACTCTTTTTTTAATGCCACTATTTTTTTATTGTTTTTCAAGCAAACGAATAAATGATTCATAGCAAACACCGACTTTTTATCACTGGCCGAAAAGTGCCATGGATGGACCAGAACCGACCTCACAAGAGACATCCAGATGGTTTATTAGTCCATTTAAGCAGTTATTGCATCATCCAGAACATGCTTGTTTATGATAGTCCCAAATCCTCCCATTTAACTATCTTCAAGGAGAGACATAAACTTAATAATTTCAAGGACAATAAATGTCTCCTCGTAAACATTCATGCAAAATTAATTTTTAACAGTTCCAAGTCAGTAGGAGATACTTTTCTCCTGTATGCAGGGACGTAGTTAGGAAATTAGCTAAAGGGGCCAAATTTCTTGGAAGGACTCCACCTAAAAGAATAAATCAAAAGGCTAGGTGACCCCACATAATAGGCTATATAAAAAAGCAGTATCATTAATTTAGCACAGCTAGTCCAACCTTGGTCGGAGCTGGTTGGATATTTGGTTTAGGCTAAAATAAAAAAAATCACTGATATTTTTCTATTTTTATAAAAATATTTTTTTATATTTTTCTTGGTGGTGAGAAATAGTGATATATAGAACAAAATATTATTTTTTAATATTTTATTTTTAAAAAAATGAGTTATTTTTATTATTTTAACAAAAAAATTTATACAATAGTGTTTGGTCTTGATTTCGGCTTTAGGAAAATTGTTCGGGGTCAGATTTGGGAATACTTGACCTAAACCTCAATCTCAGGGAATCCCTACCCACAAGCCTAGTCGGACACATAACCCGTTTGAAGGTGCACTTCTACTCAAACAAATAGGATCTCAATCGGTGTAAACTCTATTTCTCAACCACAGATTTCAAGGTCAAAGAAAGAGGAAGAAAAGATATTTCAAAATCTTTCTCAGAGAAGAAGAAAAGGACCAGAAAAAGAGAGTTATTCTGTCTCTGTATATTCCTCTCTGTTTGTCCAGTCGTCTTGATAAGTGAGAGAGAAAATTTCTAAAGCCGAAACGGCTCTTTCAATGATAGATGTCGCGACTCAAGTTTTAGAAGCCAAACTGGCTTAAAGTTATCACAAATAACGGTCACACGCAAAACGCGTTTCGGTTTTAATAAAAGTCAAATAAAACGGCGCCTGGTTCCTGCTTTTATATCACGTCAGAAACCAACAACCCCACTATGACTTAATATAAAACCCGTCCACAAACACAATTTTTTTTTTGTTTTTTATAAGACACAAAAGGAGACACTGAGCAATAGTACTCCAATTTTTTCGGCAATAGGTACCTTGCGGGTTTGAACCTACACCTAGTTGGGTAAGCCACCACTCTCACAAGTTCGAAGTGAACTAAGTCTTGAACTTGAACCTTAAAGAAAGAGCTTTGACAAACCTAACACTTAAAGTAACTCCATTTTTGAGATCATTCGGGGTAGCACTTTACGGCCATGCGCCTTGTATCTATTCATGAGTTGCACGTTAGCGAACAAGCCCACGTTCTCTTTAACTGCGACCTCAGTGGCACTCATATAGGTGACAGTCTCCAAGGGTAATATGCATAACAATACCCTACTATATAAGCCTTGACTTCATTAAGACTTTCGTCAACCTGTTCCATATACATTAAGAGCACTCTCATCATAACACAGGAATGAGCATACTAATTTTAATAGTGCTCTCTCCAACTTACGCATCAGCTTGTTTTTACCCATTGAATCTTCGTAGTGGGATTTTCACGTAGAGAGATTGGGTTGCTACTAATGATGACTTATTCATAGGTTTTCAGCCCCATTCCCCTAAATGAGTTAAGGATTTGTCCTACCGACAACCCTTTTGTAAACAAATCAGCCAAATTATCCACTGATTGATGAAACTTAAGGTAATGACTCCAGAGGTAGTCAACTTGCGCAAGATTTTATACCTTAGTTCAATATGCCTGGAGGACCTCTTATTATGATTCTTACTCTTAACCTTATCAAGAGCTGATTGGCTATCACAGTAAATTAATATTCCAGGAATTGGCTTATTCAACCAGGGTATATCTATCAAAAGATCCATAAGCCATTCCCCCATTTCACCAGTTTTATCAAGAGCTACCAACTCTGCATCCATGGTAGACCTTGTTATCACTGTTTGTTTAGAAAATTTCCATGCAACCGCCCCACCACACAGTGTAAACACATAACCACTAGTAGTATTGGTTTCATTAGAATATGATATCCAATTTGCATCACTGTATCCTTCTAATACAGCAGGGAACCCGGAATAATGTAAACCGTGGTTTACACTTCCCTTCAGATATCTAAAATCTATCTCAATGGCAGTCCAATGAGATTCATTAGGGCTTTTAGTATATCTACTTAGTCTTCCCACAGCATAGGATATATCTGGTCTACTGTAGTTAGCCAGATAACTCAAACTTCCTATTAGCTGTGAATATCTAAGTTGTGATACACTTTCCCCACAATTTTTCTTAGGTCTTATACTTACGTCATATGGCGTATTGACAGGTTTTCTATCGAAGTATCCATACTTCTTTAGAATTTTCTCCACATAGTGTGATTGACTCACAACTATTCCTTGAGAAGTCCTATCAATCTTCAAGCCCAGTATAACCTTTGCAAGACCCAAATCTTTCATATCCCAATTCTCATTAAGGAAGCCCTTAACCTTATTGATATGATCCACATTATCACCAAACAGTAATATATCATCCACATACAAGCATAACATTATATAAGAGTGATCGAAAGACTTTTAATACAAGCATTTATCAGAAGTACAAACAACAAAGTTATGATAAAGAACAACATTATCAAATTTTTGATGCCATTATTTAGAAGCCTGTTTTAAACCATAGAGAGATCTTACTAACTTACATACTTTTCTTTCTTAACCATGAACTATAAAA
The DNA here is from genome assembly GCA_035235625.1 of Saururus chinensis. Lineage (NCBI taxonomy): Eukaryota > Viridiplantae > Streptophyta > Magnoliopsida > Piperales > Saururaceae > Saururus > Saururus chinensis. Next base: position 28,914,522 of record CP141141.1, read on the forward strand.
CCTTCAGGCTGCCCCATATAAATTTCCTCCTCTAATTCACTATTTAAAAATGTTGTTTTGACATCCATTTAATTAATTTCGAGGTTATAATGAGCTTCCAATGTAAGAAGCACTCGAATTGTAGTTATCATGGACACAAGAGAATATGCGTCAAAGAAATATTGACCTTCCTTTTGACTATATCTTTTAGCCACTAGTCTAGCTTTGTACTTTTCAATAGATCCATCATGATAATATTTTCTTTTGAATATCCACTTGCATCTAATTGGTTTAAACCATGAAGGTAGATTCATTAGAACCCACGTCCCATGTGCAAGTATTGAATCCATTTTACTCTGTACTGCTTCCTTCCATAAAGGAGCTTCACTAGACGACATAGCTTCATTAAAAGTCAAAGGATCCTCATTCCCCACCATGAAAGTATAGAAGTCATCCCCAAAGTTCTTCTCTATCCTAGTTCTCTTAGATCTCCTAACATCTACATTAGTTCCCGAATCTTCCATTATAGGAGTTGAAGACGAAGAAATATCTTCTTTATGCACTACAACCTTATTATTTTCATTCATAAGAAATACATTCTTAAAGAATGTTGCATCATCGGACTCCTTAATATTATTGAGAGCATAATCCTGCCTATCAGACCCAATTACTAAAAACTGATAACCTCTGCTATTTTGTACATAACCAATGAACACTGCATTATAAGTTTTAGAACCTAGCTTGCCCATCTTCACATTTGGGATTTTAACTTTAGCAAGACATCCCCAAACCTTAATGAACTTTAAACTTGGTTTTCTTCCTTTCATTAATTCATAAGGGGTTACAATTTGTCCTTTATGAGGCACACGGTTTAAGATTATACATGCTGAAAGAATTGCTTCTCCCCATAGATTTTTAGGTAAACCCGAAGAGGAAAGCATAAAATTTATCATATCTATAAAAGTTTTATTCTTTCTTTCAGCCACACCATTAGATTAAGAAGAGTAAGGGGTTGTGGTTTCATGTATTATTCCTTGATCTTCACAAAATTTGTAAAATTGAAGAGAACAATACTCCTCACCATGATCAGACCTTAGTCTCTTGATCCGCCTCTCAGTTTGATTCTTAACCTCTATCTTATAAACCTTAAACTTCTCAAAAGCCTCATCTTTAGACTTAAGCAAGTATACATGACAAAATTTTGAGTAATCATCAATAAAAGTAATGAAATATCTCATACCACCCCTAGTCAATAATCCATTCAATTCACAAATATCAGAGTGAATTAAATCAAGCAAGAATGTAGATCTATCAATAGATTTATATGGTTTCCTAGGTTGTTTTGCTTGAACACAAACTTCACATTTATTAAGAGATTCAACATGCAACTTAGGAATCAAATCAAGATTCATCATTCTCTTAATGATTTGAAAATTCACATGTCCTAGCCTCATATATCACTTATCAAAAGAATCAACATGACAAATTAAGGAGTCATCTACTTGAAATAAAGAGTTATTACAAGAAACCAAATTTAACTTAAAGATACCATCACACACATAGCCTTTACCAGCAAAAGTACCATGTTTAGTTATTACAACTTTATTTGACTCAAACACTAATTTATATCCTTCACTACTAAGAAGCACTCCACTAACAAGGTTCTTCCTCACACTTGGCACGTGCAACACATTATGGAGAGTTAATGTGTTCCCCAATGTAAACCGGATGTCCACACTTCCAACTCTATGAACTCTAGCCACAGAGGAGTTCCCCATCGTCACTGTCCTATCATTTACTTCCTGATAGAAAGAAAAAGAATAAACATCAACACCGATGTGAACAGTTGCCCCTGTATCAACCCACCAATCAGTAGGTTCACATGCCAAGTTAATTTCAGAATTAGTTATTACTAACCTGTCATCTAAAATAACCACATTAGCCTGAGCAGAAGATGCAGCCCCACCATGACTCTGGTCCTGGCCTTTCTTCTCCTTGCACTTGTTTGCAAAATGTCCAGGTTTCCCATAGACCTAGCAAACTTTCAACTTCTTGTCCTTTTGGATATTTGAATTAGGTTTGAGAGGCTAATTTTTAAACTTCTTGTTCTTCTTCTTGTTACCAAAAAACTTTGGTTTCCCTTCCACAACATTAGCTTGAGCTCTATCATTGGCTACAGAAGAAGTACCTTGCAAGACTTTCATCTTACCCCTGTGCTTCTCTTCAATTTGAATGGCCACTATCAAGTCATCAACGGACATGGCGTCCCTCTTGTGCTTCAAGGTAATTTGAAAATCCTGCCAGATAAGAGTAGGAACTTGGAGCCTCTCGTCAACGGGAATTCCTTTCCCAATGATCTTAGCTACCAAATTCTGTATTTCAACTACCTGGTCTCTAACAGATTTGTTATCAACCATCTTATAGTCAAAATATTGTCCCACAACATACTTTTCTTCCCCTTCATGGTCTTTTCCAAATTTTTTATCAAGGGTATCCCATAATTCTTTGGCGATTTTAGTATTCACATGCAAATCATACAGTTCATTGCTCAAAACACTAAGAATTTGACCATGGCATAGTTCATCATCTTGTTTGAATTTCTCACTATCATGAGTATTAGCAATTCCAACATCAGAAGAACTAGCAGTCTTATCAGATTCAAAAGAAACAGTTTTATCAGCAACAGCATCAGAAACCACATAGAATATGTTTAATTGTGTCAACCAAAATTTCATCTTTGTCTGCCATCTCACGAAATTTTTTCAATCAAACTTCTCAGGTTTCAGAGATTTGTCAACACCCATAATTGCAATAGTATTCAATCAACACAATCAAAAATATATGTTTCAAGATTGTTGGGGTTACTATAAAAAATAGATGGCAGATTGAATACAAATCACAATTATCATGCAAATCATCACACATAAATATATTCGCAAATATATATATATATATATATATATATATATATATATATATATATATATATATATATATATATATATATATATATTAAATACCAGAGAGAAGAGAAATTTGAACCCGGTTCGAGGCGCGTTACACGCTGCCCTTGAAACAGATACGCCCCCCTCCGTGCATAGGCATTCCACAGCGTTCCATTCCTAAGATACAACGAACCACATAGCCCGTTTGAAGGTGCACTTCCACTCAAATAGGCAGGATCTCAATCGGGGTAGACTCTATTGCTAGCCATATATTTCAAGGTTAAAGAAAGAGGAAGAAAAGAGATTTCAAAATCTTTCTCAGAGAAGAAGAAAAGGACCGGAAGAAGAGAGCCGTTATGTCTTTGTATATTCCTCTCTGTTTGTCCAGTCGTTTTGATAAGTGAGAGAGAAAATTTCCGAAGCCGAAACGGCTCTTTCAATGATAGACGTCACGACTCAAGTTTTAGAAGCCAAACTGGCTTAAAGTTATCACAAATAATGGTCACATGCAAAACGCGTTTCGGTTTTAATAAAAGTCAAATAAAATGGTGCCCGGTTCCTGCTTTTATATCATGTCAGAAACCAACAAATAAACTTTGTTATTTAAATATTATTTTTCAAAAAAATAAAAAACATAAACTCGGCTTGATGTACTGTGAGTTTCTAATTCACTATGTTTTTTTTATAGACATTAACTTGGTCTTTTACCACACAATAAATCATAATTAATTTGCCAAGTCAAATCACAAAGTTAGCCTTACCTAGTTTCAATGACTCGATGACCCTCTTCTACTTAGGACTAATATATTAATTACTAGAAGGGACAGGCTTGGTTCTTAGATAAATGAATTTTCCATATACTCCATCAGTCTCATATTTAGAATCTTATTTCAAAACTTATTTATCTAATTATCCCATATTAAATTGCTTACCAATTAGAAACTTTATTATATGCTTCATCAAAAAGGAGCATGGGATTCTAAGTGAGAAAAGCTATAAATTTTTGTTGTCCTTTTTGCCCTGGAAAGATTATAAGTTTGTACTATTTTCATCTTTTTGTAGCTTAAAGTGTTTATCAACTTTCATAAAATTGATATTTTTTTCAAAATAAAATACTTAATATGAGACAGAAAGAGTATACAAAAATAAAATCACCACCCTAACTCTTTAATTAGCTATTGTTCCAAGCTACCTAAAAATGTCACGATGCCACACAACAAGTTCTTTTTCCTATATGTACGTATTTGTAATTGACAAACATGAACAAAAAGGGGCCACGTTCTCCACAATTATATGCATGGCGGCCATGCAACCTAAATGGACAGGCACGTGAAATTAAAGCTCGTGGAAAGGACAAATGATCAAAGACCCACCGGCCAGTAGTAGCCAGCAACAAGATGTTGATGGCTTATCAGATGGAAGTCTCCTATAAGGTTTTGATATCTTAGAGGTTATGACACGTTGATATCATATAAGAAGTTGATGTGTGACAAAAGAGAAACGAATTAAGGCCGAGGGCCACGGACGTAAGACTTTATTGAATATTCTCTGTAATAACAAGCAAAGTAAACAGCGATGGATATGTAAAGAAGGTTGGCAAAACCAATGGTATATAAGAGATGTTGAGTGGTGGTGCAGCGAAAGCCGTATGGACGGCCTGAAGGTGGTGGCGCAGTTTGACAAAGTTGCCACCTTTTCATCCAATGCATATAAAGATCAATACATACATAAATAATTAAATTAATTTAATAAAAATGATTATCAAATAAGATATTCATGGGAGAGTACGAATTAATCTTTGAGGCCTTGTGCCCCGGGACATCACCTTTCCTGCTTCACCAATGTCCAAAATGTATTTTACCATCCAATTAAGTCCCTCAATCCACTTGCATGAATTCAATGAAGATGAGTGCCCAATAGCCTTTGTTTGTTGCCCTCAACACATAGTTCTCCTCTTTGGGAGCCGTGGCATGCTTCCCAAGGCACCACACATGAGAGGAGAAGAAAACCCTTTTTTGAGAGGAGGGCTGGGCACCACCTAGAGAGAGGGAGAGTGGGGCATCGAAGGTCATTAGGTCTTCCTTAATCACCTCTTAATATAACCCCTCTAGATAGGCTTTGGGCTTAATCGACTTCCTAATCTAAAAACTCATCTTTAGATCTCTAGAGGGACTATTACAAGGGGAATGGGCTCAAACACACTGAGCCCATGGAGGTTTGTGCCCCTGCACACGCCCATTCTCACAACATAATCAACCCTCTAAATCAACATGGGTTCCACTATGTGTACACTACTTAATTCCAGGTCCCACAAAGTGCACGTGTCATTTCCTACTGCATACCTAGTGAGTGTGTGTCAATATGAAGCGAGTCCTATAGTTAGTGTATGTTGTAAGATCTCTTATTTCTTTTCTTTAATTATGTGAATTTTTGTTGGTTTAAGTTGATTTTAGGGCAATAGGTTAGTTTAATTATAAATTTCTTATGGTTTAATTTTATTTTAAGGGTATTAGTGTCAACCTTGTTTCACCCAAATTTTTACCTATTTAAAGACATTTTATCTTTACTTTTCCTTGGTTAAGGGAGCAGGAACCACCGTGGGACCCATGCCTATGTGGGAGGACATGTCACCTATTTTAAACTCCAACCTTCTAGTAATTTGTAGTGCTGCAAATAATATGGCCAGCCCGCAAGCCCGTCCCATCCAAAAAATAAGCCGGCTTGGGACTTAAAAAATAAGTTATGGGCCAGGTCCGGCCTTAAATGTAAAATCCCGTCAATTTTTGGGCTGGGCCCGAGCATGAGCAAAAAAAATAATAGTAAAAGCCCGGCTCGACCTGCAATACCAAATAAAATACAATAATTTTTATTTACCAAATAGAATGTACTTCATACCAAATAGAATGTAATGATTTTTATTTACCAAATGAAATAAAATGAAGTCTTTATATAATTACTTAGTTTTTAAGCTTCTCTTATATTTATATCTCTACTCAAGATATAGATTTATCATTTTGAATAGTAAAATTCTTGAAGTTACAAAAAATTGTCACTTCTCTTTCAGCCCGAAAGCCCGTGGCCTGGCCTCAGCTCGTCTAAATTTTGGGTGGGGCCAAATTTTTTTAACCTTAGCTACAGGCTTGGGCAGGGCCTTGAAATTTTTTTTTTGGGCCTAGCTTGGGTCTACCTTAGCCCTAGTGATTTGTTTAAATGGGTTTGGATATGATTAAATTCATTTTTGAGATATTAAAAATACCCTTATTTGGCCACATAGGACATTTTTACCTATTAACTAGCCCAATAATTTAATTCTCAGCCCAATACCCTTACTATATATAGAAAAACCTTAGTCATTTGTCAAATGGGGAAGGGCTGAGAATAAAATGGAGGCTAGCTCTACCCCCATTTCTCAAAGGAGAAATCCTTGTTAATGTAAGTTTTTATCCTTAATCATCCCCTAATCTTTAGATTCTTATTTTAATCACCTCTATCTTCACTTCTCCTATTTTTATTCTTAGTTTTCTTCCATAAAAATCATATTTTAAATTTTAATTTAGAACCCTAATTAGGTCAATTTTATTTTTAACGTAAGGAGGTCTTACATCTATCTTTTTCTAAGTTGATTTGAGTCTATTAGCTAATTTTAATGAGGTTTAACTAACACCATAAATTTTTAAGTAGGATTTCTTGAGGTTGAAGATCTTTTAAGGGATTCACAGGCTTCATAGATGTAAAGGGGTATACCTTGAATGGTTTCCATTCTTGAAATGCAATTCCATTTATTCCTTGTTTAAATTTGTTTCAATTTAGTTTTGTTTCATTATAAGTATGAGATGTACTTTGAACCTGATGTTATGATGAGATATGTGGTGGACATGTTGTTGTGATGATTTTTATATATTTTTTCATATCTTTTGGTAATAATGGTAACTTGATTATGCTTGAATGAGTATTTGTGTTAATTATTACTTTAAATTTTTGTCTATATATATAATAAAGGGGGATAAGTGATTAATGAAAATCAAAATGCTTTTCTTTACTTGATTGAATAATATTATGCAAACTAATTTGATTATAAGTGTTCAAGATAAGTACAGATTTATACAAGACTTTTTAAGATCAATTCCAATTGAGTGTATGTTAAGTCTTTATTTGTTAAGTTATTTTGAACAATTTGGAAGTCAATGCACTATGTCAAATATTGTAATTTTATTTTAATTTTTAAATATATAATGTTTTAACAAGAAATAACCAAAGGAGGAGAATGTAAGAACATATGAGTCATATGTCAAAGTTTATTAACTAATATCTTTGTCCAAATTATGATTAGAAACCTTGGGTATGTACTTAATCTTAAAATCTGACTAGATTTAGTTGTGGTCGAGTCAAATTTGAAATTGAAAGACTTAAAAAATAGGAATATATATGTTCTTATTGTTCAAGGCAAAAGATTGAAGATTCTTGAAGGTTTTTTTAAGTTTATTTAGATCACATTCACATACCGAAATCACTTGGAGAAGTTTTAGAAGATATTTCAGGGAATTTAGGAGGTTTTAGGGTAAAAATGGTAAAACTATAATTAAATAGTTAAAACGATCGTTCTCTAGAACTTATGCTAGATGGAATATTTGATCGGCACTTGATTTTGTTATGTGTAAAACAAAGTCGAGAGTTATCGATCAATCGTTTTTTTAATTGATCGATCACTTGAAGTATCGTGTGTAAAACAAACAATGAACAATCGATCATTGTTTGAAATGATTAATCACTTGCAGGACTAGTTACCCTAATTAAATCATTCCAAATTCAATTTATTTTCTTGTTGAAGCCAAAAACGTAAATCGGTTTGAAGAACTATATAAAGGATCAGAAGTCACGAATTTTGAGAGAGGAAAATATAGAAGAAATGAAAGAATAATGTTTTCTACCTTTTGCATATTATTTTCGAAAGAGGATTTTACATGAAGCTTTGAGTTGAAGATCGATGATGAATTCATAAAGTTATTCACAACTAAGAAAAAATTTCACATAGAAGTTTCAAAGATAAGTTACAACATATCTTTAATAGGAGATTTAATATTCCAAGAGACCAAAGTCAAATACAACAAGACGAGCTCCTTCAAGGCCAGAAAAAGATAACAACAAAGTAAGGAGGAAGAAAAAGTTTAAGTACTTGAGGGAGAAGACTTAAAGGCTAGCAACAATAAAAATTTGTGGAGATCTAAACAAAAAAAGTGTGTTGTCAAAACAAAGGTTAGTTGTTTGCTTATGTCTATGTAATTGTCTTACTTGCTAATAGTGAAGGAACTGCTTTAATTTTTTACCCGAGTTTGGGTTTTTTACTTTAAATTGTTATGTGTTCATGTGTGGATTGAATGATTGCGGTTTGATTGATTGATAAATCAAGAGTACACTTTGAGAGAATGTTTATTATTTTAGCTATAGAAAAAAAATTTGTGGAAAGAGGCTAAAACTCGTAGTCTTTATATTTGTTATATAATTTGCCTAGGGACAATCTAGTGATCCACTAAGTTAGTGGACATATGTTAAACTCACAAGAAGTAGTTAATTCTTAGTATATTGCTTGTATGTCTAACGATGATACTCTATTTTTGCACTTGTGTTTATGTCATGTGAACATTGAAAAACTCCATAGAATATCTAGTGCAGGGCTATTGTTAAAGTTCACTAAGGATCTACATGTGTGAAGATATTTCGTCATGCAAAATGAGTAGATAATCTTTCCCTAAAAGACAATAAGCTAATGAACTATTATGTATTTCATTCAAACATATGTGAAATGCCTAAACCCATAGAGGGATGACATACTTCATTACTTTTATTGACAACTGGTCAAGGTTTAGGTACATGTATCTTAACAAAGAAATCAAATGCCTTGAAAATTTTTAAAGAATTTAAAACAAAGGTGGAGACTGAATTGGGCAAAAAGATCAAAATATGAAGGACTAATGGAGGTAAACAATATATTTCTCACCTGTTGAAATATTTTTATACCATGTCCAAATAATTGATTTGGTACTAGACTCTATGACGTAGGCTGACAACAGGTGATTAATCGCTCATGGGGCCCTATCAATTGCTCAATGATCTATTGTACACTCCACTCTTCTAGTGTCATTTCTCCATATATATCAAAGCTAATTGGTTTATATCAATACCTCTTGTGGCAAGCTTAGCTAAGAGTGCATTTTGATCTTAATGAGAACTACTAGTGGGTATAGGAGAAAGAAATAAATTCATAAAATTAAACCCAAGGTACATATGAGAGATTTTTAAAATTTCAGACTGAGGAAATAAAAAATAGGGTATTTAAGAGATTTTTGGGTCCATATAGACGTGTTCTTCTTTTTTGAAACTCTTATTTGATTTTTTTCAAAGCTAAAGAGCGTGCCTTTATTACTTGAAAATTCAACCCAAACCGTTCCATTTACAAGTGTATCATTCAATCAATCAGCATCTCTTAGCTACACAAAAATGTAAAGAGTATTATTTAATTCAGTTATATGACTTCTGCAATAATTCAAAAATAAGTACCTTATTGCATAGTGCGGGTACATGACATTAAAAACCGGCTATCTATAATAAAGAGCTCGTTTTAAATTCATTGGAGAGGGATCTATCTAAAAAAAAGCAATGTTATTGTGCCATTAACTTTTGCACGTTAAAATTCTATATCATTTCAACACGATGAGTTGGGTCTTTAATAATATTAAAATAATGAAATAAAGTTTTAACGTGTAAAAGTTAAAGTTGCACAAACATTTTTCAGCTAAAAATATTCCCTTAGGATATACTAAAAGGTGTGTCTTGAAAGGCTTTTTAGAAATATAGCCGATAAAATGCGTAACAAATAAAGGAATTGTATGCACCTTTCCAACTTTGCTTCTTTTATTCGCCCCACGCAACGTCCAGCACAAGTGTTGCTTGTATCAATCAAGACGGGTCACTACTAATTTTAGAGCCAGCAAGATTTTATTGCAAACGTGCCATATATATGTTGCCCTACTTGTGATTCATGACACGCAACCTAGGTCCCACTTGCCTAATTAAAGGACTGATAGGGAATCTCCTTTATAAAACTTTTTTTCTGTATGATTTAATTCCAAAACTTTAAGGACGGACTTGCTTAACGTTCATGGCTAGGTGGCTAAGTTCGTTTTAACTTGGATTAACCGACTAGTTTAAGCCGGTTCGACTTTAGGAAGAATGAGAAAATTTGGGTTGGAAAGTAGGTGAACTTTGGTAGAGCTTTGTTCAACCAGGCCAAACCAATTTTTAAAACTCTTGTTAATATTTGAAAAATAGACGTAGACAAAGGATTTTTCGTGTCCATCTAATATAAATATGCGTAAACTTTTCTTAGTATTTATCCATTTTTGCCTATGTTTGTGGTGACAACTAGGATTCATGTTACCATTTAAAATGGGTGGACAGAATTTGCGTTTGTCCATGTCTACAGCCACATATTGGAGTGAACAAAATTAATTGGTTTAAATAAAGACAAGGATACACATGGACAGGACAACCGACATTCATGAACACCCTTACCATTAGGCAATAATAGAGTCAACCAACTGGCGTGCTTGTAAGAATTGAGTTAATTATAAAAGTTCAACATGAATTTTAAGTATTCTTTTATAGAATAATGTGTTCAAATATCCATGATTAGATTGATTTATGTAAAGAGTATGTAACTTAAAGAACCACCAGGATATCCTTCACAGATTAGGAGGAAACATACTTCATCAAAATCAAGAGAAAATCGTAACGAAAAAGGCAGTAATAGTAAGAACAAATTCTAGTGCTATTTTTCTTCCTTTGATTCTTTTGTGCTTCATTTAGTTCCTTTTTTTGTCTTAATATGTAGGGGAGTTTTCAGATGCTTTTTGTATCTTTCTCAGTCCAGCTCCGGGCTAAGGAGGGTCTTATTTTTTATGTATCATTTCTTCCCTTTTAGCTAATATAATTTTTGATTTACCAATTAAAAATTGATACCACTTGACCTAATTTTTGGTCAATTTTATGATGGATTAAGTTTTGACTACTAACCTGTTTGCCCCTGATCCGGCTGGCTAAGCACTGGAAATCAGTTGATAGCTTCTCGTGGCTGGCCCAACCCATCTTGAGCAACGTTTGTAATTCTTTCTGTAGAATGTACCTCAAAGATCTTAACCAATGACGAATTTTTAAATGTGCCCATCTGAAATTAGTTAAAAATGAGCATGTTGCATAGGGGCACGTGACATTAAAAACCGGGCTCATTGGAAAGGGGTGTATTAAACAGGATACTAAAATGCATGATTTAAACACATAGAAGTGTTTTTCATGTTCAGCTATTATAATGAACAAGTCTAAAGATTACACGTAAAGGTTTCATTTTTAAGATTGACAATATACGTACTAGCGCATATTAATATAAATATTATTTATACTAATATAAGCTAACATGTGTATAATTAATCTTGAAAATAAATATTTACATGCATTTTTTACATGCTTGGCTCGTGGTGAGCTGTGCTTCCCTATAAAATATAGCCAATAAAAAGCGTAAGAAATAAAGGAACTGTATGAACCTTTTCCAACTTTGCTTCTTTTGTTCATGGGCCCTACTCAACGTCCAGCACAAGTGTTGCATGTGTCAATATCAAGACGGGTCACTGCTAATTTCTATGTTACCCTAATTGTAATTGATGACACTCGACCTAAGTCCCACTTGCCTAATTAAAGGACTGGTCGGGAATCTTCTTTTTAAAATTTATTTTTAAAATATTATATAATTCTTATAAAGGGAACAAATCTTTTCTTTTCATCATTTGACTCTTCCCTCGTGATATGTAATCTTATGGAATATTCTCTTGGGATATGTAATCGTATGTAATATTCTTATGAGATTTACCCTAGATCTGTATCCTAGGGTCTCTCTAATATATATGATGTACAACACCAATATACATTTACCATTCAAATCCTCTTCATGGTATCAAGAGCCAGATCAAGCTAAAGCCCTTCCTATTTCCTCTTCCCAACATACCGTGAGACCCTCCCTCCCTACTATATTTTCTTTATCACCCCTCGAGCCCATCACCCTGTGTTAGAACTCTCCTTGTTCCTTTCCCATCACCTTTTCGCTCTTCTCATTACTTCCCCTATCCCTCTCACCTGCTGCATCGAGCCCATCACCTTGTGTCGCTTCACTGTTCACCATCTCCTTCTCACATCTCCTTCTCACCAATCTCTTCTCCTTCTCACTGTTACTCGCCTCCGCTAGCCCAGTCGTTGGCCTCCCACATTCACTCTCCGCCCATCCACCACTCCTTGCACCTTCCCCCCAATCGGCCCTCTCCACCCTCTGCCCGTCCATAGCTTCCTGCCCCTCACCACCGATCGCTCATTCTCCGATTTTTTCCCTTCACTTTCTGCTCGCTCTACGGCCAGCTGCCCCTCTCACCCTGCATCCCGACTCGTGCCTCCCTATCCTCCGGCCAGTCTTCTCCTCTCGCCCCCTGTCGTCCCTTCGTGACCAGCCCCCCTCTCCAGCAAAGATCCCACCTTTCTTTTCCCCTCCCAACCTCTGTTCGTCCCCTTCCTCCCCATGGATCCCTTAGCCTCTCCAATGCCCACCATTGCCTCCAACTCATCTGACACCCCACTGCCAGCTACTCCTCCCACCGCAGCTGACTTCCTCCAGACCGTCCCTACCTCCATTAAGCTTCTCGTCTCCAACCTGGCAAGCCTCATCACCATCCGCCTCGACGGTTCCAACTTCCTGGTCTAACGCACGACCACCGCCTCCGTTCTGAATGCCTATCACCTTCTCCCTATGTCGACAGTTCTCTGCCATGTCCCTCACCAGTGGACTCTTCTACCCGGCCTTCCTACTCCGATTGGATCGCAACGGACCACCACCTACTTGTGTTTCTTCGGGCCACCATCGAGCCGATCTCGTTCGCCACTTCCTCACCTGCACCACTGCGGCCGTCCTCTGGACCGCTGTCGCCGCCAGATACTTGTCCGCCTCTCTGGCAGCCATCATCCACCACATGGGAGAGCTCCGCCGCTACAGCTTCGGCCCAACCTGCATGGCGGCCTACCTCGGCCAGATCCGCTAGTTGGTCGACCAACTGGCTGTCGTCGGCATTCTGGTCAATACGCTGACTTACTCCATCAAACTCTTGCTGGAATCCCTCCCGACTACTCCGCCGGCATTCGTGCTTGAGGCACCCTCGTCCCTCTTGCCGAACTGTGAAATCTCCTCCTAGCCAAAGAAGTAGCACTCAAACTCCAGCAAGCCGCTCCCACTAGACCACAGCTAGCCCACCCCACAGCCCTCCATGTCGCCATGGGTAGCTCTCCCTCCGCCGTTGCCACCTCCAGTCAGCAAGCCCTCCTTGGTCCCCTCATAGCGGCCTGTTGGCCAACTTCTCCTCCGCCCCCCCTCGGGTGTCCCGCCGGCCACCACGGCCCCCTCACCGGCCACTGCTATTGCCTTTGCAGCCCCTGGACTGCTTCCCACTCCCCCTGTAACTTACTATCGACCTCCCCGCCCCAACTTTCGATGCGGGGGTGGGGGCAACCTGCGCTACAGTCGCGGGCATGGTGGTTTTCGTCCCTCACGCCTTGCTTGCCAAATCTATGGTTCCTCTGACCACAATGTCATCAAATGCAATGCACGTTACAATGCCTCCTACATGGGTCCCACTGGGAACCTTGCCCTAGCCATGAGTGCTCAAGGAGGGATCCAACGCCCTTCTAATTGGCTCCTAGACTCTGATGCAAGCAATCACATCACCCCGAACGTGACCCAACTCACCTCCCCCTCTCCCTACCCTGGCCCCCCTTACGTAAACATAGGTAATGGCCAATCCCTTCAAGTCTCTTCCACTGGCAGCACCTCCCTCACCCTCTCCCATTCTACACTCCACCTACTTACTATATCCTCTACACACCTTCTATTGCTCACAACCTCCTCTCAGTCCACAAAATTACACGTGACAATGACTATTCTCTAACCTTCTCTACCTCTGATGTGTCTATCCAGGATAACTAGATTGGTCATCTCCTCTATCGTGGTCCAAGTTAGAACGGTGTATACCCACTCTCCCCCGCCCCCCCCCCCCCCCAAGTGCCTTCACCGCCACTACCTCCTCCTCTACCACCTAGCATCAACGACTTGGCCACCCCGCATCTACCACCTTCAACACCATAGTCTCTTCTTTTCCTTTTCCTGTTACCAAAATAAAACACTTAGAGTATAATAGTTGTCATGTTAGCAAATCTCATAAATTGCCCTTCTCCCACTCCCATCGTTCTACCACTCGCCCCATAGAACTCATCCACTCCAATCTTTGGGGACCCTCCCCGGTCACCTCTTTCCTTGGCTATCAATATTATATCATCTTTGTAGACAACTACTCCCGCTATACTTAGCTCTATCCCCTCAAACTTAAGTCTGATGCTTTTGACACCTTCCTTACCTTTCAATCTATGGTCAAAAATATATTCCCCTATCGTATCACCACCTTTCGTTCCGATAATGGCCGCAAATTTATCAATTCCCGCTTCACCTCTCACTTCCACACTAACCGACTAGTTCAGGCCAGCTAAGTTCATGGCTAGGTGGCTAAGTTCGTTTTAACTTGGATTAACCGACTAGTTCAGGCCGGTTCGACTTTAGGAAGAATGAGAAAATTTGGGTTGGAAAGTAGGTGAACTTTGGTGGAGCTTGGTTCAACCAGGCCAAACCAATTTTTAAAACTCTTGTTAATATTTGAAAAATAGACGTAGACAAAGGATTGGTCGTGTCCATCTAATATATATATGCGTAAACTTTTCTTAGTATTTATCCATGTTTGCCTATGTTTGTGTTGACAACTAGGATTCATGTTACCATTTAAAATGGGTGGACAGAATTTGCGTTTGTCCATGTCTACAGACACATATTGGAGTGAACAAAATTAATTGGTTTAAATAAAGACAAGGATACACATGGACAGGCCAACCGACATTCATGAACACCCTTACCATTAGGCAATAATAGAGTCAACCAACTGGCGTGCTTGTAAGATTTCAGTTAATTATAAAAGTTCAACATCGGTTTTAAGTATTCTTTTATAGAATAATGTGTTCAAATATCCATGATTAGATTGATTTATGTAAAGAGTATGTAACTTAGAAAACCACCAGGATATCCTTCACAGATTAGGAGGAAACTTTTCATATGCTTTTTGTATCTTTCTCAGTCCGGCTCCGGGCTAGGAGGGTCTTATTTTTTATGTATCATGTCTTCCCTTTTAGCTAATATAATTTTTGATTTACCAATTAAAAATTGATACCACTTGACCTAATTTTTGGTCAATTTTATGATGGCTTGAGCTTTGACTACTAACCTGTTTGCCCCTGATCCGGCCGGCTAAGCACTGGAAATCAGTTGATAGCTTCTCGTGGCTGGCCCAACCCATCTTGAGCAACGTTTGTAATTCTTTCTGTAGAATGTACCTCAAAGATCTTTGCCAATGACGAATTTTAAATGTGCCCATCTGAAATTACTTAAAAATGAGCATGTTGCATAGGGGCTCCTGACATTAAAAACCGGGCTCATTGGTAAGGGGTGTATTAAGCAGGATATACTCAAAGGCATGATTTGAACAGGAAAGTGTTTTTCATGTTCTGTTATTATAATGAGCAAGTGTAAAGATTATATGCGAAGGATTTATTTTGAGATTGATAATATACATATTAGCGCATGTTAATGTAATTATTATTTATGCTAATATGAGCTAACATGTGTATAATTATTCTCAAAAATAAATATTTTATATATATTTTTTACGCTTAAGAAAAAAACTTCCTTTGAACAACTACGTGGAAAATATAGACAATAAAAAGCGTAATAAATAAAGGAACTGTATGAACCTTTTCCAACTTTGCTTCTTTTGTTCATGTCAATATCAAGACGGGTCACTACTAATTTCTAAGTAGAGCCAGCAAGATTCTATTGCAAACGTGTCAAATATATATTGCCCTAATTGTGATTGATGACCCTCAGCCTAGGTCCCACTTGCCTTATTAAAGAACTGGTCGGGAATCTGCTTTTTAAATTTTATTTTCTGAATATTATATAATTCCAAAATTTTAAACACCAACTTGCTTTGCTTATCGATCCCGGCTCAGTGGCTAAGTTCGTTTAAACTTGGATTAACCGACTAGTTCAGGCCTGGGTAAGAATGAGAAAATTTGGCTTTGAAAGTACACCGCTCTCTTGAAACTCGGTTTAGCCCGGCCAAGCCAATCTTTAAAACCTCTCGTTAATGCTCAGTAGACAGGGCATACGACTGGTAAGTAGAGGCCAGTGTTCACAAGCAAAAAATAGATGTAGATAAAGGGTTATCCATGTCTGTCGGCTATATTTATAATCTCTTTTTCGTATTTATCCATGCCCGCCTGTGGCAGACAGGCTTGGACAAATAAGATCCCTATTATGCTTTAAAATGAACGGACACAGATGTTTGCATTTGTCCATATCTACAACCGCCTATTAAAGTGGACAAAATAGTTTGTTTAAATATAGGCATGGATACAGACGGATATGGCAATGGATATTGGTGAACACCCTTACAAGTTGGCAATAAAGAGTCAACCAACCGGCATGCTTGTGAGAATTGAGTTAAGGAAGTTCAACATGGTTTTATGTATTCGTCTGTAGAATAATGTGTTCAAATATCAGGATTAGATTGATTTAGTTAAAGAGTATGTTAACTTAGAGAACCACTAGGATATCATTCACCAGTTAGGAGCTGTGAATTAGTAGGGTCGATATATGAACACGCTAGCTACATTAGCATATGTGTACTAGTGCATCACTTGCATGTTATATGTGCCCCATCAATTTTTATGATCAATGGCTCCTGTTGTTCATCAGGAGGACCATAAATTCTCGAGCAACTTGGATGCTATGAAAATACAAGAGAGTTTGTATGACAGAACAATTTGTAAACCACTAGATAATTGCATGCTTGACAAAGTTGGGTCGACAATGTGACGGCTCCTTCCCATTCTGAACAGTCTATAAATTGCTCAAACTTGCTCGCAGTGGTACATCATTTATGATTAAGCGAGGGTTTGATAACAAGTCCCAACTTCTACTCAAACAGTACATGACCAACACTAGGAAAGATCATCTTGTGCAAGTTAACTAGACTTTCTTATATCCTCGTTTGATCTGTAATACTGGACAAGAGGTTCATCAAAACCTTCACCTCATTAACCTAAAGCTCCTTGGATTGTTGTTGTAGTGCTTTCTTCCTCAATATAGCTACCATTTGGTAAAACTGTGCGTGCTCGTAATACCTAAACCTTCATCAAAGGAAGAATATATTTTCTCCAAAATGTTTGGATATTATATATTGCAAGGATTGTAATTTTTGTTTGATTATTATAGATGTTCACAAACTTACTCTTAATTTATCAACAATCATGTTCCACATTAATTAGCCATCTTGGATCACAAAGAGGATATTTCCCTTCACCCCGAATTTGATAAATTGAACGCTAGCATAACATGGAAAAGATCAATAAGACTGCGGCCAAATATGGCCTATAAGGCCCAAGAACATGGGGTAAGCTTGCGTCATGATCTTATGAGAAGAATGACTTTGTTTGCATGTGATTGGGCTTAGTACCAAAGATTTACAATTGTTTCACTTAAACAAAAAATTTGGGCAGCACAAAACCGGCCATGAGATTCCCTCCTGCCATGTGGCCCATTCCCCCAATTCTAATCGTCTTATGCAAAGCCGGCAATATTACTTACATATAGGACTTATTGTACGACAAGTCCGCATCTCCAACGAAACCTGCTACCAACTGCAGATGCATTTCTCCCAAGTCTCAATGGGAGCTTACTCGGTGAGAAGAAAGCCTGATCCCACCAGCAAGAAGTCCACCACAAGTGGTTCCCTCTCAAGACCAAAGCCACCCTCTTCAAAGGAACCTGCAATAATCTGGTCCAACTCAGCCTTCACACCGGATGAGTGCTCAAGCGTGGGCAGCAACCATATGGCTAGCTTATCGCGTGCAGCATCAAGGAAGAAACAGGCGAAACCATTGCCAGCTAGCTTTGGTGAGGAGGAGCTACGGTTAAGAGAAGAGTTGGCGAGGGAGGTCGAGAAGGAGCTCGAGCGCGAACTCATGGAGGGGATACTAGTCGTTGTTCGCCGGCTTAGCGACTTGAAGGCGCAACAAATTGCTCGTGGCCTCAAGAGAATGGGGTCCAATAATGCAAGAACATGTGATGATGGTGATTATGATGTGCATGGCGGATTAAATGGTTATAATCCGAGCAGATAATGAATTAATGTCCAAGAACTAGGCAAAGGATCGAGGTTCTAATGGCAGTGAGAGAGAGATAAAAGTCCTAATTTCTTGATGTTGAATTGGAGATTGGGAGGCTAACTGCAGCACCATTTGCATCAAGTTCAGATAGGTTATTAGACATTTCAGATTTCGTTTTGATAATTCATTAGACATTAATTATTTATTAATTTTTATGTGATTACAAACTAAAAGAGCTGTATATGCGGCCAGATTATGTGAACTAGAATGAGACGAGTAAATGGAGAATCTGATCAAGAATTCACTTTATGTGATTGTTCTCTTTCTTGCCTGAATAGATGAAAGAAATTCTCTTAATATATGGTTTCGTACTGAAAAATGTTTTCCTGACCAGATTGGACAGACAAATCACATATACATTGATGTCATCTAAAGTCATGCAAAATGTTCTGTTAGTGAAATCGGAATGTTCAACTCGATTCAGCCTTTTAGCTAACTAGCTTTTCTTCAACTTGGTTTAGCCTTTTTGCTACCAGCTTTGGCCTGAAAATATTGTTTTAAGTCCACATTCTAGGCGATTGAAGACCCATTAATTGTTGGAGGCATGACATCCAATTCCCTTTTGCAATAGTTCTCTTTAACTTCCAAGTAAAAATGGAGTCAAAACCAGTTAACTGTTGCATTGCTTTTCAAATCATTCTCACTTTCGGAGCGTAAGCATAAATTAAGATGTAAATCATTCATACAATTCAAGGTTGAGTGCACATAGAACTTGGAATAGCACCAGAAAAGTTTCGAAGTGCTAGAGATGATATGACATGAAGATCAATTAATTTAAAGTGACTTGACAAGGAGCTATTCTTCCAAACAGAAGCCGGTACCATTTATCACTTTCTTTAAAGGCCTCAATCTTATTTCTGTAATAACAGATTGTGCTGTTCAAAAGGCACCCATCTAATTGTCTTTAAGCTTCCAGACCTGTGAACAGTGTGAACCCATGCCCTTCTCTATTCAGCAGTTATTTTTTATTCCAACAAACAGTGTTCTAGAAAGTGACAGATGCCAATTTTTTGAAAAAATTCAAAAAATAGACTTCAGAATAGGCAGAAATACAAAAATAGGCGGAAAATTCCAGAATTGCACTATTAAACTCTCACACATGAGAAAGTTCACTAAAAAGATGATTATGTCCTTAGAGACTTTCAAACTAAAAGTGGGCAATTACCAATTATAAGCAGGCGGTATTGATTAAATATTTGTTTAATATTCATTTGTAGATATAAATTATAAATGTTTAAAATAATTACTTGGTTTTGATGAGTTTATGCTACTTATAACAAATTATTACAAGGAAAAGGGGAAGGAGAAGGTGCATTTCTAAGCATCCGACATTGCCATATTATATGAGAGGGAGTCCCTCAGCCCAAGTTGACATATGCCTCCATACGGAAGCTTTAGGATCATTTTTGGACACACAAGATACACTAAAATATGTTCAAAGACTTATTGAAATGTGTTAATATAAAACTTACGCATCTCAACTGGAGCCACATACATTCTACAGGTAAATTTATGTTAAAATGTATCAACATAAAACTTGCGCATTCGATGTTCACTACAACAAATAAGATTATTTGCGACGTTTTTATTAGCGAAGCAAGCGTCACTAATAAAGGTTTTTTACGATGCTTAAATAAGTGTTGTATAAAAATTTACTATTTAGGATGCTTATGCTTAAGCATCACAAATACCTTTTTTTTTTAAATGTAAACTAAATTTTATTTTATGTACTATTGCGACGCTTTTGTGTAAGTGTTGCAAATATAGGTTATACAAAAGCGTCGCAAATACTATTATTTTTAAAAAATATAAAAACAAAATTTTATTTATGTACTATTTGTGATGCTTATATGTAAGCATTGCAGATAGGAGCCATATTTGTGACACTTTTATGTAAGATTCGAAAATAGTACCACTATTTTGGTACTATTTTTGACGTTTATATAAAAGCGTCGCAAATACTATTTATTTTTTTAAAATATAAATCTGCAACGGAAATGTTTGATGATGATATCATAACTCTAAGTTACTCATGGTTCAAGCAAGTCGTATGCCTCCTTCTGTCATCTAATTAACTCATACTTGGTCTTATGATGACGCGTGTAAGACTATTATCACATAAATGGGATTAAAGATATTAATTTACTTTTTTTTAATCTATAGCCCACGGAGCTGGGGCATGAGCCCAGTCTCATTTGTCTCACACAAATGAGACTAAAGAAAGTATTTAAATAGGTTATTTGAGATCTAGCGGCGTAAGGGGGCATGCAACCTATCTGTCCCCTAAGTTATCTGTGTCATCAGATTGAAATCTGACAACCCCACCTAGTCAGGGCTTACGCAAACAAGACTAATTTTATTTTTTTGAAATTTGATGACCTACAGAGTTGAGCCATGAGCGTGGTCTCACACAAATGGGACTAACAAAATTAATTTAATTTTTTTGATCAGAAATGGCAGAAGAGGACATACAACCTACATGTCCTCTTAATTATATGTCTCATTAGATCGAAATCCAACAACCCCACATAGCCGAGACTCACGCTGGCACGCGTGATCTTTTTCTTACATGAACATGACTTAAGAAATTAATTTTATATTTTTTTTAATTATATCATATATTTATATATTGTATATATAATTTAAATCACATATATTAAATATAAATTAATGTTTAAAATAAGACTATTTGCGACATTTATTGTTAAGTGTCACAAATAATCTAAGTATTTGCAATGTTTATTATTAAGCATTGCAAATAGTATTATTTTAAATATTAATATATTATTTAATTACACAATATATTATACAATATATGATATATAATTATAAAAATATTAAAATTATTTTCCCGCTGGCAACAAGAGAGGGGGGGTGGGAAGGAAGGGAGGGATAGTGGAAAGTCAGAATTTGGCATGAGGAGGAGGAGGAGAAGAAGAAGGGGTAAAGTAGGGGAAATTATTTTAATCTGTTTGTACATATTTATTATATATTTAAATAATATATTAGTTAATATAAATAACAAATATTAAATAAAAATAATATTATTTTGACGTATATATGTATTTGTCGCAAATAATTAGACTATTTGTGACACATACATTTATATGTCGCAAATAATTATTTTATTGGGGACATATATATGTATCTGACACAAATAACCAATAGTTATTTGAGGTTTATCGGTTTATACGTCGTAAATAACCATATTAATGGTGATGTACAAACCTATATGTCGCAAATAATTATAAATTATATCATTATATTTTATATAATAAATTTTATTTATATCAAATAATATATGATTTAACATATAAATACTAGATGTACAATTATAAAAAAGCTTACTATTTGCATCACTTATAAAAAAGCTTCATAAATATTGCTACAATTTGTGACGCATAGGCATTGCAAATATTACCAAAATAAAATTTAGTTTATTTTTTTAAAAATAATAATATTTGCAATGCTTTTGTATAAGCGTTGCAAGTACTATTTGTGACGCTTAAAGATAAGCATCGCAAATAGTAAATGGAAGGCAAAGATTTGCTCGTGTCCTTTTATTTTCCCCGCTATGCTTTGCCGTCATCGGGACATCGTTCCTCTCCTCTGACACCACCTTTGTCCCTTCTTCGTCGCAGTCGCCCGCTCCCTCCCCCCACTCCCTCTATGACACTAATGTGCAATCCGGCGCTGGAGAGTAGGGGATACGGGTCACTAAAGTCCGGCACCCCCCCACCCCCCCCCCCCGTTCCCCGACTATCTGCCCTCTCCTTTGCTCCGCCCAATATCATTGCTTCCCTTTCTTTCCACTCTCTCCTCTGCTGCCCCCAAATCTCACTACTACCTGTTAGAGGTGGGGAGAGGAGCCAGATTCTGCCTCACCTACCGAAGTCTGATGCCTCTCCCCTACTCCCTTCCCTCCTCTCCCTTGCTGCTACCTTAATGAAGTGATCACTTAGGAGCCCCTCACCCTACCCCCCCAGCAAGAGGTGAATTTTAATTTATTTAAAAAAAATTCTAATTAGTGATGCACAAAAAAAATGCCCCTAATAAGAGGTTTTTATTTTTCAAATAACTTTTGGTTTAACGATATTTTAATGTGTCGCTAATAATATATTATTAGTGGCACTTACCTACAGTTACAGATTCGCATTTATTAGTGATGTTTTTTTATAAAATATGTAACCCCCAAGATTTTTCATCACATTTTTCTAAAATCCATTGAAATTTTTTGCAACATAACAACAATAAATCAGGAAAAATGATGAAATATGAAACCTGTGAAAATAGTTCATAATTTAAAACATCATACATATATTTTTCCCATATGAAATTTTTTGCTCATTTGATTAAACATCGTACGGCCAAACTAAACATCCGCATGTGCTACTTGAAAATAGCGTACGAAATAATTTGATATGATCATAGATTTTAAATAACAAATCTCTCTTAGACAATATCCCTGATTACAAGTCCCATTAACAGTCCACAGTCTAATCCAAATCACAAGTCTAAAAAGCATAATCACCTTAATTCCCATCTCACCAATACATCAGATTGTGGCATAAATAATACTTGCAGTGAGTCAAGGATATACCTGAGTCAAAGGAAATCGATCCACCATAGAAATGAGCATCCATCTCTAGGAGCTCTCCGACATTGTAACACCCCGACCTAGAAAACCGGCCCGGACCAGGGGTTATTCGGAAAATAAAATTGGAGTTTATTAATATAAACAAAAAAATTAAAACCAGACCAACCAAGAGCGGTGAACTCTATGTGCTAGAGTTGTAACATTCCCTTACGTACTACTGAGCTTTAACTCTTCGTTGCGCATAGGTAAGAACAAACCTAATTTTATAACTAATTTGGATTGGGCCAATGTCGCCTTGTCGTTGGTTGCCTACGTACGTATTAGATAGCATCTACGATATTATACCGTTACGATAGGATCTGAACATAGTTCTGCCTAATGGCTAATACATGCATCAAACATCACAAAATCATACTTATATCTGAATAAATCATTTGGAATCAAACGAAAATCTTATAAATAATCGGAGTCGAATGGAAGCCAGTAAATCAATAGAATCACAACTATCACAAAGGTGAACAAAAAACTAGCAAAATCGCACGTGCCACTCTATGACATAACAGAGAAGAATACACAATAGAGTAGATTAGATCATATCATATCATATCATATCATATCAGATAGGAGCATACCAGATCACCACAGAGCAGATCGGATCACAACAGAGTATAACAAAGTAGATCGAATCAGAACATATCACCATATAGCAAATCATGTATCTTAATTAATATATTAGCAATACAAAGTAAGATGTGCATGCATATAAATCATATTAAAACGGAATTGTCAGAAATGCTTACTCTCCTGTAGTTCTGAAAGTAACAACCTTCGAAATTGCTCGTTTCCTCAAAGAGTTTCCCTTTCACATCTGAAGATGGTGGCCAAAACCTCCTCAAGCTCCAGAACAACTTTCTCATTACGTCCGAAGGCGGCGAACATATACTCCATTTAAACTGGGATGTTTCCCTCGTTGTGGTCCGAAGGCGATGGACATAACCACCCCTTAACTCAGGACACTTCACATAACCTATGCTTGTAGGTGGCAGACAAAACCTCTTCTACCCGGAGATACTTTTCTCTCAACGCACCCATAGGCGACGAACAGACCTCCCCCTTACCTTGAGACTCTTTTCTCTTTCTATATCCATAAGCTACGGACAGAACCTCCCCTTAATTCAAGGATGTATCTTACACTACGTGGCCCTTTGGTGGATGATGGAGCCGACCCTACTCGGGGCCACTTCCCTTGTTGTGGCCCAATGAAGGAGGACGGATCCTCCTCTTACTTCGGGCTACTTCTCTCTCTTTGGGGCTTGAGGGTGATGGGTAGATTCTCCTCTTGTCCTGGGGCATTTCTCCCTTATAGAGTCACTAACTTGAGGAATGGACACTTCGTTGCATACAACACCCTCTAATCAGCTAAGAATGCCTTTTAAATGGAAGAAAACGGATTTAGAACAACTCTGGAAACTCCCCCATTGGTATTAATGGGTGATGGGCAGGGTCTCCTCTTACTCCTAGGCGTTTTCCCCTTATTAAGTCACCAACTCAAGGAATGGACACTTCCATTGCGTAGAACATCTTCGAGTTAGCTAAGAACACCTTTTGAATGACTTGAACCGGACTTAAAACGAGTGAGAAATGAAGAAAAGAAGTTTCATAATGAATTTCAATTTGAAGGATCGATTATATATAGTGGAGCGAGGTGAACGCGTGTTTGACAAGTGTCTGACACGCGTATGATGTGTGACTGATACACATCAGACGAGCATCAATCTTCTAAAGTGTGCATCAGATGTGATTAAGTTTTTTTGACGCATCGCCATGTACTGCCACGTGGCAACTCATTTAGTAATTTTTTATTTCTTTCTTTTTCAGAACTTAAAAATTCAATATCTTCCTACCCTAAAATCAGAATCGCGCATTCTTCATACTGATGGAATCATATCGATGAGCCCTTCGAAACTAAACCCCATATCGGTAGGTTACTCTTTACTTTATATGTGGTTCCCGCCCATGTAGCACACTTTCTGATGTCGTAACTTTCACTCCCGACCTCCGTTTCATGTGTTCTTCAGTTTGTTATGTTCGTTATGTCAAGCTCTAACAAATTATAGGGATTCCATCCCTTAAAACCCCCCTAAAACGTATGTAAAATTATATACATACCCCTAACCCTCCAAGTTAAGTGTAATCAGAAAATAAGGTGTCCATTCTTCCCTCCTTAAACGAATTGCGTCCTCGCAATTTACACAAAAATACTTTTCAAAACACAACAAAATGAGAATAAAAATCCAACCATTAGTCGAATAAAAATTACAATCTAGAATCCAGTTGATTTACAATCGGACACAACATTCATAAGCACAATCTCATAAGTGATAATCGGGTAACATTATCCCGATAACTTATCGGATAAAATACATAATTTGATAGTCTAAATTCTGATAAAACACATAATCTGGTAGTTTATATTCGGATAAAACACTTGAAACATAATTCTGATTATGACTTTTACAGTAGATAGGCCATTATTCGGAGTCAAAACACAATATAGCAAAGCATGGTTAATGAAATCTATAGACACAATTCTAAAACCCATCAAAAACACAATCCGATAATTTGTGATCGGATAAAACACATAAACAAAATCCAATTATTAATTTAAATTTGGATAAATCATATCATACAAAATCCAATTATAAATTTTAAGATCAGATAAAATCATTTGACAGAATCAGAGCAGATTAAATCAGAGGAGAGCAAATAGATCAATCTAGAAATTTTTGGAATTAAATCATCTAATAGATCACATAATTTAAGATCAGATAACAGAATCTGAATATTATTTTCAAACTTACATAAATTTTTAGAAATAGAACAGACAGATCAGAGTCGTGATACCGAACGACGTTCCCCCCGACACTCATGGGGCAGCGAGAGGCTTAGAAGGATAAGAGTTTTCGCATTCATGCGCCAGAACCGATTTCTCAGTGGGTATCCAGACAAAGAATGCACTGATAATTCTAGGTTTTACCCCGTAACTACTCAAAAAGTGCACGTATTCAAAACATAATGCAATGCATGTAAATTATTTCAAAAATATGATATTTTTCCAGAAAACATGGCTAATAAGCATAAATTTAGAATTTCAAACCCCCTACATTGTAGGTTGAGTTAAAATCTAAAATAGATGCTAAGCAAAAAAATTTATGAAAATGATTATAATCTTTTTCAGAAAATTATTTTTCAGAAAAAGAATCATTCAGAAATAATTTAATGCATAAACATATGAACAAATTGTCGGTTCATCTGAGTTACGAGAAAACTAGAGTCGTGATACCAAACGGCGTTCCCCCCCATACTCATGGGGTAGCGAGAGGCTCAAAAGAATAGAAGTTTTCCCATGATGCTCCACACCTATATGCACGCACCAAAATCGATTATTTTCTCGGTGGGTATCCAGAGAGTGCAAGCACTCACGTATCATTTTATTAATCAGATCGGAAATTTTTATCAGAAGCAGATGTCACTCATAATCTTTTCACAGAATCATTCGAAATTCAAGACATCAGACAGAAAAGATATCAGAAATCAATCATACTCTTTTCACAAAGGCATTTGATCGAAAATCAAAGCGTCTGACAAAAAATAGACTTTTCACATTTAAATCAAAATGTATATTCCCGAGCAGAACTAGCTGGAGAGTGATCCACTAATACCACGTGTCCCACACTATGAGCAATTAGTGGTTCCTCCAAGGTAGTTCCACTATTTTTCTAAAAACAACTTTAAAAATGCACACATTTCAAGAGTAAATCTTGTGTCAAGCCGTAGAGCTATCCACCAACACCTCACGTCCTATTCCGTGGTGTGTAATGGTTTTTCCTTGGCAACTCTACCGCTTTTTTAAATATATACAGTTTATAAGCAAATGAACTTTTTTCAACACATCGGCAGAAATAACGCTAGAGCTACCCACGAACACCTCACATCCAATACCATTGGTGTTTCGTGGTTTCCTCTAGGTGGTTCTACCGTCTTGCAAAACAAATCTTTTAAAATTTCAAATTTTAGATATTTCAAAGTTAAATTTTTTATTTCAATATACCGGTAGAACTGACTCTAGAGTTTTCCACTGATACTCACATCCCATACCATTAGTGTTTCATGGTTACTCTTAGATAGTTTCACCGTCTTTTAAAAACAGATAAATTTTTTAATCAAATGAATTTTCTAAAATAGACGATTCAAAATAGAATTTTTATTTTGATACCCCTATAGAATTAATCATAGAGTCTTCCATTAATGCCTCATGTTTCATACCACAGGCGTTTGCGGTTACTCCTTGGTAATTCTACAGTTGTAAATTTAACATATTATTTGAAATTTGATGTCACTAAAATAAAATTATGTAACAGATTCAAAACAGATATTTCTAATTGATTCAAAATCAAAATTCATAAAATCAGAATTCTAATTAGATCAAACACCATACATACAAAACAAAATTTCGAATCATTCCTAAATTACAAATCGGAATTCACAAAAATTGGAGCCCATCGAGAATCTGATGTAACACATGCAAAACAAAATTTCAAATCAAATTTGATACAATTGATTTAGAACAGAATTGTCAAACCATTTTTGATTAAAAATTAGAATTCATAACATCGTAGTTTGTATTAAATCAAATGTCATATATACCAAATAGAAAGTTCAAACCCAGAATTCGTATTCAATCCAATATCACAGTTGAAACAAAATTTAAAATAAATTCCAATAAAAAATCGACAATCATATCAAACCGAGAAGTGAAACAGTATTTTCAATAATAACTATTTCAAAAGCAAAATTCATAAAATGGGAGATTATATCAATCCGAATACAAGTAGGACATAAATTCCAGATTGCGTCTAATTAAACAAATCAAAATTTATAAATATCATATTTAAGAGCAATTTCAATGCCCTGCTAACAAATCAAAACCCGATACCGCTTATTCGTAGCAAAATTTCTGAATCATTTTAGATTCAAGAGCAAATTTTAAAAAATTGATTATCGTATCCAATCCATTTCAATACATGGAAAATATAAGGTATAAATCTTAAATTCGAAGCAACACAATCAGAACAAGATTCGATATTAATTCCGATTAAAAATCAGGATTCAAATCTAATCAATTTATATTTTTAAAACAATTTCCTCTCGCAGACAGAGAAATGCATTGATACCATTTGTAACACCTCAACCCGGAAAACTGACCTAGACCGAGGGTTGTTCGAAAAACAAATTTAGAGTTTATTAAAATAAACAAAAAAATTAAAACAAGACCAACCGGGAGCGGCGAACTCTCTGTATCAAAGTCGTAATGTTCCCTTATGTACTACGGAGCTTTAACTCTTCGTCGCGCGTAGGTCAGAACAAACCTAATTTTATAATTAATTTGGATTAGGCCAACATCACCTTGCCATTGGTTGCCTACATATGTATTGGATAACATCTACGATATTATACCAATACAATCATATCCGAACGTAGTTCTGCCTAACAGCTAATACAGTCATCAAACATCACAAAATCATACTTATATATGAAAAAATAATTCAGAATCAAATGAAAATCTTATAAATCATCGGAGTCAAATGGAAGCCAGTAAATCAACAGAATCACAACTATCACAGAGGTGAACAAAACACTAGCAGAATCACACGTGCCACTCTATCACAGAGTGGAGCAGAATACACAACAGAGCAAATTAGATCATATCGGATCCTATCAGATTAGATTTCATCCGACCATACCAATCATATCATATCAAAGCATATTAGATCACCACATATTAGATCGGATCATAACAGAGTATATCAAAGTAGATTGAATTGGAACATATCACAATATATCATATCATAGCAAATCATGTTTCTTAATTAGTATATTAGTAATACTAAGTAAGATGTGCATGCATATAAATCATATTAAAATGGAATGTCAGAAACGCTTACTCCCCTATAGTTCCGGAAGTAACGACATTTGGAATTGCTCATTTCCTCATAGCGTTTTCCCTTTCAGGTCCGGAGATGGCAGCCAGAACCTCCTCAAGCTCTGGAACAACTTTCTCATTACATCTGAAGGTGGTGGATGGACACTCCCTTTAAATCAGGATGTTTCCCTCGTTGTGGCCCGAAGGCGATGGACATAGCCTCCTGTTAACTCGGGACACTTCACATTTCCTGCGCTCGTAGGCAGTAGACAAAACCTCCCCTACCCGGAGATACTTCTCTCTCAACACGCCTATAGGTATAGACAAACCTTCTCCTTACCTGGAGACTCTTTTCTCTTTCCGTATTCGTAAGCTACGGATAGAAACTCCCCTTAATTCAATGATTTGTCTCTCACACTATGTGGCCCTTCGATGGAGGATGGAGCTTACCTTACTCGGGGCCACTTCCCTTGTTGTGGCCTGACGACGAAGGACGAAGCCTCCTCTTACTCCGGGCCACTTCTCTCTCTTTAGGGCTTGAGGGCGATGGGCTGATTCTCATCTTACCCTGGGGTGTTTCTCCCTTATAGAGATGCCAAATCGAGGAATGGATGCTTTCATTTCATATAACACCCTCTAATTAGCTAAGAACTCCTTTTGAACGAAAGAAAACAGACTTAGAACGACTGCAAAAACTCCTCCCTTGGTATTAAGGATGACATACAAGATTTCCTCTTACTCGTAGGCGTTTTCCCCTTATAGAGTCACCAACTTAAGAAATGAACACTTCCATTGCATAGAACATCTTCGAATTAGCTAAGAACGCCTTTTAAACGACTTGAATTGGACTTAAAATGAGTGAGAAACGAAGAAACGAAGTTTCAGAATGAATTTCAATTTAAAGGATCGACTATATATATTGGAGCGAGGTGAACGCACATTTGATGTGTGTCTTACACATGTGAGTCTTCTGACACACATCAGTTTTTCTGATGCATCGCCACAATCTGCCATGTGGCAACTCATTTAGTTTTTTTTTTATTTATTTCTTTTTCAAAACTTAAAAATATGATAACTTCCTAACCCGAAGTCAAAATCGTGTGTTCTTCGAACCGATGGACTCATATCGATGAACCCTTCAAAACTAGACCCCACATCGGTAAGTTATTACATACTCTATATGTAGGTCCTACCCATATGGCATGCTTCCCAATTTCATAACTTTCACTCTCGACCTTTGTTTCGCGTATTCTTCGATTCGTTATGCTTGTTATGTCGAGCTCTAACAAAATACGGGGATTTCATCCCTTAAAACCCCTTAAAACTTAACTAAAATTATATAATTACCCCTAACCCTTTGGGTTAAGCGTAATCGGAAAATGGGGTGTCACAGACACAAACCTGCAAAAGCCTCCCGACCATTAGGGCTAACAAATAGGGTAAATGAGTATTTTAATGCTCAATAGGAAAATACCCAGTAGGATAGTTTAAACAGTGAACTCAGTAAGTTCATACATAGATGCATTCATGCAACTCAAAATGAAGCAGGCATCCATATAATAAACATGCACATACTACAATCATGCCAAATACATACCATCAAACCAATGTCATACTTACACTCTTAATCCGAGTCTTGCCAACTTACTCATATAATTGTACACTTACTCATATAACTTATACATACCCGTACAATCTTACTCGTATGATGTAACTCGTACAGTCTTACTTGTACGACCTTACTCGTACAATCTTACTCCAATTCTTACGCTTAGAGTCTTGCTAAGAAACTTACACATACTCAAAAATATACATACTCACTCATACAGTCGTACACATACTATCAACCACTGAATCATACTACAATTAATAAACTTTAGTGTCGAAAAGGAAAGGAATGTCACTGGGGCATCACCTTAACCTCCGGGGAGTGACTAGACATCATGGACTCTTCCAAAAACAAGGCACACCAATGATCATGGGGCACAAGATCAAATAGGTAAGAGCAGTTCCATGATACTACTTACCTAATTGTGCAAATATAAATGCCCACACTTTAGGGGTCTTATAGTGCCACTTAGGCAGAAATCATACAACACTCTCAAAAGAGCATTAAACGTCTAGGCTTAATACAACACACATACCAAATCGAAAACATACATCACTTTCAATAGAGCATCAGATGTCTGGGGCTCAAATACAACACACAAACAACATCTTGCAGGATAAATACCATAGCAAGACATGAGAAATGCTCAACCAAATCATTATCGGCTAGCTCAGACACGGAACTTAATCCATCAAAACTCTCAGGTCTCAAACTCACAATGCTAACATATTAGTTTTTTTTAAAATTCATGTTTGAATTAAGTTATGCGGTACAATTATGTCATAAAAACTCTTAAACATACAGTGATCAAACCAAAGTTGAGCCTTATTTGAAACCCTAATTCGTTAGGATAGCATACTTCACTTAACCCGCCCAACTCACAACATAACTCATCGTACACCAAAATCTAACATATTCATACAATCTCTGACATCCACCTTATGGCCAAAACATCTTACTCGAAAATCATCAAACTGAGCTCCTCATAGCCAACCCTAGTTATCACCCTCTTACTTATACCTCACTTATTATGCTTACTTTTCACTTCATAATATGTACGTTATGCTTGCACAATTATGCAACACTCTTACTGTCTGACAATCCCCCAACATATGCTCTTGTCCAAACCACACTAATCTACTCTAATCCTCACCCGTTAAACTTACATCCTCCATCTTCTGTCATATGGTTACACACCCACATCCAATGCCATACCAATCCTCTGTCACCTCTTACCATCCATCACCCATATTTTGCCCCCCCCCCCCCCCCCCACACACACACACACATATCCATCACACAGCCATATAGCCATCATACATACGTATGTCCATCACACATACATATAACATACACATATTTCCATGCATATCTTACCAACATACTCGCTAGCCATCACTAGCACACATATTTCACATATGTAGCTTACCAACATACTCGCTAGCCATTACTAGCACACACATATTCCACATACGTAGCTTACCAACATACTCATTGGCCATCACTAGCACACACATATTCTACATTCATCAACCATACTTACAGCTCACATGCATGTCATATGCATTTCAACATGGCATAATTTATCCTCTTACATCATGCAAACAAATCACAATTTAACATCCAATCATCAAATCTCAATCATACTAGCATGCTTCGACACATTCAAAGCATACAATCCTGAAATTATGAGTTCAAAGCTCCTCTACCTCATAATCCATGACATTTGATTACGAGCACACAACAGTGGCGGTGTTGACAGCGGAGTTGGCTGCCAAAAGCATTGCCAAGCTAAGAAGTTGCTATCCCGAGGGTTTAGGAAGCACCGGAAGCAATCATGGCCAAATGCGGGTGACACATATCAATGTGGCAAAATCCACGATCCACGCATCATACTAGGGAATCTGGGAGAAAGGTCGTACCAAAGGAAATAGTGGTGCAACTAGAAGTCGAGGGTGTACTAACTAAAGATCGGTCAACGGCTGAGAAGTACTCAGCCGGCTGTAAGACATTGAAGTCGGTCGTGGACAACACCCAATGGCATCAATTTCACATCTACAAGGGCCCACATAAGGGCGGATGGCGTGGGGTAATACTCGAGGACGGAGGAGAGGTGGATGTTTTGGTGGTCAACTCAAACGGTGCCATCCAATGGTTAGGCGGCACAAAAGAAGTGCCTAAACTGTGAAACGCACGCATGGCCACTTGCACACGCGGCCAAAAGGTGACTCGAGGGGAAGAGGGGCATATCTAGGGTAGCGGGGCCATCGTCGTGCCATGGCTGATGGAGGTAACCCTCACTGTCACTAGGTCGAGACAAATCGAACCAAGTCTAGTCGAAGGCCGTTCTGTAGCCAGTGGTGGAAAATAGCGAATACGCAGTCAATAGTACATAAAAAATTGACAAACAAAGAGGGACCACAAAATGGCGACCCCAGTCGTCACCTAGCCGGAGCAACAACGCACATAGGCCAATTGGCCAATGGCTGATCGTTGGCGGTGAACCCACTATCGATGGGCCAAGAAGGAGCCAGACATAGATGTTGGGCGAACCAAGGTTGAAACGGAAGGGGATGGAGCTTAAGTGGCGGAGTTGGGCCAAGGCAGCTATACCAACATCGTCAGGCCGAGACTCGCCAGCCAGTAGCTCGCCGTAAGATGACAGCCCTTGCCCAGCAGTGACTCGCGAACATTGAGGGGGTGGGTGGATTCTTTGGATTGGACAGGGGGAGGAATGGCAGGCCAAGTGGGGCTGTGAGGGATGGCCTCCCGCCATGCCAGGCCCAATGTTGTAAATGTCATAGGGGCTACCACTAGGGCCACGTATTAGGGTAGTTAAGGTTTAATTATGTAATAAGGCAATTAGGTCAATAGACTAATTAGGGTATTAGTGGTTTGCTTTAATTATGTTATCAGGCCTTAAGTGCCTTTCAGTGAGCCCATTAGTTAGCCTATTTAAATGTAAGGGCTACACCCTAATTGAATTAGTGAATGAATTATTGTCGTGTCTTGTCTTGTCTTCTCCCATTTCCTCTCTGCCTCTCCCTCTTGTCGGGCGGCCATGCCGCTCCTTCTCCCCTTTCCCGGCCTTCCTGCAATGCTCCCTTCCCGTTACCGATCTGCCCAACTGTTGTGGACATTGGTTCACAACATTGGTATCAGAGCCGTCGATTATTGGAATTGTCGTCTTCGCTCTATCAACCGGTTTGGTTGCTACTCGCTTGGCCGGCCAACTACGCACAGCTTCGGTGTGGCCATTCCCACAAAGTTAACCTCGGGAGTTTAAATGCTCCTTGGACATCCAGAATTATGAATGCACGAGCCACCGCCATTTTTGCCTAATCGGCCATTCGAGGTACCACGTGCACGTCCATTGTCACCCTTGAGGAGTTCTCTGTTAAGCGCCTCACCATCCTCTGCCGCCGCTGGATCGTACAAGCACCCTGCCCAGAAGAACATCCACGATGAGGCTTGTCGTCACGGCATAGAAGCCTGGACCCAGTATTGGAGCCACCTCTACAAGGGCAGCACTCGCTGGGTGAGCCAGGTCTACTGCTTTGCCCACACCACTGAGGAGCTTCGTCCACTTAACGTCTCCACGGGCTCTACAATTCCCTTGCTTTAGTCATCTTCCTCAGCATCGGCAGCCGCTGCTACTGCCAGGGAGATGGAAGCCACGGCAACCATGAGCTTCCTTCCAGGGTCGCCTTCATTAGTCTCCGCCATGGACCGTTGCCTGTGTCCCATCCCCTGCTGGAACTTGTGCCTCCCAACGACAGTGGCCAACCTCTAGTGCCACCTGCTGCTACTGGCCCAGGCACCGAGCCTCGGTACTTGGCCTCAAGCTTGCATCGGGCGGCCGATTGACGAGTTGAAGCAATCAAAATTGACCAAGTGCTTGCGGTTGTTGTCGAAGTTGTTTAGCACCTAGGAAATCCAGTAGATCCTAAAGGCCCAAAAGGAGTGCCCTGCCAACTAGAAAATGGCCGCCTTCTTCTGTGCTCTGCCTTCTTCTGTGCTCCGCCTTCCACCAGAATGCCGACCGCCAAGACCCCGGTCAACTTATTCTCCTCTGCCCAATTAACCCCCTGTTTCACTGTCGAAAATAGGGGAGGCGATCTTTCAGCACTCAGGGTCTTAGAAACGTCCACCATGGCTACCTCTCGATGGCTCATCCTCCTCTAGTTTCCACCCATCCAGCCCCACTGCCGTGGCTTCATCGTCTTTCCTCTATCCGATCGCCTGATCAAATCTACAACAGCGGCAAAGCCTCCATAGTTGGGGCCTTTCCAACAGCCGCCCCATCGCATGAATTCCAGCCTCCTCCTCTGTCGTCGCTAGATCGCTTCCATCCCTTAACAAGGCCATGGTACCGCCGTAGTCAAGGTGCTAGCGTTGCTGCAAGGAGCACCGGCAATGAGCCTCCATGCCCACATTAAGCACCCTCTCCCGTAGGTTGTTGGCCGAACAGAATTTTTGCCAAGATTTCGATCATTGCCGCAGCTTAATTGCAAAGATTTTTGCCTGATTATTAGCTCTGGGAATTTCAGCAATGACAACTCCATCTTTGTCTTGGCCAGCCATCTCTCCGGATATCTCGTGTGATTCCCTCTGTTGGAGCTACGCTTTGGAATAGTGTCACTCTGGTTTCTCCCAAAAAAGGATATGAGCTACGATTATGGAATTTTCTATTGGGCCACCCACTTCACAGGATGTACTGGGCCCTCCTCCAACGGGTCCACCTGCATCCCTATTTTCACCGGGTTTCCACAAGGAGGAGCTACGCAAGCCTTTAAATGCTATGTGGAGGCATTGCGTATGCATCCAACTTTTGCAATTGCTTGGTCAAATCTGACTGGGCTCTTCTTGGAGGCTGGGGACCCTAATAGAGCCGTAGCATACTATAAGGAAGCTATCTTTCATAAACCTACAATTTCTTATGCCCTTTGTGGGCAGTCTTGGGGCGCCCTGTAGTCCTTATGGTGACCCCAATTGTTGGAGGCCTGTGCAGGCACTCCACGTTGTCATGCACCCAACAAGTCGAGCCAGTTCCTTTGCTCTGCAGCCTCCTTCATCTTCCATCTCTACTGGCCACAGTTATACCTTGCCCTTGGGTTCAATTAACTGCACCTCCATCATGTTGTGTTGGCTTTTGCACGTCTGCTTTTGAGTAGTGACCCACTATCTCCATCATTCTACGTGTCTCATCCACGACTCCGAACCGGTTGTTCACAGTGGAGTTATGGTGGGCCCAATGCTTGGAGTTTTAGATCACCTCAAAGACGAGGTGATGTGGAAGTGGGGTGGAATGTTGTGAACGTCCTAGTGGCTGCCACTGGGGCCACATGTTATGGTAGTTAGGGTTTTAATTATGTAATAAGGGCAATTAGGTCAATAGACTAATTAGGGTATCGGTGGTTTGTTTTAATTATGTTATTGGGCCTTAGGCGCTTGTTAGTGAGCCCATTAGTTAGCCTATTTAAATGTAAGGGATATGCCCTAATTGGATTAGTGAATGAATTATTGTCTTGTCTTCTCCCATTTCCTCTCTGCCTCTCCCTTTTGTCCAGTGGCCATGCCGCTCCTTCTCCCCTTTCCCGACCTTCATGCACCGCTCCCTTCCCATTACTGGTCTGCCCAATCGTTGTGGACATCGGTTCACAACACCCAGCCAGCCGTACAAAGTCTAACCTAAGGTTGTCCAACGGCGTCAGATGGGCCGCAAAACAAAAGGAGTAGTCGTCGTGCATCTGGCTTGAGTCCAAAATAGAGAGGCAAAAAGAACTCGGCAGAGTTGAAATCGGACAGAATAAAGCATCCACCCGCTGTCGCCATGTTGAGGCGAAGCCGCACGAAGGTCCATTTGGCCAAGTCTAGAGTCCGGCTGGCAGTGGCAGTGCAATGCTCAAAATGGATAGAGGCTGAAAAATAGGGGGAGGAAGGGAAGGAAGCGGGGGAGGCCGGAGTAGGTGGAGCTGGGTTGGGTGGGATTGTGCCTGGCCATTGCGAGGCTGAGGCGGAGCCCATGGTGGCCGTCTAGCCACTGTCGACCATCATCGGTGGTGGTAAATCGAAAATATAGAGAGGGGAGAGGGGCTAACTAGGAAAAAGGGGCAAAGCGGCCATGGGGGCCGGGGCGGTGGCCCCCTGCTATCGTATTACCAAGGCGGAGCTGGCGGTGGTAACCCTATGGCTCACCAGTGGTGGTGGCCCTATGGCTCACTGGTGGCCCTATGGCCCACCGGCGGCTGGGGAAAGAGAAGCCAGAGGGGGTGGTGCACTATCCAAATTTTTCTGGATCAGGCTCGACCGAGCCCAAGCCCAATCCTTTATTTTTTCTTTCTTTTTTTCTCTCTCTTAACCTGTTTCTCATTCTCTCTCTGTTTCGCACCGTAAGCGGGCGACAAGGCCCACAACCTACGACTAAACCCCAAAGCTGACTCTATGGATACAAATACCGAGGACAAATACGCCAAAGTGTCACATTTCCTGCCAAAAATGATCAAAAAGATCATATAAAATTGTAGAAAATCAGGGGCATTACAAAAATATCACTATAAATTTTTTTTACCAACGTTCAATAAACATCGCTAGTATACTATTAGTGACATAAATGCAAAGCGTCGCAAATAGTAATTCTATTAGTGATGTTTTTTTATATGTATCATTAATTAGCAGTTGTGATGGAACATTTTTTTACGCTTTTATGACTATTATCGACGATTAAAAGCATTGCTAAAGTCTTTTTTGTTGTAGTGGATGAACAACCATCTTCTCTCCATTCTCTTTATCCCGTACAAGTTACCCTATGCCTGACCACATATTACATTTATGCCGGTAGGGTGCAAAACTTGGGGCCCAACTTGTTGAATGCTTGAAGACTCATACCTGACATATCATTCAAGAATAAATTAGAAATATGGTTATATTGTGTTGTAGAGATGATGAATGAATCATCTATTGTATAGTTGCATATGCATGACACGCACAATGCATATTTTACTCCACACTATATTGTGTTGTCGATTAGACGATAGTATTTTCTATCATATTCTTCAACCACAACATCTTGTACTATGTTGTCTATCATGACGTTAACTATACTATAATTTAAATTAATGTGTACTTAACTACACAATACTAAATTTACCTATAGAAAGTATGTGGTTCCCATTAGGTGAAATTTTGGTAATGTTGGCCAGAGATGGATCAAATGAGAATATAGATGTTTTTTAGAGAGACAAATTAAATTTATCTTGATAATTTTTAGGAAATTCGTAGAGAGAGAGAAAATTGGAGTGAGGAAGAGTTATCAGTTTTTTGGACTACAATTAGACGCTGAATTTGACCCTCAACATCCACAATAGGAAATGACTATAGATAATTTTGTAGGTTGTTAACTTTAAGAAGCAACTAAGTTTGTATCAAATTAAATTTTGAGTTGGGAAATATAGTTGTTTAAGTGAGACCTATTGGACATATTTGGTTAGACCTTATCCTAATTTTGGGTTATCCTCTTAGTTTCTTACAAGCTTCGACCCCAAAAATTTGTAACTTAGGTTCAGGAAATAGTCACATTCATCTCAAAGGTCTTCTACGTGCACTTAGGAACGATTTTGGGCATTGATCCCCACGTACCTATGTGGGTCCCACGTTAAAATTCATTTAAATTCGGAACTACAGTATACTCCAAACTGCAAACGCTTATATCTCAGCTATATGAAGTCTATTTTAGTTGGGTGTATTTTCTTCACCATTTAGTCTAGTTTTTAATATGTGAGGTTTCCGATAAAAACACTATGTAGTAGAATATAATATTGTGATATATATATATATATATATATATATATATATATATATATATATATATATATATATAATTTCATACACAAGAAAAAAGAAAATAATAAATGCAATGGTTAATTTTACTTTTGCCATTACTTCTCTTGAGATGGAAAATATTTTATTTTTAGACTTAACTCATTGGCCAACCGGGCAAGGGAAGAGAGCAGAGAGGACCCACTAGCTAACTGTTAGCCCCTCTACTTTTTACATAGATAAGGGGGCGGCTACCCCCTATACTTAGCAGCGGACAACCAAGTTAGCCTTGGCGACGGACAACCTAGGCAGCCCCTTGGGTACGAATGGATGTTGGGAGCAGCGTTGGAGCGGTTCCGGATGAGCACTCACCTTGCGGAGTAGGCTGAGGCAGAGTCCCTGCATGGGCAGGACTCTAGGTGGTGTGCTGGGCACCACAACCCCTTAGGGACGGATTCCTAAGGCTGCTAGGATGCAGACATGCAGCACAGCCGGACTCCTAGACGGGATAGGAGATGATGCACAGGTTTCCCTGGACGGATGGACTCTAGAAGCTGATGGGCGCTGGACTTCTAGCTAAAGACGGATTCCCTGCTGGTTTCCTTATTTGGCTGGGACGGCCCTTGGGCTGGGAGAGTTGGGACAGGGAGGGACTCTTGTGTACATGGGCTGGGTTGTTGTATTCTAGTGCAATACGGACCAGCCAAGGCTGAGTCTATATAAGGGAGAGGATGGGGTGGCCATTGCGGACAGAGAATTGTGAGGATGAACCAGAGAGAACTCTGGCCAGCGACTTAGCTTGTCAGCCCCGGCCCTCTCCCTGCCATTGTAACTCGACGGACTATGATTACATAGCATTGGACCAGAGGCGGCTGTGTTGGCCGATTCCTTGTTCCCCTTGTGCATACGAGAGGGAAGGTCACGAGAGAAGACTGTTGGCTGTGCGTTGCAGTCAGGCCATCACGGGAGTGGACGCTAGGCAAAGCTCTACGCCTATGACACTAACCAACTTGGAGGTGGGTCTCTAAATTGGAACCTTGTAGAGGAGTTAGAAAGAAAATATGCTAACTCTACCCTACCTAAGATGGGAACTTCCCTCTTCAGAACTCCTGACAAATTATGACTTTGAGCTCTTTATTTATACTCACTAATGTATTACCTAGACTAAGAAAAACCCTAAAAGTTTGTCTAGATTGGTGGAAACCGGGAGAAAGAGAAAGTAAATCTGATTGAAAGAGAAACTATGAGATTCCTAAAAAAATTCATTGTTTGGTTGCACCAATGTTGCTAAAAAAAATAGAAACTTGAATCCACCAATGATGGTAGTTGTCACAGGGACAAACTAGTGTACACTAATTCGCCCTCGTGATGGCCTATTTACTCCAAGCAACCAGCAGCCAACTCACTCTCTCTAGCTTTACCCAATGTAGATGCATAACAAGTACAAGCACAACACACACATAATCCAAGGAAAAAGAGGCAACGCCCCAAAACCTTTATTTTTAGCAACTCTATGCTTCTGAATACAATAGAACAAAGCCCCGACCTTGCTCCCAGCCCAAAAATCTGTTATGTACCAACAAAGTAATCCTTTGGCTCGCCCCCTTGGCTGGATCTACTGGCTGGATCAGCCCATGCCATCAACCCTCCATATGCTGATTACAATGAGTCTCTATCTCTCTCTTCAACCTGCCATGACGCCTCCTTTATATAGAGGAAGGGTCGGGAAGCCTAGTACTACTAAGACTAGCCCAACCTTAGTTACAAATTTGAAATTCTACATCCTTATCCCATTACAAATAAGAAACCAGCCCATACATATGCCCAAAACAGTCCCAAAAGAGTCATAACCCAACTAGAAGTCTAGTTAAGCCCTCTTTCAAGTGTGCTGCCTCTCCTAGCATTCCTCGGACTCCTAATCTGGCTAGAAGTCCTCCGCTCGCATGCCTTCTCGTCTCAGCAAAGTCTTGATTACGTCCTTTTCTTGCACAAAGTCCTTGTCCCGCTAAGATTCGACCGTCTTGAGTAATCCGACTTGCACATAACTCCTTGTCTGGGCTTCCTACTTGCATTAGGCATCTGAAGCGACTCCTAGTCGCACTAGGAAATGTGGGAACAAATTAGCAACTATCTCCAGCATCTCTCCTACTTTAAGTAGGAGTTATCCGTGAGAGTCCAACTATGCTTAGGAACCATCCCAAGCTGATGGCTCCCAGCCTGCCATCATGTCCTACTCCTAGTAGGAGTAGGAAACCAAGTCATTCTCTTACTCGGATTAGGAAACCAAGTCATTCTCTTACTCGGATTAGGAAACCAAATCTCAATGGATGAGTCTCGGTCATGATAGGAGTCCGTCCCTATCTGGTGGTGGCATCTAGCCTGCCACTAAGTCTTGCCCGTGCTAGGACTTATCTCAGCATACTCTACTATGCTAATCCAATTCATCCAATGTTGTGCCAACGTTCTGATGCTACTACCTGAAGTGTGCACCTACTCCAAGTGCTCATGGGCATCCTTGGTTGCCCATCGCCAAGGGTCCTTAGTTGTTTGTCGCCAAGGTAAAGGGGTTGGTGGCCCCCTTTAGCTAATCAAGCAGTTAGGGGTCTAACATACCTCCCCCACTTAAATCCTTTGACACTCTCGTTGAAGCCCCATCTTCCCCCCATCTGCCCAGGTGCAGCGATTGAAGATCTTAAACCTCTATCTTGCTGAACCCTTGCCAACTCTTCCCATCACACCACGGCTAAGAATGGTAATAAGTATGGCCAAAATCCGCTTCATCTTTCCTTATTTTGGCAGTGCCTACTGCCTTTGATCACCTTGTACCCTGCATCGACAAAGTGCCCCCTTCAACTGTTATGCCCAGACAAGTGATGTGTCTACTCAGCCAAAGATTTCCTTCGCCAAATAAGTTCTGGATGACTCCCACCGCCTTTATGTCCTGGGAACCACCTCCACAGTCTAGTTGTCTCGCCCTGCTAAGTGTTTAAGGCTTCCGCCTTAGTGGAGTTTGGACCTCACTTTCAGCAAAGTTCTACCTTGGCCGTCCGTCGCCAAGGCTAAGGTTCAGCCCAGCCAAAACTCACCTTTTCAGCCAAATCTGAAGTGAATGACCCTAGCCGCCTCCTAAACTCCTCTAAACTGCCCCAACAGTTTGTCACTTAGCTGCTTCGTGACAACCAGGAGTAGGGAGAGAATGCTCCCCTCCATTAGTCGGCATGCTGCCTCAACAGCACGCTGCCTTGGACACTTCTAAGTAACCAAGCCTGTGTTGGCTGAAGGCTCCGTCTCATCCTTCACTGTGATGTTGTTGCCAGTTGCCACCAACAGCTTGAACACCTCCAAACTACCTCAACCAGTCCGTCCCGCTGTCCGTCGCCAAGTCTTACTTTTGTATTCGCCAAAGAACTCCCCTTCAGCCTGAGGTGTTGTGGATGAGTCCGTCCACCCATTTTCCTTGTGGCTACACACGCAACACGCCCTTGGCTGTCTCCCCAGCAAGTCGGGAATAGCTATGGCCAAAGAACACCGCTTCAGCCAGATTGGATGTGGACGACCCCGATCGCCCATGCTTTCTGCAAACCACATCAGCCTTATCTCTTGGTTGCCTCCCCAGCCAAGCACGAGGTTGCTTCAACCAACGAGTTCTCCTTCATCTCAATGTACGAAGGACGACCCCTGCCGCCCCTGCTCCTCGCAAACTACCCTCTACAGTTTGTATCCTGGCTGCCTTGTGCAGCCATGTTTGAGAAGTCTTCGGACGAAGTGCACCGCTTCAGCTTGGTTTTCTATGGACGATGTCGACCCCCCATGTGAACCAGTGCACTGCCCCAGCAACGCGCCATTGGCTGACTCGACCAATGGCATTAGCTGAAGTGCCCTGCTTCAACCTAATCTATAGAAGACTCCTGCCACCCCTGGTCCTTGCAACCTGCAACAGCAACGCCCGTTGTCTGCCACCCATCAGACAAGTTGCTGATTTTGCTTCAGCCAAATCACTCTGCTTCGGCCTGGATTGCTGTTTGATGCCCCTCCGGTCATCTAGGAAGCTGGCGCACTGTCTCAACCAGCACGCCCCTTGGCTGTTTCGCCCAGCCAAGTGTGGAATCACCCAGCCAAAGTCTCCCCTTCGGCCTGATGTATTAATGACGACCTTTGCTACTGTCGAATCTGCGAACTTCACACCCAAAATGCTCCTGTCTGCCTCCGTACAGGCATGACTGGATTCAGCCTGGCCAAATACTCCTCTTCGGCCAGATCATGTGGTAGACGACACCGGCCATCTATGAGCATGAGCCCTGCATTAACAAGACACACTTTGACTGTTGTCACGGGCGTGAATCTTTGCCTAGCATCCGTATTCGTGATGGCCTGACTGCACTGTGCAACCAGCAGCTACTCTCTTCCCTTCCCATTTGTATGCGCAAGGGAAAATAAGTAAAACAACCACAAAGCAACACAACTAACCTGGTGCAAGGGTCTCCGCCCAAGCTATGTAAATCAATTCGTCGAAATACACAAGTAGGGAGAGGGCAGGGCTGAACCACTAAGGCTGAGAGCTCTCCTCTCTTTCTCCCTAGTTCACTGTGCAGGAAAAATCACCAACTGATCTGCCATGGCCGCCCCATCCTTCTCCCTTAAAAAGACTCAACCATAGGCTGGCCGTCCTAGAGCAACTAGAAGTAAAGAACCCACCCAATACAAATGTCCTCACCCAGTCCAACTCTCACCCCAAAGCCATTCCGGGCCAGCATAGATAAGGAAGCCTTCGCGAGTCCGTCTTCCACTAGAAGTCTTTCTCCATCCTGCCTCCAAGAGTCAGCTAATCCAAGAGAACCAGCCAACGAGCTCCTATCCATCCTAGGAGTGTAGCCAGCATGCATGTACAAGTCCTATCCGTCCTAGGAATCTGTTGCCCAGTCTCCTACTCCAACTAGGAATGCCCCCAACCAGCATCGCTGAATCCTATCCGCCTTAGGAGTCCTCCCCTAAGTCCAAGCAGCGCCCAGCTTAGCCGCTAGAGTCCCGCCCGCACAAGGACTCCTACCCAGCCTGCTCCGCAAGGCGAGTAGCTCATCCAGAACATCTCCTGCACTGTCCTAGCATCCATTTGTGCCCAAGGGGCTGTCTAGGCTGTCCGTCGCCTAGCAAAACTCGGTTGTCCGCTGCCAAGTATGGGGGTAGCCGCCCCCTTTCCGCATCCATCAAGTTAAGGGGCTAACAACTGCCCTCAAACAGTCAAACGTGGAGATCAACTCAGCCAAAGTCTCCTCTTCAGCTATTCCGGATATGGGGCGAGTTTGTCTGCCCATGTATATGCTCACTCCCTCAGCAGCACATCCTTTGGCTGTCTCAAGTAGCCAAGTGGAAGTTCTACCCGACCAAAGTCCTTTCTTTGGCCAGCATGTTGGGCGTTGTTTTGTATTAAAACATATAGTGGCCCAACTATCTTAATTGACACTGCTTTGGGCTTTTATAAAACTGTCTGAGTAATGGGCCTGAGTCAAAATACTCATTAAGCTATGGTTTTAAGTGGCGAATCTGAACCATTGGATGACCTATGGATGGACGATCAGGATTCTAGGGTTCTTAACAGTGGTGTCCTGGTTTAGTTATAAATACACCATTAGCCATTCTAATTCAGTGTCTTAAGCGAGATTACTCTCAGCCAAATTCTAAACTAGAAATACTATTGTGATTCTGAAGTGGATTAGCTGAAGATCAAGCTTTGTTGAAGAGGTTCTCAACTACAATAGCTACAGGTATGCCTAATCCCTGTATTAAGTCCTATCAATTGGTATCGAGCAGGTTTTAAATTACATGATTGAGTCACCGGACAGAATTTTTTTTAAACTTTATGTTTACTGTAGTAAAATTTTTTCTGTCCCTTTTGTTGCAATTTTTTATTCACTGTTCACCGGGCGGCTGCTAGATAGCCACCGGACTGCATGCCAGAGCAGACGCGCCGGCCAAAATCGCCGCCGTCAGGCATTGGGCTCTGGCTGGCACCGCCGCTAGGTTGGTTGTTCATTTTCAAACGCACAGTCTGGTGGCGGCGTAAAAAAAATTTTTCATTTTTTCCGGCCGTCGCCTCGCTTCCGATCCTGCCACACACTAGCCAGCGCCGCCTCCTCACCGTGTTTGGGCGCTAGCCGGCGCCGCCGCTGCGCACAGAGCTGGTGTTCCTTTGTTATTGTCGCCGCCATTTTTTTTTTTTTCGTTTTAGATCCGCCGCCGCCGGCCGTTGGCGTTTGTCCTAGGGGCCGGATCTGGAACCTCCGCCGTTGGGCAAAACTTTTTTCGGCCCCCTGAGCCGCCGTCGGGAGTCGCGTACAGTCGCCA
The DNA here is from genome assembly GCA_035235625.1 of Saururus chinensis. Lineage (NCBI taxonomy): Eukaryota > Viridiplantae > Streptophyta > Magnoliopsida > Piperales > Saururaceae > Saururus > Saururus chinensis. The sequence goes on from CP141141.1 coordinate 28,959,206, forward strand.
GGATTTTTGTTTTCACTGTGCATTTTTCCGATCTACACCTTACAGGCCGCCACCCTCCGATTCATGGTCGGATCTGGAATCGCCGTCATCAGACGAAAGTGTTCCCGGTCTTCGGGCTTGCTGGCGGGCTACCATGGTCGACGGCAGAAAGTATTTTTTCCCGCAGGCGGGTCGTCTTCAGACCTACCCATCGCGGTTGGCCCAGACCCACTCGCACGGGTCACTTCTGACCCGCGTTGTGGGTCATAGCTGACCCGAGCCGCGGGTCACTGCTGACCCGTGCGGTGCAAACCGGGTATGTTGACCCGGTTTGACCTAAATCCGGGTCAAAAAAATTAAAAATTTTTTTATTTAAATTTCCTTTCTTGGAATTTTTTTATATAAAGTTGTGATTGCATGTATGTTATGGATGTGTTATTTAATTATCATAATTAAGGCTTTATTAATGTTATGGGCCGGCCAGGGAGATTATATTGCAATCATATGTTTTATCAATTTTTTTTAAAATTGTTGAGCGCACCACTTATGTAACTTTGTGAGAGAGTGCACATTATACCTATAGTAAGCAACCCCAGAATTCAAAGACCACGTCTGGAGGTGGATGCAGTCATAGAGAATTAATGTATATTTTTTCAGGGGCTTATAGCTTCCAACTTGTACTATTTTTTTTTAAGGGACTGTATAAGGACTTTGGACTATAATTTTTATTTGTGGTGTGTGGTGATGGAACCCCTGGCCGAGTCCCAAAAGCATGATGACAAAATTGACATTAATGCCCTTGTCAATTTTGTATATGGATATTCTTATGATTGTTTGATAATTAATTGCATTCATTTTATTATTTGAAAAGGTGATTAGCACATATTCAGTTCCCACATCCATTGAGATGATTTAGGAGTGGCCAAAGCATCCTAAGTTATTTGTCAACGTGTGAATCATATAGAATGCTACCATGGGGTGCATAAATTCATATACATAAAAAATATTGTGTTGTCATCAAATTTTGATTATGTGACAAAGATTGTCATCCGGCCCCAAAGGGAGGTGTTAGTCAGCATCACATAATTAGGATAGGGTGGAGGGTTATATATTTTAACATGGGTGAATCCCTATGCCCAAAGGTGTGGGATTTTCCTGTAATGTTTTATGTATAACCCACTAGCCTTATCATGAGACAAAATAAATATTTGTTTCTATATGGCTTAGTAATTTTGATGCAAATTGCAACCTTTGCCCAAAGGGAGGTTTACAATTTTACTAAATGATTTTAGCATTGGCTATTTCATACTTATGTTAATGTTTCTTGCCCTCTTTAATGTTTGCATGTATTTATTCTTTTATTGCAGCTTATCCGTCTTTCATCTCTGACCCAAATCAGCACCTTCCATTATTGTCTGGGGACAATTTTATGGATTGGAAGGAAAAAGTTTTTTTACTGTTAGGGTACATTGACTTAGATTTGGCGTTTCGTATAGATGCACCCACCACTCCTACAGAAAAAAATACGCCAAGTGAGGTAGCATCTTATGAAAAGTGGGAGCGGTCTAACCGCTTAAGCATGATGCTCATGAGGTCTCACATCAATAAAAGCATTAGGGGATCCATCCCAGAATGCGCTACAGTCCAAGAACTTTTGAAAGCTATTGAAGCTCAATTTAAGAGTTCTAATAAAGCTATGGTCAGCACGTTAATGTCCAAGTTGTCATCCATGATGCTAACAGATGACAAAGGGGTGAGAGAGCATATCATGCAGATGCGTGATATTGCTAATCAGTTAAACAACATGAAAATAAACATTGATGACATCTTTTTGGTCCACTTCATTCTGAACTCCCTGCCTGCACAATATGGGTCATTTAAGATCTTATAACACACATAACACTCAGTGGTCAGTTAATGACCTTCTGAGTATGTGTGTACAGGAAGAGGGGAGACTTAAGCAAGAGAAGCTATAAAGTGCCCATCTAGTTTCTCATAGAGGACAAAAGAAGGGTAATCATGGTGCTCCAAAGAAGAAAGCTGGTAAAGGTGCGCCAATGAAGTCTATTGGTATCACCAAGGAAACCAAATACTTTTTCTGCAAGAAGGAAACCAAATACTTTTTCTGCAAGAAGAAAGGACACATGAAGAAAGATTGCCCTAAGTATCAGACGTGGCTTGCTAAGAAAGGAGGTAATTTCATGTCTTTATGTGTTATGAATCTAATTATGTTGATTCTCATCATAATAGCACATGGTGGATTGACTCTGGTTCTACAATCCATGTTTCCACTGTCATGCAGGGGTTGCTCAGTCTAAGGAAACCAAATGATGGGGAGCACAACATCTATTCTAGAAATAAGATGTTTTCAAAGGTTGAAGGTGTGAGGACATATAGACTTGTTCTCCATACAGGATACACCTTAGATTTAGAGAGAGTTTTCTATATTCCAAGTTTTTTCTAAAAACTTAGTTTTTGTATCAAGACTAGTGCCTCATGGCTTTAATTTTCAGTTTATAAATTCTTCATTTCTAATTATTAAAGATTCAGTCACCATTGGTTCTGGTTCTTTGATTGATGGATTATATTGTCTCTCTTTGCATGTTTCCTTTAAAAAATCTATAATGTCTGTGCAAGCAAGTGTTATTAAAAAGAACTCCTCTATGTTATGGCACAGGCGGTTGGGGCATATCTCCATTGACCGCTTAAAGCGATTAGTAAGAGAAGGAGTTTTAAAAACTCTTGACTTTACTGATCTTGAGACATGTATAGACTGCATAAAGGGAAAGCAGACTAACAAGTCTTCTAAGGGTGCTAAGAGGCATGATGAGAAATTACGCACCATACACACTAATATTTGTGGACCGTTTAGTACTCCCTGTCTAAATGGTTAAAGGTATTTCATTACCTTTATAGATGATCATACCTGATACATGTATCTTTATCTCTTAAATGAAAAGTCTGAAGCATTTGATGCTTTCAAGACTTATAAGGCAGAGGTAGAGAAACAATCTGGATTGAGTATCAAAATTGTTAGATCAGACAGAGGAGAGGAATACTATGGCAAGTACACAGAGAGTGGACAAAAACCTGGAGCATTTGTGCAGTTCCTGAAGGAAAATGGTATTGTTGTTCTATACACAATACTAGGCACACCACAACAAAATGGTGTTGCTGAAAGGAAGAACCGCACTTTGATGGATATGGTGAGGAGTATGATAAGTAACTCCTCTCTTCCTCTTAATATGTGGAGTGAAGCCTTAAAGACAGCCGTGTATATTTTAAATCGAGTTCCATCAAAAGTTGTTCCTAAAACACCTTTTGAGTTATGGAATGGATGGAAACCTAGTTTAGATCATGTACACATCTGGGGTTGTCCTGTTGAGGTTAGGGTGTACAATCCACTTGAGAAGAAGTTTGACCTTAAGACTATCAGTGGTTTTTTCATTGGCTATGCAGACAGGTCTAAGGGTTATAGGTTTTATTGTCCATCTCATACCCCTACAGTAGTCGAAGCACGGAATGCATATTTTCTTGAGCATGGCAACATCAGTGGGAGTATTTCCCCCAAACACATTGTGTTTAAGGAAATACGGGTTCCAGTACTTATACCCATATCCGGTGGAGGATCACATGCTGCATCGCCTATGGTGATTCTAGAGCAGCCTCTGCTTCCTTCACCATCCCCTCAGGAACAAGTTGCTGAAGTTCCTATTACACAGGCACCTCCGCCTGTTGATGAAATAGGACTTCGAAGGTCCTCAAGAGTAAAGAAACTTGCACTCCCTTTTGACTATGTTGTATACCTCCAGGAGTCTGAGGAGAATGTTGGACTCATTTAAGATCCTATTATGTATTCACAGGTCATGTCTGGAGATAACTCTGACAAATGGTATGATGCCATGCAGGATGAGATGAAATTTATGGTTGATAATCAAGTATGGGATCTCATAGAGTTACTGCAGGGCGCCAAGACTCTTGGCTGCAAATGGGTTTATAAGACTAAATTAGACCCATCTGGTAACATTAGCATATATAAGGCATGACTTGTAGCCAAAGGATTTCTTCAGAAAGATGGTGTTGAATATAATGAAACCTTCTCTCCAGTTTCTATGAAGGATTCATTGAGAGTTATTTTGGCCCTTGTAGCTCATTTTGACTTGGAGTTACATCAAATGGATGTCAAGATGACATTCTTGAATGGGGATCTTGAGGAGGAGGTGTATATAACTCAGCCTGAAGGTTTCACCTCACATAAAGGAAGTCATCTGGTTTGTAGACTCAAGAAGTCAATATACGGACTGAAACAGGCCTCCCAACAGTGGTATTTGAAGTTCAACGATGTTATTACTTCATTTGGTTTTAAGGAGAACATTGTTGATCAGTGCATATACCTTAAGGTTAGTGGGAGCCGTTACACGTTTCTGGTCTTGTATGTTGATGGCATTCTACTTGCAAGCAATGACTTAGAGATGTTGCACGAGACTAAGCAGTTTATTTCTCAGAACTTTGACACGAAAGATTTAGGAGAGGCATCCTGTGTCATAGGGATTGAGATCTATCGTGATATATCCAAAAGGATTATTAGGTTGTCTCAACAGGCCTATATCAATAAAGTTCTGAAACGGTTTAACATGGAAAACTGCTCACCTAGTGCAGCTCCTATTGTGAAGGGTGACAAATTTGGCTTGTTCCCGTGTCCAAAGAATTCTTTGGAGTTGGACAGCATGAAGGAAATTCCTTATGCATCGGCAGTTGGTAGTATGATGTACTTGGAGGTCTGTAGAAGACCTGATATTGCCTTTGTTATGGGAATGTTAGGTAGATATCAGAAAAATCTAGGGATGGATCATTGGAGAGCTGCAAAGAAGGTTATGAGGTATCTGCAAGGAACGAAGGATTACATGCTTACATACAGATACACAAATGCAGACTTTGCTGGTTGTGTTGACTCGAAAAAGTCGACATCGGGTTATATTTTCCTTTTGGCAGGCGGTGCTGTCTCTTGGAAAAGTATTAAGCAAACCCTTACAACGTCGTCGACTATGGAGGCAGAGTTTGTTGCTTGTTATGAGGGCACGTCAAATGCTACTTGGCTGATGAACTTTGTCACAGGACTTACTATTATGGATTCCATATCTAGGCCGTTAAAGATGTTCTGTGATAATAGTGTTGTTGTGTTCTTCACGAAGAACAACAAGAGTGGAAGTCGGAGTAAGCACATCGACATCAAGTATCTTTTTATTCGGGATCGTGTTAAAGCAGGGACAGTTGTTATTAAGCATATAGGTACTGAGCTTATGGTTGTTGATCTAATGACTAAGGGCTTACCCCCTTCTCTGTTTAAGAGTTATGTGGATTATATGGGTCTTATTAGCTCATTGTGCATTTGATTTTGCTTATGTACTTCTGGACTTTATTCATTTATCATAGCAGTTACAGTTTTTTTTCTCATGGTGCCTCATTTTTTAGTGCACTTAAGTATGAGACAATATTTGCAAACTGAGTAGGAGTATGCCTTCACTCATAAATATATTTTGCCACATATAGCACTCAAACAGACTGAATTAGTTGCATTGTGATACATGGAAGGGAATGTTCTCCTTTGAGGACATAACCGCCTTGATTCATGTGATTATGACATTTTGTAAGAGTATAAAGTTACCACATACAGTTCGAAGGGTATTGTTTTTTCAAAAATTGTATGCGCATACGAAAGTCCTTTTAAAGTTTCCCATTACCAACCTGGTTATTTTTTTAACTAAAATGTTTTTCTCAAATTTAGTTTAATTGAGCCAAGTGGGAGATTTTATTCTTTCTATGACTCAATTGAGAAGTTGTGCCAAGTGGGAGAATGTTGGGCTTTGTTTTGTATTAAAACATAAAGTGGCCCAACTATCTCAATTGACACTATTTTGGGCTTTTATAAACCTGTCTGGGTAATGGGCCTGAGTCAGAATACCCATTAAGCTGTGGTTTTAAGTGGCAAATCTGAACCATTGGATGACCTATGGATGGACGGTCAGGATTCTAGGGTTCTTAACAGTGGTGTCCTGGTTTAGTTATAAATACACCATTAGCCATCCTAATTCGGTGTCTTAAGCGAGATTACTCTCAGCCAAATTCTAAACCAGAAATACCATTGTGATTTTGAAGTGGATTAGCTGAAGATCAAGCTTTGTTGAAGAGGTTCTTAATTACAATGGCTGCAGGTATGCCTAATCCCTGTATTAAGTTCTATCACAGCATGGTTGATGACGCTGCAGCTGCCTGTCAACTTGCGAAATACCCCAACAGATGATGAGTCGTTGCCTCCCAGTAGCAAGTGTTGTTCGTCCCTGGCGAAAGACTCCACCTTTGACCTGCTCTTGCAATTGATATCACTAGCCATCTATGCTCCTGCGCTCCATACAAATAGAACGCACTTTGGCTGCCCCTTAACAGCCAAGTGCTTGGGAGAACCCTTCCCCCCAAGTACAAGTCCACTCATGGACCTGCAATCACATGGATGTCGCTTCAACATGGTGCCCGCCATCTCATAGCGTCTTAGCACCTTCAGCCGCCCAGAAAGTTAGCCAATGGTTTTGTAAATACGTTCAGCCTTATTACACCGAGTACGTCGAAGAGCCCACAAATAGTCCTTCAATGTCTGCAGAACTGTTTTGATATCACAACACGCAAAAGACCAAATCCCAATGAACTTCTTCACATGGTGGCTTTCTTCCGCATCATAGCAATGGAACCAACTATCACATGGACAAACTAGTGTATACTGATTAGCGTATATTGATTTGCCCTTGTAATGGCTTGGTTACACCAAATAACCAGCAGCCAACTCCCCTCTTTAGCTTCACTCGACACACAAAATCTAAGGAAAAAGAGGGAAATTTTTTTAGAAATAGACCTCACAAATGGGTGAAATACAAATTTAGGTCAGGTGCTTCGATTTTGCACAATTAGACTTGCGTACATTCCACTTTCCCACACGCGCGCTTGAATTGCCGATAATACCCTTAGGGTAATGGAAATGAAAAGTTACGACCCTACTTCACCAATTGCATCTCAAATTCAAATTTTGATTTTTCCTCTAGCGCTCTCAACCATTCCGAGATTTGCACTCCCTTCAGGCAACCCATCATCCAGCGGTATTTCCCCTCCGTCATCTTATTCTCCTTCGCGATCGCTCCTCTAGTCCCTTTTTTGCTCCTCCGGTATCGCGAGAAAGTTTCAATTTTTTTCCATCATTCGCTCTCCACTCCAGCGATCTCACTGCGGCAGTGATTTCACAACTAGAGACATATATTGCGGCCACCTATCCCCCCTTCGAAGACATTTATTCTAATCATCATTCCCGCCGTCCCTCTCATCCAGCCGGCTACATCCCTCATTTCGGTGTCTGGCCCTAATCTCCAATCTGCCTCTTCACTTGGCCATATGACCAATCTCCCTAGTAGTTGATCAATAGAAGATGATATAAATGGCAAGGTAAGATCCTACAATGCTGGATGGTTAATTGAAGAAACAAATATCTTGTTTCAGTGTATTATATGGTTTAGTTTGAAATTTATTGAGATTGTGTGATAAAATTCTTGGTAGATCTTAATAGAAGTTAAATGAGCAATTTCATAATAGGTGTGTAAATTGGATGTATGTACTTCTACGATTAGTGTATTTGATGTCATAAGATGAATTTGATTTAAATATTTGAAGGATGTGATTTCCTCATAAAATATGAAAAGGAAATCTCTGATGAAAAAAATATTGTAGGTAGGATAAGGAAGAAAAATACAACAAATTAGTTAAGTTGGACCCGTGCTATGTTATATGAGATATGATGAATACCAAGGGGGAGATCATAGAAGCAATATTGGATGTTATAAACGAAGTTAACTGATAGGGTCTAACTGTTGATTGGTACATTATAGGTTAGTCTTTAAAGTAAATTGTGTGGTCAATAAACTTGATATAGTCTGGTATATACATGGGTAGATTGATCTTGTCAAATGTAGATTATGTGTTTGGTGCTTAGTTTGCAGTCATGTCTTTGAAGAACCATAGAAGCATAGGCCAAAAATCTTTGAGGATCAAAATTTAGTTACTAGGCTAAGTCTGGAAAATAATGCTCATTAGTTACTTTTTTTACCATTCTCTATGATATGTGATAAGATATGATGAATAAGAAGGGTAGCCTATTTAAGCAAGTATATATGCTTAAAACTAAGTTAACTAATAGTGTCTAATTGTTGACTGGTAGATTTTAGGTTTCATTATTTTTGCAAAGTACATTGTGTGGCCATTAGATTTGACATAGTTCAGTCTATATATGGGTAGGTTAATAGGAGTGTGGGGCATTCATGTTGTCAAATGTATATTGTGTGTTTGGGGCTTAGTTTGCATTGATGACTTTTAAGGAATGCAAAACTATGGGCCAATGTTATTTGAGGGTGCAAATGTAGTTGCTAGGTTAAGTTTGGAAAATAATGCTCATTAGTGGCTTTTTGACCATTCTCTGTGATATGTGATATGTGATATGATGAAAAATAATGGTAGACCATTTAAGCAATTGTATATGCTATAGACCCCGTTAACTGATAGGGCCTAATTGTGGACTGGTAGATTTGAGGGTTTTTTTTGTTGCAAAGTACATTGTGTGGGCATTAGATTTGATATAGTTAGGTCTATATATGGTACATTAATAGGAGTGTGGGGCATTCATATTGTCAAATGTATATTGTGTGTTTGGGGCTTAGTTTGCATTGATGACTTTTTAGGAATGCAAAACTATGGGCCAATGTTATTTGAGGGTGCAAATGTAGTTGCTAGGTTAAGTCTGGAAAATAATGCTCATTAGTGGCTTTTTGACCATTCTCTATTATATGTGATATGATGAAAAATAAGGGTAGACCATTTAAGCAATTGTATATGCTATAGACCCCATTAACTGATAGGGCCTAATTGTTGACTGGTAAATTTGAGGGTTTTTTTTTTTTGCAAAGTACATTGTGTGGGCATTAGATTTAATATAGTTAGGTCTATATATGGTACATTAATAGGAGTGTGGGGCATTCATGTTGTCAAATGTATATTGTGTGTTTGGGGCTTAGTTTGCATTGATGACTTTTAAGTAATGCAAAACCATGGGCCAAAATTATTTGAGGGTGGAAATGTAGTTGCTAGGCTAAGTCTTGAAAATAATGCTCATTAGTGGCTTTTTTACCATTCTCTGTGATATGTGATATGATGAAAAACAAGGGTAGACCATTTAAGCAATTTTATATGTTATAGATCCCGTTAACTGATAGGGCCTAATTGTTGACTGGTAGATTTGAGGGTTTTTTTTTTTTTGCAAAGTACATTGTGTAGGCATTAGATTTGATATAGTTAGGTCTATATATGGGTAGATGAACTGATATTAGGCTACTCTATTGCATATGATATAAGGTTTTTACAAAGTTAACTCATAGGGCATGAGACTGGATTTTTTTTTTGACTAATAATACATTGTGTGGTAAGTTAATTTGATCAAGTAAGGTTTACATAAGGGTAAAGTATTTTTTGAAGAGTGTATGTAAGTTATATTGTCAAACTTATATTGTGTGTTTGGTGCTTAGTGTGTATGCATTTGATATACTACAAATTCTGTTTGTGTGATGCAAAATACCCGTTGGTTACATAAATATTAGCCTATAGTATGTGGTACCTGTCGGTTACATGCCAAATTATGACCATGCTCAGCTTGATGTGAAAAATACCTCCTCTGATTGCTTTGAACATGTTGTGTGTGTTATATATATTACAATATATTTGCATAGATGGTTATTATAAAGTATAACACATTTGCAAAATGAAATTGTCAAACATCGCAGGGTGAAGATACCAAGTAATGCCTCAGTGATCTTCAAGCTAGTGGAAGGTGATAAGGGTAGAGCCCATTAGGGCGACCCTCAACCTAAATCAACCTATGCTTACATAAGGAGGTTGAAAGACCATTTCAATAAGCGTAGACGACAAGCAACACTCTTTGAAGGATCATGTTTCGGCAAATACTTGCAATTAGACATAGAGAAGTTCATGTTCCCCCTTTAAGCCTTGCACCACATAATAAAAATGCATCAAGGAGAGTATAGGTTTCAAGTGATGGAAGCCTATTTGATGAAGTTGTCTCCTACTGAATTTGCCCAAGTAACCGGACTGCTTATGGCTGATGTGCTCCCATCCCTCCCAACAGTGCCAAAAGTTTTGAGAAATGACTCCCTATTTTGTAGGGTGTTCGGCAAGAAGAAGCTTCACATAACAAAGGAGTAGATATACTAGAAGATCATCATAAGCAAAAGTGATGATGACGCAGTGAAGTTGGCCCGCTTACTGGTTTTGGCTTCTTTCATTGTGGGTAGAGGGTGAGAGCATAAGGTGGACTGGCGATTTTTTTTGTTGGCTGATGATGTGGAGGAGTTTGATTCATATCCTTGGGGTAACATTGCATATTGGGACACCCTCTATGGCTTGGAGGAAGTATTGAAGGCCCTAACCAAAACCACTTACATTGTGCACGGATTTGTACCGGCACTTTTGGTACATTGTTTGGGTAGTTTGATTGAGGATATAATGTATTATGCTGCCTATGATATTATAACATTTATGTCCATGGTTTGAATATACAGGTTTGGGTTATGGAAAGGATTCCTCCATTGGGTGACTTATGTGCAAGACGCGTATAGAATGTTTATCCTAAATTGCTGAATTGGTCTAACTATAAGAAGCCCAGTTATGATGCAATTGACAAAGCCATTTTTGGAGGGGAGAAGGTAATATATTCATTTGTCATCTTACTATGACTTCTAATTTGCGATCGACATATATGGCGACTGATAATAAAAAAAAATTATCTTTTAGGTGTTGGTGCACATACGTTTAGAGTTGACCCAAGCTAAGTCCGATGAGGAGATTGTCCAATCACCCAAAGGGCTGAAGAATTTTCTTAAGGGGGATCGGATAATTTTTTATAAATCCGAGGTCCCCGTTGGTGGTGCCCTGCAAGGGGCAGAGGGACATGTAGAAGTAGATATGGAGGGGGAGCCTCGGAGAGGTCATGAAATAATTGTTTCTTTTCTTGATGAGGTGTGGCAAGAGGGAAGTGGACAACCACATGCTGCAATGCGACAAAATGTGCATAGCCAATTGGACTGGATGAAGGACACATTAGTCAAGCTTATTGGCACAATTGACCTCATTCAGCTAATGGTGGCTGCATTCAACCGGTTGGAGGACAAGGTAGACAAATTGTCTCAAGATGTTTTAGCTTTGTTGTCCATGAATGGGAGGTCAGCAGACCCATTTGAGGTTAGCTACATTATATTAATTATTATGACTTCTTACTACTGTTAAGTTTTATTATTATTATAATTCCACAATAATCATACTAAGGTTTACAATATTTAATATTGACTAGGAAGGGAAGGATGCTGGAGATGATTTTGTTGATGAAGATGAAGCCCATCAATACCCCATCAATGAATATTCTTGTCCACAGGTTAGTGAATGCAAACTTTTTTGTCATATGAAGGACATGTTTTTCTTTCCTCAATGTTATACTTTACTTTCTTAATTGCCCCACATTGTCCTAACATTGTTATATTTTGATTTACACTTCTACTCATACATGCATGTCTTCATAGGAAATTGTCTCAGATGAAGTTCACCCATTTGATGGTGCAACTGGTGTGGACGTTGGGGAGGTAAGGGTCGACATTGGGAGTGATGCCCCAAACGTCAAATAGGTTGTGCCCCCCGATGTCCAAGGTAGGAAGAGGATTGCTAGCAAATATGTAAGGACCCCTTATATGGCGCTAAGGAGAAGCAAGAGGATATTGGTGAGGGGCCCAAGTGAGGTTGAAGAGGAAGATACTGCTAGCGAGCCCTTAAACGATGACTATGTTCACTACGAGGGAGAAGAAGATGGGTAGGCTAACATTGAAATGGCGAACCATTTACTGTTTCAAATTGAAGATGGAGGAGATTCAATTACTGCCAACCCACCTAAGGGACAAACTCCAGCAAGGCAAGAAGTCCAATGAAGTAGATATGTGGTCTTGTTGTACTCTTAGAGATAGTCTTGCTAGAGTTGGCATGTCCTAAACCTCATGCCCTAACAGCGAAAGAAGATAAAACCCTTCGAAAGAGCCTCAGGAAGGGTTGAAAATCTGAGTGAGTTCATAGTGTAGTATTAGGTTTGATACACATTTCATTTCATATTGATCAATTTCATTTAAATAAATTTGTGTTGACAATCATGGCATTCATAATTGATCATCTGACCAGAAATTGGTGGAATCCAGCTAACATCCGAGTTTATATAGTCCATTATGCAGCAACATAGGTGGCTTTGGGATAATGTATGTGTGAATTTGAGATGTATTAGTAGTTGGTTGTGTTGTACACAATAATCGTTATTCTGATTTTTATAGATATTAAATACGATACTCATTCAATTTTTGCTTACTCTGAAATAGCATATTGATGCGTATGTGCTGGCTTTGCAGAAGAAGGCACTTGGTAACCCAACTACTAAGCAAGCCTTCCATCTTGTTCATTTTATGGTAGGTCTTAATTTGTTTTTAATTTTATATGTACCTGACATGTCTGTTTCTAATTCAACAGGAGCTTATGAGGATGGATGCATCTCCACTCCTCAGCCTATACGCATCGATGAAGGAAAAGGAAACAAATGTCTTCAGGGCCGCCATTGCAGAAGCATGGCCGGAAGTTCCGACAAATATGTTGAAGTTGTTGAAGATGAATGAAAAAGACTTCTGGGAATATGAGGTCCACCACTTCCCCCTGCATGTAAATGGTAACCATTGAACTCTCATTATTCTTGACTTGAGGAAGGATGTCCTATACATAATGAACCCATATTACTCAGGCGTTGAGGTAGAGCAGTACTAGAAGAAATTGGTGATACTCAGACATGTATTGCCAATAGTTTTGTTGAAATTGGGATATGAAACAGCTTCTACCTTATGTTTCCCGATGAGAGAGATAACAGGACACCCACAACAAATCAATAATAATGACTGCAGTGTATGCGTATGCATTTATATGTGGTACCTGTCGCATGGATACTGATTTAGCTTTACCGAGGAAGACGTGCGTATCATGAGGCATAGTGTTGCTTACCAAATTTTGCGAAATTCAATATGAAGTTGAGTTGTTGTCAATAGGTTAGGTGTGGCATAACAAAAGGGTGTTGGTCCTTGACTATGTGATTCGGTGTGTGTTTGACTGTTGGATTATAGGAATAATTTAATGGGGCGTATCAGTTTGTTTAATGGTTACTGAATGTTGATTATTTTTGTGTTGGTCCTTGACTATATTAATGTTATGGAGTCTGTAAGTTTCTTCCATGATGTTGAATTATGAGATATCAACATGTGAATGTAGCTTTAGGTTTTGAAAGAAGTTGGTCTGATAAGGACCTAAATTGTAAATGATAATGGCTAGGTGTCATTGCTTTCTTTGATGGTACGATATGTTTGAGATATTATTCTTCATCCAGCGTTAGTTATCTTATTGCTCCTCATTGGTTAGATTTGGTTGAAATTTATCATGTGCATGAATTAAGTACTTTGAGCAAATCTTTGGACCTTTTATCTGCTTTAGCAGTCCCTCAAGATATCGGTACTGGTAAAAATAAAAAAATCCTCTCAATCTGTCTCCAAATTGTTGTAAAACCTCCTCTTGACACCTTTTCTAGTCTAAGAAGATTTAGCTTCTTCCCCTATCTGCCACAATGATACAAATAAAAGTTTATAGAAATGATGAAAGATGCAGGGATGTAAATAGCTAGAAATAAGAGGTTGAAAATGGACGTAAACGATGTTAATGAAACAAAGAAAACAACTCAAATTATAAAAAAAGACCAGATTGGGTGGACGCTGATGCATTATGAGCAAATGCATGAGGATCTTATTAGCCATATACAAATAATATTGAGTGTTGAAGTCTACTCAAAAGTAACTTTTAAGTACAAACTAGAGGTAAACATTCTGGAATTAGCATAGGTTGCGAGGTAAGAGTACTAGGCTAAGTGAAATCATCCCCTACTAAAATGAGCACAAATTCACAAATTGGCAGTCACAAACACCATATGTCATACAATATTGCTAACCCAAGAGCCTAGCATATTACAAAATAAAGGTTTCCAAAATAAAGGCCTAGTACATTACAATGGTAAGCCTTTGTCCCCTGAAATTGCCAACCAAAATTATTCACTAAGATTGTTCACTTGCTGGTTTTGCCATCAAGTGTACATGCATTGAGCTCAGCCATGTCTTATTTTCTTCTTCCTCTTCCCCTTTGGAGGTACAGGGTTGAGAGTCGACTTGATTGGACATGTCTTACGCTTCTTCCTCATTTCTTTAACTGATTTGGGTTTCTATTTCAAAACCTAATGATGAGAATTTCATTTTTAAGCTTCTTGAGCCCTAGATTTATTTGTTCTTGAAGGTTTTAAGTGTTTTAAAATCGGATTTGAAAAGTATTAATAAAAATCATATTTTGGGTAGCTTTTAAAGGTGTTTGTGGAGCCATTTCAAATCAAGAACTTGCTGGAAGGTAAGTGTTTTGGTTTTAAACATTGTTGTGGTTTCAGATTCCAGTTTTGATGAAGTTTTGATATGGGTTCCATGGTCATGAGCTTTAATAGTGATTTGAGAAAGGTTTAATCTTTGATGAAATTTCTTAGGGTTTTTGTTTGGTAATGGCTAGATTTGATGTTTATTAAGCATGGATTTGATTTTGGTGATGTTTGGGAGTATGATTTTGGTTTTGATTTTGAAGTGGGGAAGACGAACCAAGAACTACCGTTATGGTGCTCAAACGGCCATGCAGGCCGATCGAACAGAAGTAGTGCAGTTTTGGCCATTTTGTTTCTTTTGCATATTTTTGTACTTTTACTCTTAAATATCATTTCTTATGTTCATGCTGAGTAATCTATGTTAGAATGAGCCACTGGAAGGGCATAATATTGATGTTGGAAATTATGAAGAATATTTAAATATTATGTGAAATTGCATGTTGTTGGCTACACATGTTAGGATTGCTTATCTTGAATCTATGATTAATGATTCCTTGTATTTTAAACATGATTCCACTAATATTATAACATGAGAATGAACTGGTATGTATTTATTATGGGTGAATGATGGAGCTATGTCTAGATTCAAGTGTGGTGTGAATATTCTTGCATCGGTTTAGCATGATGTTACACTTGACTTGATTGATGGTTTTTCGATGGTTTTCACTCATGATTTCAATTAGGAATCATAATTAGATGTTAAAGAGCATGTGTGGTGTGATAATGAGTTATTTATAAAACATGTTTATATGCTTGGAGTTGAATGTTTTTACCGTGTACACACATGTGAGGGATGATTATAATGATGCTTGACATTATGATTATGAATGATGCATGAGGGGCTGATGGGAGCACGATTCATGAATAGGTTTCATGTATGTCTTGCCCACGTATGTACCATGTTGAATGTATCATGAACGGATTTTCGATTGAGACTTTATTGAGTTTAGCCATGGTTGATAGATTGGATGCAATAATGTGAGGTTGCGTGCTGGATTAATCGATCATTGGCTTATCAAAAATTGGTTGGTCCAAAAGGATATGATTTTGATTTGAGTTCTTGTGTAGAACATGGATACTCCCCGGGTTGAGTCGATCTAAGATTGTGTTGAATTGAGTTGAATGGAGACGTGTTGTGTACTCATCTTGCGGTTGAGATTTCTTAAGATAGTAATATGGACCCTGAGAATCCAGAGTGGTATGCCTTCGTGCACCGGCTACCACATGTTCTAGGTTCCCTATGTGGGAATTCGAACTCTTCCCGCTGCAAGAGATGTCCAGGGCAAACACACATGCTCTAGGTTCTCTGTGTGAGATTCAGACGTTCTTGGCCATGATTATCCTGGGCGAGCAGACTTAGGGGCTGATTACCCCCGAACACTTTAGGTTTCCTTCGTGGAAATTGGACTATGTCCAGCCTATGTAGCATGATTGTATTTCTCTCCATGATGGAGACATTCACCATTTATTGATGATGCATATGTATGAGATAATATTATGCCCAGATTATACAGGTTGTGTAGGGATAATTGAGATTATGTAACACATGTGAATATGATTTAGTATAGTGTGATTGAGACTCTTATTGTGCAGGGTGAATGATCTATGGATGAATGATATGAATATGCATTATATGATTACACATTGAAGACACATGTTATGCAGGTTGAATATTATGAAGGAGAATAGATTGATGTGCATGATTATGGATGTGATTGTGTGAGAATCACTTATTATGCAGGATGGATGATATGTCATGATGTGATTTATCATGCCATGATTAATATGTATGAGATATATGTATACAAGATGATTATTTATGGGTAAATAAGGGTATGGTAGAAATGAGGATATTATGTGAAATATGGATCTGAATTACCACGTTGATGTGTCATGACTGTTTTCTGATTAATGTTACCGTATTTCAAACCTTACTGAGTTTTACTCAACCCTCTTTCTGTGTTTTGTTTTGGGGCTACATGGCGTGACATATAGTTAATCAGGATTCCCTGTATGAGGGACAATCGGGATATGCATGAGAGTAAGCTTAGATGCCTTTGGATGTTATTTTGTCTTCTAATTTATGCTATCATGATCATAGAACACTTTGTATAGATGATTATGTTTCAGACTCATGTTTGTTTGATGCTTTTAGACTTGTCTAAGATTTTCTGATTCAAGCTATGTTTAGGCTAAGGATGTTGAAGTATGTGAGTTATATTTGAGGATTTATTTAAGAGATGTTATCTTCTTTTATTTTACCTTATTTTTTTTGTACAAATGACTTAAGGTGCGTGATTCTGTGTATGTGTTAAATACCTGATTAGGGGTTAAAGTCTTCCTCAATGTAATTTAGTTGCCCCCGTGTATTTCGACCAGCCTTTAGACTGGGTCTGGCTCAGGTCAGGCGGGCATCGGGGCGTAACATTACACAGGCTTAATTAAAAATAAAAGGATGACTATAAATAACTATAGATAAATTTAAACTACTAATCCTACTAGGAGAAGGTAAACATGACTTATCCTAACCAAAGTGATAAATATGCTATTCTAAGAAAATAAAATTAATAAGGTATTAAAATCCTAGTCTAATTAGGAATATAATAAATATGCACTAAATAATATAATAATAATTTAAATAAATCCAATAAACTAATACCATAATAATAAAGTTTTTATTATTATTTAAAATTAAATAAAAATTTAGTTAGCCAAATTCGACTCAACTCAACAACTCTAAATCCAAAACGGGGGTTAAGAGCCTAAACCAGTTGTCGGGTCGGGTGCAGGAGTTATGTGGGTCGGGCTGAATTTTTCATGCCCACCCAACGCTCATCAAGCTTTGACTTTGATTCTGTTTTCTTGACAAAATACTTCGATTGTCTTAGCATCGAGGAATTCGATCAAGTACTACTGTGCTGCGATCTAAATTCTAAGCAATGTCCTTGTAATGATTAATGCATATATCTTAATCAATTCCTTCGTCATGTTCATCTTCTTGCTTTCCCTCCTTGGTTGATCAAAACTACACCCATCAATTTTTTTGAACTTTCACTGTTTTTTCCTTCCTGGGTATTCACCCATTTCTCCTGTAGCGTCGTCGACGTTCTGCAAGTGTTGCGTTTTGGGTCGGAGGGAGGCAGAATGTGTGGGATATTCGCGTACTTGAATTACAATGTTCCCAGAGAGAGGCGCTTCATTCTCCAAGTCCTCTTCAACGGCCTGCGCCGCCTGGAGCACCGTGGCTATGACTCTTCCGGCATTTCCATCGACTCTGCGGCCTTCGTCGCCGCCGGCTCCCCTCAGGCGCCGCCCCTTGTGTTCCGGCAGGAGGGCAAGATTGAGTCGCTCGTACGCTGTGTCTATGAAGGTATCATGGCTTTACTTTGGTGAAGCTCTTTTGTGTGTAGTGATATTGGTTTCTCTTCTTTTATGTGGTTTAGTTTGCTTTGAGTTGGAGTTGCATATGAACCAGTAAGTGTTTGGCCGGCGTGCTTGAAGTGGGGAAGATTGGGTCTCGGAGAATTTCGTTGAAAGGGATATGGGTTTATTGCATTTATTGATAGGATTGTTTGTTTGATTTGTAAAGTGCGTAGATGGGCCCCTTGTCTTTAGGCCATTCAATTAGCAATAATTCTAAATTTTGTATTTTGGTTAGATTTTTTCCCTGTAGAAGTGATTGTAGTAGTTTACTCCATAGGACAAATCGATCTGGTCAGAGTGTTATGATATAGCTTTTCTAGGAACTATGGAATGTCCAATGGTAGTCGGAACAATGAAATAATAGTAAAACGAGTAACTGGGAGAAAGTAAGCGGATCATGGTATTCATTTGGAGTTTGCTATTTCTCGAATATTTTACGAATTTGAGAATAACTGTGTTTACCCTTATTTGATGTATTCTTTATGTATACGTACCATAATTACCTAATGTTGGTTGATCATTTTTTTGCTTTTTTTACTAGTACCGAAAATGATAGATCCTGAAAGCTTAAGATTTTTCATTTCCTGCAGAGGCAGATTTATTGGATTTAAATTTGGAGGAGGCTTTTGCAGTCCACGCCGGTATTGCTCACACTCGATGGGCCACACATGGTGTGCCATCCCCCAAGAATAGTCATCCTCAGTCATCTGGTGCAGGGCATGAATTCTTGGTTGTGCACAATGGCATTATTACTAATTACGAGGTCGACTTATTTTCCCAAATGCTATGTATTCTTTAGGTATCTTGTGCTTGTATATGCTAATGATTTTGAAAAAAATAAAAGCTTGCCTTTCTTGCTTTTGATTTATTTATCTCTATTTTCCTTTTGAATTGTGTTTGTTTTCTAGTGTTTGTTCTCTGGTAACAACTGATCACACTGGCTTGTGTCAAGAATTTTCTCTTTCTTGTTATCAGGTCTTGAAAGAAACATTAATACGACATGGATTCATTTTCGAATCTGATACAGATACAGAAGTAATCCCAAAGCTTGCTAAGTTTGTTTTTGATAAGGCAAATGATGCAGAAGGTGCTTGGCAATTGGCTTTGTTGCGAATTGCAAAATTCCCCTTTTTTTATATTCCCTACCTAATTTTGCTTTAAAATGATTCTTTTTTTCAGGTGGCCAGTTGGTGACTTTTAGTGAGGTTGTGATTGAAGTTATGAGACATCTTGAAGGAGCCTTTGCTCTCATATTCAAAAGTTCTCATTATCCCAATGAGTTGATTGCCTGCAGGCGTGGTAGTCCATTACTTTTGGGTGTCAAAGTAAGTTTTAACATTGTGTTGCATTTGATTTCTATTATGTCAAATTTATGCACTGGAATTACATTTTTTTTTCTGCAGGAAATAAGTGGAGATAAAAGCAACATAGCTTCATTCCATGATTCCAAATTTCCTTCAAATAATCAGATACCAAAAGAATTGTTCTTTTCCAGTGATCCGAATGCCTTAATTGAACACACAAACAAAGTTTTAGTGATTGAAGACGATGAAGTTGTTCATCTTAAGGTGCCCCCCCCCCCCCCCCCTCCTCCTCTCTCTCTCTCTCTCTCTCTCATGCGGTTGCGTCTGTCTCAGTGCTTGTGTGAAAATATTATGTGATTGATACTCTTCTTGCTACTTGTAAATTTAGCTAATAGATAACAAATCCTGCATATTTAGTTTTTTTTTTCAGACTTTTAATAGTCCTGTTAAGTCTAGTATTATGTTAGAAATTTGCAAAAAGATTTGTTGCTGAGAGAAAACGGTGAAGTGAAACCTGACTTGTATACCCATACAAGATCTTAGTGTCAAATATGGATCATTATTTTGATTCTAATTGCCTGTTTGGCAACTCATTTGAAGTTCATTTTCCACCAAATTTTGGTTTGATTCACCTGTATTTTGTTTGGGTGGGCCATTTACACATAATTTAATTTGTCTTCATTTGCCCACGAATGATGGGTTGCCAAGCACCATTTTCATTTGATTGGTCTACCATTCACCAACAAAGGCGCCTAGAAATCTAAACATGTGTTAAAAACCCATGAATATCATTTGTGGAGGAAATAGCTTATAAATGGAGTGCACAGATTTCCAGGCGTAATGATTACCTGGTACCCACAAAACAGAATGAGGTGAATCCCCCCTTCATACACGGGCTAATGCATTTTCCATACTGGCCTTAAATTAAGAAGGCATTTTGTCTGCTTCAGAGAATTATTTATGATCTGGATGACTACAGATTTCTTAAACGAGTAATATTAGCTAATAGCCTAAAACAGGCATCATCTTATTCCATAAAAAGATGGAATTAGCCTATGGTTTCTCTAATTGTGAAAATTAAGATGAGACTTCCTTGGTTTCTTAAGAATGTCAAAACTAAACAGCTAAAATTTAGAAGCTGAATGAATACTGTGGTTTAGATAAAACACTGTTGCTTTTATGTGTTCTAGTGTTGTGTCTTCTCTTGTCAGAACAAAGTAGTCGGACATGTTTTGACAAAAAGAGTGACAGAAGAAATGTGGGTGTTGTATCTTAAAGAGTCCTGGCGGACAGTTTGATTTCTAGAACTTAATTTTGTGGGCCTTCAGAATAGTACACTTCTCTGTCAATTGACTACCCTTGAAAAGATAAGGGCTAATGTTAAATCTGTTGCTCTTGATTGCTTGAGCCCTTCAAGGATGATTTAGGACCTACTAGCAACGAATGGCCTTTTAGTTTGTAGATGTTTTGACTAAACTAAACCCTTGATGGCGTTGTTCCAGGATGGAGGAGTGTCAATTCTAAAGTTTGACTCCGACAAGACCAATGGTTGTGGAGGTCTTCCAAGACCTGCTTATGTGCAACGTGCATTGTCTATTTTGGAGATGGAAGTTGAACAGATAAAGAAAGGAAAATATGATCATTTCATGCAGAAAGAAATCCACGAGCAGCCTGAGTCTCTTAAAACAACAATGAGAGGGAGGCTTATAAGTGGAGGTTCTTGCAAGGCTAAGAGCGTTCTCTTGGGAGGTCTCAAGGACCACCTAAAGACAATTAGGCGAAGCAGGCGGATTGTGTTCATTGGCTGTGGGACTAGCTACAATGCAGCCCTTGCTGCCAGACCATTTCTAGAAGAGCTTTCTGGTTTTTACTTGAATTTTCAAAATCTTTCATCATATCATCTTCATTGTCATCATCATCATTTTACATCTGATTATTAGCTATCTGGGTTAGATCGTTACTGTTTTAATTCTGTCATTCTCGAAGGCCAAAGTGCAAACATGAGATGATCAGGAGATTTTGTGCCCGAAGCCCTCTTTAACTTAATTTTCTATAGAGGCATTAATTTATTTATTGAACCATGTCATATCTGATGCTGTCAATTATTATTCCTTAGCTAACAGGAGTGATCTGTAACTTCTATAAACAGGCATCCCAGTCACAATGGAAATTGCAAGTGATTTGTTGGACAGACAAGGTCCAATCTACAGAGAGGATACAGCTGTTTTTGTTAGTCAGTCTGGTGAAACAGCAGACACCCTTCTTGCTTTACAGTATGCCTTGGAAAATGGTGCATTATGCGTTGGGATAACAAATACTGTTGGGAGCGCTATAGCTAGGAACACACACTGCGGGGTCCACATTAATGCTGGGTGTGAGATAGGGGTTGCTAGCACAAAGGTAAAATTACTGCTTGACAAGTGGTTAATAAGAGATTTGCATAATTGTGGGGAAGTAAGTTGCAATTTTTTCATGAATTTGGA
The DNA here is from genome assembly GCA_035235625.1 of Saururus chinensis. Classification (NCBI taxonomy): domain Eukaryota; kingdom Viridiplantae; phylum Streptophyta; class Magnoliopsida; order Piperales; family Saururaceae; genus Saururus; species Saururus chinensis. The sequence continues at coordinate 28,981,030 of CP141141.1, forward strand.
TAGGCATATACAAGTCAGATAGTAGTGATGACTATGATGGCTTTAGCAATTGGAGATGACACAAAATCTAGTCAACCAAGAAGGGAAGCTGTAATAGATGGACTCTTTGACTTGCCTAGTATGTCCTTGCTTTATTACTTTTTTACACCTAGAAGTTATTTTGGTTTTTTAGTTGAAAGAAAGTGCAATCTGAGTGAAAATGGGTGAACCATATATTTGGCAGACGAGGTTAGAGAGGTATTGAAGCTTGATGAAGAGATGAAGGATCTTGCAAAGTTACTGATAGCTGAGGAGTCACTACTTGTGTTTGGCAGAGGATACAACTATGCCACTGCTTTAGAGGGCGCTTTGAAAGTGAAAGAAGTGGCACTTATGCATAGTGAAGGGATACTTGCGGGTGAAATGAAGCATGGTCCTCTGGCGCTAGTAGATGAAAATCTCCCAATCATTGTTATTGCTACACATGATGCCTGCTTCAGGTGGGATTTTGTTTTTTATGCCGATGCTACCTATTCAGTTGATGTATAAGCATGTTATTTCTGCTAATGTTGGATTTCTCTGATGTTGACAGCAAGCAGAAGTCAGTTATACAGCAGCTTCATGCACGTAAAGGTCGTCTGATAGTGATATGTTCAAAAGGAGATGCGGACTTGGTGCGTCCTGGTGGATCCAGCAGAGTTATTGAGGTTCCTCAGGTTGAAGATTGTCTTCAACCAGTGATAAATATAGTCCCACTGCAGGTACTTTTGATTGTGTTCTCAGGATATATTTTTCTTCTTTATTTTTTATGGAATGTAAATGGATTATTTGTTCTTGAAAGGATCTCCCAGGAAGTGGGGAGTGTGCTGCTCTATCCCTAGGCAGTAAAACAAAGGAGGCTCTGCATTTTGTGCCCATTGCAGCGAAATTCACTTTATTGTCAGCTTGTGTTTTTTCTTTTCTTTTCTGAGGCTTATATTAATCCTTTCATTTTTTGCAGTTGTTGGCATACCATCTCACAGTCTTACGAGGTTTCAATGTTGATCAGCCTCGAAATCTTGCGAAGAGTGTGACTACTGAATAGACGAAGTTTCTCTTAGGCTATAAACAAGGAAGACTGCTCTCAGTACTATGTTCCTTCTCCCAACTCCTATGGAGTGATAACCATGTATACCATGTATGTTAACCTTGTAAATATGTATGTGTGTAAGAAAGCGAGAGAGAGAGAGAGAGATCCTTGACTTGTTGCTCCATGGCATGTAAACACGCCATGACTTATTTTTGTAATATTAAATCGTATGTGATATTTGCATGACTTATTTTTACTTGGCACATATTCTTGATCCAGGAGCAAACTCGGACCAACCTCATAACCGTCTCATTTTGCCAGCTATGCTTTTGTTTTATACTTCTATTTGGCAAACTTTAAATATTCCTCCAATCTTCTCTTCTATTCATCTCCAAAACTCCACCCAATTTCAACTGCCACTTCCCAGATAAGTAATCTCTCCTCTATTCATCTCCACTAATCTCTTCTGGCTGACCCAATCCCCTCTTCTATGTTATTTACATCTTTCAGCCAGCTGTTTCCTCGTGTAGTTTACGCTCCAACCCAGCAGCTGTCCTCCTCCCTCTTCTCAGACGTCTCCTCTTATTGTCATTTCCGTCCAACTTTGTTCTTTTTGTGATGAGAGGGTTGTTGAAAAGGAGCAGGAGTCTTATTTTTGTCATTATGCTTTATAATATTAACACGTTACCATTAGCTGGGGGTCCGTTAATCAGGTGACTCATGACATATTAGTACTTATAGCTTAAAGTTTTTGATTGACCCACTCATATATCTTAAAGTGGTTGATTGACCTACTCCTCATTAATGACTTTGTCAAAAGGAAATAGTTAATATGATGCTGATAAAATTTCACTACTGTTTAATCAAATTTTACATTAAATTTTAATCACATATAAAAAATGAAAAATGTATCATAGGCGACCAATTTGCCCCCTGCCTGCAGTCATATTATGCTTATGCACATGAGCTCAGGCTTATCAAATAAGTCTCATATGACATTATTTTAATCCAATCAAAACTTAGTCTATAGTTTTATTATGCAAAGTGATCTAATTATTATGCAAAGTGACTAGCCAACTACACATAAATATATCTGATCTAAAAAAGGAAGCCCTGATGGGATTTTTTTTTATATGAAGAAGAATCACTTTAAAAACTGTACTTACATTACCCATTTTTTTATTTAATTGCACTTAATTATAAAATAATGGCGCTCCCTGTCACGTTTTTCCCTTGGGGCAACATGACACGTGATACACGAAAAGTATCACGAGGCTGTAATGGCGCTAGTCGTAGCGCCAATCCAGTGTTTTTTGAGGTCGCAGTCCGACGCCCCCACTCAACTGCAAACGGTGCCAAACCCACGTGATAAACTCACGTCCTGTAATGTGGCACATCCTCCATACTCCCCGGATGAAAAGTGCTTAAGCCTACGGGCACTAACTTACAAGATGTTCCACGGGTAAATGCCTGTAATTTCTGAGTCCAAGTACCACTTTATCCAACCCACCCCTTTAACACAGTTGTAGATAAGTGTGTAAAAGTGAGGTGGGCTGGATAAAGTGAGCGGCGAGTACATTAGTACCACGGGTTATTTACAGCCATGGATCAATTGGGCCCGCATTTGTATGTACAATTATGACTCATAGTTCGTCATTTGTAAAGCCCGTAGGTTTTCCCGTGGATGGGAGCCCGTTGGTGATGGGTTCCCTAATTTATCGAGTTCAGAGTTCGGGTCCCACTTGCGACCATGGTGCGGGCCACCGTCAAATCGCAACCCCACCAGATGCGGAGCGATACATCTGCTGCAACGCAACGCCCGAGTGGCTCTCTCTCTGACTCCCTTCAGCTCTCTCAGTTGAGTTCTCTCCGCCACCGACTGACCCGCCGACCGACCGACGGGTCTGCTCCAAGTGCTCGCTCCCCTCCTACCAGAAGACGGTATGCTCCGTCCCCCTGCCTCCCTCCCTCCCTCCCTTCCTCTCTCTCTCTCTCTCTATCTACGCCCTTGCGCACTTTCGCTCTTAATGCGGTCTCCGGCGTTGTCCCCTTTTCCCATGCGGCCTCCTTCCTGGGCCGGCCGAAGTGGGCATGCTTCCCTTGGCCAGGTGCAGACGAGGGAAATCTGTGCTTGCCCGCCTCAATGTCGGTGGAACCTGCCTGCCCACACAAGTTGATTCATGGTTGTGTGTCTGAGATGGAAAGGTCCGCGGACAGATCTGGCCGACGGTGGGATGGAGTGGACCGCCGTTGACCAGCCATGGGAGCGTGTTGAGATTGCCATGGCCAGATCTCGTTGTCAGCAGGCCGATCTCATTTTCTGTCTAGCTCCCACGGCTAACTGAGTTTCTTTGATACGAAGGCCTGTTTTTATAGTCGTTATAAAACTTCTCGTTCCCGTGTGCTTGGTTGATAATCATTCGAATTGTTTCAAGTCTTTGCGCAAACTTTCTTTATTTGTTTTGTTGAAGAAATAAATTTCATGGGTACTGATGGTTTATACATAATCGTTTGATATTGGGTTGTACGGTTCTTGAAATATTTTCCTGATTGTGGTTGCAGAACTGTGAAAGACTTTTTGTCTGCTATTGTGCGATAAATAAATCACTATTGTCATTTATAATTGCTTATTGTTGCCAAAACGTTTATATTTGATAGTGTTTCCAAAAAGAATGAGTCTATATGCACCCCACTAATCCCCTCAGTACCCCGTTCTACTCATAAATTCATGAGGGAGTTTATGGGGTTATTGGGGTACTGAGGAGATTTTTGGGGTGCATATAGACACATTCTTCCAAAAATCGGTATCTGTTTTAATAACGCAACCTAGTCTAGATGTATGTAGAGCAAGGTTTTCTTGGAATGGTGTTAACCTAGTTTAGATCAATTGCTGAATGATGTCTACGCTTTTGATCAAAATCTAGGATAAAAATGCAATAACTGCTACTTCTACCAGAAACTAAGATGAAAAGCTTAGAATAGTGCTGTAGTCTGGTCTAGTATAATGCTAACGCAGATCTAGAATTTGTCAGAGATGAAAAAATAAATATTTGATAAAACACCAACAGCTGAGCAGCAATTGACTTAAAAATCAGTAGGATGGAGTACACTTGAAAAGCTACGAATGGAGAAATCCCGACATGCCTTGTACATGCAAAGAAATGCAGGACCAAAGAAAATAGGTGAGCATATAAAGCACTAGATCAATCAAACCTGGGTGGCTTCATCTATATCTAAATAAGAACTATGACATACTTTTTCTATTGTGTCAGGGTGCTGCTTTCTTTTTTTCCTCACTTCTATCAGATTAACATGAAGAATTTATCCACAATATAGCAGCCGAAATGATTAAGTAAAAACTCCTAATGCAACTGTAATTATATAGGATTAATAATTTTCTAATGAATTTAGGAATCTAATTTTAAAATTGAAAACAATAATAGGTCCATAACAGATTCTCTCACATACACCTTGTGTAAATTTCTTAGAAGAAAGCATTCATGGAAGGAATTACATCTTGGTAAGGTCTTTGCTAGATCTTCGTTTTGCCAGGGCAGAGAGGTTGATACCCAAGGGACCATATTCAGCACCATAAATTAGTGCCTATAAAAAATTTATATTATGTCAAACTTGCCAGAAAACCTTGCATTGGAGTAGTAAAAAGTAGAGTTGCCAACATTTTTTTTCTCATTTTCTTGATTGAATAGGAGGCTTAGAAACCACTAGATGTATTTTTGCCTCTCATTGTCTGGATTTGAATAAGGCCATGAAGAAGTAAATTTTATTTGTTTTTTTAATAATTTATATTACTATATCGTTCATGGATTTTCTTCTCTTAAGCAAGGAAACTAGGCGTCGAAGAACGGAACTTTTTTGTAGTTTCTCTTTTTATTTGAACAAAACAAGAATCCTCTTTTTATTGGTTAGAAACCTAGTTTTTTTATCTAGTGTTTTCTACTCTCCTAATTATCTTTTGTTCTGCAACTCTGTATATTTATGGGGCATGTCAGTCAATTTTTCTAAGCCTTAAGGCTTACTTGGTTTTGTTTTTTCTTTGTTATTTCTTATGATGACTTGCAAATTTTATCTGCTGCAAAATTTAGATCCAACAATAATAATAGTCGTACTATCTTATCTTCATTTGTGTTTAGTGTTTTGAAGTGGTTTCTTTTGTTATTTACTGAAATTATGAAAGTGTGCTAGTGTCTGATGAGAACTGGATGAAAATGTATGCTGCTATTTCTTTTTCTTGCTGGACAGTCTTGATAAAGTTTTATACAGTAAAGAGAGTTGTTCTCATGTGGATAAATCGTTTGAGTGGTGCACACTCATTTTGCTTCTTCTTTGAAAAGACTGCTTCTCTCTGCTGGTCTGGATGGAGTGATTATAAATATCACATTCTGCAGATTAAAATTAAGGAGGTCAAGGATTCCAATTGGTTTAGAAAAATAAGTCCTGATTGGATAGTCTCGGTTTGCTGTTGAGTTGAAGATTTTATAAAAAAATGAACTTTCCTATTCAAATGCATTCAATGTAACTTACACTTCTTATGAATTTATGGCATGCAGCTTGCTGATTTTAGGCATCAAGGAGACTTCATGCAATGCTGGTTGGCAGTCTGGGAGCTTCAATTCATATTTGAAAAATCATTTTCTGTTTGTCCGTGAACAATATGATATCAAATGAGACTACTTGCTTGTAATGATTTTGTGTTTGGGGAATCACTATCCACAAGAAAGTTGCTTGATAAATTTCGGCTGTGAAAATGATGATCAACAGGGCACTTTTTTTAACCTATCTGTACTTACTCATATACATTGTACTCTCTTCGGGAGTTATTCTGTATAATAAGGTAAGCTATCCTCCTTCTCCTCCTCCACCTCCTCTCTAACACATATGTGCATGCCTCTCTGCTTTTGCTGTTAAAGCAGTCGTTATAGTTGTCTGCAGCAGCATTCTTCTTGTGGTCATGCTTTCTCATTCTCATTAACATGTTGATCCATGTTGTCCTACTTAGTATTCTTTTAACTGAATGTTATGGCCTGACAATCTTTAACAATTACATGGAGAGTATTGATAGTCAAGTCAGCTATAAATTGTAAACTGAAGCAATTAAAAGTCTGTTGTCAATGATTTTTGTTATGTAAAAAGAGCATTTAATAGGAAAAATCGTTTTTTTTGTTTTGAAATTAAATACATGAGAATGCTGCAAAACATTTATTTTTATCTTTTTGTACATAGGTAAATGTTCTGTGTCATTCTGCAAGTTTCTTTAGTCCATCATTTGACATGTAGTTTTTGACAAAATACATACAGAACATCTGTGTATATGCATTTGCCTGGTGTATTTATTTTTACCTAGTACACTTATGACTTATGTGATAAGTTATATTCGAAAGCTCTGCTCTTCCTTCTTTTGCAGTGGGTACTTTCTCCAAAATATTTCAATTTTCCTCTCCCAATAACGTTGACAATGATTCATATGGGATTTTCTGGACTGGTGGCATTCTTTCTCGTTCGTGTCTTTAAGGTATAATTATTCTTCTCAGCATGATGGTGATTGCTGTTTAGGCCATTTTGTTTTTTTTCTATTTTTTCAAAAATTTTATATCCCTTTTTCTTTTTCCATGTTGCTTGTTTGTTTAGTTCTTATGTGACGTTCAAGTGTAACATGTTTCCATGGTTTGTAGATATATGTTTGTGTGTTTTATGTTAGTACTTATTTTATATTCTGGATATCTGTGACTTCTCTATTCTCATTTACATTTTTTTATTATTTTGGTTCCATTGCACTAACATATTCCAATTTGATAAGGACATGAAACGGAATGGTGGATCATTGATGGTTTTCTTTTGTAGCCACATTTGCTTTGATAATTTCATGTCATCGGGCATTTAGATTTTAGGGCTTTACAAATAATGTTACTTTTGTATATATGTAAGAGTAGCAAATACAAAAATATTCTTTAGTTGTGGTGTTGCCAGCTTCTGTGAAATATTTTTTATGAAGCCAATACAAGGTAATTGGGAAAGGTGTAGCATGATGATGATGGTGGTGGTGAATCTTCATTTCGCACCCTATATCTGGCATAAAATCTTGCCACTATTCTCACATGGTTTTTACTCTCTCTGTCCCACAATAATAGATCCGTTTGGTTGTTCAAAATGGACTAATTTTGAAGAACCAAATGGAGTTATTAATGTGGGAAGGGGGGGGGGGGGGGGGGTTTGTTTTGATTGTAGAAAGTGTTAAATGGTGATCTGAATCCAGCTTGCTGACCTCAGAAAGCTGGGTTAAGGTATTGATGATAATGTGATTATGAATCCATGGATGAATAGTAAATAAGTACTATGGGGAGAATGTTTTTCAGATCTTTTCATGTTTGCCATTTATATTGCATGGCAAACTATTGAAAGCTTTTTCCAAATGTGTAATAATTGAACTCAAACAACATAAGTCCTTTCACCTTCGGTTTAGTCTGAATGCTTTTCCTGGGAGTAGTACTGAAATTCCTTTAATATATCATGTTGTCCATTTTCTCTAATTTTATGTCGCCCTTAATATGATGCATTTACTCCTCTACATATATTATTTGTCAATGCAGGTTGTAGCCCCTGTGAAGATGACGTTTGAAATGTGAGTCTTATTTTTATTTTATTTAAATGCACCCACTTTCATTTGTGGCCCATTTGCACCCACTTTCCCCTTAATCTTGTTTGGATGTCATACTTCATGTCAAATTACTTTTCCCAATAAATGTTGATAAATGATTCTTGTTAGGCAACCCACATTAATCATTTCCCCACAAATTCTAAATAAATGACCTTGAAATCTGAGCCTGTGTTAAAAAACTCATGAAGTTCATTTGTGGAAAAGCTCCTCTGGAGGACCTTTCTGCACAAGTGGCTCACAAATCCTCATGATCCCTCACAGATTCCGGGGAGCATTAATGGCTCATTTATCTAATAAGGCATTTAAAGCAAAATGTCATTTTCATTACGTTCAAATGTGTTGCCAAACGACACCATATTCTACATTATCATAATATTTTCTTTTTGCAGTTATGCAACATGTGTCATTCCAATAAGTGCCTTCTTTGCTTCCAGTCTTTGGTAAGACACTTCTTCTTTGGTACACATTCCCTGATTTATTAATAGTTAAAATCATTTGCTTAATATGATTCACCTTCAATGAGGATATTAAATGTCATACGGATAGTGACCAATCAATCTCACATCAACCTGAAATGTCATACCTAGTCTAGTTGCCATGAATCTTCCAGTGGTGGAACATTGATGAAAATTTAAGTGATTACATGTAGGAGCCCCAAGCCTCAGATTGAGGTTAACCTTGATTTGCTACCCGGTTATTATGGTGGTTCTCTGCTCTTGGCCTTCTCATGGGTTGGCTAAACTCAAATTATTGTCTTTTCTAAAGAAGCTAATCTTATGATAGTGATTTTGTTATCTTTTTTGGGTAGTTGTAATTATGGGTCAGTTTATGACCTAAACCTCCCTGAAACTATAGTCATTTGTAAATTGTCATTCTTTGTTTTTTGTGTTAAAATAATAGCTTACAAGTTTTCTTCTTGCTACAGGTTTGGAAATACTGCTTATTTACACATTTCAGTGGCTTTCATCCAGATGTTGAAAGCCCTAAGTATGCATAACTCTATAGTTGGATGCCCTTTGTTTTTTATATGATATGAATCCTAGATTGAATCAAATTTTTGACGTATTATTCTTAAATGAATGCTTATCTTGAAATGGTGATGTCCTGCAGTGCCTGTGGCCACATTTCTGATGGCTGTTATATGTGGAACTGACAAGTTAAGGTGTGATGTATTCTTGAACATGTTGCTGGTCAGTGTTGGGGTCGTCGTATCTTCGTATGGGGAAATCCATTTTAATGTAATCGGAACAGTTTATCAGGTTACTGGCATATTTGCTGAAGCTCTTAGGCTGGTTTTGACTCAAGTACTACTCCAAAAGAAAGGACTCACTTTGAATCCAATTACCAGTTTGTATTATATTGCTCCCTGCAGGTATAATGAGTTAATTTTGTTTTCACTGCCACATTATCCAAGTAGCAGAACGAAACTTACTGTATGGTCTTTTGGATAAATGCAGCTTCTTATTCTTGTTTGTACCATGGTTCTTGTTGGAGAAGCCAGGGATGGAGATCTCACAGATTCAGTTTAACTTTTGGATATTTTTTTCTAATGCATTGTGCGCTCTAGCCTTGAACTTCTCTATATTCTTAGTGATAGGCAGAACTGGAGCAGTTACAATCAGAGTTGCTGGGGTTCTGAAAGATTGGATATTGATTGCACTTTCAACGATTTTATTTCCAGAATCAACTATAACTGGCCTAAATATTATTGGATATGCGATTGGTACCTTCCACTTTTCCTCCCTCTTTTCTTCAGTACTTGTAACTTTTATGGTGGCTTTCATGTTGATCGGCAGCTCCTCATAATACTTGGATCCTAGTGCTACTTTCTGCTACTCTCTGCTTTTTCTTTGGGTTTCGTTCTTGTTTGTATATCCTTATTCTATATTCTATACTTTCATGTTATAGCTTATAAGTCAAATAATTTATATTTAAGGTTAATATGTGTTCTAGTGATTAGAAAATTTTGAGTTTGGTTCAGTTTGTTGATAGAGTTCTGTTGATTTTTATCTAAGCCCTACTAAGGTGGTTGTGCTTCTTTCCCAGCTCTATGTGGTGTTGTCATGTACAACTACATCAAGGTTAAGGACGTTCGTGCATCAAGCCAGCTGTCCGTGGAGACATTGCCTGATAAAGTCAAGGTGGCGTTCTTTGTATTTGTCATTTTATGTGAATCCTTATCATTCTTAATCAGAAATAATCTAGGAGTACCACTAATTGAAATATGGTTGAAAAGAGGAGTAAATGTGTTCAAGGGTGTTTTGGGTATTCTTAACAAGTTAGGGCAGGGTTTTGTTTGGATCAGGTCTGGATGGCGGCCTGGGTTAGGGTGGCTTTGGTTCAGTGCTATTAGTTTGGCGGTGGGTTGATTTGGCATACAAGGGACATGACAGTTACAGGTATTTGGTGTAAGGGCAATTTAGGGACGAGGAAGAAGTGGGTGCTGTGGTGGAGAACAAGAGAACGACAGGATGTTGATTGGTTTTTTGGGAAGGATGTTGTCAACAAAGAAGTGTTTTTCTTCACGCAGGAGGCTAGCCAGCTTGCTGTTGGGAATGGAGTTTGGATTGTTTTGGAGGGAGAAATAATGCACTGAAGGATTTGTTCAGGATTGAGGAGGTATAAGTGCTGGAGTTGTGGTAATGGGATGGAAGAAGAATCGCATGGGAGGGACGGGTGAAGAAAAGTAAGATGAGATGGAGAGGTGAAACTAGAGAAGAAAATGAGAGCAGTAGGGAAAAGAGGGGAGTAACTCGAAGAGAGTGAAGAAGAGGGTTGGAGGAAAATAATGAATTAAAAAAAGGAAATTATTTTCTACTTCTACTTGTAATTAAATGGGGAAACTCTTTTAAATAGTGAAATTACATCAAACCCAATTTCTTACAACTCTTTATAAACTATCAAAGATTAAATGAAGCTCTAGTTGAACTTTGAAGAAAACCTATTCTAACTACTTTCCCACATAATTATCATCAGATATATTATTAGATGGATCTATTAAGATATTGTTGCACCAACTGCACTCTGGACATAGTAAACAAAAATTCCTATGCCCCGGGACTACTAAACATCATTGCCTCAACCTAATAGTTCTAGGATTAGATTATATTTGTTACATAAGTTTTGCTTGGTGGCCACTTGGAGGGGTAAATGTATATGGGCTAGTTGCAATTCTCTCACAAAGGTTGGCTATTGAACCGCTGAATTTAATCTTTTACTGGTGCAAGTGATGCAGGTCAGTTAAGAACCTTTGAGAAAAGACAAATGTAGGAAAGGGTGGGGGTGGGGGAGGGCAAGAGGGATTAGAAATATGGATAAGAAGCTCCTAACCAATGAAAGCAAGCAATTTCAGTGAGTTAGTATTTATTCATCAAAATCATCCATTGCATTGAAATCCCATCTAGTTATGATAAAGCTAAAAATGAACCCTTCTTAAATTCTTTATACTATTATTATAATGAGTTTAGTTTATATGAGCTTGGTGCACGCCCAATCGCGTTTGTCCGAGGCCAAAATTGTGCAGCCCCAGTAAAGCTGGATTTCTATAACCCACCTACCCCATAAAACATGTGTGCTGTTGGATTGGAACATGATACGCCAAATATGCACCATGGCTCATATTAACTAAATCCTAATATTAAGATGTCCTGACTCAAATCAGGATTCCTTGATTAGAATTTAGTTTCCCAATTCAATTAAGTCTCTTTATGGTTATTGTTCTATTATAGGTAGGTTACTTAATTTCCTAGTTTTATTATATATTAATATTTTATTGAAGGTAGGATGTTTATTTTGATTAGTTTTTTTAATTAGATTAGATTCCTAAGAATAAAGGGCTCTTAAGCCTTTAAATTATAAGGCACTTCTCCTCTGAGAAGGCAAGCAATGAGAATTCAGAAGTAGTTCAGTTAAATTGTTCTCTCCCTTCCAATCCTTTCTCCCCTTTCACTTACGTTAAACCCCATTTGTAGCCAAGAGCTACAACATTGGTATTAGAGCCATTCCTTCTTGCGCCTTTCATCCATTGAGTCTCGACACATATCCAGCAACAAAAGAGGGCTGAATTGGCCTCCGACATGGCTGATTTTTCTGCCTCGCCACCATGGCACCATGATCCGGATGCCACTCAGCATGAGCTTGCCACGCTTCATACCCAGATTGAGATGCAAGCTACTGACCTCTGTCTGGTCACCTCTAGCCTTCACGAAATGACGTGTAAATTTGACACTGGAATACAGACGGCAGTCCACGAAATAGACACTAACCTGAAGTTGGAAGAACATTTGGTTGCACAACACCAGCAGATGACTGTGGAGTTTGCCACTCTTTCCGAGTTGATCCGTGCACATCATCTGCCATCGTCGACTGTACCATCACCACCTCCACGCCAAAATACTACCAGTGGCCTGCCGCTAGTATTTTGGCACCTTCGCAGAGACCTCTTCCAGCCTTACTCATCAAATGCTGTCATCATCCAGGGTGAATCCATCTGATCTCTTTCTGCTGGTCGCTTCTTCCTCTATCACCCCACATGGAGTTGTTGTAGCTTCCTGCTCCTCCGTTTTGCCCATGCAAGTCTCACCTTTCCCATGCATGCAGAATACCCGCCACCAACAACGACTTCCTCGATGGATTCAATTGCCTTGTCTGATCTCTTTTCAGCGAACTCGTAGCTATCCGTCCTCTGCGGGTCCATATCCCTTTTTCTCTTTTGTGTGGATCTTTGGCAGTCTCACAGATTTCTGGTCAGCATATTGCACCTCTCACCCAGCCACTGCTGCTTGGATTGGCGGTCCTACCAGAAACTTTTCTTCCAGCTGGCTAGAGTGGCGCGCTGCCGGGATCTTTCCCAGGACACTCCGACTACTTTTTGCAACCAATGGATTAGGGCTCTGCTCCCTCCATTGGACCACCCTACTTATGCGGGTTTGCATTGGACACACGGGCTTCCAACAGCTGCACCTTACTGGCCTGCACGTCTCTCCGTAGTCCTACAGGACCATCTGACCCAATGAGCTTTCACAATGATTATGGGCCTTTACTTGTGCCTCTGCTTCCATGCCCGCATTCCCGAACCCCTTTTCTCCCAGCCTAGCAGCCTTGAGCTGCCCTTGCTCATGAGCAGCAGTGGCAACCGGTCGTCGTCCCTTAGCCCAGGCTGCCTAAGGTCTCTCCAAAGCACTTTACACTGCGTCGGTATTCCAATGATGAGGATGACCTTCATGAATTGGATGATGCCGTTTGCAATGACTACAATTATCGTGCATATGAAAATCGTCACCCTAAAGGATGTGGCTGCAAATTTGACTACCAGCCCCACACTGGTGCCACTTATGGGTGCATTCAGGCCCGTCCCGCCCGCTTCACCTTTCCGATGTTCAAATGTGATGAACTAGACAAAGTGGGTCTCATGCTCACCGGTTCTTTCATCTCCACTGTACCCCTGAAAATGAAAAGATTGATATGGCTATGTTCCATGTGCTCTCTCTTAGCTTGACCATTATCTTCATCACAATGCTCGTGCTATATGGGATGATTTATAACAAGCATTGCTTATTTGATTTGGGCATTCAACATATCAAAATTTCAACAAGCTATTTCTTGGGTTCACCAGAAGATGTTGTCCAAGACATTGTGGGTGAATTTGAAAAGCTTACAAATCGAGTCCACCATTGCCAAAAGTTGCATTAGTCAGCACCTTTATTGGGAGATTGTGCAACAAGATTGCCAATGAGGTGGATACTCTCAACCCTCAAACTTTAACTGAGGCTATTCTTGTCTCCTAAACTTGGGAGTAGAATTTGAATAATCAGCAACGTCTTCTTTGCCTTCCCATACTGCCATCCTCTTTAAGTATTCTTACCTCTCCAACATCATCCACTGCCATAGTTCCTATTAAAAAAGTTATCTCAAGCTGAGATGACTGCCCGACACTCCAAGGGATTGCGTTTCAACTACTATGAAAAATGTGCCCCTAGCCACTATTGTAGAACTATGCACTTGTTCCTTATAGAGGTGGATGAGAGCCCTGTTGCCAAGTTTGAGGTAGACTAAGCCATGTTGGTCAATGGCATACACCCAATGATTTCCTTATATGCAATGCATATCAGGGTGTCGATGCTCCTTGTACAATGCATGTCAATGGTCAAATGGCAAAACAACAAGTACTTGTGTTGGTTGACACTGGGAGCACTCATTCGTTTATTAATAAAGGTGTTGTATGTCATCTTGGGCTAAATATTGTCAGAGGATGTCTAGCCAGCGTTTAGCTCTCAACGCTGGGTAGAGAACTGAAGTCCCTTAGCCGTCAGTCAATCGTGGCATGTGGAACACAATTGGGGTAAAACCAAAATAGCTGCCGAGCATGCCTTCAGTTTGTATATTCTGACAACTATGCAGTTTTTTGTAGGGAAAAAAATTACAAGTTAATAATAGTTGATTAGATAATATATTTGAATCTAAGATGTGTTTGGTGGAAAAGTTTTAAATTTGGCGCGTTCTCTTTTTATCTTATTCTGTTAAGTTTAGGAGTACTCCATTTATGGCATGCGCTATTGTGGTGTATGATAACAAAAGCAACATCTCTTGTTTGTGAAAGACTCAGTCACGTGTGCGCATGAGGATCCCAAACTTTGTCTTCATTAGGTTCACCTGGTTAAAGGTCCACCCAGCATTTATGATCCGCTATAGACTAAATAAGTAGATTTAGAGTGCTGCTTTAGAATAAGTGGATACTGCATTTACATGACTGACTACCTTCTGAAGAATGCTGTGAATCTAAAGAAGTTCCGATACGTGTATGGACATTTTTGTCATGATTGGTTTTGTTGGTGTTGGAGTATTATGTTGGTATATTACCCCTAATATGTAAGTAAGCTTTAGAATCCATTCTTCTGTTGTGTTCAGTACCTCTTTACATATACAAGCAAGTGGATTTGGAAAAATGGATGTTGGACTACACTGTTTTTTTTTTTGTAAGTGATCATAACATGAATATTTTTCATTTTACTGACATCAGGATTGGAAGCTCGACAAAAAATCGTCAGATTTGTTTCCCAATAATAGCAATAACGGAAATGGTGGAAGCAATAATGGCGGAAACATTTCTGATTTGGATCCTAATGCAGATGAAGAAGCACCTTTTATTCCGGCTGCCGCAAGGCTTTCTCACCTTGGGAGAAGCCAGTTTAGCGGCCATAATTCTTAAGTCATATTTGGGCTCGTCTCTCCTATACGAAATTGCCTCCATAGTCGACACTAGGCTTTTTTACTACAGAACGAGCCGCTTTTACATGCTGAGGAGATTAAAGGAAAGTGTTGGATGTCAAAATCAAGGCTGGATTCGATGGAGCTAATCAATATTCTTTCATGCGCAGTGCTCTTAAGGCAGCGGATGCAGAGTTACTACCCCATGACAGTGATATGTCGTAATTGATAAGGTTTTTCTTTTCTTTCTCTCCAATTTTTCTGCCAAATATTCCTTTTTTGCTTCTCCATTACCTACTATTGATCTGGAGAAGGGTGGTTAGTCATATCCAGGTCCGTCCCTGTATGTGAGGGGTCAAGTGATAATAACAGTTCGTTATTGAGCATATATTTGGTTTTTGTGCCTTCATAGAAAATTTGTTACGTTCACAGAATTTGTTATTTACTTCATGTTCCAGATCTGATGAAGCTTAGGTAATCAATTCTTTGTTTGTATATGGGAGAAAAATGCATTACACATGAAGAACCAATTTTTAATCTTTTAGAGGGTGGATCATTTTTAGTACCTGTTGTGCTAAACATGTGAATGCAAAAGGGACCTGCAAAATGTGTATAATTAGACCCCGTTTGGGAGGCACTTTGGAAGGGAAATTGATTACCCCTTTTGAATGTAATATGTCACATTAATAAGGGAAAATTGATTTCGGTGGGGAAATCGATTTTTCCCACCTTACAGTGCCTCCCAATCAGCCCGTTATCCTAAAAATGCCAAGACCCCTTGCAGCCCGCGATCACTTGTAATACACTTAGCACTGATGGGACAGCCCATACGGGCTCCTTGCAAGGCCCTTGTATGTCTTGCCATTGAGCGGCCGTAGTACTACTTAAATTTAAAACAAGAACGCACTATTAGGACTTTAAATGCGAGTACACGACGGATGAAAATGTGAAAATTTAGGTACCCCACAGATGAAAATATGAAAGTTTAGGTGCCCCACATTGATTAGGCTTGAGGATAGAAAGAGGGATCCTCAGGATTGGGTTGTAAATGGCGTTTGTTTATCCTATGTTTGTCTCTATTAAAATAGATACTATTGGTTTTTATCTAACCATAATGCAAGCGACTATAGATAAGGGTAGTTCTTGATTGCATTTGTTCATGTTTGTCAATTATATATTTTATTATTATTAATTTAAATTTATATTAATTATTAGTCTTTGTAAAAAAATTATACAAAATACATATTATACTTTCACGTGTCTTCTATAGAATTATTATTTATTTATTTTTAGATGAAATTCTCACTACTATTATAATTTATTTTTTAATCAATTATTTACTAATCACCCTTAGAGAATAAAATAGTCTTGTCAAATTTCCACCTTAATTTTATCTGTGTTCATCCATTTTAGTTCGTAATTTTCAAGGACATATACATGGCTCATATAAAAATGAACAGTTGTGGGTATGCCTTGTCTGCATTTTTGTTTGTCTATTTACACCTCTAAATAGGGGCCTTTCTTCATTTGGGTAGAAGAAAGCAGTCCACATACCATCTCCACAATGGAAATATGTTTATGTTCTACATTGACAATGAGCCTAAAGTAAATTTTGCATGAGAGTCGTTCATATTTAAGATTGACATTGTACACATTAGTGTAAGTATTACATTAATATGTAGTAGCGTGTGTGTCGTCGATCTCAAGGATAAAGGGTTTTTATGTATGGCTTATGCTAGGTAAGTGGGGAGCATGAAAACTATTTCCCTCTACAATGGCACCTCTACCATTGCATGGTGCATGAAGCATGAATGGGTAGTCACATAGCAGCCCCAAGTGGATATGCAACACAATAATGGGATTTTATGTCTATAAAAAATTTACATTTCAAAGTTTGTGCTAGGAGATTGGTTGATTTAGATTGATCGAGTTAGGTAGGTTGTTATGACTACTCATGATCTGGTGGAGGGATGATCCAATTTGTTAGTCGTTACCTTATGGGTTAGGTGAGTTGGAGTACATTATTGCCTTTAACCAATTGATGTTATGACACAAATTTGCTCCATGTGATTCCAAAGTCCAAATGTCACATTTATAGAGCATGGCTATTTGCCCGCCAACAATGTTGCATTTTCCCTATGATTTCTTTTCTTAAATAAATATTATAAAAGTTTTCATCTGTTCTTCATCCTATTAAACGAATATATCTCACATATTCATCTCACTCATATATCTTCCACACTAACGCATGAATCATCACTAGCATGGCGCCAATGTCATCTCTCTCTTCTTCTTCTCCATCTCTTCTTCTTTTTTATTCTCCCCCTTCTTTATAGAAGCCTTTATGCTAAGGGGTAGAAGTGTGGTTGGTTGATGCTGATGTAAGAAGAGGAATAGAAAAATAATAAGAGATTATACGGGTAAAATGGAGAAAATAAGAAGAAAGCACACAGATAAAAGAATCATAAAAAAAAATTAAAGAGATATTCTCTTCATCTTATATTAATAGTTACATTTAATTTTTTAAAATAAATTAATTTTAATTTATTTTAAAAAAATTAAATAAAATAATTAATTTAAAACAAAGTGAATATTAAAATTTGGGATAAAGTGAGAGCAATTGGCATTGAGCATACAGATAGAATGAAGAGACATTCGCATTAGGACAGGGGAGTCCGGCCACGCAAGACTGCCCTCCACGTGCGAGGGAGTGGACATACATAATTCGCATTGGGATAGGGGAGTCATGTGAGCTCCTGTACTTATAATATCTTTTTTCTTCTCACAGTTACGTCCTTTTTATTTGCTCCTTTTGTGCCGTGATTGAAGTTTTGATGCGTTTGATAAACAGGGTCCACACGTTGAAGTGGACCATAAATCACAGTGTGGCATGTGATATGACCAAGTACAATGCAGCAACATTCGTCCGAGTTTCATATGGTTTTGTCATGTGAACATACATCAAAATGATTGGATACATCTATGAAAAGTCCAGCATGAGTTCATATTTAATTCCCACTTTATATCACGGGGGTAGCAGGTGACAAATAATTTTGTGCATGTTGAAAAATACAACAAAGATATGATCTCATGCGCATATGAAAAAGTCCGTAAACAATATGCTATGACAAGATGAAGTTCGGTGCAATCCGGACATTGGCTGTAACTTGACGTTGTAAAACAGCTTTTCAATCTACGCTTGACGCGAGAGAATAGAAGTTGTCAACGAAGAGAAAAACGTAAGAGAATAGAAACACGGAAAACGTCACTTTAAGGCATAAACTGAGTGCTGTAATCACTATTTCCTCACATCTATGTGCGTGTGGGGGACACGCTGAGAATTGGGTCACGGGCAATGTGTTGCGCGTAGTCGACGTCTGACATTGCCTTCTAGAAACAAAGAAAACTGAATTCCCAATTAAGTCACCTGTAGGAAACCTGATTGTAACCTCGTTTGCTTAGTTTGAAAATATAGTACAAAGTAATTGAATTAGTCATACTACTTCCTCATTGTAAGCGTTGGATTTAGAACATATATACATTAAAGTAATCCTCCTTTAATGCATTAGACCAAAGAATAGAAGGATTTCTCATCCAACAAATCCGATAGTAGTGCAAAGAATTTGCAAACTTATCGGCGACCCTAATGCATTCCTTGTACATATATTTGAATGTGATAGAGGACAAATTAGCTATTAGGTTCCTAATCTACTTAATAATTATATTATTATACAAAGTGCCAAGGGTGACAATAGAATTTTACCAAACTTTCTAACTTGCCCTTAAATTTTTTATAATACTCATAAATATAAGGTTGAATTGGTGTATTTTAGAAAGTTAACTAGCCTTTAACTTTCTAATGCGCAGCATGGCCGCACCAGGTGCTGATGCACCTCATCAATTGTGCCATGTGCTAAGCACAGACGTGCCACATTTGTTGTGTGTGGCATGGCATGGCTGCACCAAGCGTGCTAGATGTGCACCACATGGCGTGCATCTAGCTACCCTGCCCCCTATAATTTAGGGGTGGGTTTTACATCTTCGAATGTCATTCCCGCTTCATTTTTTACACTTCTCCCCTCTTTCTCTCTAGTTTTACCTGTCTTCACACCTTATGTTCTCTGTTTTAGAGCTTTTTGTAACCCATTTTAGCTCATTCAAAAGGTGAACCTAGCTAAATCAAGAGTGATCTATATCATGGGAGGGCTAGTTTCGGGCCACAAAGAAAGAAACATCTTTGGATAAGGGGAGATATATTTGCAATCTTCACTTAATGCCACAAAAGAAAAACATCCTAGGGTAAGGGGAAACTCTGTTCACGGCCTTCAAGTCATAAAGAGAGAAACTTATGGGGTAATGGTAGATTTTGTTTGCCGCCTTCTGCCGAAAAGTGAGAAATATTTTGGGGTAAGGGGAGGTTATGTCCGCCACCTTTGGGTTGCAAAAGTGAAAACTCCTGGGGTAAGAGGATGCTCTATCCGTCGTGTCTGAGCATCATAAGGGAGAGCGTCCTCAAGGAAAGGGAGGCTTTGACCGCTACGACCTCCAAAAATCTCAGGGGAGTAAGCATTTACAAATTTATTATTTTAATTGCTGCTTATTTAAACAAATGTATATGTTTATTAAATAGTTGACTTATACGAATGCATATTACATATGTTTTAGTAAGATACTAAATGACTTATGATTGTTTGATGAGTTTTTAATTGGTTTCGGGTCTTTGACCTTTTTACTACCGAATTATGATTATATGATTTGAAAGATACTATGAATAGTTTTGAATGATCATATTTGCAGGGTAGTTATTTAGTATAAAGCTAAAAAACTATCAGAGTTAATGACTCATAAATACCGCCGATTATTGCATATGGTGTGTCCATGAATTGGGATATCAGATCCTATTCATTATGATCATGTTGCCCCCACGAGCACGGGCGTTTGTCTCTTTGGTATCATTGATGAGTAGTTATTTGGTATAAAGCCCAAAAGCTATCAATTATGGATACATGCCTATTGAGGCATATGACGCACTCATGAAATGAGATATCATAGAAAAATATCTTTCATTGTGATCTTGTTGCCCCACGAGCACAGGTGTATATTACTTTAGTATTAGTGACATTTTTTGAATGATGATTTATCTGATTCTGAATTATTTATCGAATTATGTTTACAAATGAATTATCCAACTTATCGGATTCTATGAACAATTGATTTATATGATTATGTGATTGATTCATTGGATTTTGTGAATAAATGATTTATTTGATTTGTCAGTACTTTTATTTTCTACGTCGACTTTGATGTATGATTGTATATGGAAAATACTTAAGCATATTATGTATGATGTTATACTTGTTAGAAGGCCTTAGTTTTAGGTGTAACTATGTATGGATCCTATCTTATTAGAATAACATTGGAGATGTTGTCAAATAAATACATAAGTAACACTATTGCGATGTTGGCCCGTTCCAAAAAATGGTATTAAATAATATTTTTACAGATGAGGATCCTGAGGATCGAAAGAATAAATTTTATTTTGATAATTTTGGCACCTAGGTCAGGTTTTGCATCGAATTTTGGGCGCCCACAGACCTAGGGCGTTATAAGCATGCCCTCATAGCATCTTCGAACTAGGATACATGTGGAGGGACATTCCAACTCCTTACTAAATATATGTTGGGTTGCATACTCTCTAGGGATGGGAACGGGGATGACATAAGGACCAAGGAGTACCGCCGACTTGGCGTAATGTCCTCCACGTTGCTAGGGAGTGGACAATCACATGGATGTAGTTGCCCTTGCACAACTCAAATCCCTTGGCTATTTTATATACTTCCTACGCCTTACATTAATAGCTTTATTTAGTTTTTTAAAGTGAGTTGCGCTAATAATGTGGGATGGAGGGAGTTTTTTTTTCCTGAAGGAAATTTAATTAGATCTAAGATTAACAACACCATAATAGTCCTCCTTCCATACATTGACAAAAATGAAGAGGATAGGCCGACACAAAATTAGCTAAACAATTTGCAACTCTATTACCCTTCCTATACACAACACATGTTTGAGGATAACACATTTAAACAAAACTAGAGTTCTTTTAATCTCCTACATACCAACGGGACTCTTGCCCATGAGCATGTCCCCTTCTCACTTGTGAATGTGAACTCCTCTTCTTACCCATGAAAAATATTTATTTTACAACTAATTTTTTTATATACTCTCTATATTCCACATCAATAGCTTTATTATTTTTTAAATAAAAAAATTAGTTTATTTTAAGAAATAAATAAATTATAAAGTATAACACCTAGTCGTAGCACGGAAGTAGAGCTTAAGACCACCTACCCTCGTTAAGCCTATGTTTGCAGTCAGCTTAAAAATGATGGGCGGCACCTCCCCTTGTGCAGAGGTAGTTTCCTTGTTTGGCTCGGGTGAAGCGGGTAAAACCTCCCTAGCGTCGGGGCAGTTTCTTCGTCAGGCTCGGGTGCGGCGGACAAGGCCTCCTCTTGCCTTCGGTTATTTCAACCTTTTAGAGGGGTTATCTCGAAGAACAGACCCTCTCACGACGTCAGGCACCCTCGAATTAGGTAGAAATGGTTTTTAAACAGGTAAAAACGGATGAGAAATAGTTAAGAAACATACGTTTGAAGTATAAAATCGTCGTGGAGCAAAGCGAAAGAGAGCATAAATGGGTTGGGGGCGAATTGGGAACCCCCTCCCCCTCCCCTTAAATAGCCCACGAGGGCTCCTGGATGCACGACACATGTCGTGCATCTAGTTCAGCAGTAGCTGCAGGCTAGCCTGCACGCTAGCCTGCAGCCTGCAGCATTGTGGCAGAGCTTACCTAGCTGCTTTTGCGGCAGGGCTGGCTGACGCAGTATGTCAGCTCTGGCTGACACACAAAATAATATTTTTTTTTAATTTTTCGTTTTTAAATTCAAAACGAAAATAAAACTTTAAACGTTCGTAACTCCTTACCCCGAACATGGAATCATACGTTGTTGGTACCGATGGACTTGTATCGATGAGCCCTTCGATACAAGACCACACAAGGGCATGTTTTCTTGCAAACTTAAGGTGGGTCCCGCCTATAGCACGCTTCCCAATGCCATAGTCCACTAACCCAGTGTCCATTTGACACGTTCTTGGGCTCGATACATTCATTTCGCAGAGCCCTATCAAATGTTTTAAGGCTTCTCTTGATGAATAAAGCTCAAAACAATCTAATTTTATGAACAACCGTTAATGGGCCTTAAAACCCGCTAATGGGCCCAAACGCCCGAATTTCAAAACATAGAAAATTCTGGGGCTCGATGAAGCTTAGTGTGTGGGTAGATGGGCCTACTCCGAGTTTTATCGATATGATTTTGAGGATTTCAGCCACACCGAAATGAGTAAGAACTCTCCTTATTATTTTTCTCTTGTGTGTTTGTACACAAATCATGGTTCTTGGAGAAATAATTATTATATTATCGCATAAGGCAAGCGGCTCTAGTCGCGGGCCCGGGTAAACTCCGATATTTTTGTGAAAAGAAAATTATGAGTTTTCAAAATTTCCTTGAAGTTTTTAGCTAACAAGAGCATTTGTTCATCTTCATTCTTATTTTCTTCATATTTTTCATAGGTGTTCAAAGCTTTAGACTACTTAGAAGATTTCTTAGATGTTATAAGGGCAGTTTATTTTCCTTTTGATTTTTCAAACAATACTTTTTTCCATACAACTCCTCTTGCATCTCAAAGGTTCTTAAGTTTCTTGTGAGTTTCTCAATGTCTAAGGTGTCAATTTTCTTAGATTCATTAATCACAACCACCTTAATTTTGAATTTAAAGGACAAGGACTTTAAGAATTTCCTAACCACAAGATAATCCAATATAGGCTCTCCTAGTTGATCACAACTGTTAACAATGTCTAATATTTTAGCATAATATTCAAAAATTCTCTTCTTCACTTATTATGATGTTCTCGAACTCTATTGTGAGCATTTGCAACCTATATGCCTTCACAACTTCGGTTTTCTCATTGTATTTAATAAGTTTTTCCCATGCTACTTAAGCCGATGTATAGTTAGAGATTAACTTATGCTGAGATTTTCTTACGATATTGAATAATGCACTAAGGGCTTTACTAATTTAATATGTAAGTTTATTCTCATTCCCATCCCATGTACTTTCATCTTTTAAGATTGGATTTTCATCTTTGTCTTCGGTCATTGGAGAATTCTAACATTTAATTACAACTTTCCAAACATTGTCATCAAGATCTTGAATAAAAACTTTCATCCTATTCTTCCAATAAAAAAAGTTTTGACCATCAAACTAGGGTGGATGATTCATAGGATTGGGAAGATTCATAGGATTTCCTCAATTATTGAATTATTTGAAGCATCCATTAAGATTAAACAAATAAAAACACCCATGCAACTAACTTTAAGCACACTACGAAAAGAAATTATAAGAGTAAGCAAAATAATAACTTAAGGCACATAAATCAACAAGTTTCATAAGTAATTCTAAATAAAAAACAAGTAAATCAAGAAGACATTGTAAGATCAAACCCTAACATAAGCAAGATGTCTTTAGGAATTTAAAAACTTGGAAGTTTAAGAAAGATTGACACACAGAAGCATGCAAAACATGATGGATAGCATGATTTGAAATCAAATTTTAATCTAAAATCAGCAGCTACTACTTGAGAGTTTAATATTCGTCTAGATGGAGATAGAGGATTCTCTTAAAATTAATAGTTCGAAGAAGTAAGAATCAAGAGTTCTAACCTCTATTGCTCAAGAATTTTAATTAAGCACCACAATTGTTCAAACCTAAAGTCTACACATTTATGATCATCCTATCATCAGTCAGTCCATAAAGCATGTAAGAACACAAAATAATTTAACGTGAAAAACCCCAACTAGGGTAAAAAATCACAATAGTAGATCATCAACTATATCAATGCATTAGATAGCAAGACACTACATTGACACAAGCAAATCACCAATCTTTGTTGAGACTCTAACCCAAAACCCCTTTGTTTAGATATCTAATAAACTCTTTTTGTTGTTAGCCTTTAAGTTTTTTCTCCTTAAGCCTTGAAACTTTTCTTCTACTTGATTTGTCTTTGTCTTCTTCTAATCTCCTCAAACAAGCTTCTCCTGTTCTTTAACTTTAGCCTTGATCTCTTCAGCTCTCCTTTAAAGATTGTTGCAATTCCTTTTTGATTTAATGTGTGTAAGACTCTCTCTGCAGTTGTGTATCTCTTAAAAAATCACCATTAGCATGACCATCTCCTTTGGCAAACAATGGATAAAGGATCTCCCCTCTCTTCTCTATGAATTAGTAGGTTTTCATCTCTTTAAATTTGTGTTTACCTAGCCTTTAAATAGTTTAATAAGTCAATTTATAAGTTTGACTTTAATTAGGAATTGATTCTCTTCCAAAATGCTCAAACTAGGCAAGTATCACAGACAACGATCGATTATTTGACATAACAATCGATTATTCATTATTCTAATTAGGGTACGACTCTTCAAACGAACAATCTACTGATGTAGCGATCAATCGATAAACTTTTGGCTTAATTTTACACAGTCTAATTCAAGTGTTGACCGATCAATCGATGTACAATAAAATTTACCAATTTACCCTAATTCTGTCTGAAACTCCTAAATTTATTTAATTCACTCATTCTATGCTAATCTAAGTAAATTGTGTATATGTATGCAAATAAATCTCTAACCTTTGACACTAGGCTCAGTTTTCAACCTTGATCGATAATAACGTGTCTGCTCCTATCTTTTAAGTCAATAAATTACAAATCTGATTTAACTACAACTAAATTTAGTCATATTATTAAGACGTAAACAAAAATGAAGTTTCGACATTATTTTAATCATCAAAATTAAATAATTACAATACATATGTCTCATATGTTCTTTCAGGTGTAATACATCTTTCTACACCATCGGCACACCTAGTCACCACTCCCCCTCTGGCATCCCATCACACCACCCCCACCCATGACCTCCTAACCACTACATGCCCCCCCTAACGGCTAGACCTAGCCATGGCTAGAGCAAGGTTGCGACCCATTTTGTGGGCAGTGAGGTTAGGGACCGAGCTATGGCTAGGAGATTGTGGGTAGAGAAAGGGGGATGATGCCAGCGGGCGATAGAGGCAGAATGATAATTAGTGGCGCCAGTGGTGGAGGAGGAAGAGGGGAATGGGCTAGGAGGTACATTGTCTTAAAAGAAATTTTATCTATTAAATATGGGTTATGTGCCTAGTTTTTATGATTCATAAACATTAAGTATTGTCATAAGTTATAGGAGTTAAGTACGCTTTCACCTTAATATAGATGGTTTAAGTGCAATTTACCCTATTATTAATATTGCTCGAATAACCTAATCTCATTGCCAAAGTCCTCTAACGTACAGAAGACATTTAGATGTGCCCATATGTAATGAGTCTAAAATAAGCCCCCTATTGCAGGTGGACGCATGGCAGTTAAAATCGGTAGTAGTTGTTTACCTCTATGGAATGACTGACTACAGCTGATTTTAATTGCCACATGCACACTTGTAATAGAGGGCTCATTTTGGGCACATTGTAGCTGGTGGGCGCATTTTAAAATTTTCCCTCCTTTACACACCCCATACCATTTCCATAGCACTAGAAAAATATCATATCTTTCACAATGTGATTCAAACTCATGACCAATTCTTGTTAACTATAAGTCAGTCTTGGTGGTAGTCTTAATCCGTTATAACTCCCCAAAGATGATGGATCCCCTCTCCAAAATGTTTTGCCGACCACACCTTAGATCAACTATTTCGGCAAGTTCTAAGTCGTCAAACTATGCTCCGCCAGGTCTTCCTTAGAGAACCAGCCGTTTCTATTTTTGCGAAAGTAAAATTACCAGACAGCCCTCGAACCAACCCCGTGAGTAGAGGGCCCCACCGCCCCCACTCCCATAAATGCCCAAACTGCCCGTGAACATCACCCCAGCTCCAATGGCTTCCCTAGTCTTCTTCCTCCTCCTCCTCCTCCTCTGCCTCGGCCCCGCCGCCGCCTCCTCCTCCCTCCCGCCGGAAGCCGCCCAAGCATGTAATGCCACCCGCTTCCCGGACACCTGCCGGGACACCCTCTCCCGCGCCTGCCTCCCCAACCCCTCCATGCCCCTCGACCTTATCGCTGCTGCCACTGCCGCCTCCAGCCAGAACCTTCAGACCGCCAGGTCTATGGTCCAATCCATCCTCCTGACCTCCGGTTCGAATAAGAACATGACCACCGCTGCCCGGAACTGCCTGGAGATCCTCTCCTACTCGGACCAACGCATCGCCCTCGCCTCCGGCCCGGAAGCCCTCACGGCCGGCCGAGCCAAGGACTCCCGGGCCTGGCTCAGCGCTGCCCTCCTCTACCAGTATGACTGCTTCTCCGCCCTCAAGTATGTGAACACCACCAGTACGGTCAACTCCACCATGGCCTTCCTCCTCGGCCTCACCCAGCAGACGAGCAACGCCCTCGCCATGGTCTGCGCCTACGACCGCTTCGGGGCTGACACGGCTGCGTGGCGGCCGCCGCAGACCGAGCGTGACGGGTACTGGGAGGAGGGCGGGTCCGCGTCCGGATCTGGCGGGGGAGGGTTCCCCGCGGTGGCGGAGGCGGACCTGACCGTATGTAAGGAGAATTGCGACCATGAGGAGGTTCAGAAGGCGGTGGAGGCGGCTCCGGCGAATCTGTCCGGCAGGCAGAGGTTTGTGGTGCACATAAAAGAGGGGGTGTACGAGGAGACAGTGCGGGTGCCGCTGGAGAAGACTAATTTGGTATTTTTGGGGGATGGCATGGGCAAAACCGTCATTACGGGTAGCTTGAACGTCGCTCAGATGGTTGGCGTTTCAACCTATAACACGGCAAACGTTGGTAAGAAATTTGCTACATGCTTCTGATTCATAATTTTTAAAACAACATGCACAAGGAAAACAATAATTTTGATGATTGTAAAAAAATTATACTCCTATCTTAAATTTATAACTCTATTTGATAAAAAAAATTATTTTATATTAATAATTTTATTTTGTTAAAAAATATTAAAAACTTATTTTTTTCTTCTCTTAGACGTTGGTTTTAACATTCAATAAAAATTACTATTTTTTAAAATATAACTATTAATAATAATTATAAGTTATCTAAAAAAAACTTCAATATAAATGTTATTTTTAATAACAATTAGGATTCACTCTCCAACAACACAAATATAGGAGTTTTCAATATTAATTTTTTTCTCCTATGATATTGACAATATTAATATGTAGTCTCTCTCTTAATTAATTAGGACTTTCGAGTTACTTATCTTTTTTTAGTAAGTTGTCTAGAACCCGATACTTAATCTCTCTCATAATGAATTAAGATTTTGAATTTAACTTAAATTAGGTTTTAAATATAAAAATTAGGAGACATGCAACCATATCAAGTTAGGACTTTAAATTAAATTTCTATATAAAACTTAGTGACTTGCAACCATAGTAATTTGGGAATCTTAAGAATCTAATTTAGGACTCTTACTTAGGTTTTTATATAAGACTTGAACATATTATGACTATTAACTAAGTTTCTATATAAAAAGTAGTAAATTATACTTAAGGACGTTTAGGAATCTTAAACCAAGCAAACACAGTTATTTAAGTTTTTCATCAAGTTTGTAACTTCACATATAAAACTTAGAGATGAGTAGTCATAGTAATTTTAAAAAAAAATTTAGAATCTCAAACATAATGTGAACTCCTAAACACAGGGATAATTTAGAATATTGGACAAAAATCTCCACCCAATTTCACTTTAATAATAGCATATAGATTACATATAATAGCATACAAGTCTATTCTGATAATTAAGTACCAAATTGAATCCCAAGTTTATTTGTTGCATTCCTAACCAAAAGGAATAAAAGTTTGAGGGATCGAAACCATATTAAATCTCACAGTGGCAAAAGACTTTGTCCTCTTTATGATTCTTCACCCTTCTGCCCCATGATTTTGGTTATCAATAACTTGAATTGAAAGTGTACAAAAACATTTAATTAAAGTGAGACACCATGTGGTTCTACGAGTAATCAACGACTCTGTATATGTGAGTGGACAGTGTCATTTGGCACCTGCCAATGGGAAAGGTATATTTTAGTTTTTATAGCAAAAATATATTGATTGATATTAATCTATTATTATATAGGGATGATTGGAAAGCAAATACTCCCTGCTTCCTATATAGTTCACATTTGAGAAAAAATTTATATTTAAGGAAGCCTTATAATTAGGAGAAAGGTAATATGAGCATGAGCCAGATATCACATTAATAAAGGAGCGGGTAGGTAATTCAAGGAGTAATGTGCACTCACAAATCTAGATACGATGGCCCATAATGCATAGGCTCATAGTGACTCGTGTGAGCCCACTCTTGTACTAAGAGGACTCTTAATATTAATCTTTTTACTCCATCCAATAACCTTTTTTACTTTATCCATTAATTGCTAAAAGAGAGATAATATGAAATGGAGCAAGATTTTTTATGTAACAATTGATTTTTTCAAATAAGACTATCAACATGAGACAGAGGAATTATAAGACTTAAAGAGGGCAACAGAGGTTCTCCTTATACTTAGAACCTGGCTTTGTAGACATATAGGGGTGTTCACTGCACTGGGTTGTGTGTGTCCGTCTATTGAAAAGTGGCACATTGTCTGTGTCCATCCATATCTACACCAAATACCTATTATACTATGTCGTGTCGATGACCATTTGCTCTTGTCTGTAATGGGGCACGGACAAACATAGACACTCAAACAAACAAAGACATGTTAATAAAGTTCTTTTATACAATAAAAGACATGTCTGCAATTCTCATACACCACAATGCTAGCAATTTAATAAACATTGTAAATGGGTTACACGGGTAAGATTAGTTACTTATTGGGTACGGGGACGAGGTATAGTTGTCGTATATGGGATTAGATAAAATGTGGGTAGACATAGACAACTATACGACAATGTCCACATCTGTGTCCCTCTTCCAAAAGGTAGCACATTGTCCATGTCTGTTCATGTCTACACCAGACATTTACTATGCTATACCCGTGATCGCCTATTGCCCGTGATCGCTTGAAACCTGAATTTGACTCGAATAGTTAAAATTTTAAACCTAACCCATTAAGGTTGGATCAGATATATAAAAAAACCTGACCTGAGTAGCATCCCTAAATATTGTCAATGAAATTCTTACTAGGATAAAAAAATATCTACAATTCTTGTACGCCACAATGCTAATAATTTAATCAGCATTGTAAATGAGTAACACGGGTAAGATTATTTACTTATTGGGTTTAAGGAGGGGTATATAGGCAATTGGGTAGTAGGTATATGAGTCTCCAAAAGCGGACAGAAAAGGTTTGAATGTGACGTATCCATGTGCACTCTAGACATAAAAAAAATATTTGCCATATTGGACACAGACGACAACAAGATGGCAGAGTTCCATGAACGCCCCTATGAAAATGATATTTTTACAACCAAAAAGTACATCAATAACTAGAAATGAATTTTAATTGATCTAGATAAGTGAGCGGCCATGTGCACTTTGTATAGGACCCATTTGTTAAGTTGGTAAATTTTTGTAGGTATCTTTTGTATGTAATTTTAAATGTTGCTCAGATATATTTAAAAATGCTCTAAAAAAATTAAATCTGAATTAATCACTGATGCTATGCACTACTTTGGGTCCTCGCCAGCTAAATCTTCATATATACAAGATCGGTATGTTCATACTATTCAACTGCTTTGTTTTTGCTTAAAAAAATAGGAGGGAATAAGAATGGTCATTCTCGGACTTTGGATAGACTTCAAGTTATCTTACGAATTGTCCTTCACTGACCTTGCAGGCGTAGCTGGGGACGGCTTCATGGCCCGGGACATTACGTTCGAGAACACGGCTGGCCCGGATGCCCATCAAGCAGTGGCATTCCGGTCCACAGCTGACTTCTCGGTGCTTGACCGTTGTGAGTTCCTCGGCCACCAGGACACACTCTACGCTCACTCCCTTCGCCAATTGTACTCTTCATGCCGCATTGCCGGCACCGTCGACTTCATCTTCGGCAACTCGGCCGCTGTCTTTGAGTCCTGCCTTATCCTAGTCCGTCCCAGGCAATTGAACCCGGAGAAGGGCGACACGAGCACTGTGACCGCACATGGACGGACAGATCCGGGCCAGTCCACCGGGTTTGTCTTCCGGAACTGCACGATCAATGGGACGGACGACTATTTGGCACTTTACCGGGCCAAACCCGCTATCCATAAGACATATCTCGGACGTCCATGGAAGGAGTATTCCCGGACCGTGTTCCTGGACAGCTACCTAGGCGAGATCGTCCGACCCGAGGGCTGGTTGCTGTGGGACGGCGACTTCGCCCTGCCGACTCTGTACTATGGAGAGTACCAGAGCACCGGACCCGGGGCCAACGAGACGGCGAGGGTGGCGTGGAGCAGCCAGATACCGGCGAACCATGTCGGGTCTTATTCGGTACAAAGCTTCATCCAAGGAAATGAGTGGCTCCCAACGGATCTACAGTAGGGCCTGCTGCTTAATTTCGTGGTCCCAAAAGTATAATTGTGGGCCCTGCAAAAAGTGGGACCCAGGGGAAATAGTGCAGTCTGATGCATGGTTCACATTAATCTAGGCTAGTGATATTCTGATGTTGGAGTAGAACAAGCTAGCTGACGATCCGATGAAGGGGAATTTGAGCATCAAAATTGTTACCAAATACTATAAAATTGTTTAAAATTGAGTCATTCCACCTCAAGTATAAAATTGTTTAATATATATTTGTATAAAATTGTTTCTCAGTATTCTTTATGAAGAGAAGCTAGCTCTAAGGGGGCTGTAGTCTTTGCATTCCACCTCAAAGTTTGGATATATTTATACTATCTTTTAGAAAAAAGTTGGCCTAAAATAAGTTAGAATTGAGGTATAAGATCCACAATTGTTTAAAAAATAAGTTTATTATTATGATTATAGTTAAAAGAGAGAGCAAAAGAAAAAAAAAGTGGGTATAACTAACTAATTTGAACCCACTTAAAAAGTGAAGAGTTTTTAATAATCCCCACTTATCATGAGCCTGAGGAAAACTTAGAGCTGTTCGTTCATGTTAGCATCAATATGTGTACTATTAATCTTAAAAATATTATTGTCAAATATTTCTTATGCTAGGCTCACGGTGAGAAGAAATCATAAAAAAATATTTCTTCAAAAAAAATCTTTCTTGTTGCTAATAGGGGTAGGACCGAGAGTTATTGGTGTTAAAATATCTCTTATCCTATTAACCATTTTAATAGGACATATCTAGTATGATAAGGCTAACATGATCATGTTAGATATCGCGTTAGCATTTATATATTATGTTAAGAGCCTTATATGGCATAGTTACAACTGGTCAGCGAAAAAAGCCCGACTCAATTTAATTTGTTGGGGCCTACTTATCACAACTTGTCAACCTATAAAATTTTATTAGTAAGTGGGTTCACGCTTTGTGGTGGGCCCCCCATGACCCTCGTTCAATCACCCCGGGTCCTACAATTTGTCCCATGAGTTCACTTTTTAGTTGAAGGCCCACCGATTTCTTGGGTTTGTGTTGCAACAAATTAAAGGTTCAATTACGAGACTATTTTTTCGTGATGTAAAGGATAAAATTGATCGAAATGACAAAAAAAACTTATCAACTTTCTTTAACTTCTAAAAGAGTAAAGAAAAACAAGAATTTAGTAATTAAGATAAGAAAAAAATGCAAGGTATTTTAGAATACCTCTTTCTCTCTTTTTTCTCCTCCCTCTCTCCCTACCAATCTCGAACCCCCCACCTTGGGTCAGTACAGAAGTCACTAACCACCACAACAAGTGGGGAGATTGGTAGTTGTCAAGCTTCTTTAAATTCCAAGAGGCTTGGGAGAAAGTCAGGCTAGTGTAGCTGCCGCCCTAGCAATCCAACTGGACTTCATTCGGCCACAAATTCTGTCCCTTCCCATTCTCATGGCAAATGTTGCTCCTTTTTAAATTTTTGCTGATTTTTTTGTACTGATAAATGGATACCTTGATGGAAAACTATTCATATATTGGAATGGTTAAAGAGTTATTCATCTTTAGCTTTATACAGTAGAAGTTTAGTCATTGATTGATAAGTGTTATACAAAGATTATTGATTGCATAAGTTTAAAAATCTCTATGTTAGAAACAAGCTAGCTGACGATTCGATGGAGGGGAATTTGAGTATTAAAATTGGTATCAAATACTAGTGTTAACAATCATGAGATAAATATATATGTATAAAATTGTTTCTCAATATTCTTTATGAACTGAAGCTAGCTCTCAAGGGGGCTGTAGTCTTTTGCATTCACATTTAAAAAAGAGAGAGATTTATGTTATCCACCTCAAATTTGGCTCAAAACAAATTATAATTGAGGCATAGAATCTACAATTATTTAAAAAAATAAACTTCTTAATTATGATTATGATTGGAAAAATAAGCAAAAGATAAAAGATGATACAACTAACTTATTCGTGCCCACTCAAAAAGTGGGCCCCTTTTTGGTAGTAAGGGTAGGACCCAGAGTGATTGGTATTAAAATAAAGTGGTCAAGGGTTTATAAGCATCGGACCATTTTAATAGGGTACATCTAGCCTGAATGAGCTCCATGACCAAAGTCAGGTAACCATGTTAGATGTGGTATTAATCTCTATGTACCATGTTGTCCTAGCAATCCAATTGGGCTTCATGTGTCCTAGCAAATGTTGCTCCTTTTTCTATTTTTGTTGATTCTTACAATAACGAACAACCACATCATAATTAAGCTTCACACAATTATCTTAGGTCTCTTTGGAATTTCTCAGAATCATAGTATAAATCACGAAGCGAAGCCAAGCCACTGCACCTACCGCCCAAGCGAGATCTCGTCAGACTACAGTCGCCCGCCACCCTTCTCTGCCCTCTCTCATGAGGACAAAGCTTTCGCCTTTTTCGTTTTTTTGTTGATTCTTTGCTTTTTCTGCACTGATTTTCTTTGTGAATGGATGCCCGATGATGGAAACTTATACATATTTTGGAGCGGTTAAACAGTTTTTCATCCAGAGCCTTGATGCCATCTCCATCTCCATCTCCTCTTCCTCATCCTTCCCCTCCCCCTCCTCCTCCACATTCTTCCTCTCGCTCTTCTTGGTGCGGAGAGGGTCTGGATGAAAATCTGTTGCATACCCACGATGAATATTACAAAGCTATGAGATCTGAGGGCACCAGCAATGCCGAATACGACTTCAGCTTCCCTTTCCTTTTGGAATTTTCTATGGATTCTGTTTTCGAAAATAAATTCAAATGATGGTTGTTTAAATGACTAGGAGTTCTCATAGGTAATAAAGCCCAGTTCTTTGTTTTAGATAGTATCTCCGCTTGTAATTGATATATGTCGTCTACTACAAACATAATCGGAGAGATGCTTTTCTTTCTCGGAATTAACTGAAAAAGGCATGATTTTTGTTTGTTATTTCTTTGCGTCTTGAAATCTTCTCTTTGTGACAAGTGATTCGTGCTATATGGTTCTGTTTATTTTATTGGTAGTTAGTGATGCTTATTTAATATTCTCAACTGTCATTTACTTATTTTTTCAACTTGTTTAAAGTATAACTGTTGCGCCGGACTTATGTAATGCGCTCATTTATGCACAAGCAACAGTTGGCACAATGAAGATTTGCTTCCCTTTTTTAGATAAAAGCACATTGTTGAGTTTGTTTTCTTTTCGAATCTATTTTTTCTTAGAAAGATGGTAACCTATTAAAATGGCCTTTCGGATCCAGAGAAAATTCAGCCCTGAGTCGCCATTTTTTTCCTTGAATGCACTAAATTAGCTCTCAGTGTATATGTGAAACTAGATTCACTTTTTGTATCGGTTGACCATAAAAAATATGGCTTGTACATCCTAGTTCTCCATAGAAAAAGTTCAAATTCATGGTGAGAGAGCATATTGGTATTTGGACTTATGAATAGGCTCTTTGATATCAAAGAAGCTCTTAGTACTCGTGGAAAAATTCCACCCATCTTTAACTTTGGAGTGACATGCAAATTTATGATTCACATTTTTTTTGCTAGTTAACTCATGAGCCTTGTCCATGATGGAGGATTATTCTCAGGTAGTAATGCAAACTCAATTCACGGATTCCCGTTAAGGTTGTAATGCAAACACAATTCATGTAATGCTATTGCTGGCTAAGTGCTGTTCGTGTTGGATTTCTACTTTTCTTGAAGTTTTGATACTGGCACAATAGGCAATGAAGAATATGATCATAGACAGTAGCAAGAGATCTCCCAAACAAGAAACAACTATGCAGATTCTGCAAGAAGGCTCTAGAAACTGATGTTGTTTGAGCGATTTCCTGCTACTGTCTCTGTACATGTCCTTTACCAACGACAACTTTATTGTTTCTTCCTGAAAATTAGAACTTTTGTATGAATAACTCTTGGTCAGTACAATCCTCTGATAGGGCAAGCGAAGGAGGGGTTAAAAAAAAAGTTGGAGGGTTGGAATTTTGCCAGGAGTACCAAAATACCAAACTCGCACTTAATGATTGGAGGGCACCGATGATGGTAAATACGATTTCAACATGTTTTTCCGTATATTTTTGGAAAAAAATCATATAAAGCTTGCTTGAATCATATTTTTTTGTGGATTGCCCGTATGTTTTTGTTGTAGACCGTGTGCTTCAAACAAAATCAGAACCTGTTCTTGACTAGGATCAATTGGGTTCGCTTGCTATTATTTTGTCTTGAATATCTCTTCGTGATAATTGCTTCACGATATCTTCCAGGTGATTTTTTAGTTGTCAGTTGTTAATGATGTTTATTTGATAATTGCTGCATTCTCAACAGTGATATCCATCACCATTCACTCAACCTAACCTCCGTTTTTAGATTGTTGGGTTAAGTTTCTTTTTTGAATAAGTTTTTCCCATAAAGATGAAGTGATGAATTAGCTCATTGTGCAGTTATTTTCACCTTATATTACTTAGGTTGGCGTAATGTTGGAAAATTAGGTGGATTTGATCAAGCATATCGTGTGTTTGCGGGAATCACTCGTTTGCAAATTTTTGGGCTTGCTTAGAGACTTTTAGTAATCTAGTGATATTTCCTTTTAAAAAAGAAAATGGAAATCTAGAGGTCTGTATCAGCCAATGGGTTTCCATGTCCTAAGCCAGACACAGATTAGGCAACACTATTAATTCGATAGCAGGAACACCTAAAAGTATTTTGCTTTTAGTGTGTCGCAGATAATTAATTTTGTTCTGGTTTTAACAAAATTTTCTCTGTTGAATGGTGTAAAATTTTAGTGGATAAATTGGGTGTGAAAAAATCATTTCCCTAACTAAAACAATGTAAAGGTGGAAACAACGGAGCCAAATAAAACAAGATGATGGAATATATTAATAATAGAAAAATAAAATTCTTACACCTTATTTCACCCTATTTCTAGACACTATAGGTTTTATGTCATATTCGATTTAACATGGAAGGTGGCCTAAGAACCATGTTTAAGGTTTATAATGTTCTATTTTTAATTATATTATTACTGTCCAGTTTAGGGTTGATAATCGGCTGGGCTCAGGCCCGCCCAAGCCTGTCCACTCAGAGCTCGGGCCCATTTAAAAGCAAATGGTCTTGAACCCGTTTCTTAACGGGCTATAACCCCATTCGAACTTAAAAAGAATTATTTTTAGCATGTAACTTGAATATATCATGAATTTTTATTCTTAGGGTTAAATATTAGTTAGAAATTACTATTCTACTATTTTTGAGATGCAAGACAAATATAAAGATGCAAGATAAATATAAATTTCTTAATCCCATCAACCATGAACTAATCAGTCATTGTCTTTCACTAGACACATTTCACTCAATGCCCCATCATACAAAAAATCATACTTTTACTCCCTCTAGTGATAACCTTTTTTTAGGGAGTATTAATGCTCTCATGTTGTATTTGTTTTTTTAGGAACTTGAATGTATGTATTAATCAAAAGGCTGGATAAGAGAAAGAAACAAAAGAGTTAACAAAATTCTTTGCATAATTCTTGTCACTATATAGGGAAAAAAAGAAGAGGAAAGTAGGATTTGGAAGGGATTTTGATTCGGTAAGTTTTTGGTTCAATTTATAATGTTATTAATTTAATCAGAGTCAAGGGCTCTTTGTTTTGTTAATTTTTGTTCACTGCAAATATTTCTTTTTTGATAAAACAGAAAAGTTGCATATTATTGCAGTTGCCTTTTAAAAGAAAACGTTGGTTTCAAAATGAAAACCTTGTAATCATTTTTGCGTATATATATACATATCATCGCTTCATGTATTCTATAATAGTTATGATACAATAGTTACGATAGAAGATTTTGATTGGACTTTGAAATCAATAGAGGTATGTACCTTTAATTCACTTATATCATTTATGCATGACCAAGATTAAGCTTACAACATCAGTCTATCCCCATGATTTTATGGTCAACATCAATATATCCCCATGATTTTATGGTGAAAGCATGTAAAAGTAGAGGTTATATATATATAGTGAAGCATCACTCAGGGGTACAATTGTATAGTTATCGAATTTAAGATAACAAAGTTAATGTGTAATTAGTATACAATTGGTTGCATTGTTTTGATGACAACAAACTAGAATACGACCTTTGTATCAGAAAACACTTGGATTAACAACTTGCTGAGTCATTGGTGCAAATCTTCTTCCTTCATACTTAAATGTAACAACACTGTCTTCAATGTGAGTATATCATCTAATTTGTGTAATAAGGCTTCTTTAATGGCAGAACTTGCTGAATCAAACAAATGTGATCAGTCTAGAGCACAAATCCATGTAAAATGATCGACATGAGTTGGTCCCAACCATCCACATGCAGAGGACAAGAAAAATATTTTTATTTTCCATATGTTTTGTGTGGACCACGGTGAGATGGATGCGGAAATAATTGACTCGCTCAATAACTATTCACTTGGTGCAATGAGCACTCTTTTTATTTTAAACAGCAATCAGTAGACTTTACCTTGTAGCATGCTCAGGTTTCCTTAGGCTTAACATGACAAATAAGGAGAGGAATGGAAGTATTTCCATTTGTAAGAATTCACAATAAGTAAATAGAGTAGAAGACTTGAGAAAAAAAACCATGCATCCCTCCATCCCTCCTTAACATTAATTGCAACTTGCAAACTTGGGTGACACGTTTTCAAATTTTGGTCAATAAGTTGTTTTACTTCTTTAAAATTAAAGTGCACAACTGTTGCAGGGGACTCAAAAAGTATTAAAAAAGTAGACAAACAAACTAGATTTGCAAGTTTTCGCCAATTTGAATAAATATAGAAGTTCAATTTTTTTACCTCCTTCCGGTGCAAGAGTGTCTAATTCGTGCTCAATTTCTTTATTAGTAGGAAATATAGATCAAAGTCCTCACCTCAAAAAAATCATTTCATGCCTTTACTTTTCTCTTTCAGCACTAGTTATATCAATAACAATAATTAATAACATTTTATAGGTCTTACCTCCATTATTATTCACAAAATATGCTAAATTGTTGTTATTGATCATTATTAGCCTTATATACATAGATTAAATATGTAATTTATGAAGTTGTGTGATAAAAAAATAATTGTATGATAAATCAACCACAAGACAAATAACAATCTCTTCGCAGAGTCCACTAGAAGCACATTATCAACTTTAGAAAGGAAAAACATAAAATTGAAATGCTAACTTGTGAACGCCCCTTTGATGGTTGGAGGAAAGGGACAAATGTGTGAGTAGAGCAACAATCTCGATGGTGCTCAGGGGGGGGGGGCAATTTTGTGAGCGCCGACAAGGGGTTCTCTTCTAAGGATTGGGAGGAAAGGGAGTAAATTTGTGAATAGACTAGGGGAAGATTTTGAGAGCATCGATGGAGGGACTCTGTTCTAGGGTTCGGGAGGAAAATGAGGGGTCAGAGAAATGACGATGAGGAACTTGGGCTAAGGAGTGGAATAGGAAGGCGAGAACATAAATCTAAAACCTAACGGGACTTATCGGGGCCCGTGGCAGAGCCCAAGCCCGATTTACTTAATCACAACCCGATAATAGCTCGTCTACAATTAATTAAACGGGCCCGGGTTGGGGTGGTCAAACGGGCTCAGGGCTCATTTGCCACCCCTAACTATCCTTACATTAATGGATCATTTAGTTTTTTTAAATATGTTAATCTTGACCGAGGAGGTAAGATACTTAGATGTATAGACATGATTTGATGGCTGACTGAGTTATTTATAATTTGATAGTTAGGGACCTCTTTAATAGTTTTGGCTAATTTTTTATAATAATATTTATTATTGTTATTATTTAGAAATAATTAAAAAGTACCTGGGAGTTTCTCGGCGGTTTTGGGGTGAAAAACAATTTTTATTGCCCCTACTACCTTGACCTCGATTGCGCAGCACTCAGGTGTATATGTGCAACAACAAAATAATATAAATTAAACTCAGGTTGTTGTTTAAGGTACTAATTTTTAAAATTACATAATGTAACTTGGTGTAGAGTATTGGGTTTGACTCGTTTTTTACTTTAAATTAAAAATTGGTCAAACGAAATTTAAACATACATATATTAGGCTAGGTTCAAAGTTTGATAAAAATTTAAATTTATATTAAATATATTAATTTTTAAGTATGTATATATATATATATATATATATATATATATATATATATATATATATATATATAATATCTCTTAAGTTTAATTTTTTTAAAATATATCATTTTTACTTTTTTTATTTA
Organism: Saururus chinensis; assembly: GCA_035235625.1. Taxonomy (NCBI): domain Eukaryota; kingdom Viridiplantae; phylum Streptophyta; class Magnoliopsida; order Piperales; family Saururaceae; genus Saururus; species Saururus chinensis. Next base: position 29,019,841 of record CP141141.1, read on the forward strand.
TAATTACATTAAGTATTTTGTTAGAGGAATTATATAATATTTCTTAGGAACTTTTTTTATGAAACTTAATTTTTTTTGTCATTGATAGTCTAAATTAGAAAATTAAAATTAACAAAGATTAGTTTATTTAATTTTTTAATCTAACGCATTGAATTATTTTTTAATTATATTTGCTTAAGTAAATGTTCTCTAAATATCTTTGGGTTATTGATTATAAAATTTAATAATGATGACAAGGCATAACAATTTAACTATGCTTGAACTCGCTCAAATTTGATTCATTGTTCAAATAATAATAGAGAAGACAAAAAATGATTGTGCAAACGCTATGAACAAAGATCTCCCTTTGATCTTATAGTTATAAGACATGCTTTTAGGATTATAATAATAATAATTATATGCATGTAATTATAAGAACTTTTGTAAGCCATATATGCTCATAGTAGGCAATTACAAGCCTAAATCTTATAGGCAATGGCGAAGATAATAATGTTGAAAGACTTCACATTATAGAGTGCGCTATTCATATCTATAGCTAATTTGGCAATGGGTCACATTTAATACAGTTTGTCAAAAAACTTCCAATTGCATAAAGAAGAGTAATGCTATTTTGACATCAAGATTCTCAGGTCAAAATGTTACTTCATCATTCCCACACCAGTGCCCCACTCATCAATGTGGTGGAAATGTTGAAGTGGTGTTTAGGCATGTGATTCTTAACATCGTGAAAGCATTTTTTCATAAAGAATATGCAAATATAAACATGTATAATATAAGTAAAATATAAAAATTTATTAACGAAAATCGTGTTGTATGTGTGAATTCTCATAAAAAAGTTATAGAAAATATACTCTCATGGGATCTCAATTCAAGAATAACCTTACAAAATCAAAATCATATAAAATAGGGTTCATATTGTATCAATAACCAATATTAGTTTAACATGTGACAATCATTTAACTTACTAAAATATGTGCATATCACGTACCAATCTAACTTACTAAAATATGTTTATATCACATACCAGTGTAAAAGAACTGAAAGATTATATTGAGTTTAAAAGATAGGTAAAATAAGAATTAAAGGAAAGAAACACAAAAAAAATATGTTGTCACTGAATCTGCTTTATATAATATAATTCTACAAAGTCTCTTGAAGTTTTATAGAGCCTTAATTTTACCAATCTCCCCCCTCGTTGCTATAATTTGTGATAGTGGACTAATCAGCAGGGTTGATATTGGTGAAGTGGGAGAGGGAGAAGAAGTGGGGTATATATGGCAGGGAGCTTCATTTAAGGGGATGAGTGGATTTTGGACTTCTGAGTAACACTCCATCTGCCCCACATTAATAGCTTCATGGTTCATTTTGAAAAACCAAACAAAGCTATTAATTTGGGACAAAGAGAATATCAAATTTTTGCTATGCATTCTTCTTGAAGCACCCAATGTAAAGAATCTATAGAGTTGTTCATCCTTGAAATCGACAGTGCGCATGCTAACATACAAGATCGGGACGCTGATATATGCTAGTGTGTTCCCCATCCATTTTAAATATAAACTCCCATACATTCTTTACACCGGGTGCTTTCTTAGTAGTAAACATAGAGAATTGCCTTTTTTTAATATCTTTGTTGAAGAGAAATAAAAGTGGGGAAAACTCTTTTGTAACTATCTACGGCTACAAGCGAGCTAGGACTTGGCGGGCTAGGGGTAGGCCTGGGCCTAAATAAGAATGTAAAATAAAGGGACCCAACATGGCCCTAACCTCCCTACTAAAAAGTTGGCCCTGCTGTAAGATCTCTAAACCCTAATCGGTTTGTTTTAATTTTATTTAGTGAGTATGGTGGTTTAATGTCAACTTTGATCAATTTTGACTTATTTTCAAAATTAAAGTGGTTGACAATGATTTTGGATCAAATTTTCTTCACCAAGATGGTATTTATGTTAATATAAGTTAATAAGATTTTTTTTGGATTTTTTTACTATTTTAAGTGAAAAGTTAAGGGGCGGGACCCGCCATGGGCCCCACGTGCGAAATTGAGATTATAAGTCTCAAATGACCCTAACAACTTCTTAAGACTAATTTAAATATTTCAAAATTTTAAAAAATTGATTTGGGCTTAATGTAAGCAAGTTTTCTATTTTTAGTGTAAAACTCTATTTATACCCCACATATCTATTAGGTTTACCTCAAAACATACTATAAATAGAAAGGCTCAGCCACTTTCCCAATTGGGAAGGGCTGGAAATCTGGAGCTTAGGAGCCCTAATTCTCATTTCGCAAGAAAGAAATATGATTAAGGTAAGGATTATCCTAATCTTCTACTAATTTCTTAGGGTTTCTCCTAAACTTTTCTAATCCTTTCTTTAGAAAAAGTTTAATCTCGATTTCTACTAAAAAAACTACTAATTTGAACCTCTATTTCAAACCCTTATGAAAGAAATTTCAATTTTTTACTCACTAAACCCTAAATCTATGATTTTTCAAGAGATTCAGGTATTTTGAATTGGATTTATGAAGGTATTAACAAAAACCCAATGTTGGGTAGGATTTGAAGGTGTTGGAGGAACGATTTCAAGTGAAGAAGATTGTTAAAGGTAAGTGATTTCTTCCTAAATGTTTTTGTGATTTCATATTTGAGTTTTGATGGAGTTTGAAGTGGGTTTTCTATGGATTTGAGCTTTAATGGCGGATTTAGTAAAGCTTAATCTTTCTTTGTGTTTTTGGTTGTAAATGGTTAGATTTATTATTTCCTAAACATGTATTTCATTATTATGAACTTTGAGAGTGAGATTTGAAGGTTTATGATGTTTATGTGAAGTTTTAGTTTTGGATTCGAGAGGAAGAAGACGAACTAGATAAGTCTTCATTGGTGATCGAACGGCCAAGCATCCGATCGAATGGCAAGGCGTTCGAATGGCCGATAGGCCGATCGAACGGCCAGGCGTTCAAACGCCAACACAGTTGTAAGGACTATCATTTCTAAACCGGTTTTTGTTTCATTTTAATTATCGGTTATTGCGTGGTTAACTCGTTTTCGTATAAATTCGGTGATTTCAAAAATAAATGGTGTTTCTGATGGTTTTAATCAAAATCAACTCTACAATTATTAGTTTTAAGTCATTTTGGGTTAAATCTGAATTTTTTGGATTTTTTTTGAATTTTCACTAAATTTTCAAAAATTAGGGTTTGGCGGGACCCCTGTGGGCCCCACTATCGAAATTTGGGTTTTTGGACCAAATTAACCCAAACATCAACACAAGCCTTTACCAAAAATTTTTATAATTTTTCCTGGTTTAATTAGTGCTCAAATAGCTAAAATACCTATTTTTCTATTCATACCCCACTAATTACCTACACACACCCCAACCCTTATAATAAATAGGATGACCTGAGCCATTTTCATTTTTGAAATAGGCTGAAAAAGGGAGGTTAGGCCTAATTCCCCAATTGGGCCCGGGTTAGAAGATTTTAAGGTATGTTTATTCTAATTAGGCACTAAATCTTAGATTTCCTCTTAATCTTTTCTAGATATACCATTTCCCCTTTGTTTTGATTCGTTTTTAAACATCAAAACTACTATTTGTATCTCTACTTCAAACCCTATATTTAAAAATCTGATTTTTATGTTCAACAAGCCTTAGATCTAAGTTTTCATTTGGACTTTCTATGTTAAATCAATTTTAATAGAGTTTAATTTAAACTCTATGCCTTTGTAAGGTTTTTAAGAAGGGTGATCATCAAATTTAAGCCTAATCAAGAGAAAAGGTAATGGACTTTTGAAATTTTAGTTTTCCTATGGTAAAGCTCTTGATTTCGTGGTTTATTTTGAGTGAATTTACTTGATTTAGTATTTTAATGGCATGATTAGTAAATGGTAATCTTTAATCCCGATTTCATAGGGTTTTATCTTGTTATGATGTGGATTAGCTTTCTGGAAGTTATGGTGGAATTTTAATGACATTTAGGTTGTTAGATGGTGATTTTAAGTTTTATCAATGGAGTTTCGGTTTGAAGATTTGAAATGGAGAAGAAGGTTGATCTGCCTTGTTGGCGTTCGAACGGCCTTCATGGGCATTCAAACGGAAACACTGTTAGTTCGACAAATTCCCGTTTAGCCTATCGAATGGCCCTCCTAGGCGTTCGAACGACCACACTCTTAGTTCGACAGATTTATCGTTTAGCCGATTGAACGGCCCTACTCGGCGTTCGAATGGCTACACAACAGATTTTCTATTATGTGTATGATGTTTATTTCGGTGATTTTACTTTGATATGCCATTTTCATATGAATGTGGAGTGTTTTGAGCTATAGCATGCTACTGGAAGGTGTCATGCTTGAGGTTTTTCTTTATATTTAATTAAAAATCTTACAAATATTCTATTTCAAAATATAGATATAAATTAAATAAACCGACAAAATATCAAGCGCGACCTAATACAAAAGCATACGAATAAAATCTACCATGGCCATGGGTTTTGAAAACAAAAACCTCCTAGGCATCTCTGAGTACATGTTCTTTCACAGTCTTAAAATCATTCGTAGATACATACACAAGTCTAGTACATACTGTATTTCTCTCACCTTAAACAATACATGAGATCATAGCACCAAACTTCACATAACCTCACCGCGATTTCGTTGCACTCCAAATCGAGGAAGAATTATCCACCACGGGAAAAATCAGGTCTCATCAGCTAACGATCAACCTGCAAAAGCCTCCAGTCGAAGGGGTTAAAAAGATGGGGTGAGTATTTTCCCCAGTAGGGGAAAAAATATAAATCAATGAACTCCGTAAGTTCATATACAGATGCTTCCATGCAATCACACATGAAGCAAAAAGAATAAGAAGTATAAATATGGTCACGCATACAAATCATCGTACAAATCAAACTTACACTTACTCATATATCATGCTCTTACACTTACACTCTGAATTAGTCTTATCAGCTTACTCGTACAAACATACGCTTACACTTACAACATACACATACTCGTACGACCTTATTCATACGAACTCACTTGTACGACCTTACTCGTACAATCCTACTCTTACATATAAATGTACTCTTACATCTCCCATAGAAGCTTACACTTACGCTTATGCTTACACTTATACTTACGCTTACCGTCTGAATCAAAGTCTCACAAACTTACTCGTACAACTTACTCAGACTCATAAACTTACTCTTACTGTCTTCCAAAGAAGCTCACACTTACTCTAAATCTTACACATACAACTTACTCAAAATCTAAAACATACTAACTCTTACGATCGAACACATACTACCGACAACTGAAGCTCATTACAATTAATAAGCTCTAGCGTCGGAAAGGAGAGGAATGCCACTGGGGCGTCACCTTAACCTTCGGGGAGCAACTAGATACCATGGACTTTTCTGAAGGCAAGGCACACCTATGCTCATGGGGCACATGATCAAATAGGTAAGAGCAGGTCCATGATACTGCTTACCTGAGCGTGCAAATGCCGACTCTTTGGGGCCATACATTGCCAACAAGGGCCATACAGTGCCAACTAAGGGCAAAAAACATACGGTGCCACTCTTGGGCAGGAATCTTATAGTGCCACTCTTGGGCAGAACATACAATGCTATCTGTAGGCAGAAAACATACATAGCCCACGAAGGGCGAACACTTACAATGCTCTCAACAGAGCATCAAATGTCTGGGCCGAAATACGACACCAAGACTAAATCCCACAGGATGACACCATGGCTATACCAGGAAAGACGCTCAGTCGATTACTCATCGACTGGCACAAAACGAAACTTAATCCTTCGAAACCCTCAGTCTCAAACTCACACCGTTATTAAATTAGGGTGACTTACCATTCAAGATCATATTAGATAACTTATGCATGTACAATTATGCTCGGAACTACTTCCGTCTTACATTTTTCAACCAACAAAGCAAGAGTTGCGCCTGTTCTGAAGCTCTAATCCACAAAAGTAATATTCTTCACTTAGATCATCCCCCATCTTACACTTACACTTACAATTTTACGAATCTCAGCGTAGCCTTACTTATCAAACTAAAATTCCATACTCATACTCTTACCATCAAATACTTACGGTCTTACATCTTACCCCATCTGCCTCAAAACCGAATCGTCTTACTCGAACTCCTCAAATCAAACTCTTTAAACCAAAATCAAGTCATCAAACCCTTACTCATTCCTTACTCATTGTTCTTTCGTTACAATTCATATTACGTACATTATGCGTGTACAATTATGCTATTACCGCTCACTAACTCACAACCCCCAAGATACTCTGAACCTTAAGTCTTCTAAATCCTTGTATCCCCGAAGCTTTCAGCTCGTTGCTTCAATATATTATTAGCTCAATTCAAACCAATCCCTCAATCTCATCAAGTCCAACCTTCACCCATCCATTTTTTCGTCTTTCGTCGCCCAACGTACAATCACAATTTCCATGTTGTAGCTTATGAATCACCTCTTCAACAAACATACAAACAAACGCACGTATTCGTGTTCACTAACCACACATATTTATCACATACTCAAATCACACATATAATTCACCAATTACTTACTATCATACCTTTAGTCCTCGCTAACATCTGCATGATTCACATATCTAAAGCATATTCATTTAATTAGCATTATCATGCAAAACATTAAGTTATAAACTCCTAGCATGCTACTACACAATCAAAGCATGCTATAATGAAATTACGAGTTCAAGGTCCCCTACCTCGTAATCCACAAGAGTTTGATGGCAAGCAAACGACGGTGGCGGCGTCGATAGCAGAATAGGCGGCCAAAAGCATCGCACCGAGAGAGTTGTTGTGTCCCGAGGACTTTTAGAGATGCTGGAATTAATCTCAATAATGTTAGATTAATTTCACTTGAAGCGGACGGACACAAGGTCGTGCCACTAGAAATGGCAGTGACCACAGAATGGGGGCTGACTGATTGGAGGTCGCACAACAGTTTAAAACACTTTGTTGGCGACAAAACATTAAAATGGACGGTGAACCATATTCAACGGCAACAATTCTGCATTATCGAAGCCTCACAACATGGCGGAGGGCTTACTTGCGTACACATGAATATAGGAGAGACAAAAGAGGGCTTTAACGGCCATACAGCCTAGTGATGGAGTCATTCCAAAAACACGCATTGAGGCACTAAGGCCCTACATAGGTGGCCGACAAAGGTGGCGTCATTTCTAAACGCTTACCCACGACCAAATCATCGTACAAATGATCGTGCATCAAGCACGGCTTACGGTGGAGGATGAGGGCACGACATCGGTTAAGCCTTCGATGGGCTGAGTCTAATGGCTTACAATAATATTTCCCTTTGGAAGAATCAGAATTCAAGAACTCTTTCCCGTGGGTTTTGGGTCACGCGTAATAAAAAGTGGGTGCAAAGGTAAATTCGGGCCAGAAGTGCTGGCCCTAGCTATCACTGGACCGGGACAGAGCCTATCAGCGATAGTCACAAACATACCCCAAAGTTTAGGGGCGTCTGGTGTGTGCAAAAGACGTGCAGAGGAGGCTGGGAGCGGCGACCCCTTTCCGTTATTGGGTAAAGCTAACGTTTACAACTATCTGCAACTTAACATCCGATTAGAAAATTGAAGAGACCCAAGACCCGATTTAGCTGGGACGACAGTGCGCCAAATCGGGGCGGCAAACACGCTTCACCGAGCTACAAATGGCCCGATATGGCCGGGGTCTAGACCTGGGAGAAGACGGGACCCGATAGTCGCTGGATAGTGGCAAGTCAAATGGACTTTGGCCCAATATTGTTCGACATCCGATTGCGGAGAATGGATGCGGCCCGCGAAAAAGTGCAACCTTACTTTAATGCAAGTCGGTCAATTGAATGAATCGGGACTAATCGATGCAAGTGGCTAAACCTCGGCACCTCGTCGTCGTCGGCTCGAGGCGGCAAACTGGAGGCGGAATAGTGGATGGTAGCCAGCAATGAAAACTAATGACAAAAATCTACAAATGTGGGGAAATTTTGTTCGGATCGGCATCGGGCAGAGGGAGGCAATGGCTAGGGCGGCGGCCGGGGTGGGAGCCTTGTCGTCGCCGAACCGAAGGAAGGCCAAAGGCTAGTCAAAGGTGGCCGACCACCGGCGGCATAGCCGGCGGCCGCAAAACACAGAGAACGGAAACAAAACGAAAATAGGAAAATTGTTACGTCAGGACCGGAAAGTAGGAGGGGTCATGGTCCGGGGAGGCGGTGGCTCGGCCACGGGGTGGTGGCCTTGTCAACGCCGGGCCGGAAGAGAGCCGGAGAGCCAGCGACGGTGGCTGGCGACCAATGGCACAGCCGCAGGTCATAATGAACAGAAAAAAAAATAGAGGTGGAATCGTTTTTACCTCACACCGGCAACGGAGGGGCGGGGAGGCCGGGATGATGGTGGTCGGAGGTCGCACTAGCTAGTAAGGAGCAGTGGCGGCGAGCTGGAGGCTGTGCAGTTGACGGCGGCGGCGAATCCAGCAAAACAGCAGTTCAAAGACTGAAATGGAGAAGAAGGAAAAGAACGGCAGGGAAGCCAAGACAGCGGTGGCCAAATGTAATCCTTGCCGGGGCGGAGCTGTAGCGGCGAGCTAGAGAGCATGCAACCGGCGGCGGTGGTGGAACGGCGAAAACTTTTCAAAAATGGGGTTACGGGCCGAAACCGGAGAAAGGGGGAAAAGAGCGGTGGTGGCCGGCGGAGCCAAGCCAGGGAGGCGGTGGCGGCATCGCCAGGCCGAGGCCGGCCGGGCGGAAGCCGACGGCCACCAGCGGCACTGCCTTCGGCCTCACACAGTGAAGTGCTGCACCCATTTCACTGTTCACTATGTGGGTCGGATGCACTGAGGCGCATCCGATCCACTCTTATATTTCTGTTTTTTTTTTCCATCCTTTCTTTTCTTCTCGTTTCTGTTATCCCTCGTCGCGTCTAATTTTCGCTCTGAAAATTTCTGTGATGTGTCGATCCCCATGACTTGCTACTAAGCACAACTCCCAATACTTACAAACACGAACATTACATATATGGATACACCGAAGCATCAAATTTCTTCATCGAGAATACGAGCAGAAAATTGCAGAGAATTGCATAAAATTGCAGAAACTATGTAGAAAATTTATAGAAAAATCAGGGATGTTACAGAAGGGTATCCCATTAAGGCTATGAAGTTGTGGTTTATATTTAGTGTTATGTAGAATGACTTGTGGTTGGAGATATGATGTTGGAATTGCCATCTTGAAGTCATGAATGGTTGATCCTCTATGGTTTTGTATATTTTCAGTAGAGCTATAACATACTAATGGGCTGATATGTAATGTTAGAATGTGGTTAATTGATGTGTGAATATTAGTGAATGTCATGGCTTAAGGATGAAGTGAATGATCATATGTGTTTAGCTTGTGGTTAAGCTTTGATTTGAGTTATGATTTTAATGATTCTTCACCTATGATTTCCACTGGAATTCATGATTAGATGTTAATACACATGTGTAGGATAATGGTGAGTGAATTACAAGCATGTTGATATGCATTGAGGGAAATGCTTATATTATAAACACACACACATGTAGGATTTAATGATGATGATGAGCATTGATATTATGATTATAAATGATGCATGAGGGGCTGATGAGAGCACATATTATGAATTAGGATTCATGTATGCATTGCCCACATATGTACCATGTCGCATGCATCATGAAAATGAATTTCTAATTGAGGCTTTATCGTAATTAATCGAATTTGACCGATTGGATGCAATGTGGTGAAGTTGCTTGCCAGATTAATCGGTCGTGGCTTAATCGAAACTTGATTGGTCTGAAAGGACATGTTTTGATTTGAGTTCCTTCGTAGAACATGTGCACTCCCCGGGTTGTGTCTAGTTAAGTGGAATTATATGGGGGACAAGTTGCGTACTTGTCTTGCGATTTGAAATTATTATTGTCATCTAGACCCTGAGAATCCAGTATGGTATGCTCTTTGCACCAGCTACCATGTGTTCGTGGGTTTCCTACGTGGGAACTCGGGCTCTTCCCCATCGCAGGAGATGTCCCAAAATGAACACCCCTGCTCTAGGTTCTCTTCGTGAGAATGTGACATCCTTGGCCAGGATCGTCTGGGGTGAGCAGCAATTAGGGATTGACAACCCCGAACTTCTTAAATTCTTGCGTAGAATTTGGACCATGACACGCCTCTGTGGCCTTATATGTGTTCCCGTCTTCATGATACTATTTGTGATTACTCCTTGATGGAGTCATTCTTTATATGATGTGATGCATGACTTAATATATATGTTAGAGATACATCTCATGCAGGTTGATGTGATATGATGCATGATTGAATATGTATGTTAGAGATACATCTCATGCAGGTTGATGTGATGTGATGCATGATTGAATGTGTATGTTAGAGATACATCTCATGCAGGTTGATATGATGTTGAAGCACAATTGATATGTATGTTAGAGATACACTTCATGCAGGTTGATATGATGTGAATGACACTATGTGGATTAGACATGATGATGCAAGTTTAGGTGATGTGTATGTGTGATCAGAAAATGTTACATCTTGGCAATCTTTGATTTGAATAATTATATTGCTATGCCATCGTGTTGTCGATGATGATAGTATATTAGAAAACCATTGTTGAGTTTGTTTAAACTCACCTCTCTTTATTGTGTTTTGCTTTGGGGCTGCATGGCGCGACACGCAGACGGACATGATCTCCTCTTTGCGGAAAGATCGGAGACGACTTGGGAGTGATCGTGGAGTCCTCTTATGTGACTTATTTTCCTTGGTTTATGCTTTATGTTTATAACCTTTGTGTATGGTTCTCATTTTGATTTATGTTACTTTATACATTTGTGTTGCTTAAGACCTATTTTAGAGCTTAGAGAGGGCTATGGGTGACTAAGTATGTGGGTTTGAGACTTGTTGTTTATTTTGAGTTAAGCAACTCTATTTTTTTTCTACTTATTTACTCTTACTTAGAGTGGTGTGGATACTCTATAATTTTGTTAAATTGCCCGTGGATAGGGCTAAGTCTGCCGCTAAACCGTATCTCAATTTCCCTTATCGCCCTCGTGTACTTGACCAGCCACAGGACCGGCTTCGGCTCGGGTCGGGCAGTGCCGGGGCGTGACAACAGTAGTTCGACTATTTTTGTTATTTTGCTTATTTTTGAGTTTTTATCCTTAAGTACCATTTCTTATGTTCTTGATGAGTAATATATATTATGTAAAGCTACTGGAAGGGTATGAATTTGATGTTGAAAGCTATGATGAATGTCTAAGTATCATGTGACTTACATGTTATTCGGTTAAGCATGTTATAGATTCTTGTCTTGAATCCATGTTGAATAATTTCTCATATATTGAATATGATTCCAGCAAGGTTATAACATGATAATAAACTTGTATGTTTTCACATATAATGGTTAAATTATGGGTGAATAATGTTGTCATGTTTAGCTTTAAGTGTAGTAATGATTATGCTTACTTAAGTCTAGCATGAGATTACACTTGATTCGAATTGTATTTTTCAATGATTTTCACTCATGATTTCAATAAGAAGCTATGATTAAATGTTAAATAATATGTGTGTAATATGTTAATAGTATATTTATAATGCATGTCAATATGCTTAAAATTGAATGTTTCTACTATGTACACACATGTCAGGGTAATTATAGTGATTGCAGATGCCTATGATTAGAAATGATGTATTTATGGCTGATGGAGAGTATGTTTCATGAATTAAAATTCATGTGGTCATTGCTCACGTATGTACCATATTGCATATATCATTAGATGAATTTACGAATGAGATTTTATTGAAATTAACGGTGTTGATCTATTAGATGTAATTGTGTGATATTACTTGTCGGGTTAATTGATCGAAGACTTATCGATTTAGTTTTACGTTCAACAGGCCCTCACGATTCATTTCCAGAGCTATATGGACAAGGTAAAGATGGTTCTCAGTGTGGACGAGCCATTCTGGATCCACACCAGCTGTGTAAAGACCAGGCCAACTCCCTCAGCCTTATCAAAGGCGCAGTGGTGACACACATTATTCGTCTTATGGTTAGATGGTCTACAAGATCCGTTGTGTTAACTCTAAGTTGCTTTTTGTTACTAGGAGACCACAATGTGTTAAACTTCTTATTAAACTGGCCAAAAGGATATCCTAATGTCTTCTTTGCTACCAATGATCAAAATCATCTGTATGGAAATCGTGAGTCAACCCCCCAAATTCTACACTAAAATTTCTCCTGCTGATCTACGGAAGGTACTAGTAGTTGGCCGTTTGGGCCAGTTCGTTTGATCAACTGCAGGAAACTAACGTTTCCAGGCTGGTGAGACTGTTGAAATTGGTAAAAAATCGCATGCGTTGACGAGTCAAGCAACTGTCAACCAGCCTGAATATGCGCTCTTCCCTGCAGCCTAAACAAACATGGTTCGTTTGCATGAGATTAGTGCAGCATTGAGCTAGAGCTAGTAAGAGATTAGGCAGCAAATGATGTAATTAGACTGGTGGGTCAAGGACATTTGCATGAACCACTTAGCATAAAACCTTTCTTCCATGGTCTCTTCGACGAACAACTGTTGCAGGCCTACTGCTAGAACAGAGGAATGGCGAGACTCCTCTCCCTCTTCCTCTACCCCCTCGTCATCGCCTCCGCCTCTAGCCAACCAGGTATTTCCTCCAATAACCTGGTCCATGCCCAGCCTTTCTTGGGGGGACATGGCTCCGTCCCGGCAGAGCCCTTCTTAATGGACAACGACGGCCGAGCCTACCAACTCTTCGAACCTTACAGCCCCGACGACGCGACGCTCCTGCAGAAAAAGACGGCGGTCGCCTTGGTGGGCCAGATCAACTTGGGTAAAGACTCGCTTGTCGAGCACCACCGGCGCTGGCTCATGGCCAGGGAGTTCGTGGACCTTCACAACGAGGTGCGCTCCAGGCTCCACCTGCCGCCCGTCGTGTGGGACAGGAAGCTGGCTCGCTACGCCAGGCAGTGGGCCGCGAAGGTGTCCGCCACCGGCTGCGAGATGCGCCACTCCATGGGCCCGTACGGGGAAAATATCTTCTGGGGCGGCGGGTCCGGCTGGACCCCGTCCGACGCCGTGAAGCTGTGGGTCGCGGAGGCTGCGTTCTACGACTTGGCCGCAAACATGTGCCAGCCGAACCAGATGTGCGGCCACTACACGCAGGTGGTGTGGCAGAGCACCGTCAGGCTGGGCTGCGAGCGGGTGCAATGCAACAACGGCAACATCTTCATCACCTGTAACTACGACCCGCCTGGCAACTACATCGGGGAGAGGCCGTTCAATCCGTAATGCTGATCAATTCATGCAACTGGATCTGGAGTAGTACTAGTAAGCTGGTTTTCTTTAGAGGACTTCATTGATATTCCTTTCAAGTCCTTGTGACTTTTGGTGGAAATCTTGGGTCTGTCTCTTAATTGGGAAAGCCTGAAAGAGGGACGACGATTATTCAGTAGAATCGTTTTTTAATGAGCATTTCTACTACGGTAATATTATATCATGTAATAATCTACTCATCGTACTGTAAAGAAGAACCCAGTTTTTTGGGGTGCTGGATAGGAGTTTTAATCTGCAGCTTGGTTACCCTTTTTTAAGCTAGCTAAATCACGGTTCAGTACTTGTGGTTTTGTATGTCTAATTGAACTAAAATGGTCCAAATTGGTTTGACAGCATGACTCTTTTGTGTTGCAAATGCCATATGTTAGCATGACTCTTTTGTGTTGCAAATGCCAAATGTTAAAAAAGTTCACTCGCAAATCTCTACCTCAAGAGCAGTTCCTGTGAGAATAAAGCCAATGGAGGTGGAAGCTGTTTTTCGCTTTGGGCAAAAGAGGATTGAGTTCCTTCCATCAATAAATAGTGACCCAGGATACCAACTAATATCTGGTAACGATGCTCTATGGGATGACCTCTTATGCAAGGAAAACTTGCTTCAGGATATCGACGGCTTCTACTTGGTAGACGAAATCCCTGCCCATATAATTCACTTCAATAAAAAGACCCTTTTGAAATAATTTTGTTTGCCACAAACACAATTTTGTCGCTAATAATCATATTTTTTGCGACAATTTTAAAAGTTGTTACAAAAACACTCGGCGAAATGTGATTTTTTTTGCAACAACTAGGTTCGTTTGTCGCTAAAAATAAAGTTTTTTACAACACATCGTTTATTTTGTCACAAATACGATCCTTTTTTTTACGACAAATAACATGTCATTCTAAAACATCACAGGTTTTCACAACAAAAATTAAGTTTGTTGCAAAAGGTCTTTTTTTATGCTAATATTTTTTTCGTAAATGCCTTTGTGACAACTTTAAGTAGTCATCGCAAAAGCCTTACAACCAAAAATTTTGCTACAAATAAATTAGTATCCCTAAAAGCTATTTTTTGGGATAAATGTTAAAATTCATCCCAAAAAGATGTACTTTGAAAATAAGAGAGTATTTGCAACAACAAGCTTAAATCGTCGCAAATACCACCTAATTGTTTAAGATGAGTAAGTAGTTTTATGGCAAATTGTATTGGTTTTTGTAACCAAATTCAAAATATATCCTAAATAGACTTCATTTAAATTTATTTTAAAAAACTATCTATTTGGGCAAATTTAAGAAATTTCTTACAAAAAATGTATACCTTTTGCAACAAGTTGGCTAGTTTGTGGCAAATAGGAATTTTTATAACAATTTTTAAAACTCGTCAAAAATAGTATTTTAAATATTTATTATTAAAATAAAAAATAGTTTAAGTCAAAAATAATTTTTTTCACATGGATTTCCCACTAAATTAACAAACTATAAACATATTTTGTATGCATATATTTTTATAGACTTTATTATGCTTATTTTTAATGAGTTTCCAAACACGTCATTGGTAGCATTTTTTAAAAATCATAACTTTTATAATTTTTTAAATTAAATAATTTTTTATACATGATTAAAGTTCTTTTTCAAAATAAATTTTTTTATAAATATATATATGTTAGTTATGTAGCACCATATATCATATATAGGATATAATAAATTATATGGATATATATTTCAATATGTAAAAAAATAGAAATACATAAATTGATTGATTAATATTTTCCAAATAATGTGATATTTAACAAATTAATAATAGGTATGAAATGATAAGTAACAAATGATTAATATTTTCTAAATGAAAAATTGTTTTTAGCAACGCTTTTAAAAGCGTCGTTAATAAGAAAAAAAAACTAAAAATATATCCTACCTCCGGCGGGAGAGCCGGGCCAGGGGGGAGGAAGAGAGAGGGAGGGGAGAGCAGAAAGGAGAAGGGGTTGGGGGAACAAGGGAGGATTGGAGAGGGGAGCCAAATTCCGGAGGAGAAACTGGCACCCGGGAGCCTCCCTCCTAGCCGACAAAAGGAGAGAAGGGGAAGAGCAAAGGAGAGGGAGGGCTGGGGGGAGTAGGGGAGGGGGCACCGGGGAGAGGGGTGGGTCAGGGGGGAGAAGAGTGGGACGATGTTAGAATTCGGAGACCATGGCGGATCCGGCATCGCTCCCCTTTCTCCATATCCTCTGAAGCTGGGGGTGGGGGTAGTGGAAGGGGAGATGGGAGGGAGAGTGTGAGGAGGGAATGAGGGGGAGAGGGTGGCGCCAAAATCCTGGGTGGAGCCGGATCTGGGGCCGCCCCTCTTCTCCTCCTTTTTCGGAGCCGTGGGCGGGGGGACAATGGAAAGGGGAGGGGAAAAGGGGAGAGACGTGCAAGACAAGGGGGAGAACCTGGTCGGGGTAGTCGGGGCATCCGATTGAGGACTCAAGCGGGGGGCAAATGGAGGGGTGGGGAAGCCGGTAATAAGGGTCGGGGTATATAGCGTGGGTGAAATTTCTCTACCCTCCCTTTTTTCCATGCTTCAATTTGAAGTGTCACAAAAGGGGATGAAATATATATATATATATATATATATATATATATATATATATATATATATATATATATATATATATATATATATATATATATATAGAGAGAGAGAGAGAGAGAGAGAGAAGGGGGAGTGGAGGTAAATAGGATAGAATAAAATTGGTTCACTATCGGCGATGCTTCATAAGAAGCATCACAAATTGTATATGTTTATTTTTTTAAATATATATATACTATTAGCGGCGCTTAATTACTGAGAAGCATTGCCGGATTTGCTTATCTATCCCGTGATATGTGCATAATTAGATATCAAACCCATGACACACAATGCATCGGGCACATCACGAATCCGATTGCAACTCAGGGTTGGGTTGAAAACCAAAACCCGACCTGTGAATAACCCGGGTCTCATAGAGTTCAAAAACAAATATTCGAGTAAATATTGGGTCAGGTCGGGTATAGCATGTGAAATACCCAAGAATGAACCTGACTTGAGTTCTTAATTAAATTACAAAATCATATTTAACTTGAGTTATATTTTTTTTCTAATTTTTCTTAGATAGAATAGATCCAAAATAAGGTCGGTTTGGCTATAATTATTAGAATTAACGCGACTCAAGATAGACTCTCGATTCTTATTTCTGGTTTTTGGGTTTCTTTACTCTTATTTAGGGATGCCATCAGGTCGGGTTCGAGTTTTGCCAAACACTTAAACATGCTACTATTAAAGAAATGGTAAACCTGAATCCAACCTGAATAGTTATTTGGGTTGAATTTGGAAACCCAAACCCGGCCCATGAGGGTCGGGTCGGATCGAGTTAAGTTTTATCAAAATATAAAAAAAATATTTATAACCTTATTCGGATCGGATTTTGTATTAACAATTTGTGAGATGCTCAACAGGATAGGAGCACTACAAACTAGGGTAACCGAAACAAGCTAGAGTCCAATCATTGTGGTGGTAGGAAGTCCTTTGTCACTATCCTTTCATAGTTGGTATGGAATTTACGTAATTCTATTTAACTTATAACTACCAATCCTTAATTGATTTATCTAGAACACTTGTATTAACATATTATTGTGGTTGAATTGAAAATTCCAGCAAGATCCTCAAACACAAGAGGAGCCTGACAAGATGACTTTTATAAAAGAACCCACCATCGTGAAAATGGCAAGGGTTGGATGAATGATCATTGTGAAGGGAAATATGTATTGAAATATAAATTTTATGATTTTTTATTATGTTATTTTTATTTTAAATATTTCATATGCATACAATAGTGAGCTACTTAATTTGATTGTATGTGTTGATATTGCAAAAAGAAATGGAAGATTTGCTAAAAGAACATGAAGTGGCAGCTAAACCAATGAGCAAAGATGATATATGTGTTGAAGTGCTTGGTTCGAAGCGTGGGTATGTGCAGGGCCTTGGACATGGCAAGATCCCTACATCTGCAACCCAACATAAATACACAGCTGATATTTAGAATGCCAATATGAGGGCTGAGGCAGCTGAGAAAAGAGCAGAAACCTTAGAGAATGAGATACAAACACTTAAAGCATCAATGTAAGTTCGTGATGCAGAGACACAAATAACATTAGATGCCCGAGATGCTGAGTTGCTTGCCAGACAAGCTCAATTTGAGGAAATGTGCAACAACTTTTGGGCCAGCGAGTTCCAGAATGAGGTTCCATGGTTTAGGTAGTGAAACTTGTAATTAGACCTTGATAATAAATAATAAGTACAATCATATTTGTTATGATTCAACAATATTTTTTATTCTTAGATGAAAAAAACTTTCAGATATCATAATCTTTATAAGTGATAGTATAGTGTCCATAAGGAGTGCAATGTTTTCATCAAGTCTCATTTACTTTTGCAGGTTTCCAGATCAGGGTTATTGCATATGACCATTTTTGGCAAAAGATAGTAAAAGCTAATAATTATAATCAAGGCTTATTTAGGGAATAACTAAGATATTTTTGGGTGTGATAGGTGCTAGAGACTAGAGTTGGTTCTCTTGTACTAATTTTTTGACAAAAATATGTTGGTTGAAATTGGATTGGTTGTATCGGTGATGGGATATGGATAGGTAAAATATTTATGATATATCTATTGGACCAAATTGTGCAAGTTATTTGTGCCTTTTTCTATGATGGAAAATATTCATATACTTGAGCTTGGTTATAACCTCTAATTTTCAGTCCTTTGAGTTGTAATTCACTGATATAAAACAAGTATGATATGAATATGCTGATGAAAATTTCAATGTGTTATTAGCTTCTGATTCAGAACGGTGCTTTTTTAGTTGAAGTGGTAATTACAAGTACATGCATGTTTGTTTTTGGATGTCTAATGAATTGTTGATTGTGCAACAAAACATGAGTATACTATAATTTTATGTTCTCCATATATTAGAAAATGTTGAGAGACACGAGCTTCTCTATAGCGGAACAAAGCCTTTGAAAACTAGGTGTGGAAAGACTCAGTAAAGGTGATATGCAGAAAATGCAATGGGAAGTTCTGAAGCTAAAATTGGGAATTGGATTCACTATATGCTAATTTATGTAAGGACACTTGGTATATTTGGTAGCATGTTGATTTGGGATGTATATTTGTCTTTACTAATTTATTAATATACTTGTAACAAGTCAAGTTGCTGCTTGTAGGAAAAAACAAAGTTTGTGATCATCTTTTTGAAGGCATTGACCTCAGGGATGCCTGCTTTTCTGAAGTAACTGCAAACAATGTAGCAATTTTATTAAGTTTTGGAGAGGCCATAGCCGAAAGCAAAAGATCACCTAAAAACTTGTTTGTGCTTCTTGATATGTATGAAGTAATGCATGAGCTTCAACTAGAGGTATGACAATTATCATGATGATGCTTTGTTGGATTTGGAACCTAAACTGGCAGTGATAGAATTTGTACATTCTTTAGCTTACATGAATATAACAAGCAACGATGAATTGGTTTTATACCTTTTTTCAAGAGAATTGCACTTGGTGATGGTTAAGTGCATAAAGACATCAGTTCAGTATTGATTTTTTATTTCAGTTCAATATATTATTGGAAGGTGTCATATGACAATGGATAAATTGAAAAAATTAGATTAGCAAGTGAAAATCGACAAGTCCTAGGCAATTCTTCTTTTATGAACAAGGTATGCTTAAAATTAAATTGTACTATATATTGCATTTCAGTTCAATGGTTGACAAAAAAATGTATGTTGGTGCAGGATTTAGGCAACTTTAGTAATAGACAAAGGTGAGTTTTAAACCAATTTCTTCTGTAGCTAAATCTAGCATGAAGCCTTACCCACATCAATTTTTATGCACCACAAGCCCTTTTGTGATCTTCATCGCAGTGATCACCTACCGGTTAGAGGGACGGCCAGAGGCTTTGCTCTTCCCCCCTCTCCATCCACGACCATCTTCTTCACAAGCCTCTGATTTCGCAGAATTCGAACACTTGAAGCGACTTCAGCAGCAGCAAAAACTTTGTGCATCTTTCCAAAAAATATTAGTACTTTTCTGTTCTAAAATGTGTTTCATTACGTGTTTAATGTTCGAATTTTTCCTATGTAGAATTAAAATCATGATTTTTACTTGGTCTTAATATGGGTTGGAACTTGAAATCGGTTTTAGATGAGCATCATGGGCGTTTGAGGGCTATCTCCCTGCTGCAAACAGAGGAGGTGGAGGCAAAGGGCTAAAAAGATCCTGAAGGCAGCCATTGTCTCTCTTCTTTGCTGCTATCAATAGGTATATGAATCATCCATCATTTTCCACTTCTTTGTTTCAGATCAGTTTTTTTTAATTAACAGCTCCATGCACTTCCTTTGATTTCTATCTCTATATTCAAGTTATTTTTTGTGGGAAGTGAAGATATTAAATGAAATGTGATCAAGTGAATCGGACAAAAGAATTATTTTTCAACTTTGTCAATGATCGATGCATGGTTTGCCCATTACAGGGTAATCCAGAAACTTTTTATGTCAGTTGATTTTTGTGTAATATATCATTGGTTGTTTGTCCATGCTTTAGTAACATATTTTGTTTAATTATATTCCTCATGTTAATGCTAGAATAGTCATTATCCACCTCTGTTGCTATCAGTACTTATTCTGCTAGTGATGGAGCCAATTAAACCATGTATAATTTTGCTCTTGTGATATTGTATGGATCATTATGTATGTGTGTGACCATTTTTGTTTTTAGAAGTGGGACATTATTCGTGTAAGATCCTTTATGGAGATCAAAAGGATGGCCCTCCTTGTGAGAGTGAGTATGTAGATTATTTTATTAAAGTATATAAAATATAAACATGTTTTTACTAAAGATTTTAGAGTGATAAGACTTTTTATGTTAGCATTTAACCATAAATTCCCTAATTCACACTACAACAAATTGCAGTATTAGCGACGCATATAAGCGTCGCTACTAGTACCCTAAGCGTCGCTAATGAGTATTAGCGACGAATAAAAAGCATCGCTAAATATGTCGATAAAACTACAGTCGCTACTCCTTATTAACGACGCTTACAATAAGCGTCGCTAAAAGTATAACATTAACGACGTATAAATAAACGCCTTAAAAATATTATTATTAGCGACACATATTAAGCGTCGCTAATACGTTACTATTAGCGACGCTTATCACTAAGCATTGCTAATAGTTACTTATTAGTGACGCTTAATATACGCCGTTAATAATTTAAAAAAATTTAAAAATAATAAATAAAATAATTTTCCAAAAAGCGTCGCTAATATGAAATAAAAATAAAAAAGCCATTAGCGACACTTTTCTAAGCGTCGCTAATATGAAATAAAAATAAAAAAAAATAACAAAGTCATTAGCGATGCTTTTATAAGCGTCTCTAATGACTTCATAAATTAATAAAAAAAACCCGCCAGCAGCATAAGGCCGCTGACTGGGACCCTTCCTCCAGTCTGTCGACTAAAGGAGGAGGGGAACCGGGTGTAGGGGGGTTTGAGGGAGGAGCCAGAATCCAGCGGGGGAGCCGGATTCCTGCCCCAAAGCCGGTCTGTCAACCAAAGGAGGGGGGGAGCAGGGGGGGATCCAAAGGACGCAGGAACCTGGGCGGAGCACGGCGGGGGTGGGGGGTGGCGGAAGCAGCAACGCTCCACCGGCCTCACGTCACAGTGCAGGGGGGAGGAGAAGAGGGGAGAAGGGAAGAGGGACGAGGGGGCACCGGAGGACGGTGGGGAGGCACGACAGCGCGGCGGCGGGGCATAGATGGACGAAGGCGGGTGGTGCAGACGCGGCGGCGCGGCAATGGGCGACGAGCTACGAGAACCTGGTGGTGGGGCTTTTTATAAGGAGCTGGCGAAAATTCGCCCGCGTATTTTTTTTAATATAAATATTAATTATTAGCGACGGTCATCTCTATTTACATGTTTCAGCGACATAAAATTCATACATCGCTAAAATATTTGTATTTAGTGATGTATATAACAATATGTCACTAAATACAGTACATTTTAGCGACGAACACCACATGTCGCTAAAAAGGATTTTTTATTTTTTAAAAAATTTCTCTCTCCTCACTCTCTCTCTCTACACTATTCACTCACTCTCTCCCTCTCCTCTCTTTCCCTCCCTCTCTTCCTCTCTCTCTCTCCTCTCTCCCTCTCCCTCTCCCTCTCACCCTCTTCTCTCTCTCTCTCTCTCTACCCTCTCTCCCTATCTCCCTATCTCTCTCCTCCCTCTCTCTCTCCACCCTTTCCCTCTCCTCTCTCTCTTCCTCCCCTCTCTCTTCCCTCTCTCCTCTAATTTCAATTTTTTAAGATTTTTTATTCTTTAAAATTAATTTTAAAAATAAAAAAATAATTAAATAAAAATACTAAGAGCAACGTAGAAATATATATGTCGCTATTAGTACACTTATTAGCTATGTATATATTTATATGTAACTAATACATGTACTAATATCTATGTATAACGTTATACGTCGCTATTAGTATTTTATTTTAATTTAATTTTGTATTTTAAAAATAAAAAATAACAAAAAATTTTAAAAAATAAAAATAAAATTCCTCTCACCTCCCTCTCTTCCCCCCATATCTCCACTCTCTCTCTCTTCCCTCCCCTCTCCTCTCCTCTCTCTCTCTCCATCCTTTCTCTCTCCTCTCTCTCTTCCCCCCTCTTTCTCTCCTCTAATTTCAATTTTTTAAGATTTTTTATTCTTTAAAATTAATTTTAAAAATAAAAAGAATTAAATAAAAATACTAATAGCGATGTATAAATATATACATCACTATTACTACACTTATTAACGACATATAGTTTTATACGTCTCTAATATATGTACTAATAACAACGTATAAAGTTATACGTCGCTAATACTTTTTTTATTTTTTTATTAAGTTTTAAATAAATAATAAATAAAATAAAATAAAATCATCTCTCTCCTCCCTCCGTCCACCCTCTTCTCTCACTCCCCTCCCTCTCTCCTCTCTCTCTACCCTCTCTCTCCCCTCTCCTCTCTCTCCTCTCCTCTTTCTCTTTCCCTCTCTCCTCTCTCTCTCTCTCCCTCTCTCCTCTCTCTCTCTCTCCCTCTCTCCTCTCTCTCTCCCCCTCTCTCCTCTCTCTCTACCCTCTCTCCCTCTCTCTCCTCTCTTCTCTCTCTCCTCCCTCCCCCTCCCTCTTTCTTCCCTCCCCTCTCCTCTCTCACTCTTCCCTCTCCTCTCTTTCCTATCTCCCTACACATTATCTCTCCTCTAATTTCAATTTTTTAAGATTTTTTATTCTTTAAAATTAATTTTAAAAATTTTTAAATAATTAGAAGAAATCATATTAGCAGCGTATAAATTTATACGTCGCTATTAGTATTTATTTTAATTTTAATTTTTTATTTTAAAAATAAAAAGATTAATAATTTTTTTAAAAAAAATCAAAATAAAATTCATCTCTCTTCCCTCCCCCCTCTCTCCCTCTCCTCCCTCTCCCCTCCCTCCCACTCTCTCTTTCATTAAATTTTTTATTTAAAAAATAGGTAGTAGCGACGCATGTAACTATGTGTCACTACTACCAAGGGTAATAGCAACGCATATTACCATGCGTCGATACTACTATTAGGTAGTAGCGACGTATAGTATATACGTCGCTATTAGTTCTTATTTTTTATTTTTTTTTAAAATTGAGAATTATTAGCGACACTTATTTACAAACATTGCTATTGTTGAAACTAGTAGCGACGTTTGTAAAAATGCGTCATTAATAGTTTTGAATTTTTTTTAAAAAAAAATTAAAATATACATCTTTTAGTGACGCTTATAAAAGCGTCGCTAATAAGTATTAGCGACACATAAATTAAAGTGTCGCTAAAAATTTAAGTATTAGCGACGTTTGGAGTTATGCGTCACTAATAGACTACCATTAGCGACGCTTAGTATTATGCTTTGCTAATATTGGTTTTTTTTTGCGACGGTTTTTTATATGTCGTTATTATCACTTTGTAGCGACACATAGTATTGCGACACTTATATAAGCATCGCTAATACCCAATTTTGTTGTAGTGTCATTAGGTAAACATTGTACTACTCAATATCACTTCCTAAGATATTTCTCCATTAATAGTTTATTGTAGCTCAATAGAACCACAAGGAAGGATTAGTGATAGTAAGGGGAAGAAAGTAGGATGAATGGGGAAAGATTGAGAGAGAAAAGGGAGTGGGGACAGAGAGGTTGAAGGAAACTATTACTATATTAACACAAGTCCGACCCAAAATAGAATTAACTAAACCTAGTAAAAAATAAACCAAGTAGAACCTTCAGTCCTAATTTTACTGACAGAAAGAGCCATAATACAGTTCTGCTATTTTCTTCTGTAAAATGAAAGGGGTGTAAATGATGATTTGGCTGCTAATTTAAGTATGATATTATATCCTACTTTCATATTTTCCTTATTCATTGTCTTCTACTTGCAGCTTCTTGATTGGTTGGACTTATCTCTTAATCATTCTGTGTCATCTTCTCTTTTTGATTCTTTTGAGGTAATTAGGTCATAGTCAGCTTAGATAATAATGTTCAATCTTTTTTGTCCTTCATCATTTTTATTTGTGAGAAGTTCTTTCGTATAGAGCTTTTACCATATCTGGAAAGTTGAGGCCAGAAGAGGCTATTCAAGCTGTATTATCTTCTTTACCTGATGAGGTTGTAGATACTTTTGGTATTATCTCATTGCCTTTTGAAGATTCTATCTAAGAAAGGATGAGAAAGTTGGAATACCTTGAAATGCAAGAAGAGCTTATCAAGGTTTGTAATGGGCAACTTCTTGAATGATGTTTATATCCCATTGTATTATGTCTTCTTTTGAATCTTAAATTAGATACTTTGTGCACTG
This sequence comes from Saururus chinensis, assembly GCA_035235625.1. NCBI lineage: Eukaryota > Viridiplantae > Streptophyta > Magnoliopsida > Piperales > Saururaceae > Saururus > Saururus chinensis. The sequence goes on from CP141141.1 coordinate 29,044,161, forward strand.
ATGTTGTGTTGACTTTTCACTCTTCTTTCTATAGACTATATTTTGATGTGTAAGAGTTGAGAGATGACATAAAGGAGAGAAGCAGCTGTCAGATTTTTTGGATGTCACAATTGCCTATATAGCTCAGTCAACTTATAGAATGCGCATTTGCATGTCTTCCTGTTAGAATCTTTTAAATATGTGCTTTGTCTGGGTAAGTTTAACTTAATAGGTTCTTCCTAGATTTGATGCTTACATAATTGGTGTTCCTTTTCATCAACCCAATCTTGTACTTGTATGAATGCAGCTTAGCTGACTTGCTTATTAAAGCACCTTATAGTATTCAAAAAGAATTATTTCACATGTCCAGCACACTGACAATTTCATCAACAGAAGGTGTGAGTTTGACAACCATTGCATGTTTGAGTGTTTGTTTAACAAACTAAAGAAAAATTGGGACTCCATTGTATATAACAATTTACACCTTCCAAATCCATTTATGGGTTCTTCAAATTGGTTTATATTAGTGTGGAGTAAGAAATGCAACATGCATAACCCTGTACTCATGGAACGTTCTATATCTTATCATGTCATGATAGTTACTTGTTATCTACTATATGATGTTGGTAGATCTATAGATGTCTAAAAATGTAATTCTCTGGGTTCGGGTTTGGAATGAAAAGGCAAGAAGGTACTTGAGCAGCATGGGAATAAAGCAGCCTATAGCATTTTCACAGAAGTTTCCAAATGCATATCCTTTGGCCCTTAAATTGCTAGAAAGACTCCTTGCTTTTGATCCAAAGGATCTACCTACTGCGGAAGAGGTAATTAGAAAGTTTAGATCCTGACTAACTAGCCGAGGTAGGGAATGATAATGAAATTGGCAATAAGGCTTAAAATTGCACTTATTATGGTCATATGATGATAACAATGGTTCAAGAAAAGTTTGATGTTTGATTATTGTATATCTCCTTTAATAGGTACTGACTTATCCTTATTTTAAGGGCTTAGCAAAGGTAGAGAGGGAGCCATCATGTCAACCAATCTAAAAAATGGAGTTTAAATTTGCGAGGAGGGTGACAAAAGAATATCTAAGGGAGATTATTTTTCGAGAGATACTGGAATGAAAGATGTGATTTCTAGTTAATGATTATAGTCCCTCTTGCAATTACACCCTTGCTTTTGTAAATATTGGAGACATTATTGGGACTTTTGAAAATTTTGCTTGGTGATAAGTTATGCACATATTGTAACTGGACGAATTGCATGCTTAATCATATCCTAAGTTCATCTAAATTTTTTAATTCATTTATTGTGCAATAGAGCAGCCTTGTATGCTAAGATGAACTAAATGCATTTGATTATAAATTTCTACAAATATATCACACAGGGATGCAAGCTGATTGGATGGCTCAGCTATGCCGAAATTGTTGGTTTCTAATGACAACCTTGCACAAGTTGTTGAAGCTTCTGATGAGTGAATTTCTACTCACATTGGAATCCAAAATTGGGAAATTATTTTTGGTATGATATTTCCATTTCATATCATTATTACCATTAATAGCTCCTTATTTGGTTTGTGAAAGTTTACATGTTCTCATACATTAACAGGAGAAGAAAGCTTGATGGAGCTAGCTGTAGAGGGGTCCAAGAAAGCTCATTAGATGGCTCAAGTTGAGCCTGAAGAGGTAGACCATTGTAGACGATGTCTTAGGCTAAAGAACATTTATTCAAAATGTTCATTTATTGATCTGTCTATGTGGCTCTAATATTAGGGCTGTTATGCAGTGGACATAGACCAACTAGTTCTTTGGGTCTATCTGTCTAAATGCGGGCAAATTTAATTTTTCTTGTAGGAGTAACTCCTTGAAATTGACACTCTAAATAGTATTATTTTAGTGGAATGAAGCAGAAACAAATGAACTGAAATTTTAGGTTCTAGACGTCTAAAAGCTTCTGTTACTTCTTGATTATATATTAGTTAGATTGCTTACTTTACACTGCTTCTTTTGCTTGGATGAAGCTCTTGTTTCCCATTCCCCTAAAAATGATTTCGTAGACCAAGACAAGTAGGTAACATGATTTGTAATTTGGCTATTTTGTCCTAAATTTGCAGCTCTAATCAGGGATGAAATTGTTTATGTTCTTTTGAAAGGAAAACAAAAGAAAAATGTTCATGTAGGCTTAAATTAATATCCTATGCTCTGCCTTAATGCAGATATCAATGTGAGAATTGTAAAAGTCTGATATCAATGTTGAGCTTTTTTTTTTGGAAGTGGAAATATCTGAGTTCAAGTTTAACTTGAAATTTTATTGATTTTTTTAAATGTATTTTTTATACAAGAAATTTTTTTTTTTTAATTTCAAATATTTTTGCAACGAACTTTTTTTTATCCTAAATAATCTTGCATATACATTTTGGGACAAAATAATTTGTTGCAAATACTAAAGACAATAAATCAAAAGTAGTTTTTTTGCAATGGGATGCATTTGTGGCAAATATATTTTCTCTTTTTGTAATGATTAATTATTGTCGCAAATACTACACATTTATAATTTTGGAAATTTTTTTGCAACAAATTTATTTAGTCACAAATACAAAATTATTTTTTAATTCTTTAATTTTTTTAGAAAAAAAAGGGTTTTATCCAAATATAATTATAGCATTTTGCGACAAAAAAACTTATCATTTGCAACATATAATATTGTCGCGAACATATACTATTTTATGACAAAATTAATTTTGTTGCAAAAAACCTTTGGAGATGAGCCTTTTGCAACGACGTTGGGACGAACATTTGTTTATTGCAAAAAACCTTTTGCGACGAAATTAGTATCTTTTGTGGCAAATTAATTTGTTGCAAAAGGCAAAATTTGTTGTAGTGATACTAGGACCAACAATGACGATATGACAATTTCTTTTACCTATATATCATTTTCTATCTTTGTTGGTGACAATGATGGAGAAAAATAAGATATTGAGTTTTTAAATGATGCAATAGGAGAATTAAAATGGATGAGCAAATGAAATTTTATTAGTTCTCTTATGTAAGTGATGTGTCAACTCAATATATTTTACCTTTCATAAAAAAATGGATTTTTAGTCATCATCATGGCAACTAGAATTGAAGCAGTTTCAGATAGTTTTTAAAGTCAAATAGTACCTAGATTCGGTTTTTAGACTTCCTTATAAATACATTTGATGAATTATTGATCCAAATCAGATGGACCATTTGACTTTGGACAAGAATAGTGAGTTAGGGCAAGTCAATGTTTTGGAGAAAGAAGCAAGAACTGAATTTGTGTAGATCTCTTCATTGTTTGATCAGAGGTCAAATTACTAACCTAAAACTATGATGTTGAACCAAGAAATTCATGTTGATAAATAATGATGGAGCAATATATGCTTTAAATTTTGATTTAACCATTAATGAACGATATGCTCTTTCGATCATGATATTTATGAATCACATATGGAAATTTCATATTATGTTGATGAATATTCCTTTAATCTCTTCATGTGATAGTAAGGATTAAATTAAAGTTAATTACATGATCATATGACGGGGTTTTGCATCCCTCAAGGATGGGTTTTCCTCTCCGGGTTGAGAAGAGCGGCAATGCTATAAGGAGATAAAATTATTGAGACCATCTAGACCCTGAGAATCTAGGCTAGTGTAGCCGAGCGTATTGGCTTATTAGGGGGCATTCTTCCCCCGTTAGGGAATTTACCCAAACTGGGTAATTCCTTTAGACTTTACAATTTGGGAATTGTTTGGAGTGGGCAGGGACTGCTTATGCTACGGCCGATTAAGCAGGGTTATTTTTACCAACTTGTATGGTTATGATTGTGTGCTAGAGACACTTGATATGCAAGTTAATGGATTATGATTATGCATGATATGATTGTGTGGTAGAGACACTTCTCATGTAGGTTAACTGTGATAATATGTATGGTATGATTGTGTGGTAGAGACACTTATCATGGAGGTTAAATGCGATGAATATGCATGATGTGATTGTGTGGTAGAGACATTTCTCATGCAAGGTTATGGATATGCATGATGTGATTGTGTGTTAAAGACACGTGTCATGTAGGTTGAATGTTATGAAGGAGAATAGTTGTGCGTAGATATGTATGGTATGTTTGAGATATTTGCATGCAGGGTAAGTGTTTATGTTTAAGTATACTTATGATAAGGAAAGTAATCAGAAATGAGATGTTATATGATATGTAGGTCTGATAGACCATGTTGATGTGCAATGGTTGTTTTCTGATTTACTGTTATCGTACCCAGAACCTTACTAAGTTTTACTCACCTCACTTTTTATGTTTTTATTTTGGGGCTACATGGTGCGATATGGAGTTAACCAAGACCCTCTGTATGAGGAACGATTGGGGAGAGTTTGGGAGTAGGCGTGGATGCCTTTGGACCTTGTTATGTTTTCTTATTTATGTTGTTATGATAATAGAATATCATGTATAGTGGTTCTTGTTTCACACTAGTGTATATCTTATGTTTTTAAACTTGTTTCAGACTTTCTGATTCGAGCTATGTGTTTAGGTTCAAGATTTTAAGTTTGTGGGTATATGACTTGTGGACTAGTTCAGAGTTAAAGTCCTCTTTTATTTTCTTTATTTCTCTTGCATAAAGGTTTTAAAGGTGCGTACTCCGTATGTGAAATTCTTCCGATTAAAGGGTTAAAGTCTTTTGCTATGTTAAACCAACCCATTAGTCGCACCTGTGCGCTTCGACCGTCCCTTAGATAGGGTTCGGCTTGGGTCGGGCTGGTGCCGGGGCATGACATCTGCCTAACAGGATATTCGAGCTAGGCCACAGTTTTTTTTTCACTGCACTACTGACAAGGGTAAAAGTGACCACCAGAGATGAGAAAAGAGAAGAAGAAGGCGGTCCGACAAAGGCGAGAAGGGAGAAGAGGAACTAAGGGAGGCGATAGTGTGCGGTGGACTGAGGGGTTGAGGGAGGTGATTCCATCGTAAAAAGCAATAGAGGGAGGTGATGGTCCAGTAGAGGTGAAAAAGGAGCAAGTGGTGGTCCTGTAGAGGTGAAAAAGTAGCAAGTGGTGGTCCGGTAGAGGCGAGAAAGAGGGAGGTGGTGGTCCTTTGGTTCGGCAGAGGTGAGAAAGAGAAGAGGGATTGAGGGTCGAGGGAGGGGGTTGGGCCTTGTCCGGCGAAGGCAAAAAAGAGAGTGTGTAAGGAAGTGGTGGTTGGAGCAGCGGACAGTAGGCGGTGGTTTGGTGGAGGTGAGATGGAGTCCGGCAAAAGAGGGAAAGGAGAAGAAGGAGGGTGGTGGCAGCAAGAAAGAATGAGGATTGAGGGTAAGGCTGATATGAAAAAAATTACGGTTACGAATAGGGCTTGAAATGGGCTTAGTGGGCTATCGGGGCCGGGCTTGGTTTTTGTGATTTTGTTTGCTAGGCTTGTCTCCGGCCTAATATAATATGGCCTTGATAATTTTAGGCACGGCCCAATCCGTTAAGTCTAAAATACAAGGCTTGATTTTTTTATATTTTTTGCCATGTTTGGCTAACGGGCCGGCCCACATTTTATTCAACCCTATCTATATCATCTGAGTTTGCTGATCTGAAGTTTGCCACTTACAACACTATCCATGACATGATTTGTGAGTAGTTGGGGCAATGAACCCCAGACATGCTCATTATCTTCTCTGTTAATTTTTTTTAACATGGACGAGACTTCGATTGAACCTTGTCTTTGAATTTTGATAGTGTCTTTTATCTAATACATATTTATGCACATAGTATTTTTACATTCTTAAATATAATTATTAAAGTATATTTGATTTAGTCGTTGCCGCTTCATGCAGTAGAAGTACATTTGAACATTGATTTTATGTGTGTTACTCGAGACTATCTTTGGTATTTCGATGAAACAACTGATTCAAATGTTTATTAACTTCTATTTTAGTTTTTCATAAAAATTATTATATTTTATTTTTTATGGTAGGAGTGCATTGGTTGTTTATTATATACGTGTCTTTCTATATTGAGGGCTAACTATGGGATTTAATCCTGTGGCTGAGGCGCCAAGCGCATCTCAATTTTTTTATTTTATATATTTACTTTGTCCCATATATTTACACACACGTGTGTTTCATGTTTTCTATTTTATATATTCTTTCTGTCTTATGTTAATAGTTATGTTTAAAAAATAATATTTTTATTAAATAATAAAACATATATATAAGAGTAGAAATAATAAGTTCATAATACTCTTTTTTAAGCACTTAACCTTTTTAATATAATAAAATAATATTATCTTTTTCTATTACTCTTTTTATCTTATTAATTTTATTTAAAAAAGAAAACAAATTTATAATATTTTTTAAATATAATTATTTATTTAAAGGGATAATCCTATAAAGACCTTTAGTGATCATCCCTATTTACTAATAGGTCATGATATAAGTTATATTATACATAATAATATAATTTTTTATTATTTATTTAAAATAATAATAAAATATAAATATCTACTAAGTCGTAGAGAGATAATTTATTGTAACTTAGGCCTTTTATAGTAAATATTAGTGTATAAATTCTTTTTATATCTTTAAAGAAAAAAATTATTTTATTATCAATTTAGAAAGTCTTTGACTTATTGATCACGATTAGCTTCATAAATAAATTTATCACAAATAGATAATAATAAAGTTATATTATTATATACCAAATAATTTTACTAAATCCGTTTGTCCTTTAACAAGAATTCTTAAAATAAAATAAAATAAAATAATTAAAATATAATAAATATCTTTATCAAATAAAGTTATTAATTTAAAACAAAAAATATATAAATAAATGAATAAAAACAAGCAACAAAAATCAAGGTATCTCCTCCTCTCCACCGGTCTCGAACACCCGACCGGTCTACAATCACAGATAACCAGGCATATAAATGTCCAAGCGAAGCTGCCGCCTCAGCGAGATAATAGTCGGATTACAGTCGCCCACCATTTCCTTTCCTTCTCTGAGCTCTCTTGAGGACGAAGGTTTCGCCTTTTTCAGTTTTTGTTGATTTTCTTTGTGAATGGATGCCCGATGATGGAAAATTATTCATATTTTGGAGCGGTTAAACGGTTTTTCATCTTGAGCCTTGATGCCATCTCCATCACCTTTTCCTCCTCCTCCTTCCCCACCTCATTCTTCCTCTCATTATTCTTCTTGGTGCGGAGAGGCTCTGGATGAAAATCTGTTGCATACCCACGATGAATATCACAAAGCTATGAGATCTGAGGTCACCAACAAAGCCATATATGATTTCAGCTTCTCTTTCCTTTTCAAATTTTCTATAGGCTCTGTTTTTTCGATAGCAAATTCAAATGATGCTTGTTTGAATGACTCGGAGTTCTCATAGGTAATAAAGCCCAGTTCTTTGTTGTAGATAGTATCTTCGCTTGTAAGTGATATATGGCGTGTACTAGTACTACAAACAAAATTGGAGACATGATTTTCTTTCTCGGAATTAACTGAAAAGACATGATTTATATTTGTTACCTTGAAATCCTCTCTTTATGACAATTGGTTCATGCTATTTTAACTCCTGACGATTCTGTTTAATTTTTTTATGAGTATGACCTCTGCGCCTGGCTTGTTTAATGCGTTCATTTTATGCAAAAGGAACAATTGGCACAATGAAGGCTTTTATTGCCATTTTTTATAAAAGCACAATGAATAGTTTGGTTACTTTTCGAATATAGTTTTTCTTAGAAAGATGGTACACCTTCTATTGCTCAAATGGCCTTTTGGGTGGCGATTTGTGGCCGTTATTCAGAGAAAATTCAGCCCTGCATCGCCATTTGTTTTTTTGCTTGAATTCACTGATTTAGCTCTACGTTTATTTGTGAAATTAGATTCACGCTTTGTATCGGTTGACCATTAAAAATATGGCATTGTCCATCCTAGTTCACCATAGAAAAAGTTCAAATTCATGGTAAACTGGGATGGCCTTTATATTCAAAGAAAGAGTTGTATTTTGGTATTTGTACTTGCGAATAGGCTTTTTGATATAAAAAAACTCTTGGTACTCCTGGAATAATTCCACCCATCCTATAACTTTGAAGTGACATGCAAATTTATGATTCACTTTTTTTGCTTGGTAACTCATGATCCTTGTCAACAATGGAGGATTATGCTCAGGTAGTAAAGCAAACTCAATTCACGTATTGCCATTGCTGGTTAAGGTTGTAATGCAAACTCAATCAATGTAATGCTATTGCTGGTTGCCAGCCGTTCGTATTGGATTTCTACTTTTGGTGAAGTTTTGATGCTGGCGCAATAGGCAATGAAGAATATGATCGTAGACTGTAGCAAGAAATCGCCCAAGCAACTATGCAGATTCTGCAAGTAGGCTCCTGAAACTGATGTTGTTTGAGAGATTTCTTGCTATTGGCTGCGTCCATCTCCTTCGCCAACCACAACTTTATTGTTTCTTCCGTCCTACCTTCATCAGAACTTTTACGAAAATTAATACTTCAGTATGAACAACTCTTCGTCAGTACTAGCATTAAGTGAATATGATTTCATGTTTTTCCGTATATAATCATCTGTGGTCACTTTTATTTTTGGAAAATAATTCATATAATGCTTGCTTGAGACATTTGTTTCCATATATATAACCATATGTATAGCCCAGCTTTTGGTTGTAGACCGTGTGCTTCCACAAAATCTGTTCTTGCCTAGGTTTATTTTGCATAGGTAATGAGCTTCGCATGCTATTATTTTGTCTTGAATTTTTCTTCATGATATCTTCTGGGTAATGTTTTAATTGTGTCAGTTGTTAATGATGTTTATTTGATAACTGTTGCATTCTCAACAGTGATATCCATCACTGTTCACTCAACCGAACCTCTTTTTCTTGGTTAATGATGTTTATTTGATAACTGCTGCATTCTCAACAGTGATATCTATCACTATTCTTCAACCGAACTTCCTTTTTCGGATTTCTGGTAAGTGTATGATTTTTGCCCGACTTGTGCATTGCCTCCATTGTATACAAAAGGAACAAACTACCCATGCAAGAGTCTGGTTATGTTTCTTTTTTGTACAAGTTTTTCCCAGAAAGATGAAGTGATGAATTAGCTCATTGTGCGTTTATCTTCACCTTTTATTACTTAGTTTGGCATCATGCTGGAAAATTAGGTGGATTTGATCAAGCTAAATGTGTATGAGCCAATGCTGGCAGATTTGAGTTCGGCAGAGTTATGGTACTTGTAAAGATCACAATTCAGAAATAATTGATTCCTTAATGTTGGCCCATGAGGCATCGGCACTTAAAACCAAATGTAGGAGTATATGAATTTCAATGGTTCATATCGTATGTTTGCGGGAAGAACTCGTTTGCAAATTTTTGGGCTCTCTGAGAGACTTTAATCTAGAGGTCTCTATCAGCCATTGCCCATTGGGTTTTTATGTCCAAAGCCAAACTCAAAACTAGCAACACTGTTAAATTGATAGCATAAACACTCGAGTAATTTCCTTTTAGAGTGTCACATATAACTAAATCTGTTCTGGTTTTAACAGCAGGGGTTCATAAAGTTTTGGTGGGCAAATTGGGTGTAAAAAAATCATTTCCCTAATTAAACCAATGTAAAGATGGAAACAGCTGAGCCTAAGAAAATATGATGATGGAATATATTAATAATAATATCCCTCTATCCCACATTAATATGGCTGCATCTTGGTTCGGTTCTGTCAGTTTTTATAAGAACCGAAATTGAAATTGGAACCAAAATTTTAAAACCGAACCGAATAAAGAACCGATTTCGTTGGAACCAAACCGGAACCGAAACCGAACCGAGAACCGGTTTGGAACCGAAGTTTTTTCCATTAAGCTCACCAACATTCGTCTCCCCTCCGACCATTGTCAACAAAGCCGAATGAAAAGCTCGTATTTTACTTAGAATGAATAAAATCTAGTGCTTAAATAAACAATCATTGGCCAAGAACAAAAGTTCATGAATAAATTATGCACTAAATTAAAGTTTCATAAACAAATTACGCACAAATAATCAGTAAGCACCAAATTTGAACCGCCAAATATTAATTAGATACATAAAAATAACAAAAAAGATCACTCAAATAAAATTCTCTCTACATTCCCATTGCACCAGAACTTCTTCTTTGAAGATCACTTCTCACGTTGAATTCACAAAAAAAAAATCTAAAATCTACAATATAGATCAACAAAAGAAGGCAAAGAAATAACCATCACTGTAATCAGCAATAACGAAACAAAATCCAATCAAAACATAGTCCCGGTCCTAATTATCAGATCCAAGCCGAAATTAAGCAAAAACAAAAAGTTGAACCTTTGCTGTTGCTAGAGATGAAACCGAATGAGGAGACAACAAGCCCTCAAAGATCTGTCCAAAAAGGCAACCACTTTCAAGAAGAATGAGGATTCAAAACCTCGTACCACATCATCCACCAACAAAACCCGTCCCCAGATCTTGACAAAAACCACAGCAGCACATTCGAAGCGAACCAAAGGCCCAATTTCGCAGCCGAGCGGCACATGATCAAGCAGAATACCCCCTTGTCGCCGAAAAATCTAGCTCCGACGACCCGGTCAAAAACAGACCTCGCTCACACTGACGAAGAAGAGTACCGTTGACCGGATCTCAACACACGGAGAGAGCTTGCAAGGAAGAAGACGAAGGACAACAACTGAAGAAGCAGCCTCTCGCCAACAATTTCAACTGGAGTATCTTGAAGGTTGATAGGGGAGAGACATCGGCCGGGTAGGTGGCAGAGAGGGCGGACGAGAGGCCGGAGATGAAGGAGATGACCGGTCGGAGGAGATGAGGGAGATGGGCCGTCGGAGGAGCCACCGCGGCACTGCTGCCCACTGGGAATGGGAGACATTTGGGCGGGGCGGAATGAGAATTTAGGGTTGGGAAAGTGAATGAGTGAAAATGTCTGTGTTTTAGTAGATTTTTCGGTTCAGTTCCGATTTCGGGTTTTTTTTCTTTAGAACCAAACCGAACTGAAATTCATTCAGTTTTTTTTCTTTAAAATCGAACCGAAACCGAATATAGAACCGAACCGAACCGTCAAATTTCGGTTCCGTTTTACCCGATTCGGTTCGGTTTTAATTTTTTGGTGCAGCCCTACACATTAATAGTTCATTTAGTTTTTAAAATAAAATAATTTTGACAAAGGGGGTAATATAATAATAATAATATTAGTAGTAGTAGTAGTTTAATTCAATGATGGGACATTAGAAGCAACAAAATAATATAAATTAAATTCACGGTGCTGTGCACGGTACTATTCTTCAAGTACATGGTGTAACATAATTTACTTGGCAATGTTATTTACATCAGTTAGTAACAAAGTGTATGTCACATTAGTGCACAATAACATAGCCCAATTATATACATTAACCTCCAAGACTTTGAAAGAAGAGTGAACCTCGTACTTGGTCGGACTATGTAGCAGCAATCCTTCCATGTCCTAATGTGTTGCCCCTTTCCAACTCTCCATCTTACACCTTTCTCTACCCACCTATTAACCTTCCAAAGTACTGCGCCATGCATAAGAAGAATCATATGCTTCAGTATTGGGAAGGCCCCAGAAATGCAGTCATTTTTCTGTTGCAAAGTTTTTTAAGACATTCTTCTACTTGAAGGATAAGTAACAAAAGTATAAATATGTGAGCCATGAACTTACTAATAAAACCTAAAAGAACAAAAATTGCGAAGGAAGTCGGCGGGCCAAGGACGAAAATGGTTGTGCAAACGCTGCTAAAGGACACTATCAAGGACAAGGTTCAATTGAAGTCACGTCAATGTTCAAATTATAACAGAGAAGAAGATGAGCACGAACGGAGGTTCATTGCCATAATTACTCACAAATCATGTCATGGCTAGTGTTGGAAGTGGCAAACTTCATATCAGCAAACTCAGAAGATGCAGAAGAGCTTCCCCCACTTTTATCTATCCTCAACAAACATACTAATTGAGGTAATTTCCTATAGTACATACAAATTATATTATAGTACATATTAGCGTTCACATTCTTGTATACTAATATGTGAGAAAAGATGAACGGCCTCAAACGTTACGCTTGCATAACAAAATTTTGATATTTTCTTTGTCCTAAATTAATAATTTTATTTAATTTTTTAAAATAAACCATGCAGCTATTAATGTGGGACGGATGTAGTCTTACTCACTCAGGAGTCCGGTATCCACTCCTTTCCTTGGATGAAGCTCCCCGCCGTGTATACCCCAATGCGCTCCGCCGGTATCTGGCTGCTCCACTGCACCCTGCCCGTCAGGTCGGCCGCCCCAGCCCCGGAGCTTTGGTGCTCGCCGTAGTAGAGAGTCCGCAGCGCGAAGTCGCCCTTCCATGGCATCCACCCCTCTGGCCGGACGAGAGCCTCGAGGAGGCAGTCGACGAACATCGTCCGCGAGTACTCCTTCCACGGTCGCCCCAGGTAGGTCCGGTGCGCCCGCGGCTTCTGCCGAAAGAGACGCATGTACTCCTCGGTGCCGTTGATATTGGAGTTGCGGATGACGAAGCCGGTGGATTGGGCGGGGTCGGTGCGGCCGTGGGCGGTGACGGCGTTGCTCTCGCCCCGCTCGGGCTGGAGCTGGCGGGGTCGGACGAGGAAGAGGCAGGTGTCGAAGACGGAGGCTGAGTTGCCGAAAACGAAGTCCACGGTGCCGTAGATGTCGCAGGTGTAGTAGTACTGCCGGAGGGCGTGGGCGTAAAGGGTGTCCTGGTAGCCGAGGAACTCGCAAGACGCCACTACCGTCCGGTCCGCCGTGGACCGGAACGCCACCGCCTGGTGGACGTCCGGACCGGCCCGGTTCTCAAATGTTATTTTCCGGGCCATGAACCCGTCTCCTGCCACCGCTAAACGCCCAAAAAGACAAAAACACAAAAGCATAAGGCTTGAGATTTATAAGTGCTTATCCTACGCGGAGGAATCGGATAAGTCAGCTTCAGCTTTTTATAAGTGCTTACCCACGGTAGCCGTGTTGTAGGTGGAGACGCCGATCATTCCGGCGTGCAGGCTGCCCGTAATGACGGTTTTGCCCATGCCATCCCCCAAAAATACCAAATTAGTCTTCTCCAGCGGCACCCGCACCGTCTCCTCGTACACCCCTTTCTTTATATAAATAGTGAACCAATCCCCAGCGGGCAGTTTCGCCGGCGCCGCGTCCACCGCCGCCTGCACCGCCGCGTAGTTGCACCCGTTCTTGCAGACGGTCGCGTTCGCATCCTCCACCGCCGGCCACCTGCTGCGGATCGCGGGCGCCGGCACGCTCATGTCTTCCCAGTAGCCCTGCCGCTCGGTCAGGGGCGGCCGCCACGCCGCCGTATCGGGGCCGAAGCGGGCGTAGGCAACGAGCAGGGAGAGGGCGTTGCTGGTGAGCTCAGATAGGCGGAGCAAAAAGGCCATGGACGAGTCGACCGCCCGGGTGGTGTTGACGTACTTGAGGGCGGAGAAGCAGTCGTACTGGTGGAGGAGGGCGGCGCTAATCCAGGCTCGGGCGTCCTTGGTCCGGTTCGCGGGCAGGATGGCCGGCCCAGACGACAGCGCTAGCCGGTGGTCGGAGTAGGCGAGGAACTCGAGGCAGTTTCGGGCGGCGTTGGTCCGGTCCTTATCAGACCCAGCGGAGCGTAGGATAGTCTGGACCAAGGCCCGGGCGATCTGGAGGTTCCGGGCGGAGATCTTAATGCTCGAAAATATGAGGTCCAGGGGGGTGGGGGAGGCTGGGAGATCGTCGGACTTGGAGAGGGAAGATTCGCAGGAGTCGGGGAAACGGGTCGCCGCCACGCAGGCCTGGTGGATGGCCTGGGAGGCGGAGGAAGAGAGGGATTTGGGAGGAGGACGGGAAGGGGAGGAGAAGAGGAAGAGGGAGAGGAGGAGGAAGGAGGCTATGAAGAGAAGGAGAGGGAGAAGTGGGGGAGAGAAGGTGATGGGCCTTCTCGGCATGGTGTTGCGCTGCTACTTATGCCAATCAATGGTGGTGGTGGTGGAGGGAGGGGACTGGTCGAGAGTGGGGCGGCGCAGCCGGGAGGAGGCGGATTTGGATCGGGGCTCAGGGGCGAAGCTCCCGCCCTCTTCCTCCAAGTCTTCCCGAAGGGGACGGTGGAGGGGCATTTTGGGGATATCATTTTTGGCATGCGACGCTTTGCTTACAGCGGGGTCCACAGGAGCACAAATAGGATGTGGGTAAGTAGATGGCGGACCCCATGTGACATTGTCACACTAGCGGACAAAGTTAGAAATAATTAGAATATAAAAAGTTTATTTACTGTTCTTTATTTACTTCTTTTTTTTTATCACTATGATCACTTAACTAGAATATAAATGTTATAGAAAAATTTAGAATATAAAAAAATTAAATGTAAATGGAAAAAATGAAATACAAAAGGCTATTAATGACTCTTTTAATAAATATTTCGTCTGTCTTGTATTAATAGTTTAATTTATTTTTTCAAAATTAACTATCTTAATCTTGGATTAAATCGAGAAAGTGAGTCACACTTAACAATGTAAAATTTTACTTTTTAAATTTAATTAAAAATAAAATTTTATAATAAAAAATATAATAAAAATATTATTTTCTAAGCGAATACAGATTGAATTGAGTAATTAAGAATTTTTTTTTGTTTGTTTGTGAGGAACTCCATTTCTAGCTAAGAAGAGCCCACTAGATTAGCTGTCACTCCAATTCGGCGTATCAGCTGTCACCCAAGCCCAGCTTGATGCAAGTGGTCTGGTTTGCGTTCTTTACAAGCATCCTCACATCATTTATCCTTACCCCATGTTTCGAAGTGACTCGAGGAAGTGTATAGCATTAGTAAAGAAGCCCTCTAATTAATATTGCCACTTTCTTGGGTTCAAGTCCATGACCGATGAGAAGATTATGAATGGGAAAGAACATGAACTAGAATGAAATTGTTTTTTGTCCGTGGCATTACTGAGAGCTGGAAGTACTTTTACTTTAGTAGCATCAAATGGCATTTTTATCTACAAATTATTGCCATAAATTTTATAGCTAATCCTGTTGACACTATTGCTATCTTTCCATTTAGACAACGAGAAGTAACTTGCTATGTTTTGGCATAAAAGACTCTCAAATCTGTGCCAAGGAAAAAAGAATTCTCATGTAAGATGATATGACGCTATAAAACTGTTAGACAGTGGGTTTAACAGGGCTAAGCCCATTTTAGGTGAAGTTTATGTAAATAGGCTTGTTGGGTATTAAGAGTTCAAGCCTACTTTTATGTGAATGAGAAAGAGAGAATAAATAGTCTCATGTCTCTTGGAAAAAGTAAATAGTGTTGACATATAAGACATGAGTTTTGCCTTACAAGTTAGGCCCTTGAGCTACTTCACTTTTGTGGGGGACATATATGTTGGACTTAGCCTATTTAGTTAGCATGCGTGGCTAGCCTGGTCGGGTTAGGTTAGGTCAACAAGATAATTATTTTGAGATTAATTTTTTTAGTTTTCTCTTAACCCAAAATAAGTTTAATTTTCACTTGTGTCCTTTAACATGCAGAATTTTTTCTATGAAACTTCTTCCGTACTCTAAAAAACACCTACAAGGCGTTAGTTGTTTTAAAATATAACGCCAGTCGTCAGGAATTTTGTATATGCATTTTAGAATGTAGCATTAGTTGTTCAAGACTTCGCATATGTATTTTAGAATGTGGTATTAGTCAATTAAATTGTGATTTAATCACCCCCGTATCTAAAATGCACGATGATAAAGCTTTCGTACATTATGTGTGCATTTTCAATTACGACCCCCCTCGTAATTGGAAATGCACAAAAGACGTGTGACGCTTCACCTCCTTCGCATAGCCATATTTATCTCTAGGGCATCTCACTCCTTCCCTACCAGTGTCGAGATGCTCCTTCTCTACCGGTGCCATCTTCTTCCAGGGCGTTCATACGCTCTCCACCAAGTACTTCCCTCACTTCCATCTCATCTTTCCTTCTTCCTCTCCTCCGGTGCAGCCATCTCCTGCCTCCCCTTCAGCGTGGCCATCTCTCGTCTCCTCTTCCCTATTTCCCTGATGTCCACTAGGGTTGGCCAGCTGGCTTCCTGGCAACTACCAGGTCCTACAGGTCGAAGCCAAGCTTGCCCGGCCATAACTTCTTTTATCTCATTATCTAAATGTTTAGATATCTATGAGGCTATAGCTCAGTTAGGTAGAGCACCTCATTTACACGTGTGCCAATGCTTTTTCAGGAAAGTTCATCATGCAATCAACTGAATTGATCTTATTAAAAAATCAATGTCTTACTCCATAAATTCCAAGGAACAAGAGGACAATAGCCTAACAAATATTTTGTTCAGTCTGAATCAAGCATCAATTCAGGTGCTAAATAGAACCCATCATTGATTTGATTATTGATAAGGTAAATCCCTAGTCTATTCAATGCTAGGCATAATGAGTATAAGGATCTCAAAATAATCTCTTTTCGTCTTATGAACTTTAAGGTGTATGAAGTATCATATTTGACTCTTGGAGTGGAGCGAGAGACTCCATTTCACTTAGGTTGATCTAGGCAAGAGGCAGACCTATGTCAAGGTAAACCTTCTTTGAAACACTTTGGTATTGCTCTTGCATCTGAATACAAATAATAAATCAGAGCACATGGAACCATCTTGTTATCTTCCTGTCAAGAAAAAAAATCATTTATTTCAATACTTACTCCCTATTATATTACTTAATTAAATTTACTTAATTTCATAACCTCAGTGATTGAATTTATATGCTTATTCCGATAGGAAACTGATTATTCATCAAATGACTATTCATCTATTGTATTTTCATTCAAATAGGGGAAAGTTCTATGGAAAAGTGGTGGTTCAATTTGATGTTGTCTAACGAGAAGTTAGAACACTGGTGCGGGCTAAGTAAATCAATGGAAAGTTTTGGTCATCATATTGACCCCATTAGAAATGATACGGATAAAAATATTCATAATTAGAGTGATAGTAGCAGTTCTAGCTACAATAATGCTGATCATTTATTCGGTGTCATGGACATTTGGAGTTTGATTTCCGAAGACACTTTTTTAGTTAGGGATAGTAATGGCGACACCTATTCTGTATATTTTGATATTGAAAATTAGAATTTTAAGATTGACAATGATAGTTCTTTTCTGACTGAACTAGAAAGTTCACTAAAAAACATTGACAAAATAAACTTAAATTAAGACTGAACTAAACCATAAATGAACCTGAATCTACTAAAGTACTACAAAGAAGAATGAGATGAATTGTATTCAATATATGGATTATTTTGTATATGTATATATAGGAAGTTAAGCGTCCCCCTCTTTATTTATTTTGTATGGATCTAAATACCTCAATCTGTTTTTTATTCCTAGTTGGAAGTCCCTACAATATAATAGATCTATGATCTGACATTTGGAGAGAAGGGTAGGAGCCTTTTCAATATTCCTTGATCTCAACAAGACGTTATGATTATCAATCATGAAAAAATTGAACAAATAGAAAAAGTCGGCTATCGCGATCGAACCAATGACCATCGCATTACAAATGCGATGCTCTAAACCTCTGAGCTAAGTGGGCTCGCATAAAAAGAAAAAATGCATAGGAATTCGGAAAATACTGGGATCTTGGCTATATTTTATTAATTCTATTCTATTAATTAAATAAATTTATTAATTAAATGATTTTAATAGACAACTATATAACTATTATAATAATAGTTATAATTATTAATTTAAGTTACTAATTCCATTAGTAAATAGAGAATGAATCGTGTATTGAAAATTCTTAGAATTTTTTGATGGACAATATTATCTCTAACTATTCTTAGTTCTAATAATGATTAGCTATAGCTATACTATAGCAATTAGAATAGATTATATAAATTCAATTAGAGTATTAGTCTATTAGAGTATTAATCAATTAGAGTATTAGGTAAATAAAAGATAAGATAACAATAAAAAGAAAGATAAAGATAGGGATAGGGTTGCAATTCATATAATAGTGAGATATTCCTATGGTTTCATTCGGAAAGGCAGGAGATAGGACGACAAAAAAAACGAATCAATATTGACTATTCCAGTATTCTAAATAAAATAGCGCGGGAAAAATAAGAGTGTGAAAGGCATATATATACATGTGAGATAGATCCATCCATATTGAATTGCATATTTATTAATGATAGAATCATTTCAGATTGGGCCAAATAAATACAAATATGCGCATCTAGTCTTCCTAACGAGATGAAAGAAGATAAGCAAGAAATAGAATAGGAGTAGACATTTTTTTCGTTCTAGGAATAAGTATCAATATCTAATAAATTCCAAGGTTCCGACCAACATAAATGAAAGAGGAGGGTGGGATCACAATGAGATCTCGGTCTCATAAGGAGAAAGAAGTAGGAAGAGGATATGGCGAAATTGGTAGACGCTACGGACTTGATTGGATTGAGCCTAGGTATGGAAACCTACTAAATGGTAACTTCCAAATTCAGAGAAACCCTGGAATGAAAAATGGGCAATCCTGAGCCAAATCCTGTTTTCATAAACAAGAGTTCAGAAAGCGAGAATCAAATTAAAAAAATGGATAGGTGTATAGACTCAATGGAAGTTGTTCTAACTAATGGGGTTACCTTTATTAATTACATATTCATTGGTAGAGGAATCATTCTATTGAAACTCCAGAAAGAATGACCCTAGATACGTATGAAAATATCAAAGATTAATCACAACCCAAATCATTTTTTTGCAAAATAACTCTAAAATTGTTCTGAATCAATTCCAGAAGGAAGATACATACTGAAATATCAAAGATTAATCACAACTCAAGTCATTTTTTTCAAAATAATTCTAAAATTGTTCTAAATCAATTCCAAAAGGAAGAATCGAATATTCAGTGATCAAGGTATTCACTCCGGAGTATGATGGATCTTTTGAAGAATTGATTAATTGGACAAGAATAAAGATAGAGTCCCATTCTACATGTCAATACTGACAGCAATGAAAATTAGAGTAAGAGGAAAATTCGTCAACTTTAGAAATCGTGAGGGTTCAAGTCCCTCTATCCCCAATAAAAAAAGCTATATTTGACTCCCTAACCATTTATCCTCTTTCTTTTCATCGTCATTGATTTCAAATTTGCTTTGCTATATTTATTATTCATTCTACTCTTTCACAAATGGGTCAGATCAGAATTCTTTTTCTATTCTCCAAAATTTTGTAATACATATTATCTACGTTAAAATGTCGATCCATACTATGCTATGGGATCACGACTATGATTGTTACATGTATATTTGATATCTATATTACTTTAACGTAGATATTTATTTATTATTTTAATTATAAATGAATCATGTTTCACATGTTTTAGCTCAATTAAGAACATGTCTATGAATATCTCTTATCTATGCTTATATGACTTTTTTTATCATAAATGGACTATGTTAAATGCATATTAGGAGTGATTAGAATAAGTTTACCTATGTTTGCATCCATTAAATATTGCTCATGTATGTGTAATGCCCCGACCCGAGCCGGGGCCCACAACATCTCTAAAAAAAAATTCTTCCTTAAACTAGGAATCATCATCTGTGTGCAAGAGGTATAATGTTCATCTACGCACTACGGAGCTTCAAGGCTTCCTTATACGTAGACTCAAGGTGTAACGATCATATACACACAACAAAGCTTCATAGTTCATCGTATATAAATCAGAATAAAACTTATTATTATAATTAATTTGGATCAGGCCAACGTTGCCTTGTCATTGGTTGCCTACGTATATATTGGATAACACTTACAATATTATTCCAATACGATCGGATCCAAACGTAGTTCTGCATAACGGCTACTACATATATCAAACATCACAAATTCATATACGTTAAAATATGTATATACTAATATTAAATCGGAGTTATACAGAAACCGATAAAACACCGGCAATACATATCTCGCTCTATTATAGAGTCGAGTACCACATGTCTCTCTCTGCCCTAGAGCTGATCTAGCGTATACACATCTCGCTCTACCCTAGAGCGAGACAAAACATAACAAGTCACATCAAAGCATAGCATATCATAACACAAAGGATCAAAGCATAGCAGGACACTTCAGATCATATCAGATAAAGCATAACAAAGTAATTCAAATAAGAACATATTAAATCATAACAATTCATACATCTTAATTAGTACATTATTATCACTAATTAAGATGTGTAAGAATACAAATAATTTAACATCCTAAGTTAGCTACTTAAGATATATACATATTCTCATACAGAAAGATCAGGTATACGTACCTATAGAAGACATCAGAAGTGGCAGCGTTTAGAGTTGTTCATTTCTTTAGTGCGTCCTCCTTTCGGATCCTGATATGGAGGACAGAATCTCCTTCAAAGTAGGCAGACGTAACATTCCTTATCTTAGGGACGTTCTTTACTTTCAGTACTCGGAGCTGACGGATAGGACATCCTCTTTTCGGAGACATCTTTCTCCTTTCATGCTTGTGAACTATGGACGAAGTCTCCCCTTAGCTCGAGGATGCGTCTCTTACTAGGTGGTGGAGGATAGTGCCTCCCCGACTCTAGATTGCTTCTCTCGTTGTGACCCGGCAACTGTGGACAGAACCTCGTCTTATTCGTGACTTATTTTTCTTTCTCCGGTGCTTGAGGATGACGGGTAGGGCATCTCCTTATATCGGGACGTTTCCTCCTCATATAGTCTTCAACTTGAAGAAAGGACCCTCCATTGCATAGAGAACGCTCAATTTAGTCAAGAACGCCTCTTGAACAAACTAAATCGGAGTTAGGATGCTTAGAAACGGAGAAAAAGAAGTTTGTCGGTGCTCGAGGATAACATGTAGGACCTCTCATTCTCTTGGGGCGTTTCCTCCTTATATAGTCTCCAACTCGAAGAAAGAACCCTCCATTGCATAGAGAATACTCAATTTACTTAAGAACGCCTCTTGAACGGCCTTAATCGGACTCAGAACGCTTAGAAACGGAGGAAATGAAGTTCTGGTCGAAAATCTGAATGAAATGGGGGTATAAATAGGCCGAGCCGAGCCGAAACTGCGGCGCCACCAGAAATAGCAGTGCCCGCCGTTACATGCCTCGCACGCACAGCGCGATGCCCTCGGGTAACGCTTGCGGCGACCGCGCGCATGCCTTTTTTATTTATTTTTTTCTCTTTTTTTTGAACAATTATCTTCAAACGCACATATCTTTCTACCCTGGATTCAGATTTGCGCGTTCTTGGTACCGTTGGACTAGTATCGACGAGACCTTTGATACTACTTAAAGCAGCATATCTCACTCTTTTCAAGTGGGTCTCGCCTATATTGCACGTTTCCTGAGGTCGTAACTTGCAGTTCTAGCTTCTGTTTTGTACGTTCTTAGCTTCGTTACACTCATTTTTTTGAGCTCTACTCATATACAAAGATTTCAACCTTTGAAACTCTTTAAGACTCATTGAAAGATTATCTAATTACCTCTAACCCCATAGGCTAAACATAATTAGAAAAGAGGGGTGTTACAGTATGTATCATGTTGCATATATCATGAGAATGATTTGTGAAGTGAAGTTTACTCATGTTTAATCGTGGTTAATCGATTAAATGTAGTTTTCTAGTTTAGCTGAACTGGAGGTTTATCGAATTGGTTTTACGTCTGAAGGACATAGTTTTACGTATATTGGATGAAGTTTTACGTCCCTTTGAGGACGAGTTTCCTCTATGGGTGAGGAGAGTAGAATGCTATAATGTGTTAAATTGACGAGACTTTATGGATCTGACAATCCAGGTTGGTTTGTCCGTGTGCATTGGCTTACGAGGGGGTAATTTTCCAATTGAGATTTACCCAAACTACTCGAGTTTTCCTTTCTAGGAATTCAAATTTCCTTTTTAAGGATTTCCCACTTGAGCAAGTCTACTTAGGTTTTGGCTAGTACAAGCATAATTATTTTCACTATTGTGAAACATTCACTGTATTATTATGCATGTCTATGGATTATAATGCTCAATGACACAACTTGTGTAGGAATAATGATGCTTATATTTACATAGGATACATATGAAATGATTACACTTGAATATGCAGGATGGAATGTGGTTTGATGTACTTGATTATGCTGGGTGAATGTGAAAGATGATATTTAATTCATGCAGGATGTGAATAAACCATGAGATTTAAATGAATGCACAGGTTGTGCATGTGTGTTTATAAAATATGAATGAGCCCCTGATGCACATGTGGTGTGAATGTGATTATGGAATGTGATTGAGCCCATGATGTATGAGTGTAGATAATGGATATGTGATGCATGATTAAAGTGATTTACCTAGGATGAATGCATGTTGTGTTATCATGAGCTTATGTTTCGTTTAAAACCCTTACTAAGCTAAGTCACCCCTTTTTATCTGGTTTATATCACGAGCTTGAGAATGAGTAGACTCACTTTTGAGAGGGGGCTAGTCACTTAAGATTGTTTGAGACTTATGTCATGTCATGATTATGTTGATGTTAGGACTTATTACTTTTATGTTTTGGATCGCCTGTGTTGGATTTAGACTTGTTGTAGCCCTAAGGCTTGTGACTATTTACTTTGTGAGTTGATGTGGGTGTGATTATGACTAAGTGAGATTTAATTTTTATTTTTTTTTCTTCTGTTATTTGCTTTTACACAAAGGTCACATATTGCATACTTCAATTAAGACCCTCTTGGGTTAGTCTTCTGCTTCGTCGTGCCCTGCCTCACCACCCGGACCAGGTTCAGGTCAAGGGGGGTGTGGCAGGGTGTAACATCTACCATCTCACCCACTTCGTTGTTGGGGGATCCTGGAAGTTGAACTTTTCTGTTTCTTTTGGAGATCAGGGGGTGTCTAATATGCCCCATCTGAAGTCCTCTTGTGTGGGCGGTGAGTTTCTTGATTGAATTTTGATAAATTTCTTTGTTTTATTGATATGTATACCTATTCTTAGACTGCATCTGCAATGGGTTGCCTTTGATTTTGATGGGGTTCGATTAAAATTTGGTTTTTGTTATTCATTGTATGGTGCAGTTTCTATTATGTGTTTGCTTCGAGAATTTAAAGGAGATGGTTTTTGTTGGTTTCCTTGATACCAATTTTGAGGCTGATGAAAATAAGTGAAGATGGGGAGTATATGGTGAAGACATTGCCAATCACACGCCTTACACTTTTTATAACTTTTCTGCATGCAATAAAAGATAGTAGCTTAATTTTACCATTTGTATTTATTGACTTTATATTACCAATTGTATGATGAATTCATTAAAGAATACATGTATTACTCTTTTTTTCTGATCCGAATTGCTTGTTTTTCAGTGATATATTAGAAAGTGGTAATTGATCGATCCGAATTTTGAATTGCCGCAATGCTACTACAGGGAAAACTGCTGAATGTGTCACCAAGTTATCTCCTCCAGTCCTCTAGTACCTATGCTTCAAGCGTTGAGAACATCTCCATGCTCTTGGAGGGTTGGATGAGAAATTCTCCCAAGACTGGTCAGCAGCAATATCAATCAAATTCTGTTGCTCCCAACAGTTCTAATGTACATTGGAGCCATGCTGAGAGAGCTAATGTAACTTCATCTGCCAACAAGAGCTCGAGTCCTTGCATGTCCTAGGAGAAGTAGGGCCCAAACTCGGAGATTCAACCCCACAAATGATCAAATGTCAAAAACTGCCCACCAACCTCCTTATTCATTCATTGAGAAGTGGCTTTTGGAGTAGTTTTTTTCATGTAGTTTGCAACCTATTCTATATGACAATTTTGTACTTTTTTTAATCTAATTTTGATTTATTTAAAAAAATAATTAAAAAAATTGGTATTTATTTGGTTTTTGGTTCGCTTTCAATTTAGTTCTTGAATTTCGATTCCAATTTTTAGTTTGGTTCAATTCTTGAATTTTGGTTCCAATTTTCAGTTTGGTTTGGTTCTTATTGGAACTGCCTAAAATCGAACCGAGATGTAGCCCTAGACAGGCCACAAGCTTTTATCCTTTTTTACTTTATTTTTATATTTTTTTAAAATATAATTTTTATGACCTTTAATTGGGGTCCCACTAGTAGGGCTGCTCATTTGGTGGGCTGGCTTGTTGGCTTGGCCCACCACAAACAGTAAAATACCAGGCTTGGGCCCGAATATTTTAAGCCTATATGCGGATCGAGACTAATAGTTCAAGGCCCAAGCATAAAAGCCTGTTGGCCATACCCAAAATAAGGAAAATATTTTTTTTATCATATGACATAGTCCCACATTGTTGAGATAAGAAAAAATTGAGGGAAAAGTTGCCCATTTAAGATGAGCAAAACATCGAAACCCACATCCCCTTGTTATGGGAAGCATTTTTTATACTTCACTTTGACAATGAGCCGAGCGTAAGGAATGTATGTGAATCATCCATTTTTGAGATCGACGGTGCACATGCTCACGCACATTAGCGTAAGTACCACTTGCACTAATGTATGCTAGTGTGTACATCGTCGATCTCGAAAATGAATGCTTTTACATGCATTCCTTACGATCGGCTCACGGTGAGCAAGGAGCATAAAGGTCACTTCCTTTGTTATGAAGGTCCCAACCCAAAAGGCTAAAGCTCATTAGTGAGACCTCACTTAAAAGCTAAAGCCTATTTTAACAAAAATATATAATAACAAAAAACCTTAAAAACCTGTGGCCGGGCTTGGACCCTAGCCCTCATACATGCCAAGGCTATGTCAACTTTTTACAGAAGAGGTTTAGGTAGGCTGGGCCCTTAATTTTGCATTGATTTTTAGGGTTAGGCCCAGGCTTACTTCTGGCTTGCCAAGGCCCAGCCTGCATGTAGCCCCACCCACTAGTTGACCCCACATAGTACAAGATGATCATAAGCCTTTAACCTTACGTTAGGATTCCTCACAACCAACCAAAAACTTAAAATATCTTTAATTTTTTTAAAAATATACAATCTCTACCTCTCCCTTCTAAGTTTAAAAATATTTTTTTAAGCTTAGACATATCAAACATGCCTATGGACCTTTTACATTTTAACATAGCCTGACCCTATTTAAAACGGGTAAGATAATTTAGGTCATAACCCGCATTTTTATGTGTTTAGGTAAACCCTTCACCCCTAACTTGTGAGTCATGACTAGGAGGATACATTCAGCCACAAAGACAGTCAGCCTAGCATATGGAATGCACAAGAGCTATTGGTATTCGAAATCAACTAAGCATGCGTTAGTGCATAATAGCATCAATTGCCTTATGCTAACATACACCATTACATATCATTGGTTGTGATACTGACATATGCTAACTTGTATGCAAGTAACTCTTTATGAATAGACACCTTCCACATATGGTTAGTAAGTGGTTTAATATGTTAGATTAGAAAATTAAATGAATTAATCTTTATTGATTTTAATTTTCTAATTTAGACTATTAATACGTGACGAAAAGAGTAAAGTTTTATAAAAAATAGCTAAATCTAATGAGACATATTATATAATTTCTCTAATAAAAAGTCAGACTTAATTGTACATGAAAAAAATAAAATATTAAATAAAAAAAATTAAATTTATATATAATGTAATATATATATATATATATATATATATATATATATATATATATATATATATATATATATATATATATATATATATATATACTTAAATATGAGTTTAAGTTTTTATAAAACTTTGAGTAAATATATACACTTAAATATGAGTTTAAGTTTTTATAGAACTTTGAGCTGAGTAGAACTTGGTTTGACCAACTTCGATTTCGTGCTTTTGAACGTGAGTCGAACCGAATTTGGAGGTTACTTTTAACCCCGTTGTGATTACCCGTTGGTCACCATGAAGCCCGAACACTATAAAATACTAAAATGCCTCGAATTTTTTATAGCTAGTAATTTCTGATATATTTTCCCGCGCTACGGAGAGATGTTGGAGGCTAGGAGCCTGAGGAAGGCCCAGGTCCCTCTCTCCCTCCTCCCCAACCCCTCCCCCGCCAGCCTCCAATCCACCCGCCTCGCTGCCACTGTAAACAAACTCGTACACACCTCATGGAAAAGGCCTCTCTCTCTCTCTGACGCCGTTTTCTTGCTCTTTTTCCACGTCTTCTGAACTCTATGTCTTTGATAGGTTGACAATGATGATTCCTCTTGTTATGTGTACATCGCATCAGGTTGTCGGGTTTACAAAGTCAAGGTGCGATGTCTCAACCTGAACGCGTACTATCTGTTCGATAAAATGCTGATGTATTTTCTTCTGATATTATGTTGCATAATTTTTTTTTAAAGTGTTTTCTATTTGATACATATCTTTTGATAGAGTGCATATTGAATTTGGTATGGCTATTTTGACTTTTACCGATTCAAATATGTGGCTGTTATATGTCTGTTGTGGTGATTTTTGTGTTGATAAGTTTGTGGTTTGATTATTTATTTGACATTGTTAGATATCAATGGAAGATTCGTATGTTATGAAGGGAAAAGAGAGCCTTCTAATCCCAATTCATGCTCAGGTGTACTAACACTTTCTCGTTGATATTCGTCTTTTTCAGTTTGAGATGTTGAAGTGCCATGTTCTTTTTGTTGAATAGCTTCTGATATGGGTTCTTTGTTGCTATTGAAGGTCCTAGAATCATCAGTGCTCAGCCGCTGCCCTCATCGCTCGGAGATTCAGAGTATTGTGTTGGCCGAAACTGATTGTAAGTACATAGTGGTATCGATAATCAATATCATCCCAATAATTTGATCTGGTAATTCTTGGGTGTTGGGACTTTAATTGTTCTTCTGTTTTTTCTACTTGAGCAAAATATGTTAGTCCTTTTTAAGATTGGAATGAATTGTTTGTAATTGTTGGTCTCTATAGAACAATGTTGTACAATAAGCTTGTGAGACATAGCTAAGATGATATCACATAAGCAGGACATGTAAGACTAGTGTAGCCATCAATAATTTTAACAAAATTTTGTTATTACTGATGTTGCAATTATGTGGGGAAGGCAGGAATCTGGGTAGGGTTCATGTCACCAACAATGATGAGGACAATGTGTGGCTGTCTTTGACATAATTTATAATACTCTGACAGCTTTATTACTAAGGGAAATTTTGTTATAGCACATAGATTAGATGTAGAACTCACAGGCTATTAGTTAATAAATTATCTGAAACAAATTCAAATTGATTAAGTTTTCCTTTCCTCCAAATTCTGAAATCGACGGATGCTGTTGTAATATATTGAAAATGTCATTCCATGCAAGAAATTCCAGGATTTATCCGCTTTAGAGTTTACTTAGGGCTCATTCTGTCTTGTTGAATTGTTGACAGGTGATGCAGGTTTAGTCCTGGGAACAGTGGATGCTTATGGCCACCTTATTGTTAGTCATCTGGATTCAAGGGGCCAAGGTTCCATATTCTTGTTCCGTTCCCTTCTACACAGTGGAGTTCTGCGTTTTATCTCAACATTGTGATTTGTGAAATTTGCTCTGTTACAACTAGGTTGATGTTTTAGGTTGTGGAACGTGGGCTATTATAAACGGCTGTTGAGTTTAATTTGAAATTGAACGTTTCAGATGTTGACAGGCCCACATACTCAGTGTTGCCTCAGGGTTCTGGTGTAGGGGAGGGTAGCTGGGCTGGGGTAAGCTTCAGTCCGATCCATTGGCCAACGGTGGGATTTCATCCTACTTTATGATCTTTTTATGTATATTGCCTGAAGAAGTTATCTGTACTGGTATTTGAAAGTGTGAAAGTATAAAAGCTTATTAAAAAGAAAAGTTTAATTATGTTTTTGTTAGTGTGTTGATTGTATTTTTTATTAAGTTTAATAGAAATTTGTCTAGCCTCTTCTCTCTGTCAAGCTGTATGGAAGAAGTGGGAACCGAGTCCTGACTTTTGCTGTTATATTGTGGCTTGTACATTGTGTATGTTTGCAGCCTTTATAATATGTATTGCTAGTGTAGGCCAAAGGCTCATTCACGACACTGCCTGGGCCTAGCTCAGGCCCATATGTGGCCTGGGCTGTGCCAGGCCTTGAATTGAAGCCCATGGGCCTTATCAGGCCCGAGCCTCGGCCTGAGGCTCTGATTAAAGCCTATAAGGCCTTATGGGCCATGCTCAAAAGCCTATAAGGCCTTATGGGCATTGTTCATAAGCCCAAAAGGCCTTATGGTTATGGGCTTACAAACTCAATTTTTTTTTCAACTTTTTTTTTTAAATTTTGAGGTGGGCCTGCGGGCCGGCCTGGCCCAAGGTCAGGCAAATCGGGCCTGTGGGCCGTACCGGACCTCCTCTTTGGAGGTGCAGGCCAGGCCTGGCCTGATCCTTTGCCACCTTTATGTATTGCACAACTTGTGTAGGAGGTTAATAGGAAAGTAGTGGATTTGATTTTCTGATTGCTTTACTTTTTGTCTTTTAATTTCTTTGTTCATCTCTCCATTTCACATTTATCATGACAATTAGTGTTATTAATTAAATCATTATTGTTGTTGTCATTGTTATTACCAGAAAAAAGTTGTTTGTGAAGATGCACATTATTTTTAGGATACACTTATAGGCACATTCTATAATTATTATATATGAATCTTAACTGTTTGCAAATTATAGTTCTTGAACCATAAAAACAATGATTGGAAATTATTATTCTCTTTATCTGGTCACATGAAGTTCTGCAAATGACCATGAGGAAATTTTATTTTTAGGTGGCAGTTGCTCGCAGTTTCTGTAGAAATATAGATGTATATGATCAAGATATTCCCATAAGGAGCTTACACCCGTAAGTATGTCATATAACAAAGCCTTTTCTTATCATGTAATTTATTAGTTCCACAAAAGATTTTTAGTTTATCCGAATTGCAGTTCTGTTACAGATGTCTAATAAATATGATAGAACAGGAACATGTTTTATAGAAAACAGGAAAATTTGGTTTGGCTTTTTGAATTTCCAAATTGAAAGTTCTAAAGAAATATACATAATCTAGTATGATATAGCACAAACTAGGCAGATTGGTTCTATGCCTTTTAGTTTCACAGGAGTCAGTGGGCTTTATTATGAATTGTTAAGCATTGAACTTAATTGTTTTTTATGGATTCAAAACATGATACTTATCTTCTGACTTTAGAGCAATTTGTAAATGCTGTTTGCTCTCACGGCTTATCCCTTGGTGGAGTCTCTAATGGAATATCAGCATCATGAACCACATTTGAGGAACAATGTTCACTAATGCATAAATGCCATGAACTATATATATGTACACACACACACACACACACACACACACACTCGTTGCTGTTATATATATGTGTCAAATATTATATTCTAGAGATATGGTTGCAGCTTGTGGTATCCATCTGCTTTGTGCTTTCTACGAGGTTCATTACCTGCAGTTGATAATTCTTCAGTATTAGCAGTTACAGAAGGCTGCCAGGTAAAGCGACTATTGGCTTATATATTATCATATACTAATGTCCCTTATCTATTTTTGAATTTTTTTGTCTGATTTTTTTTCAGCTAACAATTTGGGATTTGAGAACGAAACATAATGGGGGGTGTGTACAACGAGTCTGTGGGTCTCTCGGAGATCTATTTTATGCTGT
Source organism: Saururus chinensis (assembly GCA_035235625.1). Lineage (NCBI taxonomy): Eukaryota > Viridiplantae > Streptophyta > Magnoliopsida > Piperales > Saururaceae > Saururus > Saururus chinensis. The sequence goes on from CP141141.1 coordinate 29,073,792, forward strand.
ATGCTGTTCCTCAGTTGGAACTATTGCAGTGGGTGGATCAGATCGTACTGTAAGCATTTATGATCCTCGCAGGTCTGTGTATAATCCATTTTTTTGTCAACTGTTTTATTGTCCTTCAATTGTTTCATTTATTTGTTTAGGAAAAGAATGAATGTTTCTGTTTTGTGTTTGTACATTTCTTGTGGATTTTGCTTATAGTTTAATTTATAATATATGTGGAAACAGAGAGCTAAAATAATCATTTGTTAACTCTACCTTGATTGCAGATGGTCAGCCATATCACGATGGGTGAACTGTTCAAAATATGAGGTTAGACTTTGAGTATATGGGGACTATAATATAATGTCGTTGACTGAGATGTCTTATAATTGTCATTTCCTGTTTATGACTCCAATGCTCAGCATGAATTAGACAATAGAAAACTTGATTGGATCAGGAGCAGGGCTGCCATTTTAATTTTAGCTCTTACTGGAAATTCTTGAAGATTTATCTCATGTGAATATGATAATTGCGATATGATTTTGGATCCGTTTCCTTATACAACAAGGTCTCCTTGAGAAACAAATAATTGTATGTCTCATTTTGTGGGCTATGACTTAATATAAAATCTGAACTGAAATATTGATAGGTCTCTCAGTCAATGATATTTGGTCATTATTACTGTCCAGTTCCTCATTTTGGGCTAATCTTTGTTGTAAAATTGGCAATTTCTGTTCCAGAAAGTGTAATATTGTTCAGTTTAGTCTTTCTTGGTAGATTTAAATATTTAGATAGACTAACTAAAAAAGGCAATGTAAATATCTTATATCTGTTCTAACCTGGCGAGTAATTTGTAGATCATGAGTGTTTATTGACTTTGATTGCCCTATCATGCAGATAACTGGTCTTTCTTTCTCCTCCATCGATCCTGATCATATTTATGTACAGGGCATTGATTATGAGGTAAATTTGTCGTAATGACTAGTTCATGGACGGGACTTATCCATGTGAAAAACTTTACTTCTTTCAATTTAGACTGCTTGCTCGTGTCATCACTTTTGGAAATTTTGGGAACTTTAATAGCAAAGAAATGATATTGATTGTGGCTCTTGTAGTTAAGGTTTTATTTAAGCACTTATTATCTGAAGTGTAGCTAATGCACTTCTTGATTATGATGATTACAAGTATGTGAAGTGTAGCTGAGGAAACTCACTGGTGTTCTCTTGAATTCTTCATGTTTGAGTGATGTTCAGGACTTTCCAGTGTCTGTGATGCAGAGCCATAGTAGACCCCTAGCTTGATTTGCTATTTTTCCTTGTTTAAGATTTAGGACTTATTTAGACGATTACAAATCTAATGAAATTAGGACTTCAGATATAGATTTGGTTTAATATGACTTTTGTATATTTAGGAGTCTTCCATGCGGTGGTTTAGTTTCCTATTAGAGACCAACTGTAAAGCCTATTTAAGAGGCCTAAGTATTCAATACAAATTAGCGGATGATTTTGAGTTCAAAAGTGAAGGGTTTTCTTCTCTGTTGGTGGATTCCAATGCCTTGCTGGTGGATTCCGGCAGAAATCTTGGTGGATTCCAAGGAACCCATCCCCTACATTTCTTAAGCCTCAATTCCCCCTTTCCCCTTTGCAACATGCTATCTGGCATCAAGTTGGTGGCCCATGAAACAACCTGCAACTTGTCATCACAGCCTCCTATGGATCCCCTGTCCACCATACTTCATGAGTTGAAGGCAATGAATGACAAATTTGATGTAGTACTCCAAGCACGTGCCAAAATCAACAACCGCCTTGGGCGTCTATGCTCTCACGCGCCTCCAGCCACTGCCATTCCACTGGCAGCTGCCAATCTGCTGGAGGACATGACTGTGGTTGAGTCCCAAGCAGTGGCTCCAGTTCCTCCAGCCTAGTCACCACTGATTGTTGTGTCAGTCCAGCCGCTGGCTCCTAATATAGTAGCTGAACTAAACCTGTCTGCAGCACCATCGTTTAGGCACAACCACGCTGACAAAGGAGTTGACTTGTTCCCCTCTCCGCTCCCAGCAACAACAAAGACAAGCAGTAACCTTGACATACAGTTTGAACCAGAAATGAAGCCGATGGTCTGCGTCGAACTGCAGTCAGACAAGGAGGAAGCTAACGGTGACCCAAATCCACTTTATGAAGACGGTTTTCTCACCCGACCTGCATCCACTGCAGATTCTTAAGATGGTCTGCTTGTCTCTTTTACCTGGCTCCATTAAGGCCACCACATACAGTTTCCACGTTTGCTGAAGTGTTACCCACTACAACTGCTTTCACTGGTTCTTCCATGGGCCAAGCTTCATTCATTACTTGCCCATATCATACAACTGGTCCCAACTTTGAGGCACTTTGAGGTGAAGCCAAAGCGACTATCCCTCAAGCTTTACCCACCACCATATCAGTGCCATACTCGCCGGAATCGAGTCTTCTTCACCTGGGGAGAATGATGTGGGGCCATAATAGGCCCCCAGCTTGATTTGCTATGTTCCCTTGTTTTAGATTTAGGACTTGTTTGGAAGATTACAAATCTAATGGAATCTTATTTAGAACATTACAAATCTAATGAAATTAGGACTTTAAATGTAGTCTTGGTTTGATATGATTTTTCTATATTTAAGAGTATTCCACCTATTCACCTTTGCGACCTGCTGTCAGGCATCAGTCTGGTTGGTAGAAGGGCTGGCATTTTGGTTTTCTAGTTTACTATTTGTCCAAAAAACAACTCTATTCAATGATGGACATTGATAAGCAAAAGTTTGTCTGTTATGTATTATCACGAGATATACTTCAATCAAGCTAGCTTGTAATATAATCCTATTCGTGTTTATTTTGTAATCCAACAATATCTTCCTATAAAAAACTCTGTAATGCTTTAACTTTGAACTGAAACATGTCTAGTCACAAGGCACTTCTCAATTTAATTGTCGCTAGTTAACTTTGACAATGGATGTCTGCATACTGAATCCGGACTTTGAACGCGATTTAGATGTTATGAAACATTTTCTTAAAAAAGCAAGCACTCTGCTAATTAGTCTCATCTATATACTATGAACAGAGATGCCTGAACGTGTTTACCATGCAAGTGTCCTTTAATAAACTCTAGAGGATAAATATTGTAGAGACCATTCTTCAGATTTTTGGGGATCTCTTTGGTCCAACGTTCTGTGTCAGTGCCCTAATATTTTTCCTGAGGTGCTAACTCTGTTGCTTTGCAGGTGTTTTGTGGACAGTGGAGGGAAACTAACAAGATATTTTCCTTCCGAGGTGACTCCAACTGGCTAGGATTCAGCAAGGTATAATTACAATATAAACAATGACTGCTCTAAGACTGATATGATTTCCTAAATATTGGCTAAATACTGTTTCTCGTCCAGTCCCAAACTGGAGATGTATTGGCTGGATGGTGCGACTCTGGTAGTATTTTTGTGGCCAATGTGTTCGGGAGCAGCAAATGAAGTCCTTATGGTTACCTCCATCTGCATCAACCTCTAAACAGAAACTCAGATTCTACACTTCAGTGGCGCCATGAAGTTTTGCTTCCAACATTCATGGGTTTTTTGGTTGACCTTTCTCTTTTTCATTAGGACCCTGACCCTCATTCACACCAGGGGTGTCTCTGCCTTGCACAGGTTGGAAATCTCAAAACCATCGCGGCCTCAAATGAAGGTGGCATTGAAGGGCTTCGCTTACTGAAAATATGCCAGATCTTCCACATTCTAGAAGCAAGATAATTAGTATTATATTACTGGATATGTATTTTATTTCTTGGGAAGACATATTACTACATAGGTTAGTTATAGTCATATTGTCTTTGTCTTGGAATTTGGATTGACAACCAAGTAGTGACAGCAACAGATTATTTTTTACTAAAAAAGATCCACTTTTATTTTATAGATAAGTATTACATGCCAGTGTAGCAAGTCATATTTTATTATTTTTTGTCAAACAGTGGAGCTAGTCTTGCACGTGTGCTTGTGATATCAAATAAAAGGTCAACCAAGATAAAAGCCATTTTATATGGATCAAACTGATGTGAAGACTGGAGAGGGTTGGCTTTTTGAAGCTTTGAGATACCACCCCACGTGTGGGTTTCGGGGAATGTATGTTTCTTGTTATAAGAGCTTATTTAAGCCCTATCTCAAGCATCCCTCTCCCAATTCAGCTATTCCAGAAAAGCCCACTTCAAATAAGCCACAAGCAGAAGCCGAGGCCGGCCGGAGCTTAAAAGCAGCTTGGCCGGGCCGCCAATTCCGAGCGTCGCCAAAATTGTGGCGGGGAATGGTAGCTGGTACGTGTGTTTCTCTTTATTTCTTTTCATGCGCTCGGGCCCACACCATTGACGTATGACGGCCAATCAGGCAGCGTCTTAAGAAGTAAAGCAGGATTTTACAAGGGCCATGCAAGTAATTCCCCTCCCCCGCTGAACCGAACCATCAAGCCGTGTCCGGCACGCGTAGCCCCCCCCCGCGTCCCGGTCCGGAGGGGCATTTCCGGGACCCCGACCGAAAATAGCAACCCCGCGGCCCGGTCGCGTGCTTTTGCCTCGACGGTTTCTGATATCGGTTGGAAAAAAAATAGCAAAACGAACCGGTTCAGCCGGTTCGAAACTCCGCGGAGCGCACACGGGACATTCCTCATCCCGTCATCCGTCACATCCCATTTCCCAAACTACCCCTCCTTTTACCGAAAGGGGCTCCCCTGCGGGGCCCACGCCCCAAATCCGCCCGTAATTTTCTCCGAGGCCCCAGCCCGCGTTTGTGGCTGTGACGGGCCCTCGGCCCTCTCCCATAAAAGGCCGCCCCCCATCATCCCCCTCCTTCCTCGTCGCCTCCCCCAAATCCCAAATCCGAATTTCCCAACAAATCAAAATTCTGATTCTTGCATCCCATTTCGCCGATCGGTCCAAATTCTGGGGATTTTGGAGCGGATTGGGATTTAGGGCAGAAGAGAAAGCGGTGGGCGGTGCTGTAAAATGCCAGCGACGGAATACCAGGGATCGTCTGCGCCGTTGACGTCTTTCGGTCGGTCCCTTCTGAGCCTGCGCCGCGACCAGGTCCACGCCATGGACGCGGCCCACCACCCGGACGGCGCCGCCGGCCAGGAGCTGCTGCAATTGGAGACCTTCCAGCGGCAAGTCGTGGACCAGTTCCAGGCCCTTGCCGCTGCTTCACCCGACGAGCTCCTCTCGCTGCCGTGGCTCAGCCGCCTCCTCGACGCCTTCCTCTGCTGCCAGGAGGAGTTCCGTGTTATTTTGTTTAATTCGAGGACGGCAGTCTCCCGCCCTCCGCTCGACCGCCTCGTCGGGGAGTTCTTCGAGCGCAGCGTTAAGGCTCTGGACGTCTGCAACGCGATTCGAGATGGGCTAGAGCAGATCCGGCAGTGGCGGTGGCACCTGGAGATTGTGGTTTGCGCCCTCGGAGACTCGCGGCAGCGGGCCCTCGGGGAGGGGCACTTCCGCCGTGCGAAGAGGGCACTGACTGACCTGGCAATTGCGATGCTTGACGACAAGGATGCTGGCGGGGTACTTGCTCAGCGCAACCGCTCGTTTGGCCGCCATAACAACAATGCCAGCGGGAGAGACCTCCGCTGCGGACACTTCAGGTCGCTCTCCTGGAGCGTCTCACGGTCATGGTCAGCTGCCAAGCAGCTCCAGGCAATCGGAAACAATATCGCATCGCCGCGGAACAATGAGATTGCGGCGACTGGAGGGTTGGCAATCCCTGTTTTCACGATGAATTCGGTGCTTCTGTTTGTAATGTGGGCAATGGTGGCGGCAATCCCTTGCCAAGACCGCGGGCTGCAGATCCATTTCTCGATTCCGCGCCACTTCTCGTGGGCGCATTTGATATTGTCATTGCACGAGCGGATTCTTGAGGAGTCGAAGAAACGGGAGAGGAAGGGCTCATGTGGGCTGCTGAAGGAAATTTACCAGATTGAAAAATGCGCCCGGCACATGACAGAGTTGGCGGATTCTGTCCAGTTCCCGTTGACGGAGGAGAAGGAGCTGGAGGTGGGGCAGGCAGTGGAGGAGGTGAAGGAGCTGCTCGAAAGGCTGAAGGATGGTTTGGAGCCCCTTGAGCGCCAAGTGAGGGAGGTGTTCCACAGAATTGTGAGGAGCCGGACTGAAGGTCTTGATAGGCTGGGGCATTCTGAGTAAAGTTCTAATGGCGATTTGCTTGTGGGAATCTGGTGTAAAGGCTGGGGAACATATGAAAGAGAGCATCTTTAACGCATACTGTCTTGGGTTTTTGCTTAATGAGGAGGAACGGTGGCTATGAAACAGAAAGAAGATAAATAGGAATTTATGAAGAAGAAGAAGAAGATATGGATTAAATGTCTCCGTCAACAATAAGAAACTAAGCAGGTAGTGCTTTTGTATCGACTATTATACATTGACTGTGTAAAAGAAAGGAGAGGGGTGGGATTCGGTTAGTCCTTCCTTTGTTATCCATGGTGTTTTAACGTGCATGTGTTGTCGTATCAAGCTCTCATGTTGTAGTCAAATATGCAAATACTTATCTCTCTTTTTAATTTCTCTTTCATTTTCTTTTCTTTGTGCCAGTATTTTTTTTTGCTTTTGGAGGTTTCGTTCTTCTTGTATGTATTGTTATTATTTACTTCAGATTTTTCTTTTGGGCCTAGTGCGTGAACAAACTGTTGAAGAAAATGTATGTAATTGATAGAATCTCCTTAATGGAATTGCAAGTGCAAGTATCGATATGAAGCCTTATTGAAAGGCTTCCTGGAACTTTTATTTGTCATTTGAAGTTCAGTATGTCTTTACATGATTTCTAATAAGGTAATTAAATAGGCAATGTGTGAAGAATTTAACCGAATGATTTAAACAAAGTTCCCCTGAGAATAAACTCCAGGAAGGTAGAGTATATGTAACATATAAACTGAAGAAATATATATGTTTTGACACAATACCTGACGCAGTGTAGCCTGGGTAATCTTTTGTGATCCACAGCCTGGGGAGGGCCTTCCTTTGCTTAAAGAATAAGTGGCTTTGTAGAACATTTTACAATTACCTTATGAGAGGCAATTGAGTTTGAGTATAAGGATTAAAGAAGTAGTTCCTTGGCAACATAACTAATTATAATCATAAACATAATCAAGAAGCTCCTTTCCCAACAATTTGGGGTTAGTGACATGTATCTTACACCTCCTCTTGGTTACGGAATCAATGTTGAATAATATTTTGGTTTCAACGTATTGTGTTATGTAATCTAGTGCATTGGCTGGGAAATAACATGTCATAGAAATTTAATGCTTCACTTCAGCATTATTTTGGTTATCTTCTACTTTTAAACTAATTATGCAAATATATTTTGTTCCCCATCCAGAACAAAATTTCTGTTTTATTGTTCTCCACTGAATTTCAAGTCCTTTTTAGTTAGGATACTTTCATCCTTATTGCAGTTTCAATCTGCATGGTGGAAAGATAAGTTTGTGGCAACAATGACTATGCAGAGGAACTTAGAGCAGGTTTGTGACCATTAGTACGCAATTTTCTTTAAAGGTAACTTCTTTAGTAATAAAAGTCGTTTTTTTCAACATTGAATCTGTTACTTTTTTACAATCCGTGATACCTGATGTAAGGAAGAAGAGATTCAGCATTGCTGTATGGTATCAGGGAAGAGGAGTAGACAAGGGATGTGGTTCACCTAAATCAATGTTCTGAATCTGGCATCAGGGAAAAATGTCTTTTTAAATAGAAACCCAAATGTTCGACGCATAGGCGTAAATTATTTCTATTGGTGCCTTTCTTTTGCTTTTAACTTCTGTATTATGCAGATAAAATATATAGTATTTATCAGTAAGTGAAAATGCTGGGGTCTATAATGTTATTTTAGCGTTGAAGACAATAACTTTAGATTGCATATTATTCTTATTATGCATGCTATTATGCTAGCAAGTCTTTTAGTCCTTGTGTACCGAAACGTGGCATTTTGTATTTTAAATGCAGTTTTTCAAATTGCTTCTGTCCTGTATTATCATTTAGCAGTGCTGATCCTTGCAAAAATGTAAGTTCCTTTTTTTGAGCTTGTTACTTCTTTTCTGGATTATTCTTATGCTAGGCTACTGAGCGCAATATTCTTTTTGCAAGATCATGTCTGGAGTTAGGAGGCAATTTCACTTCCATTTAAAAGTTTTTTTTTGTAATTATCATCTTGGTGTTATTATTGCATTGTTCTGTCTTGTTAGACATGCTCAATATTGAATACTTTTAATGGCGGCTGGATGCTGAGGTTACTTTCAAATTGCAGCAGCTAGGCTGTCACTATGGCTGATGTGATGCATCAACAATAGAGAAAATAAATTTATAAGCTTTTAAGGCTATGTTATATGAGCCACATGGCTCTTTTAACATTTGGACCTTGCACTCGAACATTTATATCACTTTTCCATTGTATATCCGGACGTGTGCTAGCAAAAGAGACTTTCAGGTTTTTAATAGTCAGGAACTATGGAATGGGAAAAAGGTCTACCATGAGCTGGAGCCCCTTTTTTGTGTTAGCATGAAATGCTTCCTGCTTGTCAGGGCTTCTGCGAGCGAAGAGACTGATCCCATGGTATTTCTCTAGCTATGCTGCTTATAATTCAATCCAATGCATTGCCTCATGTATTTGATCTCCACTGCTTATTGACAGCCTGTTTTTGAGAAATGTTTTTTTTCCGTTCGGCTTTTTATTTGAGGATACGGTGACGTCAATTAATCTCCATCGCTGTCACAATGATTAGTTGGCAAATGTGAGGTACGATTGAAATGGATGTTAGTTATTGTGGAAAGTTTGGAAGATGGCAATTGATGTCTATATCCCATAACAAAATTCACAAACTGCTGGCTGGCGCTTGAGAGTTGGTCATAGCTGGTATATTCAGGCTCATTGCAGGATCTTGTGCAGTCTCATCGAAGAGCATCTAAGGGATTTTTTTTTGTTAGCTACTTGGTTAGCAATACACACATCAGTGTTTAGGTGAGGCATCGCTATCCTGCAAGGCTCCACATAAGTTGGCAAGGTTGTTGTATGTTTTCATGGTAATTTACAACCCAATAATTATTTGTTCATTTTCTCATGATAAATCGTCAAGAATATCATTTTAAAACTGCTATACATTGAAATACTGGCTGGTTTCTTCTTTATAAATTGAAAAATCCCTTTTGTTATGACCATGGGTGTCCATGTCTACAGTTAGCAGTTTGTTAGTACTCCACCAAACCGAGTTGCTGTCTTTTGTATCATGGTATATAGTAATCTCTTTGTTCAGTTCATACTTCATACTCATAATAGGCCGGTGAAGTGGTGAGAGACAATGCAATTGATGTGAGGGAATCCCACTGGCTTTCATCACTTAAGCCGGCCATTAATGAATCACTGTCATGATTCTTTGTCACGGCCGAGTAGGCGAGTGGGACCATTTTCATTATTTGTTTCCATTTCACTACAAGTCGCATCAGCTTTGGCCTCTACTGCGTGATTCGATTACTAGGTGCTTGGGTCATCAGCCCAGTGTGATGGGTGCGTGACGTTGCCTGATTTTATCTTGACTGGCTCCCTAGTCAGTGTTCAATTCTGGTGAATTGTGGGGCTTCTCGTCTTAAACTTGATCTCACAGCCTCACACTAATAACCAGTGGGAACCTCTCATGAGAGCTACCAAGTAATGAGGACCTCGTGTTTTGTCTTGCTGGCCTGAAACAACTTTTATTTATGGAGGATAGAGGGATAGAGGATGTAGAAATGTTGTGCTTTTGGTGGTTGGATTATTTGATCGTTTCCTTGCCAGCAGGATAGAAGAATATGAGTCCTAAGTCAGGCGTCAGGACAGCTAGCATTATTAAGATGTGACTTGTGCTTTAGGCTCTTTGCCCAAGTCATTGACGGTGATGTTAAGACACCTCCATAAGTGATCTGCTTCAATTCCCTTGCCCGGGCCAAATTGAGAGTAGGTTGTATCGTTTTCAGAGGCATCAGACTAACAACCCCTAATTGCAATTTAATTACACTTTAGAATGTCATTATGATTTAATTGATCTACGATTACCTTCGCTTTGAATTAGCGGCTGGGTTGTTTGTGCATGACAGTACGAAGCTGAAGGTACTTCTCGGCGCCACTTTCCGGGTGTCCGGGTGTGTCACCGTCTTTAACTATCGAAATCAGTTTCCCATCAAATTAATTTGGTGAATGGAGATGAGAAGTGTCTCTCAGTAGAGTTTGTTATGTTTTTTACTATTAATGAGCCAAAGCTTAAGAAATGTAGAGATATTAGTGGATTAGGACGGGTGGAACTTTCTTGGGGTTTGGTTGCCCAAAACCTTTTAGTTTTGTGTCTGCAAGAAAAAATTAGGGTAATTCTTCTACTCATAATTATATTTATTTAAAAATAAATTATTTTCAACCACACGGAAGGATCGGGTGACATTTACATGATCTTAGACAAGTTTAGGAAATTAAGAAATAGAGAAGTATTTCATGATAGTATAGGCTGGACTAAGGCATATTGTACATGCATCTTGAGTAAAAGGAGTTAGTTGATAGGTTGAAGTCATAAGGAGGCCTAACTTTTTACGCAAAGTATCAATTTTGGTAGAGAGGTCTACTGGGTTTTTGACTTTATACAAGTCACCTCTAAGACCCTCATATACACTAATTACTACTTAGGGATAATATGATGAGGACACCTCCTAACGTCTTTCAATCCATCTCAACTCTTATGAAACTGTTCGGTAGGAAGTTGGGCAAAAATGGTTATAACTTTTCTCCTTTGGTTGGTCTTGCTTATTAGAAAGTATTTTTTGAAGAACTCTTATTGCATTTGGGTTCATGCTATGATGGTGTTTGGCTCTAATGAGTGAAGTCATTCTTTAGCCTTATCTTTCAATGTGAAAGGGAAAAGTCAAAGTTTGACAGCCTTATCAGTTAAGTTTGAGAGCTTAAAAGTTGTGCATTGTCATGCCCCGGCTCTGCCTGAGCCGAGCCAAACATAGTCCAAGGGCTAGTCAGCGCGTGGGGGTGATAAAATTTAACGGGTTATCATGTTGCGGAAAACTTAGCTCATCGAACGAGCGATTCACATAACGGAGTAATGCACCTAATGTCCTTTGAGCAAGAATAATGTAGATAACAAAAAGGATAATAAAGATGTTGTAATCCTCACATAAACCCACGTAATAATCTCTAGAGCCTACACATGGCTCGAAATCAGAAAAGTTTAGACAAGTCTAAGAATAACAGATAAACGCGAGTATGATACATAATCTACCATATAATGTTATCTAGTATCAAGAACGAAAAGGTCAGAAAATAAAACATCATTAGAATGCCACGAAGGGTAATCCCACGAGTACCCCATGTCGTCCCTCATATAAGGTATCATGCGCGTCTATACGTCACAATGTGTAACCCTAAAACAAATCACAAAAGAGGAGTGTGTACAAAACTCAGTAATGGTTTGAAAGCGGTAACATTAATTAAAAAATCATCATGACACAACATCATGACAATTCAAATCTATAAATGACATGGTATTTTGATTATCCCCTTACTAAACCCCTACTTATCCACAAATAAAAGATCTAGCAAGAATATAACATATATATATATCAAGTCAGGGCATATATGATTATGTTACAACTTAGCATCCATCCTGCATAGATGGCGATCCTTATCCAATAACAATCAAACATAATATCATACATAATCCGCAAGAGAAGTGTCTCTCACACACTTTCTGATCATGTAACTATATCACATAAACATAAGAAAAATCATCAACCATAGATTCAAGATAAATCATCCTAACAAGTCTAACCATCAACATGTACTTTTATATAATACTTAAATATGCTCCATAATTTCCAACATAAATAGCATACCTTTTCAGTAGCTTATCTTAACTCAAAACAGTCCACATGAACATTAGAAACAACATTTAAGAGTAAACATACCGAAATAAGCATAGGAAGTAAAATGCCCAAAATCTGTTGTGTAGCTGATCGATCGGCCTGCAAGGCTGTTCAATCGGCTGGCCTTAAAATCAGTCCGCAATTCCATTTGTCCGATCGATCAGCTTGTAAGGGCGATTGATCGCTATAATGGCAGATCTGGTTCGTTTTCTCCATTTCAAAAACCAAACCGAGACAACATCAATCGAACTTAAAACCTCCATTTAAAGCCTCAAACATCACAAAAATTTAATCAAACATTCAAGAATGCTAAATCTACCCATTTTCAACCAAAGCCCTAAGAAATTATTATGAAAGATTAAATTTTTATTAATCTATCATTAGAGCACTAAATATGGAATCCATTCAAGAAAACGCATCAAAAATAAGGATTTGAAACACATCAAGCTTGAGGATTAAACCCATTACCTTTCACCTCTTTTTGGGTCGGACTAGCTTCTTAATCTTCTCCGAAACCTACCCAAAATATGATTTTTGTTAATACCCACCTAAATCTGATTAGAACTTGAAAATCATTGGAAAAATCTTAGATCTAGAGCTTTAGGGACTCAAAAACGAAAATTTGAAAGCTAGGGTTTGAAGTAGAGATGCAAATAAGTGACTTTATGTCTTAAAAACGATATTAATCTTTGGAGAAAGATGAGGTTAGAAAAAGTTTATGAAAAACCTTAATGATTAATGAAGGATTATGAAAATCTCATGTCAAATCACCTTCTACTTTGGGCTAATGGGGATTAGACCTCTTGATCTAGGCTGAGCCCTTTCCCAAATGGGGAAGAGGCCAACCCTTTCCTTTTATAGTAAGGAAGATGTTAGACTTAATCAAAATTGAGGGTATAAATAGAATTCTTAACTAAAAGTGGGTAATTTGTCTATTTAAACCCTAATTTAGACCAACAAAATTCTGAATTTTTTTCTAATGACTTGTTTTATTGTGAAGGATGTTTTGGACTAAAAACCCCAAATTCGACCTTGAGGCCGATAGGGGGTCCAGCTAAACCCTAATTTTCTAAAAAATTAAGAAAATATCAAAAATTCACAAATGACTTAAATTTACTTAAAACTCATAAATGTTAAGTTTTTTTTGTTTAAAACCTTTGGAAACCACATTTATTTTTAAAAATTCTAAAAATTGATCAGAAATAGCTTAAACCACATAATGATGATTAAATAATAAATAAAATTGAAAGTAAACCAGTTCAAGATAAGAATTCTTATATGCATAGTTATAAGAAGTCATCTAGGTGTCTATACGAGTTTTCATTATTAAGCCCATAAAAAGATTGAAGTATTGAATGACATTGGGCTTAATTTCATAATTTTGAGTAGCGACCATTGGCAACCTAATGAATAAAGGAGAGGTATAGTCATTGGGAGTATAATAATCCCTTAGAGCTTTGAGAGGTATATCTACTAACTGATGTTCAGTTATGATGATGGTAGAAGTAGTATGGGTGAAGGAATTGGTGGGAGAATGAGTAGGGGTGAAGGTCGAGGGCAATTTAGCTCTCCTAGGTGTCCGCTTAGGCTCAGGGTCAAGTGGTGCTAATAGGGGGAGCAAGGAACGACGACCATGCATATACCACAAACACACCACACAATGTTAAGTATAAAATGTGAAAGAATAATAATAAAAAAACTTACTAAGGTGGGAAAAGAATCTAAAAATAAAGAGAGAAAATGATCTTGCAAACCGAAGAGAAACATTATGCTTGCCGATGTCCACTTGTGGCTACAAGTGTAGAGAGCATGGTCTTCAACTCAACCTACAAGATCAAATTAAAAGAAGGTAAGAAACTAAGAATTAACCTAAAAATTAAAGTAAATTGAAACTAAAGTAACTAGAATTATCCTAATACAAATTTAGTAACAAATCGACACCGTCCGTGGCAACGGTGCCAAAAACTTGATTGTTTATAATTAAACCCTCTGCACGTGTATAAGTAATTGTACTAGGATAGGTATTTAAGGGTTCTCGAACTTCAGAGATAGATGAATTATTACTAAATCTAAGAGAGAAATTTGTTTATGAAAAACTAAAATAACTTAAACTTTAATTAAGTAAAGAAAGTAATCAATTAATTTAAAAGGAAGAAATCAATATGATAAAAAATTTTAGGAAATCGAATCTACTATAAAACCATAACAATTTCTTAACCTTTAATCTAAATCTAGTGTGAGTATGAATAAGTATTCTCAACTACAAACTAGAATTACTTCAGAAATAATTATTAATTAAATCTATGACATAAACTATTTTCAACAATAGCACAAATTATCTACAATAAACTAAACTATAGGCATGACTCGTCTAATCTTAGTATAACTTATCTAATTCATTAATCGTATGAACATTAAAACTATTGCATGACCATCTCATCTAAATTACAAAAAATAGAATTGATGTAAATATCAAAACCACATCAATATATCATCTACAATACAATAAATCAACATAGAATTTGAATAAACATGAAAAACTCTTTCATTAAAAAGGAAATCCTTATCATACAATTGTCATTATTCATAACTAAGATCTAAATTAAAAAGAAAAGAAATTGAAACTTATTTATAGTTTCATCAACTCCTAAGTAAAAGAAAAATCTAGCCCTCCATTGTAGAAGAAAGCTCTTGAATCTCAATTGCAAACTTTGAATTCTCTTCTATCTTCTTCTTCCTTCTTCTCTTTAGAAAATCTACTAAAATCTTTCAATTTCGTGTCAAATATGTAGGCATAGGAATCATAGAAGGAAGTCTAATATGAAAATGACTCAAAATTGGCCCAAAATAGGAAACTACGTGTTATCTCGTTCGATCGCCATGGTGGCAAGAGAGGAGGTGTCCTTAATAGCCCTCGACAAACTCATGGTGGAGGTAGAACCATGAGTTTGGAGGGTAATTGCTGAAACCGCTCGATGGAGAGAGGCTTGGTGAGGACGTCGGCCACTTGATGAACGGAGGGAGTATGCTGTCCCGAACATAGTGATGATCAAGTTCGATGTGCTTGGTTTGGGCGTGGAACACCGGGTTGGCCGAGAGAGAGATGACAAATTTGTTGTTACACCATAAGATGGGGTGGAGGGGAGGGACACTCCAAGGAAGGTGAGGACCATGCGGGCCCACATAATCTCAGTGGTTGTGCTGGAGAGAGCCCGATACTCGGCTTCAGTAGAGGAGCGGGCCAGTGTGTCTTTCTTTTTGAACTTCTAAAGAATGGGGTTGAGACCGAGGTAGAGGCAGTAACCGGAAATGGACCGGCGATCAATGGGGTCACCTGCCCAATCGGAGTAGGAGAAGGCACAGAGGGCAGGAGTGCCGGGTCGAAGGAGGAGACCATGAGTGAAGGTACCTTTGAGGTAGCAAAGGATTCTTTTAACGGTCATATAGTGAGAGGTAGAGGGGTTGTACATGTATTGGCAAACAAAGTTGATGGCATAGATAAGGTCGGGACGGGTGGAGGTGAGGTATTGTAAGGTGCCAACAATGCTTTTGTAATGAGAGGGGTTGGGAAAGGGTGGGTTGTGGGGATCGAGGGGAGGGCGTTTGTAGGTGGTGGCGGTTAGGGAAGCTTTACATTGGGACAAAGAGGCACGAGTAAGGATATCAAGGGCATATTGGGGTTGGGAGAGGAAGAGACCATTGGGGGTGCAGGTAACTTTAATGCTAAGGAAGTGATGGAGGTCGCTGAGGTCTTTAATGAGAAAGGTGGAGCTTAGGAGGGAAATAACTTGGTGGATGTGGGGGGATGGTTACCGGTGATGAGGATGTCATCGACGTATAGGACAAGTATGGTGATGTGGGAGCCCTGGGTGTGAAGAAAAAGGGAGGTATCGGCATGACAAGAGATAAAGCGAAGGGAGAGAAGGTAGGTGGAAAGGCAAAGGTACCAAGCACGAAGGGCTTGTTTGAGGCCATAGAGGGCTTTGTGGAGGCAACAAACATAGTTGGGCCAAGTGACATCATGGTAACCGGGAGGTTGTGCCATGTAGAGTTCTTTAGAGATAGTGCTGTGAAGGAAGGCATTGGAGACGTCGAGTTGCTTGATGGGCTAAGAGTGGGTGACGGCGAGGCTTAGAACAATCTGAACCGTGTAAGGTTTGACCATGGGGCTAAATGTCTCATTGTAGTCAAGACATTCCTCTTGATGGAACCCTTTGGCAACAAGACGGGTCTTGTAGCAAGAGATAGTCCCATTGGTATTATGCTTGACTTTGTAAGTCCAGCAAGGAGGAGAGTTAGAAGGGGAGGGGAGGCGGAGAGGGGGTGGTTGTTGTGGGGGAAGGTGGGGGTAGGGGTAGGGATGGGGGGAGGGGAGGGAGTGATGGAAATAGGAAGGGGGAGTGTGGTGGGGGAGTTTTGGGTAGGGAGGTGGTCGTGGTAAGGGAACTCATCTTTGCGGAAGCTGACATGGCAGGAGGTGTAGACGCAATGGGAGATGGGATCGAGGCAACAAAATCCTTTGGTGTTAGGGCAATAACTGAGAAAGATGCATGAGATGGCCCGGGGGGAGAGTTTATGGGAGGAGTAGGGGCGGGTCTAAGGGAAGAACGACAACCGAAGGCTTTGAGGTGGGAGTAGTCGGGGGGTTTGTGGAAGAGGAGTTGGTAGGGGGAGAGGTTTTGTTGGGAGGGAGAAGGTAGGCGGTTGATAAGATAGATGACAGTGCAAGTAGCATCCACCCAATAGGAGAGAGGCATGTGGGCATGGGAGAGGAGGGCGAGGGTAGTTCCGATGATGTGCCGGTGTTTTCTTTCGGCAACGCCATTTTGTTCGGGGATATGAGGGCAGGAGGTTTGGTTGGGAGATGCTATGAGAGGAGAGGTAGGAAGAGAGGTGGTGGTTGAGGTATTCACCGCCATTGTCGGTGCGGAGGGTGGTGAGGGTGTGGTGGAGGGTCCGTTTAGCCATGGCATGGAATAGATGGAAGCATTCGGTTATATCGGATTTGAGTTTGAGGGGGTAGAGCTAAGTGTAACGGGAAAAATCATCGACGAAGATCACATAATAGCGAAAGCCAAGAAAGGAGGTAACCGGAGAGGGACCGCAAACATCCGAGTGGGTGAGAGGAGCACTTCGGGGAGGGTGAGAAGGGGAGTTTGTGCGCTTTACTAGAAGCAACTAAATTAAACATAGTAGACGATGGATGTCTGAGCCGATGATGCCAAAGGCGGGAGGAGGCACAAGCAAGTAGGGCGGTGGGAGACGCGGTAAGGGCGGAGGACACCGGATAGACACCATGTTGGCACGGTCCTTGAAAGAGTATGCGCCGAGAGTTAGTGCCCTGGATTGTAACATGAGAGTCATAAAGGTTATTAAACAGTTATTATCAAGAGCAAGTTTATGAACGAAAAGAAGATTATGAGAGATAGATGGAGTATGTAAGACAATGCGAAGAGAAAGGGTAGAGGGGCCAAGATGGAGGGTGGTGTGACCCATGGATGAGATACGTAAAGCCGCCCCTTTCCCGAAGTTGATATGGTTAGACATCGAGTGAGGCACATGGAAGAAGAGGTTACTGCGATCGGCTGTCACGTGGTTTGAGGCACCACTATCAAGGAGAATACAACTGTTTATAGAATACACTATTTTACCATCTAAAAAACTTAATTAATAAACTTGTGTCGGCCGCTTGTCACCGAGGCTAGCTAAGCATTAAACTTACACAATTTTTTAAGTATTCCACTACTTTCCAATGCTTAGCTAGCCTCCGACACAAGTTTTCTAGTCGTGCGAACAAATTAATAAACTTTAAAGAATCTAAAAAAACTTAATTAAGCTACTACTCATCATTAACATAGAGCGAGGTGCTGCTAGTGAGGTGAATGAAGCCAACATACAAGAAACACAACTATTAGGCCTACTTATCGTCACAATAAAGTCTTGCATCAAGACAAGTTTAGGCAACTCTGTGTGTCTGAATAGCACGAACTCAAACATGGGAGAGAAGAACAAACAGGCAAACTTGCGTATTAGTCCTTTTAAAAAACTTCCCTTGAAAATTTTTATTTGCAACAAGTAATCAAACAGAGTTAAAATCTTTGGCGCTGTTATTCCTTTTTCACAAAAGCTGTCATATAGAGATGTAAATGGACGTTGTATCTGTTGTGAACCTCTGCGTTGCACAACCGCGTTTGAGGCTTTGGACAACAAAAGAGGGTGAACTTGGCATGATGCTGGGAAGAAGAGGTCTTGTGATGCCGGTATAAGCACCACTCAAAGACTTCATAATCAATTAATCATAAACAACTACTACTGCTGCTGCTGCTGCCAAGTGTTGTTTGCTTTGGAAATTAGAAGTGAAAAATGATCATTGTTACCATCTGTGCTTAATTATCTTGTCGCAAGCATTGTATTTCTGAGAAGGTGAAGGACTAACACACCTGAACTTGCAGCAAGTCCTTTCTATCTCTGCTTCTCCTCAATGCCCATGTAAATTGTTTGGCTCCTTGGATTCCTTTCTACCCACATAATGTCTTTCCTTTTAATGCACAATCTGTTGTTTCATACATATATTTGATATGAATTCCTACTTGATATGCTTATTTAAGGTACAAAGCCATAAATTAGTTTTGAAGGTCTGGTGGAGAGCAGCGGCACTCTGGTTCGGATATTGGTTGGAGGACTCACCAGTATAAGCCTGTGAGAACAATCATCTCTGCAGCCAGTTTTCTCTCTTCATGACTTGATCATATCAATGGCGTTTCTTCTTGCCTCTGAGGAGCTGAATCACTAGCACGATCAGGGTCATCAACACTGCCGAGCCCGCCCACAGGCACGGCCCACAACTTCTTCCCCTTTTCCCTCCTTCTGCAGCCATTTCAGACAACCCTGTAACATCGCCCTCATCCCCTGATTCTTCTGTTTGGTGCGCTGGACTTTCCGAATCATTCTCAGGAGAGTCTGCCGCCAGCTCTATCTCCCGGCCTGAATCTTCTCTTTCGTCTCCAATAGTATCTTCTTTTGGTGCTTGGATATCTTCCTCCTGTTTGCTTAAATCTGTGGATTCAAGACACTCATGATCCTGTTCTTGCCTCCTCCCATGAGCCAGACTTGTATCTTTTTGCTTCGGGGCTCCATTCTCTTCTTCTACATTACCTGATTCTGGTTTTTCTCGCATATCTTCTGGGCCAATTTGATGCTCTTCATCTGTAACTTCCTCAATTTCGATTCCTTGAATGACACCATTTTTCCACTTTGGCATGAAAATGGATAGAACTCCATCCTCCTCGTCGAATTTCGCCTCAATGTCATCGAGGATCACTCCATCAGGAATCCTAAAAATTTTCTTGAATTGTCGAATTTTTGGCCCTCTCATCCAAGTCGGAATCCAATTCACGATTGTCAACGACTCCTCGACGCAGCAACCTTTGCCATTGATCTTAATTTCTGTTCCAAGTTCATTGATCTCTATCCAGACTTGGCCCCACCTGAAACCTATATGCCAAAATAGTACAAAGTAAAAGAGAATGATTCAAGAAGAGAGGAAGGAGAGGGAAGGGGAGCTCATTACCTGGAAGATTGCCAATGAGGATGAACATCGTCTCAGTTTCTCTGGATACAAAGACAAAGCAGCCCCCTCCATGTTGCTTGGAGAACTGGAAGATGGAGGAGGAACCATCTCTAGCTCTGGTGATTTTGAGACCCAACTCCAATTCCATTGATTTCTCCCTTTGTTTGTGTTTGTTCTATAAAATATGGGATTGGCTTGTGGTTGCAGGCATTCATGTGAGGCAAAGGGCCTTCCAAGAGAAAAAAAGATGAAGCGTGTGAAGCAAAGGAACCGCATCCATTGCCTTGTGCCGTTAAGGTAACGAGGAGAGAGGGAAGACTTTGCGTGGGCGGTAAGACAATTCAAAAGGCAGTTATTTATTTGAGAGAAAGTGTGAGCAACGTGAAGAGGCCAGCCAGATATCAAAAAAGAGTACAAAGTCCCAGGTCGTGTTGTGGGACTCTTCCTCGGATTACACGATATAGTATTAAATTACACTAGCCGTATGGAAGGCCGTAGATATAAATGCGTATGTCTAGATTGGCACGGTATGTATGGGTAGGGCTGGTCGCAAACGTTTATTGTTTGACATCCAAACCATCTCATTGCCACGTCTAGCCAAATTTTTTTATCTCAATTACTGAACACTGTAACATACAGAGACCTCGTCCGACCATTTATCCGTCGTTTAGTTAATCTTAAATACAACTTATATTTTCACATAAAAGGATAGTTTTTGTTTTTCCATAATTACTATTAAGCATTATTTTATTATACTTTAAATCTTAATAATTTAAATACAATTAATATTATATTTGAGTTCTTCGTTAAACCTCGTTACTTAACACTCCTTTGTCCTACATCAATAACTCCATTTGCTTATTCAAAATGAATGTGAAGGAGTATATGCAAGGAAAGTTTATTAGTAATATTACTAAAAATAAAAAATATGACATATATAAATTTAAACTAGTATTTTATACTAAGTTATTTAATCCAAAGATACCCACCCTGGTTGCCCTACTTAGTCATAGTCATTGACGCCTCTCTCATTCTCTCCAATTGCTTCATCCCTCATCAACTTGCCTAAAAGGCCATGTGTAATACCTAGGAATTTCCTAAATTCCTTATGTTTGGCCACATGGAGATAATGGGCTTGACCTTTAAGTATTCTTAGTATAATAAATTCCTCTATATAATGAGTATAGATATGAAATTTTATTATTATAAAATAAACATAAATAGCTTCGTAAAGTTTTTAAGACTATGTAAATAAAAGTCGGATGAATAAGAAATGATAGATGTAACATTAAGAAAGGTTTGGGTGCACATGTGGAAAATAATAAATTTGACCTTTGAGCATTCTCAACAGAATAACCTATCTTTGTTTTGAATTTTAGAGTGAAACTTTAAAGATAGAAACTAGACAGACATAACTTTGAAACACCTCTAAGAATGTATAAATTGGAGTTTGGATAAAGGAAATATGATTGTTTGAAAGTTGGACCTGAGGTGCAGTCGTGACTTGCATATGCCTACCGATCTGACCGGCCATTCTTAAGGTTATAACTTTTTCTACAATATGAGTTTTAATATAAAATTTTGGAATTAGAAAGTAGACAAAAATATCTTTGTAATTCCATTAAGAATGCACTAATCAGAGTTCATATGAGGAAATTATTGTTGTATAAATTTGGGACTTGGTGCAGTCAGTAGTTACTATCGGCGAGTTTATAGACGCATCGATGACCTTGCCAATGGTTTGGGTAGTATTGCGGTTTTGGCTAAAAACTACCTAGATTGATGGTTTTAAACTAGAATTTCGTCTCATTTTCTTTATAAGCGTATTTTAAATCCATTAGACTTCATTTCTTATAGAAAAACCTCTCCAAATGAAGAAGGAGAAGTTCAAGGGCTCTCCAAATCAAGAGAAAATAAGGGAATTAAGAAGTATATTTAGGTGGGGATTAGTCGGTATTGCGCTTGAGAAATAATTTTATATCATTAAATAGGTCTAATTGCTAACCTTATACTGTGATTTAATATAGAATATGAATGTATGATTTGAATTATGAAATCATTATATATGAAAGCATGAAAATAGGATTCTTTGTGAGTTCATGTCATGGTAACATTAAGGAATCATTATTTGATGTTGGTATGCAAACTTTGATTCTATACTTTGGTTTTGATTGTATGAGATATGTTTTGATTACTTGCATTATATGAAAGCATGTAAAGGATATTTTTTGAGATTTTGTAATGATTACGTTATGCTATCATGTTTTTCCCATGTTTAATGATCAATTGATAGTAATAAACATCATTTATCATTATGAGAAGGTTATGTGTGGGAAGTATTATGATATGCCATGATATGAAGTGATTTTGGGAAGTCGGTACAATTTATGTTATTTCTTCCCAACCATCGGCACATCCATTAAAACATCGGCAATGCCACATAGGAGATGATAGTGCTAATATCGATGAGCATCAACACATCAGTGTGCCATCGACAAGTCACCAACAGTGATGTTGACACATCAATGAGGATGGTTGTTCTTATCATCCCACTGTCGAAAAGGGTTCGACATGTCGATGAGTTACCAATGGTCAATGCAATTATACGTAATAATGTAATAGATGAAATATGGGTATATGTACCATTGTATGTGAAAATCCACATTGATGATCATCGACGCATCAGTGTGTAATCGGCAGTCACTGGCAGTGAGGTCTACATGTTGGTGAGGCGTCGATGAGAATGGTTGTCCTTGACAATCCACTGTCAGCAAGGTTCAACACGTCGATGAGTTACCGATGGTCACAGTGACTTGGTTGACACGTTAATGAGTCTATCAACAGCAAGTCGGTTTTAGGTATTTTAGCATGAATTGTTATGAATGTTAGGTTATTATTATGAGAAGCAATAACATGTTATTTGATGCATGAATTGCAATTATATGTGATGATGTGATGAATTATAATTGAGTGTATGTACCCTTATGTGTGAATATCCTTGTAATGGATCGCATCCCCAAGACTGATGTCTTTGGCATAAGAGGTTAGAGGAACCCTCAGTGCCTTTGCTCATCAAGTGAGTCCTTAACTACGCAGATGGAAATTGTTTAATATGAAATAAGACCAAAGTCTTTTGACTCTCTAAGGATGGGAGTTATGTAGAACCACTTCCTTGGCCTTGGAGATGTGTTTGAATGGACTACAACATTAAAAGATGACTGGTCCTGTGCAGTGTAATATAAGAGGTTTCGATGATCGTGGGGATTGGAACTTCAACCACTTGGGTCCATGATCTACTGTAGACCTTAGCTTCATAGCGTTGATGGAGCAGGAAGGCCTCAAAGTACTTGACGTCGTTGGTGAGTAGTGCTTAGTTTAGTGAGGTGAGGTTGTACTCTTAGACGTGACTACCGTGTCATAGATAACCTTATAACTCACACTTCAGAGCAAAATACTCCTAAGTGAGGTCACATTATGATATTTAAAATCATGAAAAAAACATTTGTGAAGGTTTTTCGTATTTCCTTAATGTGTGGTGATGATGATGTTTGCTATTGGATATGATAGTTGTTGATTTTATGATGATGTAGTGTAATCATGTGTATGGTTATTACCTAGCACTTGTTTAGCCATCCTACTCGGTATACTTGTATACTTAGCATTCATGTGATGCAGGTTCCTTACAGGGTTGAACTTACTTAAGACTTTGGATGAGTGGCAAGGACAATGTTTGATAGGCCACTTGAAATGTTTAATGTTTTCTTACTTAAAGGTGGATAACTTTAGGCATGTGAGTGCCAATCTATTTATATTTGTGCATATTAAGATATTCAAATATGTACTCTGGCAAAACCCTGTGTGATGTAAGATATGATTTGAATTGAATTATTAATGTACTCTAATTTAGTACACATATGTTTGAAAAATGATTGGCTCATACCCCGAGATAACTTGTCAAATGATTGACAATTATTTTTGAAAATTTTGTTTATGTTTTTTTATTTATAAAAATGAGTTTAAAAATCTCTGTGTGTGACACTATACCTGTAGACAATGATCGTGTCCATTGGATAAGAGGCTTCATTTGTGGAAAGATAAATTGTTAGCGGACATAAACACGAACAAGCCTTGTCTACCAACTATTTGGCTGAGGACCAACCCTATGTATGGGCGGCACACACTATGCAGGTTTTATCGATACATGCAACCCATTTCAGACGTATCATTTTGATTCATTTTGATATGCCCAAAAATGCGGAGGGAGGGCATGTCATGGAAAGGCAGTCAAGCCACCAACTTCGAAGCCTCGTGCCTAGGGCTTCTATAAGCAGAACGGGCAGGCTGAGTGAGGAGGATATTAGCAAGGGGGGCAGCAGACAACCCCAATTGCAAAGTGGAAAAAAAATAACGACATAGCAGGACAAAATAGCGGTAGGGCCGAGATGGAAGGTAACCCTAGCCGATTGACTTGGTCGGATCGAAAATCAGCTAAATGGAGATAGCGCCTCCTTAGAAGCCTGCAAACAACAGGCGAGACAATGGTGGGAAGGAAGGGAAAGGGGGTTTTCGACCAAAATTCAGCATAGATTTTGTGGTCTCGGAGGGAGAGGACATTGGGAATGGGTCTTTTCTGAATTCCTGGCGACTTGATTAAGTTGAGGAGGAGTAGTCTCCTTCCTCTCCTCTGCCGCTCCCACACACTTCACCTTTGCTATACTAGGCTTCTCCCTTTGGGTGGTCGGGCATACTTAAATAATCCAGATCTAAGCTTAAGATAACTCCTGCAATTCCTATGCTCCCCTCTTTTTTACTGTCACCCCATTTTCTCTCTACTTCAGTAGGGACAGATGTGATAAGAGAGAGTAATTTATCTTCTATGTTCCCACTTCCACAACTTTGGCTTACTACCCTACACCGGCTTCATATATTGGCTACTACTCTTCTTTTTCTTCTTCTTCTTACGGTGAGCTTTTTTATTTATCTTTTTATTTGCTATTGGGTTGGATCAACACCATAGATAATACTCTGTTAGTTTTTACACCATATTGGTTTCTACGTGGAATGATCATGCTTATTTGTAAAAAATCACATAGAAGCGAGTTGAATCATGTGCTAATATTATGCAAAAATCTTTTTTTTTTCCTTAACAGAAGCGAATCAAATTATACATTAATATCATGCAAAATTTCTTTTCCTTCTCCCAAACTGTTTGTCTACTAAATGTTCACTTAAATAATAAATTCTCAATTTGTACTATTCACCTTTTTTTTATCGTAATTAAATTATCCTAGCACAACAATTACCTAACTTATACATGTTTATTACATATCTTTTATGATATTAGTAGTATTGGATTTATTAATAAGTTACAGCTTCTCATGTCTTACTATGCTCTAAAAGATGCATTATATATTATTAGTTATAATTTTTTTTATTTGTATCAAAGGTTTCGTGCCTATTTTGGCACATACCAAATGTATCATCGACGTGTAATAGTATCCATAATCATCCATATTGTCATCGATACCAATATTGCCTTCTACACTTAGACCATAGTGTTTGTGGAAATTATACTTACACCTTTGTACATATAAAAAATTAAAATTAAATCTCAATGTTCATAGAAATTGTTAAGAGAATGTATAGCCAAAGCCAAAGCTCCTTGCCTTCAGAAGGTCATGATATGATGGGGAAGGAGCTACAACTCACTTAAGCTGCAACTCTGGCTAGTGTTTATTCCAATTGTTAATGGATATTTCATATGATGAAAATACCATTGACACTAAAAAGATTGTTGATGAGATTAACAAGGATAATTTTTATTATATTTAACATACTCTCAACATTAGAGGGGTGTTGCGGCTTTGTCAAATCTAAGGGATAATTTAATTTTCCTCCATTCTATATTAAGTGTCTTATTTAATTTTTTAAAATAAATTATTTTTTTCTTATTTTTAAAAATAAACAAGACACTTAATATAGGACATATTGTACAATGACATTGAATCCCCACTTCACATCTCGTTCAAATAATTTAGCTTCTACAAGTTAACTAGGTGATCAATTTAAGTTGTTACCATGGGAAAAATAAAAATGTCATAAGCTCACGAAGTTCCATCAATGGTGCCCGATTCCCCAAAATTGATGGCACAACCACTAATGTACAAAATTATGCTTAGGATACAGGTGTGCCTTGGAGGTAAGGCCGGGAATAGAATTGGGTCAGCCTTGACATGACCCTGATGAGTTAAAAATGTAAACACAAACCTTACTTGGGTGGGCGTCAAGTTTGTGGGTAACCCTATTTTTTTTCAATTAAATTTTTTTGTAACTTGGTATTTTATATTTTATCTTTACATAAGCCAAACATATAAAACATTTAGATACATTGAAACATTATAAATAGACATCACATGCTTTTGTGTTATTTAAGAAAGTGAGAGTTGGAGAGAGAGTCTTGTGGCATTAATAAGACACAGGTTCATGATTCCCACAATGTGGGACCCTTAGGATTACAAGATATAGGATTAAATTACACTTACACTATGATGTTTGTGGAAACTGTACTTACATCCTTATACATATAAAAAATTATAATTATCATAGCTATTGTTAATGGATATTCTATATGACAAAAATGCCCTTGACACTAAAAAGATTATTGACGAGATTAACAATGATAATTTTTATTATTTTTTAGCATCTTTCAACATTAGAGGGTGCATATGCATTTTTTAATAGACGAGGAGTGTAAGTGCAATTTTGAAAAAAATCTAAAGGGTAATTTAATCTCCATTTGGCCTCCACCCTGTATTAAATGTCTTATTTAATTTTTTTAAATAAATTAATTTTAATTTACTTAAAAAAATAATTAATAAATTTAACTTTTACCAGCTAGCTAGCTAGGTGAATTTAAGTTGTTGTTACTAATGGGGAAATGATCGTTTATAATTAAACCCTTTGCAAGTGTACAAGGTAATTGTACTAGGATGAGTATTTAAGGGTTGTCGAACCTCCGGGACAGATGAATTATTACTAAATTGAAAGAGGAATTTGCTAATTAAAAATTAGAAAGAACTTAAATTTAAATTAAGAAAAAAAAAGAAATCAACTAGTTTAAAGGTAAGATTAATATGATGGAATTTACTTAGGAAATCGAATCCACTATAGAACCATAACAATTCCTTAACTTTTAATCTAAATCTAGTGTGAATATGAACAAGTATTCTCAGCTACAAGCTAGAATTACTTCAGAAAGAATCATTAATTAACTTCCATAGCATGAACTATCTTCAACAATAGCACGAATCATCTACACTAAACTAGCTATAGGAATGACCCGTCTAATCTTAGTATAACTCATCCAAGTCATTAATTATCTGAACATTAAAACTATTGCATGACCATCTCATTTAAATCACAGAAATTAGAATTGATGCAAATATCAAAACCACATCAATCTATCATCTACAAGACAATAAATCAACATAGATTTGAATAAACATGAAAAGCTCTTCCATTAAAAAGGAAATCCTTATCATACAATTGTTATAATTCACAACTGAGATCTAAATTAAAAAGAAAAGAAACTGAAACTTATCTATAGCTTCATCAACTCCTAAGTAAAAGAAAAGTTTAGCCTTCCATGGTAGAAGAAAGCACTTAAATCTCCATTGAAAGCTTTGAGTTCTTCTCCATCTTCTTCTTCCTTCTTCTCTTCTGAAAATCTACTTGTTCACTCCTAATTTCGAGGCAAATATGTCTTTATATAGGCATAAGATCCGTAGGAAAGAGTTGTATATGAAAAGGACTCAAAATTGGGTGAAATAAGGAAACTGCGCGTTATGCCGTTCGAACGCCCTGCATGCCCGTTCGAACGCTTGAACTGAATTTTCTTCAAAATTACGTTATCCCGATTGAACGGTAAGTGAGGCCATTCGAACGCCAATGAAGAATCTGCAAAATAAGCTAATTTAATTCAAAACATCATAGAATCTTTTTCTAACCTAATTAAATTTAATTTTTAATTATTTAACCTATATTAACTCTTAAATGAGACTAGACAGTAAAATAATTAAGGGTAAAATAATGTATAAATTATACTGATCAGGAAAGTGAAAGTAGAAAATATAATCAGCTCTTGAAACTTCATCAATGGTGTCCAATCCCCAAAATTGATGGCGCACCCACTAATACACATACCTTACACAAAGATGCAATTTACATGTATGAACTATACATTAATATATGCACCATCAATTTTGGAGATGCAACACCACACAAAGTTCCACCCGCGGCCAACTGAATAGGCTGCTGGAAATCAAGCTCATAACTACAAGGGAGCCTACTAAATGTTCTTTAGTTTCCCCCTCTTTCAAGTCATAGGAGGGGCTAGAGAGCTGAGTTGTGCCTTCTCAAGATTCAGGACTGTGTTAACTTGCTTTTTCATGGCTTCTGTTGATTGACGAAGCAACATTCTTACATCAGCTACAAATTGGATAGCGATATTCCCACGACAAAAACACTTACAAAAATTCACACATAAATTTTAATTGAACTTAATAAATAGGCCACATCCAAAATCCACATGGGATTACTTATTAAGACCAATCAAAATTTATGTGTTAATTTTTGTTATGTGTTTTTATTGTAAAAATATCATATTCCCCACAAATTATTTCATGGCTTCTGTTGATATTTGGTTATCCAAATGAATTTGTACATCCTCGAGGTGGCGGATTGAACAATAAAAATGTGGCTATTGGATATGATAGTTATTGATTTTATGATGATGTAGTGTAATCATGTATATGGTTATTACATAGTACTTGTTTAGCCATCCCACTCGGTATATTTGTATTCGTGTGATGCAGGTTCCTTACAGGGTTGAAGTTACTTAAGACTTTTGATGAGTGGCAAGGACAATGTTTGATAGGCCACTTGGAATGTTTAATGTTTTCTTACTTAAAGGTGGATAACTTTAGGCACGTGAGTGCCAATCTGTTTATATTTGTTCATATTAAGATATTCAAATATGTACTCGGGCAAAACCCTGTGTGATGTAAGATATGATTTTAATTGGATTATTAATATACTCTGGTTTAGTACACATATGTTTAAAAAACAGTTGGCTTATACCCCAAGATAACTTGTCAAATGATCGACAAAAATTTTTAAAAATTTTGTTTATGTTATTTTATTTATAAAAATGAGTTTAAAAATATTTGGGTGTGACACTATGTCTGTAGACAATGACCGTGTCCACCGAATAAGAGGCTTCGTTTGTGAAAAGACAAATTGTTAGCGGACATAAACACAGACAAACCTTGTCTGCCATCTATTTGGCTGACGACCAGCCCTACGTATGGGTGGCACACACTATGTAGGTTTATTTGATACATGCAACCCATTTTAGACGTATCATTTTGATATGCCCAAAGATGTGGAGGGAGGGCATGTCATGGAAAGGCAGCCAAGCCGCCAACTTTGAAGCCTCCTGCCTAGGGCTTCTAGAAGCGGAACGGGCAGGCTGAGTGAGGAGGATATTAGCGAGGGGGGTAGTAGACAAACCCAACTGCGAAGTGGAAAAAATAACTACAGAGAAAAACAAAATAGCGGTAGGGCTGAGATGGGAGGTAGCCCTAGCCGATCGACTTGGTCGGATTGAAAATCAGCTAAATGGAGATAGCGCCTCCTCGGAAGCTTGCAAATAGCAGGCGAGGCAATGGTGGGAAGACAGGAAAAGGGGGTTTTCGACCAAAATTCAACATAGATTTGGTGGTCTTGGAGGGAAAGGAGGGGGGATTGGGAATGAGTCTTTTCTAAATTCTTGGCGGCTTGATTAAGCGGAGAAGGACTAGTCTCCTTCCTCTCCTCTGCCCCTCCTCACACACTTCACCTTTGCTATGCTAGGTTTCTCCCTTTGGGTGGCCGGGCACACTTAAATAATCCAGATCTAAGCTTAAGATAACTCCTGCAATTCTTATGCTCCCCTCTTTTTTTACCATCACCCCATTCTCTCGCTACTCGCCCCTCTCTCTCTCTACTTCAGTAGGGGCAGATGTGATAAGAGAGTAATTTGTCTTCTCTGTTCCCACTTCCACAACTTTGGCTTACTACCCTACACCGGCTTCATATATTGGTTGCTACTCTTCTTCAGACGGCGAGCTTTTTTATTTGCTATTGAGTTGGATCAACACCATAGATCGCACTCTTTGTTAGTTTTTACACCATTTTGGTTTCTACGTGGAATGATCATGCTTATTTGTAAAAAATCAAATAGAAGCGAGTTGAATCATGCGTTAATATTATGCAAAAATCTTTTTTTTTCCTTAACAAAAGCGAATCAAATTATACATTAATATCATGCAAAATTTCTTTTCCTTCTCCCAAACTGTTTGTCTACTAAATGTTCACTTAAATAATAAATTCTCAATTTGTACTATTCACCTTTTTTTTATCGTAATTAAATTATCCTAGCTCAACAATTACCTAACTTATACATGTTTATTACATATCTTTTATGATATTAGTAGTATTGAATTTATTAATAAGTTACAGCTTCTCATGTCTTACTATGCTCTAAAAGATGCATTATATATTATTAGTTATAATTTTTTTTATTTGTATCAAAGGTTTCGTGCCTATTTTGGCACATACCAAGTGTATCATCGATGTGTAATCATATCCATAATCATCCATATTGTCATCGATACCGACAATGCCTTCCACACTTAGACCATGGTGTTTGTGGAAATTATATTTACACCTTTGTACATATAAAAAATTAAAATTATATCTCAATGTTCATAGAAATTGTTAAGAGAATGTATAACCAAAGCCACAACTCCTTGCCTTCAGAAGGTCATGATATGATGGCGAAGGAGCTACAACTCACTTAAGCTGCAACTCTGGCTAGTTTTTTTCAATTGTTAATGGATATTTCATACAATGAAAATACCATTGACACTAAAAAGATTGTTGATGAGATTAACAAGGATAATTTTTATTATTTTTAACATACTTTCAATGTTAGAGGGGTGTTGTGGCTTTGTCAAGTCTAAGGGGTAATTTAATTTTCCTCCATTCTATATTAAGTGTTATTTAATTTTTTAAAATAAATTATTTTTTTTTATTTTAAAAAAATAAACAAGACACTTAATATGGGACATATAGTGCAATGACATTGAATCCCCACTTCACATCTCGTTCAAATAATTTAGCTTCTACAAGTTAACTAGGTGAATTTAAGTTGTTACCATGGGAAAAATAAAAATGTCATAAGCTCATGAAATTCCATCAATGGTGCCCAATTCCCCAAAATTGATGGCACACCCACTAATGTACAAAATTATGCTCATGATACAGGTGTGCCTTGGAGGTAAGGCTGGGAATAGGTCGGGTCAGCCTTGACATGACCTTGATGAGTTAAAAATGTAAACACAAACCTTACTTAAGTCGGCGTCAAGTTTGTGGGTAACCCTACTTTATTTTAATTTTTTTTTTGTAACTTGGTATTTTATATTTTATCTTTACAGATGCCAAACATATAAAACATTTAGATACATTGAAATATTATAAATAGACATCACATGCTTTCGTGTTATTTTAGAAAGTGAAAGTTGGAGAGAGAGTATTGTGACATTAATAAGACACATGTTCATGATCCCTACAACATGGGACCCTTAGGATTACAAGATATAGGATTAAATTGCACTTACACTATGATGTTTGCCAAAACTATACTTAGATCCTTATACATATAAAAAATTATAATTAACATAGAAATTGTTAATGGATATTTTATATGACAAAAATGCCTTTGACACTAAAAAGATTGTTGACGAGATTAACAATGATAATTTTTATTATTTTTTAGCATCTTTCAACATTAGAGGATGTATATGCATTTTTTAATAGATGAGGAGTGTAAGTGCAATTTTGAAAAAATCTAAAGGGTAATTTAATCTCCGTTTGGCCTCCACCCCATATTAAATGTCTTATTTAATTTTTTAAAATAAATAATTTTAATTTATTTTAAAAAAAATAATTAATAAATTTAACTTTTACCAGCTAGCTAGCTAGGTGAATTTAAGTTGCTGTTACTATGGGGAAAGTGAAAGTAGAAAATGTAATCAACTTGTGAAACTTGGTGTCCAATCCCCAAAATTGATGGCGCGCCCACTAATACACATACCTTAGACAAAGATGCAATTTACATGTATAAACTATACATTAATATATGCACCATCAATTTTGGAGATCTAACACCACACAAAGTTTCACCCGCGGCCAAACTGATTACGCCTATGGAAATCAAGCTCATAACTACAGGGAGCCTACTAAATGTTCTTTAGTTTCCCCCTCTTTCAAGTCATAGGACTAGAGAGCTGAGTTGTGCCTTCTCAAGATTCAAGACTCTGTTAAATTGCAATTTTATGGCTTCTAATTGACGAAACAACATTCTTACATTGGCTAAAAATTGGATAGCGATATTCCCACGACAAAAATACTTACAAAATTTCACACATAAATTTTAATTGAACTTAATAAGTAGGCCTCACCCAAAATCCACATGGGATTACTTATCAAGATTAATCAAAACTTATGTGTTAATTTTTGTTATGTGTTTTTATTGTGTTAGCTGATACTTGGTTATCCATACGAATTCATACATCCTCGAGGTGACGGGTTTTTATTGAACAATAAAAAAGTGGCTATGTGAAGCCACTTTCACTATTAAAAAAAGCAAACCACCTCGGTATATAGTTATCAGCTTCCTTATTATGCTCCTCTGTTCAATGTAACGAGTCATTAATGGAGTCAGCAGTAAAGGTCTATTAATTGGTAGAAAATCCGCGTGAAGAACTGTACAAGTCAAAGAGAAGATACTGATGCAGCGCGGCAAACAATACTCCTAGAATGTTGTATCATTTTTTTCTTCTTAAAAGGCTAAAGATAAACCATGATTACACTAAACAATATGGATTATAAAAAAGTTCGGATAATTCTATCTGAAACACTGATTTTTTTTTCTTCCATAGTTTGGGAAAAGTGCAAATTTCTTGCGCGTGACTGATTGCAGGAGTCGTTGATAGACGAGAAAGGCTGGTAGTGTGGAAGGTGGGGGGACCAAAAGAGGTCAGTTCTTCCCAGGGTTGAATGGTCCATTTCAGTTGTCTTTTGCATCAAAGGGCCAAATCTCATTTATTTGGAAAATTTGCACTGCAGTTGAAATAATATCCAAAGCTCTACAAGATTACTTGTTTAAACAGAGCTGATAAGCTGAACCTAAAGCAATCAAATCCTCTCTACACTGTTCAACTGTACAGTTTTCAAGCTAAACATAGAACAAACCTCCCCAATGAACTAAAAGAAGCCAGAAACAAACTTTAAGCGAACGCACCTTCTGCATCCAACAATGATCAGCTCAATCACTTGCACAAAATGGCTTTTAACAAAAAAAAAAAAAAAACAGAAGAACAATAGCAACATCACTAGTTAGTCTTCGTAGTGCATTGTCTCCCAAAATGTATGTTGATTGCCTCATTCCACCCACAAGACATAAACAGAGGCATTAAGCACATCATATTTCACTAGTATTATTGCTGCCCATTTCATTATTTGATTCGACTTTTCAAGTTTCATTATCCTCTTATTGAAGTAAAATTGCGGGAGAAGAGAGAACAGAGACCATGAATGAAGCAAGAAAAGCAGTACTGGTCCTGCACTCAATAAAGAAGTACCAGTACTGCTACTAGTACCTGATGGTAGGTGCCGAAAGAGCTGGAAGTGGGGAGTGGCCGGATGATGGACGTATCTGTCTCTCCGGTGGGCAAAGGAACGGCCGGGTTGCTGGTGATGAACTGTATCCCCCCGGCAGGGGCCACTGGCGAACGACTCGGCGCGCTTGCTGGAGCGATAGCAGTCCTCCACGGAAAAGCCGGCGACGAACGAAAGGTCCCTCCGGACTCTGGGGGAGGAGCAGAGGCCGGTGAGGGACCCACTACTTCCTCTGGCAGCTTCTGCTGGAGGACCCGAATGGCCCGCTTTTCCCCTCGCTGGCAGACTCCGGGACTGGTCCCGTTGCTGTAAGAGAAGTAGTAGTAGCCCGGGCACAATGGCTTCCACTGTGTCCAAGAACCATAACTACAATGCTCAGGGGAGGAGAGAGAGAGAGAGAGAGAGAGAGAGAGAGAGAGAGAGAGAGACTTACCATGAAAGAATTGGGGTGGTGGTTATCATGGAGGAGGGTTGCATGAAGGAAGTTGCAGAGGTCGAAAGCTCTCTTGCTGCGGAAGATGTGGAGGCCATAGAGACTTTTGTGCTTGAAAACTGCGAGATAGTACGGGAAGCAAGAGAGGAAAGTAGGTTTTTGTTCAATGAGGTCAGACACATGGAAGAGAAATAGCTTGACATGAAAGAAACTCTCTGTTAACACATTATGGAGGAAAAAGTGATGGAAAAGCTCAAAAGCTGAAGTATTTCATGTTGGAGTACTTACCGAGTGAATCACCAACATGGACGGATGGGTTGCTCCACTCTGCAAACGCATCAACCACAATGGTTTCAGCGTTCAAGTGTTGGATGATTGGAAAACAGAGGAAACAGAGGAAGAGAAGCATTGGTCTGGTCTCCATCTTATATCTAGCTCTTAAATGTTTACAGGATTAAGCCTCTGTTTCTGTGATCCTTTCTCACAAGAAGTTTGGAGGAGAGAAGTTTGAAAGAGATAATGGGATTTGATGTTTGGATTTTGGAATGTGGGAGGAAAAAGACAGGGAGAGTGCTGATGTATTAGAAGAACAGGAAAGAAGAAAAACCTGCAACATGCAACAGCTACTGCTGCTGCTGCTTTCGGCTTTTTCAGAACAAAGGGTCTCTGAGTGGAGGACAGGAATGATGAGTTGGGAGATGAGCCGCGGGAAAAAAAATGCAGCAGAGATTTTCAGACAGCTGCTAAAAAAATATTCAGTGGCTCTTGTGATGGTGAAGATAATTCTGATATGATTAGTTTGGTGATCATTACTGTGAAAGAATAATCCTCTCTTTTAGTGATAAAGGTTACAAGCGAATCAAATAAGTAAAAATTCGTTCTAATGATGCTCTTTAAAAAAGCAGTGAAAAAAAGATAGGAATCTCCTTTTCTCTCTTATTTAATTCTATCAAATGAACATACTTATATCTTTCTCCACAGCTGGAATGATGGTTTCAATAAGCTCAAATGGAAAGCAGAATCATTAGATATAAATGGTCACAGTATTATTGCTGCTTATGACCAACTCATATTATCAAATTACCTGTTTTCACTGCTAATAATTTAATCCATCTTATGTTTTGAACATTGCTTAATCTAGGTTTTAGATGTGACTTGTTCATGGTCTCAGTCCAAGACCAAACAGTATCAACTAAAGCAGTCACCAGTTCTAACCAGAACTTGGGCTGATTTACAATCCCAATTCAAAGTATAACTAGCACAAAACCCTCCCATTTTTTAAAAATGTTTACTTTCACATGATGTCAAGAACAATTACAAGCAAATATTCTGCCACAACCAGACTAGAACTTCATGCCAATTCACCTTCTAAAATACTCGTCATCTTCATCTCCTCTTGACTTACCCTTATTTGTTTACTTGATTTTTTGGCTAAGCTAGCCTCAGTCTTTTATGGTTTGGAGCCATCAATCTAAATTCTAAACGGGTTCGGATCGGCTGTGAACACTTACGTCAAATCAGGTGTGATTGCCTAGCTCACATCTGATCACAATTGATTGTGATTGGTTATGATGGAGTCAGCTCGGTGGCTGCACAGTATTGAACCCATTCACTTCGGCTGGTCGGCCAAATGGAGCTTGGCCGTGTGCCCGGATAACCATTGCTTACATGATGTTCATGTGAATGTAATAAGTAATGAAATAAGGGGCTGGAAGGATTCTATCAGACACTAGTTCCGCTGGTTCATCATCTACAAAGCTCCTACTAAAAGTGAGCATTGCTTTCAATTAATTAGCACTTAGTTTCTCTCTATCTATAGTTCTACTTAGGGAAAGAAGTCCAAGTGATATATTCCCTTTGTTTTAATTTTCTCTTGAACAATGGAGACTTCCACATGTTCATAGAATAAAAAACATATATCTTGTAAAGAGCCCCATTAATATGCACCAACGGGTTTGATCCGCTTGCTCATCCCTTGATCTATCGGTGTAAGCACCGGACACATATTTTTTTGTAAATGAAGATAGTGTTAGAAAGTGGGTTAAACATGGGCTAAGCCTATTTCATGAGAAGTCAATATAAATTGGATCGAATGTGCATTAGTTGAAGAGAATAAATAGTCTTACTTAGCCTAAAAGATGAAAATGAAGTTGGTACATATGACATAAGTTTTGTATTTCAAGTTAGGTCCTTCGGTTACCCCACTTTTGTGGGGGACAAACATGTTCGACTATGCATCTATATGGACTAACCCACGCAAGAGCTGCTACAGTAGTCTAGCTCGGTTCATATGCATGGTTGGGTTGGGTTAGGTTGGTCAACAAGATAATTATTTTTAGGACTAATTCTTTTGGTTTCTATTAACCCAAATTGGGTTCGGTTTTCACTTGTGTCCCTTAATAGGTGACGGTATCTATTTGAATGGGATGAGGTTTCTTCAATAGGATTTCTTTTTTGTTATATAAAACACTAAAAAAAGAAAAGATTTCTGCATCACCCTTAATTGAAATTTCCTATCATCTTTGTAAGAATGATTACACTAGTGTTATTCGCTGCATACACTGTGTGAATGTGCTTCTACAATATGTGGTAGATCCTCTTATCTTAGGAGACAGATGTCCAAGTGATCCTAAACACTATTAGGAAGGGCATAAGTTTGTCTTAAGGACAAAGTGTTCAACACTTGATTCGATCTTCAAGTTCTCAAGTTTCTATAAGTTTTCCTAATCGTAATTACTAAGGTACAAAAATAACAATATGAAGATAGAATTATCTATTTTTTTTCATACTTAACTGGTGTGACTTTAATAGAGGGTACCAATATGACTCCAATCATAATTCCTACTCCTATTAATGCTCTTGTTCAAGTGAAAGGGCGGAAAAACTAGAAAAATTTAGTAGTACAAATTTCAAGAGATGACAACAAAAATGATGTTTTATCTGACCACTTTGAATTTGGCTTGCTTCCTTTAAGAAAATGTTCATGTACTTATCGAGGAGAAGAAGGATAGTAAACAGGCTGTTGTTGTAGTCGATATAGAGAAACATGCAGATTTTATGTGCAAAATTTACATTTTCAAGGGGCTGGATAACAGTTGTATAATGTGTATAGTCTAATAAAGAGTGCAAAAGCACTCTGGGTATCCCTGGATAAGAAGTACAAAATAGAAGATGCCACCACAAAGAAATTTGCTGTAGGTAAATTCTTAAACTTCAAGATGACAGATTCTAAGACTCATAAATCAAGTCCAAGAACTCCAAGTAATCATGTATGATATACATGCAGAAGGGATGACTTTAAGCGAATCTTTTTATGTTACTACTATTATTAAAAAATTACCACCATCTTGGTAGGATTTAAAGAATTAATTAAAGCATAAGCACACAGAGATAAACATGGAAGACTTGATTGTAAAGTTACGGATTAAAGAAGACAACTGTGTTTCTGAAAAGAAAACTAGGAGTTATGGTATGAAGGCCAAAGTGAATGTTGTAGAACAAGAGCAAAAAAATAACAACTACAATAACAAGAAGAGGAAAAATCTTGGAGGTCAATCAAATAATGGCTCCACCAAAGCTAAGTTCAAAGGCAAGTGGTATGTGTGTGACAAGGAAGGCCATGAGGCTAAAGAATGTTGCAAGCAGAAGAAACAAGAGGATTTCAAGAAGAAAAATACACAAACCAATATAAATGAAGTGGAGAATCTCTCTAACAACGTGAATGACATCAGCCTTACAATTGTAATTTTTGTAGTGAACATGGTCACTAATGCAAGAGAATGGTAGGTGGACACTACAGCTACTCATCATGTCTGCTCGAATAGAAAAATGTTCTTCACTTATCAACCGGTGGAAAATGGTGAATAATTTTTTATGGCAATTCTTCTACCGTTAATGTTGAAGGTACCAAAAAGGTGGTACTTAAGATGACTTTGGGCAAAGAACTTACACTGAATAATCTGATGTATATGCTAGAAGTTAGAAAGAATTTAGTGTCAAGATCATTGATGAGCAAGAATGAGTTCAAATTAGTATTTGAATCGGTCAAGTTTGTATTGACTAAAAGTGAAATGTAGGTGGGAAAATGGTATTTCAATGAGGAGCATTTCAAGCTCAATGTATTAACTGTTGTACCTGTTGCCAATATTAAGAATGTTAGTACTTATTTTTTTTATATGATTGAATCATGTGATGTGTAGAAGGTAGATTAGGACTTGTTAATTATAACGTTATGCATAGATTGATTAATATGGAATATTTGCATAAATTTAATATAGACTTTAATTATAAATGTGAGATTTATGTGGAATCAAAATTGAGAAGGAGATTATTCCAAAGCATTGAGAGAAATACTGAACCTCTTGAGTTAATTCAAAGCAATGTTTGTGAATTTAAACTTATTCAAACAATAGAAGGTAAAAAGTACTTTGTTACTTTTATTGATAATTGAACTCGATATTGTTATGTGTACTTACTAAGAATTAAAGATGAGGTTATAGATATGTTTGCTCTATACAAAACAGAGGTTGAGAATCAAATTAACAAGAAAATTAAAGTTCTAATGAGTGACAGAGGTTAGGAATATGAATCACCTTTTGGTGAATTCTGTTCATAACATGATATTATACACCAAATTATAGCACTCTATTCACTTCAGCAAAATGAAGTTGTTGAATGGGAAAATAAAACTTTAAAAGAGATGATGAATTCCATGTTAATAATTTATGGATTACCCTATAATATGAGGGGGGAACTTTGTTTTTTATAAATTATATTTTCAACAAAATACCTCATAAGAAAACTTTAAAAACATCATATGAATTATGAAAAGGTCAGAAGCCTTCCTACAAATTCTTAAAGATATAAGGGTACTTGGCTAAGGTGGCAGTCCCTATTTTAAAGAGGATAAAGATAGGATAAAAAACTATTGATTGTATATTTATTGATTATGCAAATAATAGTAGTGCATATCACTTTTTTGTTTTTAAATTGGAGATTCTTGATATAAATGTCAATACTATAATTGACTCTAAGAATGTTTTATTTTTTAAAAATATTTTTTCATATAATTCTACACAAGAGGGAAGTTCTCTAAAAGGAACATTGAATATTGCACAGGACAATAGTAATCAAGAGGGAAAAACTAATGAACCTAGATGCAGCAAATGTGCTAAAACATAAAAAGACCTTTGGTCCAAATTTTCTAACTTATTTGTTAGAAAATGAACTTAAAAGCTTTAAGGAAGTCAAAACCTCTCCTTAAGCATCATATTGGAAAGTGGTTGTAAATAGTGAAATTGAATCCATAATACAAAATCATACTTGAGAGCTAATGAATCTTTCACCAAGAAGTAAACCTCTAGGATATAAGTGGATATTCAAAAGGAAGATGGAGACAGATGGATTAATTAAAAAATATAAAACTAGACTTGTCATCAAAGGATATAAACAAATGGAAGGTCAAGATTACTTTAATATATATTTACCGGTCATAAGGATAACTTCTATTAGGATGTTAATCGCTACTGATGCTTTATATAATCTTGAGATACATCAAATAAATATAAAAACTGCATTTTTGAATGTTGACTTGAATGAGGAAATATATTTGCAACAACTTGAAGGGTTTGTTTTACCAAGTCAAGAAAACAAAGTATGTAAGCATGTAAAATCCCTCTAGGGGTTGCAACAAGCACCCAAGCAGTGACTTGGAAAATTTGACAAAATGATGAATCAAGTGAGTTCAAAATCAATGAATATGACAAATGTGTTTATATCAAAGACTTAATAAGTATGTCATTATATGCTTATATGTAGATGATATGCTCATTATTGGTAACAATGATGAAATCATTAAAGCTACAAAGAAGATGTTAAATAATCATTTTGACTTAAAAGATATGGGTGTTGCAGATGTTATACTAGGGATACAAATTACTATAACATCTGAAGAACATGCATTGTCTCAATCTCATTACATTAATAAATTTAATAAGAATGATAATCGTCAATTGAGAACACTTGTGGATGTAACATTGCACTTAAATAAAAACTTCAATGAGAGTATATCACAATTATAATATTTTTAAATTATTGATAGTCTCAATTACATAATAAATTGTATGAGATCAACTTGGTAAATAAATTTAGTAGATATAATTCCAACCTAGGGTTATACCACTGGAAGGATGTAGTCATAGTTCTTATATATCTAAGATATACCTTGAACTATGGATTGTAATATATATAGTATCCAATACTATTTGAGAGGTACTGTGATGTAAAGTAAACATCTGATACAAAAAACTGAAATTCCACAAGTGGGTATGTCTTTACTCTTGAAGGTTCAGTTATGTCTTAAAAATTCTCTAAACAAATGTGCATAGCAAGATCTAAGATGGAATTTGAATTTATTATACTTGATAAAGAAGGTGAAGAATCATAATGACAACCCAACTTAGTTGACTAGAGATCCCAAAGTCTAGGTTTAAAGGGATAACCGAATTATTGGGGATTTAAGGGGAATCACTATTTAGATAACATCTCGCCCCCATTCCTATGATGAGATAATGATGCTAACAGTATAAATTAGGATAAACTTTGCTTTTAATAGTTCTTATAGCTTGAATTAATTCAAGTAGGGTACGAGAAAATATTTTTAATAAGAATTACCTATATGAGTGTGAAGAGGTCGCTTATATGAAGATTGCAATGCTAAATCTTCTAGAGCACTCACAAAAAATTAGGTATGTTCATGGCTGAAATGAACACAACCATGAGAACCACAATGTGTCTGGGAAGTGACTGTGTGAATTATATTGTCTTAGTTTACACAAATGGGCTGAATAGTTTAAGACATTATATTTATTAATTAGCTAGTAGACCCGATAATTTTTACAAGGGAAGGTTCAAAGCCAAAAGTTAACCTTTCCCTGTACAAGAACTCTTTAATATTTTGCTCTCATGTTTTTATCTGTATTGTTTTGCATA
The DNA here is from genome assembly GCA_035235625.1 of Saururus chinensis. Classification (NCBI taxonomy): domain Eukaryota; kingdom Viridiplantae; phylum Streptophyta; class Magnoliopsida; order Piperales; family Saururaceae; genus Saururus; species Saururus chinensis. Next base: position 29,114,495 of record CP141141.1, read on the forward strand.
GTTATCCATTCAATTATCATTTATGTGGGGATTATTAAAAAGTGGGTTAAACATGGGCTATGCCCATTTTATGAGAAGGCTATGTAAATAGGCTTATTGGGTATTGAGAGCCGAAACCCACTTTTATGTGAATGAGAATCCTACAGGTGAATTGGTTGAAGAGAATAAATAGTCTCACATCGCCTGAAAGATAAAAATAGAGTTGGTATATAAGACATAAGGTCTATCTTTTAAGTTAGGCCCTTTGGCCATCCCACTTTTGTAGGAGACATACATGTTAGATCTATGGACCTTTGTGGACTACATGTATGCCACCACTATCTGTTCGGTTGGTTCAGTTTGGTTTGCATGGCCAACTAAGTCGGATTAGGTCAACAAGATAATTATTATTGAGACTAATTCTTTTGGTTTTTTCTTAACCCAAATTGGGATTAATTTTGCTTGTGTCTCTTAATGGGCGGATGCGTCCGTTTGAATGAGACAAAGTTTATTCAAACAAGATTTCTTCTATGTTCTATAAAGTGCTAAAAAAGAAAATATTTTAGCATCATCCTTAATTGGATTTTCTTGCCATCTTTTTGAGAGTGATTACATTACTGGTTCGCTGTGTACACTATGTGAAGTGTGTTGTAGATCATGTTATTTAGGGATACAGAGATCTAGATGATCCTAAGCACTATTAGGGAAGGTGTAAATTAAATATGTCATAAAGATAAAGCGTTTAACATTTGATTCGATCTTCAAGTTCTCACCTTTGGTAAATTTTTCTAATTCCATTTACTAAGGTACGGAAATAACATATAGTCCTACAATTTGGCAAAGGATATGAATCATCAAGCTCAAATCAAAAGTTCCATCAACCAACAAACAATAATTACTCTATCATATTTAACATGTTATAGATTCAGCTGAGTTTGGCTTCTGCATCAAGAGGGACTGGTGCAATCCCCGGATTACTGAGTATGGTAGCAAGATCATCCCCCTGACCTTCCACATAAGCCTTGAGAAATGCAACCACCAGCCCCCCAACACAGCTCCTCATGGGTCCTCTTGATTTGCCATTCTTGCACAAGCAGTTAGCTATCTTCCCCATCAGATCCTTTAGGTCATCATCCAACATGTCCATGTGACCGTACTCATTGGCTACAAAATGGTAGCATGTTGCCAATGATTTGTCATAGAATTGAACATGGTTCAGGCCCAATGGGGCACAAGGGGGGGACATACAGTTCTTCGCATCCTCACCCAACTCAGTGCCAATCACTAGTTTCGGAACTGTGATGTCAAATGGTTGAGAATTGTTGGTGATAATATAGGGAGGGATCTCCATGTTGTAGGGTATTCCAGGGAGTTGGAATCCGGCCACTGGGTCAATGCCAATTAGGGCAGAGAACTGGACCGATAGGGCACCACCTTGGCCTAGCAGGAGGCAGAAGGCAGTTTTTCCACCCCGGCTGTGGCCGGCAAGAGCGAGCTTGTCAAGGTTGGGCCGAACAAATGTGGGCAGCGTGGACTGGAGGCCTGTGGCTAGCCAGTTTGCAACCTGTGCTGCAGCTTGGATCTCACTGGACACACATGGGTATATGATCTGATAGCAATATATAGGGAGAGATCAGGAACATTTTATATAAGAATTTTACAATCAAATGGTATTGCAAATTTGGTTGGGATTTCTGGCTTGATTTAGATGCTCAGTGGTGGATAGCAATGTGTTATAGCATTTGAAGGCCCCAAATGGAGATTCATAAGAAATCAGGTAGCCTTAGTCCCTAATTAAGAATCTCAGATTCTCAGAAATGGTCAGTTGTGAGAAACAATTTGCCAGTTAAAACTCGATTCGCACTTATAAATACATGAACCATGGCGATGAAACTACTGGCCTGAATATGTTCACCGTGTGTAACATGCATGTTTCATTCATTGTAAAACAAGAACTGCCCAAGCCTAGTGAATATAATTAGGGTGTCGATGACCTACACTACTTTCTATCCAACAAAACTTTACACTAGGTTATGATTGAATAGGTCTCACATGGTAATAGAAAGACCCACTTTTCTCAATCTAATCAAAACTTGGTGTAAAGTCATGTAGGAAAGAAAGTCGTGTACCTAAATCATTATCCATACAATAATCTTCATTCTTTCACTTGGTTGATTGTACTTTCATTGCTCAAACTTGTCCTAGAATTTAAAAAGAACCACAACTCGAATCAAATTTATAATAAGAGGGATCTATACATGTTCATGTCAATGCAGCATAAGCAACACATCTTCAGCCTTTTTCTCGCTTATTGCTGTTCACCAGTCAAATCTATGACATGTTAAAAAATTGATATAATAATAAATTATCAAGACCTGAAACCGTGCGACAAGAGCGAAAAAGGCCGAGGATGTGTAAGTTTGCTGCATTGAACTGAAAATGTGTAAACCCCCCTTAAAATAAATCTTTATGGCTGATATTTCCCAATTCTCCCCATTGTTTAGACATACTACATTCAGGTTTTGATTTACACTTGAATGTGAATGTGATTGCTAAAGGAAACTATGTATGGAATTTGAGAAAGAAGGGAAGGCAAAAATGAAAGCCAAAAGAAGAAAGAAGAGGAAAACCAACCTGGGGAGCCACCACTACATAGCCATAGGAAGAAATGTGCTTGATGAGCTCTTTGTAGAAATTGTGGCTGATGCAGAAGCCATGAAGGAAGAGAACCACGCCGTACTCCCCTTTCTCGTTTGGATAGCCAATTAGCACTGGCTTCGGAGGGGAAGAAGCATCTGATTGCTCTACATTCTTCGTTTGGGCCTGCAGCTTCCCCATACCAAACAAACTTGCCATCTCTCTCTCTCTACTTTTCTTATTTCTTGTTCAGAATTCTGGGTTGTGAACCTTCTTATAGGATTTCCTCACATGTAGGGATGAAATTATTAGCCGAGCAAAGCTTGAGTTTTTTTTTACTGAAGTCCATCTTGGAACTGTTACAATCTACAGTAAAACTGTCTAGAAAAGGTGTAATTCATGCTGGCTCATATAAACTAAGCTTGTTTGGAATGTAGAACAGAGTTTTTTTGTTACTATATATCAAAAACTTATTTTCCCATTCTCTTATGTTCACCATTTAATAAAAATTATTATTTTTTTAAATGTAACTACTAATATAGTACGGAGAGAGTATTATATATCTTTTACTAGAATTTTTATTCTAAAGTTCTAAATGAAACTAGACATAGTGAAAAAAGGCTACATTCTGCCAAGACAGCTAAAATAGCTGGCCAACTTGTCATATGTTTTGGGAGATGTGGACCATGTGATTCACGTTATCTTAAAGTCCCATGTATCATTACTGTCTTGTAGTATAGCTTTCAGTTTTGTCATATATCGAATAGAATGAAACAACTGAGATCAATTCTGAATGATTTGAGGAATGAGGACCACATTTCCATACGCATGCTACTCTCCTTGAAAGACTACAATTCCATCACAGCTTCTCCAGGATTAGCTAGATACTCCCTTGCCTGTAATAAGTGTCTTGGATTAAAAAATAAAAATAAAATAGTTCATTTAGTTTTCTAATCCAGACACTTAATATGAGAAGGAGAGAGTATTATGATGGAATTCATGAGTATCCATCAAGAGCTACTTCATTGAAGATCAAGAGGAAAGAGAGCTGAGCCTACATCATGGCCGCCATACTTTTCTTCCAAAGGTTTCATGTTTAACGTGGGTTATGGGCAAATGATTGGGATGCTTCTAACTTAAGCTTTTTGGACAATTGGTTAACTAACAACTAACAAGGTATCAGAAGGATCATTTAATTCCTTCTGGCGTTTCCCATTCTCTTGGCTACAAGGTTCATTCCTTCTTCCCTCAAACAGAGTTTGGTACCATGTTGAGGCTTGTAAGAAATCTCTATTGGGTATCTTCTGGTGGACTTCACATAGTTCCTTACATATACAGGTTTCCCCTCCCTCCGTCATGCTCTTTTTAACTTTAGAAAACGGTCTAGCACTTTTGTATATTGTATTTTAGGGAGGTGGGAGAGAGAGTGATTTTTAGATGGTGATAAAGGCAGAAAGAGAATTTTGTCAAGGAAGCTCCATCAATCTTTTTCATGGTTTCTGGCTTTTTGGGCCACCTCATGTGCCAACCTTTTCTTTTTTAATTTATATTTATTATTTGAATACCCCATCTGCCAACCTGCCTTGTAGAAGCTTCAAATAATTCCAATAGTTTCTTTATTGAGTCTTAATGGTAATCTAGGTTTTAATTTCTCTAGTTATTTTATTTATTTGAGTCTGAGCTCACATGCAATTAAGTTGAGGCATTATGTGCCTTAGAATTTTGATCAGACGGTGCACATTATTCACGGGGTAGGCGGGTTTGAATCACCTCCTTGCCCATTCTCTTAACATGCATGCACCATCAAATTGAGATTTGACAGCTCACGATGCCCAGGCTCATGTAGTCACACATGAGCTGGGCTCATTTTTACTTTTGCTCATTATATATATGTGAGCAATAAGGGAAACATGAAGGTAAGGGGAAATAAAGCAAGACACTAGCATATCACTAAATCAACATTACAAAGTTAAGCTAGCTCAACGCGGCTCTAACTCAACTATATGGAAGCTCAAATTTTGTCTCAATGAGCTGTGGTCAATCTTTGCTCATTTTAATTGGCTTAGATTAACTTAATCTAATTTTTCCTTTTGATTTGACTTAATTATATACATACATATATGAGAAGGGAAACTCTCACGTCAACCTCAGAGAGAGTTTACCAGGTTAATTTCTCTTAGGGCAATTTTTAGTAGGGCCTACCATAGAAAGCGGTATGAGATTTGTTTTTTCTCTTAGGCAGTGTTCAATAGAAAACCCGTAGATATGGTCCTTGCGAAGTTAGGACCCTTTTGGATGAATAAAATCCAATTATCAATGTTGGCCAAAATTAAAATTTGATCAGGTTAAATAGATGTGCCTCACATATTGGAATGACCCGAAACTTGTTAAACCCCATCATCAAAGTGGATCCTCAAATCCCAATAGACCCTACACCTATTTTACAACTTTAGATTCTCAAATTGAAAAAATTACTTTCAACCATTGATTCAAAGGTGAAATTAAAATGCCTTGTTGAAGAGGTCCCAAATATCAAAATAGACTCAAAAGTTAGGGGCCCTTATTTTTTATGATGATTTTTTATTCTTGTAAATCCCACCCTATACAAATATTGGGAGGCCCCACATTTTAAAATTCAACATGAGAAACTTTTTTCTCATGTTGACCTAAGCTTACCTTTTCCATACATATATACATAGAGAGTACAAAAAATACATGTAAAAAGGTAAATTCAGCTCAACCTGAGAAAAGGGGTTTCACTAGTTGATTCTCTAAAAGTGAGCCTTGCCAATACTTTTAGAGGGTGGGGACAAGGAGAAATGAAAGAACATTGTCAAAATAGGGGTCCCTCTTCATTGCGGCATTTCAATCTCACATTCTAATCAATGATTGAGATTGTAATTTTTAATTTTGTTATTGATAAACGTGGATTATATCAGTTTATACTCCTTTTACCTTATTTTCTAGCATAGGATTAAGTTAATTTAGGGTTAGTTATAGTTTATTAGTGTTATGATAGAAATTAGAAGTTTTAATTAATTAATTATTAAATTACTTTAATTTATTTAGTTAGTCATGTATTTGAATCAATCCAAATTTTTACTATTGCTACAAGTCTAAAATGTAATTTTTTTATGTTTTATAGGTAAAAAACACTTCTCGAGACACTTGGACAATGTGTAGAACAATTCATAATACTTTTAACATTCTTACAAGTAATTTAGATAATTTTTTAGAGTCACAAGTACATTGAAAAATGATATGGATGCGAACAAAAGAGCTTGATGAATAGAGCAAAAAATTGAACTTAAAATTAGAATGTCCAATTAGTAGATTTCATCTTCCCAAACAAAAAATCTGGATACAAAGTTGGACAAATTTGTCCATATTGCAGAAATGTGAAGTAGTTAGAAAATCGATGAAATTGTCCACCAATTGGATTCAATCACATAAATAAAATCGGGCTTTTTGTTCCTAAATAAAAAATGAAGGAGAGGGTAGTTTCAAAATTTCTTTTTAGTACCACAGAAGGTTGGAGTTTAAAGTTCATAGTGATGGGAAGAAATAAATCTACCATTAATGAAGATTCAACGCAGTAATTTTGGTGGAGAAAGCTCGAAATTGCAATTAATCAAAACCCAATGGGTACTAGATGGTTTTTAGGATGATTTTGGGTTTGTGGAGTTCTAAAGCTTCCATTGTCATTGCGAATCAAAGAATTGCGTTAACTTGTAGGAGCCCATTGAGGAGAAGAGGTGATGGAGTTCGGAGTTGCTGCAAACAGTCCAATTGAGAACCAAGCAGAGGAAGCCAACAAGCACTGTAAGTTTAAAACAGAGAGGATTCCTTGTTGATTGGCTAATGAAAAGTTGGCTAAAGGTAGATTCAATTAATTAAGATACATTCAACTGGGAAACAAAGACTTGTAAAGTGAGGACTCTTTCTCGATTGGATTAACAATTGGAACCGGAGAGAGTTTTAAATTAGAAGGATTAGAAGCTGATAGTCATGATGAGATGAGGCAGAGAACTATAGTTCAAAATGATTAAGTGCGGAAGTTTAAAATAGATAACTCTTTCTAATTGGCCAGGAAGGAACATAGCAATCCAAACCAATGTCCAAGTAGAGAATTCACGTCTAAAATGGGGGAAACATGATCGTTTATAATTAAACCCTTTGCAAGTGTACAAGGTAATTGTACTAGGATGAGTATTTAAGGGTTGTCAAACCTCAGGGACGGATGAATAATTATTAAATATAAAAAAGAATTTGCTGATTAAAAACTAAAAACAACTTAAACTTAAATTAAGTAAAAGAAAAGAATCAACAAGGTAAAGATTAATGTGATAGAATTTACTTAAGAAATCGAATCCACTATAGAACCATAACAATTTCTTAACTTTTAATCTAAATCTAGTGTGAATATGAGCAAGTATTCTCAGCTACAAGCTAGAATTACTTCAGAAAGAATCATTAATTAATTTCCATGACATGAACTATCTTCGACAATAGCATGAATCATCTACACTAAATAGCTATAGGCATGACCCGTCTAATCTTAGTATAACTCATCCAAGTCCTTAATTATTTGAACATTAAAACTATTGCATGACCATCTCATCTAAATCACAGAAATTAGAATTGATGCAAATATAAAAACCACATCAATCTATCATTTACAAGACAATAAATCAACATAGATTTGAATAAACATGAAAATCTCTTCCATTAAAAAGGAAATCCTTATCATACAATTGTCATAATTCACAACTAAGATCTAAATTGAAAAGAAAAGAAACTAAAACTTATCTATAGCTTCATCAACTCCTAAGTAAAAGAAAAGTCTAGCCTTCCATAGTAGAAGAAAACACTTGAATCTCCATTGAAAGCTTTGAGTTTTTCTCCATCTTCTTCTTCCTTATTCTCTTCAGAAAATATACTTACTAACCTTCAATTTCAAGCCAAATATGTCTTTATATAGGCCTAAGAACCGTAGGAAAGAGTTGTATATGAAAAGGGCTCAAAATTGGGTAAAATAAGGAAATTGCGCGTTGTGCCGTTCGAACGCCCTGCATGTCCGTTCAAAGTCCTATACTGCATTTTTCATCAAAATCACGTTATCCCGTTCGAACGCCATACATGCCCATTCGAACGGCTACACTGTTTTTGCAATCTGGACAGTTTTTCTGGACAGTCCATTTTTTGTTCATTAAGCTCTTTCTTTTATGTCCATATTAATTTCCAACTTGTTTATAACTCCGAAAAGTTGTCCAAATCACTTTAAAAAATGTCAAGACTATTCTAAATTATTCCAAACAACGTCCAAGTTCTTCGATAAGCGCATTTTACCTACAAAGCATAAAATATTACATTTTAAACATGTAGAATATAACTAAAATTTCAACTTGATTCAAATACATTCTAAAACTACTAATAACTCTCAAGATTAATTAATAATCAAACTAAAATATTAATATCTATCTTAATCTAAATAAACCATAACTAACTCTAAATTAACCTAATCTATACTAGCAAATAAGGTAAAAAAGGCATATAAAATAGATATATATATATATATATATATATATATATATATATATATATATATATATATATATATATATATATATATATATATATATATATATATATATATATATATATATATATATATATATATATATTTGGTACTTATCAAAACAGAGCAGAAATTCAGAGACTAGAGAAAATAATTGTCGAGAGAGAGATGGTAGCACTGGCTGGAGGAAGAAGAAGTCATTATATTAGAGGACTATTCATGGGTTACTGTAGCAGCCGCAAATAATTCAATGTACTATTATTCTCTCCATAACCATGAGGTTCTAAACTTACTTAACTAAGGCTGAGATGAAATACTAACGAAGCATGTATTAAACTAATGTTTTAATTTCTAATGAGTGGATTAATTTCTTTTTAATTCTACCTCGTGAGTTTTCTTTTAATTATTTTGTCAAGCACATTAAGATTATCATTACGTGTGAATCATAACCTATGCGTACGTGCATAAAGAATTGATATTTGATTACTCGTGCTCTCTACATGTGTGTAACTCTTAGACAATCGATGAAAAGTTGAGGTTTCCTTTGCTATTACATGGATTTGGATTAGGGTTGATGATGCATATGGATTTACTATGGATTTGATGCCTTGGTAAAATCTTCCATACTAATTTCTTTGAAGTTTTTAGTTTTGCCTCTTTAGATTCTTAACCAAGAATTCTTTGAAATCTGATTTTGATAACCTAGAAGTGATGATTAGTGATTTTAGTTTTTTACAATTTTCCCTAAGATTGGCATTTTTCGTGGGATTAACCTCAGATTCATCGAGCACTTTATTACTTTACTTCCTACACTTGGATAACACTTTTCAAGTTGTAGCAACTACCTAGAGGTGTAATATAGGGTTGGGACCAATTCAGATTTGAAGATCCCTTCTGATGATGGGGGTCTACGAATTATGAGATCATTCCTATATGTAGGGCTTATCCATTAATCCTCATCAAATTTGTTCTATTGATTTAAGGGTAAAAACTTGACTAACGTTGATGAGTAGATCCCACTCACTGAAATAAGCCTAATGTCAAAAGGACCTTACCTTCATGATTTGTTAATCTTACTCACCCCCCTTGGTCCCATACCTTCTTTTGATGTACAAATTGGTCCCTCTAAAAAATTAACCCGAGAAACTCTCTCTTAGGTTGACCTGATAGTATTGCCTCTCAAAAATTATACATATACACATACCATACTAAGGTAACTTTTGTTGATATTGCTATATAAATTTATTTTAAAATAAAAAATAAAAAAATAGCACGAGTTCAGTTCAAGCTCATATCCATAAAGCTTTGCTCAACATAATGGCCTAGGGCATTTGACACACTTGTGAGCGTGTGAAGATATCTTTTTTTTTTGTAATGGAGTTTGTAAAGATTCAATGAAAAGAAGACAAGCCTTGTCTACATTGTCGTCAATAGGCACATTGTTTGATAGGGAAGACAATTATAGATACCTCAAGCCTTATAAACTATGTTACTTTAACTTGAAGTTGGACTCATTCCCCTCTGTGGGTGCTCTACATTTAACTCAAAAGTCCTCAATTCGTAGAGAACATTGCTTAAGGATTCAAGAGGTCAAATGGGTGAAGCCACAAATTCTAAGTAACACATGGCATCCACTAGGTCACACTCATGGAGTTTGGATAGTATAATACACCCAATGAATCTGTCTAACAAAGCCCTCCAGCTGGGTTTTGATTGGATGAAACATATAAGCCTAAGTCAGCCCACATTTTCTATCCAACCAAAACGAGTTGGAGGGTTTTGTTGGGTGATTATCATTTTCCATGGAGTTACAAGGTAATTTTCATCTTTTTTTTTGCTTTAGCTACAAGGTAGAAATTGGGTGGGTAATTATGGAGGATATGAAATTAATATTCCTCACATATAACAAGAAACTCACCTTCCTTACCTAATTATTAACAAAATCAACCTAAACAACTCTTATTTTACTGCCACCATCCAATATTTGTGTTCAAAACCAGTGTTGCGGACAACCATCATTGTTGCTCTTGATTCTTAGCCACAGGAATTGATGTATGTGCCAACAACAATTTAGATTGTTATCATTGTTACTAACCCCATCCCATTTATGATGTAATTTTGGACTTATAGAAACTTATAGAATAAGAACTGCTGCAGATCAAGGCAAGTGTTTAACACTGTCTTTGAGATAGAATTATGTCTTCCCTCTGTGCTGAAGATCACTTGGACATTTACCTCCTACGATACGATGATCTTCCAAAAGTAGGAGCACTCCAACCTATGTGTGTCTGACAAACTAGAGATTTGTGTTCTTACTCTCACGCAGACACATAAACAAGAAAAATCCATACAAATTTATTGACCTTGAAAAGATTATTATTATTATATTAAGAACATTCCATTGAGGAAAAACCATCTCCAAACGAACATGTTTGTCCAAAATGGACATAAACAATTACAAAAAATTGGACCCAAAATGGATTAATAAAACAAAATGAATTTGTCCCCAAAGCTATTTTCTAATGACCCAACCCAAAATGATGTTGCTGGTTGCATGTGTGTGGACTCGATCGGGTTGGGTGGTTTGGACCAACCCAAACCCACATGGGTTCATGGGTGTGCAAGATCTTTCTCCACATAAAATCCCCATAAAAGTGGAGTGCCCCTTGGCGCTTGAATATAAGGCCAATCTAAGTCATTATATACTCATCCAAGTTCCATCTTATTTCTCACGTCATACTATTTCTTTCTTCAACCAACTCACATAAAGACAATTCCTCATTCACTTGAAAGTGGGCATGGGCTCAAACCCAGCAAGCCCAATAAATCAATCAGGCATCACATAAGTTGGATTTAGCCTACTTGCTAATCCATTTTCTTACAATCCAATGCAATGCCAATACAGGCAATCAAGTGAGCAAAATATTTGAAAGATCTTGCATGGTAGATAGATAGCTTTTGACTTTGAACCTTCCCTTGTGAAAGACTAACATGCCTACCGAATAATTAGTGATCTTGATGTCTTGCACTCTTCAACCATTTATGTAAACCAAGACAATAAAATTTATATAGTTGCTTTTCAGACACATTGTGGTTCTCTTGATTGTGTTCATTTCACCTCTAAATAACCCTATTTTTCATGAGTGCTATAGAGTATTTAACCTTATAACCCTCATAGAAAGGGCATCTTCACATTCATATAGGTGATTCTTATTAGGAGTATCTTGCTTTCCCCACTTTAACTTATTCAAGCTATAAGAGCCATAAAAAACATAGATCATTCTAATTCACACTATAGATATGACTATTTTATCATAGGAGTGGGTAGGTGATATTATTTCGGTAGTGAACTATAATGCCCCGGAATTTTAATATTTTGAAATTTTGAACATTTGGGCCCATATGTGAGTTTTAGGGCCCAATAGTCATTTTTCTTAAAATTGTAATATTTTGCGCACAATTCGTTCAAAGGATCCTTAAGGTTGCTTGAAGGGATCTAAGAGATGAACATATTGAGCCCAAGAACGCATAAATCAAACACTAGGATCATAGGCTATGACCTCAAGAAGCATGTCATTGGTGGGGTCCACTTTAATTTCATGAAATAAGGTACTCTTGTGTTGTTTTTGTTTTGAGGGGCTCGTCAATACTAGTGCAATAGTACCAAGAACACGTGATTATGAGTTCGAGGTAACAAATTACGTCCATTTGAAGTTTTAAATTTTGTTTTAAAATAAAAAATAATTGCGTCAACACTGCGACGCCATTGGCTTCAGCAGCGCTGCTGCTGCAGGCCATGGTCTAGCCTGCAGTAGTAGGCCATGACGGCATGGCCTGCGCAATAGCAGCACATGGCTTGCTCGTGTCAGCACTAACGCAAGCGCTGTGCTGATGCACAACGACTTTCTAGCCATTGGATGCACGTCGTGGTGAAGTGCTATAAAAGGGGATGGGGGAGATGGCTTTCCTTCACACCATTTATCCTTTCCTCTCTTAATTTCCACCTGTAAGAAAACCTTTAGCCTCTTATTTCTAATCCATTTCTCGTGTGATTCTCTCCGTTCAAAAACTGATCCTGGCTAATTTGAGGGTGCTCTACATTGTAAAGGGGTCCATTTTTTGAGTTAGCTAATCTAAAAGGAGGGGAGGGACCTTGGTTATGGGGAGGTTTTGTCCGAAATTTTTGGCTAGAAGGAGGAAACGTCTTTGTTTAAGGGGAACTTTGTCCACCACTTCAGGTTCGGAAGGAGAATTTGTCCGAGGGCAAGGGAAGACTCTGTTCGCCACTTCTGAGACTGAAAGGAGATTCTGTCCCAACATAAGTGGAGGTTCCGCCCATCAATCTTAAACTCGGGAACAAGATAAGGTTCCAATCGCCAGCCGTGACTGCGATCAAATTCAAGAATGAATAGTAGGTGGCCTTAACTTCTAATTTTGTGCTATGACTAGATCACATACTTGTGTAACTCTTTCATAGTATAAATAAATAATTATTTTTGAAAAGGGTATCATTAGGGGTCGGACAATGCAAAAACAATAGCGTCTTGTACACCTTTTAGTTGGATTTCATCATGGTACAAACTTTAAAATATTATTATTATTATTTGAATGACATTTAGAAATGATTTTTATCAAATTTGAAAGGTAGATATTTGGTATAAAACCCAAAAACTATCATCGGTTTTAAAGGGTAGCTATTTGGTATAAAGTCCAAAAGTTGTACGAGTTATGACTCCCAAGTACTGCCTATTAAGGCATATGATGCGCTCATGAAATGAGATATCATGAACAAATATCTTTCATTGTGATCTCATTGCCCCACGAGCACGAGTGTATATCGCTTTGGTATCGGTGACATTCTGTGAACGATAATTTATCCGACATTGAACTATTTATCGGATTATGTGAATAATGATTTATCCGACTTTGACAGATTTATCAGATTCTTGTTATGAACGATTTATCCGATTTTATCAAATTATGTGAAAGGCTAGTTTATTCGACTTTTTTATAAAGGAAAAACATTCGAATTCTATTTAAGTTGGAAGGATATGTTTAGTTATTTTAAGTCGACTTTAGAGTATTAATTATATGAATTATTAAAATAATATTTTTATTTATCTTTTATTATATTTTATGTCATAACATGTTAATAGAATTTAATCCCATCTACTGAGTATAATTATACTCACCCACCCCTAGACGTTGCAGGTATGAGCGCAAAAGATGATGTTAATGAAGATAGCCCATAGAACTTAAAAAAAATCTACACTTTGTATTTATTTTGTCATGTTTTAATTATATATGTTGCACTAGTTTGATTTTTGTCAAGGCACATCGAACCTTGTTTTGTATATTTTGTAATTATGTCAATTAATGAAAAGTTACTCTTATGTACATTGTTGATCTTGGCCCCTTTTAATTATGAATTGTCGGAATTCCGACATTTAAGATATAGTCAGGGATCTACAAGTGGTATCAAAAGTTGAGGTTCCACTGTCTACAAATGAGTAACTAAGTCTTTTAGGCTAAATAAATTATCGTAAGCATTTTTTTTCCTTATGATTACTTGAGCTATTTTATTTTATTGTATTGTTACATCGATAAATTTGGTAGTTATCTTTTATTTAAATAGATACACATATTTGATTGGGGATGTTTTGATTTTAAAATCTTTTTATTTTTAATTATTTAGATTAAGTTTGAAAGTATAAATATTTTATTTGAAAACCATGTTTAGATGTTTCCTACTAGTGAGGAAGATGTACTACCATCCGATAGCTCCACCCCAGTTGATACCACATCTCATGGCATTTTAAAAACCGAGGATTCTACTTCAATTTTTCTTGACCTAATGATACAAAAGATGACTGAGTAGCTCCAAGCACAAGGCTATCAAGTGTGTTAGTCCAAAAAAGAAGGAGAAAGCAACCCAAGCGAAAGGACAACTTGCTAGAACGATTTAAGAAGATTGCACCATCTTTCATAGTCGAAGATAGCCTCAAAGCCGCGAAAAAATGGACGTTTGAAGTGGAATGAATTTTCAAGGTAACGAGAAGCAGCTTTTTGGTGGCCTACCACGGAGAGGAACTTCTTTCCAAACAGTGATAACATCAAGTGGGAAGATTTCCAAGAAGTTCTGTATGATAAGTTCTTTCCACCTCATTTCCAAGAGAAGAAGGCAAATTCTAGACCGATATTCAGCAAGGTGGAAAGACGGATGGCCAATATGAGAACAAGTTCATCCAGCTTCAACGCTTTGGTTCTAACTCTTGTCCTGCCCAGTTGAAGAAGATGTGAAAATTTGTAAGGGGGATAAACAATGGTTTACGACGTAGAGTTGTAGGCTTCCAACTTGCTACGTTTACTAAGACAATGGAGTTAGCCTATATTTTAGAACAAGACCATAAGGAGTATTTGGTAGAGCACAGAAAACAAAGCCAGAACGACGACACAATGCTAGATGAGAGAAAATAAAAGTCTTCGTTCAATGACAATAATGGTAATCATAACTTCCAAAAGCAGACCGATGCACAACTTCTAGCTAGGGAGGAGAACACATAAAATGTCTTGTGTGTAATAGACTTTACCCTAGCAGACCATGCTACTTTTCTAAAGGATACTATTCTTCATGCAGCAAGCAAGGGCACAAGGCTCAGGATTGCCCGAAAAAGAAAAATCAAGAAGAGCCTAAGCTTGAGCAGAAATCCAGGGTCGAGGATCAAGTTTTTGCAATCACCGCTAAGGGGGCTCAGTCATCTAATGCTATCATTGAATGTACTTTCTTTTTAAAATAAGATAATAGTATAATATTAACTCTTTCATTTTCTATTTTGATTGAGAAACTATATTATAACTTACTTTACCCATTATTACTCTATGGTTTTCTCTAACAGGGGGTTTGTCAATATGGATTTGAAAATAAAATCTTTGAATTTTAAAATTTAGCCTTAGTCATTCTGGATTTTGTAAGCTATATTTTAAATCTTGTGTTAGTTTATAAAGACCCTAAGCTCTAATCGTGTTTTTCATTTTTTTAAGCATTATGAATATTAACATGATTTTACGAATGAATTATTATTTTGTACAAATTTTGAGGACGAAATTTTTGTAAGGGGGTAGTTTTTATTGCTCCATAATTTTAATGTTTTAAAATTTTGAACGTTTGGGCTCATAAGCGAGTTTTAGGGCCCAATAGTCCTTTTTCTTAAAATTGAATGGTTTGAGCGCGATTTGTTCAAAGGAGCCTTAAGGTTGTTTGAATGGGCTCTAAGAGATGAACGTATTGAGCCTAAGAATGCTTAAATTGGACACCAAGATAGTAGGCTATGGCCTCAAGAAGCATGTCATAGGTGGGGTCCACTTTAATTTCAGGAGAGTGGTCTTGTTTCCAAGGGCTCATCGATACGAGTGCAATGGTACTAAGAATATGTGATTCCAAATTTGGGGTAAGGAATTACACCCATAGTATAGCATGCAGTAGCAGGCCATGGCTTGCCATGCCCTGCGTGCACCAGTGCTAACGCATGACGGCTTTTTAGCTATTGGATGCGTGCCATGCCAAAGTGCTATAAAAGGTGAGGTAGAGAGATGGTTTTCCTTCACACCATTTCTCCTCCCCTTTTTTTATTTCAACCCATTTGAAAAACTTCCGCATTCTATTTCTAAGCCATTTCTCACCCAATTCTCTCCGTTCAAAAACCAATCCTAGCTACTTTGAGGGCGTTCTACGTCGTAGAGGGATCTGTTTTCCATGTTAGCTGCTCTAAAGGGAGCCGGAAGGAGATTCTATCCCGGTAGAAGGGGAGGTTCTACCCACTACTCTGAAACCTGGGAACAAGATAAGACTTCTACCGTTAGTTGTGACTCCGGTCAAATTCAAGAACGAAGGGTAGATGTCCTTATCTTCTAATTTCATGCTACGACTAGATTCCATATTTCTATAACTCTTTCATATTATGAATAAATAATTATTTTTAGAAAAGGTAACATTAAGGGTTGGACAATGGTAAAATAATCGCGTCTTGTACACTTCTTAGTAGTATTTCATCATGCTATGAACTTTAAAATATTATTATTATTTGAGTCGGCAAGGATATTTGAGTTATTTTAAGTCAACTTTTGAGTATCAATTATATGAATTATTAGAATAATATTTTTATTTATCTTTTATTATATTTTATGTTATAGCATGTTAATAGAATCTAATACTATCTAATAAGTAATTATATTGACCCACTCCCAGACGCTGCAGGTATGAGTGAAGAAGATGATGTTAATGAAGATAGCACGTGGAACTTAAAAAATCTATGATTTGGATTTATTTTGTCAATTTTTTTGTTATGTATTAATTATGTACATTGTGCTTTGATTTATGTTAAGGCACGTTGAACCTTGTTTTGTATATTTTGTAATTATGTAAATTAAGGAAAAATTACTTTTCTGTACACGTATGGTTCATCTTGGCCCCTTTTAATTACAAATTGGTAGAACTTGTACCTTTAAATTATTTAAAAGGTCGGGGCTCTACATGAACCCCCTTGAGCCCCCCATAATTTGATTGTCCCTTTGAACCTATATTTTTTGATCTCCGGTATGCTAGGTTGGGTTGACTTTATGAAAACTTTTAATTTATATAATTCAAACTCATTCCCCTTGATGAATAATTCACTTGCTCTCTAGTCAATCCTTTTAAATGGATCCGCAATGTCATTTGTTGACCTTACATACTCAGTGAAAATAACTCTATTCGAGAGCAATTACTTTTTGGTATTATGTTTTTGATATATATGTGTCAAGACTTACTATTATACAAATTACTCTATGTTGTACTTATAAGTAATTGATTGTCATAACATATGCGAATAGGAGGTACAAATTTTGGCTACATTAGAATGTCTTTGTAAGAAATGATGAATCCATTCAACTTCACATGCTTTGTCCAATACAATAAATTTAGGTTCCATCGTGGATCTCACTATGCATGCTTGTTTTGAGGATTTCCAAGAACGACTGTACTCCCAATTGTAAATACATATCTACTTGTGAATTTTGAGTGTGTTGTGTCTAAAATTTAATTTACATCATTGTATCCTGAAGTATAGTTGGATATACAGCATAATGCAACTTATAGTGCAGTATGCATTAAGATATCTAAGAACCCTAACTATGGCCTTCTAGTGGTCTACCCCTAGATTAATTGTGTATCTACTCAGTTTATTGATTGAATATGCTATGTTCAGTCTTGTACACTTCATGATGTAACTTGGATTGCCTATTAGAGATATTAAAGTACATAAGACTTATAAACATTGAAGTACATTACATTAAAATTTCTTTTCTTTGAATTCTAAATAGAAATCTAGCCAATGATCATCTAATTTGACCACTTAGACTCTACTAAAATGCAAATGCCTAAGTCAATTTATGTTCAAGAATTCTCTCTTGATATTCATACTTAAAAGTGAATTACATCTCAAAATGATGTGTGCAAATTTTTGAAAATAGAGAATTGCAACTTCAAGTAAAAGAAAATTAAATTGATCTTCACTCTCTTTGGTATATCATTGTATTCGTTAAACTATATTCAACTACTAATCATATTGCTTTTCAACTTAAAAAAAATTAATCTCAAAATATCTCAAGAGTTGAACTTTTATAAAAACAAAAACAAAGCCAATTGTAGAGCAAGCAAATGCTACACTAATTTTCTTTTTGTAATTTTGATCATATTTTATTTTTTATTTTTTTAAAATTCAAAACTTATAAATTAAAACCATGTAAAAACAGAGTAAAAATGAGAGAAAACAAAACAAATGATTATCCTAATCATAGAAATAATTAAATCATAGACAAAAATAATTTTGAGATTTGAGAGTCCTTAACCTTGCCTAGTCAATAAATCCTAATGCAACTTAAGGTAGACTTTCTTGTCCCATTAATTTGAGATATAAAGTTCTCTAAGACATCTTTTCTAATATAAATTTGAATAGTTTTTTTCTTATTGTCTTAAGTAAACATCTTTGGTGCAAAGTTTAGTGTGTACTTCCTAATCCATGTGCCTTCGTCTTGAATTTTCTTTCGGTGTAAATTGATTTCTTTTATCTTCTTAGACAAATTATTCAAGTATA
Organism: Saururus chinensis; assembly: GCA_035235625.1. NCBI lineage: Eukaryota > Viridiplantae > Streptophyta > Magnoliopsida > Piperales > Saururaceae > Saururus > Saururus chinensis. The sequence continues at coordinate 29,132,819 of CP141141.1, forward strand.
AACCAGTATAACTTTCTTTAGTTTCTAATTTGTTCATGATACATTGACTAAGGCTATTTATGTTATGTTTCATGACTTGTATTTGTCTAATTAAGTAGGACTTATGATTATCACTCTTTTGATGTCTCTTCCTATGTTTGGACTTTAGACTCTCATTCCTATAAGAGTTATTAGGTTTTGACACATTGTCAACATGTAGAACAACCTTCCGAGTGTGCTTGGGTTATCTAGCCTTGACAAACTTAGTGACACCCTTAGAACTAGTAGAATTTGACTCTCTAAACACTAGTCATCGTTTATCACTACTAACTTGTCCCATGTAAATTTTTTTTCCAACATCTCTTACCCTAAAGTGAAATATTTCAATTTTTCTTGAGAAATTTTCAATTCATTCCCTAGATCTTCAATCTCCTTCAAAGAAGCCTTTTTTGTCTTTACTCTTTGATGAACTTCATTCTTTAAAAATTTTATCTTGTCTAGTGGACACAAGTTTATCTTCTAAAGATCCAGATTTTCTCCTCTCTTTCTGAAGTTCACTTCTCAAAGTTTGAACCTCTTTTTCTAGATTTTCTTTATCTTCAACCAATTGAATTTTTTTTTATAGAAATAGATTCAATTGTCTTTGCATTAGCTTTGACAATTTTCTCTAACTTCTTACATTTTTTTACTCGATTAAATGGCTTGTCTAAAAATACTTTAAAATTTTAAATCCTCATTATCACTAAAAGAATAAGAACTATATATGATAAATCAAATAAGCACAAGTAAACAAATTAAACAAAATACACTTTTTAGGCAAAGCAAGTAAAATAATAAAGCACTAGCATGCCAAATCAGATTGATATCATGGAACAAAATCAAAATTTTAACAATTAAGCCTCAACTACCACTTGAGAGTTTGATATTCGTCTAATCAACCTAGTAGATCACCACATAGCCCCTAATATGATATCTAATGAAGATAAATAATACGAGATATTGCCTTGTTGCACATAATTTTTTATATAACAAAAAAAAAACACTAATATTCACTCTATCTCACTCTTGAAAAATCAATCAAGCAATCCACACATAAACACAAAAATTTATGTGGAAAACCCTAATTAGGGTAAAAACCATGACAGTTCGAAAGGAACCAAATCAATGTACTAGAAACGATGATATTTCATGGATACAAACAAACCACTAACCTTATTTAGACTCTAACACAAACTCATCTTGTTTAGATTGCTATTGCTGACCTTTAAGTCTTCTCCTTAAGAACTTTAAACTTTCTCCTCCTTGCCTTGCCTATGTCTTCTTATAGTCTTCAACAAGCACCTCTTGTTGTCTTGACTTTGGCCTTGTAGAAATCTTCAATCTTCCATTGAAGACATGTTGTAACTTCTATTTGAATACTCTTTGTATGATTTCTTTTAGTTGGGGATTATCTTCTTTAATTCACCATAAATCTTTAATACAAAGCGCAACTAATTCTCCTTTGGAGAACAAAAGGCAAAGGTGTAAACCCTCTTTCTCTTTTCTCCTCTAGGTTTTCCTCTATGAAATCTCATGACTTCATAACCCTTATATAACTCATTAACACGGCTTAGGACTTGAATAAGGAATGAAATTGAAATCAGAATGTCATAATTAGGGTAATCTATCCTTTAAACGCCGATTGGCCACTGTTTTTAATGTGCACAAGATTCTTCAATTGATCAATCGATTACGAGAGCAATCGATTAATACCTCTCCACTTCATTTTACACAGGGCTGAATCAACAAGCGATTAATCATTCATCTCTTCATTGTTTGCAACAATCGATCGTTTTGCCTATATTTTGACATTTTTGCCCTTTTTACTTTAAATCCTTTTGAAACCTTTGTAATCACTTCTTAACCTTTTCCAAGTAATTTATGTATGCCAATATGATCTAGATAAGCTTTAAAACCCTTCACATTCTTTAATCCTTCACCTTGTTCAATATGAACATGTTTACTCCTATTTTTTAAGTTTATCAATTCCAAATCTGGCTCGACCACAACAACCTCAAATCCGATTCTAACACTCATTATATACATATGGTTTCTTAATATAATTTTGACAAAGAAAGTAGTCAATAAACTAGTCATATGACACACATGTTCTTACAGTTTCCACCCTCTAGAGTGGGTAACTTGAGGAATGAACCCTTCTATTGCAGAAATCACCCTCGAATTAGCTAGAAACGACTCTTAAATGGATGCAATAAAACTTCAAAAGACTCAAAAATGGGGAAACACACTCCTAATTTTTGCCCAATTGCACCCCATTTATAGGATGGACCGCGAGTGTCTGCATGCCATGTGGCGCACAGACAGGACATGCATCACATGCCAGCAACGAGTGACATGGCCTGGCCTCATGCATGGTGCTATCGTGCATCATGTGGTGCACGGGCCTTGTGCTGCATTGCGCAGTGCGCATGCTTAGTACACATCGGATGGTGTGGCTAACACAAGCCGTGCATCAGCCAACATCAGTGATTGCATCAGCAACCCTTTATTTTATTCAAATAATAATCCAAACTTAAAAATATTATTACTTTCTACCCCGAAGTCGGAATCACACATTCTCACTATTGTTTGATTCGTGTTGAATGGCCCTATGAAACTACACCCCATATGTGTAGGCTATCTCACACTTTACAAGTGGGTCCAACACATGTAGCACACTTCCCGAGGTTATAACTTTTCACTCCTGACCTCTTTTTCACATGTTCTTTGATTTGTTACGCTCATTTATTCAAGTTTTAAACACATAGGGGGATTCACCCCTTAAACAAACTAATTATCATCCTAAATTTAGCTAATTGTTGGATAATTAATTCAGAATTAGATAAATCTTTATTCAGAAAATTTGATGTCATTTAGAATTAGACATATTGTTCCTTCACAAAACAAAATAGGGTAGAGTAGAGCAAATCAGAATGTCGTTGATACAGAAGTGACATACACTCGTGCTCACGGGGCAACTCGATCAGAATGATAGGAATTGTGAATGATATTCCACATCCTGTGTATGCTAAAGACAATTTAGGTGAATTTCCTTATTTGAAATCGTGATACTTAACTGTGTACTCCTGCGGTCATGAGGCAATGAAAGCCAGAAGGATGGGAATTGCCGAAGATATTCCACATCTTGTGCATGGTATAACAAAATATGGCAAGTATCCATAGAGTCTGAAGACCCAAAATATCATAATTCCATAAATCATTCAGAATATCATTAGATAAATCATTCAAAAATCATATAAGAAGTCTTCTCAAAGTATAATTTAAAACTGAATCATCCATCTAAAAACCGATCAATCTTGGATATCCTTAATCTTAACACAGAATCTTTCAGAAAATAAATCATCTGATAACATATCAATCTTTGCTTAGAAGCTTTCATATATTAAATCATCTAATAACATATCAACCTTTTCACTGAAGACTTTAGGATCAATCTAGAAGCCTTAAAAAATTTAATCTTCTGATAACAAATTAATCCAGAAGCCTTTGAAAATTAAATCATCTGATAACATATTAAATCTAGAAACAAATCAATCTAGAAGCATTTGGAAATTAAGTCATCCGATAACAGATCAATCCAGAAGCCTTTGAAAATTAAGTCGTCCGATAATTGATTAATTCATAACTCATGGGGCCATGAAAGCAAGAAAGGATAGGAACCTTCCAGTGATGCTCCAACCTGATCGTGCCATAGCCGATTTTTTTGACTAGTATCTAGAATATAATGAAAGTTTCTGGTTTGTTAGTCAAAGAACTAAACACAGAGTACAAGCACCCAAAATAGATCATAGCACAATCAAATCAATTCACAAACAGAATTTCATTCCAAAAAATAGAGGTATAAAGCATATCTTAGAAAAATATTTCAAAAGAAATATAGTCCCTTACGAGAGCATAGGTTTATACTTTAAAACCCTCTAATCCCTCTAGGATACACAACGCATAAAACAGATCATTCTAATTTCAAATCAAATTCAGAACAGTCATTTTCGATTGAACTAGACTTGAAATTGAAATTTGTATCAATACACTAGCGGAATTAGCCTTGGAGCTATCCACTAACACATCATGTCCCATACCACGGGTGTTTGATGGTTTCTTATTGGTAATTCTACCATCTTTCAAGATAAATTTACTTTAAATTCAAATGAATTTTCATAATGCAATTATTAAAAAATAAAATTTCTTATCAATACACCTGCAAAACTAACCTTAGAGATCTCCACTATCACCTCATGTGCTATACCACAGGTGTTTGGTTGTTTCTCTTCAATAATTTCATTGTCTTTCAAAACATATTTACTTTCAATTTAATTGAATTTTCAAAAGATAGATATTTTAAAATTGAATTTCGTATCAATACACTGAAAGAATTAACTGTAGAGCTAACCACTAGCACCTCATGTCCCATACCACAAGTGTTTGGTGGTTTCTCTTTAGCAATTCTACCATCTTTCAAAACATATTTATTCAAACTTCAAATAAATTTTCAAATTATAGAAAATTCTAAATTGAATGTCAAAATATAAACAATTCGAAATCGAGTTTGCTTAAAAACCGCTTTAGAAAGACATCTTTGCAATAAATTAAGAAAAAAATTTCAGATTATTCCCAATTTGAAATTGAAATTAATATCAAATCCATATCTTTAATTAAATTAGAATTTTACACTCTTGCATATAGATCTTCGATACCATTTTGTAACACCCCGGACACGATTGGCCCTTGCTACTCAATGGCCTAACCTGGCCCAAGGTTTAGAAAATGTCGGAGTAAATTTTTTTTCATTCTAGGAGCATCTTTTGTGTGCGAGACCTATAACATTCCTTTACACACTACAGAGCCTCAACGTTTCATTGTGCATTGTCTAAAACAAAAATATTATTTATTACTAATTTGGATCAGACCAACATTGTTGTAACACTAGTTGCCTACGTGCTTATTGGATAACATCCCCGATGTTATTCAAATAAGATTAAATCCCAGCGTAGTTCTAACGGCTAATACATTCATTAGGCAACATAAAATCATATATTTCATATGCCTATAATCCGATAAATCATTCGGAGTTAAATGGAATCTAATAAATCAATCGGAATCGGACAGAACAAAATAAATCATTTGGAATCAGACAAAATATAATAAATCAATCGGAGTTAGACATCTCTTTCTTTAATAGAACGGAGAAGAGCATATCAAAGTAGAGCAGATCAGATAAGAGCAAAGCATATCTCATTCTGCATATTTAGTTAACTAATTAAGAAGCATATGCATTTACTTAAATATGCATTAAAATTAGAAGGTCAGAAACACTTACTCCCCTAAGGTTTCTAGAAGTAGCAGCAGCATTCAGAGTTTCTCCTTCTTGAATTACGTTCTCTCTTTTGGGGCATGGACACAGCGGTTAGAGCCTCCTCTTGCTCTGGAATGTTTCTCTCTTTTCCGCTCGAAGGTGGTGGACAAAACCTCTCCTTACCTAGGATATTTCTCTCTATCCCGCCCGAAGGTGGAAGACAAAACCTCCCCTTAGCTGGGATGTTTCTCTCCTTGCGCGCTTGAAGGTTTCAGACAAAACCTCCCTTACCTAGGGATGTTTCTCTCTTCACGTACTTGAAGCAGGCGGACAAAACCTCCCCCTACCCAGGGATGTTTCTCTCTTTGCGAGCCAGAAGGCATCAGATAGAAGCTCCCCTTACTCAGGATGTTTCTCTCTCTTTGTGCCCAAAGGAGACGAAATGAACCTCCTCTTACTCAAGGACATTTCTCTCTTTATAGACCCAAAGGCAGCGGATGAAGCTTCCCCTTTACCTGGGAAGCTTTTCTCTTTATGGTGATAGTGGAGGACATAGCCTCCTCTTATTCAGGGTCATTTCTCTCTCTCTCTCTCTTTGCATCCAAGGGTGATGAATAGAGCCTTCTTTTGCCCTGGGTAGTTTTCTCCCTCTAGAGTGGCTAACTCGAGGAATGGACTCTTCCATTGCACAGAGCACCTTTAATTCGCTAGAAATGGCTCTTGAATAGACGAAATTAGACTTAAAATGACATAGAAATTGAGGGGGGGGGGGGACTCTCTTCGATTTTGCTCGGCTCCTCCCTATTTATTGGGAGAATTGCGAGTGTCCACGTGCCATTTGGTGCAACGAGAGATGCGGCTCCGCCTTGTGTGTGGCGCTACCGTGCAATGCATGGACCCCGTACCCCGTATGCAATCACGTAGGACCGGACTGCGATCACAAGGGCCCGCCGAGTGCGGTGCACATCAACTGACGTCGGTGATTACATTAGCAACCCTTTATTTTATTATTATTTTATTCAAACACTACAACAAAATGTAGTATTGGCGACACATTTATTAGCGACGCTTAGCTAAGTGTCGCTAAAAATAACTATTTGTAACGTATATAAAAGTGTCGCAAAAAAATGAACTAATAGCGACGCATTTTCATATGCGTCGCTAATAGTCATCTATTAGCGACGCTTAGTTCAAAGCGTCGCTAATACTAAACCTATTAGTGACACTTTTTTATAAGCGTCGCTAATAGTTTATCTATTTGCGACACTTTATGAAACCGTCGCTAAAAGATATATATTTTAAATAAAAAAAGAAAAAAATCTAACTATTAGCGACGTTATACAAAAGCATCGCTAATAAGATTGCTATTAGCGACGCTTAAAAGAGCATCACTAATAGTTATCAATTAAAAATAAAAAAAAATAAAAATTTTAAATTATTAGTGTCGCAAATACCATTTCTACTAGCGATGTTTATTATCAAGTGTCGCTAATAGCTTTATTAATTAATTTTATTTAATAAATAAATATTAAAAAATTATAATAAACTTCCTAAATATAATATATTTTATTCAATATTTACTATTTGTATATACAATAAATAAATATTAAATTTTCAATAAAAACTATTGTTAATAATATAATAGATTAAACTTTCACTATTTATATATAATATATTTTATTAGTTAAGTTTTATTAATAATTTTAAAATATAATTTATAATAAAAGAGAGAGTGAAGTGAGAGAGAGAGATGGAGATTGCGAAGGTGACGAGAGAGAGGGATCGAAGAGAGAGGAGAGAGAGGGGGAGGTGAGAGAGAGGATGAGAGAGAGAGAGAGGAGGGAGAAAGGGTGGAGAGAGAGAGGGAGGAGAGAGAGAGAAAGGGATAAGAGAGAGAGGAAGAGAGAGATAGAGAGAGGAATAAGATGGAGAGAGGAAGAGGAGAGAGATAGAGAGAAGAGAGGGAGAGAGAGGAGAGGGAAGAGAGAGAGAGAGGAGAGGGGAGGGAAGAGAGAGGAATTTTGTTTTGACTTTTTAAAATTTTTTATTTTTAAAATAAAAAAATAAAATTAAAATAAAATACTAATAGCGACGTCTAGTTTTATACGTCGCTATTAGTACATTTAGTAGTGACATATAAAACTATACTTTGCTAATACATTTACTAATAGTGAAGTATATAATTATACGTCACTTTTAGTATTTTTATTTAATTTTTTTTATTTTTAAAATTTATTTTAAAAAATAAAAAATCTTAAAATTTTGATATTAGAGGAGAGAGGGAAGAGAGGGAGAGAGAGAGAGGAAAGGGAAGAGAGGAGAGGGAAGAGAGAGAGAGAGAGAGGGAGGAGAGAGGAGAGGGAAGAGAGAGAGAGAGGAGAGTGAGATAAATTTTATTTTGGTTTAAAAAAAATTATAAGTTTTTTTATTTTTAAAATAAAAAAATTAAATTAAAATAAAATACTAATAGCGACATATAGTTTTATAACTATACGTCTATTTATATACATCACTAATATGATTTCTTTTAATCAATTATTTATTTTTTAAAATTAATTTTAAAGAATAAAAAATTTTAAAAATTGAAATTAGAGGAGAGATAGTGTGCAGGGAGAGAGGGTGTAACGACCTGACCCGAGCCGGTCCCACAAAATCACTGATAGGAATTTGAAATTTTCCTCAAGCCAGGAATCATCGTCTGAGTGCGAGAGGTACAACGTTCGCCTACACACTACGGAGCTTAAGGCTTCCTCGTACGTAGACTTAGGTTGTAACGACCATTTACACACAACGAAGCTTCATAGTTTGTCGCGTGTAAAACAGAATAAAACATATTATTTATAATGATTTGGATCGGGCCAACGTTGCATTGCCGTTGGTTGCCTACGTACGTATTGGATATTATTCCAACACGATCGGATCCGAACGTAGTTCTGCCTAATGGCTACTACATACAACAAGCATTACAAAATCATATATGTATAACATACGTATCTCCGAGTATTTAATCGGAGTATACAAAAACTCGTCATATATCGGAGTCAAGCGGAAGTTAATGAAATCGTACACCTCGCTCTACCACAGAGCGGGATCAAAATCACATACGCATATCTCGCTCCATTACTGAATCGAGACTGAGCACATCAACCGACTCGCTCTATCACTGAGCCGAGACCGGACACACACATCACACGTCTTGCTCTACCCTAGAGCAAGACATCACACTTCATAACATATAAGCGTACATCATAGCATATAAGCTCACATCATGGCATAGCACACATCATGGCATATAAACACGCATCATGACATAGCACACATCATGACATATAAACACGCATCATGACATAGCACACATCATGGCATATAAACACGCATCATGACATAGCACACATCATGGCATATAAACACGCATCATGACATAGCACACATCATGGCATATAAACACGTAACATGGCATAACACGCATCATGGCATGACACACATCATGGCATAATTAAGACGGGAGATCAGAAATGCTTACTGCCCTTATGACTCGTAAGGTAGCGGTATTCGGAGTTGCTCGTATGAGCATCCTCCCCTTCAGATCCGAAGATATAAAAGAAGCTTCCTCTAGTCTCCATATGTTCTTCGTCTTGTGTCGAAAGATTACGTATAATGTCTTCCTTGCCGGAGACTCTTCTCGTTTTCTGTGCTGTGAGCGGCGGACAGAACCTCCCATACTCTGGATTACTTCTCTTGATGTAGCCCGACAACTTTGGACAGAACCCTGTCTTGCTCTAGGCCCTTACTTCTTGTTCGGTGCTCGAAGATAACGGGCAGAGCCTTTCCTTGTCTCAGAATATTTCCTCCTTATATGGTTATCGGCTCAAAGAACGGACCTCTCCATCGTGTAGAACATACTTGATTTAGTCAAGAACGCCTCTTGGATGGACTAAATCGGAGTCAGGATGCTTAAGAACGGGGAGAAAGAAGTTTGTCGGTGCTCGGGCAGAACCTCTCCTTGTCTTGAGGTGTTTCCTCCTTATACGGTCACCGAATCGAAGAAAGGACCACTCCATCGCGTAGAGCACGTTCAATTTAGTAGGAAATGGGTCTTGAACGGCCTTAATCGGCTTCAGAACGGTCAGAAAGGGGGTGAGAGAAAATCTCGGTAAAAACAGGAGAAAATGGGGGTATTTATAACCCCCGAGCCGCGCTGAAACCGCGGCTGCGCCGCTGGTTTCGGGCGGCGGCGCCCGCCGTAACGCGCGCGGCTCGCGCCCGCGCGTTACGCGGTTCGCGACCGCGCGAACCCGCGGCCCGCGCGGAACCGTGGCGCCCGCGGTAACGCGGGCGCGAGTTGCGCCGCGCTGCGCCGGCTCGTGCTGCGGCGCGCGCCAGTCGCGCGCCGTGCGCCGGCTCAGCCATTTTCTATTTTTTTATTTTTTTTAAATACATATATTCTTCAAACGCGCGTATCTCCCTACCCCGGATTCGGATTCGCGCGTTCTTAGTACCGTTGGACTCGTATTGACGAGCCCTTCGATACCAACCCACTAAAAGAAGCAAATCACACTATTTCTTAGTGGGTCCCACCTATTTTCTACGCTCGTCGAGATCGTAACTTCCGGTCCCGACCTCCGTTTCGCACGTTCTTCGAATCGTTACACTCGTTATGCCAAGCTCTACCTGGCTATGGGTATTTCATCTAATGAAACCCCTTAACATTAATCTTAAATTACTGAATTACCCTTAACCCTCTCGGGTTAAGCGTAACCGAAAAACGGGTTGTTACAGAGGGGGAGGGAAGAGAGAGAGAGGAGAGGGAAGAGAGAAAGAGAGGGAAGGGAAGAGAGAGAGGAGAGGGAGAGAAAGAGGAGAGGGAGGAGAGATGGAGAGGAGAGCGTAAGAGAGGAGAGAGAGAGGAGAGGGAGGAGAGAGAGAGATGAATTTTATTTTAATTTTTTAAAAATTTTTATGAGTTTTTTATTATTAAAATAAAAAAATTTAATTAAAATAAAATAATAATAGCGACATATAGTTTTATAACTATACGTCTATTTATATACATCGCTAATATGATTTCTTTTAATTAATTAATTATTTTTTAAAATTAATTTTAAAGAATAAAAAATCTTAAAAGTTGAAATTAGAGGAGAGATAGTGTGTAGGGAGAGGGGGGAGGGAAGAGAGAGAGAAGAGGGAAGAGAGGGGAGAGAAGAGAGAGAGAGGAGAGGGAGGAGAGATGGAGAGGAGAGGGAGGAGAGAGTGAGGAAAGGGAGAGGGAGGAGAGAGTGAGGAAAGGGAGAGGGAGGAGAGAGAGAGAGGAGAGGGAGAGAGAGAAAAGAGAGGGGAGAGAGAGAGAGGAGAGGGAAAGAGGGGAGAGAGAGATGAGAGACGAGAGGGAAAGAAATTTTTAAATAATAAAAAATTTGTTTTAGTGACGTATTTGAGTAAACTTCACTACATGTTATGTTTATAGCGACATCCCAATCTATACGTGGCTATAAATATTGTATTCTTCTCCTCTCCCCTCCACATGGACCACCCAACTGACCTCCTCCCTAGCGCAGTCGTGCTGCCTCGTCGCAACTGCCCATCCTCCGCCCCCCACCCTCTCTCAGTCCCCCTCTCCCTCTCCCTCTCCCCCTGCCCCAGTCCCCCTCCTCCCCTAGCTCCTTGCTCCCTCTCCTCCTGCCACAGTCCCCTCCCCCTTCCTCCGAACCCCACTCTCCCCCTCCTCCTGCCGGCCTCCTCCGCCTCTCCCCGGCAGCCATCCCACCCCATCCAGTTCCCCCCCCGCCGGACCCCACCCCCTTCCGTGGATTTTTTTTATAAAAAATTTCATTATTGGTGATGCTTAAAAAGTGTCGCTATTAAATTTTTTTTAAAATAATTACAAAGCGTCGCTATTTAATTTTGATTTTTTTAAAATTTTTTATTTTATTAGTGACGTATAAAAAGTGTAGCTAATAATTCATTATTAGCGATGCTTTAATTATACGTCACTAATACGTTATTTTTTAAACTTTTTTTCTATTTACGATGTATACCTAAACGCCGCTAATAATGAATTATTAGCGATAATTATATACGTCGCTAATATTTTTTTTTAATTTTTTTAATTATTTTTCTATTAGCGACGCTATAGAATATATGCTACTAATAAGTTATTATTAGCGACGTATGTTATATGTCGCTAATACGCATTATTAGTGACATATATAATGGGTAATAGCGATGACACTTTTTTCGACGCTTATAGCGACATTTATTATACATCGCTAATAGTCATCAACGACGTATTTATGCGTCGCTAATAGTCATTTTTGTTGTAGTAAAATAATAATCTAAACTTGAATAGTACACTAACATTCTACCCCAAAGTCAGAATTGTATGTTCTTGGTACTAATGGACTTGTGTCGATGAGCCTTACGAAACTAGACCCCACATGGGTAAGTTATCCTACATTTTTTATGAAATTGCTCAACCATACCACTTCCCACCCCATATGTTTTTAACAAAAAATATTCATTTTCTCTCTTCTTCTTCTTTAGTGATTGAAGAAGAGTTGTTGCACCGCGATAGCCGCTCGCAGCCGGACTAGCCGTGGGCTAGATTTGGCTTGTGACTTGTCTAGCCGCGTCTAGTAGGTTGACCGCAAGCAAGCCTAGTCATGGCCACGGGCCATGGCTACTGGCATTGTGTGACAATCAACTTTTAAAATAACTTAAAAGTCAAAATCTTATCAATTCGTAATCAAAAGGGGGCCAAGATCAACCGTGTATAAAAAAATAACTTTTTATTTATTTACATAATTACAAAATTTATAAAAGTTAGAGAAAAAAGGTTTAACATGGCCTAACAAAATCAAAGTAGTACAAATGTACATAATTAATACATATCAAAAGAACTTAACAAAGTAAATCCAAAGCATAGATCTTTCGAATTTCTACGAGCTATCTTTTTTAAAATCATCTCATTTGTTCATACTTGCAGCTTATAGAGGTGGGTGAGTGTATTCATATTCAATACGTAGACTTAAATTCTATTAACATGCTATAAGATTAAACATAATAAAAGAAAGATGAAATATTATTCTAATAATTCATGTAATTAAAATTCAAAAGTCTACTTAAAATAACTCAAAATATTCTTGCTGACTAAACAAAATCTCGACATACTTCTTTTACGGAGAGTCAGATAAAATAGTCTTTCACATAATCCAATAAAATCGGATAAATTGTTTGTAACCAAAATCCAAAAAATATGTCAAAATTGAATAAATCATCATTTACATAATTTGATAAATAATTTTAAAGTCATATAAATCATCATTCACATTAAGGCTACTAATGAGCCGAGCCAGCTCGTTGAGTTGAACTCGCTCGGCTCGGTTTGACTCGAATTTGGCTCAGCTCGAAGTGAGCTCGACTTAAACTCAGTTCGAACTCGAAAACAAACGAGCCGATCTCGAACATGGGTCAGCTCAAATATACTTGACTCGAAACCTAATCGGCTCGACTTGAAATCGACTCGAAGCTCGGCTCGAACTCGACTCGATTTGTTATATTAACACTTTTTACATATTATACCCATATTATATAAATTTCTTAACTTTTACCTTTCACGCACCCATAATATTTTATATTAATTTATAAAATATATACCCTATATATACATTAATATATGGTATATGATATACTATATAATATGATATATAATACCTATATTATATTATTATATTTAAACAAATATAAATCCTATTACTAATAAAATTGAGAATGTAGGTATGATAAATTATTTTATTTCTATTCTACCCTTATTCATCTATATAATATTATTTAAATTTTAAATAATACCTTTAATCATTCTAATCCTAACAAATATAAATATATTATTCTACTTATAAATAAACATTCTTAATTCAACCAATCATATTAGTTTAGAATTAGATATTTAGTGAACTATATCTAGATTTTTCCTATAAATATATCTCGTGAACCAAGTCTAGATTTTATTGTTGAATTCCAATTATATTGATTTTTCTTTTTACAGGCAATCCACACACCATGAAATATGTTATTGCTGAAGTCTAAATAATTCTCTTATTATGAACTTTTTTGTAGTCACTAGAATAATTAGATATGGAATATGTGAATAAGAGTTATCATAACTTTGGTGACTAGTTCACTTTTTGTGGCTTATTATATGAGAAATTTTATATAACTATCAAAATAAGAGAGAGAAAAATATTTACTAATATGGTGTTTCTTTTCACTGACTAGGCACTGACACCTGCGTGGTTATTTTTTATTTTTTTTTCATAATTTCATCCTTTAGAAGGACGAAATGAGTACACTTAAATTAATACAATGTACTAACTTTGTCATTCCAAATGACAAAATCAATAATGAACTGATTTTTTCTCTTTTTTCTCTCTCACTCTCTCTCTTCTATCTCTTTTCTCTCCCCTCTCTTCTAAAGGACAAAATCATGAAAAATTTTAAAAAATATTATTTTCGTCATTCACAAATACATTGTATTTTATTTTAAATTAAATATTTTAATATATAATATATAAATAAGAAAAAATTAAATTAAAATTTTCTACTTTCTCCCCACTTCTCAGAGATAGGGTCACATCACACACATAAGAGAGAGATAGGGAGAGAGAAAGAGAGAGAAGAGAGGACAGAGAAAAGAGAAAGTGTAAAGAGAGAGAGTGAAGGAGAGAGAATAAGAGAGATAGCCAAAAGAGAGAGGAGAGAGATTGAATAGAAATATAGAGACGAGATAGTGAATAGAGAGAGTGTGTGAAGAGAGAGAAAGAGGAGAGAGAGACAGATAGTCGAAAGAAAGAGAGAGTGAATAGAGAGAGAAGAGAGAGCGAATAGAGAGTGGAGAGAGAGTGATTAGAGAGAGGAGAGAGTGAAGAGAAAGAGGAGAGAGAGAGAATGTAGAGATAGTAGAGAGAAGAGAGGATAAAGAGAAGAGAGGATAGAATTATTTCATTATTAATTTATCCTTCTAAATGACGAAATCAATACATTGCATTGATTTCATCTTTTAAAAGGACGAAATGATATTGATTTCATCCTTTAAATGACAAATCAGTACATTATATTAAAATTTTTCTCTTTAAGAACAAAATTATAAATTTTTTAAACAAAAAGTCACATAGGCGCTCCCGAAAAAAAACACTATATTGGTAAATATTTTTCTCTTTATGTTATTTTGGTAATTATTATTTATATAATTATATTTATTATATGAGATATTTGAATAACATTAGTTAAATTTTTGGTGACAAATGAAAATTTTTTGTTGGGTATTTATTGACTCTTATTTTAACCATAGATTTTGAATAATATTTAAAACTTTAATAGAATAGAATTATGTTTATTATAATTTTTTTTATTTTTTTAATGTTGGTGTGATTCTCTAAATTAATATAGATTTGTTATAGAAAAAAAATAATTTGGGTTGTAAATGGGATTCGAGCTCAATTCGAACATAGGTTCGAGTTACTATAATATGTTTTCGAGCTCGAGCTCGAGTTTCGAGTTTCTTAGCTGAATCGAGCTCGAGCCAAGCATCGAGCTATTCGATCGAGCTCGAGTCAAAAAACCTGAAAACTCGATTTGACTCGGCTCGTTAGCACCCTTAATTCACATAATGCTACCGATACTGAAGAGGCATACACCCGTACTCATGGGCCAACAAGATTAGAATAAAATTAATCTTTCCACGATATCTCATTTCATGGGTGCACCATATGCCTCAATAGGCAGTACCTAGGAGTCATAACTCATATACCCTTTTGGCTTTATACCAAATGACTACCCTTCAAAACCAATGATAGTTTTTGGGCTTTATAGCAAATAACTACCATACAAATGGTTCAAAATTATTTGTAATGTCCTTCAAATAATAATAATATTTTATAGTCTGTATCATAATGAAATCCCACTAAAAGGAGTACAAGTTGTTATTATTTTAGCATTCACCTAACCCCTAATAAACACCCTTTTTTTCTAAATAATCTTTTATGAAAGAATTACAATATCGTATGGTCTAGTCATATCACAGAATTAGAATTTAAAGACGCCTACCCTTGTTATTTGGATTACTTCCGAAAAGTGGATAGTAGGCAAAACCTCCCCTTGCACTGGGGCAAAATCTCCTTTCGGGCTTATAAGAGGTGGGTAGAGCCTCTCCTTGCACTGAGACAATTTCTCCTTCTTGACCGAAAATAGTGGATGGAGTCTCCCTTGGCGCTGGGATGTTTTCTCCTTTGGCCCAAAAGCGATGGACGAAGCCTCCTCTTTCCTTATGTCATTTCCACCTTCTAGAGTGATTAACTCAAAAAGTAGACCCTTCCACGATGTTAAGTGCCCTCGAATTAGATAAGATCGCTATTTCAATGGTTGAATTTGAGCGAAAAACGACCCTAGAATGGGGGACAAAAGTTTTGCAAACACGTGGAAATTAAGAGAGAAGAAGAGAAATGATGTGAAGGAAAACCATCCCCCTCCCATTTTATATAGTTTGGAACCGTTGGATGCCTTTCCTTGCACTAAGACAATTTCTCCTTCTTGCCTGAAAATGGTGGATGGAGTCTCCCTTGGCGCTGAAATGTTTTCTTCTTTTGGCCCAAAAGCAATGGACGAAGCCTCCTCTTTCCTTGTGTCATTTCCCCCTTCTAGAGTGATTAACTCAAAAAGTAGACCCTTCCACGATGTTGAGTGCCCTCGAATTAGATAAGATCGCTATTTCAATGGTTGAATTCAAGCGAAAAATGACCCTAGAATGGGGGACAAAGTTTTGCAAACATGTGGAAATTAAGAGAGAAGAAGAGAAATAATATGAAGGAAAAACCATCCCCCTCCCATTTTATAAGTTTGGAACCGTTGGATGCATGCCACATGGTGTGCATGGCTATGAGCAGCCGCAGCAGTTGCAAGCGACTGCATGATGACGCAAATATTTTTTTTTCAAGTTTCATTCTTATTTGAAATAGTAAATTTAATTTTCAAACGAGCATAACTCCCTATCTCGAACTTAGATTTACATGTTCTTAATACAAATGTGCTCATATTAATGAGTTCTTCAAAACAAGACCATCTGCAAGTATCTTATCTCGCCAAATTAAAATGGGGTCTGCCCCCAAAACGCTTCTCAAGCCCATAGCCTATGATCTTGGTGTCCAATTGACTCATTTTTGGGCTTAATACGTTTGACTCTTATAGCCCTACCAAAAACCTTATAACTCCTTTGAATGGATCGAGGTCAAAACTGTTCAAATTTAAGAAAAAATGTTATTGGGCCCAAAACTTGCTTATGGCCCCAAAACTATCAAAATTTCAAAACTTGAAAGAAAAATTCCGAGGCACCACACTTGGGCCTAGGCCATTGTCTAACCATGGCCAGGCCAGATGCTGGCCTTGCCAACAGTTACCATGGCCTGGGCCAGCAGCGACCATGGTTTGGGCCAACTACCAGCCTAGGTCAGTAGAGGCCTTGTTGGCAATGGCCGTTGGCCTAGGTTAGCCGCACATGACTGGCCTAGGTTAGCAGCAACCATGGCCTGTGCCATCGTCTCGTGAGATGTTGTCCATGTTCATAGTCATATGTCCTGTGACCAGAGCATTTGTGGGATCTCGCCAGAGGTGCTAGCCTAAGCCGTTGCAAGGCCTAGCCAGAGCCGCCATGCCCATGTCCATCGCAGGCTACCATAGCTAAGGTTGGCCGCGGTTCTAGCTAGATCTTTGTATAGGAAAGGAAAAAAATTATTAACTTTCAGCCAACATCGGTTGGCCGTTCTTTTCTATTATATTAGTATTAGTTAGTGATCCCGGCTCGATGAGTCCTTTCTTCTGTGATGGACTGTTGGCACGAGTCCTTCATTTTGTCTCTGTGGACCAAGGAGAAAGGGGCTTGGCAAGAATATATTGTACCATGAGAGAAACAAGGAGGTCAACCTGTTTCAAATATACAACATAGATTATGGCAATGCAATGGAGTTGGACCCTCATGTTGATGCGAATGAATGATTATTTCCACGAAGGTCAATCTTTGCCTGTTAGGCAAGAGGATAGCAAGTTACAAATTTTGTCTCGGTCGGACATGATTTCTATTTCTATTACTATGAAATTCATAGAAATTTATAAATGGTGAGGCTATGGAGAAGAGGGGAAAGAGAAGAACAGGTGTTGGGGTGGCCAATAGCTAAATAATGAGGGGATATAGGGGTACTGAGTGATAAAAAATATCAATTTTTTTCTTCTAAAGGGTACTAAGTATTAATTGGGGGGAAAAAGATGAGTTCTTCTTGGAATCCTCTTAGCCCATACAGTATGAGGTGTGTGACTGTGAGTTTGTGTTGCATATACCCGTATCTCAAAAAGTGAGATTGAAGTAAGGATTCTAAGGTTTAAATATTCTTTGTTTCAAAAACTGTAGAGTTGCGAGTTTTCCAAACAAGCTACAATAAATTCATATATATGGTGCAGCCAGAGTCTTAATGAGTTTGTGAAGTCTCTTGTTGGTTGTTGCAATGATGCGTGAACCTTCACCAGCGTAGACACGATGCTGGTGAAGATTCACCGGCTATCGATCACCGGGGACCGATAGCGTACACACTAATTAAATCATAGTCCGTATACGCATACTGTAATTTTGCATAGTGCGCAAGCGTATGCACCGATCCTTGGTGCCCGTGAAAATTCACCAGGAACTACGCAGCTGATCACATCTCTTTAAACTAGTATAGAGACGGCTCTAGAGCCTTTTGATGGGCGTTACAGAGAGTCCAAACATGAACACAAGGGTATCATTCGTAATATATAACCTCCAAAACAAGGGTATTACGTTTCAAAACGCATCCCTCATTCTAGTGTACAGTTGTGCCCACACAAAGCCAAAGGGCCCTTCTGATCACCTCCTAACTTTTCCAACTGAATCCAAAAGAGAGAGAGAAAAAAGAAGCAGCGGCCCAGAAGGCTAAAGGCTTACAAACAAGTTAGATGGGGAAAGAAGAATCTTCACCATGGAGGAGCTGAGAAAGAGGGAGAAAAGCATTGATCTAGGTTGCGTAGAGCCGGAAATCCTCCTCCATCTTGCCATCTTTTCTGGTGTTTAAAAGGCCAAGACGGTTCAAACAGTCGCCTCAAGATTCTCTATATTCCGGTTCATGTTTCCGGAAGATCAAGAGATTCTTCACAGGAGGGAAGAAATGGAGGTTTAATTGTCAGAGAGAGAGTGGACTAGAAGGGATGAGCAGCATGATGTGGAGGAAGCTCAAAGTTATGTGCACCATTAAAGGTGATTTTTTGAAGCTTTGAGCCATCTGTGTTTCTTTTCATTGTAGGTAATCCCTACATTTACGTAAAATGCATGAAATGGTACTAAATAGAACAAAAACTGCACTTTCTTTGGGTATTCATCAATAGGAATGAAACTGGGAAAAGTAACCCTGATTGTTGGTTATGTTTTTGCCGAAGAAAAGAAGAAATTGAAGTTGTTGGGAAGAAGAAACAGTAAGGATATTGACAATGTGTCCCTGTTCATATTTTCATGGCTGTAGTCGCAAACTAAGAGTTCAAAACTTTCATGAATAAAATTCTAGTGTAGGAGTACGAAGCTTTCCGTGGCTTTTATTACATCAATTTGATGCAAGGAAGTTACAGAAAAAGCTTATGTAAATGAGAATAGCGTGCACTTAAGTTCCTCTTAACTTCCTTATCCAATCTTGCACAGATATCATTGTTAACCTCTAAAAAATCTACATGATTTTTTTTAACAAATTTATGAACTATATATATTGACAATTTATCAAGCTATATTGATTAATTTTTTAAAAAAAAATTATTCAGGTGCTCTAGAGCCAAAATTGGTGCCCCAAGGCCCCAATGTGGAGGAAGAATACCTGAGTGTCTTGAGGACCCAATCTTATGCACATTATTTCAGCAAAGCCCAGACACTAGTCAGGGCCCCCAGTTCTTCATCCCATTCCTTTGCCCAAGTGTCTGAAATTCTCCTGGAACCCTGCCAAGAATCAGTGGCCACCATCCTTGAATCCACCATATTCTCTAAACAATCTGACCTCAAATCACTAGTGCAGAAGTACTTTGACATGAGCGCTGAGGCCTCAAAGATCTGTACTCATCTCCTCTACAGCGTCAGGCAGACACAAACCAACCAAGAGTTCATCAAAAGAGCAGTGACGTTGGTTAGAGATGGCTCTCCCACTGAGGAGTACTTCAAGTCGGCCATATTAGAGCTTGATTCATTCATTCTTCTGAAAAACCCATTTTCAATGTCCAACATCCATGATTTTGACTCAATTCATGAGCAGTATTCTTCAATGTTGCACCACTTGAATTTGAAGAAGAAGAAGGTGGCCAGGAAGATCAAGCTAATCAAGTATCTCAAAAAAGGGTCACAAATTGCACTAACAGTGGCGGGTGGGGCGGTGGCTGCCGCTGTCTTGTTGCTCGCGACGCACATGCTTGTCGGCCTGCTCGTAGGGCCGGCATTGATCGGATGCTCGCCGGTGCGGCTGAGGAAGAAGATGCCCGGTATTGGGTTGTCAAGGAGTAAATCCTTGAGGAAAGTTGGGGTGCAACTTGATGTGGCTGCCAAGGGGACTTACATCCTCCACCGGGACTTCGACACGATAAGCCGGCTGGTTGCACGAGTCCGGGACGAAATCGAGCACAACCGGGCGATGATCAGGTTTTGCTTGGAGAGGAGGGAGGACAGGTATCCGTTGCAGGAGGTGGTGAAGGAGCTGAAGAAGAGTGATGAGGCTTTCATGAGTCAGGTGGAGGAGCTGGAGGAGCATGCCTACTTGTGCCTGGTTATGATAAACAGAGCTAGATTGCTGGTGGTCAAGGAAATGGGGCATCTGACAATGGCTGCCCACCATGAAAGTAACTCAATGTGAGATGAAGTTGTGCAATCATAAACAAACTCTCACAGTTCATAATTATGGAAATAAGAAAACATCAAGTTAGACTGATTGACCATGTAAATAGTTGTAGATTTTGCTTTCTCAATTCCTTGTAAATCATCAATTCAATTGGAATAAGAACACACTGCATGATCCCATGTATGAAGTGCATACTTCTGTGATCACCTGAATGCACCTTTTGGAGCATTAGACAACCTATGTTGCTTCCTCAGTATATCTGATTTATAAAAACACACGGAGACAGAGACCATCCATAATATATGTACGCCCTCTGTCCCATATTAATTGTTGGGATTTAAAATTTTATATTATATTAATTATCCTATTTCACGCTATCTTCTTGTATTAATAATTTATAGGAATAATTAGTGAATTGAGTAGAAAAGTTTATAAATTTATTTCCCTAAATGTCATAGGAACTATTTATGAAATTAATTAAAAGGCAATTTTTAAGGCATATCAGAGTGTGTGCCCTATGCCTGAAAAACCTTTTGGTCCTCCTAAAGGATGTTGGCTCGTATATCCTTGATTAATAGGGTCCATTAATCTGAAAATTGATGGCTCATGAGTTAGCACCCGTAACATATTAGCGCACATTCATGTTTTAATGTGTATGTCATCAATTATGAAAAGAATGACTCTATATGCACCCCAATAATCCCCTCAGTACCCTAATAACCTTATAAAACCCCTTATGAATTTTATGAATAAAATGGGGTACTGAGGAGATTACTAGGGTGCATATAAACTCATTCTTCTGATAATTGATGGCTTTACCTTTTCCACGTGCTTGTAGTGCTAAGAGCATGCGGCGTATGTCTCGATTAAGGTGTGCCTGATGGAGTGAGTGCCCGTCTTACCAATAAAACCAAACGAATGTCCCACTCACCCTATACACTAGAGGTAGGCTTAATGTGAGTAGGGATATCCATTAAAATATATAAAAAAATGACCTTAAGGACGGGTTACAACTTTTTTTTTGTGTTTTATATTTTTTTTATCCATAAGTCACAAAATAATATATCTTTAGGCTTTGGGTGGTGTTATCCATAACTAATCATTATAGCTAGTAAACTTAAAATATTATAAACTTTCTTAATATATACAACCTTCTCACTTTTTTTTTCGGCCTATGAAAAATTATTAAAAATAGAAAAATAATTATTTTAATATTTGAGAGTGGGTCGAATAGGCTTAAGGGCTTTTTGTCCCTTAGCCTTCAGCCCTACCTTAATTACACAAAATTTTTAAGGCAACCTAGCTAAGATCAGGTCCAAAATATTTTTTCCTAACCCTTATTTTTAAGAGTAGGGTAAGGTCGGGTAGGCCCTTAAAATTTTCACTCCTGATGACATAGTTTTTTAACTGGCATTACCATACCATAGTTTTCGAGATGAAGAGTTTGGCTAAAACTTTTGAGACCCATTTATCTGCTTCGTGTGGGTGCACCAAGCGCTTTTGGCCATTGCCTCGTGATAAATCCAATGGGGTGACCAGGCTCATGCCGACTCACATATGGTTTAGTGCATATTAACTCTTTCTAAAATATACTCATAGTATAATTATCATGCAAAAAATACATCGGTTATCCCTGGTAGTTCGCAATACTTTATTTAACTGATCTAATTTAAATTTCAAAATCTATGCTAATCTGAACTACTGTTGGACAACAAGTTATTCATTTGGCAGTCTCATACTTTTGTTCCTTACAATTTTTACAAAAGAGATGTTCAACATGATTTTTTCAGAAGATCCTTCTTTCTCTTTGTCGAGTCAAGCTAAGTTGCAATTGAGAGATTTCGGGCCGGCTAATTGAAGTCAACTTTATGAGCTGAGGTCTAACTGAAAAGTGTCTTGAGTCAGCTCAGCTCAACTTCAATTATGTGCCTCAAATTACTTATCTTCTAAATATAAATAATTCATCATATATATAGCTATTTTTACAAATTTTTCCCTCAATTTTCATACTGTGTTAAGTAAAATCATATATATTTCAAACTACAGCAAGTTTAAGCCCACGTTTTTACAATTTCACCAGGATAAGTAATCTTGCTTAGTATAAAAGATAAAATGTAGGGATCATAAGTCCAAAATCACAAGTCCATGCAATTACAACTTCCTTTTTATGGAAACCCCAATTACCAAAACACCGCAAAAACAATTGATTCAAACAAGCATTATATGATTTTTTTTTCAAAAAATAAAAGTACCCATGGATGATTATATATGGTAAAACACCATTATCATAAGTGCAATAACCAAACTCCATATTTTGTTACTCTTGGCAAAATTCCATCCCTCCAACTTTTTTTTTAACCCCTCGTTGATGCAGATCAGTTAATATTGACATATATGGAGTATTGGCATCGCATGAAGAATAATCGAAGTTTTCTTTCTTGTGATCGATCGGCATTTCTAGGCGATCAATCGGGTTTGCAATCGATCAGTCCTTTAGAGTGATTGATCGGCACTAAAAACGGCTTACGATCGATCAACCTTTTTTGGCAATCGATTGATGCAATGGTGACACGGTTTTCATACTTCATTTTGGATAAGAATTTGATTTCAAATGGATTTCTTTTTAATTCTTTTGCTTTCTTAGGAGTCTTATTCTATATTGTTTTGATTATTTAGGGAATTTTCTCATTCTTTTTCCTAAATTTTGATAGGTTTGTCATAAGGTAGTTATATATTAGAGTCTTTTATTTACAATTATATTATTAGGAGTTGTTTAAAAGCGTGACTCTCTCATGGAGGCCACAATTTTGTAATTTTCTATGATTTTAAAGAAGAGGTTATTCCTTTCTCCTTTATTTTCCCTCTATTTTATGTGAATTTACTATTGAAATTCGCAAGAGAGGAAAGTTATGCGTGCATGTAGCCGGATTTGTCGAATGACGTTAATCTCATCAATCCTGCCCTGCATCAGCTGGTGGCCCTACGCAAGTTCAACATACCGCTTCGACACCATGGAGGACATGTTGCAAAAATTGATGAGAGCAATGATCCCGATGATGTAGCAAGGTTGCCACGATAGGTTGAGTATCTAGCGCTTCAGATGGCTGATTTGATGGTTGCCAAAACCCCAGCTTGGCTCAGCCCAATGACTAAGTTGAAGATCATGAGCCGGAGTTTGATGCTTGTCGAAAATCATTTTGCCAATGTTGTTATGCACGATGATAAAGAGGTAGACCAACTGTCTTGCTGTGAGGCTAGTCAACATGGGCAATTTCTGCCATGACCACCAAGGAGACCAGAGGCTTACATGCCACCGAGACGAGATGATATGGCGAATCAACGCTGAGAGGCTAGTTTGAAAATTGACATCCCTAAATTTCATGGGGTGCTGCTGCCCGAAGAATTCTTATATTGGGTTGCCAATGTAGAAGGCATCCTTGACTTCAAGGAGGTTTCAGAAGACAAGTGTTCCCTTGCTGGTGACTTAGATCAAGCAGCTGCATGGTGGCAACAAATCAACTCTACTCTTGAGCGTCAAGGCAAACCAAAGATCATTGAATGGGAGAAATTGAAGAAGCAAATGAGGCAAAAACTTTTACCCTACAATTTTGGTCAAGTGATGGATCAACATTTAAAAGACACACGACAATGATCAAAATTAGTGGATGAGTACAATAAGGAATTCTATCAATTGTTACACTGTAATGACTTGGCTGAATTGGAAGAACAACTTGTGTCTCACTATATTAGAGGTATGCGTGAAAATCTTAAAGAGACCTTGACTTTGATTCATATTTTTTCCTTGTTAGAGGCGCATTCTAGAATGCTCTACTTAGAGAAGCAGTAAGGCCCCATTGGCTGCCGCTTTGGGACAACCAGTGGCACTTCTCTAGCCACGCTGGCTGCCATCAATTCTAGTAGTGTGCAAGCTCCTTCTAAGGCTACACATCAAAGCACTCAAAATACCACCAAAGCCTCTACAAGTGCTGGTCCAAAATGTTTTAAATGTGCTAGAATGGGTCATAGAGTAGCAAATTATTTTCATAATAATTGGAATGGAAAAAAACTATTCACTGAATATGATGATGTTGTGCACGTTTTAGGGTTGCCACTGTGGGTTACGTGCTAGGGCATTTAGGTAATTAGGTTAATTATACTTTCTTTTAATTATGTTAATGGGTTTTAGGCGTTTGTTAGTAAGCCCATATAGTTCTTCTATTTAAGTGTAAGGGCTATGCCCTAATTGGGATTATGCATGATTAATCAGTTATCTAATTATGCTTTCTTCTTCCCTGTCTGGCGGTTATGCTGTCCCTCCTCCCCTTTCCTAGCTTTCCTGTGCCGCTCCCTTCCCTTACGCCGGTTACTGAGCAATTGTGGTCGTCGTATCACAACATTAGTATCGGAGCCCAAAGTTCCACGGGACAATGAGCTGATAAAATCGCTGAGATTATAGCTAAGTTTGCGATTATAGAGAAGGCTGTAATGGCTCTGGCAACGCCTCCACCATCGTTTACATGGAAGAAGTGGATGCAGCAGTTCAGGCAGAATGTTTCATAATATTTTTCGTTGCAAAAAGAATCTGTTCCTGCGGAGCCTACCGACTGCCTCTGCTTCTGGCCGGGCCAGTCACTCTGGCCGGTGCAGAAAGGGTCCCAAGAGACAGTTCGCCTTCTCCTTTGGCGGCATGAAGAAGCGACACCATTTCCGCCCTTATTACGGTGAAGAAACAGAACGCGCGCAAGATAGGGGTCGCTGGGTTTTCCTCTGCTTCTACCGGTGCAAGGGCAGTTCTCGTTCGTGGGGAAGTAGAGGGACGATGAGTTCGGGCACATGATGATTGGGATCAAGAGGCAAAACGGGATGGCGGAAGATGGCATCCTCGCCAACCACGGCGCCCGCATAGCCCTTGCCTTCGTCACCCTCCACTCCGACGGTGAGCAAGCGTTCATACTCTACCGCTACCCCAGTGCCAACATGCTCATCAACCATGTCGGATCAGCGCATCTGGAGGCGATGAAGGTGACCAAGGAGAGCATGGCGCTGCCATCAACTTCATCCAAGGAGGCGACAGATCTGGAAATTTCCCTTCTTCTGAACGGGGAATGGGCGAGATTGTGTTCCGGGCGGTGGTCAGATTTTTAGGGGATTTTCCTTCCCCTTTTCGATCGGTTCCGATTTCCCTGAATGGAGCCCCGCGCCACGTCCGAGGGCATGGTCAGCCAGCTTTCCGCCAGCGAGGTTGCCGGCGTCATCCTTCAGATGATCCGCGAGGGTCGTATCGCCAAACGCGCTATCCTCCTGGCTGGTCAGCCTGGTACCGGCAAGACCGTCATTGCCATGGGGCTCGCCAAGCCTCTCGGCGCTAACCCTCTTCGCCATCGATGGGAAGGTGGTGGAGGTCCAGATCGACTGCCCAGCCATTTCTGGCGTTGCGGCCAAGACTGGGAAGCCCACCCTCGCTGCCGACACCGGCGAAATCAGAGTAGTAGGCCGCAACACGGGAAGATGCTGACGCGAGGGCCAATCTGCGCTGATGCCCCAGATGGGCATTCGTCCCTGGTTCCTGACAGTCCCTTCCGTGAAGATAGAAGTTCCGTCTAGAACGATGGTCTATTGCAGATTCGGAACTCTAGGGGGCAGCCTCTTGGTAGGCTGAGGGGTGTCGGCCGCCCGGGAGAGTATGCAGCGCCAATACCACCATTAGTCCTCGACATATTCTGGGATGAAGAGTTCAAGAGAGCACCCTGTTTCTCTGTCAAACACAGGGAACCAAACATCCAGTAGTCGCTCCCTCGCCTGACCACCGGCCTACACCTCCGGCCGCCGCCACTGCCATCTCCATCATCTCCTCTAGCTGAGCCGTCAGAATTTCCTTCCGCAGAACCGCCGCGATCTTCGGGTTTGGGGAATTTTCATTGTGTTGTGCTGAAATCCAGGAAGAAATATGGGCAAGAATTGACGAGAATGGCTCGAGGTGGGAGGATTGATCCAGTCATTGGCAGGGATGATGAGAAATCAATGCCAAATGTTCTTGCTGAGATTAATAAGTTGGAGATGGGGCGCCTCTCTCTTATGAATGCTACAGATACAACTACAAAGCATATGTTGAACCGTCAAGGAGCAGCTTTTTCTCTTTTAA
Source organism: Saururus chinensis (assembly GCA_035235625.1). Classification (NCBI taxonomy): domain Eukaryota; kingdom Viridiplantae; phylum Streptophyta; class Magnoliopsida; order Piperales; family Saururaceae; genus Saururus; species Saururus chinensis. The sequence goes on from CP141141.1 coordinate 29,159,211, forward strand.
AAGACAAGCAAGCACGATTGACTGAGCAGTGAGAGCATGAGAAATTAGTGATGAACCGTATGCAATCCATAAAGGAAGAGATTGACTGGCGACAGCTAGCAGTTGCAGAAACAGAATTGGATGGATTTACGCGTTCTGGCAGATCCATACCATGGGAAGAGGTTACTGATGATGATGCTTTCACGCTGGTGAAGGCACATGCTTCTGATGCTAAATTCCTTGCATCTGTTGAGGTGATTATGGGGCCTGCTTGGACCGATGAAGCTGGGAAGGACTTAGAGGAGATCAGGATCACAATACTGGGTAAATTGGTGTTTGGAGTGCTGAGGGTAAGCTGCGGAAATCCTTGTAAGGTGCTGGATTTTTTTCGGTGGACTGGGATACGATCAGATTACAAGCACAGTTCTACCACTTACAATGCAATGCTGAGAGTTTTGAAGGACTCGCTTGATCAGCTTTGGGGCTTGGTGCAGGCAATGACGAGTAAAAGCTTTGATATAGGTATTGAAATTTCTGTTCAGGTTTTCCGGCAGTTCATGAAGAGGAAGATGCTGCAGGAACTTTATGCATGAATGATTGCAGACCCATACAAGCCAACGATTCAGGTTTGTGCTGCGCTTCTGCAGCATATTGTGGCTTGTGACGAGGCAGATTTTGAAGTGGTGTATAGAATTACCAAGAGCTATGAGGCTTCTGGCTATTCCCTCAAACCGAATGTTTATGCTGGACTCCACCGGGCATTAACATATATGGCAAAATTTGAGGAGGCAGAGAAGATTGTGCAAGGACATGTTCCTCAAGTTTTGATGAACTGTAGGCTGATTCCTCTTGACATGGGAGCACTTAATGTTGGTACTACATCCCGTGGGGAATTTGACGATAGACTCCAAGCTGTGCTGCAACAAGTCACTGCTTCATATGGCAATCATGTAGCCTTGATTAAGGAGAACTGGGCATCACTCTTCTCTGTTGCAATTGGTTTATGGGCTGGACTACTCATCGGGTGGTGTCAGCATATTTCACTAGCCAGAATTACAGCCCTACCTAGGATGTTGCTGGTGCATGCAGAACTGGAGTTGCTGCTCGTGCCATCATTGGACTCGCCTTGCGATTTCTAGTATTTGCTTGTGCCTCAACCGCATTCACTGTTCCGGACTGGCTGATCAAAGCGGAGTTGTGGTGGGTAATCGTTTATAATTAAACCCTTTACAAGTGTACAAGGTAATTGTACTAGGATGAATATTTATGGGTTGTCGAACCTCAGGGACGGATGAATTATTACTAAATCTAAAGTGAAATTTACTGATTAAAAACTAAAAAGAACATAAACTTTAATTAAGCAAAAGAAAAACTAAACTAATTTAAAAGGTAGAGATTAATACGATGAAATTTACTTAGGAAATCGAATCCACTATAGAACCATAACAATTCCTTAACTTTTAATCTAAATCTAGTGTGAATATGAACAAGTATTCTCAGCTACAAGCTAGAATTACTTCAGAAAGAATCATTAATTAATTTCCATGGCATGAACTATCTTCGACAATAGCATGAATCATCTACACTAAATAGCTATAGGCACGACCCGTCTAATCTTAGTATAACTCATCCAAGTCCTTAATTATCTGAACATTAAAACTATTGTATGACCATCTCATCTAAATCACAGAAATTAGAATTGATGCAAATATCAAAACCACATCAATCTATCATCTACAAGACAATAAATCAACATAGATTTGAATAAACATGAAAAACTCTTCCATTAAAAAGAAAATCCCTATCATACAATTGTCATAATTCACAATTGAGATCTAAATTAAAAAGAAAATAAACTGAAACTTATCTATAGCTTCATCAACTCCTAAGTAAAAGAATAGTTTAGCCTTCTATGGTAGAAGAAAGCACTTGAATCTCCATTGAAAACTTTGAGTTTTTCTCCATCTTCTTCTTCCTTCTTCTCTTCAGAAAATCTACTTGTTAACCTCCAATTTTGAGCTAAATATGTCTTTATATAGGCATAAGATCCGTAAGAAAGAGTTGTATATGAAAAGGACTCAAAATTGGGTGAAATAAGGAAACTGCACGTTATGCCGTTCGAACGCCTATACTGCATTTTTCATCAAAATCACGTTATCCCGTTCTAACTCCCTGAAGGACCGTTCGAACGGCTACACTGTTTTTGCAATCTGGACAGTTTTCCTGGACAGTCCATTTTCAGTTCATTAAGCACTTTCTTCATGCCTATATTAATTTCCAACTTTTTTATAACTCCGAAAAGTTGTCCAAATCACTTTAAAGCATGTCAAGACTATTTTCAATTATTCCAAACATCGTCCAAGTACTTTGATAAGCGCATTTTACCTACAAAGCATAAAAACATCATACTTTAGACATGTAGAATATAATTAAGATCCCAATTTGATTCAAATACATTCTAAAACTACTAATAACTCTCAAAATTAATTAATAATAAAACTAAAATACTAATATTTATCTTAATCTAAATAAACTATAACTAACTCTAAATTAACCTAATCTATACTAACAAATAAGGTAAAAAGGTATATAAAATAGATATATATTTCGTACTTATCAGTGGGCCCACGGGGTGGGAGTTTAAGGTCACCTCGAGGACGAGGTGATGTGGAAGCATGGTGGAATGTTGTGCACGTTTTAGGGTTGCCACTGTGGGTTACATGCTAAGGCATTTAGGTAATTAGGTTAATTATGCTTTCTTTTAATTATGTTAATGGGCTTTAGGTGTTTGTTAGTAAGCCCACGTAGTTCTTCTATTTAAGTGTAAGGGCTATGCCCTAATTGGGATTATGCATGATTAATCAGTTATTTAATTATCCCTTCTTCTTCCCTGTCTCTCCTCCCTGTCTGGCAGCCATGTCATCCCTCCTCCCCTTTCCCAGCTTTCCTGCGCCGCTCCCTTCCCTTACGCCGGTTACTGAGCAGTTGTGGTCGTCGTATCACAACAGATGAGAATGCTGAGTTTGATGACGTTTATTTTGATTACACTAATCATATATATGATGATGAACTGAATGAAGAGATATTGGAAGGTGATCATGGAGAAACTTTGGTGACACGTTGCCTTTACTTTGCCCCTAAGGACATAGAGGGTGATCGTTCATTGAGGAACAATATATTTTATACTACTTCCACTATTAAGACCAAGGTTTGTCATCTTGTGATTGATTCAGGAAATTGTGACAATTTGGTAGCTGAAGAGGTAGTTCAAAAGCTTCAATTGAACACTATACCCCATCCCTATTTATACATACTTTCTTAGCTGAAGAAAGGAAGCGGGAATAATTCTCTAAGTGATGTTTAGTCCCTTTCTCCACTGGCTCCACATATAAGGATAAGATATGATGTAATTTTGTTGTTACTTGGGCATCCTTGGCAATATAATCGATGTGTGATGAATGATGCCTGTAAGAATACATATAACTTTTTTTAGAATCGCACAAAAATTATTTTTGTCCCATAAGGATGAGGTGATTAAATCCCAAAAACAACAAAGAGGTGACTCTTTTGTCTAAGGGAAAATTTATTGAAGAATTGATGGGAGATGATGTTGTTTATGCATTGGTTTCTAAGGAGGATAATGAAGGTGAGGATATTCCTGAGAAGGTTAAACCTTTGGTGCATGAGTATTATGATGTTTTTCTGAAGCCCCTACCTAATTGATTATTTTTCCTTAGAGATGTCTAACATCATATTGACCTTTTGCCTAGATCTACACTCCCTAATTGTCCCCATTATAGGATAAGTCCTTGAGTTGTTGAGCAATGGATATATTAGAGAGAGTCTGAGTCCATGTATTGTGTTAGCTTTGCTTACACTAAAGAATGATGGTTGCTGGTGTTTGTGTGTAGATATTAGAGCAATTAATAAAATTACTATCAAATACTATGTTCCTATTCCCCGCCTTGATGATTTACTTGATCAGTTGAGTGGTACTTCTATCTTTAACAAACTAGATTTGAAAAGTAGATATCATCAAATTAGAATTGGACCATTTGATGAATAAGTTTCAAGACAAGAGAAATTTTATATGAGTGGTTACTCATGCCTTTTGGGTTGTCTAATGCCTTTAGCACATTCATGATGGTAATAAACCAAGCTCTTTGACCATTTATTGGCAAATTTGTGGTGCTCTATTTTGATGATATGCTTATTTATATCTCTGATATTGATTCTGACTTACAACATCTGCAGGATGTTCTAGTTGTCCTTTGCAAGGATATACTTTTTGCAGCTATCAAGAAGTATTCTTTCGTGCGAGATTTTGTAGTCTTCATTGGGTATGTTGTCACAAAGGATGAAATAGTTGTGGATGAGAGTAAGGTTGATGTGGTAAAACATTAGCAAAGACCTACTAATATACATGAGGTACTAAGTTTCCATGGGTTAGCTTCTTTCTATCGGAGGTTTATTCCCCATTTCAGTACCATTATGGCTCTCATTACTGATTGTATGAAGTTAAAATCTTTTGTTTGGAGTGATGAAGTTGAAAGTGCATTTGTTCATATTAAAACAAACTTGTTTCAGTGTCTATGTTACACTTACCTAATTTTGCTAAGCCTTTTGAGTTACATTGTGATGCTTCGAAGGTTAGTTTTTGGGCAATCTTAAGTCAAGAGGGCACTCCAAATGCTTATTTTAGTGATAAATTATCAGGAGCACAAAGAAAATATATTGCCTATGACGTTGTTTTATTCTGTTGTCTAAACTCTTTGACATTGGAGGTATTATTTGAGCCATGTAGTGTTTATTCTATATTTTGATCATCATTATGTTCTTAAGCATATTAATAGCCAAGAAAAATTCTTTGCTAGATATGCACAATGGGCATCTTATTTGCAGAAGTTTACATTTATGCATAATCATAAGTCTAGAGTTTAGTACAGGGTTACAGATGCCTTGAGTCGTAGAGCATGCTTACTCACTAGTATGCATACTCAAGTGTTAGGGTTTGATTTATTTCATAATTTATTATTTGTTGATCCTTTCTTTGCGGTTTTATCTAAACTTGAAACATTATAAAAATCATATTATTCGTTGCATGATGGGTTTCTATGACACCCTGTGTTCCAATTAGGCTTAACCCCGGAGGGTTAAGGGTAATTGCATAATTTTTAGTTAAATTGTAAGGGAATTGAAGGGATGAAATCCTATTATATGAGTAGTGCTCAAAGTAACGAGCGTAACGAACCAAAGAATACGCAAAACAGAGGTTGGGATTAAGATTATGACCTCGGGAAGCATGTTATATGAGCGAGACCTACGTATAAAGTACGGAATAACCTACCCATATGTAGTCTAGTTTTGAAGGATTCATCGATACTAGTCCATCGGTACCAAGAACGCACGATTCCGACTTCGGGGTAGGAAGATATCGTATTTTAAAGTTTTGAAAAAGAAAAGAATAAAAATAGGATTAAAATATCATGTGGCAGCACACGACAACGTGTGAAAAAACTGACATGTGTCAGTCATGCGTACGTGCATTTGATGCGTGTCAGTCATGTGTTAGATGAGTGACGCGTCAGACATGCGTCAGACACGCATTGATTCCCGTTTCCTATATAAACCCGTTCATTCTTCATTTGGAGAAACTTTCTAAAACATCTTTTCTTCGTTTCTTACTTGTTTTACGTCTAATTTGAGTCGTTTAAAAGGTATTCTTAGCTAATTCGAGAGTTTTCTACGTAATGGAAATGTCTATTTCTCGAGTTGGCAAATCTATGAGAAGGAAATACCCCATAGTAAGAGGAGACTCTGCCCGTCACCCTCGAATACTAAGAAAGAGTTTCTGGAGTCGTTCTGAGTCCGTTTTCGTCCTTTCAAAAGGCATTCTTAGCTAATTTGAGGGTGTTCTACATAATGGAAGCATCCATTCATCAAGATGACAACTTTATAAGGGAAAAATTCCCCAGGGCAAGAAGAGACTCTGCCCGTCGCCCTCGAGCCCCGAAGAAAGAGAAATAACCCGGAGTAAGAGGAGGCTTCATCCTCTGTTGTTGGGCCACAATGAAGGAAGTGACCCCAAATAGGGGAGGCTTCGTCCTCCACCAAAGGGCCATGTAGTGGGAGGTACATCCCCGGGTTAAGGGGAGGTTCTGTCCGTAGCCTACGAACACAAAAAAAAAAGTGTCTCCGGGTATAGAGGAAATTATGTCTGCCACCTTCAGGCCATAGAGAGAAAGAAATGCCCAGGTTTAATGAGAGGGATGTTTGCCACCTTCAAAGGCAATGAGAAAGTTGTACCGAAACAAGGAAAGATGTTGTCGCTGTCTCCGGACATGGAGAGGAGGATGCCCAGAGGAAATGAGTAACTCTGAACGCCACGACTTCCGGGAGGAAAGGGGAGAAAGATTTTCAAACATTTTTATTTAATTCGGCTTATATGCATGCGTATATTAATTAAGATATAAGATTTGCTATGATATGGTAGAATCTGTTATTGTCTGATGTGATCTTATATGATATGCATTGACCCGATTTGCTCTGGAATATTCTATTTAATCTGGTATGCTCTGATATGATATAGTATGGTAGGATGAAATCTATTTGATGGAATCTGACATGATCCAATCTGTTATGTTATGTGTTTTGCTCTGCTCTGTGAAAGAGTGGCACATATAATTTCGATTGGATTTTGCTCACTTCTACAATAGAGTGAGATGTGTGTTGATTCATGAGCTTCCGTTCTACTCCAATGTTTTATGAGATTTTTATCTGATTCCAAATGATTTATTTGGATATAAGAATATACGTATATTAGCATATAAGATTTTCCAATGCGTGATGCATGTAATTGCCAATAGGCAGAACTACGTTCAGATCCAATTGTATTGGAATAACATCAAAGATGATATCCAATACATATGTAGGCAACTAACAATATAATAATGTTGGCCCGATCCAAATTAGTTATAAAATTTGGTTTGTTCTGATCTACGCACAACAAAATGTTAAAGCTCCATAGTGTGTGGAAGAATGATATGACTCTCGCACATAGAGTTTGTCGCTCCTGGTTGGTCTCAGTTTTAATTTTTCTGTTTATTTATATAAACTCCAATTTAGTTTTCCGATTAACCCTTGGTCTAGGTCGGGGTGTTATAGTTTCTTTTCAATGATAATCGGTTATGTGTTCCTACTTATAGCCTGCACTTGAATATCATTTAAGAGTTTCATGATGAAGGTCATATGGGAAGAAATAAGATTTTTCAACTTGTTTCTTCTTCCTATTTTTGGCCATTTATGCGTAGAGAGGTGCATAGATATGTTGGGAGGTGTTGCATATGCCATATGGCCAAAGGGACATCAACTAATGCCGGTTTAAATATACCTTTGCCTACCCCATCTCAGCTATGGTCTAACATTAGTTTGGACTTTGTTTTTAGACTACCCCATATTCAAAGAGGAATGGATGCCATCTATATTGTTGTTGATAAATTCTCGAATCTAGTGCATTTTCTTGCTTGCAAAAAATACCAATGATGAGTCTCATGTTGCATTACTATTTTTTCGGGAGGTATATCATTTACATAGTTTACCATTGTCTATTGTTTATTATAGAGATATTCGTTTTCTGAGTCATTTTTAGCATTCTCTATGAAAACTGACAAATACTTCTTTCAATTTTAGTAATGCTTAGCATCCCCAAACATATTGACAGATGTATGTAGTTAATCGATCCATGGGAAACTTATTGATAAATTTAGTTGGTCTTAAGTCTTGGGATCAACACTTATATAAGGCTGACTTTGCTTACAACAGAAGCGTGAATCGAAGTACAAGCTTTAGTCCTTTTACTATTGTTTGTGGTTTTAATCCTCACTCTACATTGGATTTAGTTCCTATTCCAAATGTGAAAAGGTTGAATGGTTGATACTCTTAACAGATTCCAGGTGTCCAATGATAAGTATAAGGCAACTAGAGATTTTAAAAAAAGACATGTGGATTTTAACGTTGGTGATTTTGCATAGGCTATTTTGACCAAAGACAAGTTTTCAGTTGAAGAGTACAATAAATTATTAGTAAGGAAGATTGGGCCTTTGGAGATTGTTCAAAAGATTAATCCTAATGCCTATCAACTCAATCTTCCTAGCCACATTCGCACTTCTGATGTTTTCAATGTTAAATATATCATTCCCTATCTTGGTGATGCTTCAGATGATGATCATGTGAATTTGAGGACAAATTCTTTTGAGCTGGGGGAGTGTGATTCAGATTAGTTAGCATTGACATATTTGGTGCATTGGGATCGCATGAAGAAAAATCGAAGTTTTCTTTTTGGCGATCGATCGATGTTTACAAGCGATCGATTAGGCTAGCAATCGATCAGTCCTTTAAAGAGATCAATCAATACTCAAAATGGTTTAGTGTAAAACGAAGCCGAGAGTTGGTGTTTGATCGACTTTTTTTGGCGATCGATTAATGCTACAATGATATGGTTTTTACATTTCGTTTTGGATTAGAATTTGATTCCAAATGGATTTCTTCTAAGTCTTTTGATTTCCTAGGAGTCTTATTCATATTGTTTGATTATTAAGGGATTTTTTCATTAGTTTTCCTTAATTTTAATTGGTTAGTCGTAAGGTAGTTATAGATTGAAGTCTTTTATTTATAATTATGCCATTAAGAGTTGTTTAAAAGCATGACTCTCTCATAGAGGCCATAGTTATGTAATTTTCTAAGATTTTGAAGAAAAAGAAGAGGTTATTCTTTTCTCCTTTATTTCCCTCTATTTTTTGTGAATTTGCCTTTGAAATTCGTGAAAGAGGAAGGTTGTGTGCGCCTATATCTGGATTTGTCAAACGACATTAATCCTATCAATCTCGCCTTGCATCAGATTCCCTTGCTCCATCGGAGGATTGCACTCAACAGATAAAGAAAACTCAACTCATTTAACACTAGTACTGATCAAGAGTTGTTCATACTGAAGTTATAATTTTAGTAAAAGTTCAGATGCAGGTATAATGGAAAAAACAATAAAGTTGTGGTTGGTGAAGGAGATGAACATAAACAATAGCAGGAAATCACATGAACGATATCAGTTGTAGAATCCTACTTACAGAACCTGCATAGTTATTTGGGCCATTTTTTGCTGCTGTCTACATTCATATTCTTCATTGCCTATTGCACTAGTATCAAAACTTCACGAAAAGTAGAAATCCAATACGAACAACTCTTGACCAGCAATATCATTACATGAATAGAGTTTGCATTACAACCTTAACCAGCAATAGCATTATGTGAATTGAGTTTGCATTAATACCTTAGCACAATCCTCCATTATGGAGAACCAGTAATAAATTAATTTATTTTCAAATGATTGCTTTAAACGTGTTATGTTGTGGGAAAATTTGCTTGCTATTAAGGATTTTATTTAGGGTCCTTGGTTGATTTTGGGGGATTTTAATTGTATGAGTAGTAGTGATGAAAAAACGAGGGGGGGGGGGGGGTCTCTTTCAATATTTCCTCGCCAAGTGCAGTCCCTGTCAAGCTTTATATATAATGCTGAAATGTTTGATATTCCTTGTTCAAAAAAGTTTACTTGGTGCAATAAGCATAATTTGATCATGAATAAATTGGATAGGGGTCTCTATAATGTAAGTTGGTTAACTTATTTTCTTGTAGCTTTCTTGAATTGCCCAACACCTTAGCTGTCTGACCATTGTCCGTTGGTATTTCATTTGAAGACACCTACTTTATCGCGACCTAAACCATTCAAACTTTTTCTAATGTGGCTAAAAGAGGTTCTATTGTAAATGTGGTCACTCAATTTGGAAGACAAATCTTAATGGTAGACCTTTGCTTGTGCTCTTCAAGAAATTAAAACTTGTTAAACATGCCCTAAAATTTTGGAATAAGGAAACTTTTGGTTTTGTGAAAGAAAGACTCAAGGAAGAAAAATTGAAATGACAACATATTCAGCTTCAACTTTGTATGGATACTAAAGATTTAGACCTTCACGAAGCAGAAAAAAAGCTTGGGTAGAACTATTGAAAGAGGAGGAAATTGAAGAAAAATTTTATAAGCAAAGATCCATAATTACTTGGCTCAAGGAAGGGGATAGATGCACAAAATTTTTTCATTCCATGGTCACTGCTCACAATGTTCGGAATACTATTCATGAGATTCGAAATGCCTAGGGAGATTCTATTGCTCATCCTTCTAATACAGGGCATGAGTAGAGATATTCTTCCAAAAATTATTTACGGCTTCCTCTGGTGCTCACATCTATATTCCCTTTAAAAGAAAGCTAAATCAAGAGCAAGGTACTATGCTTTCTAAACCAGTGGAAATGGAAGAGATTAAGGGAGTAATTATGAGTCCAACAAACAATAAGGCGCCAAACCCACATGGTTTTCCTAAGGAGTTCTTTATAAGCTTTTAGGAAATTGTTGGGGATGATCTCGTTGCTACAATATTGGATTTCTTCATAAATGGAACTATAGTAAAACAGTTAATTCTACTTTCTAAACATTAGTTCCTGAAATTGCAAATGGAAATACTTTTGAGAATTTTTGCCCTATATCTCTATGTAATTTTGTTTACAAAATCATTGCTAAGATTATGTATAATAGGATAGCTTCTGTACTTGATGATCTTGTTAGTGTTAACAAATCTACTTTTATTAAAGATTGATTAATTGGGGTGAATATTCTTCTTGCTTGTGAGTTAGTCAGAAATTATCATCGGTTTAGTGGCCCAAAGAGTTTTTTGTTTTAAGGTTAGATCTCAGTAAAGCTTATGATTAGGTTCAATTTGACTACATATATTTTGTTCTTAAGGAATTGGGCTTTGATGATCAATGGTCGAAATGGATTAAAGAATGCATCTCTACCTTGTCTTTTAGTGTGCTCATAAATGGAAGTAAATACAGATATTTCACTTCAAAATGTGGTTTGAGATAAGGTTGTCCTATGTCCTCCTTGATTTTTATTCTTTATATGGAAGGTCTTTCAACTCTATTGCAAAGAGAATGGAAGAATAGTGCAATTCTCCCACTTACATTCCATGGTGCCCCTTTTATTAGCCACTTATTATTTGTAAATGATGTGCTTTTATTTTCATAGGATAATATCATATTTGCTGAGAAGATTCATCATATTCTTAATGTGTTTACTAATCTTTCAGGTTTGGAAACTAACTTTGATAAAAACAATATTTTCTTTTTAGAAAGATGTGCTTATAAGGATGAAATTTCAACACTGCTTGGATATAATATAGATTCCTTACCCATTCGGTATCTAGGTCTTCCTCTATCCTCCAAAAAGTTAGCTTACAACTTGTGTAAGCCTTTGTTGGATAAAGTGTCATTGAAGATTGATGGGTAGAAAGCTAAACTTTTATCCTATATAAGTCGACTAGAACTAATCAAGACAGTTCTTAATGGTCTTCAGCTATATTGGACTTCAACTTTCAAATTACCCAAAAAGGTACTTTCTCGTATTGAACAAATATTTTCTAGATTTCTTCACACTTCCATAATATTGCATGGAGAATTATTTGTAGACCATTTAAATTAAAGAAAGAGGTCTTGGTATTCTGTCCTTGCATGATTGTAATTTCACATGGTTATTAAAATTATTCTGGTGGCTTTTCACACACAAAGACTCTTTATGATGTTAATGAATTTATGGTAATTATTTACATCATAAGTCTATTTGGATGATAGACTGGTGAATTGTTCCTTTGCTTGCAAGAATATATTTGACTTAAAAAATTTAATGGCACTATTTTGTCATTTAAATGTTGGAAATGACATCACTTTGACATGACAAGACCCTTGGGCAGGTTTTCCACCATTACTTATTAAGTTTTCCACCATTACTTATTAGGTATGGTCACCGAACTATTTTTTAATTCGGTGGTTTAGAAGACAAACTGTTATATTCCTTTCAGGAGGTGAATGGATTTATCTTTGGCACAATCCTTGAGGGCACATGAAATTAGTAACTTTTTACTACTTAATAAGCCTCCTTTCATATATTTTTTGGATAAATATGGTTAGATTAAGCCTACATGTCTTCTCACTTACAAATATGCTTGGGAAAGAATTAGACACCAATCTCCTATGTGGTCTTGGTCTAAGTTAATATGGTATACAAACAAAATCAACTAGTATTATATGATTTCTTGGTTAGCCTTGAAAAATGATTTACTTACTCAGGATAATATCTATTAGAGGGGTTTTTATTTGTCCAATATGTGCTTCCTTTGTTGTGCTCATGCTGAGAATTGAGATCATTTATTCTTCACATGTCTGTATCCTAAGTTTGTTTAGAAGACTATTTTGGAAAAATATAATATTCACAGGATTCTTTAGGACTATCGTGGAGAACTTAGATGGCTTATAAATTTTATAGATTGGAATACCTATGCAGCTCTTCTTTTCAAAATCTTTTCAATATTTGTTTTACTTTTGTTTGGGCAGAGAGAAATAGTCGTATATTGAAAAAATGGTATCTACAAGCATATTGGCTAAATCTATAATAGCCTAGGCATTTTAGCCATTTTTGGTCTCAAGCAATCGATTGTTCGTCTTCCTTACTGATATTTTGTTGGATTGATGGGTTATATTCTGTTTTTTTTTTTGAACTATTCATATTCCTTGTTTTTTTAGCTTTTAGTATGTTCTTTTAGGGGGGTGATTGTATTGTTTGATTTTGTTGTTCCCTCTTTTTTTCTTAATAAAAATTTGAAGTATAAATAAAAACAACTTCCTTTTTATAGTAAAGTCCAATAACAACATTACAACTTATAAATCTTGATGTCCCTCCATCTTGATTCCATGTAGTAGCTTGCATTCTCTTGGGCATAGACACCACACTTGAAGTAGAGAGCACCAGGGCCATGATCATTGGTTTCAAATTTTTGAACACCATCAATGAAAAGAGTAACCTTCCCCCCATCAACGTTATGGATCAAGTTGAACCTCATCCATTTGTCGTACACATTGCTCTCAATCAAATTAAATCTGTAATATCTCAAATCTCCATTGTAGACCCTCAGCATGAAGGTGGTTGCACCTGATGCTGCCCCATGAATCTGCAAGATGGAAGCACCTGATGTCCCATTTGGAATGAACCCATATCCCTCAAATTGCCAGGCTCCCAAAGAATAATCAAGATCCTGCATTAGCATTTGATAGTCAAAAATTTTATCTACTCCAATGACGTTCTTAACGAAATGGTTATTAGTATGTTTATTAACTTAGTAACATATGAAGTATCTATTAAACTTACTGTGCTTTTGTTATTTGAGAAAAGAAAACAAAGTTCTAAATCATGCAATTCGATCATTACATTGGTTCAGAGAGAGAGAGGGAGTGAGAGAGAGACCCTGATACGAATTTCCGTGCGTGGCTTGGTCATGCTACTGGGGTCATGTGGCTTGTCATCTGCATAGACCCAAAGCCGCCTGACTCCATCTTTGCAGCTGTAGCGCTGCTCTAGAGGCACATCATAAGGCTTCTGTAGTTCAAAGTTCCATTCTGTCAGTGGAATTTCTGTGAATCCATCAGTGGGATCCGCAGCACATCTGAGTAAGTAAGCTAATGCTAGAGAGAGAAAGCAATAAGTAAGATCCATAACTAGTATCATGATGAGGAAGATGTAGGATTGAAATGGGAGGCAATGAAAGTTGAAGTACTACATGCTTCTTATATATCGTTTAGAGAACTCATCTACCCACCATGTGTTCCTAAAAACATTTGTCACATAACCTGAATATTTAGAGCATTAATGATGTGGTTTTCCTATTCAAAGTAATGATGATATAATAATTGGAAGTATAAGATACGAAGAGAGAAGTATCTTGTCAGCAATTACGTGATCATTTGTATATATGTTATTGGCCTGTTCTCTTGTCTTATTTAATTAGTTGCATTTCCATTTGGTACGTATGGTTCTTTTTCTCACTCTGGAAAACAAAGAAGTGGAAACCCGTGACTCAATCTGTTAGGCTCTTGTTCTTTTTCTCCGCAACAATTCCAACTAAAATATTTGTCTCATTCGCCCCACACCTGAATTTGACCACAGCTAGAACAGAAGGATGTCCAATCTTTTTGGAGTAGTGGTTGAGTAAAAGACAGAAAATAGTTAATGGAATTATAGCTGATGCAGCTTTGGAATAATCAGTGCAGTACTTGTATACTCTACTTGAGGTAGGATCTGGATAATCCAATACAATGTTGTAAAACTAATTAAAACCAATCAAGGGACATTATATGTTCTAAAAGGAGCTTCTTCAGCAAATAAACGACAGTATATCTTTCTGTGGAAGAAGATTTGTTTTAACACTTAAATGATGCATCTTAATCTGGTCAATATATATGTGTGTGTGTGTGAGTGAGTGTGTCTTATTTTTGTGAAAATGTTGGAAACTGATGTAAATTGCAGCTCGCTCATTACATAGAAATTGATAAATTTTACAATTCGATCTAAACAAGGATATGATCAGAATGAGCTTGAACGTAATTGAGCCCAGTCTAATATTTACTATGTTCTATGGAACTCTTCAATCTGAATATGAAATTTGCCAAATATGAAACGTATATTAAAGAGAAACTACTTGTCGTAATTTGCAATTTGGAAGGCACAACTAGAGAAGGTCTTCATGTAAACTTGGTCGGAATTGAGGTATAAAATGGCTCAAAAACTGTGCTACTTCAGTCTCCTATTTGTGAAGGTTTGCCTTCACGTCTTTGTGACATTGCATTTCAAAACTCGAGACTTGGCCACTATTCAAAATGTTTCGAAGGTGAGTTTAACTCAGGGACTTTATGAAGTCAAATGGAAGTCTTGTAAAATATGAATTATGTACATATTCAAAGTCTAAAATTAGGATATATGGCAATATTTAGCTTGGTAAGCTCACAAATAATATTCTTAAGTACATCTTTACTGTTATGTAAGAGAATTATATATACATAAATGGGTCGCATTCATAAAATATTTTAAAATATACTCCCTTTGTCCCACATTAATAGCTCTATTTGATTTTATAAAACGAAATAGCTCCATGACCAAATGGAGCTATTAACCTTGGACAAAGGGAGTAATAAAAAACCACAAAATTTGATCATGGAGTGTATCCTTAAGAATTTCATGATGTTTCTACACTTTTATTTTTATGGCTAAAGGATGGATGTTTCTATACTTGACTTGGAGTCAAATACGAAGTCTTGTTAATTGGAGTCTTCCCAAGACTCAATGGAAACCCAATAGAGTCGTCTATTGAGTCCAGACTTTAATTGGAATTTCTATAATTGAATTGGAGTCTCCCATAGACTCAACTGGAAAGATGGAGTCGAGCCTAGTAAACTAAGTCTATAGAGTGAAGATGGTGTTTTAAAACAATGGTTGATATGTACTCCCTCTATCCCACATTAATAGTTTCATTTGATTTATCAAAATAATATAAATGGAGCTATTAATATAAGACAGAGGGAGTATATAACATATGTACTACATATATATGGATGTTCAGATGCTTTCAAACATTTTTAAGATAAGTAAAAACAACTAATGTTTTTCTGATAATTTGATCTATTTAAATATTTGTAAATAGTTAATATGCATTATATCGCATATTGGAAAATACGTGTCTTACACATTGTGAGTTACGATGGCCCGCATGTAGGGGCAGGCAAGAAAGGACAGTAAAACCCGCTTGCCCCATATTATGAACTGTGAAGCCCATACAATCAAAATCGTGCGACCCAAAAGTGCAACATGGCTCTAAAGATTAAGCCGAAAGCTACAGGACTAAATATATATTTTTAGGTTATTCGAGTAAATATTTTCAACCCTATCGATTACATATATCCCCACCACCATGCAACCTATAAGCTATTCTACAAAAAAAAAAAAAAAAACACTCAGTACAAGTTTTTTTGGATATATTACAAGAACACGTCTATACTAAAAATCCCCTTAATATATCCCCACGTTTCTTATTTACCACATGTAAAAATCTTTAAACTCTCTTGTATATACTCTACAATATATGAATTATTTATATGATGTGCTTGAAACTTGTAAATGGATGTTGTAATGTGGAATTAAACTCCTTAATTTGCAACAAGGTACAACAACTTCAGAAATGTCACGGCTAATTCATAATTAACTGCACCTTACAATCTCCTCATTTGGATTCAATCACATTTCTTTAGGACCTTGATTCCCTTCCAACGGGATTCCATGTAGTAAGAAGCATCATTTTGTGCATAAACACCACATTTAAAGTAATGTGATGTCCCACCACGACCATTCACCTCCAACTGCAGAACCCCATCTATGTAGACTTGAACCTTTCCAGCATCCACATCATGGATCACATTCAGACGGAACCACCGGTCATAAATACTAGGGACTACAACTGGACTTTTATAGTATGTGAGTGCACCTTCATATACCCTCATCATCAGTGTTGTGGCATGGCCAACTGCTCCAAAGACTTGCATGATGCAAACACCTGACGTCCCACTTGGTACGTATCCATGCCCCTCAAATTGCCAAACACCA
The DNA here is from genome assembly GCA_035235625.1 of Saururus chinensis. Classification (NCBI taxonomy): domain Eukaryota; kingdom Viridiplantae; phylum Streptophyta; class Magnoliopsida; order Piperales; family Saururaceae; genus Saururus; species Saururus chinensis. The sequence goes on from CP141141.1 coordinate 29,175,770, forward strand.
GATGAATAATCATAGCCCTGAACCACATATCAATGAGGTGAAGAAGACAGTGTGAAAAATAGAACAAGAAAGAGTACCACATGACATGTTATTCTGTTTTTTTTTTTTGTTAAGGAGGGTCTTAGAGCACCCTATTCGGCCACTAACTAATCCACTCGGGTACATATAATGCTATATCAAGGCGTAGGAGTTTGAACTCAAGACCTACACTTCCTTAAGCATGGCCATCCCACCAACACAGCGTTGGTTGGTATCACGCGTTACACTGATACACCTAGCTCTGAGAAAATAAAAACTACTATAGGATAATAATTGACTTCTGAAGGTGAAGAATGGAGATGAGTTGAAGACTATTTACTTACGATGAGAATTTCGCTACGAGGTAAGGTGGGGCTTCCCGTTGATAGAGGCTTGTCTGTGGAAAGGACCCAGAACTTGTGAACCCCATCAATGAAGCTGTATCTCTCACTAACAGGTAAATTATAGGGCTTCTGTATGTGGAAATTGGTGGTGTTGAGTGGTAATGAAACAAATCCATCTGTGGGATCCCTAGTGTTCCAACCAACTCCTCCATAGATGGAGAGGAAGAAGAAGTTGAGGATCAATGACCAACTCACCACCATCCTACAGGTTTCAGCACAAGAAAGCTGTGGTCTATAAATAAGAATATATGATGCACACGCAACGTACTTAACGCTCTCCTGTCTTTTAAACTTTTCCTAGCTAGTGACTGCGGTCTTACCCGTTAAACAATGCACTCGTATATCCTTCGAAGCCTGGAACAACCTTGGGAATAAGAAAATAGTAATAACCCAACGAATCTACCCAACAAACCTTCTCAATTGACTTTTAATTGGACAATATATATGTGAGTCAAGTGAGCTCCAACTAAAACTCGAGAAGATTTGTTAGGTAGATTCATTGGGTGTATTTCACTATCTTAGGATTATTTGATCTCCTTAATTCTTGTTATTGTATTTTCTTTAGTTTCCTTCTCTGTTGTGATTTCCCTTGATTCATACTATTGATTATTGGTTGTAACATTGTAATCATATGTAGTAGGATAGTAAAATATTCACACAGTAAAAACTCACAGTTTGGTTTTACTTGGACAAAATATATGGGCCTCACATAAAGTTTACTTAGGCTCACTTATTTTGTCCAATTAAAGCCCAAGTGTGAGTGTTTAGTCTGTAAAAATCGTTTTCCGATATGGTACAACAGCCCGTCTGATTATGTAGGTTTACATTTTTATAGATAAGCAATTAAAACCTTAATTTCACTAGTCATGCTATGCATGGCTTACTTAATTATAGCTTAATGAAAGAGGAAGATGGTGAAGTGCATACAAGTATTCTTATCTCTGTACGGGCGCTGGTGTTGCTAGTTGGTGCGTGAGCTATGTCAGTTCTTAAGACACGCAGCTTATGAATGCCGTCGATGAAGCTGTATCTCTCGCCAACAGGCACATTGTAGGGCCATTGGATTTCGATGTTTGATTCATTCAGAGGGAGCTCTGTGAAACCGACCAAAGGGTCCACTGGGCTCCACCCCATGACACCATGAATGGAGAATTGGAGCGAGGCTGCTAAGATGGGAGCAAGGAGCAAGAATGGAGACATCTTGTATCAAACAGAGTTGTGTGGAAGTTGGCATGGAGCAGTTCAGTTTTATAAGATAACCAGGGATTGTGGTGGCTTGCCTATTTTAATCACTGCAGACCTACATTTTGGTCTGCTTTAAGCTTCATTTTTTTATTATTAAAATGCAGCCTTTAATTCAACAATATTGAGAGTTGGTCGGAGGATTATATACTAATGACTCAATGGCTGATGATATATGAGATATTGGTTTTGTCAAATCAAATTTGCTGACATACCAAGTACTGATCACAATGAAGAAGCTCCAAATCACTAAGTTATAAAATGGGGAAGCAAGGGTCTCTAATTAACCACTACCCTAAACAAAACATTTATCCCTCCATGTTTCACGGGAAACAAACTTAAATAACAGGATTTAGCTGTCTTGTAGTATTTGTAGTCTTTCTTTTGGACTTCCCTGGTCCAATTATTCTGTCACTTTCTATCTCCAATTGGTTTTCATGCATTTGTAGTCAAATTACAATGGTATTATTAACTTAATGGACCCATATATAGGAAAATAATCTCTCAAGTTTCCATGCAAGCTACCGGCTATAGAACCTGGTTTGCTTGTATCACCATTTTTGTCCACTTTTTTTTTTTATAGGACAACATATATTTCTAAGGAAAATGATGTTTTTACATCAAAAGTACATAATAAAAACTCACACATAAATTTTAATTGGTTTAGATAAGTGAGCCCATGTCAACTTAGTGTGGAGCCCACTTGTGACCAGAGGCTTTCTTACCAAGTTTCGACAAAGAAAAACAGTCACATCAACAAAGGAGAGGCATGAGGGACCTTGGGAACCGGCGTGTTCTCTAGTCACCATTTACCAAGATGGTCAAATAAAGCATTTTTTGTACTTCTAATTGAGAAGAGTTACTCATCCTCGGAGTGGTAGTTGAACAGCAAAATGTGGGGAAATCATTTTAGCCTTGAGCTCCGGGGAATCTTTAGATATCTAGCAAATGATAAATTATAGATATTAAAAAAAGAGTCCGGTTTATATGAGCCCGGGCTCATATACGCCTACATGAGCCTCGACTCTACGGGCAGTCGAATTTACATCCGGCGGCTCATAATATTCATGAGTTTAAATGCTCATAAGTATTATAGGCCGCCGGATGTAAATTCGACGGCCCATAGAGCCTGAGCTCACATAGGCGTATATGAGCCGGAGCTCATATAAATTTTTCCCTTAAAAAAACTTACCTTCACACATCTAATGTTCATGTAGTCTAGGATGGAGGCTTCTGTGTGATATGCATGTGCAGCTTTGTACTAGTCATTTAATTATAACTGTCATAATTTGCCAATCACATTCACTTGTCAATCCATTGACTAAAGTAAATACTCTTTGTGTTCAATATTAATAGTTATATTTAAAAAAATTATAATTTTTATTAAATAGTTAATTCACATTTAAGAGAAGGAAAAATAAACTTAAAATACTCTTTTTTAAATACCCACTAACTTAAATTGAATAAAATAAAGTTATTAATATAAAATAATATCTTTTCCAAATGGAGCTATTATCGTGGAACATAGGAATATTATTTATGAAAACTTTGTCCTAATGTAGGACGGAACGAAAATCCGTGACCGAAAAGAGGAGTGTATCTTTCCGTGTTTTATGTCCTTTTGCCTTTTAAGAACCAATACAGGACAACGAACATGCAACTAAATCTTTGTCCTATTGCCCTTGTTTTAAGAGTCCATTACAAAGTGCCTTATATGCTGCACACTTGGTTCTAGAAATAGGAGCAATGGACGCCATAGATAATTTTTATTTATCCATTTAATGTTTGTGGTGGATGTTTTGGTTTTATTTTTTTTATTAAAGCCACTAGTAAGGTGGTCGGTAAGGCAGACCCCTACCAGTTTATTAAATAACCAAAAAAATACAAGGTGTGGACATAAAATTGTAACCCTAAACATAAGCATCAAGAACAAAAATAACACAACATCTTACACAAATCCCAAAGATGCACACCAAAACTGAAGAACTTCTCTAAGATCTACTTCGAATATTTTGAGCACAAGTTTTATCAATAGTGGCTATGCCGTTAAGATTCTTCATATCTTTTTGGGATAAACATAAGCCTGGAGGTAGTGTACACAAAGCTAGCAAGTTAATTAGCCATACAATTTTGTTTCTCTATACATATGGTGAATCAACATAGTATGTTAATATATAATAGATTTCCTCAATGATATGTATCAAGGACCACATGACCAAAGCTTTACCAAGAACCATATCAATTAGAAATAGAAGAATCCGCTTCAATAAAAAGATGAATATAGTTAAATGCAATAGCATATCTCAAATGGATAGAGGAGACAAATATTACCATGACTATCTCTAATGGCTCCACCTCCTCCCTAATGACATAGATTTCCTTTTGCAGCCCCATCCACATTAAGCTTCCAACAATTAAGACGAGTTAGGCTTTGTCCATTTCACCAAAATTATACGAGGATATTTGAAACTCAGCTCTCAAACACCTAGAGTCTTGATAATATATTTTCCCCTTGTCTAAAAAGTTAGCATGGGTGGAACAATATGAGTAAGAGATCTCACAAAATTATACAAGTTCCAAATGTTAGAGTGAAAAATCATCTGTTTATTATCAAACTTAGCCGCACAATAAGCTTTCCAAATAAACTAAATGATCAAAAAGGGAATCACATGCACAAGAAATCCAAAAATATTCTTTCTTTTCTTGAAAGAAATGAAATTCAGCACCTTTATTCTCTGTGTAGTAGAATTATCAGACGGGATATCAAATAATTCTTCAAAATACTTCCAGGTTAATGTAGCAATATCTCATTGATTTAAAAGATGATCCACAAATTCACAATGAGGAGAAGTACAATAAGGTCATTTGGTAGCAATATGAATCCCAAGTTTTTTAATACAATCCTCTATTAGAACTCTACCATACCCAGCAAAGAGGAGAAAAATAGATATCTTACAAGGAATAAGATAATTTCAAGCCGAACTATACCAAATCTATTTGTCCTAGCATCTAAGAAAAATAGAACAAACAGATTTCAACACTGAAGCATCTATTATTTTCTGGTTTCCAGATCCAACCTGAAAATAACCTTAAGGAATTGGAAGCCATAATATATTTCCAGTAATATATTTTGCGACAACTTCTACTCAAACCAGAATTTTTACACAAAGTAAGAAAATATTAGGAACAAAGTACTTACTTTGCATAAAATCAGCCCAAAGAGAATTTTCATATACAATTTACATTGAAGAGGATTAGCAGCAATATCTTTAAGCCTTCCAATACCTGATCCTCCCTCATCAACCATATAGCAAAAATGAGAATAAAAAATCCATGCCTTCTCTCACCAAAATCAGAATCACCCCAAAAGAAATTTGCGGTCAAGCTTTCCAATTTTTGAATAACAAAAACAAGGGGAGATAAAGCTGATAAGATGTATATAGGCATACTAACTAACACACTTTTAATTAAAGTAAGTCTACGTACCTTGCTCAACAATTTACTCTTCCATCTAGTTATTTTCTCCTTCATAGCTTGTAGAAAAGAGTGAAATAAATTATTGTTTAAAACGACCAACATATAAAGGTAATCCTAGATAAATTCTAGGCAACTTCTTATAATTAAATCCTAAGGCACATCTTATAACATTTATCCTTTTAGCTAGCAGGAGAAATATTACTTGTGACAAAACAACTTTTATGCTCGTTCACAAGCTAGCCAAATGTTTTTTCATAATCAAAAACCACAAATAAGATCTATTTGATAGAAGATTCCGGCCATTGCAAAACAACATTGTTTCATTAGCATACAAGATATGAGAAATATGATGAACACAAGGAACATTATGTCTAATTGTGGGATCCGCCAAATGAAGATGAGTAAGTGCTCTGCTAAGAACTTCTTTAGCAATACTAAAAAGAGAAAGAGTTAGGGGATCTCCTTGATGAATTACTCCAGTAGAAAAAAAGTAATCAAATAGTCTCCCATTAAATAGAACCTAAAACCAACAATTTAAAATAAGTTTTTTAACAAGCTAAACAACATTTGAATTGAATTCAAAATTACTCATCACTTTAAAAAGAAAAAACCAATCAAGTCTAGCATATGCTTTGCCCATATCCAATTTGAACATAATATTTCCTCCTCTACTTTTAGAATTAATATCCCGCAAAAGTTCTTGAGCTAGAAGAATACAATTTAAAGTACTGCAACCTTTGACAAAAGCACTTTGCTCTTTTGAAATAATCTTTGGCAATATGCAAGCAAGGCCGGAATTTTTAATTTTTGAGATGATCTTCATGTTGAAATTGTACAAACTTATTGGTTTGAAATCAATTACATTTGCAGGACATTCAACTTTTGAAATGAGAACTATAAAAGTAGAAGAATAAGATCTTGGCAAGGGAGTACTTTAAAGAAGGACTGGATTGCAACAATTAAATCCACTTAAATGATCTCCCAACATTTTTTACGAAAATATCGCCTATAACCATCTAGACTAGGAGTGTGCACCATCACTATCCATATCCCCAAAACAATACCTTTTATCTCCTCTGCATCCAAAAAATCAATAATATATGAGGCCTATTGATATGAACCTGGGCTCATGCAGTGGCACGTGAGCCCAAACTCATCGGGCTATTGAATTTATATTTGACAGCCCAGGAAAATTTTGCCATGAGTAACGTGGGTCGTCATATTTAAATCCGACGGCCCAATGAGCCTTGACTCACGCAGCCGCACATGAACCCAAGCACATCTCAACTTTTGCCTATTCAAAAACTATAATCCTGCAACATAGTCAAATTTTTGTTAGTATGGAAACCCATATAGCCTCCTCAGTACCCTGTTTTATATCAGAGTTGATGTTTATTTTTTATTTCTCCCTTATCCCATATGGCCATATGTTCCTTCCTTATACCCCAAACATAATAGAACAAGCTTTGATGTTCTATCTTCCACGATTCGTTTTGCAGTGGCATGCCCCTCCCAAGGCGCCAACTTACTATAGAATTTACAACGGGTTTCAACCGTGGCCGAGAGTCAAGAGTACAAATTTGAAATTCCATTTAAGGTGGTATGTGAACTTAATGAAGGTTGTCAGTGAGTGCCAACTACAACAAGGCTGACCGAGAGTGCAATTCTTCTTAAATACATTTCACGGTGGCATGCTCCCACCACTTGCAACAATGTTGACTAAGAGTGCAATGTTTTTGAAGTTGCATTGGTAGTGGCATGCCCCTGACAAATTACCAAAAAAATCATGGTGGGTGACCCACGCAAGCCCACTTAGCCGAGAGCCCATTTGGTCTTGGGGTAATGAGATTACTAGGGGTCCACATAGACCCGTTCTTTTTTATATCTTCAAATGACTTAGCTGACATAGCCATATTGGGAACTTGTGTGGAATGTACAATAAGAACTTGTGTGGAATGACCCAAATTTTAACAAGAATTGAGAATACATTGCATATCTAGTTACCTCAAAAAATAAGTTACCGGACGTTAGTCATTTCGTATTTTAAATTATAATACACTGATTTTAAAATATAATGTTAGTTGTTAGGAATTTTGTACGAGTATTTTAGAATGTAACGTTAGTCGTTGAAGATTTTACACACATATTTTAATGGTGTTAGTCAATTAAATTGTGATTTAACCACCATCATATCTATAATGCACAATGTATGTTATGTGTGCATTTTCAATTACCACCTCCCCCATTCGTATTTGGAAATGCACAAAAGATGTCATGTGCTACTTCATCTCCTTCGCGGACCCAAAAATTCGCTCAACGACATTCCTCAAGGATACATGTCAATGATTAAAAACTTCATGTGAATTGCATATTTGGCTTCTTGTTTGTGTACTATATTCTTTGAGGTAATAGCAAGTTCCACGATATGGTGCTAATTTTTTTTCGATTAGGATAGCCGCAATCAACCAAATAGAACTTCCCTATTCAATAAATAATTACAACCATTAATATGTATATAAATATGTGGTGTGCTACTAAAAGGACTTATAATTAATGATAGTGCATATGAGGAAAGTACAATAAAAACCTTAAATGAAATTCTTACTAATTGTCCACTTTGATTGAGTGAGACAATCTTGACAAATTGAATATCGTTGATAATGTCCTGCTACTAGTAAGAAAGTAGCCATCATTTCTTCTATTGTGACATACCTAGTATCACATAAATCAATTTAGCGTAATATCCTACACAACGTTAAAAATGAGTTAGGATACATTCTATACATATATCAAAATTCATTCGGTCACCCCCCAATTTTCGTGTCAAGTATTGATAACCGTATGTTGAAATAAAATGACGTGGGAGAGGTCTATATGTATGTAGCATATCTAATTCATCAATTGCACACAATATAGTTATCATAGAGATATACACGGGGTCTTCCAATATTTCTTTCATATTCACTGTTATTACAAAATTCAAGGGTCATCAAATAAATACATTCACATAAACACATTTCCTATAAAAATCAATTTACAAAAACACATTCGTATAACCAAATTTTCACGTACCATGGCACAAAACTCATTGCCATAAGACCATTCACATAAATTCATTCTCACATATCATTCAAATAAATCATTCACTTATTAAGTCATAATCATAAAACTATAAAAATCTTTAATTTAAATAAAAAAAAACTACCATGCCTACCTAAATAAACCATACTACCAATTAAGTAACTTATACCACCAAAACAGACTTCCATGTATTACGATCCACATGACAATGAGTGTATAGTTTGATGTTAAAATTGTACTATGTTATAATTGGATTATATATTGTGAATTAGGGTTTTTATTTTTAGTTGTTTAACTATGCGTTATAAATTTTAGTTATCATTGTACTATGAATTTTATTTATTTATTTTATTATAAATTGATTATTTATTTTTACTTATTTAACTAAAATTTGAGGGATTAATATATTATATCTTGTGTTCAAATGAAAATTGAATGCTACAAACTCAATCGTGTATTTTGTCATGTATTCTAAAAACTCAAGATTCTGACATTCATTCTAAAATCAAGCATCTAAAATATAGGATTTTGGTTTATATTTTAAAATCAACTATGAGTAATACACCAATCTAAAATACAGAACTATTAACGCCCTGTTAGATAAGAACTTGCATAAAAAATGAAACAATTTGCTTATCTTCACTAGAATGAGAAATAGATTATAAAGCTACCACTTGTTTCTACTTTCTAGGCCGATTAGATTATGAAGCTAAACCCACTTTGCTTCATTTGTTGCAAGTGTGTCACGAAGGTAAAATCAAGAACAAGCCAATTCTGGATATATTTGCAATTCTAACTCTTATTATATGCACACAGTGACTTCTCCATCACATCTTATGTAGAACCTTGATTCGCTTCCACCGGGACTCCATGTAGTAAGAGGCATTATCTTGTGCATAAACCCCAAACTTGAAGGAATGAGAAGCCCCACGACGATCATTTGTTTCTAATCTTAGGACTCCATCAATGTAAACTCGGACTTTACTACAATCAACGTCATGGATCACGTTCAAGCGAAACCAATGGTCATAGATGCAAGGATCCACTACTGGGTCCTTATAGTAGGTGAGTGCACCACTGTAAACCCTCATCATCAATGTTGTGGCATGAATGGCTGCTCCAAATATCTGCATTATACAAACGCCTGATGTCCCATTTGGCACATAGGCATACCCCTCAAATTGCCATACACCGGAGGAATAATTGTATCCCTGACTGATTATTTTCATCAAAAAGTTAGCCTGATCAATTAAGTGAAAAATGTATTACTATTTCAAAAGCACATTATTCATGATCAAGGCCTATTGCCCCATATCCCAACTGGTTAGGTCGTAGTTGTTGGCAACGATGTCAAGCATTCGAATTCCCCCAATCCTAGTTTCCTCTCCAGCGTGGTGATCTTTTCTTAATGAAAACATTATAAACATGGATCAATTTGAATAGTTTTTGAAGTTTCATATATCAATCAATCAATAAAAATGTATATCAAATAATTGTGCTCATTAATTTGTCTTATAAACTGAGTTATAGTAAAGATTAGAGCATGAAATCTTACACGAATTCCAATTTCTGTGCGAGGATTAGTGTGGCTTGAAGTGGAATGAGGTTTATCAGTAGATAAGACCCACATCCTGTGGACACCATTGATGAAGCTGTACCGCTGGTCGACTGGCAGATTGTAGGGCCGTTGTACTTCCATATTGGATTCACTGAGAGGGAGCTGATGGAATCCGATCAATGGGTCTTCTTGGCTCCATCCCTTGATGCACTAACGGAGATTCGGGTTAAGGCCAAGAACACAGCGGCAGGAACAAAGGAAGAATGAATGCTCATTCTGATCTCAGTATCAATGTTCACATAGGATAGGTTATATTTACTGCTACTATATTATGTAACCCTAAACCATTGGTTGGTAGGATGAATTATGTACTTCCCTTTGATGAAGGCGTGTAAAACTTGCTTTTTCCACTCCTTTGTTTCCTGTACCCATCTACAAATAATAAGGACTAATAAGTTAGTTGAGGAGGCCAGCAACAACATAGTCCACTAGTTCTTTGTTCTTTCCCCACTTTAAAAGTGTAGTAGTTGTGTGCTTGAATATCGGACAATGCTTTTGATGTTTGTTTGTTTTTTTATTGATTCACGGGCCACTGATTGGTATGGCTTTGTCAAACGGCAAGATATGGAAGATTATTATCCACCCGAGTACTAACTACGAAGTCACTCTACTACTCCCTCAGTCTCATTTTTAAAAATAATTATTACATATTAATAGTCATATTTCATGTTATCCTTTTTATAATAATTAGTAAATATAATAAAAAATTAATAGGTGAATAAAAGATTAATTTTTTAGTTTCCTTAAATATTACTTTTTTCTTAAGTGAACTATTAATAGGGGACTAGGAGAGTAGAATATTTAATCATGGATGGAAATCCGTAGACAAAAATGGGTGTTTACGGGCCCATCAGAGTATTGGCTTGACTGGCTTGAGCTTCATTTGAAGCTCAATTCAGGCTCGATCAAGGCCCAAACTTAGACTCTATTGGGAAACTTGAGGTTCAACTCAATTTTGAGTTTGAATATCCTATATAATAAACTTAGGTCCACGCTCAAAATGGGCTCAAGTCCAACACAAATATATTTTATTTTATAATAATATTTGAGCTCAATCTTGAGCCTATTTCAAGCTGTATTTGAGTCCGAATCGAATTGAGCCAAGTCGAATTGAGATGTATTTAGACTCAACTCGAATTAATTCGAGATTGAGTTAATACTTAGTTCGAGCTAAGTTGAGCCAAGCCTCGGCCAGCCAACTCGACAACTTGGTCCAACAAATTTGTTCTAAACAGGACGTTGCTTTTCTGGGTCGGGTCTATGGGTTAAGAAATTTTAAGAGCCCTCGACGTAGATTAGTGATATGGCCAAGTCAAGTCAACAAGGTTTGTAAAAATACAGATAAAACAGAGGAGAGGAAGAAGGGAAGGAGAAACAATTATTTTTTTACGCTGACATCATGATGAACCCAATTAACATTGAGGCCGATCCAACTCGTCAAAACCGTTTGTACTAAACTACCCAGCAAATAACACAGAGGCTTGGTTAGGTTTTGAAACACTTGTTGTAGGTCTAGCCATGTCTACACTATAGTCATAGTCCCAGCTAGACGAACCAAGTGAACTCGGTCAAGTTTTGAGGCCCAGTTGATTAGACCAGTGACCTGGGCAGCTTGCATTGACTTCCCAACAAAGAAAATACTAGCCAACGGTTTAAGACTCAAAACTGATGCATTTGACCTCTCCTGCCGAACCATCGCCGCTTATTTCTTCATCAACATTTATCATAAATGATACTCCTTCTGTCCTATATTAATAGGCTATATTTAGAAAAATAGCAGTTTTTACTAAATGGTGAAACCTACATCTAAGAGAAAGAAAAATAAGCTTAGGATACTATTTTTTAAGTACTCAACTGCTTAAATTAAATAAAATAGAGCTATTAATATAGAACAAGTTTTTTTACTAAATAGTTATTAATTTAGGATGGAGGGAGTATTTAATTATTATGTATTTCTAAAAAGGTCACCAACTTTTTGGTATTCTTTAAAATTGACACACCTATATGTGAAAAAAAATGCATAAATTACCCCTTCCTCCTCTTCCTTTTTACTCCCCTCCCCCCTTTCTTCCTTTTTACTTCACTGAACAATTGCCTTCCCATGTGCCACCGGCTCCATCTCTGGCTCCACCTCCTCCGCCACTAGCTTTGCCTCCAATTCCCTCACCTTTAGCTGGGCCTCCAACTCTATCTCCTCATTTTCTCTGCTCCGCCACCTCCTCCTCACCTCTCCTTTGTGACCTCCTTCTCTTCCTTTAACTCCTTATCTTTCTTCCTAGAATCCGATGAAACTTGTCACAAACTAGTTAACGAAGCCATTAAAAATTTAATTTTTTTCTAAATCTCAAATCTTAAAAACCAAACCCATAAACATGTCCATATACTCAAAACTAACAGTTGTTTTTTTACATGATTCTATGCTTTTTCAACATCAAACAAACCTCATATTTCTATTAATAGTGTCTTACAATAATTAGTAGTCAACAATTGATGACCACATTTATTATAGTAGAAGGGGTAGTAAGACGACATTAGGAAATGTATATTCCTCAATATGTTGATTGAACCTTCCCAACAAACTAAGTAGATATACAAGAAAATAAGGTAGGTTTAAAACACGTAAATGTCGAATGTCAAGTATCATTATCAACTACCAGTTGTCATATCTCAGGTTGCTCGTGCTAAAGAAGAATGAGATTGGCACTACCAAAGAATATAGAGTTCATCACCAATGACCTCCTCCTTTTTCAGCATCAATAGCCTCATTCTTAAGTTCTGACAACCCTTCATTAACATGTAACAAGTGCGAGTCAACAGTCAACAATTGCATGTTTAAACCTGCTTTATTTTTTTATTTATCTATTTGATTTATTAAGTTGAGTCAGTTCATATATTAAAGGAGATACAACCACTCGCTATATTGGATTACTAACTTTTTAATACAATAAATATGGCTATTGCGTGTCAACTACCAATTATCGCAAGCCATCATTAATGAAATTATATAATTTGTTTGGGTTAAAAAAACCTTAGAATCAAGTGGAAATAAAACTCATTGTTAACTTTGAGCAATTAAACCTGTCTATTGAATACATTTTTTAACATTGGAGTTTGCGGAGAAAAATAAAACTCAATTTTTTTGACTCTATCGGCTAGTTTGTGGCCTGTTTCATAGGAATCCGGGAAGAAAGAGGAAGAGGCGCAAGAGGTGGAGGAGCAGAAGGGGAGGAAAACGATAGCGTGCAGATCAACAAAATGAAGTTTTTGTAAGTCATGCTTCTATAAACAACCACATATGACGTTTTATTGAATACACGCATCTGTCTCAAGTACGGCAACTCAGGAGAACTCTAACATTGTCAATCAGTTTGCATTCGGGCCCATAACATACAGCTGCAAGGTATCCTCCAATTATCAAGCAATGTGCACTCAGTTCATAGACACGTGACCTCAGATCATAGTCATCTTCAATCGTGACAGAAGTGGACACCTCCAATCTGTCACGCCAGCTAAATTCTACAGGGCTCTTTATGAATTTTAGGCAAGGTGTTTCACGAATCAAAAATGGCCACACAGCCCTTGAGATGTCTTTAATACGGTTGTGTAATCCATCACAAATTTCTTTGAACTCCATCTCAGTGATGGGAAACTTCCACATATTATTACAGCTAAAAGCTATATCTCTCTTTCTGTTATGACAACCCCATGCCGAATGTCCAGAAAGTTCCAACAACGAGTTTCCAGCACTCACCCACAGTTGTGCTGCGGATGCAACTAATGAAGGTTCTAACATAAACATATGATGCACTCCACCTGCAAGCAGCAATGAATACGCCGTCCCAGCTTTACTCAGCTTAAAAGCCTCCGACCTATTACCAATAGCCAATTTGCCGCTACAACAGACTCTATAAGCTGAGGCTAATGTAACATAAGCATTGAGCAAATTGTGATGCATGGGGTGCAATGCTGCACCTATATTACTTCCAAGCTTGTTATTGACTTCAGACCCTGATTGGTTTGGGACATTGTGAGGTGACCCATCTTCAAATATATTCATATTGGAGTCGGTAACAGGGATGCCAGAAGAATCATGCATTTTGAGAGGCTGGTCCAGTGATTCAGCTTCCAGCAGTGAATTTGGAGTAGTCGATCTCTTATTCGATCTGAACCTAATGGGTTGGTCTCCTGCTTCCACTTTGCTGCAGGACTTTTGGTACATAGTCCTGGAAAATGACGCATAGTTGAAAAGTTGTAGTAATAGGGCTCCGAGACTCTCACAGCAAGCTTCAGGGTCACCATCGATTACATATTTGTTTATCGTCTGCTCTAAGAAACCATTGAGCTCTGTCCATGAGACATCTCCTGCAGAACTTCCATTGGAGAGTGGAAAAGGATTTTCCTGGGAAAAAGATAACACACAAAAATCTAAAAAACTATTTTCTGTAAAACAGCAGGAAGATACTTAATTGCATTATCAAATCCCAAGAGTATCATATGTCACCACCATCCTATTTGACAACAAAAAATTCAAAGTGACAGTTTTCTCATGGAAATAAGACATTAGTAGGGTTGACAAATATATTTTAAATTGAGATACACGTCTAAATTAATGGGATACAGATCACAGAACTAAAAGGCAATGGGCTAGGCAGTAGGCACTTCGCGGATTGGAAGCCCGAGGAATGATCCCATAGCACCGAATATGTAAAGTCGCGCATGATTTACATACCACTGGTTACACATGGATAAATTCCATGCATCATGATTCAAAAGAAACCAACTCCACTAACTTAGAAGTGCAAATGACCAATCTTAAACACATGCATGTAATACGACACGTCCATTGTATACAATTCATAACAAATGCTCAAGCATCACATGCAGATATTTGCTTGAAGTTCTCCACATATTCTGGTCAATCAGCTAGAGAACAAAACAGATATTATCTTCAAATATAGTTTGGGTTCAGGTGGAAGCGTAGTTTAATCAAATCATCGTTTCTGCAGTTAATAAGGTCCACATTGGCATTTTCCCAACCAAGCACCAACTAGAAACTTATAGACAAATATGTTAATATTTTCCACACCAAGTAAACTTAAGAAACAACAGGAACCTACAATTAAAAGTGGGTTCCTTGTTCAGATGTCTTCCTGGAAAAAAAATTTACATACACATTTTCTTTTGATTATGGAAAACGGTAGCACCACAGTAAAAATAGCAACAAGAAAATTAGGCTACGAGAAGGTGCTTCACAGTCAACCTTTTAATAGGGCATAAGAGTAGACGTACTGAAGAAATTGGAAATTGAAGACACAAACTACTTAATTCTCTTCCCACTCTCCCTGCTACCCAACAACATTTGTACACTACTACTGAAAGTTTAATTCAATTAAAGTGAGAGTATAAACTAAAGTGTTTCTCAGCCCTCAACATCCAACAAAATGCCACAACTAGCAATGGTAGAGGGAATAGAGTACAACTTCAGGAATAAAAGAACCTTTCTAGTTGCTTAAGTGGGCCCCAGATACATATTTTATTTTTCTTGTCAAATTCTAACACTAAATCTGGAGGTGGAAGTATTATGAAACCCAAATTTTCAAGAGAAGGGGTACTCTCAAGTCAACCTGAGAGAGAGTTTTCTCAGATTTATTTTTAGGAGGGCCCTCCTTTGTGAGGCCCACAATCAAAAGAAGCATGGGACCCCGGCGATGAGTGACAAATCACATGGGTCAAATTTTCAACCCTAAAACAATGGCTAAAATTTGATGAGATTATATAGATGGGCCCACATATTGGAATGGCCCAGAATTTGTTAAGCCCCCATCATCAAAGTAAATCTTTAAGTAGCAATTGGTCCCACACGTAAGCATGTAAGATCTCAAATTGAAATATACAATCTCAACCATTAATTTGAAAGTGAGATTAAAATGCCTTGATGAAGAGAACAAGTCCAAGTGGGATCACAAGTTGTGGACCCCTAATTGCGATGATGGACTTTTGATTCATATTGGTCTCACCCTATACAAATATTGGTGGGGAGGGGGCACATTTTAAAAATCAACGCGAAAAACTCTTTTCTTGGGTTGTACAGAGATTACCAAATTTTCAATCTTCGTGTAATAAGCATAACTTAAACATTCAACTATCGGACGAAACATCAACACTGTAATACTCCCTCCGTCCCACATTAATAGCTCCATTTGGGTCTTCAAAGTGAACTAATTTTTGTTCATTTGAAAACCCAAATGGAACTATTAAGTGGGACAGAGGAAATATTATATAGGAAGGAACATATAAAATCATAACCATCTCACACCATATAATTTAAAATAGCCAACATTTATGTGCTATTGCCTTTTCTTTTATGTTTTATTAATTTTATAGTTAAAAAAAAGTTCATTCGTTTGCCAAAGGAACAAAAAGTGTGCATGATTTGACATGCAAATTTCTCATAACCATACCAAAGGACCATATTAGCTAAAACAATTTAAGAATCCGTTTTTGTACAAATATTTCACACTGAAGAGAAACGCAGTACCAAATATTTTAGCTAAAAGTGAAGTACAAAAAAGGCGATTGGCCTTCATATAAGTGCTGCCAAATTCAATTTGCATATAATTTTTTTTAAACATATATCCCCTCCATTCATCAATTACAATCAATTGGTTTTCCCTTCAATGGATTTCTTGCTTATGAAACCACAAGCATATAACTTGTGATTTTTCTTATGATACACTGATTACCTTTTTCTCAATAAAATATAGTTTTCTCCTTGGACAAAAGATTAATTCTTTGTATCTAGCTATATGTATACTCGTCTAAACAAAAATTTCAACATTCCTCCTCTCATGCACAAAGAATACTCCAAGCACTCATATATGCCTTTCGATAAACAGAAGGATTCATAAAAAATACGATACTGCTTAAATTACAGCATTCAAGTCATAATTAAAAGTTGCAAAAATAGAAGAGCAAGTATGACAAATGAATGAATAAGCTTAACAAGTTCAGACAATTTTTCATATAATAAACAAAAAAAATAACTATATAGAAAATGCATTTTACTTACTTGCAAAACACAGTCAACATAAGTTGACGGTGATACACGGCAACGGTAACAACAACAATCAAACCCATAGCTTGACCATAGTTCTGACTGCCTCTTCTCCTAGTTTTGACAGAAGGATACAACATTGAGCATAAGAAGCTATGCCAATAAAGAAAAGAAACAGTAGAGCAAATAATGACTTTCAAACATACGAATGGGAATGTAAACAAAATAAAGTTGAGTTCAGAGAAAAAAACATAAGAAACTACACTGCATCAAGCACAAGCCAGAAGGTAAAATTGCATCTGAAGAGGCATATGTTATGGGGCTGCAAAAGCAAAGCATTATATAATATACACCACAGCAACAAAATGTATGCAAATGTTTCTGGTTTGATACTTGCTGTGGCATTTCTTGAATACTCAACTGGTTACCGTTGTAGGCGGAATGGAAAGCAGATAACAGAGTTTCATTCTTTGCTTTTCTAATGCACCTTCAACAATACAGAAACAGTTATATATAACAAAAAAATAAATCGCACATACTCACATATTAAAAGCATATGACAGTTAATCCAGCAAATTGTACAGATCCAAATAAGAGTTAGGTTCACAATGTGCCTTTGTATTTTTGGCAGTTCTCAAAGAACAAATATGTTCAATTTTGCTTAAATATTGAGATTAAGGATACAACACAGCAACAACGTTATTTCAAATAACATCAAATTTTCTTTTCAGCTCTAAAAAAAGTACCTTTGGCAGCAATGGATCTATATACGTAATGCATACTTCCTCTCCCTTCCTAATAGGTCTTATACTTCGGGTTACAACTCTTGGACCGTACGATAATCCTTCTCTAGGAAGAATATAAACAAAATATCAGCTCAAAGCAATTAAGAGAAATCAGAAACTTAGACTCGAAAACAAGAAAAACACTCAACTAAAAAAAAATCTCACCATTAGTTAATTTGATTTCACCACCACCCCATTTCTTCATCTGCAATCAACAATGAAATTTTTGAAAATCATTTTTCAAGTGAATTAAAATGCGACCAGAAAATAATTAATGAAAAAAAGCATAATTTTTCATATTGAGTAATAGAAAGTCAAAATTCTCACCATAGCTTTATCTTCACCATACGGCGCGACGAGAAAATCCGCCCGGCCGCAACTTCGGCGGTCACCGGCTAGCTCGAACCGATAGCAGGCGTTGGGGCTGCAGCTGTGGTTGAACCAAGAGAAGCCCGCATCGTAGATGGCAGCTCCAATGGCCTGCCCGTCGGCGCCCGGAATCACTTCCACCGCGTTCGTTAGCGCCGCACACAGCGCCGCGTCCTCCATCCAACCATCGCCGCTGCCGGAGCCCAGCACTTCTCGGGCCAGCGACAGCAGCTTCACCTCTTCGGCTCGTCTGTCTGGGCTTCCCATCTTGTCCAGATTCGTCAAAAGCCCTCCGATTCTGTCGGGGCGATGGGCGAACGGTGGCAGCGAGGTTTGTAACAAGAAGAGGAGGCGGAGGGCGAGGCTGAGATCGGTCGCGTCCGAGTCGGAGTCGCAATCAAGCGGGAGTAGGGAGAGGAGGCGGCATTCGCCGCTGGAGAGGTGGGCCGCGGCGTCGGCGGTGGAGCAAGCAGGGGAGCAGTAGCGGAGTGGGCAGCCGGAGCACCCGGCGGGGCAAGGGGTGGCAGCGCAGGACAGTGGGCGGAAGCAGGCGGAGCAGTGGGAAGGGAGGAAGTCCCGGTAGAGGCAGTGGGCAAGTGGTGGGGCCCAAGGGGTTAAGTCCACGCCGATGGCGACGTCGCCGGTGGCCCTCATCTCCATTGGCGTCTCTCTGCCTCGCTCTTTCTCTCTCTCTCTGTTTTCTCTGTCCGCTCCAACGCCCCTTTTTTTTGGAATCGGATCTGGTGCGGTCTTGTTGGGACGCGGAGGCGACGATAATCGGGTCGCCTTGGGCCCATGCAAACTGAAAGGCCCGACCCGGCCCACAAAAATAAAGCCGTAAGTCTGTCCCAGCCCTTTGTAAATGCAAGTGGAGTGAGTAAAAATACTCTAAGAATGTTTTATATTTCGAGAGAATAAATATAAAAATTATTATAGATATTTTATACTCAATCCATTACATATAATACGCCTATTCATCATGGGACGAGTGCATAATTTGTGCATATATCATGACTATTCACAACAGACGCATGCTTATAATATCATCAACATATCTCTTGCATATCATCTACATGACATATCTTTATATCATCTCATTCATAATACATCCTTATTACATACAACCATGCTGCATAAAAATGTCTCAATCATACTATTTATAGTATGCCTAATTATACTAAATCATAAGCATTCATCCTACATGAGAATTATCTCCAAACATACTAACCCTAATCATGTATAACCATACTCAATCATAAGTCTTCATCCTGCATGAGAGTGTTTTAAACACACTAATCAAAATCATGTATAATCATACTCAATCATAAGCATTCATCTTACATGGAGTGCCTCAAACATACTAACCATAATCATGCATAACCATATTCAATTATAAGCATTCATCCTGCATGAGAGTATCTCAAACACACTAACCATAATCATGCATAACCATATTCAATCATAAACATTCATCCTACATGAAAGTGTCTCAAACACACTAACCCTAATCATGCATAACCATACTCAATGCATAATCATTCATCCTGCATGAGAGTGTCTCAAATACACTAACCATAATCATGCATAATCATACTCAATGCATAAGCATTCATTCTGCATGAGAGTGTCCCAAATACACTAACCATAATCATACTCAATCATAAGCATTCATCATGCATGAGAGTGTCTCAAACACACATTATCCTGTATAGCATGCAAATAAGTTCCACACCTACATGTACAATATAAGCTCCCACCTCTATACACAACAACCGTGTAATCGAGCAACATATCACATACACTTATGGTCTCAACATATAATGAATTTCTCATGTATAGAGAAAATAATTTTGTTTAATCGGCCAAAGCATAAACAATCCCTGCTCACTCTGGACAATCCCAAATTGAAAAGTTTGAATGAATTACGCAGTTTGGGTAAAATTTCTAACGGGGAAGATACCCCTGATAAGCCGGTGTACTCGGACAAATTAGCCTGGATTCTCAGAGTCCAGATAGTCTCAATAGTTTGATCTCCTTATAAACATTGCCGCTCTTCTCAACCTAGGGAGGAAAACCCGTCCTCGAGGGACGTAAAACCCCATCCTTTTGGACGTAAAACCGAATCGATAAGCCTCTGATCAATTAATCTGGCACGCAACATCATCTAATTGCATCCAATCAATCAATCACGGCCATACTCGATTAATCTCATTCATAAAACCCTTTTTGTGATGCATTCAACATAGTACATATGTGAGCAATATTATGTGTATTCTAATTCATGAAATGTGCTCCCATCAGCCATATGGATCATTCTCAATCCATATGTATCAAATAATGACCACAAGTAACCCCACAGGTGTGTGTACATAGTAATAGTGTTCAATTCTAAGCATAGACATATACACTATGAACAAACCATAGCCAAAGTATATGCATGTTCTCATAATTAAATTATGGCTCCTCTTTACTGAAATCATGGATAAAATTCGGTGAAAACCTTGAAGAACACAAATTCAAGTCAATTACAACCTCTTACTAGATTTAGGTAAATCATACTCATCACTACCCTTAAGCTAGACATAGAAATATAATTCACCCATAATTTAGCATGACATATAAAAGCATATAACCTCATTTTCATGCTTTAAATTTGTTGGAATCCTAAGTAAAATATGGAGAATCACTCAACATGAATTTAGGATAAGAATAATAACATGCTAAAATCCAATAACATGTAACTAATTTCATATTTGAACCACATCATAACTTTCAAGATAATATTTGTGTCTTCACAGTAGCATTTCTAAGTAAAAAATACTCATCCTAACTATAATAATGAGATTTACGAAGAAAAACATGAAAATGAACAAAAATAGTCAAAATGGCAAGACTGCTCTTTGGTTGTTCAAACGTCTTGATGTTCGATTGGCCTGCAGGGCCGTTCAAATGCCTACACTATAAACCCTGGTTCGCCTTCAACCTTATGAACCCAAAACCGAAAATACACAAAATCGACATAAACATTCAAATCTCACTTCCAAACATGATAATATTGAAATATAAGCTAAAAAAATGATAGATCTAGTCATTAATAAACTAAAACACAAGGAAATCACTAAAAGGATCATGTTTTATATAAACCACCATTAAAGCTCAACATCAAGCAAAACCCACATAAATCATCCCAAAGTTCAAATCCGAAACATAGACCCATTTTTTAAGAAGAACCCTTACCTTCAATGAGATCTTGGTCCAAAATTGAAGCTTGAATCTTTTCAAATCCCTACCCACATTTAGGGTTTAGTTAATACCTTAATAAATCCAATTATTTAAGCTTAAATCACTTGAAAACATGTAGATCTAGGGCTTGCTTATTTCAAAAAGAAAATTCCTCATTAGAGGTTTAAAATAGAGATTAAAATCAGAAGATTTAGTGTTGTGAAACAAGATTTAACCTTGGAAAAGATGGGATTAAGAAAGATCACACAAAACCCTAAGAGATTAATGAAAAAATCAAGATTAGTCTTACCTAAATCAAGTTTTCCTCTTATGGAATGAGGATTAGGGCTTCTCAATCTCCAAGATCTCAGCCCTTAGCAAATGGGAATAAAGCTGGAGCTTTCTATTTATCGTAATTTATGGGGTATACTAATTAGAAATTGGGGGTACAAATATAATTTTGTACTAAAAATAGATAATTTGCTCATTTTAGGTCTAAAAAGAAGTTTAAAATTTTTAAAACACTTTAATAATGAAATAAGTCAGGTTTAGGGTCTAGTGGGACCCATCACCCTAAATTACGAATGTGGGGACCATGGTGGGACCCACACCATAATTTTTGGAAAATTATCAAAAAATCCCAAAAATTCTAAATTTTTTTGGATAATCTTAATTTAACATAAAAACCAATAAAATGAAGAAAACATTGACTAAAACCATCGTTAATTTTCCTCCATTCGGTCGCCTTCCTTGTCAATAGGAAATCAGTACTTTCGCAGACGGAAAGGTGAGATTAGAGCACAACACACATGTTGTTTGTTAAAGCTTGTTGCTGAGAAGAAGAAGTAAATAGAAGATTCATTCCAAGGGGGAAATGAAATATCTATGTTGATCAAAAGAGAACAAAGGAGGAGAAGATCAAGCTATGGCTGGTAAACAACAAAGGAGTGGTTGATTCAGACTTCAAGAATGGTGTGAAGAACCAGTTGGTTTAAATAAAAATGAGTATTTTGTCAGTGTAATCGGTAATTCTATAATATTTGATTTATATAGTGCATAATTGATCTAGACAGAGTGTCCTGTGGTTTTTTTCCTATTTGGGTTTCTATGTAAAATTCTTGTGTGTTTTGTTTGCTGATTTGATTGCAAATTTCTCTTTAAAACATATTGGAATTAGGAACGTTAAATTGAATAAATTTTAGGTTTATTTTGTTTAAAGGGGGAAATAAATCTTGTAACTTAATTGAGAGTTAGAGACACTTTATTTTCTCGGTCTATGCCACACATATAGTCCAACAAGCTCCTCGCGGCCTACCACAATCAGAGCTCCTACCTCCGAGACACCCACCACCATCTGTGTTTGAGCCACCCACCATGGATCATAGCCTCTACCGACAAGGACAGTGCAACAAGAAAGTAGCTTTCTCTTTCGTCCCTCCACTATTAGAACTCCAAGTCACCGTCAACTATGAACAGAGATCCTCGCCATCCACCATGATCAGAGCTCTACTCCTTGTCGCCCACCATGAACAAAGCTCTACCTCCGAGTCACCCACCAGCCACCACAATCAGAGCTCCTTCTACCCACCGACCTCTAACTCACCCACCACGATATGTGTTCGAGTTGCCCACCATAGATCAAAGTTCCTTGCGCACAGTGAGAACAGAAAACTGCTGAAGAGAGCAGTTTAGACTGCAGATATCTTTTATTACCCTGTTTCGAAACGTATTGAAATGATACATACAAAACGAGTGGGCTATGTCAAAAAAACATGTGCAGCATGTACCACCTTTGTGTATCATACCGGTCTCTACCAATACAGATAGTTATCAATCTATACATGTATTAGTTGATACGGCCTTCCATGGCCCTACAATACAAGACCCCACATGAGGATGTTATCTCACATTTTTAAGATATGGTCCACTGATGCATTGAAATAATGTTCAATTAAATGTTTTCAAATCTTGAATTGCAATCCAATTTTGTGTTAATTCATTGCTTATTTGAGTTATTTATATCTTGAATAGGTGAGTTGGGCCTTCGTTGTGTTTACATGTCCAAATGGGATTCGATAGGATCAAAGTGGAAGAGGAAATGAAGTCCAACTACCTAAAGCTATTTAAAAGTCAAGAATGAGCTCCTAATAGTCTAAACATGCATGGAATGGTTGAACGCAAACTTGTGGACCCGTTGGATTTCATATTTACATCAAAAGAACCAAATTCGAGAAGAAGCCGATTTGGACAAATTGACAGAACCATAGTATTTCGGTCATATCTTTCTATGTAAAATTCGGATGAACATGATTCTAGTGGCATTAGAAAGAAGACTTCTGTGGCTACAATCACTATTGTAGGAAGAAATTCATAATTCTGAAGATATATGGGTCAAATCTGACATGCAAAGGGACAACTAGTCAATTAACCCGAGGCCAACACAAAGAGGATCTTTTCATTGGTTGTGATTAATATACAAAAGGAAAGACAATGAGGCTGATTAAATAACTAAAGAAAGACTAAAAGATACTTATTTGATAAATAAATTATTAATTTATTTGATTGATTTAGAATCTAATCATTGTCAAAGAAGCAACTAATCAAGTAATCAATAAGGATGTAATCAAGGGATATGATTGGACCTTCCCCTTTGAAGCAACCCCTTATACTCTTATAAATAGAGGGGTGGACGTGGTAGAGGCATCATCCCCTCCTCTTTGGAGCTCTCTTCTCCTATTTTTCCTCTATTCTTTTGTAGTTTTTGTTTCTTAGTTTTATTGTAATGGCTTTCTAAGCAATCTAGCTGTAGCTAGAGGTGATTTGTAACAATCTAATAGAGTTCTATTCATGTTTCATCTTTGGTTTCAAGTAAGTATTGGTTATTTAAAGTGATGTTTATTTAATATTATTCTTCTTCTTGTTTCTTTGTGATCTTAATACATAAGATGCTTGAAGACTCTCCTTCTTATTCTTTTGTGGTTTTGATACATAGAACTCTTGAAGAAACAACTATTTTTTATCTTTCATCTATCCAAAGTATTTCTTATCTTTATTTTTGTTTTGAATATATATATCTTCCGGTTAGATAGAATCTTTATTCAATTCTAACTGAGATAACATGACATATAAAGAACATTATTAGATAATACAATGACCCTTGATGTCTTAGTGTTTTATCTTATTGTTTTCTTAACTCTTTATTACCTCAATATTCTTCTAATTTTTCTTTCTTAATCTTTATTTACTCCTCTTATTTTGTAATCATTATGATAAGTCACACAAATACAATCCTTGTGGATTTGACCTTGCAAGACTACATCCCCTTGTGCACTTGCAAGTAATATAACCCTAAGTTTTGGCTCAATTTGATGAATCAATAGTTTAGGTGTAACATCCACCAATGACACACTTCTCGAGGTTATAATTTACGATCCCGATATCAGATTTAGTGTTTTTAAGCTCAATATGTCTGTCTCTTAGAACCCTATCAATTACCTTAAATTTCTCTCAAAAGAATAAATCTCAAAATGATTCAAGTTTAAGAAAGTCGTTACTAGGCCCCAACACTCGTTATGGGCACAAAAGTCACATTTTTAAAACTAGAACATTGCGGGTTGTTACATGTCTACAAAAATCCGGTCGTCTTCCCTCTTTCTTCGGACTTTGACGTTTTCTAATTTTTCATCTTCAACCTAAAGTTAGAGATTCTAAAAGATTTAGGTCAATGGATGCCAAATGTATTTATTTGTGGAAAAATAACCGAATTTTGGTGCAAAACCGTCTAAAAAAACATATTAAACCATTTCATTGTGCAGTTTTGAACCCATAGGTAAGACACCTAGAATACCGATGCATCAGATTTCCGCCAAGTGAAATTGGCACTCCATCGGTAAAGTCACCGACATGTCAAACCTCACCAATAGTGGCTCATATATTCACCAATGAGGGTATCAACATGTCAATGCTTACTGACATAAACTTTTTTTTCTAAAAAGTTAAAATATTAAAATATTATATTTATCATTGTTGCTACTTTCCTGAGTTTATTACTCAGTAGTACAATCATTACCTAGGAGTTCGTCAAGACGTCGAAAGCAATGTGAACGGAACTCAACACAAGTGAGACAAGATTATTGTCACGCCTTGAGATTTTAAAACTCATTTTTATGAATCAAATTCCGGAAACAAAATTTTCAATTTTTTTGTCAAAATTAGTGACAAGATATCATAGGGCACAACTAATTTGTTTTTTGAATATACAAATAATAAACAACGTACAATAATAATTCAAGTCAATCACATCTTAAATTGAACAGGGTTTTACCCGAGTACATGTCTTAATATCTTGATAAACACAAATATAAACATATTGACACTCATGTGCCTAAAGTTATTTACCTTTAGTAAGAAAACATTAAAAATGCCAAGTGTCCTAGCAACATTGTCCTTACCACACATAAAAGAGTCCTAAACTTTAACCCTGCAAGGAATCTACATCACATGGATGTTGAGTATATGAACCCAATGGGATGGCTAAACAAGTACTAATGGTGAAACATTCATAAATTAAGCGCATCATAAACAAGTGAACATGATTATCATTTCAGAAGCACATCAAGTGAGGCAAAAGAATAGAAATAAACCATAATATAAAGCATGCTCAAAAGCACAAAAACATAATCATTTTGTTACCATGACCACGCTTATGAGTCAATTGCTCCCTAAGTGCAAGTCATGTCTAGGAGTCCTTATCACTCATTAGTCCATGGACTACTCACAAATTCAACCTTAGTTCTTCTAAGGCTTGCCTGTCCCATCCACGCCATGAAGCCCAAGCCCACAAGGTCTCATAGACCCAAGTGGTTGAAATCTCAACTACTATGATTGTTGAAACCTCTTGTATTGTGCTACACATGACCATCCATTATTTAGTGCTCTAGTCCATTCGAATGTAACTCTCAAGCCAAAGGAGTGGCTCTACATAACTCTCTCCCTTGGGGAGCTAAAAGACCATGATCATTTTTCATATCATACCCTTCCATCTATGTGGCTAAATGACTCACTTGAGGAGCTGATATGACACTAGGAATCCATGACCTTATGTGTCAAATACCAATAGACCAGGTAGTATCTAATACTAAGATTCATACACACAAGCAAGCACATTTACCCACACATCAGCATATTTATCATCACATATACATGCATTCATATGCATAAAAACACATGTCATTATAATACTTAATAATAGCATATATATTATCTTAATTCATGTTAGAAAATACTCAACACTCACTTATTATTAGTAGACACTAATATTTCGACTAAGTTACTGATGCCCATCAGGAACCCATTAACGTGTTGAACCCTCACCAACTGTGGGTTAACTAGAATAGCCCACCTAATCGACTAACACTTGACCTCACCGCCGATGACTAACCAGTTGCATAGCGATGCATGTAAGTGCGAACACTATCATCTCTCTCCTTTCATCGACGTCATCACCGAGGTGTAGGTGGTCGTGCCGATGATCGGGAAAAATAGTAAAAATTGATCCTGGTTCCCAAAATCACTCCAAATCATGCCATAACGCAAACTTTCCTACATAACACCTTCTTACAATGGTAATTAATGATTTATACTATCAAATGATCATTAAACATAAGTAAACATTATCACATAGCATTTTCATGACAAAAATATCAAAAACTCATCTCCTACTGCTTTCATGCCAAATATTAATCATAATTCATTCAATACATTAACTTCAAAACCAAATTATGGTAAAAAGGGTAGCAATCCAACCTGATTTGTTAAATAGAAATCCTTCCTCATGCACGATGCTGACCAATCTATGCAAAATTTACTCCCTCCCTTGATTACTCTTTCATTTGGAAAACCCTTGATCTTCTCTCTCTTTATTTGGAGAAGTTTTTCCAAGAAATATAGAGTCTAAGGGCCTCAAAGGATACTTATATGGAAATGCGATAAAATTCTAGTATAAAACCATCAAACTGGGTGATTTTTAAGCAAAACTACATAATTGCCTGTAACCATTGGCACTTGGTTGGCATGTTGGTGTTCTACTGACACTAATTGTGTTTTTTATCGACATGTTGATGGTTTGCCAACAATACATAAGTCCCAATTTTAGTCGGTCATAACGTCCTCATATGAACTACGATTTACACATTCTTGGTGGCATTACAAAGATATTTATGTCTACTATATGTCCTAAAATTTCATATTCAAAATCTCATATGTAAAAATTTATACCATTAACAAGGTCTAAGGGTTAGATTAGCATGTGTCGGTATGTTACAGACAACACCTTAGGTCTAACTTCAAACAATTATAACTCCTTCATGCAATCTTCGATTTGTGGATTCTTGGAAAAATTTTGAAGCTATGTACGTCTAGTTTTTATCCCCAAATTCACGCTTAAATGAAAATTATAGGATAAGTTATTGTATTGAGAATGCCCAATGGTCAAATTCATTATTTTCTACATATACTCTAAACCTTCATTGATGTTACATCTATCATATCTTTCTCATTAGAGCTTCAATTTATGCACTCAGGTAGCTCATAAAGTTCTTTTTGTCTACTTTCTAATAATAAATTTTCATCTCTAAACTCAATGAGCCTAAAGATCAAACTCATTTACTTCCACATGGCCAAGTATAGGATATTTAGAAAATTCTGGGGTGTTAAAAAAACTAATTATAATAATTAATTAATTAAACATGCATGAATATCACATGAAAATCACGAGTGTAACATCAATCATCATAATAAAAAAGAGATAATGATAATATGAAGAACAACCATAAAATTTCCATTCATAATAAGTCACAAAAATTGTTAGCATAGGAAAAAGAAATCAATTCAATAATACTTAATGGATAATGATTCCAAGTGATGAGTCGAGTAAAACTATACTCTATGATAAACAAAGTACAACACTTATGATATCCACATTAGTTTGAGGGGAAAAAAGCACAAGTCTTAGAATAACATCGCCAGGAACTTGTAAAAAAAATCAAGAACACCATATGCATAAAAAATTGGAACATCATATTTAAGCAAATAGAGAGTTTTATGAGATAATTACATAAGCACTTTAAAACTTCATACTTCATAGTTGTATTCACAAAAGCAAAAAAAAATTGATAACTATAAACAAAATAAAATGTACAAGAAAAGATAAAAAAAGTAACCAAAGGAAAAGGAAAATTGTTACCTTAAAAGACAAATGATAATTTCTTCATATAATGTGCATATCATAGCAAAATGTTGTACAATGTAGCAATCGGAAATGAGAAATTTAGTTTTGTTTTGCAACAATTTAATAGGAATCCCAAACTTGTAGAAAAATTAAAAGGACATAAAAGAAAGAAATAGAGATGCATGTTATAAGAAAATAGAAATTGAGAAATTAGCTAGCTACTTCTACAACTGTGATGTTTCTCAAAATTTAAGAAATCTAAAACAAACAAGGTTAAAGCATACAAGGAATGGACAATGACTAATTACGTTTTGTCAAAAATTGTTTTACAATGTGATGTACAAGAGCATACCCAATCATCAAGAATTTGAGATTTGAAGTACTGTATCCGGTAGAAATCAATCCAATTTGAGTGTGAAAGTTAACTTACAATTTATTATACAAAACAAATGTTGGATGCAATTAAAATCATAGGAAGGATTCGGCCGACAATCAACTCTTGTGGTCTTTGAAAGAGAATACATAGTTTAAATTGCCAAAGAAACCAAAAAATGAGTTATAACAATGAAGCAGATTTCCTATAATAACAAAAGAATGAGAAGAAGCAAATAAGGGTAGAAATGGTCGTTGGGGAAGTAGTATCAGCAAGAAAACTAGGAGAAAAGGTCTTCATAGTGAAAAATACTCCTGTAAAATAGCTTTTGTAGAAGCCCTACAGACTAGCCGGTGGCAATGGTGATGAACGAGCAGTTGTAACAATGGCGGAGCATGGATGATCATATGAGGGGTAAATTTGGGTTTTTAAAAAATATAATGGCATAACAATAAAGAAAATGGACTTATAGATAGAAGGAAAATTTTAGGTAGGATACATTGAACAAAATGATTTTGGCCGAGACATGATGCTTATTAAAAGTGACAATTAAGACCTAAAGATAATTTTCTTTTGAAAATTTGACTAGTGGAATAATTAAAAAATTATCTTTCTTGGTAGAGATAAGAACTCATGCCCCTTTTCCACAAATGGGAAAAATCCAATCAGCCTATAGAGGCTGGTTAGGAAAATTTATAAAAATATTTTATCTTGTAATTCTTTAAAAACTATGAAAATGAGACCAAAATCAAATGATTTCACAACCACTTTTTGTTTGTTAATTTAGCAAAAAGCCCATTTAAAAACTTAGTTCTATATAGTTATAAAAAAAATAGTTCTATATACTTTCTCCATCCGATATTAATAGCTATATTTAGAAATAAAATATGTCCCATATTAATAGTTCAATTTGGCTGAATTTGTGATTGGGTATTTCAAACAAGTGTTTAAGAAGCTATTTTCTACTTTCTTACATGTGAGTCCCACCATTCAATAAAAACTACTCCATCTGTCCTACATTAATAGCTCCATTTGATATTTTAAAATGAACTAAAATTAATTCATTTTGAAAAACCAAATGGAGCCATTAATTTGAGATGGAGGGAGTGTAACGCCCGAGATTTTCATACATTTTCCATAAAATTCACGAAAAAATTTTTATTTTTAAATTGGAGTAGAATTGACGAAATCAAAACCCGTATAAATAGTTTATAATTTAAAACATCATACGGTTAAACATCATACCGCTAAATCAAATATCCCCAGGCGTCACTCGAAAATAAACGTATGACTACATCACCATGATCATGGATTTTCAAATACAAATAACTCCCAGGCGTCCCCGAGTACAAGTCCCATAAACAGTCTACTATCTGATCCAAATTAAAAGTCTAGAAGATATAAACATTTAAATCTCATCTCACCTAAAACATTAGATCGTGACACCAAATATACTCTCATTGAATCAAATAAACTTGAGTCGAGGGGGAAACAATCCACCGCAGAAACGAGCATACATCTCCAGGAGCTCTCCAACACAACCTGCAAAAGCCTCCCGAACCACGGGGCTAAAAAAAAATAGTAGGGTGAGTATTTTCATACTCAGTAGGAAAATACCCAGTAGGGGAATCCCAAATATTGAACTCAGTAAGTTCATAAAAAAACATGCATCATGCAACTCAACATGAAGCAAACAACGTATAACATAATTATGCTCATAAGCATATAATCATGTGTAGCACACCATCTAACCAAACTTACACAAACACCCTTCAACAGGGTCTTACAAACATACTCGTACCATCATACACTAACTCATACAACTTACACGTACTTGTATGACCTTACTCGTACAATTTTACACTTACTCGTACTTTACTCGTACAGTCATGCGCTTACTGTCTTGCTCCGAACCATACTCTTACAGTCTTGCTTAAACATACACTTACAGTCTTGCTCGAATCATACACTTACAGTCGTGCTCGAATCATACACTTACAGTCGTGCTCATACTCTTACAATCGTACTCATACTCATACTTATACTCACACTCTTACTCTTACTCTTACTCTCACTCTTACAGTCATATACACACTATCGACCACTGAAGCTCATTACAACTAATAAGCTCCAGCATCGAAAAGGAAAAGAATGCCACTGGGGCATCACCTTAACCTCCAGGGAGTGACTAGACGCCATGGACTTTTCCGAAGGTAAGGCACACCTATGCTCATGGGGCACATGATCAAACAGGTAAAAGTAGATCCATGATACTACTTACCTGAGCACGCAAACATACACCCACATAAGGGGTCATACAATTGCCCACACATAAGGGGTCTTATAGTGCCATACAATTTCCCACCATAATGGGTCTTATAGTGCCAGTGCCACTCTTGGGCAGAAACATACAATGCCATCTATAGGCAGAAACATACAGAGCCCACGAAGGGCGGAAACTTACAACGCTCTCAACAGAGAATCAAACGTCTGGGCTTAATACAGCACACAGACCAAAACAAAGCATACATCGCTCTCAACATAGCATCAGATGTCCGGTGCTCTATATAGCACACAGACAAACATCCCACAGGATAACCACCATGGCAAGACACAAGAAGTGCTCAGCTGACTCATTATCAGCTAGCTCAAACACGGAACTTAATTCCGTCAAACCCTCAGGTCTCAAACTCACAACGCTATCATTAGCTTTCTTATAATTCAAGTTTGAATTAAGTATATTATGCGGTACGATTATGCCACACAAACTCAGTCCTCGACTAATCAAACCGAAGTTGAGCCCGATCGAAACCCTAGTTCGTCAGGGCTGCAAACTTCACTTACCCGTCCAAGTCACACATAACTCACCGTGCATCACATCCTTACGTACTCATACAGTCTCTGCCATCCACCTTACTGTCAAAACATCTTACTTACATCGCCAAACTGAGCTCCTCATAGCAGATCCCCATTATCATTCTCTTACTTAATACCTCACTTATTATACTTACTTTTCACTTCATAATTTGTATGTTATGCTTGTACAATTATGCACGCTCTTACTGTCTAATAAACCTTCATAAGGCTCCAAGCCTAAGTCCACTTACTAACAGAACCCCTGACGTACGCTCCAAAACGATCCGCTCCATTCCTCGCCTGTCATACTTATGTCCGCTGTCTTTGTCACACGCTTACACATCTAAATCCACATCCAACTTCGTACCAAACCCTTACCACTCTTACCGTCCATCGCCCATACCTCTGCCCACACAATCCACATACGTAACTTACTCACAATTGCTAGCCATCACTAGCACGTACATCATACACATATGGAGCACATTAACATATTCGCTAGCCATCACTAGCGCATACAAATTCTACATACATAAAACATGCTTACAACTCACATACATACATACATACATACATACATGTATCTCAATGTGGCATAATTCACTATCTTACATCATGCAAACATGCCATGATTTAATATCCAAAACATGGAATCATACAAGCCTAGCATGCTGCTACTAATTCAAAGCATGCTGTCATGAAATTATGAGTTCAAAGCTCCCCTACCTCGTAATCATGATGTTTGATGGCGAGCACATGACGGTGATGGCGTCGGTGGTAGAGTTGGCAGCCAAAACCGTTGTCTAACTGAGAGAGCTGCTGTCCCGAGGTTTTAGGAAACGTCGGAAGCACTCACGGCCAAAAGGGATGACACATGTCAATGCGGACAATCCGCGATCCACGGCGGCACACTACGGGCAGCCGGGAGGAAGGTCCTGCCAACAAGTGGCAGGTGCGACTGAATGTCCAGGTGTACACTAAAATTCGACCAGTGGTTGATCCATACTCAACCGGTCACAAGACGTCGAAATCGGCCATGGACAGCACCCAACGGCGTCGATTTCGCGTTTACAAGGGCCCACATTTGGGCGGAGGGCGTGGGCGACACTCAAGGATGGATGAGAGGTGGTGGAGGACTCCAATGTCAACTCTAGATGATGGCGGAGCCATCTGACGGTTGGGCGGCGCCAAAGCGGCACCAATACCCTAACCCGCATGCGTGGCTACTTGCACACGCGGCCAAAGGGAGTGTGAGAGGGCTAGACGGTGTTGGCCCATAGCTCGGAAAGGCAGTAGGGTCATGCCCAAGGGTGGTGACCAACAAAGACGGCCTTTGCCGTTGCTGTGCCGAGGTAGGCTGACTAGAGGCCAATCGGCAATCGGCGAGGGTAGAACAGTAAGAGGGCAACACGTGGCGCTCTCTATAGAGCGGTCCAACACATAATCAACAGAGGGGAACCGGGTCCATGCCGAAAGAAGAGGGGCGGTGCCGCACTAGGGTGGCCAGCCATCTCCAGGCTGATACCCGCCAAACAACAAGGTCCAAAGGTGTTCGGCATCTGGACCTTGTTAACGCTCGGTGGCCCAAAACGGGTGAAAAACCCTAAGGGCACAACGACGAGCAAGGGTTACCAACGGCTCTGGCCGGCTCTGTCATGGCCCTAGCGGCCAGGAGGAGCTATCTCCAGCCAAAGTCAGCGGCGACACGCCGAACTATTAGCACAGTGAGGAGCAAAGGCTCAGTTTCTGTGGACGAGCACATCAACCGGCGGGCAACAAATCTCGTTCCAGTGGAACGGAGGGGACGAAGGCTAAACCGGGCTGAGTGGGGTGGTCCACCGCCTTCGCCGGACTCAGGCAGGGCCGGACGGAGGTCCGGTTGGCCATGGATGGGGCGGCAGAGCAGGGGGAAAATGTGTGGGGCGGCAGAGCAGAGGCCATTGGGGCCAGGAGAGGTGCCCATCGCCTTCGCTGGACCAAGGCGAGGCTAGAGGGAGATCCGGTCGGCGGTGGCTCGCCGTCGGCAGCCACTGTTTCACCAAAATAGTGAGGCGGCGAAAACAGAGCAGAGAGGGGGAAACGAGTGGGGCGGCGGAGGGGAGGCCCATGGAGCCGGGAGGAGTGGCCTCTCGCCGTCGCCGGCCCAGGGCGGAGCGGTGGGCGGCTGGCCTGCCCTTGGCGGCAGCTCAAATCATATCACAGTGAGAGAGGGAGAGAGAGCTCACCGGGGAAAACAGAACTCATGGGGCCAGTGGAGCAGGCTGGAGGCCGGGCTTTCCGTCACCAGCCCGTGGCTGGCCGGACGGAGGCCTGGCGGAGCCCACCGGCCACCGCCGGTGCTGCCACAACATGAAACAGAGAGTGAGCAAAGAGAGACCAGGGAAAACAGGGGAGCTCACGGCAGAGGGCAGAGCGCCCGTGGGGCCGGGATGGTGGCCCCCCTGCCGTCGCACGACCGGGGTGGAGCGGGTGGCAGCGGCCCTGCAACCAACTGGCGGCCGGCGGCGGCTGGGATAGAGAAAAGCCGGAGAGGGGCGGGTGTGCACTATTCCAGATTTTTCTGGATCGGGCTTGGCTGAGCCCGATCTTCTCTTTTATTATTATTTTTTCTTCACTTATCTCTTCTGCAGTCTCATACTCTCTCAAATATTCGCGCCGTAAACGCGTGTCTCGGCCTATGGCCTACGATGCACCCCACACCCGACTCTATGGGTATGAATACCGAGGCCAAATACACCGAAGCGTCACAATTTCTTGCCGAAAATGATCAGAAAAAATTGCAGAAAGTTGTAATAAAAATCCGGGACATTACAGGGAGTATCCTTTTTTTCTGAATGAAACTATTGACATAGGAGGGAGAGAATATAAAAAAATATACTTAAAATTGGGTTAATCATGGAGTCCAATTGGCAACATCACCATCTTTTGGACCTTACCCCATTGATACCACGATTGGGCATTGGATGTATCTTTAACAGCTTTAGATGCATTTTAAGTTTTTTTAGTCAACTTTGTGCAAAATTTAAAATTGACTTTTACCACTTTTAAGTAGCATGAAACTTAAAAAATTTAATTGTTACTTATTATTCTAAAATAAATAAATGTAATTAACACTAAATTGACATAATTTTGTGGTAATTAAGCTTGCAATATCATCTAACCACTCACTAAGAGTTTAACACTTTCTAATAATTAAGAAGTAAATCAAACATATTGAGTGAGTTCGTATATTTTGGTGCATTTCGGTCTATTAAAATTTTGGTGCAAATTAAAAATATTAAAAAATTACCCCTAAATACTTCATTTTCCTCCTTCATTTTACTCTGTCATTATTTATTCACCTCAAGATGTCTTTCGGTATACAGTGGGATGTGTTTTAGTGTCATGCCCCCAATTTCCAACACTACTTACAGAAAACATTTATCTCCATTTTAACAAAAACATATTGAAAATCATAATTCATCTCATTCCATACTAATAAGGAAATTAAATAACTAAACCAAACAAATTAAAATAAATAAATAAATAAAGGGCATGAGAATCGATCACATTTCACAAATCTGTTGTTTAGTTAATTATAACATAAATATTAATCTACATATCTAATAGATTAAAATATTTACAAGATCCACAACTACATAATTGTATGTTGATCATATCAAAGCTAATAAAATTAAAATGACATAGTCTTGTGCCTAATCAAACCAAACAGAAGAAATACCTAAACATGTTGGAAGAAGAGTCAAGATACATCTACGACCTTCCTGTTATCTCTTATCTTGTCTTGGAAACCTGTACCGCAAAGGATGCTGAGTATACAAGAATACTCAGTGGGATAACACTCTAAACAAAAACCAGAGTTTCGATTATTATACCAAGAATTGCTTGTTGGTAAATCCTTAAAAGAATCAACATAAAATCGCAATCAAGTTTACCTTACTTCATCAAGTAATTATTTCCCACACAGCAATCCCATGTTAAGGTTCTCTAGATACAATGACCTCATCTAAGAGCTCTACTCAACTAGATATTGGGTCATCACGATACAACCTCAGTTCTTCCAAGGCCTGCTTCACCCCATTCACGCCATAAAATATACTGTTAGGATTTTTACTTCCATGATCATCGAAACCTCCTACATTGCATTGCGTGGGATCGATCATCTTTTAATGTTCTAGTCCATTTGAACATGACTCCAGGTTAGGGAAACCATTATACATAACTCTCATCCTTAGAGAGTCGGAAGACCTTGGTCGTATTTTATATCAAACTCTTTCTGTCTATGTGGCTAATGACCTACTTGAGGAGCCAATGCACTAAGGAACCCTTGACCTTAGGTACCAAATTCACCATTTTGGAGTACCCATTCGTCACATCAAGTGGTCTCATACACATGCCTTAGGGTTCATTAGCCCTCATTTACTAGTGCATAATTGGCACTTCAATCACAACATCAAATGCTTCAAATCATGTATTTACATACATAATAATCATAGCTTTAATATTGCTATAACATTTATTAGAAATCCAAAACTTACTTCACTGTCGGTAACCTTATCGACAGGTCGACAACCTTGTCGATGACCATAACTAACCTAACTAACAAGTCGGATACCTCAATGATGACCATCAGTAACCTGACCAACAGGTCAACTACTGTAACAACCTAGCCCGAGAACCAACCCAAATTGGGGGTTCAAAACACAAAATCAGTGTTGTAAATTTTCATAAACACTAGGAGAGACAGTATATGAGTGCGAGAGTTATAACATTCCTCTATGCACTACGGAGCTTTAGCACTCCATCACACATAGGTTAGAACAAAACTATTATTTATTACTAATTTAGATTGGGCCAACATTGTCATGTCATTGGTTGCCTACATACATATTGGATAACATCTATGAGGTTATTCCAATATGATTGGATACGAACATAGCTCTTCCTAACTGTTAATATGTAACGACCCATTTTTCGGTTACGCTTAACCCGGGAGGGTTAAGGGTAATTTGGTAATTTAAGATTAATGTTAAGGGGTTTCATTAGATGAAATACCCGTAGCCAGGTAGAGCTTGGCATAACGAGCGTAACGATTCAAAGAACGTGCGAAACGGAGGTCGGGACCGGAAGTTACGACCTCGACAAGCGTAGAAAATAGGTGGGACCCACTTGAAAATAGTGTGATTTTCTGTTTTAAGTGGGTTTGTATCGAAGGGCTCGTCGATACGAGTCCAACGGTACCTAGAACGTGCGAATCCGAATCCGGGGTAGGAAGTTACGCGCGTTCGTAAATTTTGAATATAAAAATAAATTAAAAGAAAAAAGGAAGCCGGCGTGCAGTGCGCGACTGGCGCGCGCCGCGGTGCGCAGCTGATGTGGCACAGCAAAACGCGCACCCGCGGAACCACGGGTGCGGCGTTTCGGCGGGCGCCGCGGTTTCATTTCGGCGGCTTGGAGGCTTATAAATAGCCCATCCTGCTTCATTTTTCAGGCAGTTCTTCTCCTCCCCTGTTTCTGATCGTTCTGAAGCCGATTAAGGCCGTTCAAGACCCGTTTCCTACTAAATCGAGCGTGCTCTACGCGATGGAGGGGTCCTTTCTTCGATTCGGAGTTCGTATAAGGCAGAAACACCCCGAAACAAAGAGAGGTTTTGCCCGTTGTCCTCGAGCACCGACAAACTTCTTTCTCCCGGTTCTTAAGCATCCTAACTCCGATTTAGGCGGTTCAAGAGGCGTTCTTGACTAAATCAAGTATGTTCTACGTGATGGAGGGTTCTGTTTCATGAGTTGATGATTGTATGAGGAAGAAATGCCCCGAGACAAGGAGAGGCTCCGCCCGTTATCCTCAAGCACCGAACAAGAAATATGGGCCCGGAGCAAGATGGAGTTCTGTCCAAAGTTGTCGGGCTACATCAAGAGAAGTAATCCAGAGTATTGGAGGTTCTGTCCGCCGCTCACGGCACATAAAATGAGAAGAGTCTCTGGCAAGGAAAACGTTATACGTAGTCTTTCGACGCAAGACGAAGAACGTATGGAGGCTAGAGGAAGCTCCGTCTATATCTTCGGATCTGAAGGGGAGGATGCTCATACGAGCAATTCCAAATACCGCTACCTTACGAGTCAAGAGGGCAGTAAGCTTTTCTGATCTCTCGTTTTAATTATAAAACGACGTGTGTGCTATGCTTTGATCCATATGCTTGATGTGTGCTTACATGCTATAATGTGTACTTATATACTATGATGTGTGTTGTCTCGCTCTAGGGTAGAGCAAGATGTGTGTGTGTGTGTCCGGTCTCGGATCAGTGATAGAGCGAGCTGGTTGATGTGCTCAGTCTTGATTCAGTAATGGAGCGAGATATGTGTATGTGATTTCGATCCCGCTCTGTGGTAGAGCGAGATGTACGATTCCGTTAATTTATTAACTTCCGCTTGACTCCGATTTACGATGAGTTTTTGTATACTTCCGATTAAATATTCGGAGATACGTATGTTATATGATTTTGTGATGCTTGTTGTGTGTAGTAGCCGTTAGGCAGAACTACGTTCGGATCCGATCGTATTGGAATAATATCCAATACGTACGTAGGCAACCAACGACAAGGCAACGTTGGCCCGATCCAAATTATTATAATAATATGTTTTATTCTATTTTACACGCGACGAACTATGAAGCTTCGTTGTGTGTAAATGGTCGTTACAACCTAAGTCTACGTACGAGGAAGCCTTAAGCTTCGTAGTGCGTAGGCGAACGTTGTACCTCTCGCACTCAGACGATGATTCCTGGCTTAAGGAAAATTTCAAATTCCTATTAGTGATTTTGTGGGCCCGGCTCGGGTCGGGTCGTTACATAATACATGCATCAGGCAGTCCAAAATCATATATTTCAAAATACATATATCCGACTATTTAATCGGAGTCATACAGAAATCATCGGAGTTAAATGAAAGCTAACAAATCAGCAAAAACTGACATCTTGCTCTATCATAGAGCGGAGTTACATACATAAGAGCATATTGGATCATAGCAAATCATATCAAATCTCATTCGACCATATCCGATTATATAGATCAGATTGGAGCATATCAAATCAAAATAGAGCTTATCAAATCATATTAGATAAAAGTATATCAGAACATATTAGATCAGAACATATCAAATATCTTAATTAGCACATGCTCCGGAATGTTTCTCTCATTGTGCCCGAAGGCAACAGACAAATGCTTCCCTTTCCCAGGGCTTTTCTCACTTTTTACACCCAAAGGGAACAGACAAAACTTCTCTTTTCCTAGAGACGCATCACTCTTTGCATGCTTGAAGGTGGCGGACATAACCTCTCCTTTACTAGAGACACATCACTCTTTGCATGCTCGAAGGTGGCAGACATAACATCCCCTTAACAGGAGACACTTCACATTTTCTGCGCCCGTAGGTGGTGGACAGAACCTCCCCTTTTCAAGAGACACATCCCTCTTTGCACTCTCAAAGGCGGTGAATAGAACCTCCCCTTACCCGAGATGCCTCTTACTTTCTGATCCCAAAGGCAATGGATAGAATCTCCCCTTACCTGGGGTATTTATCTCTCTAAGCGCCCAAAGGCGATGGACAAAACCTCCCTTTTTTTGGGGAATTTTCTTTCACTGCATGGCCCATCGATGAAGGACGGAGCTTCCCCTTACCCTGGGCCACTTCTCTCGATGCAGCCCGATGGCAGAGGACATAGCCTCTTACTCCGGGCCACTTCTCTCAATGAGGCCCAATGGCGGAGGATGGAGCCTCCTCTTATTTCAGGCTAGTTCTCTCTCTCTCTCTCTCTCTCACTCACTCACACTCTCTCTCTCTCTCACACACACACACACCAAGGGTATCAAACAAAGTCTCCTTATACACTGGGCAATTTCCCCTCACTTGTGTCACCAACTCGAGGAGTGGACACTTTCATTTCGTAGAACACCCTCGAATCAGCTAAGAACACATCTTTAATGGGCAAAAAATGGGCAAAAACGGACCAAAAAACTTTCCCAAAAAATCACACTAGTTTCCTATTTATAGAGGAAAAACCTGTGAGCCAACGTAGTGATGTGCATATGTGCGCACGACGTGCATTGCGCGCCCGTAACATTGCAATTTGTTAGGCATGCATACTTGCGAGCTGGGCAGATGGCTGGCATTCGCATGGGCCCCAAGATACATGGCATGACTCTCGTGCCAGTTCATGTGGCGCTGCTAGCTAGCCGCTGGCATCATCAATGACACCAATCATTTTGTCCTTTTTCCATTTTAAATTATTATTTTATTCAAATATTATTCCAACTTCAAAATGTAATATCTTCTTACCCTGAAATCGGAATCGCACGTTCTTGATATCGTATCATCAAACCCTTCGAAATTAGACTTCACATGGGTATGTTATCCCGCACTTTTCAAGTGGGCCCCGTACATGTGGCACACTTTTTGAGGTCATAACTTTCTTTCCTGACCTCCGTTTTGTGCGTTCTTCAATTCGTTATGCTCATTACATTGAGCTCTACAATATACGGAACTTTCATCCCTTAAAATCCCCTAAAACTCATCCAAAATTTTGTAATTACCCCTAACCCCTTGGATTAGACGTTATTAAAAAATGTAGTGTTACAACTACCTCGCTAATGATTGTCGGTGCGTTTATTGACAAGTCAAACCCTATTGATAGTAGAATAGAGGTGTCATTAGCAACCTCACCACAGATTGGCTATATCATTGATTGCCATTGATGAGTTTACCGTTGTATCAAACCCTACCGACAATGGGATGGTTATCAATCTGCCTACATCATTGATGCCTCACTGACGTGTTGACTCCTCTACCGATGACAAAAATACCATGCATGTCACTGCCTACATGAAAAGTATTGTTCATCCTCTTCCTCTTGCTGGTGTGTTCACCAACACATCAGTGGTCCTACCAGCAATTGAAAATTTTAGAACAAGTACTCGACATTCGAATCAAACATGTTTTCATCATGAAAATCCAATAAAAATCCTTCCATAATGAAAAATTAAGATACTTGGACACAAAATTTCAACTAAATACCATGAAAACCCAAGTGAACATGAATACCATGTCAATCACTAGCACTTTTAAAATTACAACCAAACTACAAGTTCATGGTCATTAAGAACTTAAAGAAAATTAGAAAACATAGCATTTCAGGTAAGATTTTAAGTTTAGAAAGCAATCCTACCTCAAAGTGAAATCCTCCTTCTCTCTCCCTCCCAAATGTCCTTTGAATGCTCTCCTATCGACAATTTGCCTCTCGTGGATTCCTTATTTCACTCAAAGTTGGTTTCTACTCCCAGAGTAAAAAACTACTCAACTATTTCGTATTCCGTGATAATTGCATGCATGCAGTTATCATTGGCGACCCTGTCACACGTCGATGCTTGCCGACAATACAAAGATGTTTTCATTGATGGCTCCATCGACGTGTCGATGGTCACCGACATAAATTTTTTTTCTTTATTATTAAAAAGTAGATTTTCTTTATAAAAATATGAGGTGTCACATTCAGTGCACAATGAGATGTGTTTTAGGGTACAACTTGATGTGTTTCAGTGTACAATGTGATATGTTTTGGTGTACAATGAAATGTGTTTCAATGTGTTTAGGTGTACAATGGGATGTGTTTCGATGCATTTCAATTATCTAAAGCGGGATGTGTTTTGGTGTAAAGAGGGATATGTTTTGGTAAAATATAGGATGTGTTTGGTATACAGCGGGATGTATTTCAGTGTAGAGAAGGATGTCTTTCAATGTCTATGCAGGTCCGTACAAGGGTTCTTTTCATCATTTCCTATATATCACATCTCCTCATATTAGTAAAGGAGGGGTATATTAGATTTTATATGTCTTTTTACAACTCCTCATATTCGTACCTACCTGAAATAAAAAGTGTCATCAGTGATGATGACCCTTTTTGAAAGAACTTTTGGTTTGATGCATTTTAAAAAAAAAACTAATTGTTCTAAAATTATGCCTTTATATATTATGTCATGGAACCCGACTAGGAAATCATTTTCCATCGACAATTGTAGCGGACTCCCCCTTGGGAGAAATTATCTAGTGGATCAGTTTCATAAACCATGTGCTACGTATGTCCATTTACTATTTAATACATTCTAACAATTGCAACCTGTCTAAACATGAGTAATTTCAGAGAATGAGTTTAGTTTGTGTTAAACAATGAATGCACATATGCACAACCGTGTGATAAAACCGATCCACTGGATACTTTTGCCCCAGGGGCTTATAGTTTGAAAATAATTTTGTGTTTTTGTTCTCCCTTTTAGGTTCCTTTATTGACGAAGGTGTATGTTTAATTTTGCACACATTATTTAGGGGGTAGTGGGTTTAAATCACACTAGTGAGTCTAAGCCTGGGCTTATGTTAACGTTTTTCATGTTTTACTTCTGCCATAATGGGTACCAAGCTAGATGTTGAATATATTACTATGAGCCTTATTTTAAAGAAAATAAAAAAGAAATAAAATTATTGTGAATCCCATTTCAATACAACTTTTATTTCTACAAAAGAGTCAATTGTCTTGCACACAAATCAACTATCATGCCACACATGTAGGGTTAATCGTGAATGTCCCTTGTTTGATATCTAGACCATGTTTGAGGTGTGTGTGGACTTGTTCGGCCAGATTTGTCGTCCGGCAGTTTGTCCAAAGTCTGGTTAATTTTTAAATACACTTTGCATTCTTATAGAAATGACATTTTAAATTTCTTCATAACTATTTTTAAGCATCATTATCTTATACTCAAATTCTTAATAATTTAAATACAATCATGTTAATGTTATATTTCAGTTCTTTTTTAAAATTTATTACTAAATATTTTCAATGTTCCACATTAATAGTACTATTTGGTTTTCCGAACTAATTTGTTTAATAGTAATAATACAAATAAAGAATATGACATATATAAGTTTAAACTATTATTATATATAAACTTTCTTAATTCATCAATCCTGGCCCAAGCTGCCATACAACAAAGTCGTCAACCCTCTCTCGTTCTCTCCAACCACTTCATGTAACAACCTGATCCGAGCTGGGTCCACAAAATCACTGATAGAAAGTTTTTCTCTTTCCTTAAGCCAGGAATCATCGTCTGTGTGCGAGAGGTACAACGTTCGTCTACGCACTACGGAGCATTAAGGCTTCCTTGTACGTAGACTTAGGTTGTAACGACCATTTACACGTAACAAAGTTTCATCGTTCGTGTAACGCCAGGGGTTTTTCACACATTTTCCTCAAAATTCACGGAAAATTTTTATTTTTGAATCGGAGTAAAAATGCCAAAATCAAAACCCGTATAAACAGTTTATAATTTAAAACATCATATGGTTAAACATCGTACTGTCAAATCAAACATCCTCAGGCGCTACTCGAAAACAACCGTACGACTAAATTGCTATGATCATAGACTTTTAAATACAAATCACTCCCAGGCATCCCTGAATGCAAGTCCCATAACAGTCCACAGTCTAATCCAAATGAAAGTCTAGAATAAACATCTTAATGTCTCGTCTCACCCAATACATCGGATCGTGGCACAAATAAACTCGCAGCGAGTCAAGCATATACCTGAGTCAACGGGAACCAATCCTCCGCTGAAATGAGCATCCATCACCAGGAGCTCTCCGCACAACCTGCAAAACCTCCCGTACCACGGGGCTAAAAATGGTAGGGTGAGTATTTTCATACTCAGTAAGAAAATACCCAGTAGGGGAAATCCCAAACGGTGAACTCAATAAGTTCATAAATACATGCGTTCATGCAACTCAACATGAAACAGATAGGCATATCTATATCATGCTCATGCACATACGAACATACCAAATGCACAATCGTGCCAAAGTCATACCAAATGCACCATCGTGCCAAAAACATACCAAAGGCACCAACGTGCCAAAGACATACCATCAAACAAAACTTACACAAACACCCTTATCCAGGGTCTTACAAACTTACTCGTACCATCGTACGCATACTCATACAACATATGCATACTTGTACGACCTTACTCGTACAATCATATGCTCACTCATACGACCTTACTCGCACATCTTACACTTACTCGTGCGACCTTACTCGCACATCTTACACTTACTCGTGCGACCTTACTCACACATCTTACACTTACAGTCTTGCTCATAAACTTACACTTACAGTCTTGCTCGAATTCATATGCTTACAGTCTTACTCTTACAATCGTACTCATACTCTTACAGTCGTGCTCATACTCATACTCATACAGTCGTTCTCATATACATACACTTACAGTCGTTCTCATACACATACACTTACAGTCGTTCTCATACACATACACTTACAGTCGTTCTCATACACATACGCTTACAGTCGTGCTCAAACTCATAATCGTACACATATCAACGACCACTGAAGCTCATTACAACTAATAAGCTCCAGCGTCGCAATGGAAAAGAATGCCACTAGGGCAACACCTTAACCTCCGGGGAGTGACTAGACGCCATGGACTTTTCCGAAGGTAAGGCACACCAGTGCTCATGGGGCACAGGATCAAACAGGTAAAAGTAGGTCCATGATACTACTTACCTGAGCGCGCAAACATACACCCACACATAAGGGGTCATACAATTGCCCACACATAAGGGGTCTTATAGTGCCATAGAATTGCCCACCATAATGGGTCTTATAGTGCCATTGCCACTCTTGGGCAGAAAACATATAGTGCCACTTGGGCAGAAACATATAGTGCCACTCTTGGGCGGAATCATACAACGCTCTCAACACAGCATCAAACATCTGGGCTTACACAGCACACAGACCAAATTGGAAACATACGTCGCTCTCAACAGAGAAAAAGACGTCTGGTGCTCTACACAGCACACAGACAACATCCCGCAGGATAACTACCATGGCAAGACATGATAAATGCTTAGCCGACTCATTATTGGCTAGCTCAAACACAGAACTTAATCCGTCGAACTCTCAAGTCTCAAACTCACAACGCTATCATTAGCATTCTTATAATTCAAGTTTGAATTAAGTACATTATGCAGTATAATTATGCCACACAAGCACTCAACATACCGTGCTCCACTGATCAAACCG
Organism: Saururus chinensis; assembly: GCA_035235625.1. NCBI lineage: Eukaryota > Viridiplantae > Streptophyta > Magnoliopsida > Piperales > Saururaceae > Saururus > Saururus chinensis. The sequence goes on from CP141141.1 coordinate 29,220,634, forward strand.
AAGCTGAGCCCGATCCGACCCTAGTTCGTCAGGGCAGCAAACTTCCTTAACCCGTCCACATCATGATCACAACACATCGTACACCAAAATCTTACAGTCTTACATCCTTCGCCATCCCTCTTATGGCCAAATCATCTTACACTGACATCAACAAACTGAGCTCCTCAGAGTCAACCCAGTTGTCACCCTTTTACTTAATACCTCACTGATTATGCTTACTTTTCGCTTCATAATGTGTACGTTATGCTTGTACAATTATGAACACTCTTACTATCTGACAATCGCCCAACATACAATCCAACCCAAACTGATCCATTCTAATCCTTGCCCGTCATACTCTTATCCTCTGTCATCTGTCATACGCTTACACAACAGTATCCAAATTCAGACAAAGCCTCTGCAACCTCTTACTGTCCATCGCCCATACCTCTGCCCACATACACTTACACATATCCATACCATAGGCAAAAAGCCATCATACATATGTATGTCTCCCACATACGTATAACATACACATACGGTCATACATACGTAACTTACGAACATGCACACTAGCCATCACTAGCACATGCACACACATTCATACATACTTCAACATGCACGCTAGCCATCACTAGCACATACATACATCCAACGTACTTACAACCAACATGCATGTCATATGCATTTCAACATACCATACAATCGTGCTTACGCGTACATCATGCAATCAGATCATTACATAACATCCAAAGCATGGAATCATACAATCCTAGCATGCTACTACTCATTCAAAGCATGCTATCATGAATTTACGAGTTCAAAGCTCCCCTACCTCGTAATCATGACGTTCGATGGCAAGCACACAACGGTGGCGGCGTCGGCGGCGGAGTTGGCGGCCAAAAGCTTTGCCTAGCTGAGAGAGCTGCCGTCCCGAGGATTTATGAAGCACCAAAAACAATCACGGCAAAACGAGGTGTCAGAAATCAATGCGGCAAAATCTGCGATCCACGGCGGCACACTAGGGGCGGCTGGGAGAAATGTCGTGCCAACACATGTGGCGGTGCGACCAGATGTCGAGGGTGTACTCACTAAAGATCGGCCAGTGGCTAAGACGTGCTCAGCCGGCCACAAGACGTCGAAATCGGCCGTGGACAGCACCCAACAGCGACGATTTTGGTCAACCAAGGCCCACATAAGGGCGGAGAGCGTGGGGCAATGCTCAAGGACAGATGAGAAGTGGTGGAGGGCTATGTGTCAACTCCACTCGATGGCACAGCCATCCGATGGTCAGGCGGCGCAAAAGCGGCGCCTAAGCCCAAAAACACACGCGTGGCCACATGCACATGCGGCCCAAAGGACCACTATAGGGGGAGACGGTGGCAACCCAAGGCCCTCAAAGGGGCAACGGAGCTAGGGCCAGGAAGTGGTGGCCGATCAAAACGGCGACATCGCCGATCGCCACCCACAACCAACACCATGGTGCGGGCAGTTGTGCATCTCGCATGGTATAGGGCAATGACAAGTGGCCCAATCCGGGCGGAGTGTATAATCGGGCCAATCGGGGCTGGCCCTCACTGTCGCCGGGGCGGGGCGGAGCCCACAATGGCCAAATGGCCCACGGCTCCCGATGGCCAAGACCTGAGACGCACCCAAAGCGTCTAAGCGGGCGGAGCAAGGCAATAGGGGCAAGGCGGGGTCGGAAACGGAAACCCCCTACCAACACTGGGTTGAGGTAGGCTGGACGAAGTCCTACCGGTGGCCGGATGACGACCGGAAACACACCGGCGTCCAAAAAATCTCACGGACAGTGAGATACAAAATAAGAACAAAAACCCGACCAAAAGATCAGTAGCTCACAGCGGAGCGCAGAAAGCACGGTGGCGGCTCTAGCCAGTGCCTATGGGTTCCTAGTGGCCAACTAAACATAAGTCTAGTTGAGAGCGGCCGCAAACGATGTCAAAATCGTACACCCACAGTTCAAAAATGGGATTGAATGAGAGAAAAATCCCGAAAAAGGTTCGGTACCTCGTGTAGGAGCGAAGAGGCCGTGGCAGCGGTCATAGCCGGTGTCTACGGACTCATGGCGGTGAGGCAAAGCAGATCTGGACAAGAACCGTCAGAATCCGATGACGGAGGAGGGAGAACGGAGCGACCGGAAATGGGCTCGGGTTTTCTCTTCTCCTCTCGGAACGTCTTTTTTTTTTTCCTTCTGTAACTTTATGGAAAACTTACTGGAGATGGCTTTTTAAGCCGTGATTTCACTATTCACCTTTTTTATTTTTACATCCATGTCCCTAACGCACGTTAACTCACTGGTTACGCGTTATAGCTCCAAAATTCATGCTATAAGCGCGCAGCGAGGCCCGCGGCCTGCGACTAAGCCCCACACCCGACTCTACGGGTATAAATACGGTGAAAAAATATATAAATATGAATACGCCGTAGCGTCACATTTTCCTGCCGAACATGACCAGAAAAATAGCAGGAAAATCATAGAAAATTTTGGGAAATTTCAGTTCGTCGCGTGTAAAACAGAATAAAACATATTATATATAATAATTTGGATCGGGCCAACATTGTCATGCCATTGGTTGCCTACGTACGTATTGGATATTATTCCAATACGATCGGATCCGAATGTAGTTCTGCCTAATGGCTACTACATACAACAAGCATCACAAAATTATAAATATAAAATACGTATCTCCGAATATTTAATCGGAAGTATACAAAAACTCGTCATATATCGGAGTCAAGCGGAAGTTAATAAATTAACGAAATCGTTCATCTCACTCTACTACAGAGCGGGATCAAAATCACATACACATATCTCGTTCCATTACTGAATCGAGACTGAGCACAACAACCGGCTTGCTCTATCACTGAGCCGAGACCGGACACACACATCACACGTCTTGCTCTACTCTAGAGCAAGACATCACACTTCATAACATATAAGTGTACATCATAGCATATAAGCTCACATCATGGCATAGCACACATCATGACATATAAACACGCATCATGGCATAGCACACATCATGGCATATAAACACGTAACATGGCATAGCACACATCATGGCATATAGACACGCATCATGGCATAGCACACATCATGGCATATAAACACGTAACATGGCATAGCATACATCATGGCATAACTAAAACGGGAGATCAGAAATGCTTACTCCCCTCATGTCTTGCAAGGTAGTAGAATTCAGAGTTGCTCGTATGAGCATCTTCCCCTTCAGATCCTAAGATATTGGACGGAGCTTCCTCTAGCCTCTATACATTCCTCGTCTTGTACCAAAAGACTACGTATAAATGTTCTCCTTGCCGGAGACTCTTCTCGTTTTCTGTGCACGTGAGTGGAGGACAAAACCTCCCATACTCTAGATTACTTCTCTTGATGTAGCCCGACAACTTTGGACAGAACCCCGTCTTGCTCCGGGCCCATATTTCTTGTTCGGTGCTTGAGGATAACGGGCGGAGCCTCTCCTTGTCTTGGGGTATTTCCTCCTTATATGGTTGCCAACTCAAAGAACAGACCTCTCCATCATGTAGAACATACACAATTTAGTCAAGAACGCCTCTTGGATGGACTAAATCGGAGTCAGAATGCTTAAGAACGGGGAGAAAGAAGTTTGTTGACGCTCGAGGATAACGGGTAGAACCTCTCCTTGTCTCGGGACGTTTCCTCCTTATACGGACTCCGACTCGAAGAAAGGACCCCTCCATCGCGTAGAGCACGCTTGATTTAGTAGGAAACGGGTCTTGAACGGCCTTAATCGGCTTCAGAACGATCAGAAACAGGGGAGGAGAAGAACTGACTGAAAATGGAACGAAATGGGGTTTATATAGACCCCTGAGCCGCTGAAACTGCGGCTCCGCGCCGCCAACGCGCGGCTCGCACCCGCGCGCGTGGTTTTGCGCCCGCTGCATCGCGAATCCACGGCACCTGCAGTTCCACGGGCGTGCCTCGCGCTGCGGCGCGCGCCAGTCGAGCACCGCGCGCCGGCCTATTTTCTATATTTATTTTTTTTATTCTTAAACCTTCAAACGCGCGTATCTCCCTACCCCGGATTCGGATTCGTGCGTTCTAGGTACCATTGGACTCGTATCAACGAGCCCTTCAATACTAACCCACTTAAAGTAGCATATCATGCTCTTATCAAGTGGATCCTGCCTAAATTACATGCTCATCGAGGTCGTAACTTCCGGTCCCGACCTCCGTTTTACACGTTCTTCGAATCGTTACGCTCGTTATGCTAAGCTATACCTGGCTACGGGTATTTCATCTAATGAACCCCCTTAACATTAATCTCAAATTACCGAATTACCCTTAACCTTCCTGGGTTAAGCGTAATCGAAAAATGGGTCGTTACACTTCATCCCTCATTCAATCGCCCAAGAAGCTATGTATGTGGATTGTTGTTGTGTCCATGGGATAAGAAGCTTTGTCTGCGGACAAAATGTTCACAGACTAATTGTTAGCGAATATAGACATAAACAAACCTTGTCCGCCAGCTATTTGGACAAGGATCAACCTATGCATGTGTTATGCACCATTGGATTTTCATCCAAGGGCGCTTAGAAAGAGGCCCAGGCGAGGAAAAAAAACCTTGTGCCTCCTAAATTAAATGGTCCACCTAATTTTAAATTTGGTGGCTCAAAGCGCATGGGTGCATAGCGTTAATATGTGTGCACATGGGAACACAAACTCAGAACCATTTACTTCAGATTTGATTGGGACACACATCAAATGATTGCTTTTATCTTCACAAATTTTTTAGAACGCGTTTAGCCTGATCATACTCTATGATTAGCGCTCATGACCATACTACATGGGGCCCTTAACATGGTATATAAATGCAAACACATCCTCTATATACTATGTTAGACTTTTTTCTATTAAATGTAGTACATAGAAGCTATGTTCGTCTGCACCATATTAGGAGCCTCATATGGCATGGTATGAAGCCGGCCACAATAACATTTCCATTTTTTTTTAGAATTTGATCTAAACTTCAATCCCCATTCATGTGTGTTTCAGCTGAATAATAAGATCCTCTGCCATAATCTTCTTGAACAAGAATATATTATAGTTGTCTATCTCCATTAAAGATGAAGCAAAAAATAAATGACATGTTCCTGTTTGATTGCTTTGCATCTATACTTCCTGTTCCTGTTTGACCGCTTTGCATCTATACCACACAACAGGGCTGAATCTGGAATGCCCCTTTTGGGCTTCTACGTTAGTGAAAGTAAATTTTCGTCTTTTTCTTTTTCCTGTTTCTTTCTCCTTTTTCTTTATTAAAAAGGGTGTATGTTCAATTATTTCCCCACAACAGGGTGCCAAATTAGTTGTTGAAAAGATTGCCACAACCTTTGGGGGCCACCGTGACTATTCTTAAGAAGACTTTTTTGTTTGTCTACCTTGTATTTGCCATGATATCTGCTAAATAGGCGAAGCTAGTGCACATGCTAACTCACATTAGTGTAAGTACACTTAACGGGACCAAAATTGCTTTCTCTCCTCGTTGCTACTAAGTTTCCATCAATATATCAGACCTACCAAAATAACATAAATACCCAACTAACATAATATGACATATTATATATGAACATAAATTACCTCGTGGAGAGAGGAAAACACAAACAACAAACAAAACACCTCACAGGCTCATAAAACATAGAAAGCAGCTAAGTAGCAACATATGACGTAGCACATACAACAAAAGCAAACACGATTCACGTAACCCACACAGAAAACAGCAGCCCTGAGGATTGACGTGACAGATTTAGAAGAGGCGGTGGTGGTGTTTCTTGCCCTCAGCTTCCTCCTCCTCCTCCTTATCTTCCTTCTTCTCATGGTGCTCATGGAACGCATACCCGCCACTGGCAACAGCAGCAGCCGCAGCTATCTCTTCTTCGATCTTGTGCCTGTGTGCGTGCTCCGGGTCCTTCTGTGACTCGTGCTTCTCATACTAATGTTCATTTCCCAAACATGAAAAATGAAGATAATTAGAATTATCCATGGCTTTCAGTCAAAAACTAATCATCATTATCAATGCCTTAATCCAGCTATTTGGGTCAGTAATACGGTTTCTATATGTACCATTTGGATATCAAATCGTTGATGACCCCAAATCGACGGCGAACATGGAAGTCTTTCGCCAACGACTCGAAGCTTCACCAACGGATTTGAATTCTCACGTTTGAGTCTTAAAATTATCAAAATAATAGTTTAAAAATTCCAAGATTACAATAAGATTGCATTTGAAGAAGACAGAATATTATTTTTATCATCAGTACTGTCCCAGCTGTGAAAATTGAAAATCATTGGAGCAATAGGTAAGTATGAATTATTATTTTTTAAAAAAAAACTACTAGAGAGATATGGCGTACAAAATGAGATTAAGGAATTATGGTAAACTTTTTAGTCCCGTTTGTGTACATGTGTGTGACTACCATAAGCTGGGTTCAATTATATTTATGCTTTTCTTCGTTCACAGATTAATAGTTACCAGAGCAAAAGCGCCTGCAGCAGCAGCACCTAGCTCGCCCTCGTGTTCCTTGTGTTTGTGGTGCCTCTCTTGCTTCTCGTAATCAACAGGCGGGTCTGAGGAGAAAACCTCAGTGGTCTCAGTGTCAACTCCACCGTAGCCTCCGACACCGCCTCCACCGTAGCCTCCACCACCGCCTCCACCGTAAGCAGTCCTAGTGGGGATATCATCACCATAGCTATCACCACTATAGGCAGTGTCAGTGGGACCCCTACCATAGCTGTCTCCTTCATAAGCAGTCCGGGAGGGCACTCTGTCTCCTTCATAAGCAGTCCGGGAGGGCACTCTGTCATAATTGCCACTGTCATAGGTGGTTTCTGAGGCAAAAATAGCCTCCTCGGAGGGCTTTTCCTCCTCCTTGTGGTGGTGGAAGTGGTGGTGGTGCTTCTCCTCAGCCATTACAACTAACTTAAAAGGGAGTTACAATGAAGAAGTGGATTATGGGCTGTGTAACAAATGGGGAGGACAATGTTGCTTGGTGCATTGGGAAGGGGATTTATAAGAGGTTTGAGGGGTGGGTGCTGATTCGCTGAGTTCACGGATTCGAGTTGCCATTCACAAAGGAGATGCCAGATCGTCAAGATGCCATCTTCAAGATCAGGTTTTCTGGACCATTATGAGTGGGACATGCCACTCCTCCATGCCATCCAAAGTGGATAAACATGAAGGGTGACATGTATTTGCTTCAATAATAGATTTCATGGTCCACATACGAATTCTAGTTGGGCAAATGGAGTATTACGATTTTACTAATAAAAAATCACTTATTACTATCAATTACCAATTAAGTATGATTTAGTATCATCATGAACCAAATACGTGTTTATTCTTATGTTTTTAACTATGGGTATCTCCCTTAGAAAAATGTTCATGAGTTGTTGGATGGAGCAGCCCTTAGCCTCTCACCCCACACTTGTTGAAAATACACAAAATTAGCCATTGCATTAGTTAATCGTAAGTTATTCTAAGTCAACTTTAAGACGCGTGTGAGCCGGGCTCATCCAAAGGGGACACTAATCCTTATTAAACCAATTTGTCCTGAAATTAGCTAATGGTTTTATAACTTAAAAATGTAATTACTACCTTTCAATTTTGATATTAGATGAATATTGAGTGTCTCCCAACGTTATTTTGATCCTTTTCCTTAAAATCAGTTAGACAAGGATACAAGTCATGTCTCCGGGTTAGATAAATACTACAATCCAACTGAACTCCCTAAGTAACGAATAAAATTGGTTCAGGTTCAAGAGTGTTTGAATTGGCTAAAAAGTGGAATTGTTAGAGCCAGCAATGGCTCATCAAATTAGTCCCATGAACTTACATCCTGTCAGGCACAAATGGAGTACCATGTTCTACATCAAAACTCAAATGCAGCAGTGCAAAGTGAGGCATTAGGCCTGTATTGCATACCTTAATACTGATTGGTAAGACACGGAAGTAGTTGCTTGCACGTACATATTAATGTATGTTAGTGTCAATGGGAGGTTAGGAAATGTTTTATTACATTTACATGTGCACGATCAATCTTGAAAATCTAAAATAAAATTAAATCCAAAAGAATATTCCAAAGGTACCAATAAGTTCTCCCTGACAAAATTGGTTGAAAATAATAGTCCAAGGAATTAGTCAAACCATCTGGTCCACATTGGTGTTGCAATTCTTTAAAAAACTAAAAACCAATCAATCTGGAGACAATATCTAGATCTTTCCTGAGGAAAAGGGAAGTTCCTAAAGTTGGCCGGTGGAGGTGAGTGCCAGTGGATATGAAAGGTAGTTGAGGGGGTGTCGGCAACAGCATGAAGATGATCTCACATGTGCTTAGTATATAAGCACCCACGTATTACACTCGGTTTGGTACCACATTTAAGGTGTGGGCCAAGCCAGTACAGAGTTGGGTGCAAAGTGCAAACGGGAGCTACATGGGCCCAGGATCAGTGGGCGTGTAAAGTATCTGAGATCAGAGGGTCCATATGTTGCCGACATTGTACCAGAAGGGAGGGAGGCATCAATATCACGACGGTTTTAATTTGATTGAGACACAACCAAGTGGCTTCCTGATTAATGTGAAGTTTAGAAAGGGCTTTAGGAACTAAAACTATGAAAGGCAAGCAGGACCAAAACGTGGGCTATCGGCAGATCGACAAGTACTGCTCACCTTGTTATTGAGAACTTAATCCAAGTTTCATATTTTAAGTCAAAATGAAATGGTGTTAGAAGAGCAGCGAGGCTAATGCGTAATTAATTCATGAGTAATACTACAAGCCCTGGGAAATTAGAAAAAAAAATGCGAAGACCACATGCGTAGCACACATCTGGTAAGCATCCTGAAGGGCGAGCGCACTTAGCAGTTTCATTTACATGAGATTATGTTCTTCAATAAAAAGGGAAAGGGAGACAAGTTCCTGGAACAATTGAGTACGAGTAATGCTACTTAGTGTTGTATTTCGGTTTGGTTCAGGCTGGTTCCTGCATGAACAAAACCAAAACCAAAACCGAAACTGAAACTGAAATATTAGAATTTGACTGGAACCCAGTAAGGACCCAGTTCCGTCGAATTGGAACTGGCATGGAACAGAAAAAGAACCGAGACTTGGTTCCTTGTCACCTCAGCCGGGTTCGTCGACACCTCGGCCTCCCCTCCGTCAGTTGTCCTCTCATCTTGTCGCACCCCATACTCCTAATCGGGAGAAAACGGACATAAAACCCACTGAGTTTTTCTCCCACTCTCCATCACAACTAGGGTGATGGAGGCAACAAACAGAATGCAAATGGAACCCCGATGGCCACTTGTCCACATGGACGACAGAGGTGGCTGCACCACAGCAGGATGGCGTTGGAGAAGTTGGCCAACTATAGACGGATTCAGCTGAGTTAGGGGATTCGGCTGAATTAGGGTGGTGGCCGGCGGGAAGAAGGCAGAGAAAACTAGAGATGAGGGCAAGGGAGGTGGGGTTAGGGTGGCCTGTGAGAGAAAGAGGTGTGGAGGGAGAGGAGATGCAGGATCAGGGTGGTGGTAGGCAAGAGAAGAGGTAGTGGATCGTGGAGTAGCGGCAGACTTGTAAGCCGTCACAGGGAACCAAAACTTCGAGTTCCCAAACATTAAAACGAGCCAAACCAGAAGCGGCAGAGTCTGTGTGCTAGAGTCATAACATTCCTCTATACACTATAGAGCTTTAGCGTTCAATTATGTGTAGGCCAGAACAAACTTAATTTTATAACTAATTTGGATCGGGCGAATGTTATTTTGTTGTCCGTTGCCTATGTATGTATTAGATAACATTTACGATCTTAATTCAATACGATCGGATCCAAACGTAGTTCTGCCTAAAGGCTAATACATGCATTAGGCATTATAAAATTATATATATTAAAATACATATCTATTGATATCCGAATAAATCATTTAGAGTTAAACAAAAATCTCACAAATCATTGAAGTCGAACAGAAACTAATAAATCAGCGTAATCACATATCTCACTCTATCACAGAGGTGAGCAAAACACTAGTAGAATCACACATCACACTCTATCATAGAGCGGAACTAAACATATTTAGGCAAATCACATCAGATCATATCAAATCTCATCTAACCATATCCGATCATATCAAATCAGGTCGGAGCGATATCCCATAGTAGATCATACATAGCAAAATCGATCAGAGCAAAGCATATCATTACACATCGGATCATATCAAATCACACCTAAGCATACATAAACGTGTATTAAATCGGAAGGACAGAAATGCTTACTACCCTAATATCATGAGAAGTAGCAGCGTTCGGAGTTGCTCCTTCCTGTAGGCATCCTCCTCTTCAGATCCAAAGATGGAAAACGGAGTTTCCTCTTGCTCTGAAACGTTTTTCTCATGGTGCCCGAAGGCGACATGCAAACACTCCCCTTTCCCAAGGCTCTTCTCACTTTTTATGTTCGAAGGCAACAAACATAACTTCCCCTTACTCGGAGACACTTCACGCTCCCCGCGTCTGTAGGTGGAAAACATAAACTCCCCTTACCCAGAGACATTTCTCACTTCCTGCGCCTGTAAGCAACGAACAGAACCCCCCTTTCCCGGAGACACTTCTCTCTCTATGCGCCCGTAGGCAACAGACAAACCTTCCTTACCAAGAGACTCTTTCCTTTTTCCGCGTTCGTAAGCTAAGGAAAGAACCTCCCCTTTCCTGGGGACGTTTCTCACACTGTGTGGCCCTTCAGTGGAGGACGGAACCTCCCCTACTATGGGTCACTTTTCTCGATGCATCCCGATGACGGTGGACGGAGCCTCCTCTTTCTCCGGGTCACTTCTTTGTCTTCAGGGCACGGGGGTGGCAAACAAAGCCTCCTCTTGCCCCGAGCCATTCCCCATTTCTAGGGATGTCAACTTAAGGAATGTGTCATGCCATTGCGTAGATCACCCTTAAATTAGCTAGGAACGCCTTTTGAATGAATGAAAACGGACTCAAAATGAGCCGAATAACTCCCCTGGAAGTTGCACGGGATTTCAATTTATAGAGGAATGCCCGAGAGTGCACGAAACGGACTATAGATGTGTGCCACGCATTGTGCACATATATGGCACACAACCTGCTGGCCGTGCACTGTGCGTGGTCGCGCCATGCATCACGCGACTCCCTAGCATGGCACGGGAGCCGGTCTACGTCACACGGCCCCGTCCCACGGACAGGCGCTGCGAGTCATGCAGGATGGCCTGTGTCCCCGCAACTGACTCCCACATTGGCATCAACTGCTGACATTGGCTATTTTGTCCTTATTCCTATTTTTTATACTTTTCCTATATTATTTTATTTAAATTATATCTCAACTTCAAAAACACGATAACTCCCTACCTTGAAGTCGGAATTGTGCATTCTTGGTACCGATGGACTCATATCGACGACCCCTTAAAAACTAGACTACGCATAGGTAGGTTATCCTGTACTTTTCATGTAGGTCCTGCCCATGTGGCATGCTTACCGAGGTCATAACTTTCACTCTTGGCCTCCATTTCACATGTTCTTCGACTTGTTATGCTCGTTACTTCAAGCTCTACCCATATGTGACCCTCTAACACTTAACCAAAAATTATAGAATTATCCCTAAACCCTCGGGGTATACGTAAATGGAAAATGGGTTGTTACAGGACTGGAGGCGAGGGAAGGAGTGGACTGGCTGCTGAAGAGTGGTGAGTGGGGAGGGAGATGAGGGAGAGGGGATGCGGGGTAAGCACCCTGCAGGAGAGAAAGAGGTGAAGGACAAAGCTATGGCGGACTAGAGGGGTGGGAGCGAGTGGGCTGGCTACTAGAGAGTGAAGCCGGAGATGAGGGAGAGTGGAGGTAGGGTCGGGGTGGCGGCCAGCAAGAGAGGAGGCGGTGGTGGGTGGAGCAGAGGCTGATTGGATGGGAGATAAGGAGTGGGCTGGCCACAAGAGAGTGAAGAGTGGAGATGGAGATGAGAAAGTGGGTAGACGGCCGGCGAGAGAGGAGGCAGTGGAGGGCGGAGTGGTGGCAGATTGGATGGGAGGGAAGGACTGGGATGGCTGCTGAGAGTGGAAAGGGGAAGTGAGGTTTGGGTGGCAACCGGCTGGAGCAAGAAGTGGTGGATGGAGAGGGGCGGTGGGGTCGGGGTGGCAGCTAGTTGGAGAGGAGGTAGTGGAGGGTGGAATGGTGGCTAACTAGAGGGGAGGGATGGAGTGGAAGGCAGGGAAGGGGTTATTAGGTTAAGGTTAGATGAAAAGAAACAAACTTCATTTTGGTCATTTATTCAAACGAAGAGTCGATATTAGATGAGAAAATAAATAATTAAAAATTTTATTCCGGTTCCTGTTATTAGTTTTTATAAGTCGAAGCAAACTGACCAATTTCAGTTCAGTTCTAGTGGTTCAAAACAGTTCGATTTTATTTTTTGGTGCAGCCCTAATGCTACATACGCTTGCACATAGGAATGCTCATAGCACCTTGCAATTATGTGCAAGCACGTATGGGTCCTACAGAGGGCCTACACATTATTCTATAGTATCTACAATCATTTTTGTTTGGGAAGTCATGTAGCACTTTCAATTCAATAATTGCTCAACCCATTTTTTATTTCTATTCTATTTTCCTTTATATACTTTCAAGAATGCACATATAGAATGTATATAAATATAGATTAGATAAGATAAAATAAAATAAATTAAAAATAAAATATGTGTTGAACAAACGTAACTCTTGCATGCTATATGTAAGATCTCTAAATTTCTTTTCTTTAATTGTATGAATTGTGTAAATTATTGTTTCTTTGGATTTAATTTCATTTTAAGAGTCTTAGTGTCAAGCTTGATTTACCCAAACTTTTACCTATTTAAAGATATTTTTTTATTTTTTCTTTATTAAGGGAGCGGACCCCACTGTGGGCTCCATGTCTGTATGGGAGGCGTGCTACCTATTTTAACCTCCAACCAACTATTATTTCATTTAAGTGGGTTTGAGTGTGATTAAATTCATTTTTAAGTCAAAAATATCATTAATTAGTTACTTATGATGTTTTTTCCTAGTTTTCAGCCCAATAGTTCATATTCCTACCCCAAAACCCTTATTATATAAGGAAAAACCCTAGCCATTTGACAAATGGGGAAGGGCTGTGTTTAGGAGGAAGGCTTGCTCTACCCCCATTCCTCAAAGGAGAAACCCTTGCTAAGGTAAGTTTTCCTTTAATCACCCCCTAATCTTTCGAGCTTTTGGTATTAATCACCTCTATCTTCATTTCTCTTATTTTGATTCTTGATTTTCCTCCATCAAAATCATGTTTTTAATTTCAATTTAGAACAATAATTAGGTTATTTTCGTTTTAACCTAAAGATGTCATAGATCTATCTTCTTCCAAGTTGATTGAAGTCTATTAGTTAGTTATAAGTAGGTTTAACTAAAGCCGTAATTTTTGGGTAGGATTTCTTGAAGTTGAAGATTGTTCACATGATTCAAAGGCTTGTTAAAAGTAAAGGATTTTTACCTTGAGTGGTTTTCTTCATTGTAATTGATGATTTTGGGTTCTATTTGAGTTTTTATTCATCTTAATGTATAATGGTGATTTATTAAAAGCATGTGATTTATGGTTATTTTGGTATGATTAAGCATGAGAATGATTAGATCCATCATGTTCTAGACTTAAATTTTGATTATATAATATTTTTGATGATTTTTTAATTTATATGAAATTTTGGAATGTTATCAATTTAAATTTCAAGAAGTTGAAGACGAACCAAAAAAGTAAAATGTTATGTGTAATGTGTGTTCGAATGGCCAGGCGTTCGAAAGAGTTGTAGGGTCGTTCGAATGGCCAAATAGCAGTTTGGTGAAATGACTATATTTTGTAGATATTTGGTTATTTCTTGTTCTTTTCTCATGATTCTAATTCTCTATGGCTATGATAAGTTATGAATACTTATAATTGTCACCATAATTGCACATAAACTTCTTTAGATTATTATTTAGCATATGCATGGAAATTACTATACTTGTCTAGGTTTAGCATGATGTTTTACTTGTTTTAAATCCATATTTTGATGATTTCTTCACATTTACTCCATTATTCCAGTAGGTAATAACCATGATGAATTATGGACACTTGCACATGTCACATTGAACATAAATAATTCATGTTGCACATATTCTAGATCAAATTTGAGCACTACCATGTATGTATATTCTTGCTTATGCTTATATAATTTTATTTGGCACAAGTGACTATGTTTCATGCATATTAGGACCGATTAGAGTATGTTTACTTATGCTTATGCTTATATTCATTTTAACATTTGCTCATGTATATATCATGTTGCATGAATCATAAGAATGATTTGCAAGCAAAGATGATTCGTGTTTAATCGTGATTAATCAATTAGATGTAGTTGTTTTCTGGATTAGCTGCTTGAAGGTTTATCAAATTGGTTTTACATATGAAAGGATGGGGTTTTACGTCTAATTGATGAGGTTTTCATCCCATGTGGACTATTCCTCTACTTGTGAGAAGAGCAGAATGCTATAATGAGTTAAACTGATATGTGTACTGGATTTGAAAATCTAAGTTGGTTTGTCCATATGCACTAGCTTACTAGGGGTATTTTCCCCATTAGGGAATTTACCCGAACTGCTCTAGTTTTCTTTTTTAGGAATTTGTTCCTTCCCCATTGGGGATTGTCCTGGGTGAGTAGGTATACTTATGCTTCAGCCGATTAAGCAAAGTTGTTTTCTCAATTGTGAGACATTCACCATATGGCTTATGCATGTGTATGAAATATAATGCTCATTGACACAGGTTGTGTAGGGACAATGATGCTTATGTTACACATGGTGTGTATGGAATGATTATACTTGAATATGTAGGATGGAATGTGTTTGATATACTTGATTGTATAGGGTAATGTGAATATTGAGACATGCTTCATGCAGGATGCGAATGATATAATGAAATTTATATGATTGCACATGGTGTACATGTGTGTTACGAATTATAAATGAACCTATGATGCACAGGTGGCATGAATGTGTATATTGAATGTAATTTATCTCATGATGCACAGGTGGTATAAATGTGTATATGGAATGTGATTTATCTCATGATGCACAAGTGTAGAGAATGAATATGTGATGCATGATTAATTTGAGAATGGATGTGGTGTTTTCATGAGTTTATATTCAATATCAAAACCCTTACTGAGCAAAGCTCACCCCTCTTTTGTTTGTGGTTTTTGTTTAGGGGTTGTATGTTGTGTCAGACAGGTACTCAAGATGGACTTTATGTTGAGCATGAGATTGGATATGCGCCATGAGAAAGGTTAGTTATTTGAATTGTGTTTGTTATCACGTTTACCCGGGCTCTCTTCTCGCTCTATTGATCTATTATTTGCTTGCAATAGGCTACTTTATTTATTATTTGCTTATGTAATAATTAGTATAGCTTGGATATGATGGTAGTGAGTTGTAATGGGCCAGCTAGTGTCCCTGCTAATTAGTCGGGCCCACTAGTTGGCACAACCCCCAAGGAGAGAGGAGTGGCTCCCTATATGGGTCGTCTTCTTCCTTTATGTTTTTTTTATGCAATAGAAATCAGTCTTTCCCTCTTCCTCTTACTCTCTTCTACCTTCCTTTGCGTGATTCGTGCAAGATACCGATTATGCCTACACCGGGCACAACACTGGTATCAAAGCTGTCACGATCTCCAGCCATGGCAAGAGGCAAGCAGCCAGCCATGGCCCCTGAAGTTCAGTCCGAGGAGGAGAATGAGATCTCAGCGGAAAGCCCCAAACTAGCCCCTGAGACCATCAACCTTCCTGTACTTACGTAAATCATGGCCAAATTGGAGACCTTGTCCATGGTTGTGGCCCAGCTTCAAGCAACACCCTTGTTGCCCAAACCCCAACCAGCCAATGTGGAGAAGGGAGAGTTGTCCCAGGCCCAAGAGAACCGCAGTCCCGGCCCTCAATCGATAGCAGACAGAGATGCGTACCCACCCCAACCCTCTGTGCATTTCGACACATTCGAACAGCCCAGAGGAGGAGGACATCAGGGCTAGGATATGCAAGGCCCACCAGGTATTCGGGAAAATGCCCTAATGGTGCCGCCACCCAGAAATCTGTTTTAGGAGATGGAGGACGACTGGGAGGAGTACTCAGGCTCTCGTGGAGGGGCACAAAGAGGAGCTGAGCCCCATTTGGCCCGCCTATAATTTTTGCGTTACAATGGGGACGAGGATTCTGTAGAATGGTTGTACAAGGCGAAGAAGTTCTTTGCCTATCAAGGGATGCACTATGAGGCTGAACGGTTACGCATAGCCGCATTCCACTTGGATGGTGATACTTCTGTTTAGTTTTAGAGATTTGAGAAGGAGGTTTGATACCCCACATGGGCCGCATTCGCCAATGAATTGTGCGTCTAGTTCAGCCCCAACGAGTTTCAGGACTTCAACAAGATGCTCTCCACCTTGCGCCAAACCACCACCGTGAGGGCTTATTACACGGAGTTCATGAAAATTGTGAACCGTCTTCCCGAGTGGCCGATGGCAGTCTTGGTGGGAACATTCAAGAGCGGACTCAAACTAGAGATATTAGAGGAAATGCACCACTTTGCATGCTCAACTATGCAGGACATCATGCGGCATACATGAATTGAGGAGGAGAAACTGGCCCGACAGCGAAGGGGTGGCCGGCTTGGGCCCTTCCCTCGGCGCCTTCTAGGAGCTAGCCCCCTGTCCACCCAGCCAGCAGTACAATCACAAGCCACCCAGGTTAGCAGCCCCCTCCACCAGCTCCGCTTGTATGATGCATCACACCGGCATAGATGGAGGAATGTCGATCCAAGGGGCTATGTTTCAAATGTGATGAAAGGTTTGTACCCGGGCATCGTTGCTCCATCAAGGGCAGTCTACTCGTGGAGGAGGTTGAAGAAGAGGTGGATGTGACAGACAAGGAGGATTTCTCCCACTACGATGACGTGCTGCCCAAGATCTCAATCCATGCCTTCTCTGGGGCCTTCACTCCTCGCACGATGTTGGTCCAAGGCCATCTCAAGCAACATCAAGTAGCCATCCTTATTGATAGTGGCTTCACCCACAACTTTATCAACGTTAAGGTGGCACAACGTCTGGGCTATTTCGTGTCAGATTCGAAATTGTTCGATGTTTTGATTGGTGATGGGAAACACCTCAGGAGCTCTGGGGCATGTGCACAGGCCGCACTAGCTATCCAGGGCCACACCTTCATCACTGACCTCTTCTTGCTGCCCACGAAAGGGGCGGCCGTGGTGCTAGGGGTTTAGTGGTTGTAGGAACTTGGGGATGTGGCATGGAACTTCCGTGAGATGGTTATGGATTTTGAAGCTTAGGGGCAACAGGTGTGGATCAAAGGGTCTCAGTCGGACACCCTTCTCTCCGCCAAGTTTGTGGGCTCCTTCTTTCATTTTGCGCCCTAAGGGTTCCTCCTTCAACAACAGGTCGTGGTAGAGGTGCACCAAGATGAGTTGCCGAAGGACCTTCTTGCCCTACTAATGGACCACATGGATGTGTTTGACGAGCCCAAAGGCCTTCCACCCGTGCGGCATCATGACCATCACATTCCCATCAATCTAGGGGCATCTCCATCCAATGTTTGCCCTTACCTCTATCCCACATCCAGAAGGTGGAGATAGAGTGCCTCCTTGTTGATATGCTACAGTCCGGAATCATACGCCCCAACACGAGCTCCTTCTCCTCTCCTGTATTGCTGGTTCATAAGAAGGATGACACTTGGTGCTTTTGCATCGATTACTGAGCCTTGAATGTCATTACAGTCAAGGACAAGTACCCTATCCCGATGATTGAGGAGCCTCAGGACGAGTTGGCTGACGCGATAGTCTTCAGCAAACTCGATCTTCAATTGGGTTATCATCAGATTTGGGTGTAGCCAGTCGACGTGCATAAGACCGCCTTCCGCACTCACGATGGCCATTTCGAGTTTCTAGTCATGCCATTTGGACTCACCAACGCCCCCTCCACTTTTCAGAGTCTTATGAATGACCTCTTCACGCCATTTCTTGGCCGATTCCTTCTGATTTTCTTTGATGACATACTTCTCTATAGCAAATCATGGGTGGAACATTTGGAGCACCTCAAATCTGTCTTCTCTATTCAGAGAGCTAATTCCTTATTCCTTAAACGTTTGAAGTGTTCTTTTGGTAGGCCACAGATCGACTATCTTGGCCACATTATCTCTCGGGATGGAGTCGCCACCAACCCGTCTCAGGTCTCTCTCATGCTTTCTTGGCTGACGCCCACATGTGCCTGTGCACTGAGAGGTTTCTTGGGACTCACTGGATACTACCGGAGGTTTTTTAGCCACTTTGGAGAGATCGCCCTCCCCCTCACCTAGCTCCTGAAGAAGGGTGGATTCACTTGGACAGAGGCTGCCCAAGTGGCTATTGATACGCTGAAGCGGTCCATGGCCTCTGCTCCCGTCCTCATTCTACCGGATTTTAGTCGCCTTTCATGGTTGAAATAGATGCTTCAAAGGCCGGCCTTGGTGCGGTACTTCTGCAGGATGAGCGACCTATTGCCTTCTTCAGCAAGGCCTTGGCAAGTCATTCCTTATCATAGTCTGTCTACGAGAAGGAGATGTTGGCCATAGTCCTTGCCGTCGACAAATGGCAACCCTACTTGCTCAACCGCAGCTTCACTATCTGCATTGATCATCAGCCCTTGAAGTACTTCCTCGAGCAGCAAGTTTCCACTCCTGCACAACAATGGTGGGTTAGTAAATTGTTGGGATACGACTACAAAGTGGTGTACAAGAAAGGAGTGAACAACACCATGGCCAACACCCTCTCTCGCAGCTCTACCTCCGGCTCTTGCCTGGCCATATCTACTTCATCCTGCCCCTTCATTGCTGATATATGAAGAGCCTACCGAGAGGATCCATCCACACAGTCATTTATTGCATCTCTCCAGGAGGACCTTGCTAGTCGCCCTTTCTTTGTTTGGCGAGATAACCTTCTATTTTGGAAGGACCACCTATGGGTGCCCAATGTTGAGGACCTTCACCAGCGCATTCTCTCCCATTTCCATGACACACTACTAGCCAGCCACGAAGGGGCGTTCCGTACTTATAAGAGGGTCAGCCAGAGCTTCATGTGGTAGGGTATTCAGTGGCCTATGATGTATGCCAACGAGCCAAATCTGCCATGACATCCCCTGCAGGATTACTTCAGCCTCTACCCATTCCTGACAAGGTTTGGGAGGATGTTTCAATTGACTTCGTGGAGGCCTTGCCCTTGGTGCAAGGCAAGTCTGTGATCCCTGTGGTAGTGGATCGGTTGTCTATGTATGCTTACTTCTGCGCTCTTGGACACCCCTTCACCACCAAGACTGTGGCAGAGATTTATGTGTGGGAGGTTGCTAAGCTCCACAGCATGCCTCACACTATTGTGTCCAATTGCAACAGGGTATTCATCTCTCACTTTTGGTGGGAGTTCTTTGCCCTGCAAGGCACTACTCTTTAGATGAGCACAGCCTACCACCTGCAGATGGATGACCAGACCGGTGGTGAACCGCTGCCTGGAATAGTATCTCAGGTGCTTTGCTATGACTCAGCCCCGCCGGTGAATGGTCATATAACACCACCTTCCACACGAGCACAAGGTTCACTCCTTTTGAGGTATTGTATGGACGTCCACCCCCGACCGTGTTATCATATGTTCCACAATGCTATTCTGTCGCCAAGGTGGATTATATGCTTTAGATACCGAATGAGGTTCTCCTTCAGCTTAAATTGAACCTGGCCTTAGCTCAGAACCGAATGAAACAGGTATATGACAAAAAGCATGCTGATCGAGAGTTTAGCATGGGAGACTTGGCCTACATCTCAGTCCTTCCTCAGCGTTAGACCTCATTATTCTAGCCGGAGCATTCCAAGCTCGCCCCCCATTACCATGGTCTGTATGCTGTTGTGGAGCGCATTGGTCCAGTGGCTTACCGTCTCGCTCTACCACCTGACTCATTGGTCCATACGGTCTTCCATGTCTCCAGACTCCGCCGTTGTGTGGGGGACACCTCCCTGGCTACCGATGCTCCACTGCCTCCATTGATGGGGCTGGTTCCCACGGCAGAACCCACCCCCTCCTCGGTGCTTGATAAGCATCGGGTCCGCCATTCTGGTCGCATTATTATAGAGGTGCTCATTTCGTGGAAGGGCCAGCCACTTGAGGACGCCACTTGGGTGTCAGAGGACGAGTTTATGGCTCGCTACCCAGCATGGTCGCCTTGAGGTCAAGGTGAATAGCGGAAGTGTGGTGGAGTGTTATGCACATTTACCCGGGCTCTCATCCCGCTCTATTGATCTTTTATTTGCTCGCAATAGGATACTTAATTTATTATTTGCTTCTGTAATAATTACTATACCTTTGATATTATGGTAGTGACTTGTAACGGGCCAACTAGTGTCCCCACTGATTAGTTGTGCCCACTAGCTGGCACGACCCCCAAGGAGATAGGTGCGGCTCCTATATGGATCGTATTCTTCCTTTGTGTAGAAATCAGTCTTTCCCTCTTCCTCTTACTCTCTTCTACCTTCCCTTGCGTGATTCGTGCAAGGTACCGATTGTACCTACACCAGGCACAACAATGTTTGACTTGCCTTACAATGTGTTAGACTTATAATTGACTTTAACTCATACTATAGTTAGCCTATGTTGGCTTTTGATATGTTGGAGCCATAAGGCTTGAGATTATGTTATTATCTAGATCATGTGGGTATTGTGTGGACTAAGATTGCTAGATATCTCTTTATTCTTCCTCTACTTGCTTTTGCACAAAGGGCTCATGTTGCGTACTCCAATGTTTTGAACCAAGGATGGTTAAGTGTTCTGCAATTCTTGTACTTCACTTCGTCATGCAGCGTCGTGCCTTCCTTAGACCGGGTTTGGGTCAGGGGTGGAGTGTGCCGGGGCGTGACACTATAGTTGTAATACAGACTTTTAGGATCATAATGACTACAAATTATACATACAAACTCGATATTGACCCTAATACACTCATAGTAGAGCACTTCAAATTGAAATCTTATAGGCTTCCTCCTCTTCTTTGGTTTTTTTCTTCTCATGGTGCTCATGGAATACACCCCCCACTCCCAATAGCATTAGCCGCATCTATCGCATCTTTGAACTTATGCCTATGTGCATGCTCTGGGTCTTCGCCTCGTGCTTCTCATACTAATGTTCATTTCCCAACAAAAAAAAATGTTAATTACAATTAATCCATAGCTTGTGGGCAAAAACTAACCATAATTATCAATGCCTTAATCTAACTATTTGGGTCAATGAGACAATTTCTATATTTGCCATGCCCAGATTTTTACATACTTTTTCTTAAAACTTTAAGATTTTTTTTTGCAACATAATGGTTGTAGATCGGAAAAATCGACGAAATCCAAAACCTGTGAAAACAATTTTTCTAAATTTTAAACATCGCACATCGATTTTCTCACATAAATTTTTTCAAATCATCATATGCCCAAACCAAACATTCTCATGCGTGGATTGAAATGAAAATATATAAAATAAATCGGCATGGCCATGGGCTTACTCACAAATACATCTCAGGCATCTCCAAGTACAAGTCTTGTGAATTTAATATTTGTCTAGAAAAGTATAGTGATCACTAGATTGTTCCTAGTTCAATTATCAACAAGGATAAAGACTGCAAGTTCTAGCTTCTTTGAGTAGATTTTTTGTACATAGCAGAATCAAATAAGTATTCTTTCAAATCTTACACATGATGTATCAATCAATCAACCATCATTATTCAATCCACACATGAACACATCAATTTAATGTGGAAACACCTAACACAGGTAAAAAACCGTAATAGTTCCAAATGAACCAAATCAATGTACTAGAAACCAAGACATTACATTGACACAAACAAACTACCAACATTATTTAGACTCTAACACAAGTTTCATTTGTTTAGATAGTTGTCGCCTCATGTTTTCTCCCTCAAGCACTTGAAACTTTTTCCTCCTTGCCTTGTCTGTCTTCTTCTAGCATTCAACAAGAACCTCTTTTTGCATTGACTTTTGCCTTGTGAAATCTCTGTCTCCCATTAAGAGTCTTGAGGATTTGGGTCAAATTGTTGTTAAGCAGTCTTACTCCAATGTAGGAGTTGGGTATTCAAGAATTTCTTTGAGAATCGTGTCATCTCTGAGTTGGTACATATTTATATTATGTTTCTATTTCCTTACTTTGCAATTATAGTGTAGTGACCTTCATCGAGAGTTATATTCTATTAAACCTAGAGTTCAGCTAGAACAATGAAGAGTGGTTAGTATCATATGTCAAGTTAGTTGACATATGATGTATATGTTTGTCCAAAGGATTAGACGGGGTTATTATTTATTGAACAAGGGTTGTGAAATAATTTATGACATTACTTGCTATTGATTGTTAATTAGCACAAGTGGAACAATTAAAGAACTTCTATAAAATATAGGTTGGTTGAAAATACTTAAGATAGGAAAAACTACGTCTAAATCTGATCTTGTTGGAACAACATTAGAGATGTGGTCTAATGAGTACGTAGGTAGCTAACTTCTTGGTGATTTGGCCCGATACGAAAAATATTAATTAATCCTTTTATTCTTTTAGAAACTCTTATCCTAAGGGTAAATAGGTTTTGTTGTTATTTGATGGTTTGGTTTGGTTGGTTGTAGGTTCTTTAGGCGAGGACTAGTGAGACTAGGACTGACAAGCATGGAAGGTAGTTCCTCGTTTTTGCAATTCTGGTAAGTATTTGATGTAAACCCTAAGGTTTACAGGATTAATTGGAGCTATGAAAGGTGGATGAATGGAGGAGGAGGAATCCCTGCTGGTATGAAACCAGTAGGAACGAACGAAAGGGGAGAAGTTCTGGGTTGGTCGATAAAGAGGAGAGGAGAGAGTTAGGGCATAATTCTTTTCTTCCTCCTCCATTAGGGCGGAAACCCCTTACATAATATGCCCTTGATGGGCCTGGGCCTTATTAAACTAATACTAATTAAGGCATTATTACAAGAGTCCTACAGCCTAATAACTAAGACTTCCTAATAATTAGAAGAGTCCTACGATCCATAACAATCCACCACCGCTTCCACGTCACCTAGTCCTCGAGGTGATAACCGGCTCTTGAGTCATATAATGTGGTATATGGGCCCACTATTGCTCTGCTGTATATGTGTAGTCGCTTTTCAAAAGACCAGACAGAACTGAGTACTCATATGGGCTGAAATTTGTGTTGGACCAGTTTTAGGTACTTCAGCTTGCTTTCTTTTTTGAGTTCTACAGATGTCAAAATGGGCCATGAGCCAACTGACACTTTGGCACACAGAAGGAGTTGTCTTTCCACTAATAGACCAGACATTACAACTGGAGATACTTTGAAATCCAAAAATGGAATCTGGCAGCAGAGATCCTCGGAGAAATTGCAGCTGAGTACCGAAAATCTAGTGATACATTGAAATCCAAAAATGGAATGCGGAAGCAGAGATCCTGGGAGAAATCGCTGCGGAATGCGGAAAATCTGGATGGTTGTTTCATGATTGAGGCTGGGATTGGAAGGACCAGCTCTGGATGGTGGATTTGGTGCCATCAAATGTGTTGGAGTTGTCTTCCTCAAAGGAAAAAACCCTAGCCTCTTCTACTCTTTGTGTTGCCATGAAACCAGACTGAAGAGTCCCCAGTTGAACATCTTCAACGTGGCGGAACTGACCAGCCTGCAAGTGAGATGAAACTGCACGTTCCATGCGGAGAGGCAGCCTCCATGCCGAACAATCCAAGCGACCTAGATCATGTTTGAACCAAACCAATTTGGTTCGAAAGCCTCTGAACTGACCCCAAGATAAGGGCCAGAAGGTCGCCTCCCTCTTTTTTGTTGTCCTAGAGCTGCATGGGTGGTTGGCAAGCCTAAGACAACCACCTCGACTGGGCTTCCGGTCACAGCTGCATGACCCAGAAAAGAAGAGATTTTGAGAGCGGGCCAGATGTTGATATGTGAGAAGAAGATGCACCCTCTGTAGAATATGGCCGGAGATGTCTTCATAGTCGCCGAAAAATATCTTCCTAGGTCGTCTAGAATAAAGATCAGCGGAGCATGCATTGCTGCAAAGAGGCTGATCATGTAGCCATGACCTTGGCAAACAGGTCGAGCATTAAGAGGGCCATAGCGAGTGGGGAAGACTGCTTTGTTGATTCCAATAGTTATGGCCATTGGCAATAAAGGGTGTGGTCTTTGAACATCATCAGTGAAGTAGAATCCATAAAAAGGAGCGACTTTGGACACCTCCACAGAAAAATCATCAATTCTAGAAATGACAACACCAACGTCAATGAACACAAACTCTACTTCATCCTCAAGCACCGGAGGGGGCTCAATCTTTTGTTGTTCTCATGGAGAGGGCTGAATGCACAACTTCATGGCTTCTTGTAAGAGTTGCTCAATGCGATCAAATCACTGTTGCAGTCACTGGAAAGGATCTTCCATACAATCACTTTTAATTGTAATTTGAGGGAGAAAATGAGCCATTGCCAGAAAATACTGGCTCTGATACCAGTGATGTAAACCCTAAGGTTTACAGGATTAATTGGAGCTATGAAAGGTGGATGAATGGAGGAGGATGAATCCCTGCTGCTATGAAACCAATAGGAACGAAGGAAAGGAGAGAAGTTCTAGGTCGACAGAGAGGAGAGGAGAGAGTTAGGGCATAATTCTTTTCTTCCTCCTCCATTAGGGCGGAAACCCCTTACATAATATGCCCTTAATGGGCCCGGGCCTTATTAAACTAATACTAATTAAGGCCTTATTACAAGTCCTACAGCCTAATAACTAAGACTTCCTAATCATTAGAAGAGTCCTACGATCCATAACAGTATTGTATCTTTGGCTTGAGAGCCAACTTGGTTATTTATTTTCAGACTAATGATGGACTTGTACTTAGATAGATAGCCTAATGTTATGGATTTTTAGATGTGTAATAATATCATATTATTTGATATTCATATTTTTAAATCTCAGTTATCATGACCTAGATATTTAATCGAATGGTTTGTTTTTGCATTAAGAAAGAAACAAAAAATTCTCGTAACTTACTGTTCATGCTATTTAAAAATGGTTTTTAAAAATCCGGGTCATGACATTTGAAATGGGTAAAATTTTCAAACCCTGACCCTATTTTTGATTGGGTTGGGTGCAGGTTATGTGGGTCAGGTTCAAGTCGGGTTAAATTTTCTGAGTGCTACCCCCACCATCCTTAGTTGTCTCCTACAGAATCAGGCTGGAAGGGCACTCCGTCGTAACTACCACCAATGTAGGTGGGCTCCAAGGTGAAAACAACCTCCTTGGAGGGCTTATCCTCTTCCTCGTGGTGGTGGAAGAGGTGGTGATGGTGCTTCTCCGTAGCCATTACAATTTAGAAGGGAGCTACTATATTATGGGTTGTGTACCAAATGGGGAGGACAATATTGTTTGGTGCATTGGAAAGGGGGATTTATAGGAGGTTGGGGGGGATGAGATGATTTGCTGAGTTCACAGATTATGTCACGCCCCGGCACTGCCCGACCCAAGCCGAACCCGGTCCAAGGGCCGGTCCAGCGCACGGGGACGACGGAATTGAAAAATGATTAAAGAAATAGCGGAAGACTTATGCCCCACCTACGGGCGGTCTAATTAGCGGAGTTACGCACTACTTTGAGCAAGAGTAAATAAGTAGAACAAAAGAGGATTTTGATTCTAAATTAATCCACAAGTCTTAAACCCACATACTAATAATCCAGAGCCAACACACTTAGCTCAAAACAAGGTCTGAAACAAATCTAAAGACATAATATATCACAAGTGAAACAAGAACCAATCCACAAGGTGTTCTAACATCATAACAAAATAATCAAAAAAATAAGCAAAGTCTAGAGGCCTCCACGCCTAATCCCAAGCTCTCCCCGACCGTTCCTCATACAGAGGATCCTGTTCGACTGCATGTCATGCCATGTAGCCCCAAAACAAAACAAGGAAAGTGGGGTGAATATAAAAACTCAATAATGGTTTGAATACAATGACAATAATCAGAAAAACATAACAACATAGCAATATAGCAATTCAGATCCATAATTGACATGATATACTATTTTCTGATCATTCCCTTACTAAACCCCTATTTATTCATAAACATAAGAGCTAGCATGCATATGACATACCTATAAAAGTCAAGTCATAAATATTTAAGTTATAATCGTTAATTCATCTTGCATAGGTAATAGTTCACATCTACTCAAATCAAGCATGATAATCCCATAAAAATCGCATAAGAAGTGTCTTTCACACACTTTCTGATCCAGCAACCATATCACATAAACCTGCATAATAGTGTTTTATTTACACGATTTTATATCATTCATTCATATCTCATAAACCTGCATAGTAGTATCTCTATCACACAATTCAGATCATTCAGGATATCACATATATCACATGAGAAGTGTCTCTACCACACATTCAGATCATTCATAACACTACATAAACCTACATGAAATATATCTCTAACATGCATTCAGATCATGCATCAACATTCTCATTCACCATGCATGTATAAGTGTCTCACACACACTAGTCTAACATGCAAGTCCGTACACAGAGAGAATAAACTTGCTCCTCAAGGCTAAAGCCCTCGAGCAAACCCATACCAAATAGACATGCTCCTCAAGGCTGACGCCTTTGAGCAACCCTTGCTCCTCAAGGTCAAAGCCTTCGAGCAACCCCTACTCCTCAAGGTCAAAGCCTTCAAGCAACCCTTGCCCATTAAGCCTAAACTCCCGGGAAACCCTGCTTGTTAAGACTAAAGTCCCAAGCAACAATACTTGGTAAGCCGGTGCACTCGAACAAACCAGTTGGATTCTCAGGGTCCATATAATCTCAATATCTAATCTCTCTACAAGACAAGTACACAACTAATCCCCACATAACTCAATTTGACTAGACTCAACCCAGGGAGTATACATGTTCCACACAGGAACTTAAATCGAAATCATGTCCTTTCAGACCAACTAAGTTCCGATTAATTCACCAATCGATTAATCTGGCATGCAATCTCACATCATTGCATAAAATCGATCAATTCTGGTTAAACCTCGGTAAAACCTCATTCATGAAGTCCGATCCATGACACATAATATCATGATACATCAGTGAGCAAGATCTAAGTGGGTTCCAACACATGGAATGTGCTCCCAATCAGTCCCCTCATGCATCATAATTAAAGCATAATTAACTACGATTTCATAGTAGATTCCCCATACGTGTGTGTATTCATGCATATTCTAAGCACATGACCAATGCTTTGACATAAACTCATAAGGCAATATACGCATGCTTAAACACATTCAAAACAATGATTCCCAACTAAAATCAAAGTAAAATTTACCATAAAGCTTAAATCCATCCATGTGAAATCAAACGCTCACTCCTACAAGCATGATTTTTCTACACATTAAGCCATAACATGATAACATCAATTACCCATAAACCATTCTCATTATAAGAGAACACATCTCATCATTTACCATATAATATCCCTACTGAAAACATGCTCTAATCACAACAATTCCAACATTCGAAGATTCAAGGTAATTCAATATTAACATGCATAATTATCAACATATAATATCATACCACATAACAACAATTAAGCATAATCCATAAACCTCCATCATCAATTCCACACTTCCAATAGCCTAATTCCAATATAACGCACCTCCCATAACCATTAAAATCATTAAATGGAGTAAAAATATTGAAATGAGCATAAATTTCCAAAATAGCTGAACTGTTGTATAGCCGATCAATCGGCCTGGTAGGCAGTTCAATCATCCTGATCGAACGGCCACAAGGCCTGATCGATCGCCAAGAAGGCAGATCGGGACCTTCTTCTCAATTTCAAAAATCAAAATCGAAACACAATGAAAGCACCTTAAAACTTTCATCCATGGTCTCATACACCATCAAAATTTCATCAAACCTTCCAGAATACTAATTTAACTCATTCTAAGATAAAACCCTAAGAAATCGAAGCAAGAGATTAACATTTATTAAACGTACCATGAGAGATCTAATCAAGCAAAACCCATTCAAATAAAATCATAAATTCGAGATTTTTTTACCACCACAAAGCTGAGATTTGAAAGACCCATTACCTTTCCTTGTTGATTTGGGTCGGATTGAACCTTCAATCACCTCCAACACTTCTAATTGTTTCTTTTTTTGTCCTAATCCGGGATTAGGCTCCAATGTCCAAGCTAAGCATATTCCCCTTTTGGAAATGGCCCAGCCCCTTCCTTTTATAAGAGGGGTTGGGCTATTCCTAATTAAAATGTGTGGTAGAAATAGAGTTTTTAACTAAAATTAGAAAATTTAACCCAAAATTAAGTCCAAAAAAAATCTAAAATTTTTTATAGTGTATTCCATTGATGTTTGGGGCATTTTGGATCAAAAACCCTAATCTTATTGGTCGGGCCCGGGGGGTCATGTCAAACCCTAATTTTCGAAAAATTGGTAAAAAATAAAAAAAATCTCAAAAATTCGAATTTGACACAAAATCACTTAAAACACATAAATGTAAAGCTAATTTTGATTAAAACCTTTGGAACATACTTAAATTTCAAAAATAGTCCAAAACCGATCAAAATTAACATCAAACCACACCAAAGCAATTAAACATAATGAATTTAAACCGGTTCAAGATCAGAGATCTTACATATTAGGGTTGCTATTCACAAAGGAGAGGGTAGATTGGCAAGATGTCATCTTCAAGATTAGGTTTTATGGCTCACATATGTAGTCTAGTTATGCAAATGGAGTATATGATTTTACTAAGCAAAATCACTTAATACTATCAATTAAGTACTCCCTAATTAATAGCTTTATTTATTTATACTATTATTAAAGTCAAAAGGGAAGCAGAGAATTGTACCACACTATGCCTATATTACCTTTCCAAAATAATGAGATATATATAGCTATATCCTTTGTAATTTCTAAGGCTCTAATACATATGACCATCCAAGTGTCTTCCAAAATCGTAACAACTTCTAGGTAAAGTGGGTTTCCTTAAAGTAGAGAAGTCTCGAGGGAATGAAGTGAAAGAGACATACATTGTACTATTATTAAAGTCAAAAGAGGGGGTGGAGAATTTTACCATACTATGCCTATATTACCCTTCTAAAATAGTAATACATATAATTATATCTTTATAATTTCTAAGGCTCTAATACGTATGACCATCTAAGTACCTTCCAAAGTCGTAACCAGTAAGTTTTAGGTAAAGTGAGTTTGCTTAAAGTAAAAAAGCTCCAAGGGAAGGAAGTAAAAAGACATAATAAGTATATATTTGCTAGGGGTAGTGTTGGGCAATGGCTTTTGGGTGGTGGGCTACACATTACCAGTCACGTCTCTTGTTTCATAATTTCTTTAGCTATGAGAATCAACGGAAACAATGATCTTCTATAATAGGGTCCATGAGCTTAGAGGTTCAAAGATTTATAAACTACTACATTATTATTTTTTATACATTTTCCTAGGTAGTTTGTGTGAGTGACAATTTTTTGTCCATTTTTATGTTTATCTGAATAATACATATATTTCTAAGTGAAGTATGTGAAAGAAAGTAAATGATATTTGATTTTATTTTTGTCAAAAAGCTACCCAACATAGAATTATAAAATGGAAAAAAAATATATTGTCATTGTCTTGTAGTATTTGTGGTGTAAAATTGTCACTATGCTGTACTATATTATTTGTATTAGGCTTAAATAGATATCACATCACCTCAACTACATATCAACAATTTTTCTATTTATCATTTATAGGTAAAAATAAGAAAATGGCCATAGCACGCAATCACTTATTTGCCAAGTGAAAGTTGTTGATCTTTGTTAACTAACTAATATTTTCAAAATGAACTAATGTTTGTTCATTTTGTAAAACTAAATAAAACTATTAATGTGGAACAAAGAGAATATGATTTTATGTCATAATGAACCAAAGGTATGCTTATTATAATGTAAAAACTAGCTACAGTCCATTTTTAACTACGGGTACAACCCTGATCAAATTAATCAAAATTTTTCATGAAACTGGCTAATGGTTTTATAACTTAAAAACGTAATTAGTACCTTTTGATTTTGATATTAGATGAATGTTGAGTGTTCCCGACATTATTTTGGTCTTTTTCGTTAAAATCAGGTAGACAAGGATACATGTCATGTATCTAGTTGAGATAAATACTAGAACCTAATTGAACTTGCAAGAACTGAGTAAATATGATTCAGGTTCAAGAATATTTGAATTGGGCTGCAGCTAAAAAGTGGAATTGTTAGAGCAAGCAAGGGCTCATCAAAAGTGGAATTGTCAGATACAAAGGGAGTAATACACAATGTTCTGCATCAAAACCCAAAATGCAGCAGTGCAAATTGAGGTATTAGGCCTTTAATGCATGTCTTAATACTGATTGATAAAACATGGAAGTATTAGGCTTGTAATGCACGACTTACTGAATGGTAAGACATGGAAGTAGCTCCTTGCTTGTAGTAAATTATTGAGTACTCGTAGAGTATCCTTTGGGAGGTACTCTCACTGTATACGACCCTGTAATCTTTATGATAATCAGTGCAGCACTAGTGCAAGTTAGTACAAGTGAAAGTATTTTTTTATTTGTGCTATACTCTAGCATATGCACCATCATCTTAAAAATTAATAGCTCCTATAAAATAGGAATAAGTTTTAGATAATACTCCTAGAGTTCCTAATAAATTTTTCTTGGCAAAGTTGATTGACAATAATAGCATCAAAGAAGAAATTAATCAAACTAAGTGGTCCACATTGGTCTGGTAATTCTTGCAAAATTAAAACCAATCAATCTCTCAAGATCTTTCCCTAGGAAAGGGAAATCCCTAAAGTTGGCCGGTGGATATGAAAGGTAGGTAAAGGGGTGTCGGCAATAGGATGAGATGATCTCAATTGGGCACCCACGTATTATAAAACTCAGGGTTTGGTTCCATATTTAAGGTGTGGGCCGAGCTAGTACTGAGTTGGGTGCAAACGGGAGCTATTTGGGCCAGGATCAGAGGGTTATCTGAGATCAGAGGGTCCATATGTTGCCGACATTGTACCAAAAGGGAGGAGGGCATCAATATCACGACGGTTATAATTTGAAATTGAGACACAACCAAGTGGCTTCTTGATTGAAGTGAATTTTGGAGAGAACTTTAGGGCCTTTGACGTTTGGAGAGTATCAACTAACTATGAAAGGCAAGCAAGACCAAAACGTGGACTGGCAAACAGGCACTCACCATGGTTATAGAGAACTTATCCGAATTTTCACATTTTAAGTCAAAACGAAATGGTGTTAGAAGAGGCTAATGCTTAATTAATTCATGAGTAATGCTACAGGTGCTCGAAAATTAGACCCCCCCCCGCTACCCCCCCCCTAGAAAAAGGCTTGACCACATTGTGGCTTAAAAATTTACATAACTTGTCTTAAGAATGCTTCTTAATATGGCCTTAATGTAATCACAGTTCAGGATAGATATTAAATTTGGGGCTATGAAAAATAGGTAGACATACAAATTTGCATGCTTTGGGCATATCTATGTTGTACTGTGATGTGGCATTTTCTCCTAGTTCAATGTTTTCATGGACATCATTCTAAATAAAGTACACTGAACCAATTGTAATTTGAAGTATGGGTTCTTACCTAAAACTTAGACAAGTTTGATTGAAGAAGATAAAAATAATATTTTCTAGTCTAATGTTTTTTGTGTTGTCTTAAGGAAACCAATATTTTTGGGAAACATGAGAATGAGCCTATGGACCATAAGACTGTAATTTTTAAATTTTTGAATAAAGATCATATATATATATATATATATATATATATATATATATATATATATATATATATATATATATATATATATATATATATATATATGTGTGTGTGTGTGTGTGTGTGTGTGTGTGTATGTATGTATGCTTTTTGTGGCTTATAGGATTGAGACGAGAGACACCCTTTCTTGTTTTCGTAGCTCATATCCTATATGAAAATAATGTTAACCTTAATATGTCAAAGATCAAGGAAATGAGGCTTGAATCCATTGGGTTAGTCTTAACAAAATGCCACATATCCAATCAAAAATAGGTTTTCCTATTAGTATTTAATTAAATAATAAATATTTAATAATTTGTTCCATTGATAGTGTCCCTAATTACTTACATTTTTCATTTTTACAATATATTTCTCTATTAGATCTTAATTATAAATCATAGTAATTTATATTTGTTAAAAAAATATTTTTGTAACGCCCCGGAATTTCAATGTTATGAAATTTGATCGGTTTGGCTCATTAACGAGTTTTGAGGCTCAATAACATTTTTTTCCTTAAAATTAGAGCACGATTTGTGTGAAGGGCCCTTAAGGTATTTTATAGGGCTCAGAGAGACGAACCTATTGAGCCCAAGAACATGTCAAACGGACACCGGGATAGTAAGCTACGACCTCAAGAAGTATGTCATAGGCAGGTCCTACTTTCTTTTGATGAGAAAACATACCTTTATGTGGTCTTATTTCGAAGGGCTTGTCGATACGAGTCCAATGGTACTAAGAACGCGTAATTCCAAGTTCGGAGTAATGAGTTATGCCTGTTGAAAGTTTTAAATTTTTTTTCAATTTTAAAACCAATTTATAACAAAAATTATCAATTTTTGCGTCAGTAATAGGCGTCAGTAGGCAAACACTTGACCTGCAGCAGCTGATATGTTGTAGGTTAACCATGTCCTGCAACAAATCTGCTCTAGATCATGGTTATGGCCTGCCCAATGGCAGGCCGTGGTGGGCCTTACCGCATGTGTCATTGCTGACACACGTTGTAGGTTAACCATGTCCTGCGTGTGTCAGCAATGACGCATGGCGATTTTAGCCGACGTGGCATGCATCCTACGATCGCATTTCTCTACAAAAGGGATGGGGGAGGGAGGTTCATTTTATGCTTTTTCTTCTTCTCTTCTCCGCCCGCTGTCAAAACTTTTGTCCATCGTTTCTAAGTCATTTCTAGGGGTGCATCTCGGTTCGATTTTAGGCGGTTCCAGTAGGAACCGAACCGAACCGAATTTAAGAACCGAGATATAGGAACCGAACCGAACCGAATTTTAGAACCGAGATATAAGAACCAATCCGAACCGATAGGAGAACCGAAACCGATTAAAAACTGAATATTTTAATTAAATTAATCAAAATCAGATAAAAATAATACAAAATTGCCAAAGTTGCAACCTAAGCAATTTTTATTGTTTCATGTACATGACTTCACAGTCGAACATTAGAAAAGTAAAATAACAAACTGTGTATAATCGATATGCATCCATTTCTTGATGAACAAACTAAACTAGACTCTCCGTAGCAGAATTTATCCACAGGTCTAGTACATTTGAAGAATTTTGAAGAGTGGTCAGATCAATTGGCAGAAAGGGTAGAAGACCTTCAACCTCAATCCTCTTAGCATTTTGAACAAGGAACATGTACTCGTTATACCATGGCAGGAAAACATCCTTAACCTGCAAAAATACCATCAGCGTATAAAACCTGAGAAACCAGACAAAGATGGCGCAAGCAAGAAGATGAATAAAAAAACAACAAATTAATCACTATAGAGACTGATGCATACCAAAAATAAACCTAAGAAGACTCTAGCTGTTAGAAACAAGGCGGAGGGATAAATAAATACTAACCATCCACGAGTTTGATCTATCCCTTCAGCAAAACTGCCCAGGAAAATTTTTGTCAAATAGTTCCCTGTTCTCAAATGGATAATGTATATATGCATAGAGCATAGATCCACTCTCAAACCAATCAAAAACCTAGACAGAAAACCA
Organism: Saururus chinensis; assembly: GCA_035235625.1. Classification (NCBI taxonomy): domain Eukaryota; kingdom Viridiplantae; phylum Streptophyta; class Magnoliopsida; order Piperales; family Saururaceae; genus Saururus; species Saururus chinensis. The sequence goes on from CP141141.1 coordinate 29,254,626, forward strand.
AGCACGTTTGATTTCAACTGTGAGAAAATTGCAAAAATGAAGTGATGAATGGAAAAATATCGACAAAGAAAGAAGAAAACCTAAGAAGGTTACAAATCGATTTTAGCAAAAAAACAAGAGAAGGTTACAAATCCATTATAACAAAAAAACATATTTTTTACATCTATAACCCATCACAGTGGTATACTGTTTCCTAGCAAATCCATCAACCAACAAATCCACTTGTCAAGAAAAAATTCCAAAACCAAAAAAAAGTACCAAACAACCGCACCACACATAATCAAATTAAAAGACAGGGCAAGAGAGAGAGAAAGGGAGAGAGCGGCGGTGGAATGATTTACCTTTGTGTGGATGATGAAAAGCAGAGAGGAAAAGCCCAATGACTTTAAATACGAGAGGTTGCAGGGGTTTCTCCTCAACATTGGCCAGAGATGAGGGAGATGAACTGTCGGAGGGAGCGGAGACACCGCACTGGGAGATGATCGGTCGGAGGGAGCGGAGCCACCGCGCTGGGAGATGATCGGTAGGAGGGAGTGGAGCCACCGCGGCACTACCGGTAGCTGGGAATGTGAGAGATTTTGGTGGGTCAAAATGTGATTAGGGTTGGGAAAGTGAAAGTGTGTGTTTTTATAGATGGGTAGATATTTCGGTTCGGTTCAGTTTCGGTTTTTTTTTTGTGTAAAACCGAACCGAAATCTACTTGGTTTTTTTTCGAACCGAACCGAACCGTTAAATTTCGGTTCGGTTCCGGTTTTTTGATGCAGCCCTAGTCATTTCAGCACCCTTGTAGAGGGGTTCATTTTTCTAGTTAACTACTCTAAAGGGGGAAAACGACCCGGGGTAAGGGGAGGCTCCGTCTGCCGCTTTTGGGACGGGAGGAAGAATTTGTCCTAACGTAGGGGGAGGCTCCGTTCGTCGCTTTCGAGCCGGAAGGAGGAATCATCTTTACGCAAAGGGAGATTCCTGTCCTTGAGCAAAGGGAGGTTCTGCCTGCTGCTCCTAAGCCCACGAACATGACAAGGATCCGACTGCCAGTCGTTACGCCAGTGTTTCAAAAACAAAGAGTAGGTGGCTTTAACTTCTAATTTCATGCTATAACTAGCCCGTATGATTTTATAATTCTATTAAATAAAATATTATTTAAAAATGATGATATTTATTAGAGGTCGGGCGAACGCTAAGATAATAGCGTATCAAACACCTCTAAGATGGATTTTATTGTGATACGTACTTTATGATTATTATTATTTGAATTACATTTACGAATGATTATGACCGGATTTGAAGGGTAGCTATTTGGTATAAAGCCCAAAAACTACAATCGGTTTTGAAGGGTAGCTATTTGGTATAAAGCCCAAAAGCTATCGGAGTTATGACTCCTAGGTACCGCCTATTATGGCATATGGCGCACTCATAACGTTGGATATTGTGGGAAGATCCTCTTCATTCTAATCTCGCTGCCCCCACGAGCACAGGTATATGTCGGTCCGGTATCGGCGACATTTTGTGAATAATGTATTATCCGATTTTGATTTATTTATTGGATTTTGGCTACAAATGAATTATCTGAATTTATCGGATTCTATGAAGAACTATTTTATCTGACTTTTCGTATAAGAAGTGTGAGTCGAGTTTTGAATATAAATGATTATGATATATTTATTTATGCTTTACGTTTTAGCATGATGATAAAATTTAATTCTATCTACTGAGTATAATTATACTCACCCACCCCTAGACACTGCAAATCCGATCGATGAAGATGATGTCAATGCAGAGTGCCCATAGAGTTTCGAAAGATCTACTTTTGAATTTACCTTATCACGTTCTTTTGCTATGTATTAATTTTGGATGTGCGCAACTTTGATTTTGTTAAGGCATGATACGCCTTATTTTGTAAAAATTTTGTAATTACCTAAATTAATAGAAAGTTACTCTTTTGTGCACAGTTGATCTTGGCCCGCTTTTAATTACTAATTTGCAGCACTCCAACCTTTAATTTAATTTAAAAAGTCGGGGCGCTACAATTCCAAACTAAGTTGTTTCTTTGACCCCCTTAACCGAATATCTTGCATCTACTACTGAACATGTTGACAACTATTTTGTAAAATAAACTGCAGATATATTCTACATGACATTACTAATTTCTTCATTATGAAAGGAAACAAGTTTTTGGGCTTTCCTTTCGGTAGTAATGGAGGTTGTAAGAGGGGAAGTGGGGTTTGAATGTAGCTTGTTTATGGCACATTTAATGCATCCTCTATTTGTTCTTATGTAACTTTTTTGGAAAGTTCTCTATATAAATAAAAAATTCTTTGAACAATTGACAATGAGTAATACTACCTACACTTGTGCACAAGAATACTAATGATGAGGAGTCTGCCACCCTCTGCTTTATCCAGCCCATCCAACCTCTGTACCGTTGGTTGATATCCACCGTCTCAATATACACATACAGTGGATATCGACTGACTGTGATAAGGGGGTGGGCTAGCTAAAAGAGGGGTTGGCAGACTCCTCATCTGAATACTAATAGCACCCATCAATTATGTACAAGAACATTTGGGTCCAGCACGGGCCCGCAATCATTGTGATATATGTGAGCATCTAGCATTTTCATATATATATATATATATATATATATATATATATATATATATATATATATATATATATATATATATACTTGTAATCATGCATGGCCCTTCACGCCTTAGAACCACTTAAAGCACTTTAAGTGATAGCAGAATTTATCATTTCTTTAAGGAGTAAACTAATCTTTCTTTTAACTATGTCTATATGTGATGGTAGAAAGCCAAATCCTATCCATGGTCATAACTAGCTAGTTACTTTTTTTTCCCTTTTCTTTTGGGCTATAATGAACCCTAGCCACTACCTAGGGAACAATCACCATGGGAGAGGTCAAGGGGGTTGGGGGATTGTGTTGTTTGTAAATTTATTTTGAGAGCTACAAGAAGAATCAAAAGGCAAACAAATTCAATCTGCTGTCAATATTGTTAGTTCTCTTTGCATGATATTAAAAGCATAGGGTTTTGGTTCAAATATTAGGGAGCATAAGTTCCTTAGAATGTAAATACATGTGCAATGCTTTCTATTGTTTGCATTTTTTTAGAGATTTTTCATATTACCTAGCCCAAGATTCAAATACTTCATATTCCCTAGTTTCTAGCACTTAATCCCATATAGATCAAAAATAAACCTCAATCTCTATATGTTTCCTCATTAATGAACAATGGAAAGCAAGACTCATTCCAGTAGAGAAGATTGATAAGTGGCAAGAGCTGTGATTTCCTGTGGAAGATAACAACAAAGACTCACCGACGAGTCATTAGAGACGGTAAAAGCACTATTTTCTTCATTATTTTCTACTATGGAAGCTTTCCCGGTTGAAAAAACTTTCATTTCACCTACGCCAATGACCCATTCACCTTCACCTTCATAATTAATAGAATTGCTATTTGCATATATTACAATGGAGATAGAAAATAATGACAAGTATGTTGGTGGAAAGGTGCGACTAATGAATGTTGATCCCCAAGTGAGGTTTGGCAAGTTGCTCGTACAAGTAAAAGAAAAACTTGTCATCCCTTTTAGTAATGTATCTTTGAAATATTTGATTTCATCTTCTAAATCGTTCATACTGTATGAATTAGAAAATGATGAAGACCTATAATCAATGTTTGTTATTCATAAGAAGGTAAATAAAGAAGTGTTATCCTTGTATGCATAAATAAACAAGGCTACAAATGGAGACAAATCACTGTCACTACAATGGAACCAAACTGTGAATAGAGATAAATCACCGAGGTTGGAGAAGGTTGTATCAATTTACCCCAGTATGAATGACGGATTTCACACAGGAGTCAATCATACATCATTCACGAGTGAAACTATCATGTAATATTAATTTAAGACTACAATAATTGTCACCTTAATTGCATATTAACCTTCCTTTGATGTGATTCAACTTAAGTATGAAGATGAATATACTTGTCTAAGTTTTTCATGATGCTCTACTTGAGTTAAATCCATATTTCGATTATTTCTTTGCATTTACTTCATGATTCTAGTAGGTTATAACCATGATGAATTATGGATACTTGCACATGTCACATTAATTAAAGATAAATCATGTTCTACATGTTTTAGCTCAAATATAAACACGATCATGTATGTATATTCTTGCTTATGCTTATATGATTCTATTTGTCACAAATGGACCATGTTTCATGCATATTAGGACTGATTAGAGTATGTTCACCTATGCTTGCATTTATTTAACATTTGCTCACGTATGTATTATGTTGCATGCATCATAAGAATGATCTAGAAGCAAAGATTACTCGTGTTTAACTGTGATTAATTGTTTGGGTGTCATAGTTTTTCGGATAAGATGCATCAGAGGTTTTTCGAATCATTTTTACGTCTGAAATGATGGGGTTTTACGTCCAATGGATAGGGTTTTACGTCCCTTTGAGGACGGGTTTCCTCCTCAGGTGAGAAGAGCGGATTTGCTATAAAGAGTTAAATTGATGTGTTATCTGGACAGAAAATTTCATGTTGGTTTGTCCGTGTGCACCAGCTTACCAGGGGGTACTTCCCCATTAGGGATTTACCCAAACTCTTAGGACTTCCTTTTTAGGATTTCTGGGTAAGCAGGTCTGCTTGTGCTTTAGCTAGGATAAGCAAGGTTGTTTTCTCAATTATGAGACATTCACCAGATGGTTTATACATGTGTATGAATTATAATGCTCATTAACATAGCTTGTGTAGAAACAACGATGCTTATGTTACACACAGTGCATATGAAATGATTATATTTGAATATGCAGGATAGAATGTTATTTGATACATTTGATTATGCAGGGTGAATGTGAATATTGATCCTTGTTTCATGTAGAATGTGAATGGACCATGAGACTTAATTGTTTGCATAGGGTGTGCATATGTGTTATGAATTATGAATGAACCTATGATGCATAGGTGGCATAAATATGTGTATGGAATGTGATTTATCTCATGATGCAAATGTGGCATGAATGTGTACATGGAATGTGATTTATCTCATGATGCACAAGTGTAGAGAATGGATATTGATGCATGTTTAGATTGAGAATGCATGTGGTGTTTTCATGAGTTTATATTCCATTTCAAAACCCTTACTGAGCTAAGCTCACCCCTCTTTCATTTTTGGTTTTTGTTTTAGGGCTATATGTTGTAGCATGTAGGTGCTCCAGGTGGACTTTATGTAGAGCATGAGGATGGACTTGCGCCATGAGAGGGGTCATATGTTGGGTGGTTTTAGACTTATGATGTGATAGGATGATCTCACGTTTAACTTTATCTTTTACTTTATTTAGCCGAAGATGGCTTTAGACTTGTGTAGGCCCTAAGACTTGAGATTATATTATTATTTAGATGATGTGGGTATTGTGATGAACTAAGATTGTTAGTTAATATCTTTTATCCTTCCTCTATTTACTTTTGCACAAAGGGCACATGTTGTGTACTCCATTGATAAGAACAAAGGATGGTTAATTATTTCGCATGTGTCGCATCGCATTCCACTCTCTTAGACTGGGTTAGGGTCAAGGGGGTGTGGCGGGGCGTGACAATAAGAACATATGGGGTCATGTGTTGTATTGGCTAATTTCTATGATCAAATCAATGTTATGTGTATATAAGTTTTGAGTCACAGTATGTTTGAAGATTTAATGATGAAGATGAAATAGAGAAGTAGATGTAATGAGTGTTTCGATAGGTAAAAATATGCACACACATCACACTCAACACTTTGGAGTTAAGGGAGGAACCTCATTTGAGAGTGTAGAAGAGTGTTGGGGACATTTTGAATGAAGATAGAGTTTTTGTTCATAAGTGAACAATCGCTAAGGATCGAACGATTGATCATTCTTGAATGTTGCTCACAAGGTTCTCTAATTTCTTGATCGAATGATCGCTTGGTGGATATATCGATCAGTATAAAGGTTGGGTGATTATAGTAGGTTAATTGATTGATCAATTGGGTAGATGGATTGATCTCACCGTGTAATTTATATTGATCTATTGTTCTGGTAGAAGGATCAATCAATTGAGCAACTACTTTCGAACATAAAAGAGAACGATCGATTGCCTTGTAGAACAATCTATTACTCTGAAGCATAATTATTTAAATTAGACCATACCTATTTTATTAAAAAATTTGGTTGAGCTAAACTTCCTTATTGTACTTGGGGGTGGTATATAAGTGGTCTAGAACATGGGAAAGAGAGGAGAGAAAGGCGAGAAAACATAGAGAAAAAGTTTAAAAATTCTCTAATGCTTTTGAGAGGAAAATATTCTTCTTGTTCATGTATTTTTCAACCATAATCAAAAAGAGTAATTAGAGTTGAGTTGATAGTATATAACACTTGATGGGACAAAGTGTTTGTTGAAGAAAGTTGATGAGAAGATCAAAGGGAAAGGAGATTCATGCTAAAGCTACTTGTCATGAAGATCTGGATCTTTCAAAAGCACAACAAAGGGAGAAAAAAGCACAACAAAGGGAGAAGATCAAGTTAATACAAGTAAGCAACCAAGGAATGGTTGATTAAGAGTTTAGAGTGGTGTGAAGAGCCAAGGAGTAAAGAAAAAGAAGAGTCTTTTGTCTTTGTAAACCAATAACTCTATATCTCAGTTTATATAGTGCTCAGTTTATCTTGACAGAGTGTCCTGTGGTTTTTTCCTTAATGAGTTTCCATGTGAAAATTCTTGTGTGTCAATTGGTGTGATTGATTTGCTTGATCTCATTAGAACACATAAGAATTTAGTGCACTAGTTTATCAAAATATGAGTTTTGATTTAAGTTTAGAGGGGGAAGATATATCATGTAACTTAATTGCGAGTTAAAGGCAATTTATCTTTCTCAGTTTATATTTTTTAGCTTCCTAATACAAACCAACAAGTGGTAGCTAAGGAAATTTTGTTTTTGTGTGGTTTAATTTTGTTTTGGTTGCCATGGAATTCAAAAACATGCTTAGTCATCTCTTTTTGTGTCAAATTTTATTGTGGCTAGAAATAATCATGTTTTTGATGAGTTGAAATTGCTTAGATCTGAATTTTCTACCATGGAATATGAGAAAACTAAAACTTTGCATGCTAAATCCTTTTGTGATGATAAGAACAATGAATTTCTTTTAAAAATTGAGAAATTAGAGGAGGCATTGAAGGTTTCTAATGAAAAGTTCAAAGAATTTGTTAAAGGCAAAGAAAAGTTAGAGAAAATTTTCTCTATTGGTCAATTTGGGAATGATAAGAGTTTGTTAGGATTTGTTAATAATTCCCTAAGTTGCAATAAGTTTGTCTGTAAGATCTCTAAACTCTAACCAGTTCATTTATTTGATTTAACAATTATTGTATGGTTTAATGTTAACTTTGATCGGTTTTGACAATTTTCAAAATGAAGGTGGTTAACAAAGGTTTTAAACAAAATTGTCTTCACTTTGATAGTTTTTATGTTAATATAAGTCAATTGGGATTTTTCTGGAATTTTTGACTATTTTCTCAAAAAACTATGGGTGAAACCCGTCATGGGCCCCACGTGCAAAATTAGGATGATAGGTCCCAAATGGCCCTAACAACTTCTTAAGACAGTAGTTAAGTGTTTCAAAATTTTCAAACATCGATTTGGGCTTAAAATAAGGAAGTTTTCTATTTTTTGTGTAAAACTCTATCTATACCCCACATATCTATTAAGTTTACCCCAAAGCCTACTATAAATATAATGGCTCAGCCACTTTCCCAATTGGGAAGGGCTAGAAATCTGGAGCTTAGAAGCCCTTATCCCCATTTCCCAAGAAGGAAAGGTGATTAAGGTAAGGATTAGCCTAATCTTCCACTAATTTCTAAGGGTTTCTCCTAAACTTTTCAAATCCCTTCTTTTGAAAATGTTTAATCTCGATTTCTACCCAAAAAATTACTGATTTGAACCTCTATTTCAAACCCTTATGAAAGAAAATTCATTTTTGAACTCAATAAACCCTAGATCTACTAGTTTTCAAGAGATTAGGGTATTTTAAATCGAATTTATGAAGGTATTAACAAAAACCTTATTTTGAGTAGGATTTGAAGGTGTTGGAGGATCAATTTCAAGTAAAGAAGCTTGTTGAAGGTAAGTGATTTCGTCCTAAATGTGTCTGTGATTTCAGATTTGAGTTTTGATGGAGTTTGAAGTGGGTTTCCATGGATTTGAGCTTTAATGGTGGATTTTGTAAAGCTTAATATTTCTTATGATTTCTTTGTATTTTTTGTTGTAAACGGCTAGATTTATTGTTTCCTAAGCATGTATTTCATTATTATGATGACTGATAGTGAGATTTGAAGGTTTATGATAATTATGTGAAGTTTCGATTTTGGATTCGAGAGGAGAAGACGAACCAGAAAAGTCTTCTATGGCAATCGAATGGCGAGGCAGCCGATTGAACGGCCAGGCATTTGAATGGCTAGGCGTTCGAACAGCCCTGCAAGGCATTTGAATGCCAACACAACAGTTTTGTGGTTTTGGTTATTTTGCTCATTTTTCATGATTTCCTCTTAAATACCATTTCTTATGATTATTATCAGTAAATTATGCTACGATGAGCTACTGGAAGGGTATGAATTTGATGCTGAAAGCTATGATGAATGTCTCAGTATCATGTGAATTACATGTTATTTGGTTAAGCATGTTATAGATTCTTGTCTTGAATCCATGTTGAATGATTTCTCATATTTTGAATATGATTCCAACAAGGTTATAGCATGAGAATGGACTTGTATGTTTTCACATATTATGCTTGAATTATGGGTGAATGATGGTATCATGTCTAGTTTCAAGTGTGGTATGAATATGCTTACATAAGTCTAGCATGAGGATGCACTTTATTCGAATTTCATTTTCCGATAGTTTTCACTCGTGATTTCAGCAAGGAGCCATGACTAGATGTTAAAGAGCATGTGTGTAGTATGTTGACAAGTTATTTATAATGCATATCCATATGCTTAGAATGGAACGTTTCTACCATGTACACATACATGTGGGGGTAATTATGGTGATCATTGATGCTTTTGATTAGAAATGATGCATGTATAGCCAATGGGGAACATGTTTCATGAATTAGAATTCATGTAGTCATTGCTCACGTATGTACCATGTTGCATGCATCATGAGATGGATTTACGAATGAGATTTTATCGAGATTAGCTGTATTAATCGATTGGATGCAATTGTGTGATATTGCTTACCGGATTAATCAATCAAAGGCTTATCAATTCGGTAAGGTTTTACATCCGAAAGGATGGGGTTTTACGTCCCTTGAGGATAGGTTTTCCTCCCTGGGTTGAGAAAAGTGGCAATTCTATAAGGAGATAAAATTATTGAGACCATCTGGACCCTGAGAATCCAAGCTAATGTAGAGTGCACCGGCTTACTAGGGGGTATTCTTCCCTGTTAGGGAATTTACCCAAACTAGCCGAACCCCTTCCAAGGGATGGTCGAATGAGAATGTTGATATTTTAAATGTGTATTGTCAAAGCTAGTATGTTAAATGAGAATGTTGTTATTTTTTATAATTCTAAACATTTGGTTAGATCTCAACTTCCTAAGAAAGAATTAGTAGCTAAATTTAAACTTAGCAAGAACAAATTACTAAAGAAAACACCTTATGTAAGAGATAATGTTCAAATTGATTTGCTGAAACAAATAACTTGGATGAGTATAAATCTAAGAGAACTTAGTGGAAAATTTCAACACCTATGAGATAGGGCTCATATGTAAAAGTTACTAAGATCTCCTCATAGATTAATTGCTCATAATGTTCATCATAAGAAGGAACCAAAGATGATTGTAAAACCTCTTAACAAGAATGGCAATGTCAAAAACTCAAAGGCTCTACATGAAAACTTAAACTATTTGGGTTAAGAAAGAGGATCTCAAATGTAATGTTGTGCACACTTTTTTGAAAAGTCAATGCTCTAACATGTTCAAATCACATAAGTAATGACAAAACTAGGTTCACACACAAACATGATGAGAGAGAAACCTTTAGATGGGTGCACAATAAAGGTTAATAGGGTAGGTACTCTTAGAGTCTCTGGCTTGCCTGATTTTGACAATGCATTGTATGTGAGTGGCTTGAAAGCTAATTTGTTGAGCATTAGTCAAATTTATGAATGTGGATTTGTTATAAAATTCACTATGAAATCTTGTTTCATCATGAAGAATTTTAGAATGACTTGTGTTAAAGACATTAAGGCTCACAATAATTGTTACTATCTTAATCCTATCTATTTTACAAAATTGTCCTTACTTGACAATACATTTTCGTAGCATCGAAGATTAGGACATATCAATTTTAGAAATTTGACCAAGATAACAAAAAATAGAGTCTAGGTGCCCCAGCAAAACCCTTAAAAATTTAGTATGTAGTGTTGGTGAAAAGGGTAAACAATTAAAATTCCATCATAAGAAGTTGAGATATGTTGGGACTGAAAAACCCTTAAAAGTTTATTCACATGAACCTCATGGGACCTATGCAGAGTGCTAGCTTTAGTGGGAAAAAGTATATTTTAGTAATGGTGGATGACATATCAAGATTTACATGGGTAAAATTTCTTAGAGAGACATGATATTTTTTAAGCATTCAAGACTATTTCCTTGATCATTTAAAACATAAGTGGATTGACAATTAAAACCATTAGAATTGATAGGGGAGGAAAATTTTCTAACTATAGATTTAAGGAATTTTTTGATAAATATAGAATTCACCATGAGTTATATTGTAAGATCCCTCATCGTGAACCGGTTTAAATTCATTGTGTTTAATTGCCTTCGTGTGGTTTAAGCGTTTTCTGATTAATTTTGGTAATTTTAAAAAATAAATGTAGTTTCTAAAGGTTTTAACCAAAACCAACTTCACATTTGTGAGTTTTAAGTGATTTTAGGTCAAATATGAATTTTTAGGATTTTTCACTCATTTTCTAAAAATTAGAGTTTGGCGGGACCCCTGTGGGCTCCACCGACGAAATTGGGTTTTTTGGACCAAAATACCCCAGACATCAATGGAAGGTACTATACAAAATTTTAGAATTTTTTTGAACCTAATTTTGGGTTAAATTGCCAAAATTCCTAATTTTAGTTAAAAACTCTATTTCTACCCCACTAGTTAATTAGGTATACCCAGGCCCTACTATAAATAGAAAGGGGTGAGTGGGAATAGGCTAGGAGATGGTGATTAAGGCTTAATTCCCCAATTAGGCCCAAATTAGAAAGGGATTAAGGTATGTTCTTCTCTAATCAAGCCTAAACCCTAGGTTTTCTTTTTATCTGTACTTAATCTATTTTTTCCCCTTTGATTTGATTCGATTTTAAGTATTAAAATCACTAATTTACTCCCTTATTTCAAACCCTACTTCTCAAAATTCGTTTTTCATATTTAACAAACCCTAGATCTAAGATTTCTTTAATGTTTTCAAGGTTAAATCTATTTTTAATGGATTTTAACTTAGACACTATGTTTTTAGAAGGTTTCCAAGGAGAGTGAAAGTCAAATCTGATCCAAAACAAGTGATAAGGTAATGGGTCTTTCAAATCTTAGCTTTGGGTGGTAAAAATATCGATTTTATGATGTTATTTGAATGGGTTTTTGCTTTATTTAGGCTCTAATGGTAGGATTAATAAATGTTAATCTTTTGTTCTGATTTCTTAGGGTTTTGTCTTAGAATGGTTTAAATTAGTGTTCTGGAAGGTTTGATGGGATTTTGGTAGTGTTTGAGACAATGGATGAATGTTTGAAGGTGCTTTCATGGAGTCTCGGTTTGATTTCAAAATGGGGAAGAAGGCTCAAAATTGCTTTGTTGGCGATCGAACGGCTTACCAGGCCGATTGATCAGATACACTACATTTGTGCATATTTTCAGTTTAGCCGATCGAACGGGTAGAGCGATCGATCGGATACACAACAATTTTGCTACTTTTGAAATTTATGCTCATTTCAATATTTTACTCCATTTAATGATTATAATGGTTATGGGAGGTGTGTTATGTTGAAATTAGGCTATTGGAGGTGTATGGATTATGTTTAAGTGTTCTCATGTGGTGTTATATTATATGTTGATGATTATGCATGTTGATATTGAAAGTACCTTGAACCTCAGAATGTTGGAATACCTGTGATTAGAGTATGTTTCTAGCAAGGATATTATATGGAAAATGGTGATATGTGTTCTCTTATAATGAGGAGGGTTTATGGGTAATTGATGTGATCATGTTGTGGCTTAATGTGTGGAAAAATCATGCATGTGGGAGTGAGCGTTGGACTTCACATTGATGGATTTAAGCTTTATGGTAGATTTTGATTTGATTGTAGTTGGGAATCATTGTTTTGAATGTGTTTAAGCATGCATATATTGGCTTATGAGTTTATGTTAAACATTGGTCATGTGCTTAGAATATGCATGAATACACACACGTATGGGGAATCTACTATGAAATTGTAGTTAATTATGCTTTGATTGTGATGCATGAGGGGAATGATTGGGAGCACGTTCCATGTGTTGGAACCCATGTAGGTCTTGCTCACGGATGTATCATGATATCATGGATCGGTATTCATGAATGAGGTTTTACCGTTGTTTAATCGGAATTGATCAATTGCATGCAATGATTAAGATTACGTGTTCGATTAATCAGTTGGTGAATTAATCGGAACTTGGTTGGTCCAAAAGGACATGTTTTTTATTTAAGTTTTTGTGTAGAACATGCATACTCCCCGGGTTAAGTCGAGTCAAATTGAGTTATGTGGGAATGAGTTGTGTACTTGTCTTGTAGATGAGATTAGTTATTGAGATTATCTGGACCCTGAGAATCCAGCTGGTTTGTTTGAGTGCACCGGCTTACCATGTATTGTTGCTTGGGACTTTGGTCTTGATAAGCAGGGTTGCTCGAGAGTTTAGGCTTGATAGGCAGGAGTTGCTCAAAGGCTTTGACCTTGAGGAGCAGGAGTTGCTCGAAGACTTTGACCTTGAGGAGCAGGAGTTTCTCCAAGGCTTAGACCTTGAGGAGTAGGGGTTGCTCGAAGGATTAACCATGAGGAGCATGGGTTGCTCAAAGGCGTTGGCCTTGAGGAGCATGTCTATTTGATAAGGGTTTGCTCAAGGGCTTTGGCCTTGAAGAGCAGGTTTATTCTCTCTATGTATGGACTTGCATGTTAGACTAGTGTGTGTGAGACACTTATACATGCCTGATGAATGAAAATATTGATGCATGATCTGAAATGTATGTTAGAGATACATCTCATGCAGGTTTATATGATGTTGAATGTATGATCTAAATGTATGGTAGAGACACTTCTCATGTTGTATAGGTGACATTCTAAATAATCAGAAAGTGTGTGAATGAGACACTATTATGCAGGTTTATGTGATATGAATGCATGATCAGAAAGTGTGTGAATGAGACACTATTATGCAAGTTATGTGATATGAATGCATGATCAGAAATTGTGTGCTTGAGACACTATTATGTAGGTTTATGTGATATGAATGCATGATCAGAAAGTGTGTAAATGAGACACTATTATGCAGGTTTATGTGATATGGTTGCATAATCATAAAAAAGTTTGAAAGACACTTCTTATGTAATTTATGGGATTATCATGCTTGATTTGAGTAGATACAAACAAATACCTATGTGGGATGCATGCTAGGTTATAACTTGAATATTTATGACTTGACATGATATGTATGTCTTATGCAAGCTAGTCCTTATGTTTATGGTTAAAATGGGGTTTTAGCTAGTAAATGATCAAAAATTGGTATAACATGTTAATTGTGGATCTGAATTGCTACATTGCCATGTCGTCGTATTTTTTTATTATTATAGTTGTATCCAAACCGTTATTGAGTTTTTATACTCACCCCAATTTTTTGTGCTTTTATTTTGGGGCTGCATGGAGTGACATGCAGTCGGACAAGATCTTCTTTATGAGGAAAGGTTCGGGGAGAGCTTGGGATTAGGCATAGATGCCACTAGATTTTGCATGTCTCTCTGATTATTTTGTTATGATATTAGAACCCCTTGTGGAGTGGTTCTTGTTTCAGACTTGTGATATATTATGTCTTTAGATTTGTTTGAGACCTTGTTTTGAGCCAAATGTGTTAGCTATGGATTATTAGTATATGGGTTTAAGACTTGTTGTTTAATTTAGAGTTAAAGTAACTCTTTTGGTTCTACCTATTTACTCTTACTCAAAGTAATGCGTAACTCTGTTAATTAGACTGCCCGTAGGTGGGGCATACGTCGTCCGCTACTTCTTCAATTGTTTCTCAATATTGTCGCCCCCATGGGCTAAACTAGCCCTTGGACCGGGTTCGGCTCGGGTCAGGCAATGCCAAGGCGTGGCATATATGCTCCTAAAACCCCACAACAAAATGAAGTGGTTGAGAGGAAGAATAAGACCATACTGGAAATAATAAGGGTGATGCTACCAAGAAGAACATAGCTAAATATTTTTGGGAAAAAGTTGTGGGTGCTGCCACATATACACTTAATAGAGTCTATTTGAGACCTGGATCAATTCAAACACCTTATGACTTGTGGAGATGAAAGAAACTCAGTGTTAAACACTTTCGAGTATTTAGAGGTCATTGTCACATCTTAAGAGATAGAGAGGCTTTAAGCAATTTTGTTAGCAAGAGTAATGATGGGATTTTCCTTGGGTACAGTTTAACAAGTAGAGTATACAAGGTGTACAACAAAAGAACTCAAACTGTGATGGAGTTTTTTAATGTGATTTTTAATAATGCACATGTATTTGAGAATCAACAATGCAACAATTAGAAAGGTAAACAGAAGGTTGATGATTATATTGATAATGATGTTTCACCTTATGTTTTTAGTGATGCAACAAAGGAAGAACAAGTTTAGATTGAAGAGAATCATGTTGATCATATTTATGACCATGAACTACTAGATGATGCACAACACTCTGAAGAAGAACAAGAGGAACCACAAGTTGAACAACTTCAAGTACATAATTGGGTTTAGAAAAGCCATCCTATGTCTTATGTGATTAGTGACATTAATAAAGGTGTCAGGACTAGACATCAACTTGAAGAACAAGTCAATTTTGCTTATTGTGTGTCACTAACAAAGCCAAAAAAAATTGATGAAGCATTTTAGGATGAGAATTAAATCGATGTCATGCAAGAGGAATTAGGTCAATTCAAAATAAACAATGTATGCTTTCTTGTCCCAAGATCTAAAGAAGACAATGTGATAAGTACAAAGTGGATATACAAAAATAAAATTGATGAATAGGAAAATGTTGTTTAAAGTAAAGCCTGATTGGTTGCTCAAGGTTACACACAAATTGAAGACATAGATTTTGATGAGACGTTTGCTCCTATAGCATGACTTGAGTCCATTAGAATGCTCTTTGCTATGGCTTGCCATTTGAAATTCAATGTGTATTTATGGATGTCAATAGATCATTATAAAATAGAAATATGAAGGATATGTGGAACAATCAAAAGGCATTGTTGATTCTCACCATCTAAATTATGTGTATAAGTTGAAGAAAACTTTGTATGGTTTGAAGTAAGCTCCAAGAGTCTATTATGACATATTAACACAATACCTAACAAAGCAAGGTTATACAAGAGGTGGTATAGATAAGACACTCTTCATCATAAAGTTTGGAAAGCATCTTGTGATGGAGCATATTTATGTTTATGACATCATTTTAAGTTCCACCAATGATAAGATGGTCCCTAAAGAGATGAGTACTAAATTTAAAATGAGTATGGAAGGTTCACTACCTTATTTTCTTAGTTTGTAGGTACAACAAACATATATTAGAATCTTTATCTCATAATCAAAGTTTGCAAAAGTTCTTATGAAGAAATTTAGGTTTCAAGATGCTAAACATGATAAGATATAAATGCCTCCTTCAGTGAAGTTAAGCAAAGACACCTTAGGTAAGTTTGTTGATCAAACGATGTATAGAAGTATGATAGGTAGTCTCTTGTGCTTAATTGTCAGCTGCCCAGACATATCTCTTAGTGTAGGAGTATGCACTAGATATCAAGTTGATCATAAATAGTCTCATATGGTTGATATTAAAAGGATTGTCAAGTATGTTAGTGCCTCCACAATAGTGTTTTAAAACCCAGACCGGACCAGCTGGTCGGATCGAGTTCAACTGGACCCAGTTGATAAACTGGGCCAGTTCATCCAGTTTAACAGCTTATGATGACCCAACCAGTTGAACCGGCGACCCGCTGACCCGGGTCAAACTAGTTCAATGTTCGGAAGAACACTAATTATACCTAACCCACTGGGCTACAACAGTTTTATTACATACATCTTACGCAACTATTTTATTTAATGTATGCTTATGTACTTTATAGTGCTCCTCAAAAAATTTCTTCAGAGGTGGGATTCAAACCCAAAACGTTATATGATTGATGTTACCGACTTTACCCCGTGGTGGTTACCCTGTGGTGATTTTACAGTCTTTAAAAATAATTTAATTTTTGAACCAGTCGAAATCAAATTTGATTTAAATACTCAAGTAGAATTAACCATAGAGTTTTCCACTAGCGCTTCATGTCCTATACCACGAGCGGTTGGTGGTTACCCCATAGTAATTCTATAGCCTTTGAAAACAAATTAATTTCTAAATCAGAAACATTTTCTAAAATGAACAATTTGAAATCAAATTTTATTTCAATACTCGAGTAGAATTAACCGTAGAGTTTTCTACTAACGTCTCATGTCCCATACCATGAGCAGTTGGTGTTACCCTGTGGTAATTCTACTGTGGTTTAAAACACAATGAAAATGAAGTTGTAGAAAACATTAAAAAATGTAACGAATCCAAAACAAAATTTTTGATCGAGTCAAATTCAAAATCAAAATTCGTAAAAATTAAAGTTTCAGATTAAATCTAAAACCACACTTGTAAAACAAAATTTCAATTTATTCTCGATGAAAAATTGAAATTTGGAAAAATCGAAATTTGTCTTAAATTCGATGTAACACATGCAAAATGGAATTATAAATTAAATATAAATCAACTTATTCAGAAAGAATTTTCATATAACTTACGATTAAAAATTAGAATTCATATAAATCCCGATGTCACATATACAAAATAAAAAGTTCATATTAAATCCAATTAAAAAAATAAACATGATGCAACACATTTAGACTTAAACTATAAATAATTTTCAATTGAAAAATGAAAATTATCAAATTGATGTTTGCATCAAATCTCAAGCAACACATGGCGAATAAAAATCTTGAATGATTCTTCGATTAAAAGTCATATTAAATCAAATGCAATATATTCAAAGCACAAATTTCAGATTATTTCTAATTTAAAATTGGCATTCACAAAGTCTAAGTTTGCCTTTAATTAATCTGATACACACGTGTAAAATAAAATTTTAAAATTACTTCTAACAAAAAAAATCAAAATTTATTTCAAAACAATCACCACACATTTTAAACAGAAATTTCTATTTATTTCAAAATTTAAATCAAAATACTTATTAAATTTATAAAATATTATACTCTTGTAGACAGATTAATGCTCCAATTCCATTTGTAACAACCCAACCCGAGCCCACAAAATCACTAATAGAAAATTTTATTTCCTTAAGCCAGGAGTCATCGTCTGTGTTTGAGAGGTAAAATGTTCATCTACGTACTACGGAGCTTCAAGGCTTCCTTGTAAGTAGACTTAGGTTGTAACGAACACATACACACAACGAAGCTTCATAGTTCATCGTATGTAAAATAGAATAAAATATATTATTATAATTAATTTGGATCAGGCCAACATTGCCTTGTCGTTGGTTGCCTATGTACGCATTAGATAACATTCACAATATTATACCAATACAATCGGATCTGAACATAGTTCTGCCTAACAACTACTACACACAACAAGCATCACAAAATTATATACGTTAAAGTACGTATATAATGATATTCAATCGGAGTTATACAAAAACTCATCATATATTGGAGTCAAGTGGAAGTTAATAAATCAACAAAATCACACATCTTGCTCTATCAGTGGGCGCGATTAAAACCACATACACATGTCTCGCTCCATTACTGAGTCGAGACCACGTGCACACCACACATCTCTCTCTACCAGAGAACGAGATGAAACATATTCATAGGTCTCGCTCTATCATTGAGCCGAGACTGAACACACATCACACATCTCACTCTATCACTGAGTCGAGACTGGACACACACATCTCGCTCTACCCTAGAGCAAGACGAAACATAAACAAGTGATCACATCAAAGCATAGCAGATCGGAACACAAAGTATCATGACATATCACACAACCTAATTTAGCACGTGCAGCTCTATAATTTAAACGGAAGGTTAGAACTACTTACTCCTTTGATGTCTTGCGAGGTAGCAGTATTCGGGGTTGCTCGTACCTTCTGGCCATCCTCCCCTTCAGATCCAGAGACAATAGTCGGAGCTTCCTCTAGCCTCCATACGTTCCTCGTCTTGTACTGAAAGACTACATACAAACGTTCTCCTTGCCGAAGACTCTTCTAGTTTTCTGCGCCCGTGGGCTGCGGACAGAACCTCCCGTACTCGAGGATGTTCCTCACACTTCGTAGCCCTTCGGTGGAGGGTAGAGCCTTCCCTATTGCGGGCCACCTTTCTTGATTCGGCCTGGTGACGGAGGATGGAATCCCCTCTTGTTCCTCGCCTCTTTTTCTCTCTTCGGTGCTCGAGGATGATGGGCAAAATCTCTCCTTGTCTCAAGGCATTTCCTCCTCATACGGTCTCCAACTCAAAGAAAGGACCGCGCCATTGCATAGAGCATACTTGATTTAGTCAAGAACGCCTCTTGAACGGACTAAATCGGAGTTAGGACGCTTAGAAATGGATAAAATGAAGTTTGTCGGTGCTCAAGGACAACTGGCAGAACCTCTCCTTGTTTTGGGGCATTTCCTCCTTATACAGTCTCCAACTTGAAGAAAGGACCCCTCCATTGCGTAGACCACGCTCGATTTACTTAAAAATGCCTCTTGCACGGCCTTAATCGGACTCAGAACACTCAGAAACGGAGAAAATCCAGTTCTGATGGAAAAACATAAAGGAATGGGGTATTTATAGAGCACTGGCGTGCCGAAACCGTGGCGTCGCACCTCCAAATTCGGCAGTGCTGTGGGTTTCAAGTGGCGGCACCCACGGTAATGTGCGGCTTGTGCCCGGATGCGGAAACACGGTGCCCACTGTGCCATTTTTCTGTGGCACACGCGGTTCCGCGGGTGCACATTGCGTCGCGCTGGATTCTTTTTGAATGTTTGTCATTAAACGCGCGTACCTTTCTACCCCAAATTTGGATTCACGCATTCTTCGTACCGTTGGACTTGTATCAATGAGCCCTTTGATACTAACCTACTTAAAGTAGTATATCATGCTCTTTCCAAGTGGGTCTCGCCTAAATTATACCCTTCCCGAGGTCGTAATGTTCGGTCCCGACCTCCATTTCATGCATTCTTTGAATTGTTACACTCGTTTCTTCAAGCTCTACTCATATATGGAGGTTTCAACCTTTGAAACCCTCTAGAATTTATCTCAAAATTATCCAATTAGGCCTAACCTTTTAGGTTAGACATAATCGAAAAACGAGTCGTTACATAGTCTCCTCTTGAACTATGACATTTTCCTCTTCCTAGCCTAAAAGCGGCGGACGGAGAATATTCTTAGCCCAGGTCATTTCCCCCTTTAAAGTAGTTAACTCAAAAAATAGACCCCTCTACAATGTAAAGCGCCCTCAAATTAGCTAGGATTGGTTTTTAAATAGAATAAAACAGGCAAGAAATAGCTTAAAAACGGAGTTTAGAAGTTTGATAGCGGGCAGAGGTTAAAAGAGAGGGGAGGAAAAAGGGGATGGGGCGAATTGAAACCCCCTCCCTCACCTTAAATAGGCCAACGGGCCCGCTAGATGCGTGACACATGTCACGCATCCAATGGTTGCAGGAGCCATACTGGCTCCTGCAACCTGAACCGTAGGCCTAGCCTACGGTGGCAGGCGTAGCTTACTGCAGTAGGCGATGTCTACCCATTGCGGCAAGTGAACTCGCCGCATTGTGGTAGGTGCTAGCTGATGCCAGCGCGTAAGCCAACACGTCATTCTTGATACTATTATATGATTATAACACATTTTATTTCTAGAAAAGTTGTGGCTTTCCTTGATCTTCAAAAGTTTTTATTTTCCTTCATTTTGCCTTTGTCTATTTATGACAAAAAAGGGGGAGAAAGTGTTATGTAACTTAAGGGGAGAAATAGCAAGTTTTGAGGGAAGAGATAGCTAGAAAATAGCTTGAAAAAAAATCGTGTTCATTGATAGGGAGAAAATGCATATACTTAGTTGACTTGTTTGATCTTATCACACTTATTTGAACATCTATTTATTTGTTTGGGAAACAATTATGTTGGTGTGTTCTTGTTTGGTGATGTGTAGGTTATTTAAAGGTTGAAAATCACACCACATTAGGATTTGTGTGTTATAGATTAAGGGACAGAGTCATAATAAATTAATAATTGGTGTCTTTAGTTATATATTATAGAGTTGTAATTTTCTTTTTCAGATTGATGGGTTATAGGGTTTTGTCATGAAATAGCCAAAGGGGGAGATTGTAAGAATATAGGTCATATGGGTTGTATTGGCCAATTGTTTTTATAAAAATAATATCATATGTATGTAAATTTTGAGTCACAGTAAAGATTAGATGTTGAAGAAGAAGCAAAAAAGTAAACTCAATTAGTATTTTGACACACACACACACACACACACACACACTTTGGGGTCAAGGGAACCTTATTTGAGAGTGTAGTAGAGTATTAGGAGACATTTTAAATAAAAATTGAGTTTTTATTCATAAGTGATCAATCGCTAAGATCGAATGATCAATCGGTCTTGAATGTTGATTGTAAGGTTCTCGAATTTCTTGACCCAATGATTGCTTGGTGGATAGATTGATCAATATAAAGGTCTGGTGATTACAATAGGTTAATTGATCTGTCATTGGGCAGATGGATCACTTGCAACATGTAATTCATATTCTAGTAACATCATTGATCTATTGTTTTGGTAGAATGATTGATTCATTGAGCAACTGCGTTCAAACAAAACAAGGAATGATTGATCATTGTGTAGAACGATTGATTGCTCTAACGCACAATTACTTAAATTATACCATTCCGATTTGATTTAGATTTATAGTTGAGCTAGGCTTCCTTAGGACTTGGGGGCACTATATAAGTGATCTAGAACATGAGAAAGAGAGAACATAAGGGTGAAAAAATATAGAGAAAATGTATGAAAATTCTCTAATGCTTTTTAGAGAAAAATACTCTTCTTGCTCATGCATTTTTCAACCATAATAAAAAAGAGTGATTAGAGCTGAGTTGAGAGTACATAACACTTGATGGGACAAAGTGTTTACTAAAGAAAATTGTTGAGAAGATCAAAGGAAAATGAGATTCATGTTAAAGCAACTTCTCATGAAGATCTAGATATTTCGGAAGCACAACAAAGGGAGAAGATCTAGTTGATGAAAGTAAACAACAAAGGAATGGTTGATTTAGAGTTTAGATTGGTGTGAAGAGCCAGGTGAGTAAAAAAAAGATGGGTCTTTTGTCTTTGTAAACTAATAACTCTATATCTCAGTTACATAATGCATAGTTGATCTAGACAGTGTCTAGTAGTTTTTCCCTTGATGGGTTTCCACGTAAAAATTCATGTGTCAATTGGTGTGATTTATTTGCATAATTTCATTAGAACACATAGGAATTTGGTGCACTAACTTATTAAAATCTGATTAAAGGGGAAGACATATCATGTAAATTAATTGGGAAATATATCTTTCTCAATTTGTGTTTTTTGCTTCCCAATATAAACTAACATAAGGGGCCTCAAAGGGTATTTATAAAAGAAAGATAATAAAATTCTAGTATATAACCATCAAACTGGGCAGTTTCAAAACCCATTAACGAAACTGCCCAAATTGTTAGCATGCTCATTGATATGTTGGCTACGATGTCGATGGAAAGTGGTCCAACTTCGAATAGTTATAACTCCCTCATTTGAACTTCAATCTACACGTTATTGGTAACTTGCAAAGATATTTGTGTTTACTTCATAACCCCAAAATTTCAAATAAAAAATCTAACTTTAGAAAAAGTTATATTATTAAAAAGGTCCAGGGGTTAGATTGGTAACTATCACCGACGCCAGTAGGTCACTGGCAACACCTCATATCCACCTTTGGATGATCATAATTTCTTCATCCAAACTCCGATTTATGCGTTCCTTATGGCATTTCAAAGCTATTTATGTTTAGTTTCTATCCAAAAAAAATTAGACTAGAACTCTAACCACATGATAAGTTAATTATGCTAAGATGGATCAAATGTTAAATTCATTGTTATCCACGTGTGCTCATAAACTTCCTTGATGTTAAATTTATCACAACTTCCTCATCCAAGCTCCGATTTACACATTTTTTGTAGCTCTTCAAAGCTCTTTTTATCTATTTTTAACGATAAAGACCTAAACTTCATGTATATAGGAAATTATTCTATTGAGAAGGCCAAATGATCAAACCCACTAATTTTTACGTGGCCAAGTATAGGAAATTTATAAAAATTTTGGGTACTATAGGATAGAGAAAGTATATGATAACATAAACATAGACTATGTTTCGATGGAACATAAATCATTCACTAAAAACATGATTTTATGGTATAGCTATGTACCTTATCATAAACTCTATCTGTGCAAACTACATTTCCCCTATTTGTGCATACACAGAAGTGCACATAATCTTCGTATAGATGTGATTTTTCACAATCTTTGTGCGCTTCCGTGAATGGCATCAATCCATAGCCATTAACGACTAACGAACTTCACTAGGACTCCGTTGGTAAAGCTTCACCAATGGATTTGAGTTCCCCCAACACCCACTCCCTACTATAAGTTATGTTGAGTTATTGTTCTTGGTTAGGCTTAGTGGATACATAATCTGCTAATGAAGTTTCACTCACCAACCATCCCAAGATCAATGGAGCACCGACTAGTGCACGCACCTAATGCAAAGTATAGTCCCCATGTATGCACTATTATGTGCACTATCAATCCTTGTGATCGATCAATAACTAATTTACACTAGTGAAACTTCACTAATTGATTACATCCAACTTTACTAAGGGGATGAATAGACATACCTTTTTCCTTATAATGGGGCAGAAATTTGAGCTACTTTCATATTTTTTCAATCGCCTTTGGTCATCTATGAAGGGGATTAGGGTTGTGAAAACTTGATCTGCCACGTTTACACGATGTGCACCTGACTTGTACAACCTGACCCAAACATGCCCTATTAACGTAAGAGTTAGTGTAAAAAAAAACCCTATTAAAATATTTGACAAATTCATTTAAACCCGTTAAACCCATTTATCTAATGTGCAATCTTTCTACTTTCGAGAGCCAACCCTATTTGTGACTTGTAAGGATATGTTTAAATTTTTGTGACTTATTGATCCTTCTTCAACTACCAATTTTAAAAATTAAGATTATGTCCACAATACGTCTAGACTCAACAACTAAAAAGAAATATGCATAATGTACATTTAAATTTTATTAAATTATTAAAGTAATCTTCTGTTACCCATATAACCTTACCCAATAGGGTTAAAGGTTTGCTTGTTCAATGACCCTTTAAAGATTAAGGATGCATGGTGTGGTCACTAGGGTAGTTCAGTCGTTAACATTTTTCTCCTCAACGATGTGCCTCATGGAGTCTAATGTTCAAAGTTCAATTCATTAGGCACAATGTACAAACCGCATGTGATTTAAAAAAATCTCATGGGCCTAAGTCCGTCAGCTGATTAATGGGCCAGACCCTGAAAATGGAGCAACTTCTCACCGAAAAGCCCAAATAGATCCGACGGAAACGAAGGTGAGGATACAGATGTCATTTGAGAATAAAATTACTCTTCTCTTCCATCCGTTGCATGCATATAAGAACCCTCTGTAGGGTTTTGAGAGCCGGCGCCGGCGTAGGGGAAGTGGGCGGCCTCTGTAGTTCAAGGTGAGCGCCGATCTGGAAATCGAAATGCTGGGTTTTTCGAAATTTTCATGAAAGAAATCGATCGACCCATTATTCCTCTGCGTAGCCTTTTCATGTTCTGATTGAGCAACTGTTTGTGTAGAAGATAAAAACGTCTTCCATTTCCGTGCTTTTGGTCGGTAGCTTTGTATTGTGTTAGCTTGATTTTTTTCATCTATAGAAATGAAAAAGTGGGTCATCTTGTTTTTGTGATTTTAGGGGAAATTGGAGAGAATTTGAGACCTCAGCTGCGTATTTTAGTTGTCTGTTGATTGGGTATGGACGCATTGCAATGTTTGTTATTTTCCGTATTTGGATGATCTATGCAGTTGCCACTGGAATATTTTGAAGCCAATAAAAAACTGATGGCAATGAGGGGAATTATGCTCCTGATTGGAATCTCGCGATGCTCTTATGAACTGGTTAATGGCTTCTGAAATTCTTGCGCAGTTGTTTCTTGGTTTGTCATCACTTAATTGGATCGAAATGTGTTTCTTTTACTCATATCCCATTGACATATGAAATATAATACTCCCTCCGTCCTAAATTAATAGCTCCATTTGACAAAAACCTGTTCCATATTAATAGCTCCATTTTGTTTAATATAAGTTACTGAATACTTTAAAAAGAGTATCATAGGCTTATTTTCCCTTCTTTTAGATGTGGGTTTCAACATTCAATAAAAGCCACTTCTTTTTTCTAAATGTAGCTATTAATATAGAACTGTACTTGGTTGCAAGTCAATGCTGAACTGTGAAAATTGACATTCAAAAGACATTTCATATTTCATTTACCGAGAATGTGTGAAGGCTGCATTTTTGGCAATAGTCATTTTGGACTGATATTTGTGTTGTAATCAGTTTCATGAACCTCTACTTGGTTTCATTTCAATGCTGGGCCATTAAAATTGTGACATTCTAAAGACAGGATTTTATTTTCCCTGAATGCTGGTTGGACGCAATTTTTTTGCAATATTCATTTTGGATTCATCAGGCAGAATTTGAATTTTATTCTCTTCTTTCCAAAGGATAAATATGTCAATATGGCAATGTAGTATTGAGGTTTTGGATATACAATATTTGCAAAATTATCTTACTCGTTTTAATTTTCGTTTTGCAAGGAAGGGGGTGGAAACATGTCTCACAGGAAGTTTGAGCACCCCAGGCATGGGTCTCTTGGGTTTCTTCCTAGGAAGAGAGCTGCTCGCCATAGGGGAAAAGGTATTCAAGTTAAACAGATGGTTGTCTAAATTAGGGCTTTGGGATTTTGTGCACCAGTTTTCTGACCCATTTTGTGCTCTTAGTCAGTTTAAGTACCAGTTTATCTATTCTAGTTTTTTGGGTCAAACACTGCTTTTTTTAACACCTACTCCTGTTGAATCGTTGATCGTATGGCTTAATGTATGGTTAACATGCCACTTAATGCAGTTAAATCTTTTCCCAAGGATGATCCAACAAAGCCCTGCAAGCTCACAGCCTTTGTTGGGTACAAGGCTGGAATGACCCACATTGTCAGGGAAGTGGAAAAACCTGGATCAAGTAAGTCCTTTAATTTTTAAAATATTTGTTCCTTATAATATTGTTTTTCTTTTTCAGAAAACTGATTTGTTATTTCAGCATTTCTCATAAATTTGAGTAGAATATAAGTATGAGTGATCTGATAAAAAAAACTACTCCCTTCATCCCATATTAATTGTCCGAATTAGAAAATCAATATGAAGTGTCATTTTGGTTTTCTAATCCAGACAATTAATATGGGACAGAGGGAGTATGTTTTTATTCGATATATGTATCTTGGTATACATTTGTAAGAACTACTGCCTTACATCTTGTAAGCACTGACTTTAATGTAGAATTGCACAAGAAGGAGACCTGTGAGGCTGTAACCATTGTTGAAACTCCACCTATGATTGTTGTTGGTGTTGTGGGTTATGTGAAGACTCCTAATGGACTCCGTTCCTTGAATACTGTTTGGGCTCAG
Source organism: Saururus chinensis (assembly GCA_035235625.1). Lineage (NCBI taxonomy): Eukaryota > Viridiplantae > Streptophyta > Magnoliopsida > Piperales > Saururaceae > Saururus > Saururus chinensis. Next base: position 29,280,804 of record CP141141.1, read on the forward strand.
CATTTGAGTGAAGAGGTGAAGAGGAGATTCTACAAGAACTGGTGCAAGTCAAAGAAGAAGGCATTCACAAAGTACTCAAAGAAATTTGAGTCTGAAGATGGAAAAAAAGAGATTCAGGCTCAGTTGGAGAAATTGAAGAAATATGCCACTGTCATCCGTGTGTTGGCTCATACTCAGGTGCTTTTCACTTAAAACTTTTTTTTCATTGAATAGATTCTTTTTATCTCAGTGTTGTTGTACAATCATGTATTTGCTTTTTAACTTAATCGTACAATCGTGTATCATAATTGAAATTGATTTTCTGGGTGTAAGATGAGATAAATAGCAACCGTTTTCTTTTCATTTTTACTTAGTGGGAGGATATGGCATCACATATAATGGTGCCTGGGATAGCTATGGGTATTGTTAGGTGGGCCGCAATTGTATTTTTCATCTCTTTTTCTTTTGGGTGATTGTCCTGACACAAACTTATTTTGGTTCCTTTAATATATTTCTGTATCTGTTAGTGTTATGGTCACCAAGTTGTCTGGCCAGATCAATCCGGTGCTGATGTCATATTGATGTCAGCCTTAATAGCCTCCCTCTTCTTCTTTCCTTCTCCCCTCCTTGCCTCTGCCTCTACCTCTTCCTCCTCTTATTCCTTGTCTTCCTTCATGTTCCCCTTTCTTTTCTCTCTCTTTTTTTTCGTGAGCCCGGTCCAACTGACTAACCTGGGAATGCAGTTGGGTCTGGACTCAGTTTGCCTAGCCAGGTCAGTTTGGGTTTTAAAAACACTCAGTTACTATTGTCATCATGATAGCAATTTTTTATTTACTATCAAACGGTTGGAAGTTGGTTTTCAATTCCTTTACATGTTAATCATATTTTTATTATGTTTTACAGATTAAGAAGATGAAAGGCTTGAAGCAGAAGAAGGCTCATCTCATGGAGATTCAGGTTAATGGTGGAACTATTGCAGAGAAGGTTGACTTTGCATATGGTTTCTTTGAGAAGCAGATCCCTGTGGATGCTGTTTTTCAGAAGGATGAGATGATTGATGTCATTGGTGTGACGAAGGGTAAGGGGTACGAGGGTGTTGTTACCCGTTGGGGTGTGACTCGCCTTCCTCGCAAGACGCACAGAGGTCTCCGGAAAGTTGCTTGTATAGGGGCATGGCACCCTGCTAGAGTTTCCTTTACTGTTGCCAGGGCTGGGCAGAATGGTTACCATCACCGCACTGAGATGAACAAGAAGATTTATAAGCTTGGCAAAGCTGGGCAGGAGTCTCACACTGCCCTCACAGAATTTGACAGGTCATTATTCATTGATTGTCTCGTGTTTATGTGCATTTCCTTTTGCATTTTTGGATCAGCATGGTATGTTTTAGTATGAACTTAATTCATTTTCTAATCATTTAATTAGTTTTCTCGATGTTTCTACTCTAGTGATGTTTAGCTAGTTAACAATGTGTTCATATATTATATAAACATAATAAGATATATACTTATTTTGGGATTTGTTGTGGATGAACACAGCTATTGGTGCTGATTTTGCATTTTTGCGTAGATGACAATTTTCCCGTTTTTATTTGCATTTGTGAATTAGCTTGTATTAGTTGCTTGTTACCCTGGACTGATCTAAATTATAGACTCAAGTAGGTTTTTGACAAGGGTACCTGTACATTTGTCAAGAGGAAAAGATTCCTAGACTACAGAAACAACTAGCTTTGCTGCATTTTGTCTACTAATTTAATTGGGTTGGTTATGTGAGTTGTTGGTACTCAAGCAAACTGCTCCTTTAATATGGTTTAACCAATAAACAGGACCGAGAAAGATATTACTCCCATGGGAGGCTTTCCTCATTATGGAGTGGTGAAGGAGGATTACATCTTGCTTAAAGGATGCTGCGTGGGACCAAAGAAGAGAGTGGTCACCCTTCGCCAGTCATTGCTGAACCAAACTTCTCGTGTGGCTCTTGAGGAGATCAAGCTGAAATTCATTGACACATCTTCCAAGTTCGGTCATGGCCGCTTCCAGACCACACAGGAGAAGCAAAAGTTCTATGGACGACTCAAGGCATAGGAGTTGTTGCCTACCACCCTCCTTCAGTTGGGTTTTTGAACTACATGAGAAACGGATTCTTGAATTTTCTTCCTGCAGCGTATTTTGTTCTTGAAGGGACAAAATTAGTGTTTATTTCGCATTTTTAAGCACCTTTGATCGAACCATAATTTAGGGTTAGTGCTTAAATATCCCATTTTGGTCGTGTTGTTGATTTTTTATTCCTCCATCAACTTGTTAAGTCGCATATTCTTATTCTCTTAAGTACTACTTCCTCCGTCCCACATTAATAGCTTCTTTTCACTTTTTAAAATGAACTAAATTGTCCCACATTAATTGTTATCACATTTGAACTAAATTGTCCCACTTTAATAGCTTCATATACTTTTTAAAATTTAACTATACTTATTTTGATTTGATTTAAATTAGAGGGAGCTGTCAAACGGGTTAAAAGATGAATTTCGAGAGAATGTATTGTTAACGGCCATAATTAGGATTACTTTTTTCTTGAAATACGTAGTTAGGAGCCGTATAAGTGCACATAATCCATGGAAAAATACGGAGAAGACGTTTTCGTATCCAACACGCTTATACGTTATCCGTGTGCGTGTTGACTTAGCAGTGGGTCCCACGCGGTAAGCGTGGGAACCAAGCAACGCTAACAACAAGGAAACCCCGCAATCCCCGGCTTTCCTGTCTTCATCCTTCCCTTTACCCTCCGGTTGTTCCTTAATCAAGACAAAAATAAAAAAGAAACTTTCCTTTTCTGATCCCGTGCTTTTCCTAAAGAAGTAAGTATTAGGAAACTTTCCTAAACTGGGCGATTTTTTGTTCTTTAAAGGGCTCCTTCTCGGAGACTTCTTGTCACATTCGTTTCTTCTTCTTTCTTCTTGATCTCTCTTGTGTTCTTCTGGAAACCAAAATTTTGGGGAGGATGAGAAAGCCGGGGACGGGGCGGAGGAGGATCGACATCAAGCACATCGACGACAAGGACGCCCGCATGGTCACCTTCTCCAAACGCCGCACCGGCCTCTTCCGCAAGGCCCAGTCCCTCGCCGACCTCTTCGGCCTCAGCCTCGCCATCGTCGTCTTCTCCCCCGGCGGCCGTGCCTTCACCTGCGGCGACCTCTCCCTCGTCGATCGCTTCCTCGCGCAATCCCAATCCGGCGCCGGAGGCCCAGACGGCGGCTCATCGTCCTCCGCCGCCCCTGCTGCCGTTGCTGCTCCGGAGGCGAAGAGTCAAAAGGCAGAGGGGGAGGCAGAGAGCGAGGAGGAGCTGCGGGAGTACCTGCGGTGCCTGGAGGAGCTGAAGCGTCGGGTCGTGGACCGGATCAGCCTGCTTTCCAGCCGGTCCGAGTCGGAATCCATGGGCTCGGGGGATTCCGCTGCAGTCTCCAAGATGATGCTGGTTAGGCCTCATCTGTGAGATCAAATGTACTTTGCTCTAGATTATTGTCAGAATCATCGAGATTCCATGGGAGATGAACTTTCTGTCAGAAATCTAATAGAAATTATATTGAAAAGTTATTTCTGATTTAGCAGTCGAATGGTTTGCTTTGCGTTCGAAGGTGTCGACTAAAATATGGTATGAATATCGTAAAATTTCTTTGGAAATCCAAAATTTCCGCAAATCCAATCTGCTCGATGAAATGCTTCTTTAGGAAAGTCTTAAATACTTTTCTCGCAATTCGTTACTTACCTGGATCGAGTTTTGTCGAAGCCGAACCTAATGCCACTTAAAAAAAACTCGACCCAATTCGAAGAAATTTGATTTGAAATCAACCCGTTTAGAATAAAAAATATTTTTAAAAATAGTATTAATATATATATATATACTTTAAATTTTATATTTATAAGTTTATTCAAGTCGGGTTGTATAATTTAAAACCCGAACTCTACTCGAATAGTTATTTAGGTTAAACTTTAAAAATTATAAAAAAATTTAGAATTTAAAATATTATGGTCATGTCAGATTGGGTTTTACCATATACACGATCCGAGTGACATCTCTATACGCCTAATCGTGGACTTTGTACATCTCACTTTTAAAATATTATATTTATACCCTTAACTTTTTATTAATGAAAAAAAAATCTCCCTTACATTTCACCCCCCTTTTTTTCTCGACCCTCTAAGCGCCAACTGCTTCACTATCCTTAGAACTAGCACCATTGTTGGCCCCACCTATTGGTCACTTGTCAAGGTGCTAGGGAAGACGGGGATGACAAGAATCTCCAACCCCTGTCAAGGGAGTAGCTAGACCCCATTGGGGGCAAACCAACTCTATTGAGGGTGAACCATTTGTCTCAAGTAGTTCACTCTTCATCTTTAGCTAGGGACCTCAGGGTTGAGTTTTTGGGTATTTAATTAAGTCAGACTATGATAGATCAGGTTTAATTTTGCTTATACGCTCAATGAATTGGGTTTAGATAAAACCTTGTGGAAAGCCAAGTTCGGTTGGGTTTGAATTAAACTTAACCTAATCCGAACCCAAAATGAGTAGGATGTTTCTTCCCAATAAGGACAAACAACTCAATTAATTTACCAATAGGTCGATAGTAAAATTATACTGTGCACAATTATATAATTTTATTACTATTCGCTTGCGATAAATTCTCTTGTGAAGCCAAATCGTTACCAATAAGACAGCCCAATGACCTTCTAGAACCCCAGACCGATCATAAAGTAATTACATTTCTTTAAAAATATAGAAAAATAAATTTATGCACCAATATCCACCAAAAAAGGCATAAGCTACAATAAATAAGAAGCTATACAACTCAATCTCTTGCTAAGACCCATTGGCAAGCAGACAACAATAAAATTATATTATTATGTATAATATAATTTTGTTGTGAACTTATTGGTAAATATGAATTACCTCTAGCTTTTAGCTGAAATTATCCCATTTTAATATAAATTTTGTACATTTTTTTATTTTTTTTAAATAATTTATGTACATGATTTTGATTTTATCCAATGATATTCATTCTATTACATGATGAGATATAATTTTAATATAAAAATTGTGTTAAAATGAACTTAAACCCGATCAATTTAACCTAATTTTGTTCCATTTGAAACTCAATTCAATACGGATTTAAATAAAATATAAGTTGGGAATTTCTAAATGAGAATGAGCTTAGTCATAGGGGTGAGCCAAACTATGTCAAACTTTGACTCATTCAGCTTGAGAGCTTGAAATTTTAATTTCAAGTTTAAGTCCAGGTCAAATCGAGTTCGAGTTGACCTCAAATCAAATTGAGTTGCTTTAATTTGGTAACATTGTTTGGTTTTGTAATTGGTGGTATGTATGTATTTAGAGAAAACATTACTAATCTAAATAGCCAATGTGTTATTGAAAAACTAAATGTACAATTTTAAGTTGATTTTGATTTTTTAATTTGAATTATAATACATAATAGAGAGAGTAAAATTTTATAAAAAAAAATTGTCTAGATAAGTTATCTACTTCCTCTAACAAAAAGTATAAAATAATTGTCCATGAAAAAAATTAAAACTCAAGCTACGAACCTATGGTATACATCCTTTGAGTTCAAGTTTTTCTCAAGCTACGAACCAAGCTGAGCCTAATATAAGTAGGTTTGAGTTTGATTTAATCAACTTCGAGTTCAATCTCAAACATGAGTCGAGTCAAGCTTTTGAGCTTCTTTAACACCTTTATGCTTGAATGTACCATACCCAACCTTAACCTAACCAGTATGCAATGTTAGTTCTAATGCCTTAAATGTTTTTATTTTATTTTATAGTATAAATATTTTTTTAAATATTAGCTCATGTATACAAAAATTAAGAGTAAATGGATTTAAACTAGTAACATTTTCAACTATTTTCACCCAAAAAAATTAAAGTTTTTTTATGAGGCATAAAATCATATATTTAAAAAAATTTCGAGCTTAAATAAGATCTAAATTAGACAAAAAAACTCTTTACGAGGTATAATTACAATTTAGATTATCATTTTGTCTGAATTCCTCTCACAATAAAAATACCCACAAAAACTGACATAAGAGTTTTGATTAGATTTCACAAATAGACCTTACACAAAGTTCGCATAGGTTCATTTCTCTAGACCAATCAAAACTCGTGTGTGAACCTTTGATGTGAGTTTTTGATATTGAAATATTATTTTCCTTCCAAAACAACTCTCAATTTGCTTTGCATATCTTTCTTAAACTGGTAATTACTAATTAGTTGTTCCTAAGCCCATTGCTTAAATAAATATAGGAATGTGTCTATTTCCCCCCAAAAAATGCTTAAAGCCCCCCACCACAAAAAAAAATAACTGACCTTTTTTAACAACTTAGTACCCTCCACACCCCCCCTATAGTTTTACTCATGCCACCATAACACCCTAAAACTTTTGGAGGTTTTTTGGTGGGTGGTACCTTCCACTAAATAAAATTGATTTAGACAGAGACCTTAAATCCCCGTCAAATTCTGCATATTGTGGTGGTGACGAGCCCCAAAACTTTTCCAGATACTTCTTGAAGTTTCGTAGCGGGGGGTACCCCCGACAAATAAAATTACATTATACAGGGAACAAAGGTCCCCGTCAATGTTTTCATATTGTGACAGTGACCTTTCACTGCTAGAAGCCATCTAGAAGTTTAAAAAAAGGTTTCTTTGCAGAGGATATCATCAACCAAATAAAACTTATTTAGACAGAGACCTTGGTTTCTGTCAAACTTTGCATATTATGGCAGTGTCTACCCCCCCACCAGAAACCATCTAAAAGTTTTCAAGATGAGCAACAAAGCAAGAGGAGAGGGAAAAAGATTGTGAAAGAAGAGTCACAAGCAAGGGGGAAGAAGGAAAATAATTAGAGAAGAGGAGCCACAAGCGACACGAGAGATGGAAGAGTTCACGTCGAAGGGGGAAGATTCGAAATGAGGCAATGAAAGAGTAGAAATAAAATTAAAAGAAATAATAAGGGGAGTATTTAGTAAGAACGCGGTTATTCCCCCCCCCCAAAATGCTTAGAGCCCCCCACCACTGAAAAATAACTGACATTTTTTAACGACTCAGTACCCCCCATATAATTTTACTCATGTCACACCCCAACACCCCAAAACTTTTGGAGTTTTTTTTGTGGGTGGTACCCCCGCCAAATAAAATTAATTTGGACAGAGGCCTTAAGTCCCTGTCAAATTTTACATATTGTGGTCGTCAGAAGTTTTCCAAAAGTTTAAAAAACTTCTCGAAGTTTCCTAGCAAGGGTACCCCCCGACAAATAAAACTTCATTATACATGAAACAAAGGTCTCTGTCAATGTTTGCATATTGTGGCAGTGACCTCTCCCCGTTAGAAACCATCGGAGGTTTCTTGGCACGAGATATCATTTGCCAAATAAAACTTATTTAGATGGAAACCTTAATTCTCCATTAAATTTTACATATTTTGGTGGTGTTTTCTAAAGGAGCAGCAAGGCGAGGAGAAAGAGAAAAAAAAATCATGGAAGAGGAGTCACAAGCAAGGGGGAAGAAGAAAAATGGTCGGGGAGGAGGAGCCACAAACAACGAGGGAAATGGAAGAGCTTACGCCGAATGAGGAAGATTGTGAATAAGGCGATGAAAGAGAAAAATACAGTTAAAAAGTATAGTGAGAGGTGGGGGGTATTTAGTATATTATTAAATTTTATTAGAGTGTGTAAAATAAAAAGGGGGGGGAGGGGGGGTTGATAAAATTTGGGGGGGGAAAATAGCCATTTATTAATTTGATTAGTTTTGTTAGGGTGTGTAAAGTGGGGGGCTTAGTATAACGGGAGAAATAACCGCGTTCTAAATATAGAAGGCAGACGCAGAGGAGAGGCTCACTGGCTCGGTCAGGCTCACTGGCTCGGTCATTCACCTCTGTTTTTTCTTGCTTGTCTCATTTTTCTTGAAGCAAGAATTTTGTTGAGGATGCAGCAGCCGTAGCCGGGGCCGGAGCGGAAGCGGAAGCGGAGGAGGTCCGCTGTCAAGTTCATCTATAACAGGGACGCCCCGAATGTCTGCTTCTTCAAGCTCCGCAATGGCCTCTGCCGCAAGGCCCGGACACTCGCCAACACTTTGGGCGTCGAATGCGCCATCACCCACTTCTCCCCCGGCGGCAGAGCCTTCACCTATGGAAACCTCTCCCTTATCAACCGCTTCTTCGCCCAGTCCCACGACGCCGACGCCGCTGCATCCTCCTCCTCCGCTGCTCTGGATGCGCCGGAGTTGAAGAGGCAGAAGGCGAAGGGGGAGGCGAAGAGCGAGGAGGAACTGATAGAGTACCTGTGGTGCCTGGAGGAGCTGAGGCGTCGGGTGGGGGAGAGGATCGACCTGCTGTCCGGCCTGTCGGAGCCCGAGTCCATGGCCTCGGACGATTCGGCTGTAGGCTCCAAGGTGCCGGTCAGGCCTCATGTGTAAGATCAAACGGATTCTTGGTACATATTATGTTTGCTGTTGAATGTGACTTTGATACCATTCCCACCCAAAAGAAAATGAAACGTTGAAAGTTTGGTATAGACTTGGATTGAGAATTTTTGGGTTGTCTTCGGATTGTTCTGTTGCTTATATTTCCGCAGAATTCTGTACAAATTCTGTTACGAAAATCATTTGGGTTCTGTTGCTTATGTTTGCATGCATAGTTAATAGTTTCATGCGTTTGGAAGGTGTTCGATGAAATGATCTCCGTATTGGAATGTCTTTTAGCAGTGAAACAGTAGTATAACGAAATCCTCCAAATGCCGTCCCATATGTTTGATGAAATGCGTATGTAGGAAATGGTACGAAAATGCGGTGGTTTTGATTGGAATTGTTGTAGTAGTATCTTTGTTGAACTGGGATCCAGCGAGCAGCAGTTCTTGGCTTCTCTTGCTCATGGATTTGCAACTGCTCCGTAGAAAGGAATGAATTATTGCAGCTAGCAGCCGTATTGGTGGTAATTGTACAATCCAACGGTGCTAATTAGTTGGACATGTTCGACTGTTTATTTGATTTTCTGATTGACCTACTGATTAAAGGATGGAATGACCAATTGACGGACTAACCGACCACATCCAGAGTGGACGATTGTCTGTTTGTCCGACTATCGGACTAGTTGTTCATTTGTCCGACTTCTACCCGTACTGAAATTATGCTCACTTTAAGTGGTTGAGTACTTATCTTAAAAGCTTATTTTCTATTTTCTTAGTTGTGGATTATACTATTCAATAAAAATTATTATTTTTCTATATAAAGTTATTAATACGACGACAAAAGAAGTATTTGGTAAGGAAGATGGTGGTTGACAGAATCAAACCTTAGACATCAGCGCACCATTGAGCAGCGATATTTCTTTTCTTTTTTTTTTCCCCAAAATTTTAAATCAGTCATGACTTCCCTTCAATTATTTTGATGTTTGTTTTGAAAATTTTTATAGAGGGTCCTCGTTTGGGCTTAAAAGTTGTTCTATTTTAGGGTTTTTAGCTAAGGCCAAAATACCCCATTGTAAAAAAATTAAGTTTTTCAAAAGCTCAAGCTGTTAGGAAAAGGTCATTAGTATATATAAATCAACTCAACACTCCCTCTACATCTGCAAGCACCCACCAAAAGCTAAACATGTGGACATAGTAAGAGGAGAGAGGAGGAGATAAAACTAATATGATAGAAAATGTGCCTTGAAACTCAGCACCCTCCTCGTGAACTAGTTTAGCATAAAGTGAACAGAAGGCCAATTTCACTTCTTTTTTTCTGAGCAAAGAGGGAGTCTATTATTACCTGCATTTAGAAAAAGAATTATATGGGTTTTTATTATTTATTGTAAATTGTCAAACATGCAAAGTGCATACTTTGGTCGTATTATTCATGAAAGGATTAAACAATGCGTAAGTGTTAAAAAAAAAAGATCAAACATTTATCAAAGTAACTACAAGTTGATGTTTCATTTACAAAAAGTCCCCTGTTTTAGCATCTATATTTTTGTATTTATGAAACACAATAACTTTTTAATTATGGTACTAAACTATCTTAAAGTAGAGCCAACCTCAGAAACCCAAGAAAATTTTTTGAAATGAAATGAGAAACAATTAGAATGTTAAAGAAAAGGAAACAACTAATATAGATAAATACGATGATCAAAATCTACAATTCCGCTGTAAATCTTCTATTTTGACAAATCCACCTTAAAAGAACTATATAAGCTAATTAGAAACTTCAATAGAGTATTATCCGAGATTAATTGAAGAAAGTATATGATAAACTTGAAAAATATTAATATCATCACCCCCCCCCCCCCCCCACCCAACCAATTATATTATAATATTACAAGTTCTAAAATTATATCTTCAGTTATTCATATACAAAGGTTATTATGGGCATGCCACTTTTTTTGCCCCTCACAAAATTATATATCTTCTACTCATGCATATTTACCCACACTATACATTGTGTTCACTATAATATTTCACCAAAAGTGAGAACAACCAAGTTTGTGAAAAAATATTTTAGTACACATCTTAAATTTATCACGTGCAACTTATCTATCATTAATAGGGAGAAATATCCATCATATACGATGATCGACTGGCAAATACTAAATACTCTATTCAATTGATATTAAGTGTCTTTTTTGGTTTTTCAAAATAAACTAAAAATTCTCTGGGCCCCTACTTTAAAATAATATATACATATGAAGTTTCACAAGTTTTATATTAACTAGGATGTCTCATAAGATATATATGAAGTATAATTTTTACAAAGAAATTAGAGAAAATGTAGAGAAAAGAGGCATGTGGCTTTGGTATTCATAGAAACAAAATTGATTGTGGGTCTTTTGAGTTGGGGTAGGAGAATGTGAGACCTCTCTAAATAAGGTTATGCTTACATGGGGAAACCGATTGCTAATTCTATTTTGTGTTGCATTCAAACTGAGGCTCCAAAAAGAAGTCATTGTATTAAGGGAAACTTCTATATTCTCTTAGCATCCTTAGGTAGGACATTTAACTAAACTTAGAACCCAATTAGAACAAGAATTGGATATATTTGTATAAATATTTGAAAGTCAGTCTCTTGCCTATTTGCATATTTAGATACTTGTCTTTTCTTGTAAAGTTTCATAAGTTCAAAATTAATTAAGACTTTGAATTTTATATTTTTTTATGCGGCTATAGGCTTAATAGAGTATACAAATGAGGTTTGACAAGTTCTAAACCAATTAGGATTATGAAATATATATTTTTTATGTGGCTACAAGGTATGTATTAGAAAAATTATTGTAATATTTCGGGTCTCTTAAGTTCTAAATTAATTAAGATTTTCTTTAAAAGGGATATATATATGCATAATGTGGCAAAATTCTCTTCCCCCCTTCTCACTTTAATAATACATTACTTTGAGGATCACAATGATTATTTGTTATATACACAAAGCTCTATATTAACCTATATATACTCGTAGAATCTAAATCTTATAGGCTATATATTAAATCATAGGTCAGCAAAGATAATGGTATCCAAGGACATTGTATTTTGGAGCATGTTATTTATACTTAGATTTAGTTTGGTAGCATGTTGCATTTGATAGATGTCTTCAAAGGTTTTTCAAAGGCATTAAAATACACAAATTAAAATACATATAATATATATAAAAATATAAAAAATTATTATTAAGAAATATATTATATACATGGGGTATAAAAAAAATACAATCATGTGAGATCTCATATGATAGAGCTTTATAATAATACTAATAATACATGAATCCAAGTTTCGAAGTGCATAGTATAATATTTTAAAATTAAAATAACTTATCCTAAAAATAGGAATCATGATTCTCATATCTTGGGGTTTTTAGAGATTAGGATAAGTAGGGGTTAAATAAAGATTAATAATATAAAATATAGTTAAAATAATCAAAATTGGAAAGTTCTATAGTTCACCAATTTCCATTATAGTATGATAAAGGCAACATTCAGATATAAGTAATAATCAAACCTTTAATCAATGTTTATTTTGACAAACACTTTAAGCAAAAAAATATCTCTTTAACTACTCACCCGCCTCATATTAATTGCCTAGATTAAAAAATTAGATCAACTAATTTTTGCCAAACCGGACAATTAATATGGGACAGATTTTGGCCTGGCCATCTACCTAATTGTTGGCCAGGCCGGGTCAAGCCGGACCCAAAACTGGTCAACTTGGGCTGCCCTGGTTCGTAAGAGACGTGCAGGAGTGGCAGGCAGCCTTCAACCTCCGGTCCTCCGCTCACCTGAGAGACGGACGACACAGGCGCCTTTTTGGCCGTGAGGGACTGTCTATTTCTCCCCTCCACGTCTCCGCCTGCAGGTTCGAAGCGTTCGTATCTCCGTCGACTTCTCCTCTCCGCCTGCAGGTACGTCAAAGTCACGTTTTACTTTTTTTGATCGAGTCTGAAGCAGAAAGCTTGATGGTTTTTTACTTAATTTTGATTCTCTGTTTCGATCTAGCCTTTTTCTTTTGGAATTCGTGAATGTAGTATGTGCATAGACAGCAAGTTTTAGATGTCTTTCCAGTTTGGTACATGTATCGTTTACAAGGTACAACAAGCGTGTTTCATTATAGTCTCATGTATTGGTAATTCAACATGAATACATTTAGTGCTTATTGGTATATTTTGGGGTGTGACTCTTTGATTCTCTAATATAGTATTCCCTCCGTCCAATATTAATAGCTACATTTGGAAAACAGTGTGAAACAGAGAAAATAAGCTTATGATACTCTTTTTTAAGTACACAACTACTTAAATTGAACAAAATGGAGTTATTAATATGGAATAAACATTTTTTTCAAATGGAGCTATTAAGATAGGACGGAGGGAGTAATATATTGTCATCTTACCTACACTGATGTCAACAATATAGACGAAAAAATCCTTACCTATAAGGAAATCTAGTTTTTCAACTATGCCAAACCCATAATGGTGTTTTCTGGCAACCAGGACCTATACGACTATACCACAAGATGGAATTAGGCGCCTGGGGCACAACTGACCCACAATGATTCAGGACTCCAGGGAATATTAAGATGCTTTCGGGCATGTCAATTTTATGCAAATTGCTTATTGATGAACATAGGTGTTTAGCAGCTGCATAAGTAACAGTTTTGGGTTTATAGATTTTGGATGACTGTTTTGGGAGGTTAATGGGGTGTTGGATTTGTTGTTGCACTGATTGGAGTTGGTGAGATCAGGATAGGGTGCCAAATAAATTTGAATGGTGATATAGCATATGCTCCCATTTTCGTGTAGACGATATGAGTCATATGATGGTTGTTGTTGTTGTTGGTGGTGGTGGGGGAGAAGAAGTGTGATATCCTAGTGTTTGACACTATTTTCTTGGAGTCATACAAGGGTTCTGAATGATTTTAATTTTCATTGCTGTTGGAGTTTGACTTGAGAGTGAAAAGGAAAGCCCTATGATGTTCAGCAAGTCACTGTAAATAACAGTGAACTCATTAATTATAGAACCATAGTGGAGGGCCCTCCATCAGGGGCTGAACTGGAGGGCGTTAATGGTGGTGATGAACACTTTCAGTTAAATTCTGATATCTGAAGCTGAATAGTGTCTGTCAATAAACAACCTGAACCTGTTGTGAAACTGGATAAAATATATTATTTGGTCAAGTTTGAATTTTTTCTTCTGCAATGTGGTTCAATAGATTCGTTGTTATTAGAGCTGTAGGACACCATGCAATTGTCTTTGTCTTTTACTGTTTGTTCTCATTTCTGTGATTGCTAAAGAACATTTGTTATTATTGTGACATATGACATATTGGTATGTTTATTAAAATTTTAGAGACTCTATTTAACTCATCATATGACCTTTCTTTATTGTCCTTTGCGTTATCCTCACACATTTTTCCTTTACATTCACACTGGAAAAATAGATACTTGGATCTTTTCCATGGAATTTTAATCTCACTTGGCCTTTTAAACATCCTTTGGGACACTCAATTCAGGATCTTTTATGCCTTTTCTTTACTTACCTGTAGGTTAGCAGATAGCCTGTTCCCTGCCGACCTGTACAATTGCCCTGCAAGTCAAGTTTGGCATCTTTTTCAATGGTCATGTTCTCCTTTAATGATAGTGCATTTGTATTTTTTAGTATGTTAGTGTGGTCAACATAAACAGTTTGCCCCTTTCCTAACAGCTTTAGCTGTCTCAAGCTCTTAGGCAAATGGTTAACTAGCACAATAGCAGAGCCCGATATTTTTTGGTTTAGGTCTCGGGGAAGTCAGTGTTCCCTGTTGTGCACATGTGCCCCTCGTGTGTGTTCATGTGTAATGCTTAGTAGTGCTTACACATGCAGGGAGTGTTGTATGGTTTGTATAAATAGATATTCTTTACCCTAATTGCATAAGCTAGCTTCAGCTTTTAGTTAAAGTGTTTAAATAATAGATATGATAATTACTTATTTGTTTCATCTACTTTGTAACAAATATGTAGTTAGAGTTAGTAACTCCCAAACTTTGGTTCCTTAAGAATGCATGCTTACTATGACATGATAGCAGTTTCAACCATGTCGACAGCAGTGTTACATTCAAATATTGATGCATCTGAAAATTTTTAATTTCAGGGAAATTGTAACTATGTTCAGATCAAAACTTTGCCAGCTAGGTGGAGTAATAAATAGAGAACTAATAAGAGGTAAATTGCTTGCTTCTACTTGCTTTGCAATTTCTATATTGCATACTTTTATTTTAGTTCAAATATTATGGCAGAACATGTAGGAAGGATAGTTTTCCTCTTTGTTGCATGCATAATGTATAAAATCTAATGCACATGAGTTGTAAGATAATTGGTTTCTTTGAGAGATCATCATACATGACTAGGAGTCTTTGAATTATTAAATACACTTGATGAATAATTTGCCTCTTTTGGTCAGTTTTTTTTTTTTGGCAGAATTAGGTTAGTGTTTTAGTTGTATAGTTTACTACTCCCTGTGTCACACTTTAATACTCCTATTTGGTTTTTTCAATGATCTAAAATTAGTTCATTTTCAAAAACAAAATAGGACAATTAAAATGGGTTGGAGGGAGTACATCATAATCAAAATCAAGAAGTGCCGTTTACCAACAATGTGAGGTTGGGGTTATGGATCTTATGCCTCCACTCTAGCCTGTTTTGTGCTAACTCTTTTGTTAGAGATAGCATAGTCATATCCATATTAACTCCATCCAAGTTTTGTTAGGTCTCCCTCTCCCCTTTTTGGCCTCTTCCATTTGCATCCCCTCCAACCTTCTTATCAAGGCCCCCCTTGAACTCCTGCAATTGACCTAAGCTTCTCCCCTAAAGTTGCTACACCTAAGTTCACAAATATACTAATTTTTAATCCTATCCCTCTTAGTTATCCCACACATCCACCATAACATCCTCAATTTGGTTACATTTAACTTATGTTTAGTTTGCTATATGAGGTCTGAAATTAAGTTTTTTGTTTTTTGTTTTAACTTTTAGGATGAAATTGTTACTTTGTTTTTATTGTGATAGTATATGCATTTTTATATGATTACTATAAGTGGTATATGATTATGTGAACCTTCAATTTGTGTATCCATTATAACAGGCCTTTCTAGTTTTTCTGAATGCTATTTTCTTGTCCTTTTTATACAATAACTTTTCATTTTGTTGTTGTATTCTTCCCTTATTTCTTTTCTCCTTAAACCTGTGTGTTAAATATTAATTTATTTTCACTTCCTTAATGCCTTTTGCATTTGCAGGTCGATTAACATCTGGGGCTTCAACACATTGTTTACAAAGATATGCAAGCCATATTTCTCAATTTCTGGTTATGAATCCATTATTCTTTCATTTTTTATCTTGTGCTTTCTTTTCTACTGCAAGCTACCTGTTTTATTACAAATATCTCATCCTTATTTTGGTAGTTTTATGCATGAGATTGAGAACAGCAGAAATAGAATACGAGTTAGCCAATAAGTATTTTCCTGTTAAAAGAATTACAACATTGAATATGTTTAGCCTGTTGTTTTGCTTTCTCCATTTGTCAACATGAATGGTCTAATTAAAATTTGAGGCCGGTGAATGTTAGTGATTTTCTAGCAAGACAGTCTATCTCACAAGGGCTTTTAAAAGTAATAAAGCCAAAATTTACTTGAGAAAACTCAGAATGGAGTGATTTGTCATTTTCAGATCAAGCATCCATTGTCTAGTACGGCCATGACAGATTTAGCACACGCAGAAGGCAATGAAAAGAAAGATAGGCAAGTTTGAGTTTTGGGTCGGACATCTGTGAGAAATTGAAAAGATTGCTTATTGCACTTAATGTGATATCTTCACTTGCCTGCTACAACCCTCTCTTGTTCTCTCTATTGTTGTTGTCTATCCTAGACTCAGACTTTTGTGTAGCCCCTTGTGCCAATATCTGTGACTTTAGATACTTAACAGAGCATTGGATTTTACTGTGGCTAGCTAAGATGCCACAAATAACCAGATGGAGCATATATGGTCAGTTTATACTTGGCTGCATATATTAATATGCCCATGTTTGTATGCAGAATTACCGTTACTTTTGTTGACAAAGATGGTGACGAGAAGATTATAAAGGTTCCTGTCGGCATGTCTATACTTGAAGCTGCATTTGAAAATGACATTGAACTGGAAGGTATGCATGTTGAGAACCTATTAGTTTGAGTATATTAAGTCTAATTTTAAATGTTTATTAAGAATTTCATCACATATACTTAGGGAATATGTACACTGTCTGGTTGAGGGGAGAGTGAAGGCTACGGATGAAAAGTACGTTTGGCTTTACATTTTCCATCATTTGTGGACAAGAGGGGAAGTAAAGTATGATATGGTTGGTTTGAGTGGTTAAATTGAGAGCTTCACAGTAAAAAAAATTCTGTTAAAAACTTATTAAGAATGAATACCTGCTGAATTTGGTTGCCAAGTTATTTACAAGGCCAATGCTTCATTATTCCTTGAGGATGAGCCACAACCTAATTATAAAAGAATGGGGTTATGCCTGTCATTAAGTGCGGCTTTTCCACATCTGAGTCAGTGTGCCTGTACTCTGCCTCACCAGGGACTCTTTAATCCCCGAGTACTGCTATGCACACTCAGCTGGCAGGAAAGCCGCCTCATGCATGCAACAATGAGCAGGCCCCAGGCGGGTCTAGGCATGGAGCCATGTGTGGGGCCTGCTCATTATTGCATCTGTACTTGCCTTATAGCATATAGGAACTGAAACGAGTTGTAGGAGATCTTCTGTTGCCGCATAACCAGTAACAACCTATTAGTTTATTCCTTTTAGTACCAGACTTATGCCATCTTGGTCTTACCATTTCTGTTGTGAAACTGCAGGAGCATGTGAAGGTTCTCTTGCCTGTTCTACATGTCACGTTATTGTAATGGTAATGGTTCAGTGACTATCCTGTTAAGGCGTGTGTCATGTTAAAAATTATCCGTACATAAAATCAGTTTTGATCGACTGGTTCTTCATTTAGGATATTGAATACTACAATAAGTTGGAGGATCCAAAGGATGAGGAGAATGATATGCTAGATCTTGCTTTTGGACTTACAGAAACGTGAGTCTTCCCTAGAACTTTTAATAAGTGTGTCTTTTATGGAACCAAGTCATTTACAATAATAAAATTTGCAGGTCCCGCTTGGGCTGTCAGGTGATTGCCGAACCTGAACTTGATGGCATCCGGTTAGCATTGCCAGCAGCCACTCGTAACTTTGCTGTTGATGGTTATGTATCGAAGCCACACTGAGTCTTTACATTGGAAAAATAATTTAATGAGTGTAAACTAGTAAAAAGCAATTTTGTAGCCTATCTTGTAGCTTCTCGGGGTTCTTTCATTAAATTGTTACCGTACATTTACCTTAATTGATATGTTTATGATGTTTAATATATTCAGAAAAAGAAAATTATTGAGATAATATATTTGTCAAGTTTAATGATATTTTCTTGCTCTTGTGATCAGTTGTTTTTCTTACGGTGCTATGTGATTTGTTGACTCTGTCACTGGTAATAATTGATTGCTTTATTTCCAGTTGGATGATGTTAGAACGCCCATGATAAAAAAACATTCTGTCTCACTCTGGAAAGGTTTGTCTTTTAAAGTAAGAAATGCTTGATCGGCACTTGCATTCTGTATCTAATCCTGTGAAGGTGTTCTTTTCGACCTAAGCTGTCAGTCCAAAACATGTACACTGTAATTTATCGAGAAAAATTCTACATTTCTCCCTGGAGAATCCTCTCCGCCCCTGACAGATTCATAAATCATGCCAAAACCTGTCTCAAACTTAGGTGTTGTTTGGGAGGGGCTGTGGAAGGTTTTTCCCCTTAGTGCAATATGTCTCATCAAACGGGGAAAAACTATTTCTCCACCAACTTTCCGGGGGGAGGGGGGGAAGATCCTGTCTATGGCATGATAGTTTTTTGGTTTTTGGGTAGCCCACGATGTTTTAGGATAAATTCCTGCAGCTAATCTTCAGAAGTCCTACTCAGAAAATGAAAATGCTATGTACTCTTGCAACCAGGGATCGCTTTGTAAGTTGGCCACCACTTGACTCGTAACTCAGCAGCTGAATGTTTCTCAGCCATGGCTTGAAAAAAATAAATTGAGTGTTTTATTGGGCACAACATATTACTGTTGGTGGATTTTGTTGGGTGAATTCATTGGACGAAAAATGATGTTACACCATATTTGTGCAACAAACCTTTACATCCTTGAGGTGGTAGGTTTTTATAGGTCAATGAAAAAATAGATTGTGAGGCCCACTTTCAATGTCCAATAACAACATGCCACCTCACCAATATATTAATTTGATATACAAAATCGGGGTATAGTTATCATTGGGCAACAAAGTAAAAGGTTGTAAAGGCGTTTAAAGCTATCTCGCCTAGGGGTGTAAACTGTAAACTATTCCATTTGTCTATTGTATGTGCATGTCCGCATGACTAAATCTGTCCACACCTAAAATAAACATCCTTTTTTTGTAAAGGCAGAAGGGTTGTCCATAATTATTGCCATCGAAAACTGTTAACTCTATATTTTTTATTATTTCTTTTAATTAGTATTAAATTACTAGTCTACTCTATGGGGTCCGTCAGTAAAAAATACATATCATTTTGTTATATGTCTTCCATAGAATTATTCATTTATTTATGTTATATGAGATTAGCTCACTATTATTATAATTATTTTTTAATCACTTTTATTACACACCCTCGGTTTGAGAGTTAAGTGGTTTATGCCAAATTTTCACCTCCATTCCGTCCTTCCTCTTTTTCCTGTTTGCCTCCTTTAATCAACATTGCTGCTACGGCTGACACCCATGATATTGCCATCGCCACCGATTGCACTATAGTTTCTACCACATAGGACACTCCTTTTTTTCAGTCAGAGATGGGGTAGATTTAGCAGCTAGCCGCAAGCTTCCCTTTGGTTGTAACATAGCTAGATAATATTTTTTATTATATCTATTTACTTATAGTGATTTTTTTTTCGAATTTTACTAAAATTCTCCAAAAAATATCAAACTTGACATTGGGCGTAATACTTTCTTAAGGTTCTCGACCTCAAATTTATCGTTGTTTCGGGTTTGACCCAAAGTTTTTTAGTCACTTTAGATGGGTTTTGGGGATAGAGATTTTATTAATGGGTAAATATATATGCCTCCTAATACCGATTGAAGCTCATGACGAGTTCCCCTTGAAGCTTTGAGCTCTCCTGCAACCCTTCTTTTAGTAGTTTTAGTTGATTTTTTTTCTCCAATTTTTTTTGAACCAAACTAAAATGACCCCAAGTCAAATTAAAGCCGAATCCTAAACTTGTCTTTATGTGTACTCATGACTGTCCCTATTCATAATATAATGTTTGAGAATTTTCTAAATTTTCGAAGCTGGCCATGTTTAAAATAGGGTGTATCCCCTTGACCTTCTCACTTGAATAACTTCCTCAATAATTGAAATTTATGGTTGAGACTTATATGGATAAAAAATAGATAGAAAGTGCTTCAAAATGCTCCAAGAACGCGCGAATTAGAGTTTTGATAAGGGAGATATTACTATTCGAAGTTGAACATGGAGCGCAGAACCCGTTTACCCAAATTAGATGCACATTTAGGCCATTTACATCGTTCTATGGGCTTGTGTTAATTAGGGTGATAAAAATTATTAAAAAAATTAGCCTTTGGCCCAACTTCTAAGGGGATTAAGAACCCTAATTCCCATGATTATAAAAAGTTTTTTTAGGGCTTCTCTAGGAGATTTTTTTTGGGGGGGGGGGGTGTGCTTTAGAAGAGGTGAGAGAGAAGGAGCCGCGGGAGGATGTGCCGACGGGTGGGGCAGTCGACGGAGGTGGGGAGGAACAAGAGCAAAGACTAGCGGTTTCGAGGTAGGATGCCTAGACTCGTGCTAATTTTGATTGTTTAATTAAATTGATGAATTTATGTTAGTAGCCGTGTTTATAAAATGTTGTTTCATGAGGTCTTGGCCTGCATTAATATGTAGACATGGGCTGAGGCTGCTAGACCTTATACGGCTAGGGCTGGCCTCATCGAAAGCCCTATGTTGTGCACGTTCACACGATTCATCATTTATCTTTATTTCAGTACATTAAGCTAGTTTCCCTTATGTTGCAGATGATTTTCATTTGTATTTGGTTATTGAACTTTGATAGGCATGCTAGTGGACTGCGGGATAGCCGGGCCTACTAGCAGCACATTTCCCAATGTAGGAGGTGCGACTTCCCATAAGAGGGTTGTCTCCCTCCCTGGTGCGGGTTATGCAATAGAAGATTCCAGTTTATCTCCCCTTTCTTCCCTTTCCCTGAGTAGAACTCTTGGGTACCAATTGTGCCCACATTGGGCACATCATTGGTATCGAAGCTCTTACGATCCCCAGCCATGGCACGAGGCAAGCAAGCTGCTGTGGCCCTTGAGGTTCTTACGGAGAAGGAGGCCCTCGCCTCAATGGACAGTCCAAAGGTCGTTCCTGCTATAGCCAGTGAACCCACTCTGACATAGATCATGGCAGCACTGAAAACCTTGAGCGCGTCCAAGGTGGAGGTGCTGGGCTTGGTGGTTGCAGGCTGAGCACGCAGCGCCTCTCCTGCCAGGGTCGCCCCCTACTATCCTAGAGAAGGGAGGACCATCACAGCCCCCTGAACCGATTGTCCCTGGCCCTCGAGCACCAACACTAGAGTTCCCCAAGGCCCTGTGCACTTTGGCACGGTCGATCAAGTCATGGATGGTAGGCACCAGGCCTGGGATATGCGAGGCACGCCAAGTGTTCGGGAAAATGCTCCAGTGATGCCACCCCCTAGAAACATGTTTCTAGAAATGGAGGAAGACTGGGAGGAGTACACGGAGCCCCGCTGTGGACCACGAGGAGGGGCTGAACCTCGTTTGGCCCACCTCTAGTTCCCACGTTACAATGGGGATGACAACCCAGTAGAATGACTATACAAGGTGGAGAAGTTTTTCGCCTACTAGGGAACACATTCTGAGGCTGAACGACTGTGCATCATGGCCTTTCACCTGGACGGAGATGCACTCGTATGGTTCCAGAGCTTTGAGAAGGAGGTGCGCTACCCCACTTGGGCCGCCTTCTCCAACGAGCTATGCATTCAGTTCGGTCCAAACGAGTTCCAAGACTTCAACAAGGTGCTCTCTACACTGCGCCAGACCACCACCGTCTGGGCCTATTATACAGAGTTCATGAACGTGGCCAACTGCCTCCCCGACTAGCTGGTGGCCGCCTTGGTGGGCACATTCAAGAGAGGGCTCAAACTGGAGATCTATGAGGAGATGCGCCACTTTCTCTGCTCCAGCATGCGAGATGTCATGCGCCACACACGAATTGAGGAAGAGAAACTGGCTAGACAGTGACGAGGAGGCTAGCTCGGGCCTTTTCCCCGGGCTGCTATGAGCGCTTCCCCCTTGCCGCCCCGGCCAGCAGCCCAATGGCCGGTCGCTCTGGCCAGCAACCCCCTCCGACCAGCCAGATTGTTCGGCGGCTCACTCCGGCACATATGGAGGAACACCGGTCAAAGGGGATCTAGTTTCGCTGTAATGAGAAATTTGTTCTGGGGCACCGTTGTTCCGTCAAGGGCAATATTCTAGTGGAGGAGATCGATGAGGAGGGGGAGGTGGCGGACGGGACTGACTCGTCCCACTATGATGATGTGCTGTCGGAGATTGGTGTCCATGCCTTCTCGGGGGGGGAGCATTCACTTCACGCACGATGCGAGTCCAGGGCCACCTCAAGCGGCAGCAAGTGGCCATACTGATTGACAGTGGGTCAACCTACAACTTCATTAATGACAGGGTGGCCCAACAGCTAGGTTGCTTCATGTCGGATTCGAAGCCCTTTGACATGCTGATTGGTGACGGGAAGCACCTTCGGAGCTCAGGGGTATGTGCCCATGCAGAGCTCTCTATTCAGGGCCACACATTCATTACCGACCTCTTCTTGCTACCTACGAAAGGGGCGGACGTGGTGTTAGGGGTGCAGTGGCTCTAAGAGCTTGGGGACGTGTTATTGAACTTTAAAGACATGGTGATGGATTTCAAGGTTTAGGGGCAGCGGGTTCGGCTTCAGGGGTCTCGGTCGGGCACCCTCCTTTCCACTCAGCTGACTAGTTCTTTGTTTTGGTTTGCCCCCCAGGGATTCCTCCTTCAGTAGTGGGCAGCAATCGAAGTCCTTCAAGACGAGTTGCCGCAGGATCTTCTTGACTTGTTGGCGGAGCACAGTGCGGTGTTTGCTGAACTGCATGGCCTTCCTCCGGTGCGACCTCATGATCACTGTATTCATATCATTCCAAGGGCCTCTCCGGCCAATGTGCGCCCTTACAGCTACCCGCACATTTAGAAGGCAGAGATAGAGCATCTTGTGGCTGACATGCTTCAGTTCGGTATCATTAGTCCGAGCACGAGTTCCTTCTCCTCCCCGGTTGCTAGTTCGCAAGAAGGATGGCACATGGTGATTCTGTGTCGACTACCGGGCCTTGAATGCTATCACAGTCAAGGACAAGTACCCTATACTGGTGATTGAGGAGCTTCTGGATGAGCTGGCTGAAGCGACTATCTTTAGCAAACTCGACCTCCAGTCGGGTTACCATTAGATACCGGTGCAGCCAGCCGATGTGCACAAGACCGCCTTCCGGACTCATGACGACCACTTCGAGTTCCTTGTCATGCCATTTGGCCTGACCAACACCCCTTCCTCATTTCAGAGCCTCATAAATGATCTCTTCAGGCCCTTCCTCCGTCGCTTCATCTTGGTTTTCTTCGATGATATCCTTGTTTATAGCAAGTCATGGGCGGAACACTTGGAGCATCTCAGGTTTGTCTTCGCTATTCTGAAAGATAATTCATTATTTCTTAAGCGTTCAAAGTGTTCGTTTGGCAGCCTGCAAGTGGAATATTTGGGACATATCATCTCTCGTGACAGCGTCGCCATTGACCCCTCAAAGGTGGCCACCATGCTTTCCTGGCCACCCCCTACTTGTGTACAGGCGCTTTGGGGCTTTCTAGGCCTCACAGGCTACTATCGGAAGTTCATTAACCGCTATGGCAAGATTGTTTGGCCCCTTACAAAGCTCTTGAAGAAGGGGGCATTTAACTGGTCTGAGGCTGCCCATGCGACCTTTGCCGAACTGAAGCAGACTATGGCATCCGCCTCTGTTCTAATCCTTCAGGATTTCAACCGGTCCTTCGTGGTGGAGACGGATGCTTCTGATGTCGGCCTTAGGGTGGTGTTAGTGTTGGATGAGCGCCCCATTGCTTACTCTAGCAAAGCTTTGGTTGGTCAATCCTTGTCATTGTCTGTGTATGAGAAGGAGATGTTGGTCATCGTCCTCACTGTCAACAAGTGGCGACCTTATTTGCTTGGCTGCAGGTTCCTAATTCGCACTGACCACCAACCCCTAGAGTATTTCCTCGAACAGCGGGTGTCCACTTCATCACAACAGTGGTGGGTCAACAAGCTTCTTGGCTATGATTATGAGGCCGTGTACAAGAAAGGATTGGAAAACATCGTGGCCGACGGCCTTTCTCGCAGTTCTTCCCCAGGTTCGTGTTTGGCTCTTTCCAGTCAGGCTTGCCCCTTCCTTGTTGAGTTAAAACAGGCGTACATGGATGACCCTCCGACCCTCACCTTGATTACATCCCTCCAGACCAACCCAGCTGCTCGGCCATTCTTTGCATGGAAGAATGCCCTTCTCTTTTGGAAGGACTGCCTATGGACACCCGATGTTGCTGATCTTCATCGGCGCATCCTCTTCCACTTCCATGACACTCACGTGGCCGGTCATGAGGGAGCACTCCGTACTTATAAGCGGGTTAGTCAGAGCTTTATGTGGCAGCATATCCACCAGGCTGTTACCGAGTATGTGGCTGCTTGTGATGTCTGTCAGAGAGCTAAAGCCACCATGACATCTCCTGCGGGTTTGCTGCAGCCCTTGCCTATTCCCGATAAGGTTTGGGAGGATGTTTCGATGGACTTCGTGGAGGACTTGCTCTTTGTGCAGGGCAAGTCAGTGATTATGGTGGTGGTGGACTGGCTGTCCAAGTACGCTCACTTTTGTGCTCTAGGACATCCCTTCACCGCCAAGTTCGTGGCAGAACTCTATGTTCGGGAGGTGGCAAAATTACACGGCATGCCTCGCACTATTGTCTCTGATCACGACCGGGTTTTCATATCTCAGTTTTGGCGGGAGTTCTTCACTTTATAGGGAACCTTTCTTCACTTATCACCCTCATACGGATGGTCAGACAGAGGTGGTAAAACGATGCTTAGAGCAGTACCTACAATGCTTCACTATGTCTCAGACCCGTCGATGGCTTTAGCTTCTTCCTTGGGTGGAGTGGTCTTATAACACCGCTTATCATACTCCTACCAGTTTCACTCCTTTTGAGGTGTTGTATGGACGGCCACCCCCGACGGTGTTATCGTATGTTCCCCATCGCTCTTCTATGGCTAAGGTCGATTATATGCTCCAGACAAGGGACGAGGTTCTTCGATAGCTTAAGGAGAACTTGTCTTCGGCTCACAACAGGATGAAGCAGATTTATGATGGTCATCACACTGACCGGGAGTTAGCGGTGGGCGACTTCGTTTATGTCTCTGTTCTTCCCCAGTGCCAAACCTCCTTGTTTCAGCCCGAGCACACCAAGCTCGCCCCCCATTTTCATGGCCCCTATGCTGTGGAGGAGCGTATTGGTCTGGTGGCTTACCGCCTTGCCCTGCCTCCTGGTTCCATGGTCCACCCTGTCTTTCATGTCTCTAGGCTGCGGCGCTGCATAGGTGACAAGTCTTTGGTCACCGATGTTCCACCTCCACCCCTGATGGGTCCGGTTACTTCCTCTGACCCAGTTCTTGCCTCGATGATCGATAAGCGCTGTGTCCGCCGCTCAGGTCGCATTATTACGGAGGTTCTGATTTCTTGGCAGGGACAGTCACTTGAGGATGCCACGTGGAACCCCAAGGATGAGTTCATGTCTCGCTACCCAGCTTGGTCGCCTTGAGGACAAGGCAAGTGCGAAAGCGTGGTGGAGTGTTGTGCTCGTTCACATGATTCATCATTTATCTTTATTTCAGTACATTGGGCTAGTTTCCCTTATGTTGCAGATGATTTGCATTTGTATTTGGTTATTGAACTTTGATAGGCGAGCTAGTGGACCGCGGGATAGCCGGGCCCACTAGCAGCATGTTTCCCAATGTAGGAGGGTGCAGCTTCCCATAAAAGGGTCGTCTCCCTCCCTGGTGCAGGTTATGCAATAGAAGATTCCAGTTTATCTCCCATTTCTTCCTTCTTCCTTCCCTTACCCTGCGTAGAACTCTTGGGTACCGATTGTGCCCACATCGGGCACATCACCCTGGCCTCCTCCACTGTAACCACCTATGTCTGGAAGGGTGAAGGGTGAGCTGTAGCTGTTGGGTAGTTCATAAGAAGGGTAAAGAGAAGATTTTTGGGCTCAGGGCAAATGCTGGGTGACCGCTAGCTAGCTGAGGGGCCAGGGTGATCGGATTCATCGCTGGACGGTGGACCGTCTAGTCCCAGCCTTGTAGCCATCCGAGGCGACTACAACACCCTTCAGTGGCCAGCAGTTCTAATTGTGGAAAGTAGGGGAGTTATAGAGCAGGTCTGAGCCACCGACCGATGGAAAGGATAAGTCCTTTTGGTTTGTCGATTAGCAACAATCCAGTCAGGACCTTCCCAGAGGCCAGCAGTGCTGGCTGCTGCATCGTTGGTGGCCAGCAAACACTGGCTACACGAAGTTTTGTAGAACCGCGGTGCAGGTATGGGTCGCATTGGCTAGTGGCATTAGGCCAAGGAGACTGGATCCTACCGTCCCTAGGCGGGATATCCCCATTGGTGGCCAAGGGTTGTGCTGGTGGTGGCTGGACACGAAGTCCAGTTGCTGTCTATACTTGTAGGTGTCTCTAGGAAGAATAGGACCTGCAAGCGGGTCCGGCCCATTTTCGAGCCGGAACTGCTAACGGGTTCGATTAAAAAAAAAAAAGAAACCCGGCTAAACTAGGTACTTATTGGATAACATCTTCAATGTTACTTTCAATAAGATCAGATCTAAACATATTTTTGACTAGAAACTGTCACCATCTCAAGAAGCATAACATCATATATGCAATGTTGATGTGTTTTAAACTAGCATATATCTTATGCAAGTCCTTTAGTTGTTCTATTTATTCTAATTAAACAATAAGTAAGAAGTAATTTCATTAATTATCTTACGAACTTTGTTCAATAATTAATAATTTTGTATAATCCTAAAGACAAAAAGACTAATCAAATGTCAACCTAAATGACAAATAATACAACCACCATGGACCATCCTCGAAAGGGTATAATCCATAGTGAAGCCCTAGAATACACTAAAAAGTGTCATCACCTAACTTAGCCCTTAAGGACCTCACCGGAGTGGAAGAGTATGACCCACACCGCACCTGAATAGAAGTGTTGAGAGACACCAACTAAGCACTATGTCAGTGATTCCGACTGTGTGTACACTAGATGAACCTGAATAGATTGGTTGTGATCAAGGCTCACACTAAGTTCCCTCCAATAGAGAGGTACAATGTCACGACCAAATCAACAGCTCATCAGTAAAGTTAAGACTCATAAAAGCCATCTCAAACTCTATAAGTGCTCATCCAACAAGTAAGGATTAAGAATAACTATCTCAAACCCTATCAATCTCTCTGAAACTTGGGTCAAAACTTGAAACTTCCACATGTTCATTAACCAAGGCAAATTACCAGGTCAAGGCCTTGTTCACTCTAAGAACTAGTCACATACTCATTTGAGGGTATTTTAGTCTTTATTTTGATTAGGTATTCTTGCCCAATCTAAAGCTATCTATTTTATATTGATTAATCTTTTATTAATCTTAAGCTAGTGATACATTAATATCACAACAATAATTATAAACATTAAAGCAGATAAAAACATAAATAATACGGGCCCATACAGATAGTTCGATCAATGCACAAACTCAATTATGACATTAGAAAGCCTAATGCTTTCATGCCCTAACTCTCCTCGGGTTTGGGGTATCTATTGTTATGAAAATTGTTAGACTTCCTCTAAGTGCACCAAGGTAATTCCCCCTCATGGGATACAATCCTCTCTTCTCTTGAGTTTCAAATCAATATCCTCTCAAGAGTTTCAACTTTCAAGTTGGCCTGTGAGTCCATTCACTTGAGTGCAAGTCAGTCCGCAGATCTTTCTAAATCTAGGGGTAAGTTAATCATTTAGCCACTTGCTTAGATTTTTACCCATCACATGGCTTAGTTGAAAAGTAGGGTACATCCACACCTCTTACTAGGATTTTTCTCAATTTAAAATTTACTCATAGGCCCCTAAACTGGAACCTGTCGAGTAATTAAATATAATATGACAACCCATCTTTAAGGGTAAAATAGTTATTTTTTAGTCTATGGGATTTTTCTCCAAGCTCAAACTTGGTCAAAACACTCGACATGCTGTCCTGGTTGTTCAGTAAATTTTAAATTTTTTTTGACAATTTTAACCCAATGAACTAGACCTAATTTAGTTCTCTTTTATTTTTTTAACTGAACTAGTTAGACCTAGGCCAGACTCAGCCTGGTTGGGTCTTGCCAACCCAACCCGGGCCCAAGCCCGATGACCTGCTTTGTGGGTCATCTTCCTTATGGTCAGTTAGAGGCTTCGTGCCTCTGGTAGCTCTGCCTTGGCTATGAAGGCAGGGCGACGGCCAAACCAGGTTGGATAACCATCGTGCTATGATTCTATGACTTCTAGGGTCTGGTCGGGGGCCAAAAGACTTCTTTTTTTTATGTGTAGACTAGAATTCACCGATAGCGCACCAACGATGGCCACCATGACCTAAAGGCGATTCCAATGTTCCCAACTTTTGCATCAACGGTTGTCAAGGCTAGGAGGCAATACCTACCTTTGTCCTCTGCATGCAACAAGAGGCTTCTAGCCTCCAGTAGACGCAACAACTGACCTATATAGCCAGATGAGGGGCCAGGTTCGAGTGGATTGCCATGGGCCGGTAGTTCCAAGAGCTTTGGTCCCTTCTTGGCCGAAGGCTGGTGGCGGCCATGGTAAAGTGCACTTTTTTTTTAACAATTAATAATAACTTTTGCCCGCTAACATAAATATTACACAAGAAATTATTATCTAAAACATGGAATGAGGTTGGTTAGGTTACTTACCACGTCAAACAATGATCTTCGAGCTCGCTCTTCCCTAACTCCATTGATGGCGGCGCTCTTTGGCAAATCCTCTAGCGGCTCCTTCTCTCTAGTTTCGCTAAGAAGCCCCCAAAATTTCCCTTCTAATAAGCCCTTGGCGGGTATTTATAATTAGTAAGGATCCTAATCCCCAAGGACTTTGGGCCAACTAAATATTAATTAGGCAACCTAATTAGGCCTCCTAAACCCATACCCATCACTGTAGTTAACCGGGCCCCAATAGTGCATAAAACGGGCCAATTGTATGTCTAATTTGGGTAAACCAGCCATGCAGATCATGTCTAACTTAAAACAACCATCTCCCTCATCCAGAATCCGATCTAGGCGTTCTTTGTGGCGTCTTGAAGCTTTTTACATATACTTTCTAACTACATACTCAACCCTAAATATCATCAATGTAGGAAATTATTTAAATAATAAGGTCAAAGGGTCAAATTCTTTAATTTCTATGTATCTACAGTTGAAAAATTAGAAAATTCTCAAATATTACAAATATTTTATTAAT
Source organism: Saururus chinensis (assembly GCA_035235625.1). Lineage (NCBI taxonomy): Eukaryota > Viridiplantae > Streptophyta > Magnoliopsida > Piperales > Saururaceae > Saururus > Saururus chinensis. The sequence continues at coordinate 29,310,089 of CP141141.1, forward strand.
GGGTAAATTTATGGGCCTCATTATACCGATTGAAGCTCTTGACAAGTTCCCCTTGACCTCCTTGATGATTTGGGCTCTTATGTGAACACATAGTTTGATATAAGCTCATGGATGCAAACATCCATGTGTGTCCATAAAGATTCATTTATACATCTAATCTCACATGTGTTAATTAATAGGAAGCATATTCTATACACCCAATTGATAAAATGCCCAACTAAGGAACACATGAAAACTATCAGTATTTAAAATGACCACATGATATCATCAACATTTCTAGTATTAATATGCACTAATATGGGCACAATCGATTTCAAAGATGAAGGGTTCGCATACATTCTTTACCTTGGGCACTTTGTAAATAGGAAACATAAAAAATACCTCTTAATTAATAACCTTGCGATTTTTCTAACAAAGAAACTTCCACGTGCAATCCCAGTCTTTCCCCCTCACCTCCATTAAAAATTAATGTTAGCCACCTATTCTTATGCCTCGTTTCCCTTTTTTGGCAATTCCTAGGTACCACTCAAAATATCACAAAAATATACAACTTTCCTTTCCTAAAATCCACACTTTTCTAAATGCAACTTCCTTAAGTCGGCGATGACTTCATCCTTAAGAATCTCCCCCCTTGCATAAATACGAAGAGGCGGCTAAAGAGAGACTCGTGCCTCTTCTTCTTCTTGCTTTGTGTTCATCTTCCAGAATCCAAAATAATTTTAGGGAGGATGAGAAAGCCGGGGACGGGGCGGAGGAGGATCGAGATCAAGCGCATCGACAACAAGGACGCCCGCATGGTCACCTTCTCCAAGCGCCGCGCCGGCGTATTTCGCAAGGCCCAATCCCTCGCTGACCTATTCGGCCTCAGCATCGCCGTCGTCGTCTTCTCCCCCGGCGGCCGCGCCTTCACCTGCGGCGACCTCTCCCTCATTGATCGCTTCCTCGCCCAATCCCAATCCGGCGCCGGAAACGGCGGCGCATCGTCCTCCTCCGCCCCTGCTGCCGTAGCTGCTCTAGAGGCCAAGAGACAAAAGGCTGCCGTTGCTGCTCCAGAGGCCAAGAGACAAAAGGCGGAGGGGGAGGCGGAGAGCGAGGAGGAGTTGCGGGAGTACCTTCGGTGCCTGGAGGAGCTGAAGCGTCGGGTCGTGGACCGGATCAACTTGCTGTCCAGCCGGTCCGAGTCCTACTGCATGGGCTCGGAGGACTCGGCTGCAGACTCTAACGTGATGCTGGCCAGGCCTCATTTGTAAGATCAAGTAGGTTGTCGCCATTACCTTACTCGAGATCAATGACAAAAACTTCTACATAGAGATATAAAAAAGATCAAATTTAGTTACTTTTCAATACATGTTCTTTCTGTAGATCAAATGTTTGTTGATTCCATTACAATCCATAAGAAAAGAGTGATTGGTGTAGATCCCAGTTGAAATTTCTGGGATGGTTTTGTGCATAAATTACGTTGCGAACCTTTCTTCTTCTGAATTTATGTACGTCTGAATGGTTGCTTGTGTTTCGCCCCGAAATCGTTTGATGAAATGATCTCCATATCGGATGTGTAATACTTCTGCAGAAAAGGATTAATACAATCAGGAAGGTGTTCTTCCATTTCTGTGCCTTTCGGCAATTCCCCTATATCCTTAATCGAAATCTTGGAAAGAAATCTTGGAGTGAAAATTTTCGTTTCTTGGTTGTGATATTTTTAGGAAAATCGGCAAGGTTGAGATCTTACTTATTTTGTAAACATTTCTGAACAAAATATCAAAATTCACGATATTAAACTCCTAACCTTTCAAAAGATATTCAGTAGAAGTAAATTTTTTTGTATGAGACGAATTTTTGAAAAATTTATAAAAAGAAATAACAAGATCTGATAGAATATGGTTAATTTTTTTTTAAAAATGTTGAACCAACCAATATGAAAACATTGATTGTAGTTCCCAGTTCATGTTCAAACTAGAGATAAGAACGCCTCCTTTCCTCTGCTACGCTTACATCTTGGTGGTTGGGTAGATGTCTGAATCTGGTTTGGACTCTGGAGGGTGATTCTGCTCGTGGCTCCATGGAGTTTGCTGTTACGACAGTCTCGTCTTCTCCATTTTACGCTACTCCGTTCTTGTTCTGGGGGTCATCCTTTTCCCATTAGTAGGATTGATTGAGTTGGTAATCGGCACATGGCAGACCATTTGGGACCACCCCCAAGGACTGCGTCATCCCATCGTCTTAGTGGTTCATTAGCTTCGTCATCCTTAGTTGAAACTTTTGTTCTTCAAATTTGCTTGACTTAAGCTTTGTAGGGTGTTCTAGTATATCTTTGTACGATGTGTTGCGGCATGCGGACTCTATTTGTCTAATCCTCCCCAATGCAAATTAAGTATTGAAAAAAAATGATAAACAATTGATAAGGATTAAATTTTTTAAAAGATGATTACAAGTTTTAAAAAATAATAATAAAAAGAAATTACAAATATCACATATAATGATTTCTCTTTTTTATTTTCAAATTTCTTACAAACTCAGACTAAAAGAATATTTTCTAACAAATTCCTTGTGATTAAATGAATGCTTTGAAAAATGAGGTCTTTGAAGGACTCAAACGAATAAAGCTTATTTTGAAGACTTTTTTTCTTCTTTTGGTGAAAAATTTTGTTTTTGTTATTTTATTTAAAGGACGAAGAGTTTTAGACTTTACGAAGACCTCTTTGACTTGAAGGAGAAAAATCTTTATTTATAAAAAAAATGAAGTATTTATATTATTAAAATTGTGAAGTTGGATAAAGTAATGGGTAAAGATTGAGTGGTAAGTTAGTATGGTAGTTTGTGAGAAATAAGAATATGACTTAATAGGATAATTTGTGGGGTAGTTTGTGGAATGTAAATTAGTGCGGTAGTTTGTAGAATGTGAATTAGTGGGGTAATTGGTGAGAAATGAGTTAGTAGGGGTAATTTGTGGGAAGTAGGGATGCTACCTAGCATGTTATATAGTTTGACTTAGTCATTTTTTTTATTTTTTTACTTTTTTTTAATATGGTGATTAGCCAAAGAAGCTTTGACTTAAGCTTCTTATTCTATAATTTTTTTTCTTAAAAGATATCATTGAAAACTAGTTAGGCATGGTGAGCTTCCTAGTCATAATACATAATGATGCTTAACTTAGTCTTGTCAACATAGAGCCAATTTTTTATTAACTTTATTAGTTAAGTGGATACTCTTCGAGAATGAGGGAGTCCATTATACATGAGGATTTGAATAATTTTTATTTTCTAATTTTTTTTATTAAATTGTGTATTTTTCTTTTGTTATTATTTTTTTATCTTTTCTTAATTACCTGAGTCATTATTAAGAGATAGGTCCTAAAAGTTATCTTTTAGACGTTAAGATTTCTTTCAAAATTATTTTTTTATGTAGTACCTAAAAGGGGTTTTATATTTTTAATCTAATTTGATGTGGGATCCACAAGGTCTCACTTAGCTTTTATTAATTATGATTTAATAACTATTTTGATGAAAAACCCATGGGTTTCACTTAGTTTTTTATAATTTTTATTTTTTTATAATCTTTATTATTTTTAAAATATAACGAGATAGAGAGAGAAATTGGATGAGAGAGAGGAGAGAGAGAGTGAGAGAAGAGAGAGAGAAGAGGATGAGAGAGAGAGGCGAGTGTAGAGGGAGAGGAGAGATAAGAGAGAGGGAGAGGAGAGCGAGTAGGAGGAGAGAGGGAGAGAGAGAAGAGAGAGTGTAGAGGGAGAGGGAAGAAATTAATTTTAATTTTTTTAGATGTTTTTATTAAATATTATATTTTAAAAATTATGAATAAGAAATAAAATAAAATATATTAGCGACGCATAGGAATTTGCGTCGCTAATACCCTAGGTATTAGAGACACATACACCTATGCATCACGAATACCTTGGTATTATCGACGCTTTTTCCGTTGTGAATATATTTATTTTATTTTATTTTATATTTATTATTTTTAAAATATAATATATAATTAAAAAATCTTAAAAAAAATTGAATTCTCCTACTTTCTCGCCTCTTATCCTCAGAGGGCTTACGTTGATGTGTGTGGGGGAGAGAAAAGAGAGAGATAAGAGAGAGGACATAGAGAGAGAGGAGAGAAGAGAGAGAGAGAGGAGAGGAGAGAGTGAGGAAGTGAGAGAGAGGAGGAGAGGGAGAGAGAGAGGAGAGGAGAGAGAGTGAGGAGGGAGGTGTGAGAGAGAGAGGAGAGAGGAGAGAGATTGAGGAGGAAGGTGAGAGAGAGGAGAGAGATGTTTTTTAAATAATAGTATTTGCGACGCTTACAGATAAGCGTCCCAAATGCTTGTTATTTGCGATGCTTCCTAATGGCTATCAAAAATAAAAGGCTCATGCTCAAAATTGCTTGTGCGGGCGAATTTTGGCCATGCAGACGATATATATCTGACTGCGTGGGTGATCTTCACTCACACAGTATTGTCCCCTTCTGCCTTCCTCCCCTCCTTGCCTCCCCCCATTGCCCGTTTGCCACCAGCCGCCTTGTTGTGCCCCTGTGGACTTTCTGTCCGCTGCCCGTGCACCCCCAGCCACCCCCCACCGTTCGTGCGCCCAACCAGCCAGCACACACCCCTCCTCGCTCATGCGCCCCCTTCTACTAATAGTAAAATATTAGCAACGCTTTATCAAAAATGTTGTTAATGAGCAATAGCGACTCCATTTTTATTGACGCATTTAAAAGCATCATTAATAGTCATACGTGATGCTTGGATAACTGTCATCGACGCTTAAAAGTGTCGCTAATAGTCATTTTTATTGTAGTACTAAATTCACAAGAATATCTTACAAAAATCATGTGTCACACCCGGAAGCCTATCTAAATAGTTAAAGTTAGTATATGTAATTAAATTTTTTTAACTAACATATGAAGGTCCTAGTAGTGTTATTAACATATAAAATTGATAATGTACGAAATTAATAATAATTACTTTAGGTAATATTATTCAAATATTAGTTAGGTATCTTTTTTTATTGACTCATGAAGGGACTGAGTTGATAACTAGTAAAAAAACTTGGCTTATAAAACAACAATCACAATAAGAACTTAATTGCTCGAATTCTTAAATGTTACATGGACACCTATTATGACACTCGTAATTTTCAAAAAGAATTTTTGAACCTTTTAAATTATAATATCATTGAGTAAATTACTTAAGAAAGCAGTAACAATGATAAGTAAGAGGGTAGGAAAATTATTATTTATTTTTGAAAGTCAGAGTCTCATTGGTGAGGCACTGACATGTTGATGAACTTGCTGGAGAAATAGTATTTTCATTGTTGGCGAGGTTCGATGTGTCGATGAACATACCTATGAAACAATAAATTCTATGTCGGCGAGGTTTGACGTGTCGACAAACTCGTTGATGAAGCCTTATTTATTCTGTCGGCATGGTTCGACGAGTCGTGATGCAGAATCAACCATCGATGGTTGCGAAACTACAATCGAAGTGATTTCAGACAGGTTTTAGAGTTGGTTATGCACCAAAATTTGGTTTTTAGACTTTCTTATAATACCTTTAACAAATCTTTGACCCAAAGGGTATGAACTCTCCGACTTTGGGGGAGATTGGCAGGCTAGGGCGAGTCAAATGAAGGAAGAACTAAATTTGTGGAGATCTCTTTATTGTTTGATTAGATGTTGGATTGATAACCTTAAACTGTAATGCTAGAGGAAGAAATGCAACTGTAATGCTAGAGGAAGAAATGCATGATCGATGGATATTGATAGAGTAGTATATGTTTTATATTTGGATTGGTTCATTGTTGAATAATATGCTATGTTGTTCATGATAATTATGAATCATATAAAATTTAACTTTTTAGTGCATCGGCAGAGTCGTCGATGTGTTGATGATGCTACCGATTTGGAGAGAAGAAGTTAGAATAGTATAAAAAAACCAATGGTACATTAGTGTCTTATCAATGGATAACTAATAGTGATATCAAAGTGTTGATGAGGACGTCAACAAGAGTAATTTTCCTAGTCATTCTATTGTCAACAAAAGGGGTTCAACGCCTCGATGAGTTACCGATGGTCATCGGTGACTCGGTTGACACGTCGATGAGTCCACCTATAGTAAGTCAATTTCGGGTATTTTTAGCAAAAAATGTTATGATTATTAGGCTATCATTATAAGAAGTAATAACATATTATTTGATGCATAAATATCTGTTATATGTGTTCATGTGTTGAATTATGATTGGGTGAATGTACCTTTGTGTGTGAATATCTTTGTATTAGATCACACCTGAAGACTGATGTCTTTCAGCATATAAGGTTTGAGAAATCCTCAGTGCCTTGTCTCCTCAAGTGAGTCTTTAGCCATGTAGACAGAAAAGTTTGATATGAAAAATGTCTAAGGTCTTCCGGCTCTCTAAGAATGAGAGTTATGTAGAATTCATTTCCTGGCCCAGGAGTCAAGTTCAATAAACTAGAGAATTAAAAAGTTACTAGTGCCACGTAGCACTATATAGGAGATTTTGATGATCATGAAAGTCAAAACTTCAACAACTTTGGTTTTAGCTTCATAGCATGGATGGAGCGGGCAGACTTTAGAATACCCGAAGTCCGAATGTAGATAGTTCTTAGTCTATCCAGACAAGACTGTACTCCTAGACGTGGCTACTGTGTCATGGAGAACCTTTAACTCATACTTATGAAGTTTGAGACTTATGAGTGAGAGTCATGTTATATTTGAAAAGATTGTTGATGCATGCTTTAATTGTTGAACTTTTGATGATTTGAAGTATAATGGAGATTATTTTAAAGGGCTATACTCCGTTCTTTTTTCTTATCGCTTCAAGTCGTATAATGGAGATTATTTTAAAGGGTTTAAGCTATTGTTAAGGGTCGGACAAAGGTTCGTCCTTATGAGATCATTTTAGTATTAATTATTTGAACATTATTTAGTTATTCTATTTATTTTAAAAATTCGGAATTTGAATGGTAGTTCTTCAGTATGCAACACCAAGGACTATCAGAGTTTATTACTCATCGATACTGCCTAAAGAGGCTTTCGGCGCTCATAGGAGTTGGGGTATCATTTGAAAACCCCTCTTCTTCTGATCCTGTTGCCCCATGAGCACGGGTGTATGTCGTTTTAGTATCGACAACATTCTATATACGAAAAGAATTTGTTTTAAGTTATGTGATTGTTTGATTTTGGACTTATTATACGATCTATTTTGCCTCTGCATGTTTATAATATTTAACGCTACCTATTGGGTATAATGTTTTATACTCACCCACCCCCAGATAATACAGGTATAAATACTAGTTTGGGACTGTAGCCGATCGGTCCGTGGAACAAGAGCTGATACACCAGATTTTGTTTAATTAAATATTTTGTATACATTGTATATTTCTGCTGACATAAACTTATGGCGTGTATAGCTCTAATTTATTTTGGATTTTTTACGTATGCACTTTATTATCATTATGAGTTTCTTGTTTATACACGGTCGATCCGGGCCCTCTACACTTACAAATTTTATGTAATGCCGACTTTTAAGTTAATGTAAAAAGTCGGGGCATAACAATTGGTATCAAAGCCCGAGGTACGATTGTCTATAAACGAGTAACTAAATCAGTCAGCATAAATATAGGTGTTATACATATTTTATTTTAAGCTACTTAAATAACTGTGTGTTTTGTTTAGAATAAATCAGATGGGTAAATCAAGGATGAGACACATCGCGGGCTCCTTGTTCCACTACCCTGTGTGCAAATTGCCCTTACCAACAAGGGCAAAGGGTAAAGAGGATTCTTTGATTGTTGAGATTTTAGACTCCGAGTACTCCACGATCCCGTACTCTCCTACTACGTTCGTAGATAGTAGCAAGGAAGAAAGTCGGGCTGCCAACACCCTTATTGTGATATTGACAGACACTAATGTGACTTATACCCCAGCATCACTGAGCGACGTGGTGGAGGTGTACCCTTCCCCTACACCTTGTGATGTGGTGGAAGAATATGTTTCCTACACCCATGTCATGCCCCCTGGTGATAACGGAGTAGAAGTACACATCATATCCGACTCATCCATGACTCCTTCGGAAGAAGAGCCCTTTAATGATGATAAGGCGGAAAGTCAGGTGGATGGACCCAGGGGGAATGGTCCTTCACCGTGGTGGAAGAACTCCAATCTTGGGACTTGTAGATGCCCATCATGGCAGTAGATGCGCTTGAAGAGGGTGAGTATGAGGCCCAACAACCCCTTAGGATTTTGGCACCTCCGCAGAATAGGTACCTCGGGGGCGACAGCTACCTACTTTGTGGATGCCCAAACCACTCTGTCTCCACTTACCCAAAGCCCAAAATGGGCAGTGGCAGTCACTCGGTTATATGATTAACCTTGACAACTTTTGGAATAGAGTTGTGATCTTTTGCTAATCTCGATCAGTTAGTTTAACCAACTACTGTTTTATGTACATGTTTTTTTGGCCTGTCTACTTAACATCTTTTGTTAGATTTGTATCAAACTTTGAAGTATTTATGAAAAAGAAACTTTTGTGGCGGTCACTCAAAATCTATTATTTTGAACTCGTGATAAAATGTCGCCTACTAGTGGTGAGCATGTGCTGCCATCAGACAACTCCACCCCTATATAGATACAACAAATTAGGGGATGGTAGCAACGGAGGACACAATGTCCAACTTCCTTGAGTTGATGATGCAAAGAATGACGGAACGTCTTCAGACTCAGGGCTATCAAATCACTCCAACTGACAAAATGGGAGAAAGTAGTCATGGTGAGAGGAATTTACCTGAGTGATTTAAAAAGCTTGCACCAACTTTCATCGGTGAGGATGGCCCCGAGGCCGCTGAAAAGTGGACCTTCGAATGCGAGAGAATCTTTAACATATTGAAGGTCCTAGATGATTGAAAAGTGTCACTGGCAACCTTCGCCATGACAAGAGAAGCTGCTTTTTGGTGGCCAACTGCAGAGAGAAACTTCTTCTCCGATAGTCATAATTTCAAGTGGGAGGATTTTTGCGAAGTGTTGTACGACAAGTACTTTCCCCCACATATCCAAGAGAAAAAGGAGAAAGAGTTTCTAGACCTCCAACAAGGAGGAATGACAGTAGGGCAATACGAGAATAAGTTCATCCAGTTGCAGCGCTTTGCTTCGGACGCTTGCCTCACTGAAGTAAAAAAAGCAAGGAAGCTCATAAGAGGGCTGAGCAGTGGCCTTACGAACCGGGTCGTGGGGTTCCAACCTACCACATTCGCTAAGGCGGTGAAATTGACCTCTATCATGGAGCAGGACCATAAGGAATTCCTTGAGGAGCGCAAGGAGCGTAGCCAGAATGGCGGTCCAAAGCCTGATGACAAGAAGAGGAAAGTCCAATCTAATAATCGTCCTGGAAATTCCAAGTTCCAAAAGGCATTTACCCCTCAAGTTCAATCCTCGGGGGAAAATGATGCACTGAAATAATGTTTAATTAAATGTTCTCATATTTTGAATTGCAATCCTATTTTGTGTTAATTCATTGCTGATTTGGGCTTTTTATGTTTTGAATAAGTTAATTGGACCTTAATTGAGTTTATATGTCTAAACAGGCTTTAACAGGATCCAAGTGCAAGAGGAAGTAAAGCCCATTTACCCAAAGTTATTTGAAAGTCAAGAATGGGCCCCTAATGGTCTAAACATGCATGGAATGGTCGAACACAACCTTGTGGACCCGTTTGATTTGAGATTTGTATGAAGAGGACTAAATTAGGAAAGAAGCTGATTCGGACAGATTGACAGAGGCTTAGTATTTCGATCATATCTTTTTGTGTATAATTCGGATGGATACGATTCTGGTGGCATTGGAAAGAAGACTTCAATATCTACAAATGTTATTTCAGGAAGAAATTCTAAATTCTGAAGATATATGGGTCGAATCTGGCATGCAATCAGACAGCTAGTAAACTAACCCGAAGCCAGCACATGAAGAATATTTTCATTGATTATGATTGATACACATAAGGAAAGACAATGAGGCTGATTGGTTAACTAAAGGAAGATTCAAAGATACTTATTTGCTAAATAAATCATTGATTTATTTAGTATCTAATCATTGCCAAAGAAGCAACCAATCAGGCAATCAATCAGGATGCAATCTAGAGATATGATTTCACTTTCCTCTTTGAAGCAACCCCTTCTATTCCTATAAATAGAGGGGTGGACGTGATAGATGACTTACTCTCTCCTCTTTGGAGCTCTCTTCTTCTATTTTCTTCTCTCATTTTGTAATTTTTAGTGTAATGGCTTTCTAAAGCTCTCAAGCTAAGGCTAGGAATGAAGCTTGTACTTGATGTTTAATGGATGCTTTGATTCAAGTAAGTTCTTTATAGTTTTAAATTGATGTTTTATATTTAAGGAGTTTATAATCTATATAATTATTTGATTCAGCGTTGACGAAAGGCACGCTGAATGCTTATAATTCCCTGTGATTATACACTTAATACTTTCACATAGTAAACAATCAATTACTTTTGTTCTATTTCAAAGTTCTTTAAAAGATAAATTTTCCGATTGAGACGAATTTTTATTTGATCTTAATTGAGTTATCATTTGAATTAAATATACATTAGAGATTTATTACAAGTGGATTTTCGATGCCTTAGCACTTTATCTTTGATTGTCTCTTATTCCCTATTTCAACTTCCTTCTCTTTTCTGTTCTCTTCGTAATAGTTTTCTTTGTCACACAAGGCTTTCCCTGTGGATCGACCTTGTTTACTATAGTTGACAAGTAAAAAAGAAATCTAAACTAGACTAATTCATAGTCTTGGTTTGGACGTAACAACAAATTGGCGCCGTTGCCGGGGATTGCAACGTGTGACAAGAATCCGTTACGAAAAAGAAACTCACTCTAACTTTACTAATTCTCTAACTTTTATTTATGCACACTAACTCTTTAAATTCAGTCATTTACTTTATGTCATTTACTTTTAGTACTTAAATTCTGTAATTTTTCTTTTTTTTTGAGACCGGAGGCACTACCCACGTTACTACCGAAAATTTTTCGGGATCAAACGTGTACCTTGATAGTGCCTTTGGCCTTATTTTGCAATTTTAATTTTTGTCCATTAACTTCTAACTCTCTAACTTTTTATATTTTGTCATTTAATTTTTGCACTTTTACTTTTGTTGTTATAAAAAAAAAATTGTTGTTGCATGTTCACATGGGTACGTGATAATTCTGGACGATTGAAAAGAGTGAACAAATCTTTTGAAAATTCTCTCTATTTTGATACAATGGAGGATCTAAGAACTAACGAGGAACTAAGAAGTGATAATGGGGATAATAATGCATAAAATATTCAAGTTAAAACTTTGCGTGATTATTTGCAACCAACTAGATCAAGTTCTCCTTCTTGCATGATTTTTCCAACTAATGTGGGTGGTTTTGAACTCAAGCCGGGTGTGATTTAATTACTACCCAAATTTCATGGCTTAGATTCGGAAAGCCCATATTTGCATTTAAAAGAGTTTGAAGAGGTTTGTGCAACTTTGCCAAACCAAAATGTTTCAAATGATGTTATTAGATTAAAACTCTTTCCATTTTCTTTAAAGGAAAAAGCAAAAAATTGGTTGAACTCTTTGAAGCCAAGATCCATTGGAACATGGCAAGAAATGCAAAGAGAATTTTTGAAAAAGTTTTTTCCCACCCATAGAACTAATACACTTAGAAAGAACATCATGAATTTTTCACAAAAAGAAAATGAGACTTTCTTTCAATGTTGGGAAAGATTTAAAGAACTTTTGTTGTTGTGCCCACATCATGGATATGAAACATGGCGCACAATTAGTTTCTTCTATAATGGTTTAACTTCTCAAATGAGGCAATTTGTTGAAATGATGTGTAATGGAGAGTTTTTGAGTAAAGAACCTAAGGAAGCATGAGACTATTTTGACGTGTTGGCTGAAAATGCTCAATCATGGGAAGATTCTAATGAATTTGAAAGTAGTAATAAGACCAAATCTAGTTGGACAACTAAGGGGGGCATGTACCTTCTTAAAGAAGAGGATGATGTAAAAGCAAAAATTACAAGTTTAACTAGAAAAGTTGAGGCTATGGAAATTAATAGAGAAAACATGTCTAAAACTTCTCCTAAAGCACAAGATATTTGTAGTATATGTGAGAGTGATGGACACCAAACACAAGATTGTCCAACAATCCCTGCTTTTCAAGAAGTGTTACATACTCAAGCAAATGCTATGAATACCTACAAAAGGCCTTTTTCTTCTCCTTATTCTGAAACTTATACTCCTAATTGGAAAAATCATCCCAACTTTAGTTGGAGAAATGAGTCTAATGTGCAGGTACCCCCTTCTTCCTCAAATTATGTTCCACCACATAAGAAGACTCTTGAAGACACATTGCAAACATTCATGCAAAGTCAAGCAACAATCAACAGCCAAACAATGCAAGCCATCAATGACTTGAAGACTTCTATCACTCAATTGACCACAGCTTTAAGCACTCAAGAAAAAGGGAAGTTTCCTTCTCAACCTCAACCAAATCCTAAATGTCAATTTGTAATTGAAAATTTAAATTCTTCAAGTTCACAAGAAGAGCATGCTAAGTCCATCACCACTTTGAGAAGTGGAAAAGTTATTAACAAAGACATTCCAATGAAGGTTGTCGAACCTAAGGAGTCTTTGAATTCAAAACATGGTGATGAACTTAACAACTCTCATTGTCTTGCTCCAATTCCTCCTCCTTTTCCTCAAAGATTACAATCTTCTTCTAAATTGGTACCAAATGGTGACATTCTTGAAATTTTCAAACAAGTGAAGATTAACATTCCTCTCTTAGATGCTATTAAACAAATTCCATCTTATGCTAAATTTTTAAAAGACCTTTGTACAATCAAGCGTAAGCTACATGTATAAAAGAAGGCATTTTTGACAGAACAAGTAAGTGCAATTTTGCAACAAAACACCCCACCCAAATATAAAGATCCTGGTTGTCCAACCATATCTTGTATAATTGGGAATTATAGAATTGAAAAAGCTTTGCTTGATCTTGGGGCAAGTGTTAATCTCTTACCTTATTCTGTTTATAAACAACTGGGACTTGGTGAATTGAAGCCCACAAGCATTACACTTCAACTTGCAGATCGCTCAGTTAAAACACCAAGAGGAATAGTTGAGGATGTACTAGTACAAGTAGAAAAGTTTTACTTTCCTGTTGATTTTATTGTTTTGGACACACAACCAGTTTTGAATGCATGTACTCAAATCCCTGTCATATTAGGCCGCCCATTTCTTGCTACTTCTAATGCTCTTATTAATTGTAGAAATGGTGTTATGAAGCTTTCTTTTGGAAATATGACTTTGGAACTGAACATTTTTAATATCTGCAGGCAACCAGGAGATGATGATGAGGATGTACATGAAGTGAATCTTTTAGAAAGTCTTGTTGATGACATGGCTACTATTTCTTCATTTTCTGACCCTCTTGAAGCCTGTCTTTCTTATTTTAACTTTGATGATGATGTTATGATTAATGATGTAAATTCCTTGTTGGAGTCAACTCCATTATTGGATACTGATAGGTGGAAAGCCCGCTTTGAGGAGTTACCTCCTTCTAATAGCGCTCCTCTCCCCTCAAGTGTCCAACCACCCAAGCTAGATTTGAAACCCCTCCCTACTGAACTTAAATATGCTTATCTTGGTGAGGGAGAGACATTTCCTGTGGTTGTCTCTTCAATGTTGAATAGGGAGCAAGAGCACAAGTTGCTCGAAGTCCTTCGAAATCACAAAAATGCCATTGGGTGGACCATTGCTGATATTAAGGGGATTAGTCCCCTGATTTGCACACATAGAATCTTCATGGAAGAAAATGCAAAACCTGTGAGACAAATGCAAAGGAGGTTAAACCCCAATATGAAAGAGGTAGTGAGAGCAGAGGTCCTAAAATTATTGGATGTGGGTATCATTTACCCCATTTCTGACAGTCCATGGGTGAGTCCCACCCAGGTTGTCCCTAAAAAGTCTAGAGTGACAGTTATAAAGAATGTTAATGATGAGTTAATTCCCACTAGAGTCACCAGTGGTTGGCGGATGTGCATAGATTATAGGAAATTGAATTCTATCACTAGGAAAGACCACTTCCCTTTACCATTCATAGACCAAATCCTAGAGAGGGTGGCCGGTCATCAATTTTATTGTTTTCTAGATGGTTATTCAGGATATAATCAAATTGAGATTGCCCTTGAAGATCAAGAAAAAATAACATTTACATGTCCATTTGGTACCTTTGCATATCGAAGGATGCCGTTTGGATTATGTAATGCTCCTGCCACATTCCAAAGGTGCATGATGAGCATCTTTAGTGACATGGTGGAGCGGTTTTTGGAAGTTTTTATGGATGATTTTTCTGTTTTTGGTGATTCTTTTGATGATTGTCTTGATAACTTAGAAAAAGTTTTGGTGAGATGTGAAGAGAAAAATCTAGTTTTAAATTGGGAAAAGTGTCATTTTATGGTTACTACTGGAATAGTACTTGGTCACATTGTTTCTATGCAGGGAATTCAAGTAGACAAGGCAAAAATTGAATTGATTGCTAATTTGCCTAGTCCAAAGTCCATAAAAGATGTTAGATCCTTTTTAGGGCATGCCGGTTTTTATAGAAGATTTATCAAGAATTTTAGTGTGATATCTAGACCATTATGTAATCTTCTATCTAAAGAACATTCTTTTGAGTGGTCGGATGCATGTGAAGAAGCTTTCACAAAGCTTAAAAACATGTTAGTGTCTGCACCCATCATGCAACCCCCAGATTGGACCCTTCCTTTTGAAATTATGTGTGATGCAAGTGATTATGCTGTTGGGGCTGTTTTAGGGCAAAGAAAAGATAAGAAATCTTGCGTAATTCATTATGCAAGTAGAACTTTAAATAGTGCCCAAATGAACTACTCCACCACTGAAAAAGAACTTCTTGCTGTAGTATTTGCACTTGACAAATTTAGATCCTACTTGATTGGCTCTCAAATTATCATTTTTACTGACCATGCAGCTTTGAAGTACCTTTTGAGCAAACAAGATACAAAGCCTAGATTACTCCGATGGATACTCCTACTCCAAGAGTTTGATCTCACAATCAAAGACAAGAAGGGAGTAGAGAATGTGGTGGCGGATCATCTTTCTAGATTGGAATTTTCTGATTCTTCGAACAACATTCCAATCCAAGACACATTCCCCGATGAACAACTTTTTGCCATCTCACATTCTCCATGGTATGCCGACATTGCCAACTACTTGGTGACAGGTAAAGTTCCCCACCATTGGTCTCCTCAAGATAAAAAGAGATTCTTCACCGAGGTAAAGCATTTCTTTTGGGACGACCCTTATCTCTTTAAGTACTGTCCGGATCAAATAATAAGGAGATGTGTGCCTGATTCTGAACAAGTAAGTATCATCTCTTTTTGTCATTCTGAAGCATGCGGTGGTCACTTCTCCTCTAAAAAGACCACCGCTAAAATTTTGCAATGTGGTTTTTACTGGCCGACGCTTTTCAAAGATGTTCATGAATTTTGCAAAACTTGTGAAAGGTGTCAAAAGTTAGGAGCCATTACTCGTCGAAATATGATGCCCCTTAACCCCATATTGGTAATTGAAATTTTTGATTGTTGGGGCATTGATTTCATGGGACCTTTTCCTCCATCTTTTGGCTATATTTACATTTTAGTTGCCGTCGATTATGTTTCTAAGTGGATTGAGGCTATTCCAAGCAAAACCAATGACCACAAAGTCGTTGTGCGCTTTTTAAAAGAAAATATATTTTCAAGGTTTGGAACACCTCGAGCCATTATAAGTGACGGGGGGTCACATTTTTGCAATAAACCTTTTGAGGCTTTGATGAAGAAGTATGGGATTACCCATAAAGTAGCTACCCCCTATCACCCACAAACGAGTGGACAAGTTGAGATTTCTAATAGGGAAATTAAATATATTTTGCAAAAAACGGTAAATCCAAATGGTAAAGATTGGTCTTTACGGTTAACCGATGCTCTTTGGGCATACCGTACCGCTTTTAAGACTCCAATTGGAATGTCTCCCTACCGTTTGATTTTTGGAAAAACTTGTCACTTGCCTGTGGAATTGGAACATAGGGCATATTGGGCAATTAAAGCTTTGAATTTTAACTTTGACAAAGCTGGCTTAAATAGAAAATTGCAAATCAATGAATTAGAGGAAATTCGACGTGATGCTTATGAGAGTTCAAAACTAAACAAAGAGAGAATGAAGGCTTTTCATGATAAAAACATTTTACGAAAAACTTTTGAGCCCTTTCAAAAAGTTTTATTGTACAACTCTCGACTTCATCTCTTTCCAGGAAAATTAAGATCACGTTGGACAGGTCCTTTCATTGTAAAAACTGTTTTTCCTTATGGAACTATTGAAATTGAAAACCCAAAAAATGGTGATGTTTTCAAAGTTAATGGCCAACGTTTGAAACCATTTTTAGACTATTTTGTCCCTGAAGTTGAGGCTACATCTCTTGAAAATCCAAATTATGAGGGTTGATTTACTTTTCATAATTTTCTTTTCCAAGTAAAAAAAAAAAAAACAAAAAAAAATTTTTTACATTGAGGACAATGTTTAGTTTAGGTTTGGGGGTATAGAAAACGAATTTTCTTTCATGTTTTTTTTTTTTAGTCTTACTTAAAAAATGAAAAAATAAAAAAAATTAATTAGATTTATGTTTTTGCTTATTACATTGATGCTTATTTTAGACATGTGACTATAT
Source organism: Saururus chinensis (assembly GCA_035235625.1). Classification (NCBI taxonomy): domain Eukaryota; kingdom Viridiplantae; phylum Streptophyta; class Magnoliopsida; order Piperales; family Saururaceae; genus Saururus; species Saururus chinensis. Next base: position 29,326,875 of record CP141141.1, read on the forward strand.
TTAATAACATCATATTGCTTAGAATATGACTTGACATATTTAATGATTTTGAGTTCTAATTACTTCATATTGGTTTCTTGTGCTCCTATTTTGAAAAAAAACTAAGAAAGACATTTGCCTAAGTGAGAATTCGAGCCTTTGATTATGGTCTTACATCTTGGTGGATATCATTGAATCTAAGTAATTATTTTCTTATGAGAGTAAAACTTTGGCATGATCTAGTAGTATTCATGTTATCATAATAGAGTTTTGAGTTTCACTATTCTTGGTTCGTAGAACAGTCGAGGATTTTTGTCAACACAAATCAAGTTGATTGTATAATGTGCTCAAGAAAAAAAAAGAAAAAAAATGTGAAAAACAAAAAAAAAATATTGAAAAATTGTCACTCTATTGAGTAGACCGGGACTCGGCGTGCCTCACTAAGCATAGGGTGTTCGAGTCAAAAGGTAGAGTTGACTAATTTATGACATGCATAGCCTTGAAGCCTATTTGGTTCAAGTTATTAAGCCTGAGGGGTGCTTTAACACCTAGTGCCCTGAGCCAACTGGATTGGGAGTCACTGGCCTAACACTTGTTACATGGATCTTATAGAAAGCTTAAAATGTTAAGCCTTACACATGTCATGTGAGATGAGCATAAAATTCTAGTAGGACATTATGCAATTATATCTTGAATGAGTTGTCAAGTGATATAGGGTGTTTTACTTTTCAAGGAAGGTTTTTGCATGATTCTCTATTATGATCTCTTGAAGATGAATGGATGCTAATGTCTATTTTTGAGTGTTAAAATTGAAATTACTGAGTGGACATGAGACACATTAAGTTGTTCGATTCATGAGAATGGGCTTGTATAATTACTTGGCAATTTCTATTTTTCTAAAACTATTATGTATGTATGAGTACTTGCCACCAATATGAAGTTGTTAGAATGAATTATTGTTTCAGAAGACAAGTTATATTATGCATGATTGATTTTACTAAATGAAGTCACATGTTTAGGAGGAGTTGATTTGTAAATTTGATGTGGTTTTATTTTTAATTTTCTTTTATCATTTTAAATTTTGAATTTTGTGGGTAGATTCACTGCAAACCCTCACGAGACACAACTCGTCCACTAGTATAAGCTAGGGGTTTAAAGGCTTGTTGCATATGCTAAATGCAATCGAGATTTCCTGCGGAAGTGGAGTAGTTAGTTTTGTTTTCTATTGTTTTAATTTTTGTTTTGCTCGAGGACTAGCAAAAAGTAGGTTTGGGGGTATTTGACCAAAAAAGGAAATAGACTTTACTATTGATCTATTACCTGGGACAACACCCATTTCTAAGGCCCCATATCGAATGACTCCCGCAGAATTGAAGGATCAACTGCAGGAGTTGTTAGATAAAGGGTTCATCTGACCCAGTGTCTCACTCTGGGGAGCACCAGTCCTTTTCGTGAAAAAGAAGGACGGGTCTCTAAGACTTTGTATAGACTATCAGATGTTGAATACCCTCACTATAAAAAACAAATACCCCTTACCCCGAATTGATGATCTATTTGACTAGCTTCAAGCCACTAAAGTCTTTTCAAAGATAGATCTGAGGTCTGGTTACCATCATTTAAGAATTCGGGATGATGATATTTCTAAGACCGCTTTTCGCACCCGATATGGACACTACAAATTTTTGGTAATGCCATTCGGGTTGACGAATGCCCCAGCCGCTTTCATGGATCTCATGAATAGAGTATTCCGGGCCTACTTAGACAAGTTTGTGATTGTGTTTGTCGATGATATTTTGGTTTACTCCTCTTCCCTCGACGAATATCGGAAACACTTACAAATGGTTTTACATACCTTGTGAAACTATCAGTTATATGCTAAACTAAGTAAGTGTGAGTTTTGGTTGGAACAAGTTGTCTTTTTAGGTCATGTTATTTCAAAAGACGAAGTCTCTGTCGACCCAGACAAGATAGAAGCGGTATTAAAATGGGAAAAACCTAAGACCGTCACAGAAATTCAAAGTTTTCTCGGTCTTGCAGGATATTACCAAAGATTCATAAATGGATTTTCTAGTATTGCCCTACCCATGACTAAGTTAACTAGAAAAGGGGTAAATTTCATATGGGATGAGGCTTGTGAGAAGAATTTTCAAGCGCTGAAGGTAAAGCTAACACCTGCACCGATTTTAGCCTTACCATCAAGAAGTGGGGGGTTTGTCATTTATAGCGATGCTTCCGGTAAAGGTCTCGACTGTGTTTTGATGCAACACGGGAAAGTGATAGCTTACGCTTCACGACAGCTGAAAAAGCATGAAGTTAACTACCCCACTCATGATTTGGAATTGGCGGCCGTAGTGTTTGGCTTGAAAATTTGGAGGCATTATCTGTACAGGGAGAAGTTCGAAGTCTTTACCGACCACCAAAGTTTAAAGTATATCTTTTCATAGAGTCACCTCAATATGAGGCAAAGGAGGTGGATCGAGTATATTAAGGACTATGATTTCTCTATCCTTTACCATTCGGGGAAGGCCAACATGGTGGCCAATGCGTTGAGCCGTAAGGCTGAAGGAAGGATTGCGCATATACTTGTAAGGGAATGGAGATTATTTGAGGAAACAATTAACTTCCAGCCCGAGTTACAACGAGGGAATAAGGAATCGTTCATCACTAACTTATCTATTAAGTCAGCAATGATTGAACACATCCTTAAGGCTCAGCAAGAGATCGAAGATGTACTAGCACTCTTGGAGAAACCAGACTTCACTAAAACCTCCAACAATGGTATCCGTTTTCGAGGAAGATTGGTGGTTCCTTCTATACCTAAGTTAAGGGAAGACCTCTTACATGAAGCACACCGATCTCGATATACCATCCACCCTAGAGGGACAAAGATGTATCATGATCTGAAAAGAAGTTTTTGGTGGAATGGAATGAAAAGAGACATTGGAGATTATGTGTCCAGATGCTTAACGTGCCAGCAGGTTAAGACAGAACACCAGAAACCTTTAGGAACCCTTCAATCCATGGAAATCCCGGAGTGGAAATGGGAACATATTACTATGGATTTTGTCTCAGGTTTGCCAAGAACGACTCAGGGTCATGAGTCAATCTGGGTCATAGTAGACCGACTCACAAAGTGTGCTAATTTCCTACCATTAAGAAAGAAGCACTCCTTAGAGTCGTTGACAAAGTTGTATGTGAAGGAGATTGTGAGTCGGCATGGAGTACCTCTATCCATCATCTCATAAAGGGATAGCCGATTTACGTCTAAGTTTTGGCAAGGACTCCAACAAGAATTGGGCACTAGTCTCAAGTTTAGTATTGCCTTCCACCCCCAAACTGATGTCCAGTCAGAGAGGACTATTCAAACCCTGGAAGACATGTTGCGAGTATGCACTATCGAATGGAAGGGTAATTGGGATGATCAGTTGCCTTTGGTCGAATTTGCTTACAACAATAGCTTCCACTCGAGCATTGGCATGGCTCCCTACGAGGCTTTATATGGGAGACCGTGCAGAGCTCCAACGTGCTGGAGTGAGGTGGGAGAACGTCAACTTCTAAAATCAGAATTTTTGCAACAATGTGTGGAGAAGGTAAAACTCATTAAGGAACGGCTAGTAATGGCACAGAGTCGTCAAAAGAGTTATGCTGACAAAAGACGGAAGGACCTCGAGTTCAGCATAGGTGATCACGTACTTTTGAAGATTTCGCCAACTCGAGGGGTAATGCGTTTCGGCATTAAAGGCAAATTAAGCCCATGCTTTACAGGCCCTTTCGAGATCCTTGAAAGGATAGGCCCGGTAGCTTAGAGGTTAGCCTTACCCCCGCAGCTTGATAGTGTCCATAACATCTTCCATGTATCCATGCTTCGGAAGTACGTTCGAGACCCCTCTCATGTTCTCGATCAAACATCCGTTACTCTAAGGCCTGATTTGTCATTTGAGGAGAAGCCAATTAAGATTTTGGACCGAAAAGAACAAATCCTCAGGACAAAAAGGATTCTGTTAGTGAAGGTTCTGTGGCGGCATCATTCCTCGGAAGAGGCAACATGGGAATCAGAGATTGAAATGTCAAAGAAGTATCCTGAGTTATTTATGGATTAAACGGTGTTCAAATCTCGAGGTCAAAATTTTTGTAAGGGGAGTAGATTGTTACATCCCAATTTTTTAACCTAATAAACTTTACTTATCAATTTAACGTTGTTTTAGCCTCATTTTTTGTCAACCCTTTTATTTTATTTGTAGGGTTCTTAGAGTCAGTGGTTTTGAGCATAAAAACGCAAATTTTTGCACACCAAGATCGTAGACTATGACCTTGTTATATGTGTCTTGGGTGGGACCCACATTCTAGTTGTAAGAAACATGTGCTTGTGTGGTCTTGTTTTGAAGGGCTTGTCACTACGAGTCCAACGGTACTAAGATCGTGTAATTCCGAGCTCATGGTAAAAAGTTATACCCTATATAAAGTTATTTTCCGTTTTTTTGATATATATATATATAAAAAATTATTTTGACATCAGCAGGCTGACGCCAGCACTGATGCACTGACGTTAGCCGATGCTGACGTCCGACGTCAGCAGGGGCTGACGCTGGCGTCAGCTCACCTGCCGCTTTTGCGGTAGGTCCAGGCCTGCTGTTGCAGGCCTAGCCTGCCACAGCAGAGCCAGGCTAGCCCTGCGGCTAGCTTATATTCTGTCGGCTGTTGGATACGTGCCATGTGGCGCGCATCCAATGGCTGGTTTTTCTATAAATAGGGAAGAGGGGGGGGGGGGGGGGGGGGGCCCAACTCGCCCCTACCCCTCTTCCCTTCTCTTTTGCCTTACTCCACGCCGTTTTTATACTTTAAACATGTGTTTCTTAACTTTTCCATGCCCGTTCTTACTCGTTCAAAAACCGATTTTACCTAAATTGATGGTGCCCAACGTCATGAGAGGGTCCGTTCTTCGAGATAACCCCTCTAAACAGTAAAAATGACCCAAGGCTCAAGGAGGCCCCATCTGCCACTCTCCGGCTAGAAACGAGGACTACCCCGATGTTAAGCGAGGTTCTGCCCTCCTCACCCGAGCCGGACGAGGAGACGGTCCCAGCGCTAGGGGAGGTTCTGTCTGCTTCACCCGAGCTGGACAAGGAGGATGTCCCGACGTTAAGGGAGGTTCTGCCCACCTCACCCGAGCCGGATGAGGAGAGTCCCAGCGCTAGGGGAGGTTATATCCGCTTCACCGGAACCGGACAAGGAAACCATCTCTGCGTAAGGGAAGGTGCCGCCCACCGCATTTAAGCCAACTGCAAATGTAGGCTTAACAAGGGTAAGTGGTTTTAAATTCTATTTTCGTGTTAGGGCCATACTCCGTTCTTTTTTCTTATCACTTCAAGTCGTATAATGGAGATTATTTTAAAGGGTTTAAGCTATTGTTAAGGGTCGACAAAGGTTCGTCCTTACGAGATCATTTTAGTATTAATTATTAGAACATTATTTAGTTATTTTGTTTATTTTAAAAATTCAGAATTTGAAGGGTAGTTCTTCGGTATGCAACACCAAGGATATCGGAGTTTATTACTCCTCGATACTGCCTAAAGAGGCTTTCGGCGCTCATAGGAGTTGGGGTATCATGGGAAAACCCCTCTTCTTCTGATACCATTGCCCCATGAGCACGGGTGTATGTCGTTTTAGTATTGGCGACATTTTGTGTACGAAAAGAATTTGTTTTAAGTTATGTGATTGTTTGATTTTGGACTTATTATACGATCTTTTTGCCTCTGCATGTTTATAGTATTTAACGCTACCTACTGGGTATAATGTTTTATACACACCCACCCCCAGATAATGCAGGTGTAAATACCAATTTGGGACTGTAGCCAATCGGTCCGTGGAACAAGAGCTGATACGCCGGATGTTGTTTAATTAAATATTTTGTATACATTGTATATTTCTGTTGACATAAACTTATGGCGTGTATAGCTCTAATTTATTTTGGATTTTTTACGTATGCACTTTATTATCATTATGAGTTTCTTGTTTATACACGGTCAATCCAGGCCCTCTACGCTTACAAATTTTATGTAATGCCGACTTTTAAGTTAATGTAAAAATTCTGGGCGTAACACTACGCTTATAAATAGATAATTAGGGCTCTTAGGGGGGGATCTTTTTGACCGTGAAGCGAAGGAGGAGGAGCCGTCATTGGAATTTTCCGGCGAGGCATTGGCGGCTGTAGATCGACGACAACTCGGCCATTGAGGTAAGATTTCAAATCGAGATTAGTAGAGGTTTCGTTAAATAAAATTGAATATAATGACCTTAATAGAGATCTCTGCAAATTCCCTTTTTCGTAATTTACATGAACAATGGTTCATGTAAATTGGAGTTTTCTGCTGCTACAAGCCGCCGGACGGCCGATGGAATCCGGTTCCGCTTCTTCTCGGCTAAGCTTGGCTACAGCGGCTGAAGATGCTTGGCAACAACGGCCTCAGCAGCAACGGCTTATGTCGCGATGCACAGTAGAAAAAAAATAGTAGGTTGAGGTGGAGGAGCGAGCCATCTGCCTCCAACCTTCGGCCGGCAACTGCCGGATATTGGAATCATCGTGGTCAATCGGACGCAAACCCCTCCACTGGTCACTATGCAGAAACCCGGTGACGACATTCATCGGCGCTGTGGAGATGGCTGTGTAGGAGACCCACTGTGCGGGTGTGGATTCCAGTAGCCGGTGGCATCGGATCTGGCCTTTCCCTGGCAGATTATTTTCCACCGGTGGCAGGAGGGCCAGGCCGGTGGGGGCTAGATTCGATCCAGCCTCCGCCCATAGCCCTGCGGGTGTCTCCACGGGGAAGACGACCCACAAGCGGGTCTACGGGTCAGTTTAAAAAAAATAATAAAAAAAGAAGTGAATCGGGTCCAGTTCAGATGGATTAAAAATGTCAACAAAATTCTAAAAATTACTCATGGACCTTGAGAGGTTTGGAAATATTCTAAACAAGTTTTAGACTTGGGAAACATCCCAGAGACCATGAAATTACCCTTTTACCCTTGATAGTTAAATTATCGTATAATATTAACGTACCCGAGTTCGAGGCTCTAGTTCAGGGCCCTATGAATGGATTTAAAAATTAAATAAATTTTCAATAAGAGCTTAGTGTGTTCCCTAAGTATACACCAAACCAAATAGTGAGAAAAAATCGCAATGAGTGGATATGACTATTTGGTCCCTAGGGTTTAGAGCAAACCATTAGGCAAACCTGGGTCGGTTCAAGGGGTTCATGACCCCGTCACACGCTAGGAAAATTACACTGAGTCCATGAAGTCAATTAGTACCATTAAGCCCAATTTTGGGCATGTCGAATGTTAATAAGGCCTTGATCAAAATGATAAAAATACCCCTATGAGCGGACCGCCCACATTCGTGTGAATAGAAGCGCGAGTCAATTTGAGAGTGCAACCATGAGAAGTGAGATAACTAGAATTACCCAAGGGAGGGTATCATACCTCAAGTGGTAAAATTACCCTAATGCCCTTAGGTCAATATATACTATTTTTTTCAGAAATATATAACCTAGATAACCAAGCATCATGGTACCCTATAATGACGTTGAATAACTTCAAAAGGAATGAGTGTGACCAGTAAGTGACATGAAGACTTGTCAGGTCACAGTGTCACGGGAAACAAGGGGAATAACTCTAATTCTTAGGGTTTAAGGCAGTGAATTACAAGTGTCTGCATCCCAGTACATTGATCAATGAGAGCATTATATACGTAACTCGTGTGATGCATTAGAGTTGTTTACATTATCGGGCTTGAATTTGCTGACCCCTAACCCTGCAAATGAGTGCAACGGGCCTTTATTCATTATTTATGCACTGGTATGAATGCATGTTATTTATGTTGATTATGCTGATGAATGCTTTTATTATTGATGCATTTATTTATATTGGTAACTTATGATTAATGAAGATTAAACAAGAGATAATGGTTGCCGGTGGAGTGGGGGGAAAAACATCTAATCAAGATAAAGACTAAAATACCCTCAATAAGGTTTGGGACGGGTTCATGGAGTGAACGGGGCCCTGACATAGAATTTTACCTTGGTTAATGAATCGAGGGTGTTGATGGGATGTTCTTTGAGACATAGCTCAGTGAATGAGCTATTTATTGGGCCGATTTACGATCTAAAGAGGACCCAAATGGTTGGGTGAATACTTGACTGAATGAAAATAATCGAGTCTAAGTTTCAGATGTTGGAGGAGTCAATGGCCATGAGGACCTGAGACTTTTATGGATACATTGGTAATGTCTTAGAAGACATTTTCCCCAGATTCGGGGAATGATGGAGATTGCGATACACTTCTTCATCGCCACAACGGTTTGGGTATAGACCAGAGGTCTTTACCGCGGGTCTCTCGCATGTCTTCCCAGGACCATATAGTACGTATGAAAAACAAAGTTGTATGAGCATCATGGAAGGCTTGTACTTCTCGCCAATCTATGTCAATGAGCACAGTTGGGATCTTCTTCTCCAGATTCGTGGCAGGCTATTGAGAGCCTTGGGGATTTGGGTCAAGCTGCTATTAAGCAGTCTACTCTAATGTTGGAGTCCTATGTTTGGGAATTTCTTCGAGAGTCGAGTTATCTCCGAGTGAGTATATATTATATTAAACCTAGAGTTGGGTTTAAATGATGAAAGGTATTAATGATTGAAAACAGGTTGTGAAATAATTAATAACTTTGTTTGATATTGCTTGTTTAATTTGACAAGTGGAACCATTAAAGGACTTGGATAAAATGTTGGTTGAAAATACTTAACCATTGCATGTGTGATGTTGTGCTTCTTATGATAGTGTAGTTTTTAGGCAGAACTACGTTTGGATCCGATCTTGTTGGAAACATTGAAGATGTTGTCTAATGAGTACGTAGGCAACAAATATCGAGTGATGTTGGCCTGATCCAAAAAATATTAAGAAAACATTTTCCCCTTTGGAAGCACTTCTCCTGAACACGAAGAGGTTCCATTGTTGTTGTTGTGGTTGTTTGGTTTGGTTGGTTGCAGGTTCTCTAGGCGATGACAAGTGAAACCAAGATTGTCGAGCACATGATGGAGTTTTTCGTTTCTGCAACTCCGGTACGTAAGTTTATCTTTGGCATGAGAGTCAACTTAGTTATTTATTTTTAGACGGATGACGAACTTGTACCTAGATGGATGAGCTGTTCTTATTGAATTTTGAAACGTGTAATAATATCATATGATTTGATATTCGTATTTGTGAACCCCAGATATCATGACCTGGATATTTAATTGAATTGTTTATTTTGTATTTAAGAAAGAAAGAAAAATCTCATAACTTATTGTTCGTGCTATTTAAAAAGGCTTTTAAAAATCCGAGTCTTGACAGTTGGTATCGAAGTCATTTATCTAACTGTAAGTCTGAAGCTGTCTGAAAATTTATGATCTAGTTGAGGTGGATGGGTTTTGGGTAAGAAGCACCCCCAGGTGTTCATGGCAGAAGGCGATGGAACGGCCGAGGAGAAACCATTAGACACTTGTGGTATGGGACACTTTATGTCGATAGACAACACCAAGGTTCATTGCGCTAGTGCGTAGTTTAATTTGCTTCTGTGGTGTCACGAATGCTCATGGTATGGGACGTGAGTAATAGGGTCGACACAGAGGTAATTTTATATGCACACTCCGAGTAATGTTACCTAGTGAAGATTCTTCTAACTTGAGTGTGCAGCGGAAGTTGATGCTCAAGTGGGATTAATGTGAAACCTTAGAAGGGGCGAGTGTGCCCTTCAGGGACAAGCTTGTGTAGTATTGGTCTTGAAGAATTGCGGGGATGCAATTCCTTTTAACGGGGGGAAGAATGTAACGTCCGGGAATTTTTTAAATTCCTGAAGTTAAGCACGTGGAAATTAGGGTGTTGGACCCTTTGACCTTTTTGTGGGAATAACTTATTCAATGCTTTAAATTGGGGGTTGAAACCTATATGGATGGAAAGTAGGCAGAAAGAACTTTGAAATTCCACCAAGAATGCACGAATCGAAGTTCGGATGAGGGATATACAACCGATCGAAGTTCTTCGTTTCTGCAATGTCGGTACATAAGTGTATCTTTGGCATGATAGTCAACTTAGTTATTTATTTTCAGACGGATGACGGACTTGTATTTAGATGGATGAGCTGCTCTTATTAAATTTTAAAATGTGTAATAATATCATATGATTTGATATTCGTATTTGTGAACCCCAGTTATCACAACCTGGATATTTAATCGAATGATTTGTTTTGTATTTAAGACAAAAAAAATTCTTTTGACTTATCGTTCGTGCTATTCAAAAAGGTTTTTAAAAATCTGGGTCGTGACAATGCCAATTACTTATAGTTGTTTATATTATGCCATTTGGTATGTATACGGGCAAGATCTTTTGAGATTTAGTTGTGATTTTATCATGTATTATATATAAAGACATGATGGTTTGATTATTCATATGTTAGAAAATGAATGAGTCACACCCTAGGTTAGTATATTTGTCGAAGGATTTGACAAAAGATTTCCTAAAATTTTTGTTTCTACTGATTCTTCATTCAAAAATGAATTGAAAAAATTCGAGGTGTGACACCTGTCATTATACACGATGCAAGCTAACTAGCATACTTCTCTTCCACACAACCTACAATAGTATTTCATTATACTCCCTCCATCCCACATTAATATCTCCATTTGGTTTTTCAAAACCAAATAGAGCTATGAATGTGGGACATAGGGAGTATATATATATATATATATATATATATATATATATATATATATATATATATATATATATATATATATATATGTGGGACATAGGGAGTATATATATATATATATATATATATATATATATATATATATATATATATATATATATATATATATATATATATATATATACTCCCTATGTCCCACATATATATATATATATATATATATATATATATATATATATATATATATATATATATATATATATATATGCTTTGTTACACGAGACTTAAATTCTTTTTTCTCTTCTTCTTTTTCAAAATGTAAGAATTAGTGTTTATAAAAAAACTTTGTTGAAATAAATGAAACAATTAGTACATGACTAACTAACTAACCTATTAAGAAGCAAAAAATAATCCAATTGAGTTTCTATGTTTCATGGTGTTGTTTTCCTTTTGTGGGGAACATTGGAGCAGTTTTAATTACATCTACCACAATCGAAAATCACTATGCCTTATCACAAAATCATTTGTTTAGCCATGAACTAAATATGAACTAGAGTTGGCATTTGGGCATATACAAAGACAGAGGTAACTTTGCATGAATATTGTATCACGTCATTCTAGACTTCCTCCAAATGATCCCTAACTTCGTTACTTATTATTTTCGTAATCCATTCATCCCACATTAACTTATAGTTTCATTTGATTTTTCAAAATGATCTAAAATTTATGTCCATTTTTTTTCTTCAAAACGAACTAAGTTTACAAAACAAATGGAGCTATTAATGTAGGACAGAGAGAATTTTAAGATTCTCATTCTCAGGTTGGAATTGCTCTCAATTTTATGTCGCCCATTTTTTATTTTGGTCTGATGCTTGTCACCCTCATGTTCTAGATTGATAAAACAATGTTCTAATGAACTGAATCTCAAACTTCAATGTAGTAGGTTGGCATTCATCTCCAACTTCAACTAAGTAACATTGCCATCTTCAATTTTTTAAATTTTTTTTGCCTCATCTCTTTAGAGACAAAAGTTTGAGCTATAGACAACAAGGTCGCATCCAAATTTTAAATAATCCTCTTATGCTTGTTGAATTTAAGCCACCTTGTCACTATTCTCCACAACATGGCCAATGTGATGAGATTCTTTTAGTTTTTTTTTATTTTCTACATTGTATTGATCTTTTAGTTCATTCTACATGTAGTTTGCATTTTAGGACTTGCATTATAGTCTCTATGTCCCATATTAATATCTCCATTTTTTAAAAAATGTCCCATATTAATAGCTTCATTTGGCTCCATTTATGTAGCTAGGTACTTCAACAAACATTTAAGAAACTATCTTATGTTCTCTTAGTTGTAGGACCTATCATTCAATAAAAATTATTAATTTTCAAAATATAGAACATTAAATCTATTAATATGGGACATATAGAGTGTCACTCCCGAGCACCCGCCCGACCCGAGCCGAACCCAGTCTAGGGCCCGGTCGAAGCACATGGGGGCGACAAGATTGTTGGTTTAACATGTTGCAGAAGTCTTAACCCCTCTGGCGGGTTATTAACGAACACAGAGTCGCGCACCTTTAGTTATTTGTGCAAGAGAAATAATGTAAAATAAAAGAGGATAACAACTCTGAAATAAATCCTCAAATGTAACCCACATACTTAACGTCTTGAGAATAAACACAGGGCTCGAATCAGAAAATCTTAGACAGGCCTAAATGCATCAGATATACATGAGTTTGAAACATATCCTTACAAAGTGTTCTATGATCATAATAGCCTAAATTAGAAGACAAAATAACATCCTGAGGCATCCATGCCTAATCCCGTGCATATCCCGATCGTCCCTCATACAAGGAATCTTGATCAACTGCATCTCGTACCATGCAGCCCCAAAACAAAACACAGAAAGAGGGGTGAATAAGACTCAGTAAGGGTTAAAATATGGTAACGTTAATCAGAAAACAACCACGTCACATCAACATGGTAATAAAGATCCACATTTCAAATAATATCCCTATTTTTTTATTAATTCCCTTACCATACCCCTATTCACCCATAAGTAATTATCCTACATACAAGTATCTCATACATACTAATCACATCATGACATAGCATCCATCCCGTATAATAAGTGATTCTCACCCAACCACATCATGCATAATCATTATATATAACCTGCATGAGAAGTATCTCTACCACACATTCAAATCATGCATAAACATCACATAAACCTACATGAGAAGTGTCTCTAACACATATTTTAGATCATGCATCAACATCACATAAATCTGCATGAGAAGTGTCTCTAACACACATTTTAGATCATGCATCAACATCACATAAACCTACATGAGAAGTGTCTCTAACACACATTTCAGATCATGCATAAATATCACATATATCAACCTACATATAAAGTGTCTCTAGCACACATCCATAACCATGCAAGTCGATAAAAACAACACTACTTAATCGGTTGAAGCATAAGCAGTCCCTGCACACTCAAAACAATCCCAACAGGAAAGTCTGAAGGAATTCTGCAGTTTGGGTATATTCCCTAACGGGAAAGAATACCCCTAGTAAGCCGGTGCACTCTGCTAACTAGCCTAGATTCTCAGGGTCCAGATAGTCTCAATAGTTTATCTCTTTATAGCATTGTCACTCTTCTCAACCTTGGGAGGAAAACTTGTCCTCAAGGGATGTAAAACCCCATCCTTTCGGACATAAAACCGAATCGATTTAAGCCTCTGATCGATTAACCCGGCAAACAATTATCACATAATTGCATCCAATCGACCAACATCGGCTAAACTCAGTAAAGTCTCGTTCATAATTCCGTTTCATGATGCATGCAACATGGTACATACATGAACAATCTCTACATGAATTCTAATTCATGGAACGTGCACCCATCAACCCCACATGCATCAAATTTAACCATGAACATCAACAATTTTCATGATTACCCCAACATGTGTGTGCTCTAGATAGAAACATTCATCTCTAAGCATATGAATATGCATTCTAGATAACCCATTAACATCCTACGCACATGCTCTTTAACATTTAATCATGGTTTCTTATTGAAAATCATGAGTGAAAAACCATTGGAAATCATTAATCAAGTCAAGTGTAACCTCATGCTAAACCTATGTAAGCATATCCACACCACACTTGAATCTAGGCATGACACCATCATTCACTCATAATTTAATCACATTATACAAAGACATATTAGTCCATTCTCATGCTATAATCTTGTTGGAATCATGCTTAAAACATAAAGAATCATTCAATCATAGATTCAAGATAAGCAATCCTAATATATTTAGCCAACAACACTCAACTTCACATAATACTTAAATATTCTTCATAATTTCCAACATCTATATCATGCCCTTCCAGTAGCTTATCATAGCATATATTACTCATCAAAGTCATAAGAAATGATACTCAAGGGTAAAAACACTAGAATGAGCTAAATACACAAAATTAACCAAACTGCAGTAATGGCGTTCGAACGCCCTACAGGGCAGTTCCATTGCCATAAAGGCAATCTTTGATTCGTCTTCCCCACTTCGAAATCCAAACCAAAACTTCATATACACTTCATAAATCACCTAATCTCATCCCCAAACTTCATGATAATCAAATTCATGCTTAGAGAACATCAAACCTAGCCATTACTAATCAAAAACCCCAAGAAATCTCATCAAAGATTACACATTTCCCAAATCACCATTAAAGCTCATAATCATGGAACCCATTTCAAAATCTATCAAAACTTAAATATGAAATCACAACCATGTTTAGGACCAAAACACTTACCTTCAACAAGCTTTCCAAATTGGGAAAGTGGCTGGGCTATTCCTTTTATAGTAAAGGGTGGGGGTAAACCTAATAGGTTTGTGGGGTATAAATAAGGTTTTACACTAAAAATGGATAATTTGCTTATTTAAACCCAAATTGAAGTCTAAAAATTTTGAAATAATTATTTTATGTCTTAGGTTAATGTTAAGGCCATTTGGGACTAATAATCCCAATTTTGCGCATGGGGCCTACAGTGGGTCCCCCCCTATCTTTTCGGGAAAAAATAATGAAAATTTTGAAAATTCTAGAAAATTTTCAAATGGCTTAAATTAACTTAAAAACCATAAATATGAAGAAGATTTTGGTCAAAACCTTTGTTAACCACTTAAATTTCAAAAATAGTCAAAATCGATGAGAATTAGCATTAAACCACACAACAACAATTAAATATAATAAAAATAAATGAGTTCAAGTTTAGGGATCTTACATAGAGTATGTCTTTTTAGATGAGCAAACTAATTATCTTGGAAAACATATTTATAGTGTGTAAGAACAGGACTCAGACACAAGCTAATTAGGGCTTGCATTAGATAAATAGGACTCATGAACCAATTAATGTCTTCCAAGACCAAAATTTTGGAGATCAGTCTACTTTGCTTTTATAATAATTTACATAAGGGTGGTAAAGTTTCCTCTTTATTAGAATTTTTTCAAAAAATTAATGAGTTTCTAAAATTTTGATTTAATAAGTTTCTAAATTTTTTGTTTCCGCTTTATTTGAAGTTTTGTCCAAAACTTTCTTATATGCCAACTCCTTCTATTTTGTCTCAGAAGCACATACTCAGTTTTACCTTTCCTTTTCTAATCAAATACTCTTTAGTGATTGACACTAACAGGTTGGATTTGGGTTAGGTTTTGCTAAACCCAAATCTAATACTATTTAAGAAATAATAACCCCATCCCGACCCGACATGAATATCTCAAACGTGAACTTGACCTATTTAGCATATACATTTTATATTTTAATTGTTTTTATTTTTTAAATCCAGTTAATTATAAAAAAACCATGATTTTAAATAATCAATTGGTTTTATCTCTTACTCACAATTTTTGTTATAGTAACAAAAAAAAGTATAAAAATTTAATATTTATAGCTTTAATCGGGTTGAGTTGGAACCCGACATGAATAGTTATTATTGTCACATTTAAAAAACAAAACCCGACCTATTAGGTTGATTTTGGTTGAATTTTCCCATATACCTGACCCGAGTGGCATCTCTAGATACTCTTTACCAAAGCAAACATGTTATCTCATTGTCAAGGATAAATTATCAACCAAAATTAATGCTTATTCCACATTTTCAATATCAACTATAGTATCAACTGCAAAAAAAAAATGGATGCAAGTAAACTATCTGTTATGAACGTCCTAAGGGTCTATCATTGGGCCCATGTGCTAGTGGGATAGGTTTTAATTATGTCATTATTTAATAAGGCAATTTAGGTCAAGAGGTTAATTAGGGTTATTAGTAGTTTTCTTTTAATTAAGTTAATGGGCCTTAGGCACCTGTTAGTGAGCACACTAGTTTGTCTATTTAAGTATAAGGACTATGCCCTAATTGGGATTATGGAATGATTAATCTGCTGTCTAATTCTCTTGTCTTCTCCCCTGTCTCCCCCTCCTTTCTAGTGGCCATGCCACTCCCTCTTCCCTTTCCTGACCATCTTGTGCCACTCCCTTCCCATTACCGGGCTGCTAGATCATTGTGGACACCGGTCCACAACATTGGTATCAAAGCTAAATTGTGGCGGGTACCACATGCATGGCCACCACCATCCCAGGATCCCCCGCCACCACCCTTGCCGGTTCCGGCCCTGCCCCATGGCTTCTCAGCTAAGTACGTCCCCTTCAACACCACTCCACCCCCTCCGACGAGTATTATTCCCTCGACGACATCATCTATCACAGCCGCTCTGGCAGTCTCCCGATGTACAACATGACACGGCAGCACTCGGACTATAGTGCCGGCCAACTCGTCCAAGAGCTCCTCAATCACCGGGATAGGGTACTTGTCCTTGACCATGATGGCATTCAAGGCCCGGTAGTCGACGCAAAATCGCCAAGTGTCATTCTTCTTATGAACCAGTAGTACAGGAGAAGAGAAGGAGCTCGTGCTAGGGCGTATGATGCCAGACTGAAGCATGTTAGCAACAAGGCACTCTATCTCTGCCTTCTAGATGTGGGGATAGCGGTAAGGGCGAACATTGGCAGGAGATGCCCTTGAAATGATGGGAATGCGGTGGTCATGAGGCCGCATGTGTGGGAGGCCTTTGGGCTTGGTGAACACGTCCTTGTGGTCCATTAGTAAGGCAAGAAGGTCCTTAGGTAGCTCTTCTTGGAGCACCTCGACCGCTGCCCATTATTGCAGGAGGAACCCTTGGGGTACAAACCAAAAGAAGGAGCTTGCTGATTGGGCGGAGAGAACGGTACTTGGTTGAGACCCTTGGATCTGCACCTGCTATCCCTGAACCTCAAAATCCATAATCATCTTGTGGAAGTTCCATACCACATCCCCAAGTTCCTGCAGCCCCTTTTGTGGGCAGCAAGAAGAGGTCGGTGATGAAGGTGTGGCCCTGGATCGCTAGGGCTGCCTGTGCACATACTCTGGAGCTCCTGAGGTGCTTTCCGTCACCGATCAAGACATCAAATAGCTTCAAATCTGACACGAAACAGCCTAGGCACTGGGCCACCTTATCGTTGATGAAGTTGTGGGTGGAGCCACTGTCGATAAGGATGACCACTTGCTGCCACTTGAGATGGCCTTGGACCCGCATCGTGCGGGGAGTGAAGGCCCTAAAGAAGGCATGGACTGAGATCTCGTGCAGCACGTTGTTGTAGTGAGGGCAATCGCCCATGTCCTCCACATTCACCTCTTCTTCGACTTCCTCCATGAGTAGGTTGCCTTTGACGAAACAACAATGTCAAGGAATGAACTTTTCATCACATTTGAAAGACAGCCCCTTGGACCAATGTTCCTCAATCTGTGCCGGTGTGAGACGTTGAACAAGCTGACCTTGTGGCGGGGGCTATTGACCTGGTCGGCCTGAGACTGTATTGCTGGCTGGGGTGGATAGGGGGCTAGCTCCAAGAGAAAGCCGTGGGGAGGGTCAGGCCCCCCTCCGCTGTCTAGCCAGTTTCTCCTCCTCAATTCGTTTATGCCACACAATGTCCCGCATACTTGAGCATGGAAAGTGGTGCATCTCCTTTGATATCTTTGGTTTGAGTCCTCTCTTGAATGTCCCCACCAAGGCTGCCACCGGCCACTCGGAAAGACGGTTCGCGATCTTCATGAACTCCGTATAATAGACCCAAATGGTGGTGGTTTGGCACAGGGTGGAGAACATCTTGTTGAAGTCCTGGAACTCGTTGGGGCCAAACCGGATGCACAATTCATAAGAGAAGGCGGCCCATGTCCGGTAACGAACCTCCTTCTCAAAGCCCTGAAACCAAATGGAAGCGTCACAGTCCAAGTGGAATGTGATTATGGGCAACCATTCAGCCTCGGAGTGTGTCCCTTAATAGGCAAAGAACTTCTCCGCCTTGTACAACCACTCCACCAGATCTTCATCCCCATTGTTACGTGGGAACTACAGGCAGGCCAAATGGGGCTCAGCTCCTCCCCGTTGCCCTCCACGAGAACCTGAGTACTCCTAGTCATCCTCCATCTCTTGAAATAGGTTTCTGGGTGGCAGAATCATTGGGCTTTTCCCAAACATCTGGTGGGCCTCACATATCCCAGCCCTGGTGTAATGTCCCTGATTTTTCAATGATTTTCTGTGATTTTCCTCCTATTTTTATAGTCATTTTCGGCCGAAAAATCTAACGCTTTGACGTATTCATATTTGTGTATTTCTTTAGTATTTATACCCATAGAGTCGGGTATGGGGCTTAGTCGCAGGCCTCGCTATGCGCTTTCGGCGCAAATTTTGAAGGTATAACGCGTAAACAATAACATAACACGTGTTTGGGACATAAATGGAAAAATGAAAAAGAGTACATATAAAATCCATTGACACATAACTTACAGATGCCCAGGAAAAGTTTTCACGTCCAGTAAGTTTTGTGAGAACCCGAGTGAGATTCCGGTCACTCCGTTGTCCCTCCTTTGTAGTCAGATTTCACCAATTCTTATCGGGATCCACTTTACCTTACCGCCACGAATCCATTGATACGGCTATGACTGCCTCCATGTCTTCTTCGCTCCTCCACGAGGTACCAGACTTTTTTCGGTTTTTCTCTCATTCAAATTTAGTTTTTGGGTCATGGGGGTGCAATTTTGATGACATTTGCGGCTGCCCTCTACTAGACTTTTCTTCGTTTGGCTGCTAAGAACCCATAGGAGCTGGCTAGAGCCACCACCATTCTTTCTTCACTCCTCTGTGAGATACCGGTACTTTGGTCGGTTTTTGTTCATATTTTCATCTCACTGTCTGTGACATTTTTTTTAGACGCCGGTGTTTTCGGTCGTCGTTCAGCCACCGGACGGACTCCGTAGAGTCTACCTCAACCCAGTGTTGGTTGGGGGTTGCCATTTCTGACCCCACCTTGCCCCTATTGTCTTGCTCCGCCCGGTTAGACACTTTGGGTTCATCTCGGATCATTGCCATCGGTGTGCAGCGGGCCATTTGGCCATCATGGGCTCTGCCCTGACTTGGCAACAGAGAGGGCCAACCCCACTTGGCCAATTACACCTCCGCCTAGAATGGGCCACTTGCCCTTGCCCTATACCGTGCGAGATGCACAGCTGCCTGCACCATTAGTTTTGGGTGTGGGTGGCGATCGGCGATGTTGCCGCTTTGATCGACCACCACTTCCTGGCCCTAGCTCTGTTGCCTTTTTGTGGGCCTTGGTCCACCACCGTTCGACATAGCTCCCCCTGTAGTGGCCCTTTTTGGCCGCGTGTGCATGTGGCCATGCGTACGTTTTAGGGATTAGGCGCCATTTTTGTGCCGCTTGACCGTCGGATGGCTCTGCCACCAAAGGGAATTGATATCATAGCCCTCCTCCACCTCTTCTCCATCCTTGAGCATTGCCCCATGCCCTCCGCCCTTATGTGAACCCTTGTTGACGCAAAATCGCCATCATTGGGTGATGTCCACGACCGATTTTGACATCTTGCGGCCAGCCAAGTACTTCTCAGCTACCGGCCGACCTTCAGTGAGTACACCCTCAACTTTTGGTCGCATCGCCACTTATGTTGGCACGACCTTTCTCCCGGACGCCCCTAGTGTGCCGCCGTGGATCACAAATTTTGCCACGTTGATTCGTGTCACCCCATTTGGCCGTGAGTACTTCCGGCGCTTCGTAAACCCTTGGGACAACAGCTCTCTTGACTTGGCAATGCTTTTGGCAGCCAACTTTGCCGCCGCCACCGCCACCGTCGTGTGCTCTACATCAAACATCATGATTACAAGGGAGGGGAGCTTTGAACTCGTAATTTCATGATAGCATGCTTTAAATGTGTAGCAGCATGCTAGGATTATATGATTCAATGCTTTCGATGCTAAATAATGGTCTGATTGCATGATGTGTATGTAAGCATGATTATATGGTATGTTGAAATGCATATGACATGCATGTGAGCTCTAAGTATGGTTGATGTATGTATGTGCTAGTGATGGCTAGCATGTTTGTTGGTAGGCTATGTATATGGATTGTGTATGTACTAGTGATGGCTAGTATGTTTGTTAGCAAGCTACGTGTATGGAGGTGTATGTATGTGCTAGTGATGGCTAGCGAGTATGTTTGTAAGCTACGTATGTGGATTATGTGTGTGCTAGTGATGGCTAGCGAGCATGTTTGTAAGCTATGTATGTGGATTATGTGCGTGCTAGTGATGGTTAGCGAGCATGTTTGTAAGCTATGTATGTTGATTATTATGTAGTGATGGCTAACGAGTATATTAGTAAGCTATGTATGAAAGTATGTGTAAGTTATACGTATGTGTGATGGACATACATATGTATGATAGCTATATGCCTATCTGATGGATATGTGTAGGCGTGTGGGGGCAAAAGTATGGGCGGTCGACAATAAGAGGTGACATAGGGTTTTGTCTGGATTTGTTGTGGATGTGTAAGTGTATAACAGAAGACAGAGGATGTAAGTTTGATGGGCAAGGATTGGAGCGGTTTGTTTGGTTGGGATTAGAGCATATGTTGGGGGACTGCCAGATAGCAAGAATGTTACATAATTGTACAAGCATAACGTACAAATTATGAAGTGAAAAGTAAGCTCAACAAGTGAGGTATTAGTAAGAGGGTATAATTGGGTTTTGGCTATGAGGAGCTCAGTTTGATGACTACCGAGTAAGATGTGTCAACCATAAGGTGGATGGCGGAGATTGTATGAATATGTAAGGATTTGTGTACGGTGAGCTATGTTGTGACTTGGATGGGTTAAGTGAAGTCTGTTGCCCCTACGAACTAGGGTTTCGGATCGGGCTCAGCTTTGGTTTGATTAGTCGAGCACATGAATCTTTGTGGCATAAATGTAAAGAATAACTTACTTAATTCAAACTTGAATTATAAGCACATCTAATGATTAGCATTGTGAGTTTGAGACCTGAAGGTTCGATAGATTAAGTTCCATGTTTAAGCTAGCTGATAATGAGTCGACTGAGTATTTCTTATGTCTTTCCATGGTGTTTATCATGCGGGATGTTGTCTGTGTGTTGTATAGGACACCAGCTGTCTGATACTCTGTTGAGAGTGATGTATGTTTTTTATTTGGTCTGTGTGTTGTATTAAGCCTAGACATTTGATGCTCTATTGAGAGTGTTGTATGATTCTACCCAAGAGTGGCATTGTATGATTCTACCCAAGAGTGGCACTGTATGAATTCTACCCAAGAGTGGCTTTAGCACTATAAGACCCATAATGGTGGGCAATTCTATAAGACCCCTAAGGTGTGGGCAATTGTATGACCCCTTGTGTTTGTGCGCTCAGGCAAGTAGTATCATTGACCTGTTCTTACTTGTTTGATCCTGCACCCCATAAGCATTGGTGTGCCTTGCCTTCGAAAAAGCACATGACATCTAGTCACTCCCCGGAGGTTAAGGTGATGCCCCAGTAACATTCTTTTTCATTTCTACGCTAGAGCTTATCAGTTGTAATGAGCTTCAGTGGTCGATAGTATGTATACGACTATTTGAGTGAGTATGTATGTGTATGAGTAAGCATATGAGTATGAGCACAACTATAAGAGTGAGTATGAGCACGACTGTAAGAGTATGGGTATGAGTACAACTGTAAGAGTATGATTCTGAGTAAGACTATAAGTGTAAAACTATATGAGTAAGGTCATACGAGTAAGTGTAAGATTGTACGAGTAAGGTTGTACAAGTATGTGTAAGTTGTATGAGTAAGCGTAAAATTGTATCAGTAAGTTTGTGAGACTCTAATTAAGAGTGTCTGTGTAAGATTAGTTTGATGGTATGTAGTTGGCATGATTGTATGCATATGTGCATGATTATGATATGCCTATCTGCTTCATATTTGAGTTGCATAAAAGAATCTATGTATGGACTTATTGAGTTCATTGTTTAGAACTCCCCTACTGAGTATTTTCCTATTGAGTATGAAAATACTCATTACCCTATTTTTTAGCCCCATTGTTCGGGAGGCTTTTGCAGGTTTGTGATGGAGAGCTCCTGGAGATGGATGCTCATTTCCATGGTGGATTGATTCCCTTTGACTTAGGATATCCTTGACTCACTGCAAGTAATGTTTGTGCCATGATCTCTTGTATTGGGTGAGATGAGAATTAAAGTGTTATGATTTCTGGACTTGTAATTTGGATTAGACTGTGGACTATTATGGAACTTGCACTCAGGGATGCCTGGGAGAGATTTGTATTTAAAGTCTATGATCATAGCAATTTATTCGTACGTTTTTTTTCTAGTAGCGCCTGAGGATATTTGGTTTGGCCGTACGATGTTTGATCGAATAAGTAAAAATTTGTATAGAAAAAATTGATGTGTTATGTTTTAAATTATAAAATTGCTTTCACAGGTTTCATATTCGTCATTTTTTCCGATTTATAGCTGTTATATTGCAAAATATTTCCATAAATTTTGGGAAAATGTGATGAAAAATCTCAGGCATTACACCTGGTTGACTATGCCAAAGCGCATGGGGGCCTGGGGAAGACAGGCGTCCTTGTCTGCTGTCACTTGAGGGCTGGGGTAGCAAAGTTCTGGGGCCTAGGACGGCTCCCCCTTCTCCACGTTGGCTGGTTTGGGTCTGGGAAGCAATGGCGCTAGGGTGCCACCTGAAGCTGAGCCACGGTCATAGTCAAAGACTCAATTTTGGCCAAGATTTGCACGAGTGCAAGAGTGTTGATGGTCTCAAGGGCGGTTTTTGGGCTGTCCACTGAGACTTCATTCTCCTTCTCGGGTAAACTTCAAGGGCCGTGGCTGGCTGATTGCCTCTCACCATGGTCGGAGATCGTGATGGCTTTGATGCCAGTGTTGTGCCTGGTGTGGGCAAAAGCAGTACCTCGCACAAATCAAGCAAAGAAGAAGGAAGGAAGGAAGGAAGGAAGGAAGAAGAAGAGGGAAGGAACTGAATATTCTATTACATAAAGAAAACACAAGGAAGGAGATAACCCATATAGGGAGCTGCGCCTCTCTCCTTGAGGGTCGTGCCAGCTAGTGGCCTGGCTACTCAGCGGGGACACTAACTGGTCCGTTACACATAATGTTCATGCTACCTACTTATTACAGAAGCAAATACGAAATAAAGTAACCTAATGCAAGCAAATAAAAGATCAATAGAGTAGAAAGAGAGCTCGGGTGAACGTGCACAACAAAAAGGTAATTCTATTTATCAAAAAGAAATGTAGATTATGTGAGGCATATTTAATAAGATAACTCATGCTCATATTGTTCCATTAATGACACAATTTGTTTTACTAGCAAGAATGCCCATACATTATACATGTAAATATTAATTTTATAAGAAAAATAAAATAGATTAGAAATCAAGTATGTATTGAATAAAGGTTTCCCTTGCATAATATAGTTACAATACATGCTTTCATATTCATAGTGAAGATAAATTACATGCACATATAATTTTGAGCAGTATACCCTTATATGAGGCAACTGCAAGTCTAGATCTCATAAGTTTAAAATTAGGTTATAGATTGGAAAAGACATTAATGATGTCGAAGGACTTTTTATCGTGGATGTGCTGTCATATTCATGATTAATTTGGAAGCTAGTCTCATTTGGTAGAGGTCATGAGGAGTTTTTCCATAATGTAAAAAATACTCAAATAAGAACACTTGTAATAAAAACAAAAAAATAAAATTTTATTATCAAGAAGTATATTTTATGCATGCAACCCCTAAAAATAACTTGAGAAAACATACTAATGTGAAGCTCATTAGATAGACCTCATTGAGAGCTTTTCAATAATGCTAAGAATGTACGAATATAAGTTTGAGAGGAGCGCAAAATATTATGTTGCAAAATTAAAATATGCATAACATAAAAAGTAGGACCTATGTTGTATCAACATCTAGTACTAAGCACATGTAAATTCAAACTGGTATTAAATAGTATTATAGAAAATGTGAGAAAAATACCAGGAAGCTAGTGTAAAATACCAAGAAGCATAAGATTAAAGGGGCCGATGTGGAACTAGTGTAAAAACCCAAGAAACATTACACTCACTGGGCTTGGCCTAATTTATCATCTAGCAAGTAGTGTAGGCCCAATATGCTAAAGTTAGATCTAATTGTTAGGAAATACGCAGGTGTGAGCCATCGGATAGAAACGCACATTAGTACAAGGGGCACATGGGTGATTCCAACCCATACCGCCTGAGCAAATGTGACCAGCTTTCTTGCAAGAAATTAATTGCTCAAGTCAAGCTTCTTCCAATTTAATACTCACCTCCCAACTATGGCTGCGGATCAAAAGTCATCCCATGGAGAAGAAACGAGTCAGTCACTGATTGCAACGCATTCGAAACCAAGTATTTTTCGTGGCGCACACACTAGCTGACTCATCTCGACGAGAAGCCAAGAGAAGCTCCATGCCAGATGCTTAACTATTTACTCCAAAAGAATCTTCTATACTGAAGAAAATGTCTGAATATGGACTTAATGCTATCAGCCAAATGTATATTAGGTGGATATGAAGCTTAGTCTAATTGAATGTATTTTGTTTGAATTCCATGTTACTTCTGCTCTATAGTGCAGTTTGGCTTATAAATACCCTGCGCCAATGGAGCAAAATATCGCAGACTGCAAGATCATTCATCGTTGAAGTGTTGTAATACTTTTTGTCGAGAAGATGAGGGTTGTGCTTGCAGTTTTTCTGCTAACAGTTGCCTTTGCAGTTTTTGCAGCCGTCCCAGCCGAGGGTGAAGACGGAGGAGAGCAGCAGATGATGGGTCGCAAGTTGCTGGAACCGAACAAACCAGATGAAAGCAAGGTCCAACAAGTTGATACTTTGTCCACCAGCGGCAGCTCTGACAATGGAACTGACTACAACCAGAGTGATTGTGCAAAGAAGAAGAAAGATCACGGTGACGACTATAAAGATGACGATGGAAAGAAGAAGAGAGATGAAGATGACAATGGAAAGAAGAAGAGAGATTATGAAGACGACGATGGAAAGAAGAAGAGAGATTACGGTGACGACTATAAAGATGACGAAGGAAAGGAGAAGGGAGATTATGAAGATGACGATGGAAAGAAGAAGAGAGATTATGATGATGACGATGACGATGGAAAGAAGAAGAGAGATTACGGTGACGACTATAAAGATGACGACGATGGAAAGGAGAAGAGAGATTATGAAGATGATGATGGAAAGAAGAAGAGAGATTGTGAAGATGAAGATGGAAAGAAGAAGAAAGATTATGGTGAAGATTATGACGATGATGATAGGAAGAAGAAGATAGATTACAAAGATGATTATAAGGGTGATTATGAAGATGATGATGGAAAGAAGAAGAGAGATTGTGAAGATGACGATGGAAAGAAGAAGAAAGATTATGGTGAAGATTATGACGATGATGATGGGAAGAAGAATAGAGATTACAAAGATGATTATAAGGGTGATTATGAAGATGAAGATGGAAAGAAGAAGAAAGATTGTGAAGATGACGATGGAAAGAAGAAGAAAGATTATGGTGAAGATTATGACAATGATGATGGGAAGAAGAAGAGAGATTACAAAGATGATTATAATGGTGATTATGAAGATGATGGCAAATATAAGATCAAGGGAGGCTATCCTAAAAACAAAGACTAAAATGGTGTGGCAGGAAGAATAAACGATGTATAATCGGTTAA
The DNA here is from genome assembly GCA_035235625.1 of Saururus chinensis. NCBI lineage: Eukaryota > Viridiplantae > Streptophyta > Magnoliopsida > Piperales > Saururaceae > Saururus > Saururus chinensis. The sequence goes on from CP141141.1 coordinate 29,352,778, forward strand.
GCTATTTCCAAAGAAAAAGCGTAATGGCTGCACTAGATTCAGGGTGATGTTTCCTTAATGCCTGCTTTAAATGCCATACTGTTCTTAATTGGGCACTAGCCTTAGCTAAATAATTGGCACTTGTATTATACTCTTCAATAAATCTTTATTAGCTTCTCTCTCTCTCTTGATATATAGATATATATATATATAACCAACATGGTTTCTTACACTTGCACTGAACTGGTTTTAGATCTTTATTTCCTTTTGATATGCTAAACTTGAATGAAGTAACAGTAGTCAACTTCTGCTGAATTTTTTGCCCAGGTATTTTCATTACACGACCTGTCTTCTATATATTAACCTGTTCCAGTGATATGGGCATAATTCATGTTTTGTTGCCGAGGTAACGGTATATGAATAATAAATGAGAATTAGAATACCTACATCTGAGGATACGTAGAAGGAATGCAGCTCAAATATTCTTCAAATTTTTGGAGAATATTCTTCAAATTCTCCGAATAGCTCAAACAAATAGTCGTGCGAATATTCCATTCCCCGAACTTATGAATTTTATCCCAAAAATATGAAATATAACCAAATATTTGATAGTTTCATGCCGAAGCGATAGGCAAAAACAGTCACTATGAAAGTTTACTGATTAGTTTTTATTTCTTATATTTCATAAATCTTATATTTTTCTCTAGTCTAGTGAAATTTCTCAATGTTTTTAGTTGTTTGGTTATATATATACTTATCGTATTTATTGATGTTTCATTTTTTATATCTTAAATTTGGTACCAAATTTTTTCTGAACTTTTTCGAACTTATCCAAATATAATTTTCCTGAACTTGAAGTAATTGATCCGCTGCCAAACCGAACTCAACTCAGAATTAGTACAATGTTTCCGAAGATATTTACTCTTCGTTTTTTTATAGAAATAGTACAATGTTTTCACTTGGTAGAAAATTTTGAAAATAAAAGTTCAATTTTTTTTATTTTTAAATTGGATATTATGTTTATTGTTTCTTATATACCTCTTCTCGATATATTGTCCAAATTTTGTTTTACTAAATATATACAGGAAGTGACCTACACATATTCTTGACATCGTGCAAATTCCCAACGCCTTATAATGGTATAAATGTGGAATTAACTCATATTTGACTACAAAACCTTTTTTCTTAAAGTTTATTGACACAAAGGTAGAAGACATTGGTGGAGATCGACTCTGAATCATTCCCACCCATGTAGTGGGAGGGGCCAATGAAAGTATGCTCACCTGGGAAAATTTCTATGCATGGAAGTGCTTCACAACAGATCTGGAATCGTTCTTATGACCCATTATTTGAACAATTATGTGGGCCTATGTAGGCCTATGGTGAAATATGAACCCCACGAACCATTCCAATTAACTCGGCTTGGCCTAATGATGCACTGAAATAATGTTTAATTAAATGTTCTCATATTTTGAATTGCAATCCTATTTTGTGTTAATTCATTGCTGATTTGGGTTTTTTATGTTTTGAATAAGTTAATTGGACCTTAATTGAGTTTATATGTCTAAACAGGCTTTAACAGGATCCAAGTGCAAGAGGAAGTAAAGCCCATTTACCCAAAGTTATTTGAAAGTCAAGAATGGGCCCCTAATGGTCTAAACATGCATGGAATGGTCGAACACAACCTTGTGGACCCGTTTGATTTGAGATTTGTATGAAGAGGACTAAATTAGGAAAGAAGCTGATTCGGACAGATTGACAGAGGCTTAGTATTTCGATCATATCTTTTTGTGTATAATTCGGATGGATACGATTCTGGTGGCATTGGAAAGAAGACTTCAATATCTACAAATGTTATTTCAGGAAGAAATTCTAAATTCTGAAGATATATGGGTCGAATCTGGCATGCAATCAGACAGCTAGTAAACTAACCCGAAGCCAGCACATGAAGAATATTTTCATTGATTATGATTGATACACATAAGGAAAGACAATGAGGCTGATTGGTTAACTAAAGGAAGATTCAAAGATACTTATTTGCTAAATAAATCATTGATTTATTTAGTATCTAATCATTGCCAAAGAAGCAACCAATCTGGCAATCAATCAGGATGCAATCTAGAGATATGATTTCACTTTCCTCTTTGAAGCAACCCCTTCTATTCCTATAAATAGAGGGGTGGACGTGATAGATGACTTACTCTCTCCTCTTTGGAGCTCTCTTCTCCTATTTTCTTCTCTCATTTTGTAATTTTTAGTGTAATGGCTTTCTAAAGCTCTCAAGCTAAGGCTAGGAATGAAGCTTGTACTTGATGTTTAATGGATGCTTTGATTCAAGTAAGTTCTTTATAGTTTTAAATTGATGTTTTATATTTAAGGAGTTTATAATCTATATAATTATTTGATTCAGCGTTGACGAAAGGCACGCTGAATGCTTATAATTCCCTGTGATTATACACTTAATACTTTCACGTAGTAAACAATCAATTACTTTTGTTCTATTTCAAAGTTCTTTAAAAGATAAATTTTCCGATTGAGACGAATTTTTATTTGATCTTAATTGAGTTATCATTTGAATCAAATATACATTAGAGATTTATTACAAGTGGATTTTCGATGCCTTAGCACTTTATCTTTGATTGTCTCTTATTCCCTATTTCAACTTCCTTCTCTTTTCTGTTCTCTTCGTAATAGTTTTCTTTGTCACACAAGGCTTTCCCTGTGGATCGACCTTGTTTACTATAGTTGACAAGTAAAAAAGAAATCTAAACTAGACTAATTCATAGTCTTGGTTTGGACGTAACAACACCTAATGGACCATCTAGCAAGTAGGGTAGGCTCACTAGTGGTTAGTTAGTGAACCAATTAACTTCTCAACCAAAATGGCTCAATTTTGAAGTGCATCAAGGTTAAGGTTAACCTAGGGTTGATTAAGATAGATAACTCTATACATAAGGTTTAAAAGTGCAAGCACCTACCTCCATGTTTTCTTCACATGCTTGGCTCTATTTAAACTTCTTCTTCGTCCTTGTTAACTTGGTTATAGGAATTTTAATATGAGAAAAGTTTTTAATAAACCTCCGATAGTATCTCACAAGCCCTAGGAAACTTCAAACCTCAGAAGCATTCTTAGGTTGCTCCCACCTTAAGACTGTCTCCACCTTAGATGGATCCCCCGCTACACTGTCCTTAGAGATGATATGGCCAAGGAATTGCACTTCTTCTAACCAAAATTTACACTTGTCAAACTTTGTATATAGTTTGTGATCTCTCAAAGTTTGCAACACGATCCTCAAGTGCTCCTCATGCTCTTCCTTGCTAGATAAATATATCAATATGTCATCTACAAAGATAATGACAAACCGATCTAGAGACTTTGTTCATCAAGTTCATAAATTATGCTGGTGTATTGGTGAGACTAAAAAGCATAACCAAGAACTCGTAGTATCTATAACGAGTCCAAAATCCCATCTTAGATACATCATCAGGACGGATACAGAGCTAATGGTAGCCTGACCTCAAGTCAATCTTAGAGAACACATGAGCCTGTTGCAATTGATTAAACAAATCATCAATACGAGGTAAGAGATATTTTTTCTTAATAGTTACCTAATTTAACATTCGGTACTTGATAAAAAACCGAAGGGAAACATCCTTCTTTCTGACGAAGATGACCAGTGTGGCCCAAGGAGATGCACTCAATTTAATATATCCCTTATCCATCAAATATTGTAGGTGTGACTTGATCTCCTTGAGTTCGGCTGGAGCCGTGCAGTATGGGGCTTTAGAGATAGGAGATGTTCCCAGAATAAGATCAATATAGAACTTAATCTCCCTCTCGGGAGGCAACCTTGACAAGTCACTAGGAAACACGTCTACATACTCCGACACTACCCACACGGATTCACTAGAAGGCAATGCTGCACTCTTCTCCAAGAAGCTTATAAGGAATGATCCATTCTCATTGTTAATCCACTTTCTTGCCTTAGAGGAAGACACCAAGAATTTTTCACTAGACCATCTCACACCCTAGAAGATGAAAGGCTCAACATCCGGCAAAGCAAACATCACTTTCTTCCCTGAACAATCAACATGTCCATGCCTAAAATCACATCAAAATCAACTATAGGCAAGATAATTAAATCAACATACAACTCATGCCCCTCAATCAACATAGAGACCTTCTCAAGATATTCCTCTGCAAGAAAGGAAGACGAAGGAGTAGACACATGCAAGGAAATAGACAACATTTTATGCTTAACATCAAGCTCATGAGCAAAATATGGTAAAATGAATGAATGAAAAGATCTGGTATCAAACAATACTCTAGCATAGTGAGATGTGATTACAAGCATACCTTCTACAACTGCCGAAGCATTGGCCTCTTCATGAGCTGAGATCATATAGACTTTTTCTCGGTTAACCGGCTTCTTTTGTTGTCCTTCTTGCTACCCACTTTGTGGTCTTCCTTGAGGTCTTACTTATTGCCCTCCTTGCTGCCTTGGGCCTTAGTTTGTTCTCAATTTTCTATAACACAGTCTCTATTTTGGTCTGAAGCTTGTCACCCTCATGTTCTAGATTGATAAAACAATGTTATTATGAACTTTGAATCTCGAACATCAATGTAGTAGGTTGGTATTCATTTCCAACTTCAACTAAGTAACATTGCCATCTTCAAAATTTTCAATTTTTTTGCTTCATATCTTTAGAGACAAAAGTTTGAGCTATAGACAACAAGGTCTTATCCAAATTTTTAATAATCCTCTTATGCTTGTTGAATTTAAGCCACCCTGTCACTAGTCACCACAACATGGCCAATGTGATAAGATTCTTTTAGTTTTTATTATTTTCTACATTATATTGATCTTTTAGTTCGTTGGACATGTAGTTTGCATTTGAGGACTTGCATTATAGTCCTTTTGTCCCATATTAATATCTCTATTTTGGGAGAAAAAAAATTGTCCCATATTAATAGCTTCATTTGGCTCCATTTATATGGCTGGGTACGTACTTCAAAAAACATTTAAGAAACTACCTTATATTCTCTTAGTTGTAGGTCCCCTACCATTCAATAAAAATTATTATTTTTTTCAAATATAGAACATTAAATCTATTAATATGGGACATATTGTCAAGCCCTGGCACCTGCCCAACCTAAGCCGAACCTGGTCCAAGGGACGGTCAAAGCACATGGGGGCGACAAAGTTGGTTTGACATAGAGGAAGACTTTAACCCCTTTATCGGGTAATTTACACATACGGAGTGCGCACCTTTAAATCTTCGTGCAAGAGAAATAAGTAGAATAAAAGAGGATTTTAACTCTAAATTAGTCCACGAGTCTTATACCCACATACATTTATACTGAGCCGACGCACATGGCTCGAATCAAAAAGTCTTAAACAGATCTAAAAACATAAATCGCACGAGTCTGAAACAAGAACAACCATACATGATGTTCTATTATCATAACAGAGTAAATAAAAAAACACAGCAAATTCTAGAGGCATCCACACCTACTCTCAAACTCTCTCCGACTGTTCCTCATATAGAGGATCCTGGTTAACTGCATGTCACACCATGCATCCTCAAAACAAAACACAGAAAGAGGAGTGAGTATAAACTAAGTAAGGTTTTACATGTCAAGAGATTAAATCCAAAATCATCACAGATATTTCACCTAGAATTCATCACATAAACACATGCATTCACCATGAGACATTTGCATAACTTGTGCATGACTACTCATCACACATATACTCATGATATCATCAACATATCTTCTGCATACCATTTTACGCGGCATATCATAATATCATCTCTTTCATGATTCATTTCCAATGCATTCATTCATCCGACATATTATTTCACATAGTATACTACAATATCATCTCATTCATGATCCATCCTCATCGCATACATTCACCCTATGTAAGTGTCTCAACACACTAATCCATAATCAGGCATATCAAACTATGTCCACATGTGTCACATAAACTCAATTATCCTTACACAACCTATACAACATGGGCATAATATTATCTCATACACATGGATCATTAATAAATTCACATGTGCCACATAATCTCAATTATCCCTACACAACCTGAGTCACCTGGGTATAATATTATCTCATACACATGTATAATCAATAATGGTGAATGTCTCCATCATAGAGAGAAATACAATCATACCACCCGCCCTGGATATCATCTAATTTCCTAGAGGGAAACCTACGGTGTTAACCCAAGTTGGACATCAATCCGATTTCCTATATGGAAACTTAGGGTGTTTGTGGTAGTCAGCCCCTCTGCTCGCCCTGGACTATCCACAAAGGGATGTCCGATTTCCTTACGGAAACCTAGAGTAGTATGCTCGCCCTGGACAGTCCTAGCCGGGAATGTCCCATTTCCTCACGAAGATAGAGTAGTGTGTTCGCCCTGGACATCTCCTGCGGCGGGGAGAGTCTGATTTCCACAAAGGAAACCTATAACATATGGTAGCCAGTGTACGAAGGCATACCACTCTAGATTCTTAGGGTCCATATGACTTAGTAAATAAACCTCAACCGCATCCAAATCAACTAAACTGATTACCCCGGGGAGGATCCATATTTAAATCAGGAACTTAAATAGAAATCATGTTCTTTCAGACCAATCAATTACCGATAAGCCAACGATCAATTAATCTGGCACGATATTTTACACCATTAGATCTAATCGATCAACCACGGCTAATCACGATAAAGTCTCATTTCTAAATCCATTTCATGATGCATGCAACATGGTACATATGTGGGCAATACATACATGAACCCTAATTCATGAAACATGCTCCCATCAGTCCTACATGCATCATTTCTAATCATAATATCAACCATCACCATAATTATCCCTCACATGTGTGTACATGGTAGAAACAATCAATTCTAAACATAAGAACATGCATTGTAAATACATCAGCATACCACACACATGCTCTTTAACATTTAATCATGGCTCATTACTAAAATCATGGGTGAAAACCATCAGAAACACAATTAGAACTAAGTGCAACCTCAAGCTAAACTTAGATAAGAATATTCACACCACATTTGAAGTTAGACATGACACCATCATTCAACTATAATTTAATCATATTATGTGAAGACATACAATTCCATTCTCGTGCTAACCTTGGTGGAATCATACCTAACATATGAGAAATCATTCAACATAGATTCAAGACAAGAATTTATAACATGCTTAACCGAATAACATAAAATCCACTTAACTTAAACATTCATCATAGCCTCCAACATCTTCATACCCTTCCAGTAGCTTATCGTAGCATGTATTACTCATCATAATCATAAGAAATAATACTTAGCAGTAAAAACACGAAAATGAGTGAAATACACAAAAGTCACCAAACTGTAGTGTTGGGGTTTGAACGCCCTGCAGGGCCATTCAAATAGCTGACCATTTGATTGGCCTGTATGGCCATTCAAACTCAAGAACATAAGTTCTAGTTCGTCTTCTCCACTTCGAACCCAAAATCGAAACTTCACATAAACATTTTAAACCACCAAATCGCACTTCCAAACATCATAATAATGAAATCCAAACTTAGGAAATAGTAAAACTAGCCATTTACAACCAAAAACACCAAGAAATCATAAGAAAGATTAAGTTTTTCTAAATCCGTCATTAAAGCTCAACTCCATAGAGACCCACATAAAACTCCATTAAACATCAAATCTAAAATCACAGATCTATTTAGGATGAAATCACTTACCTTCAATGAGCTTCTTGACTTTGAATCGATGCTCCCACACCTCTAAATCCTACCCACAAGAGGGTTTTATCAATACTTGCTTAAATTCGATTAAAAATACATAAATCTCTTTAAAACTTATAGATCTAGGGTTTATTGAGTTCAAAAACGAAATTCCTTTCGTAAGGGTTTAAAATAGATGTTCAAATCAGTAGCTTTTTGGGTATAAATCAAGATTAAAAACCTTGGCAAAATAAGAGATTTGGAATGTTTAGGCGAAACCTTAAGAAATTAGTGGAAGATTTAGCTAATCTTTACCTTAATCACCTTTCCTTCTTAAGAAATAGGGATTAGGGCTCCTAAGCTCCAGATTCTAGCCCTTCCCAATTGGGAAAGTGGCTGAGCCTTTCTATTTATAGTAGGCTTTGTGGTAAACCTAACGATTATGTAGGGTACGTATAAATAGAATTTAATACTAAAAATAGAAAACTTACTTATTTTAAACCTAAATTGATGTCTAAAAAATTTAAAACATTTAATTATTATCGTAAGAAGTTGTTAGGGTCATTTGGGACCTATCATCCTAATTTTGCACATGAGGTCCACGGCGGGTCCCACCCACTAATTTTTTTCTGAAAAATAGTCAAATTTTCTAAAAATTACAAAAAAAATCCCAATTGACTTATATTGACATAAAAACCATAAAAGTGAAGATAATTTGATTAAAAATCATTGTTAACCACTTTAAATTCAAAAATAAGTCAAAACTGATTAAAGTTAACATTAAACCACACAATAATTACTAAATCAAATATAATGAACCGGTTTGAGTTTGGGATCTTACACATATAGAGTACATATTTTTAGATGAGCATACTAATTATCTTGGAAAACATATTTATAGTGTATAACAACATGACTCGGGCACAAGCTAATTAGGGCTTGCATTAGATAAATAGGATCATGAACAAATTAATGTCTTCGAAGACAAGAATTTTGGAGATCAGTCTACTTTGCTTTTTTAATAATTTGCATAAGGGTGTTAAGTTTCCATTTTATTAGAAGTTTTGTTCAAAATTTAATGAGTTTCTAAAATTTTGATTTAATGGGTTTCTAAAAGTTTTGTTTCCACTTCACTAGAAGTTTTGTCCAAAAAATTTCTTATATGCCAACTACTTCTATTTTGTCTCAAAAGCGCACACTCAGATTTACCTTTCCTTTTCTACTCAAATACTCTTTAGTGATTGATGCTATCAGGTTGAGTTTGGGTTAGTTTTCGCTACCCCCAAATCTAATACAAATTAATAAATGATAACCCCAACCCAACCCGACATGAATATCTCAAACTTGAACTTGACATGATATTACCTGTTTAGCTTAAAATTTTTATTTTAATTATAAAAATACAACATTTTAAATAATCAATTGGTTTTATTTCTTTCCCATAATGTTGTTAAGAGTAATTATCAAAACATAAAAAAGGTATAAAAATTTAATATATATAGCTTTAGTCGGGTCGGGTTGGAACCTGACACAAATAGTTATTATTGCTACATTTAAAAAATCAAACCCGACCTATTAGGATTGGTTTGGGTCTGGCTTTGCCATATACCCGACCCGAGTAACATCCCTAGATACTCTTTACCAGTTAAGCAAAACTATCATCTCATTGTCAAGGATAAATTATCAACCAAAATCGATGCTTATTCCACATTTTCAATATCAGCTACTGTATCAACCACAAAAAAGGTTGGATGCAAGTAAACTACCATTGTCATAGCTAATGTAACTTGCATACAACCATATATATTGTGAACAACTGCAGGTTGAAACAAATACAAATTTGGTATGTGAAAATTAGGTAAGTCTATTTTTCAAAAAGAAATTTAGATTGTCAAAGGCATATTAATAAGATAAACCATGCTCACATTGTTCCAATAATGAGAAAATTTGTTCTATTAGCAAGAATGCCCACACATTATGCGTATAAATATAGATTAAATAAATAAATTATAAATCAAGTATGTGTCGAACAAAGGTTTCTCTTGCATAATATAGTTACAATACATGGTTTCATGATCATAGTGATGATAAATTACATTAACATATAATTTTGAGTACTATACTAACCCAAATACCCTTGTATGTGGCGACTGAAAGCCCATATCTCGTAAGTTTAAAATTAAGTTATAGACGAGAAAAGATAATGATGTCGAAGAACTTTTTTATCATAGAGTGTGTTGTCATGTTCAAGACTAATTTGGAAGCTGGTCTCATTTAGTAGAGGTCATAAGGAGTTTTCCAATAATGTAAAAAATACTCAAATAAAAATATATGTAACCAAAAAAATAAAATTTTATCATCAAGAAGCATATTTTATGCATGCAACTCCTAAAAATAGCTTGAGAAAACATACTAATGTGAATCTCATTTCATAGAGCTCATTGAGAGTTTTTTCAATAATACTAAGAACATACAAATATAAGTTTGGGAGTGCAAATTATTATGTTGCAAAATTAAAATCTACATAGTGTAAAAAGTAGGCCTATGTTGTATTAACAACTAGTATTATGCACATACAAATTCAAACTTGTATTAAAGAGTATTATAGAAAATGTGAGAAAAATACCAGGAAGCTAGTGTAAAATACCAAGAAGTATAAGATTAAATGGGCCTATGTGGACCTAGTGTAAAATTATCCAAAGCATTACACTAATTGGGCTTGGCCTAATTTGTCATCTAGCAAGTAGGGTAGGCCCAATTGCCCAAGTTAGTGAACTAATTGTTTTGAAAATTTACCTCCGTCCGATGTTAATACCTATATTTAATTTTTTAAAATAAATTAATTTTAGTTTATTTTAAAAAACCAAATGGAATACGTTTTAATTATACTGTATGGAAAAAGTTAACACAAGGGGCTCACCACCAGCTTACCGCCTGAGCAAATGTGCCCACGAACACTTAGAGCTCATGATGACATGTGAGCTGGGCCCATACTATAATATTAAGTGGAAAGTAGATAATTCCATGACAGAAGTCTGGCAATTAATTTGTTCTATTTCAGGTTTCTTGCAAAAATTTAATTGGTGAAGTGCCTCACACTCACATCGTGGGCCAGCCATACCAACCACCCATTAACATCCTCTGGGAGGAGGACCAAAGTTGATAATGAGTTTCCATTCGGCTGATTTTAGAATTCTGAGACATATTACGTGTTTATAACATTGATTTGAAAATTAAGCATCTTTGCCATGCTCTCTTCATTGGAAAAATTACCTTTAGGCAATCCGTCTGTTCTCAAGAATTTAATTGCTCAAGTCAAGCTTCTTCCAATTTAATACCCACCTCCCAACTGTGGCTGCGGATCAAAAGTCATCCATGGAGAAGAAACGAGTCAGTCACTGATTGCAAATCATTCGACGAGAAGCCAAGAGAAGTTCCATGCCACAGGCTTTACTATTTACTCCAAAAGAATCTTCTATACTAAGGAAACTGTCTGAATATGGAGTTCATGCTATCAGCCAAATGTACATTAGGTGGATATGAAGCTTAGTCTAATTGAATGTATTTTGTTTGAATTCCGTGTTACTTCTGTTCTAGAGTGCAGTTTGGCCTATAAATACCCTGCCCCAATGGAGCAAAATATTGCAGACTGCAAGATCATTCATCATTAAAGTGTTGTAAACTTTCTGTCGAGAAGATGAGGGTTGTGCTTGCATTTTTGCTGTTAACAGTTGCCTTTGCAGTTTTTGCAGCCGTCCCAGCGGAGGATGAAAAAGGAGGAGAGCAACAGATGATGGGTCGTAAGTTGCTGGAGCCGAACAAACAAGTTTCTACTTTGTCCACCAGCGGCAGCTCTGGCAATGGAACTGACTATTACACCAGTGATTGTGCAAAGAAGAAGAGAGATCACGGTGACGACTATAAAGATGACGATGGAAAGAAGAAGAGAGATTACGGAGACTATAAAGATGACGATGGAAAGGAGAAGAGAGATTATAAAGATAAAGATGGAAAGGAGAAGAGAGATTATGAAGATGACGATGGGAAGAAGAAGAAAGATTATGGTGAAGATGATCATGGCAAGAAGAAGAGAGATTACGGAGACTATAAAGATGACGATGGAAAGGAGAAGAGAGATTATGAAGATGACGATGGAAAGAAGAAGAAAGAATATGGTGAAGATGATCATGACAAGAAGAAGAGAGATTACAAAGATGATTATAAGGGTGATTATGAAGATGATGGCAAATATAAGAACAAGGGAGGCTATCCTGAAAACAAAGACTAAAATGGTGTGGCAGGAAGAATAAACAATGTTTTCATCGGTTAAGCTATTTCCTAAATAAAAAAGCGTAATGGCTGCACTAGATTCAGGGTGGTGTTTCCTTAATGCCTGCTTTAAATGCCATATTGTTCTTAATTGGGCACTAGCCATATTTAAATAATTGGCATTTGTATTACTCTTCAATAAATCTTTATTAGCTTCTATATATATATATATATATATATATATATATATATATATATATATATATATATATATATATATATATATATATATATATATATATAGAACATGGTTTCTTACACTTTCACTGAACTGGTAAGTTGAGATCGTTATTTCCTTTTGATACGCCAAACTTGAATGAATTAACAGTTGCCAACTTCAGCAGATTTTGTATGCGTACGCGAATCACTCATTAGACATCTACCTTAAGTAGAGTATTTTCATTACACGACCTGCCAAATGATGGAGCTATTAATTTAGGACAATGGGATTATGTACGGGCTGGTTGGAGTGTTCTAATACTATTTTGAAATTGAGTAACCACCTTTCCCATACTCTCTTCTTTAATTATCTCAAAGAAAAAATAGTTTGACGTTCCTCTATACACTACGAAGCTTAAGCGCTCCAATGTGCATAGGTCAAAATAAACCTAATTTTATAACTAATTTAGATTGGGCCAACATTGTTGTGTCGTTGGTTGCCTACATACTTATTGGATAACATCTATGATGTTATTCCAATATGATCAAATCTCAATGTAGTTCTGCATAATGGCTATTACATGCATCAAGTATAAGAAAGTCATATATATATATATATGAATAAATCATTCAGAGTCAAACAAAAAATCATTAAATCTTTGGATTTAGACGGAAGCTAATAGATTAGCAAAAATAGACACCTCGCTCTATCACAGAGTGGAGCAAATCAGATCATATCATATCAAATGAGATCAAAACATATCATATTAGATTATATCAAATCATATAAGAATGTATCAAATCAAATTAGAGCATATCAGAGCAAAACAAAAGTAAACAAGAACACATTGGATGACATGTATTGCTATAATTATATATTAATTCAAAAGGTCAGAAACGCTTACTCGCCTGAAGTTTTCAGAAGTAAAGGAGTTTGAAGTTGCTTTTTCCTTCAGGTTGTCCTCCCCTTCAGGTCACAAAATAGTGTGCAGAACCTCCTCTTGCTTCCGAACATTTCTCGTTTTCCCTCCAGAAGGCAGCAGACAGAACTTCCCCTACTCGAGGTATTTCTCTCTCTACAAATCCGAAAGAGGCAAACAGAACCTCCCATTTCCCTGAGACACTTTTCTCTCTACACACTTGTAGGTGACGGATAGAACCTCCCCTTACCTAGGTATTTCTCTCTACACGCCAAAAGGCAAAGGACAAAACCTCCCCTTAGCCAAGGATGTTTCTCTCTCTCTCTCTCTCTCTCTCTCTCTCTGCAGCCCGTCAGCGAAGGATGGAGCCTCCCCTTACTTTAGGCCACTTCTCCCATTGTGGCCAAACAATGGAGGACTAAGCCTCCTCTTACTTTCGGCTACTTCTCTCTCTCTCTCTAGAGTCACCAACTCAAGGAATGAAAGCTTCCATTGCGTAGAACATACTTGAATTAGCTAAGAACGCCTCTTGAACGGGCGAAATCGGACTCAGAATGGTGAGAAAACTCCTATAGAAACTAAAATAGTTTCCCTATATGTAGGCGAAGACCTGCTAGTAGACGACGAACTTGCGCGTGCCCCGTAAATGTGACACGTGGCTCCCACTTGTCACATGGAAGTTGTCTTGTGTATGTGCATCTGGGTGGGCTGACACTCGAGGCAACCTACGATAATTTGGGCCCTGAGCCATGCAGCACGGCTGGCATCAGCTCTGATGTCAACAGTGCAATTTTTTTATATTATTTTATTCAAATAATACCCCAATTTCAAAACGTGATATCTTCCTACCCCAGAGTCGGAATCACGCATTCTTGGTACTGATTGACTCGTATTGACGAACTCTTTGAAAATATACCACACATAGTTAGGTTATCCCACCTTTTCAAGTAGGTTCCGCCAATATGGACCATTTCCCGAGGTCATAATCGTCTCTCCCGACCTTCATTTCTTGTATTCTTCTATTCATTATGCTCATTTCTTTGAGTTTTGACTATATATGGGGATTTTATCCCTTAAAACCGCCTTAATCTTAATAAAAATTCTATAATTAGCCCTAACCCCTCGGGTTAGATGTAATCGAAAACACGGGGCATGACAAAACTATCGTACAAAAGGTGTTTGTGTATGACGCTCTAGGGGAACACACGAGGATTGCAGTTGATGTGCAGAGCTTTTTGCATTCAATATGGAAGTAGACAATGTCTGTGTTCAAGGAGGACCTTCTAAAAGATTATGTTAAGAAGTTGAAGACTACAAACATGAAGGTTCCACAATTGTAGGAGAATGGGGATGATTGTGGGGCATTTTGTTGCTACTATAAGTATATGCTGACATTAGGAGAAAGAATCCAGTCTTTTGATGTGTAGAAGTTTAGGAAACAGCTAATATAGTACATTGTGAGCTCCATGGATGTCTATAAGAGATTGTAGATTTGGAGAGGATACAAGTGACATTTTGTTATGTTTCTGGTTTGATGAACCTTTTAACAGCAATTTGGTTATGTCTAGGATGGTAAGATTGATAATATTAACTAATGTTTTGTTTATATTAGCATGGTAGGATTCATATGTTGACCTTATTTTGATTGTGTAGCATGCTATGATAATGATAATTATCTTGGTTCTATCAATCATGGCATGAATATTCTTATGCCTTGCGGAGATCAATGTTAGATGAAATTGTGATGTTTTTATTCATGTGCTATGTACATGGTAGCATGGTATTGCAATGGAATTGTGATGTTTTTATGTACACTATTAGGGTATTGTGATGGAGTTGCGATGGTTTTATGTGCATTATCAGGGTCTTGCGATGATATTGTGATGGAATTGTGACACCCTTGATAGTTATGCAATGCAATTGCTACATTTTGATGCATCCCTAACATATTTCGATGCAATTTTAATGCTTAAACTGTTAAGATTTAGAGAACATAGAAGTCTTACAATATGATATGCCAAATGATTAATAATAGAAAGCTATTTTTTTTTCGAATTCCTACAACAAATTCAAAGTAAACTTAACTGTCCAATGTCAAATGATTGGCCTTGTGCATGTGAGGTAGTTGTGCCCTACACCATTGCACCGGCTGCAATGAAATGGACATACTCTCTGCTTTTGAGATTCAATGCACTTCTTCTTTGGCATGCATCTCTGCCTTTTCATTTTATGAGGGAGGATGATTGCATCTCCATCGGGTGTGTTCGCTCGAACTGGTTGTCATCATGGGGTACGGAGAAGAGAGTTTCCCTATAGGTGTTTTGACAACAATCTGTCATCTAATAATCTCCCGACCAAACATGACCGGTGTACCTCCCTTCTCACAAATAGTAGCACAAGAATGTGTACATGATAGGCTCATTATTTGCCAAGTGTGACAAGAGCATGTGCGGTTTGCAAGGTCCACAATATAATGCCCTTCCACCTCCACCACCTCTACCTCATCTTCATTTGCAATCAGGATATTAAGTGCTCGAGACTCGATGATAATATCATTAAGTTTGTTGTTGATTTCAAGAATAAGAAAAGTTTCCCAGTGCTCACAACATGTCCTAGCATTGTACATCTTTGTCATTATCCTCACGTAAATGCCATCAATAAGGCCAATTAGTGGATACTCTTGCTCTGCCTTTGCCGAACTATTAAAGGTTTCGGCTATGTTATTCAACAAGTGCCCATATCTTTCACCCTGAAAGAGCACATTACACCATTGGTCGGGGTCATTTAATAGAACCCAATTGTATGCATCCTATGATGCTTGTCGGAGAACAAGCAATGCTATTTCATACTCTTGCATGTATGCTGCTTTCGCAACTGTGTGGATCATCTTGGCCACCTGCACTTTACTCCCCACCGCCGTCTTTTTTTTCAATCCCCTATACTTTAAATTGTGCTCTAAGGGCCACACATAGAACCAATGAAATCCATTAGGGAATATTGAGATAATATTGTTGATCAATACCTTCACCCTAATAGATACAAATGCAATCTGCCTCTTAAGACCCACAACGACACAATGAATAAAAGAACACCATCCAATTGTCTTCATTCTCATTGTATACAACACAGTTGGCTAATGGAACCATCAACTACACTTTGTACTAATAGAGTTCCCTTTGCCTTCCCATTTAGGTGTGTGCCATCCAAAAACAGTAAGGGCCAACAATATCTAAACCCAAGAGTAGATGTAATCAATTAAATGAAGCAACGCAAGAATCTCCGCTCTGGGCTTACTTCATAGTGTGCAAAGCTTTTGGGGTTTGTCATGTTTAGTTTAGTTTGTTGTAATAGTATAGGAGATCATTGTACGAATCCATGTAATTCCTGTGTATGTGGGTGACTGCTACCTCATTCGCACGCCAATGCCTTTTGATAGGTGATAGTTACACTGTAATCTTGTTGCATGTCCTTCACCATATCAGTTAGTGAATATATAGGTCACTCTCACACAATATCCACAACCAACTCAGATAAGAGGCCATGTGATGCATGAGGATGATACTTTCTCCTTCCATTGAGAAGTGAATTGTGATGTGACACATTATGCAGCGAAGGGTTTGCAATGTAGTTACGATGCAAGATGCTCACTACAACAAAATGTAGTATTAGCGAAGCATTTATTAGTGACGCTTAACTAAGCGTCGCTAAAAATAACTATTTGCAACGTATATAAAAGCGTCGTAAAAAATGAACTATTAGCGACGCAATTTCATATGCGTCGCTAATAATCATATATTAGCGACGCATAGTCCAAAGCATCGCTAATACTAACCCTATTAGCGACGCTTTATTATAAGTGTCGCTAATAGTTTCTCTATTTGCGTCGCTTTATAAAACCGTTGCTAAAAGATACATATTTTAAATAAAAAAAGAAAAAAATAACTATTAGCAATGCTTTTCAAAAGCGTCGCTATTAGCTTTATTAATAGCGATGCTTATACAAAAGCGTCGCTAATAGACTGCTATTAGCGACGCTAAAGAAAGCATCCCTAATAGTTATCAATTAAAAATAAAAAATAAAAAAATTTTAAATTATTAGCCACGCTTTTGAATAAGCGTCGCAAATACCATTTCTAATAGCAACGTTTCTTATCAAGAGTCGCTAATAACTTTATTAATTAATTTTATTTAATAAATAAATATTAAAAAATTATAATAAACTTCCTAAATATAATATATTTTATTCAATATTTACTATTCGTATATACAATAAATAAATATTAAATTTTTAATAAAAACTAGTGTTAACAATATAATAGATTAAACTTTCACTATTTATATATAATAAATTTTATTTGTTAAATTTTATTATTAATTTTAAAATATAATTTATAATAAAAGAGAGAGTGAAGTGAGAGAGAGGGGGGGAGATTGAGAAGGTGACGAGAGGGAGGGATCGAAGAGAGAGAGAGAGGAGAGGGGGGAGGTGAGAAAGAGAGGGAGATTGAGAAGGTGACGAGAGGGAGGGATCAAAGAGAAAGAGAGAGGAATAAGACGGAGAGAGGTAGAGGAGAGAGATAGAGAGAGGAGGGCGAGAGAGATAGGAGAGGGAAGAGAGATATAGAGAGGAGAGGGAAGAGAGAGAGAGAAGAGAGGGGAGGGAAGATAGAGGAATTTTATTTTGATTTTTTAAAAAATTTTATTAATTTTTTTATTTTTAAAATAAAAAAATTAAATTAAAATAAAATACTAATAGCAGCGTATAATTTTATACGTCGCTATTAGTACATGTATTAGTGACCTATAAGGATATACATCACTAATACATGTACTAATAGCGACATATATAACTATGCATCACTATTAGTATTTTTATTTAATTCTTTTTTATTTTTAAGATTAATTTTAAAGAATAAAAATTTTGAAAATTTTGAAATTAGAGGAGAGAGAGGGGATAGAGAGAGGAGAGAGATAGGGAGATCTAGAGAGAGGGTAGAGAGAGAGGGAAGGGAAGAGATGAATTTTATTTTGATTTTAAAAAAAAATTATTAATTTTTTTTATTTTTAAAATTTAAAAATTAAATTAAAATAAAATACTAATAACAACGTATATGATTATACATTGCTATTAGTGCATGTATTAGCTACGTATAAAGATATACGTCACTAATACGTGTACTAATAGCGACATATATAACAATGCGTCGTTAAAGAGAGTGGAGAGAGGGGAAAGAGTGAGAGGAGAGAGAGAGGGAGGAGAGAGAAAGAGAGAGAGGAGAGAGAGAGGGAGGGGAGAGAGAGAGAGAGAGGAGAGGAGAGAGAGAGGGAGGAGAGAGATAGGGAGATCTAGAGAGAGGGAGGAGGGAGAGAGAGAGGGGGGGTAAAAATTGACCTTTTAGCGACGGTCATATTAAAGCGTAGCTACTAATACATGTATTTGCGACGCTAATTATTATGTGTCGCAATTACATGGACTATTAGCCACGCTTGTATATAGCATTGCTAATAGTAATCAATTTTTAAAAAAAAAATTCAAACCTATTAGCTCGCTAATAGTAAAAGTAATAGCGACGCCCTAGATTTAGCGTCGCACATACTTTTACTATTAGCGACGCTTTCATATAAGCGTTGCTAATAACTTATGTTTCTTTTTTTAAAAAAAGCATAAAGCTTGTAGCGACGCTTGGATAAGAGCGTCGCTAATAGTGCATATTCTTGTGACGTTAATTTGCAAACGTCGCCATTACATTACAATTAGCGACGCTCATCTGTGAGCATTGCTAGTAGCTTTATTTCTATTAAAAAAAATATTAGAAGTCTTATTTTCTCTCCTCCCTCTCTCTATTTTATTTTCTCTCTCCTCTCCTCCCTCCATCCCTCCCTCCGTCTTCTCTTTTCTCTCTCCTCCCTCCCTCCCTCTCTCTTCTCTATTCTCTCTCCTCCCTCTCTCCCTCTCTGCTCTCTCTCCCTCTCTCTCTCCTCTTTTATCTCTCTTCTCTCTCTCCACCCTCTCTCTCTCCTCCCTCTCTCCCCTTTCCTCCCTCTCTCTCTCCTCCCTCCCTCCCTCTTCTCTTTTCTCTCACCCGACTCCCTCTCTCTCTCTCTTCTCTTTTCTCTCTCCTCCCTCCCTCTCTTCTCTCTCCACTCTCTCTCCACCCCCCTCTCTCTTCTCTTTTCTCTCTCCTCCTCTCTCTCTCTCTCTCTCTCTCTCCTATTTTATCTCTCCTTCATCTATATCTCTCTCTTCTCTTTTCTCTCCCCTCCCTCCCTCTCTTCTCTCTTCTCCTTTCTCTCTCCTCTTTGTTCACTCTCGCTTTCCCCTTTTTGCGATGCTTCCACTGGAAGCGTCGCAAATAGCTTTGCGCAGGCGAATTTCGCCCACATGCTATAAATCCCCCCCTCCTATCTCACTGATCTCCCACGCTCGTCGTCCACATACCACCGCCAACAACCACCGGACCCCCGTTGATCGCCTCCTAGCGACCACCACCCATCGTTCGCCCCTTGGAGAATAGTCCTCCGGCAGCCTCTCCACTCCCGCTTTCCCCAGTTCCCCTCTCCTATCTCACTGACCCCAGCCACCCTGTGACCACCTGCTTGTCACCGTCCCCTGTGACCGACTCCCGTAGACCAGAACTCCGGCAACTACTCGCCCCGTCTCTCCCCGGTTTCCCCCACCCCACTCCTTCCCCTCCTCCCGTCCACTCAGCTCCTCCCTCCCACTTATGAGCCTCCACCCCGCTCTTCTCCACCGCTGCCGTCCACAGCCTCCGTCCCGCCTCACTGCAGCCCTGGGGCCGGCGGGCTTCACCCTCGTGCCGCCCGTGAACTTCAACCTCTCTATCGAGAGGTTGAAGACGACCTGCTTCTGCGGGTCACCACCAACCCGTGCCGGTTTGCACTAACCCATACCGGTCGGGTCTTCAATGACTCAACTGGTTTACTTTTTTTTTTCTTTTTTAGCGACACTTTGATAAGCATCGCCAATAGCATTTTTTAATTATCTTTTTTATACAAATACATTATTAGAGACGGTCTTTATTGCGTCGCTAATAATGGCTTTTTAGCGACGCTTGCTTTAATTTCTGATTTAATAGCGACGTTGTTTCAAATGTTGCTAAAGGTTTTTAGCGACGTATATAAAACGTCACTAATGTTTTTTAAATTTTTTGAATAATATATCAATGTAATAGCGACGCTTCTATAAACGTTGATAATAAGTATTTATTAGCGACGCTTAGAAAAGTGTCATTAATATTACCTATTAGCGACGCTATTGCTAAGCGTCGCTAATAAGCAGTTGCGACAGGATTATTTTGACACTTTTAGCAACGCTTTTTAAACGTCGCTAATAGTCATTAGCAACACTTAACAGTGCCTCTAATAGTGGATTTTGTTTAGTGGCTATTGTTGCGATGACATTTATTGGCCATCGCAATTGAAATGATGTTGCATCGCAGCTACATTGCAACTATGTCACAACTAATTTCCATCCCAACTTTATGTGAGCCATCACAAAACTTTTGCATTTTAATTACACTAATTCACCCACAACACTATCTTCCTCACACTTTCCTTAAGCCATCGCAATTAACCCCATAGGTCCTATTCTATCATGCTACAACTAGTGGATTACCTTTGTATCCAATAGTAGAGTGCAAGTCTAGAAGATGTACCTACATTGTTCAAGGGTCTAACATTAAGCTCCTCGTCAACCATCAAATTCTTTTCCACTGCTTTTGGTGGAGCTTCTGGGTTAAGCTTTTGGGAGTGCTTCAACTGTGACAGAGAGGAGGCGGAGACAACAAAGAGAGTAGGGAGTGGAAGATTACATAGGAGAGAATGTAGCTATATCTTGGCGAGCTTCAGTGGTGACAGGGAAGAGGCAGGGACAACATAGAGAGCAGGGAGCAGTGGCAGATTGCATAGGAGAGAATTTAGCTCTTTTGGTGGCTTTTGTTTTGCAAAGGAGAAGATGCAGAAGAGTAAGGAAAAAATGGGATGGAGAAGATGTAGCAGAATTGGCACAAGTGACCGTTGATGAGGAAGAAGAGCATGACTAGAGATCAGGGCAGTAGGGTCATTACAACACATTTTATCCCATAGATCACTTTAGATTATGCACAATTTAGGCATGGCCTATTTTGACTATAATTTCCTTCCCCATGTCCATTTTGTAATTCCTCATAAAAAATATATTCTAAAAAAATCAACAGTAAGCATGATACTCATATATGCATGAGAAATGTGACAATCCTTTGATAACGCAACACTACAACTACACAATTTTTTTTCCTACGAGGTTCAGGATCAGACCGAACAACAATGAAATTTCTCTTTCCTCAAGAGGAGAATTTTTAAAATAATTAATTATTATAATTCTAAATGAGCCAACAATGTCAAGAAGTTAGTTGCCAACGTACTGAAAGAACATATGATGCATATGCATTGCATTTGTCTAATTTCTATTATCAAAACTATGTCAAAACTTCGTATATATAATTAGTCATAGAAATTTGACTAGGATTGGTTGTGGTTGAGTCGGATTTGGAATTGTAGACTTGAAAGATATGAGCAAACGTGTTCTTATGGATCAAGGTTGAAGACTAAGAGTGTTGAAGGTAAAAGAGATCAATTTTGCACACACTCTCATACATAAACCACTTAGAGTAGCTTAGAAAGTAATTTTTGGGAGTTTCAAACCAAATTAGAGTAAAAAGGAAAAAATAATGTATAATCAATCGATCGCTTCAAATTATACTGATTGAATCAATCGATCGACACTTAAAATGGTCCTTTGTAAAGATAGACTAAGAGTTTATCGATTGATCACCTAATTGATGAATTGTCCCTTGCTAAGCCATGCCCTAATGAAACAGTAAACGGTTGGTCACTGTTTAAAATGATCAATAGCTATCTGTAATGATTGACTAATTTAAGCCTTTCCAGAAGATATTGTATTCCTAATTAAAGTCAAATTCATAAATTAACTTTGAGTCCAAGTTAAATGCTTATGAATTACGAAATTGAAGAGAGGATAACCTAAAAAATAAAAGAGAAGAAAGGAGAGTTCCTTTGCCATTGTTTTCCTCGAGAAATCACCCTAAAAGCTTCAAGTTCATGTTAATGGTGATTTCATGAAGACACGCAACTAAAAGAGAAGAATCTCACACAACAAAGTCTTCAAAGGAGTAGAAGAAAAATCAAAGGTAAATCAATAATTAAAGGAGTCTTTGATTGAGTTGCTAGAAGAAGACAAAATTGGAACACGGTGAGGGAAATCTTCAAGGTTTTGATGGAGGGAGAAACCTAAAGGCTAACAACGAAGAAGACTGAACAAAGAAAAAAAGTGTGCATTTGTGTCAATTCAAAAGAGGTTGGTTGGTTGTTCTTGAGTCTTGTAAGTTCTTACTAGTGCATTGATTTAGCCTTGTGAAGCCATTGTGGCAGTTTACCCAAGTTTAGGTTTTTCACATTAAATCCTTGTGTTCATGTGTGTTTTGCATGCTTGGGTTGATTGAATGATTGATAGTTTTTTAGTTAATGCGTAGATACTTAGTTCTGTTGCTTAATAGAAATTCTTGTGCATAGAGGTAGAACTCATGATTCTTACTTCTACAAAGTAAAAGTTTGAAGAGCAATCGAGTAATCCACTATTTCCGTCTAGTTGGATATTAAACTCTTAAGTGGTAATTAAGCTGTTTTGCTTGAAATTTTCTTTTGATGCATGCTATCAATCTGATTTTGCATGCTAGCATGTCTCAAGTTTGCTAATACTTCCTAGTTTTTTATTCCTAGAGTTATATACTTGTGTTAGGGTTTGATCTTATAATTTTACTTAGTTTACTTGTTTTTCTCTCAGAATTACTTGTTTAACTTGCTAATTTGTGTGTCCTAAATAGTTCTTTTTCTTGAATTCTCTTTGCTTTGTGTGCTTAAAAATTGTTGCTTGGGTGTTTTAGTTTGTTTGATTTTAAATGGTTGCATCAAGTAATTCAATGGTTCAACATAGAGACTTGGGTAATCCCATGAATAGCCTATCATTGTTTAATGGTCAAAACATTTCTTATTTGAAGAATACGATTGGAGCATTTATTCAAGCTCTTAACGGCAATTCCTAGAAAGCTATGATTAAAGGATGGAGTCCTCCTATGACTAAAGACAAGGATGAAATTTCAATCTTAAAATATGAAAGTGAATGGGGTGAAATACGACTAAGCTTGTAAATTAAAATAGTAAAATCCATAATGCAATATCTAATGTCGTAGGAAAGTCACAACATAGGTTAATCTCAAATTGCACATAAGCTAAAGTTACATGGGAAAAACTTGTGAAATATAATGAGGGAACAGAGGCTGTCAAAGTGTAGGTTACAAATGCTTAACCTAAAATTTGCGAACATAATGAGCGAAGATTATATGATTTCTGAATATTTTGTCAAGTCAAAAGAGGTTGGTTGGTTGTTCTTAGGTCTTGTAAGTTCTTACTTATTAGTGCATTAATTTGGCCTTATGAGGCTGTTGCAGTTTTTTACCCAAGTTTACATGGTTCACATTAAATCCTTATGTTTTCATGTGTGTTTTACATGCTTGGGTTGATTGAATGATTGATATTTGTTAGTTAATACATAGATACTTAGTTCTATTGCTTAATAGAAATTTTTGCACATAGAAGATAGAACTCATGATTCTTACTTCTACAAAGTACAAGTTGGAGGAGCAATCTAGTAATTTTCTATTGCCGTCTAGTTGGGTATTAAACTCTTAAGTGGTAACTCAGCTGTTTTGCTTGAAATTTTCTTTTGATACATGCTATCAATCTGATTTTGCATGCTAGTGTGTCTCAAGTTTGCTTAAACTTCCTAGTTTTTTATTCCCATAGATATATATCTTGTGTTAGGGTTTGATCTTATAATTGTACTTAGTTTACTTATTTTTCTCTCAGAATTACTTGTTAAACTTGCTTATTTGTGTGTCCTAAGTAGTTATTTTTCTTGCTCTTAGAATTCTCTTTGCCTTGTGTGCTTAAAAATTGTTTCTTGGGTGTTTTAGGTTGTTTGATTTTAAATGGTTGCATCAAATAATTTAATGGCTCAACATGGAGACTTGGGTAATCCCATGAATAACCTGTCATTGTTTAATGGTCAAAACTCTTCTTATTTGAAGAATACGATGGGAGAATTTATTCAAGATCTTTACGGCAATTCCTGGAAAGCTATTTTCAACTTTTAGATTTTTGATAGTTTTTTTTACTTAACTTATTTTTAAGCTTAGTTTGTTTGGTTTTCTAAAAAGGTTCAGAAAAATAATAGACAAATTGAGTTTGTGTGTTTTCCAATCATATAGCTAACATATTATATGAAACATACTTGAATTGTGATGGTATTGCACAATAGTGGGTCACACATGCAATGCATGATGAATACAATCTTCAGTCAAAAGGATTAGTTGAATATCAATTGAGTAAAGTTTCACAATTCATAATAAGACTTGATGCGTTGTTGATTTTATAAAAGGCTTAGTACTCATTATGGGAATTCAAGATCATCTATCGAGTTAAATGTGTAATATAGTTGATTTACTTTTTGACTCTGATGCTATGAGGTCGTATAAAGTAATTGGGCAGTTTGGATTCCTTTGCATCTGAATGAGATTTGATATGTATATGTTTTCCTTAAGTATTTTATGAACACATTATCGTGTATAGTTCTCATAAAGATGATGGAAAGAGCTGCCTATACATCTTATGTTAGTGTGAAATCTTTCATCCCTTGACACTGAAAAAGACATATATTGAAAAAATCGTAGTGCAAGGTCAAGAGAACTAAAAAAACTCGTTGAAAGCCCATTTCTGAAAGAGACTAGAAAGCCAAAATTAGCAAAAGA
The DNA here is from genome assembly GCA_035235625.1 of Saururus chinensis. Lineage (NCBI taxonomy): Eukaryota > Viridiplantae > Streptophyta > Magnoliopsida > Piperales > Saururaceae > Saururus > Saururus chinensis. Next base: position 29,377,805 of record CP141141.1, read on the forward strand.
TGAAGGACATAGAGAATGAAAATACTAAAAATAGAATTTTTGTATCCTTGCTTGTAACTTTTATCTATTAAATTTAAATCAATGATTAAACAAAATAAAAGCATGGGCCAAGTTTATTGACAGACTCATTTACAAAAGTAGTGGAGGAGAATAGTTGTCTTTGACTATATTTTCCGTTGATATCCTTATGATTAAGTTGAATGCTTATGGTATAGTCATGGACTTGAAGTAAAACATTGTTGAATCTTATCTTACTATGAACTTAGGAACTTGAACTTCTGATCATTTGGTCGAGTGGCTAATGAGATTGTGTTATGCTAATGTGGGATACACATGTTGTAATTTGCTAAACCATAGAAAGTGTGATAGTGAAGTGCTAATGTTGTATGATTACCAACACACATTGTTTTGAATAAAATGTTATAATTCTCCTTTAAATGGATTCTATATGTGGTTTCAAATTACTTTCAAAAAATTTCTACTTATATTTCTTCTTTACCTCAATTTCCTTTTGTCTATTTGTGACAAAAAGGGGTGAGAATTTTGGGTTATAGAAACTCTTAAGTACGTTGAGTGTTATAAGCTAACAAAGAGCTTAACAAAAGAAGAACTAGGCTGAATTGTTGAAAAGAAAAAAAAATTGTATTTGGTTATACCTTGATTAATCATATTAATCTTTTTCTTAATTGAGCATTTAAATTATGTATTTACTTTTTTCTTGGAACAGTACTATGAGGGTATGTTCTAGTTTGTGATGTGCATAATGATTACAAGTTGAAGATCACACCACAATAGGACATAAGGGTTTATATTAAGGGGGAGAGTTTTTGTTGTCTAAATCTGATTATGCACTATAGAGTTATAATTTTATTTTTTAGATGATGGATTGTACTGTTTTGTCATGAAATAGTTAAAAGGGGAGATTATAAGAACATAAGTGTCCTTGTGTCATATTTTTGCTTATTATCATGATCAAAATAATGTCATAAAATGTGTACTTTGAATCAGTTTATAATATACAGATGGATTTCTAAAGGTAGAACGAAAAGAACACTCAAATCAATGTTTTTGACAGGTAAAAGAACACACACACATTACATTTAAACACTTTAGGGTAAAAGAGACCTTTGGTGAAAGAATGGTGAAGTTTGGAGTTTTATATAAAGAAAAATCAAATTTTCAGAAAAATTGATAGAGCAATCGATCATTTTGTGAACTGATCGATCATCACATAAAATTGCTTTGTATAAAATGAAGCCGACAGTTAGTGATCGATTGGTGTATTGAAACGATCGATCAGTGTGTTAACACAATCGATTGTTTGAAGAGTTGTGTTGAAAATACTGGGAACGATCAATCACTCTGTGAAAATGATCGATCATTTGAGCAGCAGGTTGACAAATTTAAGATTTTCTAGTTTGGTTATGATTCCAAATTAGAGACTTTTTCTTTTTAGGGTTTGTTAGTCTATAAGAAGGCATTGGAACGTAATAGAGACAAGCAAAGACCTAGAAAAACTTTGAGAACTTGTGTGGAGTCTCTCCAATTGAGTTTTGAGAGAGTGTCTTCTAAATTGTGAGAATCTCTACCATAAATCAAAAAGAGTGATTAGAGCACAAAATACAATGTGTTTGTTGAAGCTTTTTGCTGAGAAGATCAAGTAAATAGAATATTCATTCAAGGAGGAGATGAAAGATCTATGTTGATCAAGAGAGCACACAGTAGAAGAAGATCAAGCTATGGCTGGTAAACAACCAATGAGTAGTTGATTTAGAATTCAAGAGTGGTGTTAAGATCCAGTTTGTTTGAAGTAAAAGAATGAGTTTTTTGTCTATGTAATCAGTAATTATGTAATCTTGAGTTTACATAGTGCATAGTTTATTTGAATAGAGTGTCTCATGGTTTTCCCCTTATTGGGTTTTCACATAAAAACTCTTGTGTGTTTTGGTTGTTAATTTGATTACGAATTTATCATTAGAACACAGTAGAATTAGGAACGTTGAATTGGTTATATTTTTGGTTTATTTTTTTAAAAGGGATAAAATAAATCTTGTAACTTAATTGCAAGTTAGAGACACTTTATTTTCTCGATTTGTTTATGTCCCATACATAGTCCAACAAACCAACACATTTACGGAGAGGGAACTTGGGATCTTTTATATGAAGCATGATGGGTTGGGCTTGGGTATCTGAGTTAGTGTATTGGGTTTGGCTGGTGGGTTTATGGGTAGTGTGTTAATTATGGTTAGTTGGCCGGCAGGTTGTGTTGGGTCAGGTCTAGCCTCCATGGTTTTTTTTTTCCCAAGCCAAACCCCGGCCTTAATAGATATGAACTTTTAAATTCAAGGCTTGGCCCAACCCACAACCCATATTTACTACGGCAAACTGAGCTGGCAAGCCGAACCTTCGTACTTGCAGCTAGCTACTAAGTCTTAGAAACCATGTGTGGTATGCATCATAGTGATGGTGGTTAGACTCCTGAGTGTTATCACGATGTTTTAGAATGAATTTGATTGTTATTATATTTGCATTGGAATACTAATATTTCTCTTTAGCTAAACTTTCATACTATTTATATGACTTTAGGCATGTGAGTACTAATTTGTTAACGTTAGTATGTATATTATGTGTTTTAGACATCTACTCGGGTGAGACCTACTTCTTTTATGAATGGTTTGATGATGGATATTATCTCCCTTGTTTGATATTTTTTGTTTCGAAAAACAAGAAAATTTTCCCCAAATTATTTTTTACATGAGATTTAAGTTATGATGAAAATTATTCATCTTTCCTCTACAAGTTTTTAAAAAATGGATTTCTAAATCTTGGGGTGTGACATAGAATGTATAAATGTTATCTTATTTAAAGGTAGATAACCTTACGCATATGACTGTCAATCTATTTATGTTTGTGCATAGCAAAATATTTAGACATGTACTTAAGCAAGACCATATTTAGTTTATAATGTGATTTGACCTTAATTACTTCGTATGTTCAAAAAACGAGTGGCTTGCACCCCTTGATGAATGTTTAGATAAAAAAAATATTTTTTATTTTATTCATGAAAATGAATTTACAATTCATACAGAGTATGAAATTTTTGGCACTGAGTGAGGCTTTAACATGGCCCAAATCTCTAGTTCAACTTTAAAGCCATTTTACAGGGCAAAGTTTTCTTCACCATATTTTGATACATTTCGACCATATCCTTATCAGTGTCTAATTTATTATTACTTTTATCCTTAGATACATGAGAAAAAGAATTAGAATCACCATTAGAATCGATAATTTTAGGACAACAAACTCTAATACTAATTGACCTTTATGTTTTCTACTCATAATTGACACAAAGAATTAGATATACACACTAGTTACGCCTGTTTTGTACAACCAACGCTCTAATACTAATTGACATTTTGATAATCAAACTATTTTATTATAGATGATGCATGTGGGATTTTCAATCAAAGTATGGGTGTAGTGTTCCTAATTATCCTAATCAAATGCATTCTCGTCTCGCACAGAAAAATAAACTAAAGAGTTTTTTCCATATTGCCTTGCCGAAGAATACAAAATTCCATATTCCCTGGTTTTCACAAAAAAATGCCATCACACCCAGACTAACATGATAGAAGCCATTTTTTGGACAAAAATACCCCTTGACCGGGGTTAGGGTTTTATATTGTGTTAAACCCTCATGAAGTCGCATTCACAGGCAAACGACTTCACAAACCAGTGATTCCTCCGTGAGAATCCTTCGTTCCAATTTCTGACCCATCTCACTGTCAATTTTGGCATTTGGAGTAGTGAGAAGCATTCACACAGCGTGAGTGGAGGTTTTCCGACCCATCCAACCGGCAATTGAGAAAAACTCCAATCAGTTTTCCGAAGATTAGGGTTTTCTTGTTTCCAGACGGATATTTCGAAAAAAAAATCTAGCATTAGTTTCGCTTCATCTTGTTTTTGGAAGGTGATTTGGAAAATCTCCGCCCCAAAGCAAATTTCAGATGTGTAGCAAGGTTCCGTCTGACACGATCCCGGTAAAGGAGTGAACTTTGGAGAAAATCACCGGCCCAGCGAGGGGTTAATCTGGCTTGGATCAATTTTGTGGTAAAGCCTTTCCTAAAATCTACATTGTATATTCATATGCACGATTTTTGGTAGTTCATGTTTTAGAACACACGAAGTAGGTATTCGCAGTAGCTTATCGTGTTTTTGCGGATACGATAAGTCATATATCGTGTGTGCGAGAAGACGATGATCGATATTCAAGTGTTGCATTATCGTGTGTTCAATAATACGCTAAGCTAGACATTGTGTAATTAATAACATGACAAGTGACACACGATAATCAACTGTTGTGCTATCGTGTATGAGAGTTCCTCCTATCGTGTATCCGATAACATGATATATCTACTTAACATATATAAGGAAGTTAGTTACATAATGTGAATCAATGCGACTATTGATTATGGTCATGACCCATTGTTTATAAATATATATATATATATATATATATCCAATTTTGCAAACATAAAGCTAGAGTAATACAACAAATGGCAGAGTCAGTGAAGGCATCAAAAGAGAAGAAGAAGAGAATCTACAGGAGGAGACCGGCTCTGGAAATGAATAGTTTCCCCACTGGACTCCGTCTATCAAAAGACCTTGTAGATTCATGTCCAGGATGCAAGGCTATATTGTTGGAGACTGGGTTCTACCCAATCTATGATTGCGAGCCCATCATCTTGTCTAGGCCGCTCTTGGACGTTCTCATTGTTGAGTGCTGGGATGACTCACAGGAGGTCTTCAACATTAGGAGCAAAATACTACCCCTTTCGGTGGATGAAGTGGCGATGATCACAGGTTTGAGTGGAAAAGGGAACCTGTGTAAATTGGAAAGTGGTGAGGGGAAGGCTGCCCAAGGCAAGGGGCAATTCTACAAAAAATTCTTCCAAGGGAAGCGGCCGGAGAAGAATGTACTTGAAGAAATGTTGAAAGAAGTTATTGCCGAAACACGGACTGTTTCAGATGAGGACTTAGCATGATTGGCTATCGTGCACATGGGGGTCCTAATGTTATTTACACAGAGCAACAGATCTGTATCCCCGGCTCTGTGCGATTACATTAGATGACATGTCAGTCATGGGGAGCTACAATTGGGCTAGGGCCATGCATGATATGTTGCTCAGAGGCATATCATCAACCCATTGAAACATCATAAGCCGACAAGATGAGGGCTCTGCCATAGCCAAAATTCTCGTTGGGGCTTCATTTGTACTCCAGGTAACTCTCATATTATCGATAACACAATGAATTATAATAGTGTCGTTCTACCGACACAATAATTCTCCACACACATGTATATCGCCATTGCGCTCACACGATATCATGTATAACGTGTTTATGAAAATATGATGTATAACACGCAAGTTTAATTATCATATGACCAGTAAGACAACTGAGTACCATATCGTGTATATTACATTACATGATAATGGACTATCGTGTAATTGATAACATGATGCAGTCAAGCGTGTTATCCATAACACGACATAATTGTCATTCATACACTACTGACCAGTTTATTTCTGTCTTGTCCACCAGGTATGGTTTTTTTAACATACCTCTATATGGGCTCCCAGTGGTCCTCCATGTAGCCCGAGGTGCAAGCGGTGGCCAGGGTTTACCCAACTGTTGTGCGACATCGAGAAAGCCGCAAAACTTGACCCAGCCGACGAAAAGACGAGGAAGAATCTCCTTGCTCATCACCGAATGAGGAAGTGGTATGAGGAGGTGTTCATGTGTCTGAAGCCAGATTCCTAGGTTATTCTCCGAATCACTCCAATTCCTGAAGAGGCCTACTTAACTGATGGCCAAAGGGCGGCCTGAAGGCGAAGAAGGCGGGCATGCAGACAACAACTCATTGGATAATGAAACCCGTCCATGCCCACCCCGGCTAGATGTCAGGGCATTTAGAGTCCCACCAAGATGTCATTGAATCATTTGTCATGCCAGTTGATGTCATGACAGGGATTTGTGACCTTGTTTTGGAGAAGGTTGTTCTTTACGATGTGCGGGGTTGGAACACTAAGAGAGTTGAATATGCGCTCCAGTGCGTTAAAAACGATTTGGAGGTAGAAACAAGCCTCATAGAATAGATGCAACACCCACCGGAACCGGAGACTGAGCGATCGCATGAACCCCCTCAACCGGAAGTCCCTCATGCATTAACGCCTCTGCAAAGAACAAAAGGATCGTTGTTGGTTCGGGTCAAGTCTAGAGCTTCCAAATCCATAGAAGTTGGTCACCCATCTGCTCATAAAGAGCAACCAATACTCATCCCTCAGTCGGTGGACGAGAAATTCATTTTGAGTAAGTACAAATGGAAGAAGATGACATTTTTATCTATCGTGTTCGTATACGGATAATTGTGCAATCAAGCACACAATTATCTCAACAGTTGTTATTTAAGAAAAATGATATTGTGTGGTCATGTGAATGATCACATGAGCATAGAAAAAGACGTTCATTAAGAAAATGATCTAGTTGTGGTCGTGTGATCGTTACACAATAAGACACTTTATCGTATTTCAGTCAATACGATAGGGTGCTACATCGTGTCATCTAAAACAATATCGGTGTGTATATCGTGTATGAAATAATGCAATTGCTTACTTCTTATACGCAGAGAAAAGGGAGCCGAAAGTTGCCTCCCCAATAAAGAAGAAGAAGGGTCTGAAGGTGGAAAGGACCGTGATAACAAGATTTTTGAAGAAAATAAATGAAGAAGTTGTTCAATCCTGGTCCCTTCAAGGAACCAACCCAGGAGAAGGAAAGAGTCCGGGAGGTCCAGGAACAACCCCTAGAGGGACCGGAACAAACCCGGGAAGCAAATAAAGAAGAGCAAAGCACAAATAAAGAAGCAATTCCTCAAAAGACAATGAAACTGATAATAAAGCGGAAAGCTGCCCCTATCACACCCTTCCTACCTCTGGTGGCCCAGAAGTCAAGGTACACCGCCGTTGAACCACTTGTTAAACGTGAGGAGCCAACCAAGAAGGTGGCAGCTCAAGGCTCGAAGAAGACAAAGAATTTCAGCAACTACATGGAGGAGAAGCTAGCCAAGTTTGGACCCACAGAAAGTGTGGAAAAGAAGGCAAAGGAAGGTGATGAAGTTCCTCTTACATCTGTCCCTATCCGTCCAGCACACCCAAAGTCTCCCACCCCAGAAGCGGTGGTCTCAAATGCTGCCTCTAGTAGTGCCACTCTATCAGATACACCTCTAATTGATCAGGAAGTACTAGAGATTATCCGCAAAGTGATAGACGTGGAAGAGCACATTGAGCAACAAATGAATAAGGAGGTCTGTATGGTGCTGCACAACTATATTGACATGAATTTGGTTTTCCACATAGAGATTCAGCGGACTGAAGATAAGGAGACCATCATGGATTTTCTAGTGCACCCATACAAGCAGTGGCCCATGGTGACGCTTCTCTACACTACATCTCTCTACTGAAGCAGAAGTGCATAATGAATGAGGTTGGTAACGTTTTATTGATCCTACGTTTTAAGCCAAAAGCGTATTATTAATCCCACAAAATCTGAAAAGATGAAAGTGAACGTCTTTCTATCGCGTTCTCGGTAACATGACATTTGTTCATACTGTTGTTCAAATAACAAGTTAAGTTTCATCTCAATTTTTGTTGTATGGCTAGCGTGTTGGTGAATACACGATGTGGAAATGAATCGTGTTGTTAGTTACACAATTTAGTTACTTGTCATATCATGAATAACACAATTTATCATGCATCATGTTATGACTAACACAATTGGTTTGTTGTTAATTGTAGGTAATAGACTTCTTCTCCCAACTACTAGAGGAATGCAATTTGAGGTATCCAGGAACCTACCCCAACTGTTTTTTCGGCAAGTTCTCCGTTCAACACTATTTTAACATTGGGATGGCCCAAGGTCAGGACGAGAGGCAGGGAAAAATCGCTGGCATATTGTTGAGGGGGCTGAATGTTAACTCGGAGAGCAGTTTCATTCTGATCTACGTCACGGGCCACTTTCTGTTGTTTATTGTCCATTGCAAGGAGAAGAGGTTTAGGTGGTACAACACACTAAAGGTTGGCCACGGCCACCACTTTGCAGAGGTGGGCAACATAAGGAAACGGGTTGTATAGGAAATGGAGAAGGCCCTTCTCATAAAGGGTGCATCAAAGTGGCCAATGACTAAGATCAACAAATGCCCATATCAAGAAACAAATGAGGATTGTGGTGTGTTCCTCATCTACTATGTAGTGAAGTTGGCAAGAGGCATTTTTTAGCCAAATTTTACACAAATGGAGATAATAGGCTTGGACAGGCCTCAGATCTGTGCTGCAATTCTTCGTGGCCGAATCAACAAGGAATTTGATCCGGAGGTAGATTAATTGTAATAAGGCAATAGACGTTTTACATTTTTTACACATCCTATACCCAAATAATAAACACACAATTAATTGACAACTTTGTTTTTTTCAATGCCATATTGTGTAATTCTCCACTGGAATTGAACTACATTTTGTTATCGTGTTTGTTATTTACACGAAGTTGCATTCAGTTTCGTGTCTGAATGTACGACCAATATTGATATTGTGTAAGTAAGCATACGATTGTCGAGTTCTTTCTTGGAGACGAATAAGTAAACAGACGGCCGTTGATGCTATCGTGTATTCGATCAAACGATATGTACCACTTTCGTGTCCCAAAAAATGCGATAACGAACAAAAATTCATTTGATGGTATTATCGATATAACGATAGTCGCTTAGGTTGTGTTATCGCTCAAACGACATCTATTATATCATGTCATTGGTCACATAAAATGCTGAAAATAAATAAATAATCATTGTCTTAATAACAACACGATTGGCACATTAGTCGTGTATCCAAACGGACGACCTACATATCATTACTCCTGTGGTTTGTATGGGAAAAAATATAATTGTCATTAATATTTTTAATAACATAACATTACTTCATTACATCCAAAATACTAATCTTTACAAATCTATAAAAACCAAATAAAATAACAATCTCAATGACCACTTCAAAGGCTAGTGAGGACCGATTAGTTAAAATGTGACGAAACATCCGCAACATTGATATATTGCCAGACTGTGAATCCCCCGACTTCAGGTGCTAGTAGGACCACATTGGAAGGGTGAAGAATCACCATCCGGCGCTATTGCAATGTCCCAAATGTTCCATCTCGTCACCTAAGATCAGTGGGCAAGCGTTATCCTTGCAAACTCCTCAGCTATACTGGAAGACAACTATGAATGGGAAAAGAACATATCTTTATAGAACTTTAAAAAATACAAAGAAAATAAGAATCTGAAGACCACGCGAGCCTGGTGAGGGCCAATTAGATAAAATATGACGAAACATTCGCAACATTGAAATAACGCCTGATAGTGAATCATGCCCCTATCAAATGCTGGTGAGGTCCGCATCTGAAGGGGGACAATTCACCATCTAGCGCTATAGCAATGTCCCAAATGCTCCATCTCGGCACCAAAGATTAGTAGGTGAGCGTTCTCCAAACCGTCATATATAGCAATCAAAGAACGAGAAGGTTCTTAGGACTCCAAACCAATAGGCTAAGCGGCCCTAACCAGAAAATTTGGCCCGCACCAGAAGGTTTGGCCCGAACCAAAAGGTTCATGCAGCATGGCATTCCGTTGTGTGTCCGAACATACGATCAATATCGCTATCATGTTAGTAAACATATGACCATCTCGTTAGTACTTGGAGGCATGATAATGAAATAGATGCCCATTGTTGTTGTCGTGTAATCGATAAGACGATATGTACCACTGTTGTGTCCCAAAAAAATGCGATATCAAAAGAAATTCATCATATCGTGTTATCAATATCATGTGGGACTTATTGGACGTGAAATAGCATAGACGACATATAGTGTATCGTGTCATTGGTGACACAATGCTGAAAAAATGAAAAATCATCATGTTAGTAAGAACACGAGAGGCACGTTAGTCATATATTCAAATAGACAACCTACTTTTTTGTCATATCATTTGGTGGTGATGGGCGTGTCATTGAATACATGACGTTCCATCTATCGTGCAATCTATAATGCAAAACGGATGATTTTGTACATGAATAAAATCTGCTCGAAGACAACTATGAATGGGAAAACAATATAACTGTTATTATTATTATTTTTTACAGAATATTACTCCATTACATCCAAAAAAACATATATTTATAGAAATTTAACAAATACAAAGAAAATAACAATTTGAAGACCACTTCAGAGGCTCGTGAGGACTGATCAATTCAAATGTGTTGGAACATTCACAACATTGATATAACACCAGGTAATGAATCGTGCCCCCATCAGTGGCTGGTGAGGAGAGCCACTGAAGGGGTGATGAATCACCATCAGGCACTATACCAATGTCCCAAATGCTCCATCTCGGCACTGGCAATCAGTGGGCGAGCGATCTCCTTACAAACTCCCAGACCGATCAATTCAAATGGGATGGAACATTCGCAACATTGAAATGACGCTTGATAGTGAATCGGCCTCCTTTAGTAGCTGGTGAGGACAGCCACTGAAGGGGTGACGAATCACCATCCGATGCTATAGCAATGTCCCAAAGGCTCCATCTCGGCACCAACGATTAGTGGGTGAGCGATCCCCTTGCAGACTCCCGGACCCATCAGTTCAATTGTTATAGAACTCGCGACATTCATAAAATGCCAAGTAGTAAATCGACCCCCTTCAAAGGCTAGTGAGAATTGCATCTGAAGAGGGGATGAATCACCATTTGGCACTACATGACTGTCCCAAAGGCTCCGTCTTGTATCCATGTCATCCTCCTCGAGAATTCAGTAAGCCCAGGGATCACCATTATATATATAGGATGTGAGGGATACAAACCATCGGGATCAGTGGACCGAACCAGAAGGTTCGACCAGTAGGTCCAGGTTATGGAAATTATTCCATATATAGTGTAAGTCTGGGTTACAGAAATTATTCGGCCGAACATGTAAAGTCATGGTTTTGCATGTATTGGAATCCGAATTTGACACATTGGAAATTGGGAATGACTCCTCTTGAATTGGTGATTCAAATTTAATTGAAACACCGAAAATCGTGGTGACTCTTCAAGAATTGGGTAGTTAAATTCATGCAATTGTCGTGTGCGTCATGACCAATATCGTGTAATTGGTTAAACGTCTAGCAAAAATATTCATTATCTTAGGTTCTTACCGTGTAATTGGTAACACATAACCCCTTTGGACGTGTTATTGATTACACGATATATATACAGTATACATTGTATACAAAAACAACAAACTATCATGTTCTCGAAAACACCTTAATTACATAGTGTGTGTTGTCGATGACACGATGCATATACAAAACGTTCATGACCTCATTTTTCATCCATCAGCTAAAGAATGGGGGTGGAAAAGACAACCCTAATCGATGCTCCTATTCCTTACGTCGTTTGCCCACTCTATTATTCAACTGCCTTCAGCTTGTAGTTGGGACATCTGCAGCATTGGGAGGTTCCCCTTCTGCGCTGGTACATCGTTTGTGGTTGTGACCCAACTACCCGCATGCTCCACATTTTCATGGGGCTTTGACCTTTGGTTGCGACTTATCCAATTTTTTTGTGGATGCCCATGCTGCTTCTGTGGGATAGGTGGATTGAATGTGGGCAAAACTCCAGTCGATTCCCGCTAGTGCCTACCTTTTGTTGGATGTAATGGTTGTCGATAGGTCCTTCTATATAATTCTATAGAGTACCATTTTTCGCAGTAGTCAGACACATAGAAGTGTCTATGACCAATTGCTGCGATTACATGCTTACAGGGTAGCCCCAGGTGCTGAAACATTCCACATGTGTAGCTACATTCAACCAGATTTACCACATCCTATTAAGAAAATATTGTGTGAATGTGCTCATGATAAAAAACAATGTCGTGTCATCGATTACACGACCTGTAAAGATAACCATACCATTATGTAAGTTAAACATACCTACTTACACAATAAATGAAACTATCATGTTATCGGTGACACGACCTGTAAGCCTAACATACCATTGGGTAAGTAAAATAGATACACTTACACGATATGAACAATTAACATATAATCGTACACATGATGTGGACAACAAGGTATAAATGAAATGTACATGGTGATATAGCGAGTTAACATGGAATTCATACATTGACACAGGCAACACATGCACATTCCTTGCTTCTTCTCACCTATTTTCGATGTGTTTGCGGGCATGGGGTTAAATCTTTTGTCATATTCTGCCCATTTGTCCGACATTGGCCCAGTGTTTTGAACCTATCTTATTTAGCGAAAGCATATGCTTTGGGATTATGTTTTTTAATGTTGTTCATTGTTTCATCATACATGAATAGTCTAAAAGTTTCAGCTGCAACATGGAGCTGGTTCTTTAGGTAGTTATCATTGAATCTATCCAGCATATTTGTTACCATGTGACGGATGTAATATCTATGGTGTGTAGATGGGAAAAATTGTTTAACAGCATTCCCTTCTGCCTATCAGAAACGATTGTATCCAACTCAGTTGGAGGATCGAAAATTAGATGATTTCTAAGCAACTCAAGAAACCAGCACCATGTTTTCTCGCACTCATTCTCAACCACTACAAATGCGATGCACAGCATATTATTGTTCCCGTCCAGTGCAATTATTATCAATAGCTGTCTAGGATACTTTCCCTTCAAGAAAGTTGCATCTACTATTAGCAATGGCCTCAATGTTGTTTTGAAAGCACTCACAACAAGACCAAACATCCAAAATACTCTTTTTAAATCATACCCACCTATAAGTCCAGGAATATCACATGATCTTACTGGAACAACTACACTTCCAGGATTTATAGATTCTATCTACTTTCCATAAGCAGGAAGTATGCGATAGGATTCATCTGGGTCCCCATCTATTAAATCAGTTAGCGCTTTACCTGCACGATCGAATATAGTGTAATAAAGGTTATACGACAGGTGCATTCATTGTGTTCCCGATCACACGACATCGGTTGTAATCTTGAGATCGTAAACCATGACTGATTACTCATCGTGTTCAAGTTAACACAATATTTATGCAAGTCGTGTGAAAACAAAATGCAAGTGTATTATTAGCTTGTGGTCGATAACACAATAGACAAACATATCGTGTTACTGAATAAATTAGTCTCATAAGCTTCATTACTTGCGCGCCAGCATTTCTTGTAGTTCGTAATTATGCCCCAGTGTTTCGAAATGTAACTTGTTATGCTCTTAGGTGTAATGTCTACTGAGTCTTTAAACAGGCCATAATATTTTCTCGTAATCCAAAGATGTGATGCTAGGGGATGGTCAATTGACTTCCTTTGGGTTCCACATGAATGTTTCGGCACTAACCTCGTGACAGACACATAGTCTCCTGTATTTGAAGCCCTTATGTACCAATTACAAGAATGATTGGAGCACTTTGCTGCGTACGTATTCCTGTTTTCATCCACAACATTGTATGTAAAATTTGCCTTTATTGCTAAGTCGATCAAGACCCTCTTGAAATGCAATAGGCTTAGAAAATGTGCACCCAATTCGAGGAGCTTCTAGTGATCCTTTGCTTGCAAACTGCCAGTCATTAGCTAGCCTTCACTAATATTCGGTTCCAATAGGTTTAGATCATTGATTGTCTCCCACTCTGCCTCTGCCTCAACATCAAAGTTACTTGGGACCTCGTTGTTTCTGAATTCTTCGTGGTCAGACATATTTTTCATGTCAACTATATCATTATTGTTCCACTGATCTTCACCTCACATTTCTTCAAATTTTTCACCATTGTAATTACAAGGGTTGTATGGAGGTTCATAGTTATAAAATAAAGTCCTTGTCGCACCCATCATTGGCAACAATTCCTCTTATCTATTCTGATTGACTTTTATCCCAGGTTCTGTAGTCATTGGATTGGTGAAAGAAGATTGACATGGATTTGTTGAGGGCATGTTTCCCGTGTTCTCCCAATCTGCATTTAAATTATCGTGTAAATAAAAATACGACATAACTGATCAACGTCATGTATTCCGTTACACACTTATAATTCATATCGTGGTACCAAAACCATGATAGGAATACATGTCGTGTTATTACATCTATGCTGAAAATCATTACTGATATATCACATGTGAATGTCATATCATTACTAATGTGATTTATTATAAATCGTGTTTCTTTCGTCGCACTATATGATTTGAACGTAACACGATATGGTTGATATGGTGTGCTCGAGTACACGATAAATATCAATCTCATGTAATGTAAATTTTCATTATTATCTGACAGTTTCAAATGTGAACTATGTTTCATTGACTCCGATTTGAAATCCGACATTAGAGCTAAGCTGAGCCATTACAAACGGTGATTTAGCTCTATTGACTGTCTAATTCTTTTCTATAGATGGTGATTTGTCACCATTGTCAGGCTCTTTCATCTCAGCATATAATGATAACACCTCCTTATTTTCCTTCTTATGAATGGAGAACACTAATTGCAGGTCCCCATCATCTTCTAATTCATATATCATGAATGATTGTGAATATGGAATTAAATACTTCAAAGTGACATTCCATTGACGGCAATTCATGCTTTCACTTGAAGCAGCAACTCCCCGAACCTCACCGACGGATCAATGTTCATCAACCATGTCTTTTCACCTATATACACGACATTATTGCCCACCTCTCCGTTGTAATGTATGTAAATACCGATCCTATCCATAATCAGAGTAAAAGGGTAATCGAATCCATGAAATGCAGCCTTTGGAGTACTCAATCAACTTTTGTGGTGTTAAAAAATAGTTTTTTAATGAACAACGAATCTCGTTGGGAGTCACCGCCGGTCACCTCCCATTGGTGACTTCTATTAGCCGCCAATGAAGCTCAGCATACCGGAACAACACAACAGTGTTCCGGTATTCATTTATTATAACATGTGGGATAGTGGGAAACGTCAAGGCAGTTTTGTCTATAAACAAGTAATATGACATTTGTGTTTAAAATATATGGAATATGAAATTTTGTATTCTTCGGTAAGGCAATATGAAAAAAAAAAAACTCTAAACTAAAATAAAGCCAATCAAACACACAAAGGGACAATAATTTTTTTAAATAGATAATAAATTGGGTGAAAAATCACATGGCCAACTTCGCGGCTTGGGTAAATTAAAACATTACTAGGAAATTAGAGTGTTACAACATTAGTAATGACCCTAGTCACATGAGCCATCCAATTAGTGCGTGTCACACTGCTCACAAATTCCACTCCACATCTTCCTCCCATGCACGATTTGAATAATGATTTATCTACATCACTTTCTGTCCAAATATACCTGAAATAAAGTTTTGATTCAACCTCTCACAACATACCAATGCATTGTGGACTCAATCCTTGTGCCCGCAACCAAAAGAATTCCCAACTTTTGTCCCCCACCGAGGCCGTTTTCTCCCCACTGGCATAAGGACCAATATATTGTGGGATCCAACCAACATTTAGTGCTGCAAAATGTCGCCTTGTAAACACAGTCCAATCATCATTCAGTTATTTTTAACCAAATCTACACTATCTTCTTCTTCTTCTCCTTGGACAAAGTATTATCTATTTCTTTGTTGTGGAGGGGGAAGGAGGAAGCCATTGGTGAGGTTTTCTAGCGCAGCCTTCGCTGCTCGGTTTTGTGTAATCTCCTTCCGGTGACCATACATAGCACTGCTAACAACATGGCCATCAACAACTGCAGAAATGGTCATATTCTCTTGCCATGTATCCACAAAGGTGAGCTTCATGCCCCTCTTTTGGCATAACTCATACAACTCTGTCATCGGATGCGTGGTTAATGTCTCTAACCTTATCACTGGGTTCAATAGCTCTTTGGACACCTATTAGAGAAAAGAAATATTTAAGAATTGATTTAGTGCTAATGATATATAGTTTAAGGTAATCATATCATACACAACTTAAAACTGAAATTTGAAGTAGAGGACCTTCTCAACAGTGTGGAGGCAATAATTAGAGTCAACGAATATGGCGCCAAGGAGAGCTTCAACAATGTCTGCTAAGAATTTTGGTGTGAAGATGAGACCATTAGAGTGCACTGGGTACTCGGCAGTGTCCTCAATATACTCTTCTATCTGCATGTATTGGGGTTCGCATTCATGGAACAAAATTAAAAGCACTTGTCAATTTGTTATAAATATTATTCTCTCTATCTCATATTAATAGCCTTATTTATTTTTTCCAAATGAATTAATTTGGACTATTAATATGGGACGAAGGGAGTATGAAAACAAGAGAAAGTATTTCTGAAAATTAATAAGACTCATTCATTGTAGCTTGTGAACTTCC
The DNA here is from genome assembly GCA_035235625.1 of Saururus chinensis. Lineage (NCBI taxonomy): Eukaryota > Viridiplantae > Streptophyta > Magnoliopsida > Piperales > Saururaceae > Saururus > Saururus chinensis. The sequence continues at coordinate 29,394,255 of CP141141.1, forward strand.
ATCAAAATTTAACTGTTACAATGTCACAAGTTTATGAAGAGCCCACTTCATGGAAGAAAAAACATATTCAAGAGCCATATGCCAGAACACCATGCATTTATAATCTCTAGACACTATAAAGTTCATTTAAAATACTCCCTCCGCATCATATAATTTAGTTCAATTTCGTTTTCTAATCCAGACAATTAATACCATATGGAGAGAATAACAGGTAAAATATATTCCCTCTATTCTATGTTAAGAATCTTATTGAATTTTCTAAAATGAACTATTCCATATGGTATTAGTTAAGAAAAACATGATTTATATTAGAAGAGAGAAAGGTAGGTAGGTTGGTTATTTAGGCCTAGGAATCAGGGGATTTTTTTGCATGGGGCTCAAATTTACTATTAAACCAACTCAAACTTAACTGAACCAGTTCACTGCAAGGATACATTTTTTTTACACAAACCTATAATTTTAAAAGAAAAAAGAGAAGTAACTAACTAGTAGCCAAATTAAAATTTTCTAATTTGGGGGGAAAAGTTAATATTAGCTCGGCCTCATGCAGTCGCACATGAGCCCAGTCATTCCAAGTTGTTGAATGAGGGGCGGATCTACATGCCAAGGGGGTCAACTAACCCCCATCACTTGTGAGATAATTACAATTTTATCTATGCCCATTAAATGACCCATGCTTAAAATTAACTTGACTCCTATTAATAGGCTTAGTTGTAGGAGGCTATGTTACTTATTATCATATATGTTTTAAATTTTTCCATAGCATCTTTGTTATAAATTTTAGTAATTCATTTGAAAGAAAAAGTATTTTATATATGTACATTTTTTGACCCCCTTGATTTAAATTTCCTGCGTTCGCCACTGGACTTGAATCTAATTCTGATGGCATGTGCTAAGAAAGTGAGCGGGTGGGTGATTCAAACCCACATTCGTTCTATATAGGATTCACCGGGTATATAACACCCTCTGGCTTAAGCATGAGCTCATATAAATAGGACTTTTTGGTTTTTCATAGACCAGCAAAAGGACTCAAACGGCATGAACCAACCAAAGCTCGCTATACAAACATGTAATACAATTTTAAAAGAAAAAGAAAAGTTACTGATAACTAAATTTAGATAAGTCCTATTTACATGAGCGGGCTTCTAGTGGAATAAGGCAACTAAGAATACAGTAGCTAAATTTACGTTTAAACTAAAATAAGGAATGCTTCTAATTAATCTATCCCACAAACACAGGAAACCTGATTCTGTCAAGACTCAAATTGGACACTCGCAACCGGACCTGCATGAACCAACCAAAGTGCAAGCGTGAACCAGGACTCACCTGTCCTTGTAGCGAACCGGACCGGTGGCGGAGGTACCGGTACAGGCCGTGGTTGATGGCGACCCGGGCCAGCTTCTCGGTGTCAACGTTGGCAGCACGGAGGCGGGTCAGAGGGCCCGGACCCAGATCCGGATAAGACCCATAAACGTCCTTGGCCACGATGCAGTTGAGCACACCGTCGCCAACAAACTCGAGCCTCTCGTAGGTCCCGGCCTTGGACGGGTAATAGTAAGACGGGTGGGTCAGCGCCTCCGCCACCAAGTCCGGCTGCCGAAACCGGTACCCAAGTATCCTCTCCACCGCCTCCAGGTGCTCGAACTCCTCCTCCTCCTCCTTCGCCACAGCCTCTGGTTCCGCTTCCCGCTTAGTTCTTCCAGCGACAGCGCCCATGGCCGGACACGGCAATGAAAGAAGAGAAGATGGGTGACGGTGGACGTGGGAATTAATGAGTATGAGAGAATTGGAATGGGGTGCAGGGGAAGAATGGGGACAAAGATGGGGAGAGAGGTGGCGATGGGACGGAGGGCTTTTCTTGTATATATGGCGTGATGAGGAGGGATTTGACTTGGGTTTTATGTGGGGTTGTTGGTTCCTGAGGAGGAAGTTTTCGTTCTGACACGGATTCCATATATGTTAAAATTTGTGATTATGGTATATACGAGTCTTTAGCATAGCACATAGAGGTAATCTTTAAGAGGAAATTTGATGGTAACTAGGATGGATGGAATATTAAGCTGAGGATTAGAGACAACGTAACTGACAAATGATCCATTTATGCGAGTCGTGTTTATAAGCACCCGTGCGTGCGGCATGCCTAAGCAACATTAAATAGGAGCCAGGCATATATATATATATAATACATGCATGATTGGAAATTTGGGCAAGCTTATATTTTTAATACGAACTTTGGCTTATTTTCTTATTTATACATGAGTCTTTTTATTATGAGTTCGGACTTATATAAGTCGTTATTATGAACTCTGCTTCACATGTATCAGCATGAGCTAGCCTTAACATTATCGACTGTTAGATTTTAATCGAAGTAAACATATTTTTTGCCCTTTTATGCTATAAATTTTGATTAGATGATCGGCAAAACTTGGGCTCGCATGTTAGCTCAAGCACATACGTCATGAGTCATCAGACCAAGATTTGACGGCATATAAAGGATCTGCCCAATGAATTATATGTGTTGTCTAATTAAAATCCAATAACATTCAATGCCTGTTCTCGCACGGTGTGAACCCGGGTTTATTAACTATCTATATTTAAAAAATATGATATTAAAAAATAATTTTTTAAATTTTTTACTTCACAAATTACTTTGAGAAAGATAACATAAAATAAGATAATTAATTTTCCCTCCATTGTAAACTATGTTTCTCATTTAAAAAATTAATTAATTTTAAAATAAATGTCCTATTTGCTTGCAAATGGCCATTTACTTTCTATTCTCTTATATATATATATATAGATATATATAATTTTTAAAAAAAATTAAGTAATATAAAATAACTTAAATATTTAATTTTTGTTTTAAATATGACACTTATTTCAGGAAGGAGGGAATTAAGGTTCGGGTATGTGTGGTTGGCCACCCTCGAAAATAGAGAAAATACAAACGATGGTCCGTGTTCCTTCTACACGTGAGCAGTGTGATTGGTGAGAGGATGGGCTTCCAGTCCCAGAAGGCCAATGCAAGAAAAGTGTTTGTTTCGGCCTCACAAGCATTTCATCGAATGCCAAGGGCTCCTAACTGTTTTTTTTAATTCACGGAATACTTGCTAAGTGCAATAATTCATCCCTCTCACTTTCCCAGTGCAGCTGCAAATCCACGAGTAACGAATTACATCATCGATATCTTTTACGTTCCATTCAACTCCACTGCATCGTCGTACCACTTCCTGATTATGACTTATTTCCGCCTTTTCATGATGACGCATTTCATCGAACAGATTGTGTTTGGCATCGAACTTTCACTTCTTTGCTTTCTCAAGAACAGCTTCGGCACAATTAATTGCTCACCCGTTTAGCAGAAGATCAATGCTTTTCAAAACTGAATTTTTTTTATAAATCTCTTACGGATTTTTGTTTTTGAAAAATTCTGAGGGAAATATCAGCAATCCTGAAAAATATATTCAGAAATCTCTTCGCAAATCTATACCAGACCAAACTCTTTCTCTTTTGGGGTGGGAATGGTATCACAGAACATCAGATCATCTTCGAACAAAAGATACATTCAACAGCAAACTACATTTAATCCCTTTTGAAATCTATGTATCGTGGTTTTTTACACTAGAATTAAGTGGTACCAAGAATCCGTTTGATCTTACAAATGAGGCATGACCGGCATCTTGGAGTATGCAGCCAGAGTCGTCCGAGGCCATGGACCCAGGCTCGGATAGTAAGTTGTGTTGGGTGGCAGCAACAGAAACTTGGTGGTGAGCCCGGTGTATGAATTTGCAAAAAATTCAACATTTGTGTCCCTCGTAATCAATTTATATACATTCAAAACAACAACATGCGTATAAGTAGTAGATTAATTCAAATAACTTTAAGATTAACAATAATTAAAGCATAAATTAAGAATTATTGACCTTTAGGTGCTGAACCCCAAAGGCGTAGTCAATTACCCAATATAAGCACAACTTTTTCTTTATTTCAGTTATAAATAAAGGGAATCAAAATTACCTCTTTGATATATCTCTTCTCTTAAAACTAAGAGAAAGCCATTCCTTCCCTTGCTAATTTACTAGGAACAATTGGCTTGAGATAGAGGTTAATCGCCACATTATAAAAAGAATATGAGAGCAATAACCTTGTCCTAGTTTTCCCACCAATGCGTAGGTGGAAAAAGTTTGTCTATTCTCTGGTTTGTCTGGGTGTAAAAAAAGGAGAGCCACTTCTTTGGTTTACGTTTGGGAGGGAAAGAAGATCATGGTCAAAGGGAAAGTTTGACCCACCCTCCCTCCCTCCCTTATAATTGCCCCACGTCCAAATCTTTATCAAGATCGGACTTGGTCAGTTCTTTCTCTAAATGAATTTGTGTGTGGAGTCCACACAATTTCCTCTCCTCTCATGTTACTCTATCTCAAATCAAGTTCAGTTACATGGGTACTGAACCCACTGACCCAATATCCCTTACTTCGGTGAAGTGCCCATGGACCAAATAACAACTTGTGCACCTAGTTCTGTCTTAGTCTAATATGTACGCAAAAAGTTCATACTGAACTCAACAAAAGTTGCCGCCCTAGCCTTGTCGAAGTCCTATACTATGAACATGACATACAAACTGATTTGTCGTTAAGGCCTTAGTTAACGGAGGATCTGCCAACATCTCAGAAGTAGGAAGATAGTTTACCACCAACTTTCCTTTATGTAGCATGTCAAACACAAAGTAGTAATGTACTTCGATCAATATATTTACCTCTAGCGTTGATTCCTCCATTTGTAAGTGTCGACACAGTTGCCAGATTATCATAAAACATCTAGATAGGAGAATCAGCCTAGCTCTCTAGCCTAAGTGTAAGAACTCTTATCTTGAACCGGTTTACTTTCAATTTTATTTATTATTTAATCATCATTATGTGCTTTAAGCTATTTTTGATCGATTTTGAGAATCAACCTAGCTCTCTAGCCTAAGTGTAAGAACTCTTATCATTATGTTGTTTATTAGCTCTCTAGTTGTCACCCTGATTTATTGGGCCATTTGAAATCTTGGAACGGGTAGGCGCCACAACATATCGAGTAACTCTTCCACCTCGACTGGCCGATATTTACAATGTATTCTACGTCTCACTTCTCCAAAAGTATATGCCAGATCCTACTCATGTATTGGATTTTGAGCCATTGGAACTCCAAGAGAATCTTTCCTACGAGGAGGCACTTATTTAGATCCTAAAGCAAAAGGAGAAGGTATTTTGACAAAAGGCTATTCCGCTCGTGAAGGTGTTGTGGAGGAATCACAGGGTCGAGGAAGCCACATGGGAAAGAGAGGAAGAGATCAGAAAGAAGTACCCTCAACTTATCGTCGCCAACCTCTAGCAAATTTTGGGGAACCAAAATTCCTAAGAGGGGGAGGATGTAAGAACTCTTATCTTGAACCAGTTTACTTTCAATTTTATTTATTATGTAATTATCATTATGTGGTTTAAACCATTTCTAATCGATTTTGAGGATTTTCAAAAATAAAAGTGGTTCCCAAAAGTTTTAATCAGAAATAGCTTCACATTTATGAGTTTTAAGTGAGTTTAAGTCATTTGAGATTTTTTGGGATTTTTTTTTATTTTTCTAAAAATTAGGGTTTAGCGGGACCCCCTTGTGGGCCCCACGGTCGAATTTGGGGTTTTTGGTCCAAAACATCCCTGACATTAAAATAAGTCATTAGAACATTTTCAGAATTTTTCTGGTCTTAATTAGGGTTTAAATAGCCCAATTACCCATTTTTAGCTAAAAATTTTATTTACACCCACATTTTTTATTAGGTCTAACCCCTTCCTAACTATAGAAGGAAAGGGTTGGTCTCTTTCCCATTTGGGAAAGGGCTGAGCCAGGGATCAAGAGGCCTAATCCCCATTAGCCCAAAGTGGAAGGTGATTTGAGGTGAGATTTTCCTAATCTTTCCTTAATCATTAGAGTTTTTTGTAAACTTCTTCTAATCCCATCTTTCTCCATTGATTAATCTTGTTTTCAAGTCATTAAGTCACTTATTTGCATCTCTACTCCATACCCTAGCTTTCAAATTTTCATTTTTTAGTCCCTAAAGCTCTAGATCTAAGATCTTTCCAATGATTTTCAAGTTCTAAATCGGATTTAGGTGGGTATTAACAAAAATCACATTTTTGGGTAGGTTTTAGAGGAGATTAAGGAGCTAATTCAACCCAAAAAGAGGTGAAAGGTAATGGGTTTAATCCTTAAGCTTGTTGTATTTCAAATCTTGGCTTTGGATGTGTTTTCTTGAATGGATTCCATATTTAGTGCTCTAATGGTAGATTAGTAAAAACTTAATCTTTCGTATTAATTTCTTAGGGCTTTGATTAGAAATGGGTAGATTTAGTATTATGAAAGGTTTAATTAAATTTTTATGATGTTTGAGGCTTTGAATGGAGGTTTTAAATTTTATTGATGGTGTTTCGGTTTGGTTTTCAAAATAGAGAAGATGACTCAGATTTGCCGTTATGGCGATCGATGGCCCTTATAGGCCGATCGATTGGCCAAACGCCATTTTAGGCCGATTTTAAGGCTAGCCGATAGAACGGCCTTGCAGGCCGATTGATCGGCTACACAACAACTTTTTGGCATTTTATTTCCTATGCTTATTTCGGTACATTTACTTCTAAATGTTGTTTCTAATATTTATGTGGAGTGTTTTAGGTTAGGATAAGCTACTGGAAATGCATGCTATTTATGTTGGGAATTATGGAGCATATTTAAGTATTATATGGAAGTACATGTTGATGGTTAGACGTGTTAGTATGATTTATCTTGAATCTATGGCAGATAATTTTCTCATGTCTAAGCATGTTTCCAACAAGGTTATTGTATGACAATGATCTAATATGCATTCTTATCGTATTTATAAATTGTGGGTGAATGGTGATACTATGTTCTAGTCTCATGCGTGGATTAAATATGCTTGTAGGAGTTGAGCATTAGACTTCACCTAATTGAAATGATGGTTTTGAATGGATTTCCCATGTTTTTAGTTCAGAACTATATTTATATTTTATCAAAGCATGTGTGTATTGCCTTGTGAGTTATTATCAAAGCATGGTCATGTGCTTAGGAATGTATGAACATACACATGTGAGGAATTTATTATGAAATCGTGGTTGTTTATGACTATAATATGATGCATGTGGGGACTGATGGGAACACATTCCATGTGTTGGGGGATTGATTATATGCAATGATGTGAGATTACGTGTCGGATTAATAGATCATTGACTTAATCGAAACTTGGCTAGTCTGAAAGGACATGATTTTAATTTGAGTTCCTGTGTGGAACATGTATACTCCTCGGGTTGAGTCGACTTGAGTTATGTGGAGACAAGTTGTGTACTTGTCTTGTGGTTAAGATTCTTGAGATAGTCAAACCTGGACACCGAGCACCCAGGGTGGTACGCCTTCATGCACCAGCGACCACGTGTTCTAGGGTCCCCTATGTGGGAATTCGGGCTCTCCCCCACCACAGGAGATGTCTCAGTGTGAACACACCTACTCTAGGTTCTCTGTGTGAGAATCGGACATCCTTTGCCAGGATTGTCCTGGGCAAACAAATTTAGGGGATAACTACCCCGACTTTTATATTTTCTATGTCGAAACAAACTATGTCCCGCTTGTGTGACCTTGACTATATCCCGCCTGTATGGCAATGATTGTATTCACTCCTTGATGGAGGCATTCACCATTTTGTTGATGATGTATGTGTATGAGATAATATTATGCTCAGGATTGCATATGTTGTGTATGGATAATGTGACACATGTGGATATGATTTATTATGCATAATTGTATATCATGTGTTTGACACGTTTGCCGTGCAGGGTGAATGAGCTATGGAATGGATTTATGGGATATGAATGTGTGAACTGAATTATGTGATTGGGACATAATCATGCAGGTTTATGTGATATGGTCGCATGATCAGAAAGTGAGAGAGACACTTCTCATGCGGATTATGTGTGATATTATGTTTGATTGTGATTGGATAAGGATCACTACTTATGTAGTATGGATGCTAAGTCATAATATGGTCATTTATGCCCTGACTTGATATATGTGTTATATACATGTTAGAGCTTTTACTTTTGGATAAGCAGGGGTTTAGTAAGGGGATGATCAGAAAATGGTGTACCATGTCATTTATGGATCTGAATTGCCATGACATTGTGCCGTGATGATTTTCTGATTACTCTTACCGCTTTCAAACCATTACTGAGTTTTGTACTCACCCCTCTTTTGTGATTTGTTTTGAGGCTGCACAGTGCGACGTGCAGACGCGTAGAACACCTTATATGAGAGACGACATGGGTACTTATGGGATTAGCCTTCGTGGTACTATGATGATGCTTATTTTCTTATCTTCTCATTTTTTATACTAGAGAACATTATATGGTGGATTATGTATCATGCTCGCATTTATCTGTTATTCTTAGACTTGTCTAGACTTTCATGATTTCGAGCCATGTGTAGGCTGTAGAGATTATTATGTGGGTTTGTGTGAGGATTATGACAGTTTTATTATCTTCTTTGTTATCATTATTACTCTTTCTCAAAGGACATTAGATGTGCTACTCCATTATGCGAATCGCCCGTTCGAGGGGCTAAGTCTTCTACAATATGTTAATCTGTCAAGTTCTGTAGCCCCCATGCGCTTGACTGGCCCTTGGACCGGGTTCGGCTCGGGTCAGGCGGTGCCGAGGCGTGACACTATGTATAGCTAGAAAGTCTTAATCCACACTACTTCCGAAGCTGCTAAACTGCATGCATAAAATTTAGCTTTCATGGTTGACTTTGATACACTCTTTTACTTCTTACTAGCTCAAGCTATAGCATTGCTTCCAAACATGAAGACAAAACATGCAGTATATTTCATTTCATCTGGACCACCAGCATAGTCCAAATCACTATACACAACCAATGACAGATCCTCAGCCTGATAAGTGAGTTTCATACCCTTAGTTCTTATAAGGTACCTAAAAACTTGCTTCACTGCTTGCTAGTGAGGCGTACCTGGGTTTGTTTGGTATCTCCTCAAGAGCCCTACAACGCAGCTCAAATTAAGTCGGGTACAAGTCATGACATACATTAAGCTGTCAATAGCCTGTGCATAAGGCATAAGGCACTTACTACATTTTGAGACTATCTTCGTTAAAGGATGGTGTTAACTTTTTATTAAAATTGTACCTTTATAGATAGGAGACTATTGTTTTTCAACCAATCACACTAAAGAGTTTCAAGATGTTTTCTATGTATAGTTCTTGAGATATACTAAGCAACCTTATTTTTCTATCTCTGTCAATCTTCATACCAAGTATATAGGAAGCCTCACCCATGTCCATTTCAAATTGGGTTTTGAGATACTCCTTTATACTGACTATTAAGCTCAAGTCATTTTGGATATCATCTACATAGAGGGAGAGTAACATAAATCTATTATCATCCTTGAAGGAGTAGACACGATGATCATATTCATTTGCTATGAACCTATACTCATTAATCACCTTGTGAAAAGTAAAGTACCATTACCTAGGAGATTGTTTAAGCCTATATAAAGACTTTATGAGTTTGCACACCTTGTGTTCTTCTCTAGGAACAATAAAGCCCTCACGTTGTTTCATATAAATCTCCTCCTCTAAATCACTATTTAGGAAGGTAGTCTTTACATCCATTTGGTGCAACTCTAAGTCAATTGCGCCTCTATATCTAGCATGCATTAAATAGATGTGAATCTAGTCATAGGTGAATAGGTTTCCTTGAAGTCAATGCCTCTGACTTGAGTGAAACCTTTAGCTACCAGTCTTGCCTTATATTAATTATCTATAGAGCCATATACCTTGAGCTTTTTTTTTAAGATCCACTTACAATCAATAGGCTTTCTTTCACTAGGCAAGTCAACAACTTCCTAACTTTGTTCTTCATAATGGAATTCATTTCTTCTTAAATAGCTTATTATCATTCCTGAGAATCTAGACTATCATTGCATGCTCATAGGTCAAAGAATCATCAAATAAAGTTTCATCTAATGTTTCTTCATCCTTTCCTAACATGGCATAAAAGTCCCGCAACAATATTGAGGGTCTTCTATCTCTCATCTCCTTTACTTCAGACACTTCCCTACATTTAGATCCTATAACTACCTCTGTAGAAGTAGTAGAGTCTTGTTCTTTCTCTACTTCAAATAGTTTTACTCTTTTATTAGGAATTTTAGGGCTAAGTCTTAATCTAAGAAATATGCATCCCTAGATTCAATGACTCTCATTGTCCCATCAGTATGGTGCACTACAAATATATACCCCTTAGAGTGTTCATTGTACCCTATAAAGTTACACTTTATGATTTTAGGGTTCAATTTACTTCTATGTTCATCAGACACTTTTACATGTGCCTTAGACCCTCACACTCTAAGATGACCTAAGTCTGGACATCTACCTAAATCGAACGACAATACTGCAGTTTTGGCCATTCGTTTCTTTTGCTTATTCTTATGCTCTTACTCTTAAATATCATTTCTTATGTTCATGTGGAGTAATGCAAGCTAGAATGAGCTACTGAAGGGGTATGTTATTGATGTTGAAAATTATGAAGAGTATTGAAGTATTGTGTGAAATTTCATGTTGTTGGCTACACATGTTAGGATTGCTTATCTTGAATCTATGATTGGATGATTCTCTATGTTTTAAGCATGATTTCAGCAAGGTTGTAGCATGAGAATGTACTGATATGTCTTCATATAATGTGATTAAATTATGGGTGAATGATGGTGCTATGTCTAGATTCAAGTGTGGTGTGAATATGCTTGCATGGGTTTAGCACGAGGTTACTTTTGACTTAATTGATGGTTTTCACCTATGATTTCAGTTAGAACTATGATTAGATATTAATGTGCACGTGTGGTATGATGATGAGTTAATTTTAAGGCATGTTCATATACTTAGAATTAAATGTGTCTACCATGTACACACACATGTGGGGGGATGATTATGAAGACGTTCAGTATTATGATTATAAATGATGCATAAGGGGCTGATGAGAGCACTTATAATGAATTAGGATTTATGTATGTTTTATCCACGTATGTACCATGTTGCATGTATCATGAAACGGATTTCCGATTGAGACATTTATCGAGATTAGCTGTGTTTAATCGATTAGATGCAAGGATATGAAATTGTGTGTCAGATTAATCGATCGTGGGCTTATCAAAAATTGGTTGGTCCGAAAAAACATGATTTTGATTTGAGTTCCTGTATAGAACATGGATACTCCCCGGGTTGAGTCGATCTAAGTTGATATTGAGTTGAGTTGAATGAGGATGAGTTGTGTACTTGTCTTGCAGTTGAGATTTTTTGAGATAGTCATCTGGACCCTAAGCATCTAGAGTGGTATGCCTTCGTGCATTGGCTACCATGTGTTCTAGGTTTCCTGTGTGAAATTCGGACTCTTCCTACTGCAGAAGATGTCCAGGGCGAACACACCTATTATAAGTTCTCTGTGTGAGATTCAGACATCCTTAGCTAGGAATCTCCAGGGCGAGTAGACTTAGGGGCTGACTACGTAGAATACTTTATATTTCCTTCATGGAAATCAGACTATGTCTAGCCTATGTGGCTTGATTGTATTTCTCTCCGTGGTGGAGACATTCACTATAGTTGATGATGCATGTATATGAAATAATATTATGCCCAAGTTGTGTAGGGATAATTGAGATTATGTGACACATGTGAATATGATCTATTATGCATATTTGGTATCGTGTGATTGAGACTCTTATCATGCAGGGTGAATGATATATGGATGAATGATATGAATATATATTATGTGATTACATGTTGAAGACGCGTGTTATGCAGGTTGAATGTTATAAAAGAGAATGACTTGATATGCATGATTATGGATGTGATTGTGTGAGAATCACTTATTATGTAGAATGAATGTTATGTCATGATGCGATTATGTATGTTATGATTAGTTTGTATGAGATACGCATATGCAGGATGATTATGTATGAATAAATAGGGGTATGATAGGGGATTTAATCAGAAATAGTGTTATCATGTTAAATATGGATATGAATTACCATGTTAATGTGTTGTGACTGTTTTCTAATTAATGTTACCGTAGTTCAAACCTTACAGAGTTTTACTTACCCATCTTTCTCTGTTTTATTTTGGGGTTGCATGATGCAACATGCAGTTGATCAGAATTCCCTGTATGAGGGACAAGCGGGATATGCGTGGGAGTAGGCGTGGATGCCTTAGTACGTTATTTCATCTTCTGATTTATGCGATTATGTTCATAAAATACATTGTATGAATGATTGTGTTTTATACTCGTGTATACCTGATGCTTTTAGACTTGTCTCAAATTTTCTTATTTCGAGTCATGTGTCGGCTCAGGATGTTAAGTATGTAGGTTACATTTGAGGATTTATTTCTGAGATATTATCTTATTTTATTTACCTTATTTCTTTACACAAAGGACTAAAGGTGAGCGACTCTATGTATGTGTTAAATACCCGATTTAGGGGTTAAAGACTTCCGCAATGCAATTTAATCGCCCCCATGTACTTTGACTGGCCCTTGGACCAGGTTCGCCTCAGGTTGGGCGGGTGCCCGGGCGTGACATCTTAGGTATAGATTTCACCATTTAATGAAGCCAACTATTTTTTTAAATATAACTATTAATATTGGACAAAAAGAATATTTTTTTAAAAATAGTAACACTAACAATTAAAATGTTAAGGATGTAAATTATAAAATAGATTGAATTGAATAAAAAGTGAAGCCAATAACTAAACATCAAAGATAGCCAATTAGGCTGCTCGAACGAGATGGGAAATATTTTTCATGCTTTCTACTCACGGTGAGTCGAGCATAAAGAACACATGTATAACATTTATTTTCGAATTCAATGGTATACATGTTAAGCATATATTAGCATAAGTAGTACTAGCACTAATGTTCAGGGACATAGAAGGGGGGCTAGGAGGGGCCATGGCCCCGTAGCCAATAAAAATTTATTATTTTATTATAAATAGGACTATGTGGCACATTAATTTTTCTATTAAGGTGGGCCCATATAACCCCTTGCACAGCCTATTAGCCCCCTTTAAATTCCTTCCTAGCTCCGTCTATATTAATGCGTGTGCTATCTTAAAAATAAAAGCTTTAATTTCTTATGTTCGGTTTATTATCTCGAGGAAAGCATAAAAAAATACTTCCGCCAAAAGATGAAGGCATAACGCCCGTATGTAGATTATGGGCCGCACATGGGCCCTCGCGACGCGGCCTGCAATCCTACAAAAGTGCCCCGTGCCTGGGCGCAAGCGTGCGTAGCATTATAGCTGTTCCGCCAGAAAAAATGTGTAACCCGCTTGCCGTCCGCGCGCTATGGATGGAGCCCGCAAAGAGCCATGGGCCACTGCGGGCCATGTTGTTGAGTGCCGATGCATCGCGGGCTTACGTAGCGTTTCTTCTTCCTTCAGCGCTCCATCTCACTGTAGTAGGCTCGTTGCAGAGAGGTGGACTGAGCCCAGCCATCTCCCGTCCCCCATGGATTTCTCCCTCCTCAAGGAGGCAATGGCCTCCAAATCCTACGACAAGGTCTCCGACGTCTGTGACGAGCTCATGCTCCGGGTACCTTCTCTCTCACTCGCCATCATTTTGTCAGCAGGGTTTTGGCTTCTCATCTATCCTTGTTTTTGGTGTTGATTCACGATCAGGTCGCAGCAGAGGGCGTTTCCTTCCAAGACGATTGGCCGTACGCTGTGCACCTTCTGGGACACCTTTATGTGAACGACATGTGAGTTGAAGAACTTTAGAATGGTGATTGATTTTGGGACTTAGGGTTTTGCTTTCTTGCTCTTTTGGGCTTATGGGTTTTGTTTGAAGTTGGGTTTATTGTGCTTTTCTTTGGTGTTTTTTTTGGCAGAAATAGCGCTAGGTTTTTGTGGAAGTCGATTCCGGCGGCGGCGAAAGAGGTACGCCCGGAGATTGTCGCGGTCTGGAGGATTGGGCAGCGCCTGTGGACGCGGGATTATGCTGGAGTCTACGAGGCGGTCCGCGGGTTCAATTGGAGCCCGGAGATTGTTGATTTTATGATGGCGTTCTCAGGCAAGTTTTTCTTCTTTTTTTTTTAATGGCTATCTCTATGCTAATCAGGTTTCTGTTATGGAGAACGTTGCAATTTCTTTTCTTAGTGGGCATGTTTCGAATGCCCTGAATTTAGAATGGAGGGTTTATGCTCTGCAACTAGCCAACTCTTTGGAACTGAAAGGTGTAATTATTCTGGCATGTTCTGTTCATAGTGGTCTAAATATTTACAATTCATCGGGGCTTTTCTTCTTGGGTTTAGTCTCTAATGAACGTTGGATGAGACTTTTTTGTGAGTTATGATAAGCATTATATTTTTTATAGGACATTTTATTTTATTTAAATATGTTGCTTGTGAGGACTTCATCCTCACAAGCAAACTCCATGATATCGGCCAAACACCAATTTGATATCCGGGCTTCAAACCCCCTGGAGAAACACCAGGTAGAGGACAAGACAACATCATGTACTTGATCCTTGAACACCCCTGGGGAGAAAAACCACTGCCAGCACCACTAGACAACACAGGTCATTGTGAATGTAGAAGTGCACGCCGACCACTGCAAAAATGCTAACCACAAAGCTCTAGGGCCTCTACCGATCCATTCAAGGAGCAGATTGGCCACTGCAAATTCGCTCCAAGGACAATCAAAATGCTCATTCCAAAGAGGGATGGGTAGGAAGCACAACACCAACACTAACATAAACAAGCCAATTCGCAGTTAACGCCAATCACACAATCCCAACCAACAAAGAATGACCAGACAACCCGACACCAACAATAACATAAACAAAGCTTAAAAGTGGGTAACCCATTGGAGGAAGGACAAGTTTGGCCGACTAGGGCAGATCCAGCGATGGTCTGTGAGTAAATGCCAGATTCCAAACGCCGCTTTCCTGGAGGCAGAATTCCCTAGCAGTGTGACTTCCTGTTCTGGAATAAAAGTTATGTCTCAAAAGGCAGTGCGGCTTTTAATCAGCTTTCTTACCCTCTCCTTGACTGGAACTTCAAGGAATGATAATGTGATTTACTTGGCAATTGCATTGGAGCTGAGCCTCTCCCAACTTGTTCTGATATAACCAAGTAAAAACAATCTTTAGTTTTTTCTGTTTCATTGCAGAAAAAACCATTTTTGCCAATATAGATATGACTACAGAGTGTTGCAGAAGTTTAATGCAAAATTAGTAGATAAGGCAGTGTATATGCAGTGAGGCAATCATTTGAGGAAACCATATAAAATCAAACCTTTATGCTTAATAAAGGTTTTGTTTATCTTTATTGCATAGGGTTCCCAAAGAAGGGAAGATCATAACTTGACTATTCACTCTATCACCCATTATAAGTTCATAAGAACGCAATATTGTTATTTTCTCGATTTAAAAAACCTCCCCTGTAAATATCAACGTGGCCAATTTTATTACTGCAGCAAACAAATAACTGAACTGTCAATTTTATACATCAATAAAAGGAAACTAGAAAATAAGCAGGAGACTGTGAAACATCCAAATCTACACATACTAGGGCCGGAAATCCTTGAATTGGTGATGGGTCTGGAATTCGACGAGTCCAATGTTGAAGCTGAAGTCAGAGGTGACTTCTGCTGCTGAGCTAGGAAACTCTGGCTTATGGAGTAGCAGAGTGTGAAAGCTGAATTAGGCAAAATAATCTATTTTGGTAGGGGAGAGAACTCATAAGGTAGTTAAATTGTAAAGATATGGGAGGATTTTTCCCATCTCATTCTCCTCTTTCTTGTCATCACCTTTCACGTTCATAATGTTGTCATGAACAATATATGTTCATTTAGGGGTTGATAATTTTGTAAAGCTTGTCTGCTGTTGATGTATCCTTTAAAATGCTTCATTTTAACTTGCAGTTATTGTGTGTGTACACAGAGAAATACACCAAGAGAATATTTGAGCTACTCCTGTCTGCATACTCCACAATAAGTGTTTCAGAAACAGCTCAGTTCTTAGGAATGGCTGAAGAAGATGCTACTAAATGTATGCTTCTGTAACCACATTTATCCACAATTTTACTAGCCATACCTTCATTACTTGTGACTTTTTCCAGTAATGTGAATGAATTTATTATTTAGATTTATTTGATTAGCTGCATGATCCCAATTTTATATTTTCCTTTAAAAAAAAAGAAATATGCGGGTATTTGGAAGACAGTGTTTAATGGTTTTTTTTGTTACAAAAATAAGCTTTAATGCCTTTTCTACATTTTCTTTCATGCTGCTTATACTGGATATTGTTTGGATATTCAGATGTATTGCAACAAGGGTGGATTGTGGATTCTTCTACTCGAATGCTGACTGTGAAGAAGCAGCCAGTTGTTCTTGAACAAAAATTGGATGCTAGTAAGTTGCAACAATTGACTGAGTACGTATTTCACCTTGAGCATTGATAGCTCCTTTGGGTAGTCCTAGGATTAAGCGCCCCCCCTCCTTGTTTTCATGATGGGGTAAAAGAAGAAAGGAAATGGAAATTGGCATGAAGTGTATTACTTATTAACAAACTTGCCTTTGATGCCACGTGCATTGATATTTGTGTTCCTTATTCCTTATTAACTGCCTTATATATTATCTTATATTTTTTCGTATTTGATAGTCAATCACTTCACTGAAAAGCTTAAGCTATTAGAGAGGTACTGTTAATACTACTCTCTGCATGTGTGAGGATCACTAAGCATTAAATAAGAGCGAACTCGTCAGAGCACATAACAGGCACATATATGCGTCTGGAGCACATAACAGGCAGTGATATTCCCTGTAGATTGAGGTTGCAATGTGTATCTAACATTATCAGAGCAGGAAGGTTGGTGTAATGTTCCTATGCGAGCCGATAGTCTGTGTAGAGCGTAATTGAGTTTACAGTAGCAGGCAAGAGTTTGTACACATTGTTTTTTTACGTTGGCTAATGCATTTAGGGTTCAATATGTCAATCATTGTTCTAACCCCTAGGTTACTAGGGTGAAATTAAGAGAAGAGTGTCTGTGGGAAAGGAGAAGAAGGGGAAGAGAGTTAGGGAGAGACTGATATAAATTAGAGTTTTTTTTGTATTACCCTGCTTGAAATATAGATATTTTATATTTTTTGGATTTTAACACTTAATCTCATATGACTTGGTTTAAGATAAATATACCCTTAGGTTAAATCTAAACATACACATAAGTTCTTATTTTATTAGTGGTGAAAATTTACCAATGGCAAAAGCAAAATTAAAATACTCAACATACAAAAAATAAATCACTCACTTAAAGATGATCAATAGAAAGTAAAAAAAAATTTCTTCTTAATCCTGTGTTCCATGGTACAAACTAAAGAAGAGCGATTTCCTGGTTTCAATTCAAAAATTAGTTTAAAAGGGGAAATCAAAGGAAGCCACTTTAGTGCTTACTGAATTGCAACATACAGAATGTTTCGGCAATCTGAAAAATTAGGTTGTGTTTAGAACGGATTGAAGAACTTCGGATATTTGCCCAAAATGGGGATTGAATGCTGCAAAAAGAAATGATTTTTGGGAATACATCAAATCCGGATGAAATCGGGTATAGTACATTAACTTTGCATGACTCGTGGGACTTTCGAGAATGTGAGAATAAGAAGATGGTTCCCATTAAACAAACCAAAAATCTCATGCTCTACATGGCTTATGTCCAACACTTAATCCATATTGCATATACGATAACTCGATGTCAATAAAACGTATTTTTGATAATACAATATGTATTCTTTGAGCCAACAACTCATAATATGATATTCTTTATATCGCATATACGATAACACGATATTCGCCATAGTGTATTATCGATAACACGATATGTCACCATAACGTATTATCGATAACACGATATATCACCATAGTGTATTATTGATAATACGATATGCTAACAATGCGTGTTATTGATAATATAATATATTATGATATCCTTTATATCGCATATACGATAATACGATATTCGCCACAGTGTGTTATCAATAACATAATATTTGCTATAGCATATTATCAATAACATGAGATTCACAATAGTTTGTTATCGATAACATGATATGCCAACAAGACATGTTATTTATTTTTCTCTATATCGCACATACTATAATATGATATTCGTCATAGCATATTATCAATAACACGATATTTGTTATAACGTATTATCGATAACACGATATGCCAACAAGATGTGTTATTTATTTTCTTCTATATCGCATATACGATAATACGAAATTCGTCATAGCATATTATCGATAACATGATATGTAACCATAGCATATTTAGGGGTGCTAATGAGTCGAGCCAACTCGTCGAGCAAGGGTGCCTTGACTCGACTCAACTCGAATATAGCTTGACTTTAAGTGGCTCGGCTCGAACTCGACTCAAACTCGAATATATTCGAGTCGAGCTCGAGCATACCTTGGCTCGACTCAAATAAAACTCGAACTCGGCTCTAACTCGACTCGTACTCAACTCGAACTCGAATGAATATGTAAACATGTTTTATAATATACATAAATACATATTAATACCTATATGCACATATGCATAATTTAAAATTTAGATGTGTCATAGAAATTTAACTTAATAAAGTATATAGATATATAGTACAATTGGTAAATAATAAGATATATTATAGTCTATACTAGGTATTAAACTATATGTCAATCATTAGACAAAAATGTACTGGTAATTAATATTATATATTATTTCTACATGTCAAATAAATTAAGATATATTTTTTAAAATTTGGTGTAAAGACTAATGTTGGAATCATTAGAAATTTAAATTTTACAACAATTTACTAAAAGTTCTTTATACTAAAGGCAAGTTATATTCATTTAAGACTAGTTAAAGAGGACAAGACTCCAAGTTTTTTGTTACTAGTACAATATGATTTTCTTGATAATCATTATTCGAATACTGAGATGTAAGCATATTGAAGACATCTCGTCATATACCAGATCAAAATTGAGGGTAGTTATAACTTAAAAATAAAATCCAAAGAAGGGACAACATTGATTATACAATTAGATGTTATATTTTCATGCATGCTTAATTAATAATGATATTTTAATATCATATATACTGAAGAATTGGGAGCAATTAAAGCTCGAGTAGAGCCTAGTTTGAGGCTTTGAGATAATTTTCCATGAGCACATACTAACTTTTATTTGTAACTTTTTATATAATTTAAAAAAAATTATTATTAATTAAAATATGTACTTGGTGCACGTTAGATCACAAGAAAGGCAAGCAAATAGAGCCTTCATGTTGCATTGTTAAAAGCCACAATACTTTCAAAAGGATGGACAATTCCAAAGTTTGCAAAGGTTTCTTTGGGAAGGCCTCTCCCTTTGAATGTGTCGGTGTATCTGATTTAATATCTTATGGATGTAATTTATTTATGATACTTTTAACAAAAATTTAAATATTTATGATCAACTCAGTCTATGAGCAATATTTGTTTATAGAATATTGGATTAAAATTTTGGATTAAAAAATTAGGTTTATTTTTATATACTGATCGAGCTCAATTTGAGCTGGGCTCGCCATTGTAATGGAACAAGTTTGAGCTCGAGTTCGAGCTCAAGCTCGTGGTTTTGGTTTGAGTTGAGTTCAAGCTAGTAAGTTCAAGTTCGTTCGAGCTTCAAGTCGAGTTCGAGCCAAGTATTCTAACTTTGAGTTCGAGCTGCTTGAGGTAAAAACTCGACTCAGCTCGGCTCGTTAGCACCCCTAAGCGTATTATCGATAACACGATATGTTACCATAGCGTGTTATTGATAACACAATATTTGCCAGTATTTGTTATTTATACAATTGTTCATCAAGTTAGGGATAAAAACCTCTAAGATCGTGTACAATCTTACATAAGATGTTCTACGTAGTAAAATTTGCATATAAAAAATCATATTAGAGTCCTTCTTTGCACAATAGGGTAGGAGGCTATCATAACTATTCTACAATGTCCTTCATTAGCATCTACATCCTTCTTCATTCTTATATAGTTATTTTTTCCATATATAGTCCCTCAAGATTTATTTCTTGAGTTGCAATGTCATCTTGATCTCCTTTTATAATGATAAATAGTTTATGTGGTTAGAAATTTTTGGACGAAAATTAAAGAAAAATGATCGCCGATGAAGTGAGGGAGGCCGACAATTATCGAATAGAAATCGGAATTTGTTGTTAATGTAAACCGCCGGGGGAAAATCACAAATCGTCTTTGAGCTTTGATCTTCTCTCTGTTTATGCTTCGTCACAACTAGTTTGCACGATTTTTAACCAAACCTTATTAAAATGGTATTTTGGTCTAATTTTTTTTAAATATCGTGTAAACTCAGGTTCTATGGAATGTTTTTTACAAAACCAGAGAATATGAAATATTTGTATCTTAGGCCAGGTAATATAAAAAAAACTCTATAAATCAATTGGACTAAGTTATTGTTCAGTCTTCCTAACTAGAAAAGCAAATCTAAACTAAGAAAATAAGAATAATGAAAATCCTCCTTTCAATAAAACATAGCATTAATGGAAGCAAACTTAAACTAGGGCATACTATATAAAAAAAGTCCTAATTCAAAATCATGACAAACACCTCAAGTGAAGTTTCACTAGATACACCCGGTCTCTCAGCGCTTCCCCAAGTCCCATCCATATTGCAGGATATATGTTATTGGCTTTATTCATTTACGCATGGGTCTGCATTAAGACTCACATTTGCATTATTTTAGTTTTTGATGAGTATATACTAGCATTAATCAGACAAACAAGTAGCCCACAAGTGAAATGCTTGCAGGTTACAAGTACGGAGAGCGCCCCCATGCAGTGATTTATATTTGCGGTTTCACCTTCCAAATAGTCTTGAATGCAATGTTTTTATACGTCAGGAGTCCTTGGTTTCTATTGTTAAGACTTAAGATAGGATTGTATACATGAAATTAGTGTGATTAAACAATATAAATTCGGGATCAAAGGCCATACCTTTCTCCATAGCTTTTCTATGTCTTTCTCACCAAACCATGCCCAAGCTTTGTCTTTCCTACGCTTCTACACTTGAGTAGGGGGAGGAGGGACTAGGCTTTTAATGGGGGATGAGACCCCTCCCATTAAGGTGGTCTCAAGCTAAAACGTCCCACATATTGAATACATAACCTCCTCCATTAGTAAACCTTTAATGCCACTCTCCTAGCATTATTTTAACTCTAATGTGGGTTACAATTTAGATTTATCTGTCCTGTACTAGGGTTTATGTGTAACATAATCACCGGAATTAATCCCCATTGCAAAAATTCTATTGGTTGTGGTTGCGATTAGCAGGTTGTGGTCGCAATTAGCAGCTTGTTCAAGATTTACATGTATTGCTCTTGTTTAAGGCCGAATGAGTATATTTTACTATCTTACATCGATGAGAAATGCTACAATTCAGTGCAAAAAAGAAAAAAATGCTACAACCGCCACTTCTACTTGCTCTATGCGGGAAAAAAAATCGAATCGCAGCTCAAACAAACAAACAGGTAAAAATTCTTTCAAATCTCCAAATTTATGAATTTAATGATTTTTATCCAAATATGCATATATTGCCCAAATATTTAGGGCCTACCCTACTCTTGAGGTAATAAGGTTTGATCAGTTGGCAGGTAGAGTAATAAATAGAAATGCATGTCTGTTCACATTCCTCAATGTGACCCAAAATTTTCTTGAATATTTTTCCGCATTTATTCATTTTTTTCCAAACCATAATGAATTGACCCGCTCTAGAATTGAATCTGAACTCCGATTTTGAGTCTTTGACCATGCATTTGTGTTCCATTCACTTCTCGTATGCAATCCGCACGCATCTTCTTTCCATACTGCCATCGACAACAAAGATCTTCAATTTCTAATCAGAAGGGTGATAAACAACTCTCTACTTGCGTGAACAGTATAATACTACAATATCCGCATGGTCGTTGGCTATAACGTTTGATACGTCGTTTAGTAAGATAGGAGGCAAAGTAGGAAGAGATGAAGAAGATCACTTTCTTGGGCATCTTTTCCCTAGTGTACAAGCAGTCTAGAGTGGACTGATGCCTTCGAGAGAGCACACAAAAGCCCTCAAAGAGGGCCACTATAAGTGGCGGAACTAAGGGTGAATAATTGTCATGATTCAGATTTTTAAAATTATTTTTAAATAGCACAGATGGTAAATTATGAGGATTTTTTTATTATATACAAGGCAAGTTGTCTAATTAAATATCTAATTGCGGTTTACAAATATAAATATCAAAATATATGATATTATTACCCATCTTCAAAATTCATAAATAGTAGGCTATCTATTTAAGTATAAGTTTATCATTAATATAAATATAAATAATCAAGTTGGTTTTTACATAATTAATACAATTACTTATTAGAATTGCAAAAACAAAAAAATTAATCCTACGATGCTTGACCTTACTAGTCATTGCTTAAAGAACCTATAACTAACAAGATCTAAACAACAATGGAACATCATATCACTCGAAAAAAAAGTTTTTGGAAGAACAAAAAGGTTAACTATTATTAGGGTTGCTAAATGGGAGTTATTTAATTAAAACATGAGCCCATTAAGCCCTCCTATTGATAGCCCATTTAAAAATAAATGGTCATGAACAAGTTACGGGCTCTTATGGGGGCTATTAATGTATTTAGTTAAGAGTCAATTTTGGCCAAAGAGGACGTGTATATGTAATGGGCTCTTATTGTATTTAATTAAAAGTCAATTTTGGCCAAAGAGGACGTGTATTTGATGACAAGGTTTGCGTTAAGGATGGCGAAGTGCACAGCCACCATGCTCTAACAGTGAGCCGAGCGTAAAGAATGCCTAAGAAGTGTCTAATTTCGAGATCGACGGCGCACTTGCTAACGCACGCTGGCGGCCTTTTGGAAAGCAATTTGGCCATGGCCAGTTCCCATTTCCATTGCTCTCAACTGCATTGCCGATTCAATATGGATACATGCTTAATCCAATCTTTTGACAGTCAGCAGCCAGCAGCCAGCAGCCAGCAGCCAGCAGCCAGCAGCCAGAAAGCCACTAGTGGTTCCAAACATGTAATTTAATTTGCTTAAGGCTCCACCAAAAAGCCACCCTACACCCCAATATACTTCCCAATTGGGCCTTCCCAACACAATATTCATCACTTAATTTAGCCGGGCTAGCAGGGTGAAGTAAAGAACCCAATTACATGTCTAATTAAAGTAAACGAGCCTTGCACATCATATGACCATATTTCCCTCATCCAAACTTTAATTTGCACATTCTTGATAGCATTCCAAAGGTCTTTCTATCTATTTTCTTTCCACATAGATCATACCCCTAAATTTCATCTACTTCATAAGTTATTCTATTTAGAAGATCAAGGAGTTAAACACATTATTTTTCATGTGGCCAGGTTTGGAACCTTAGGAAAATCACGAATGTTACAAGAATAGGAGCCAATTATACATTTATTATTTGTTTTCTATTTCCTAATCTAGATAAACACTAAAGATATACTCCCTCTATTTTGAAATGAATGTTGAAAACAAATAAAGATGTATTTCATTTACAGAAAATACAGTTCTTTATAGATACAGGTATGTATTTTCCAGTGGAGAATACACAGTAGATACAAGAGTGTATTTCCATAGGGAGAGGGTGTGGCGACAAGTGGACGGTGGTGATTACAAGGAGAGGGGTGTCCAGGATTGCCATGGTGGCAAGGGAGGAGGTGTCCATAATAAATGTCCTATTTGAAAAAAAAAAAGCCTTGAAATAAGTGTCCCATTTGCTTAGTTGTCCACCAGTTTCTCCTCTTTTATGCAATTTATATATATTTTCTAAAATACCCATCACCAACTATTTTTATATGGCAATACGGAAGAAAAAACTTTCCCATAGAGCTTACAACACTTCTAGGAAGTGGGCCGCCATATTATGGTCTCATACCATGATGCCCACTTCCCATAGCTATAGTGAAGTGCAACTCTTGGCTAGCCCTTTTCATATAGAAAGGGTAATTTTAGAAACTTGCAATTATTGGCTAGCCCTTCTCATACAGAAAAGGGTAATTTTATAAACTTTTAGATAATATGATCTAGCCTAAATATTTAATTTTTTAAAATTAGGACACTTATTTTAGGATAAAGGGAGTAAATTTTTTTTCAAGAATAAGAAGGCCACAGCCCCCCACTCTTAGAACATAGGTCCACCCGTGTTATTCCTTACAAGTAGAAAGCAGTAGGAGACTGTGAAGTGGGAACTCAAAAATACAATTTGAGGTAGGTTGCCGTCGACTCATGTTTTGCCAAACCCGATCTCGATAACATTTAAGAAATATACGAACCTGACCCGATTAAACCAAACCTAGACCTAACCCAATTTGACCTATTTAGAATAATTATTTTAAAAATTTTAAACAACCACTTTTCTACTAAAAATATTGAGTAATTATTAAAATATAAATAAAATATAAAAATTATATAATTATATAACTTTAATCATGTTGGGTTGGATCACCTCAAACCCAAACCCAACTTGAATAGATGTTCAGGTTAAAATTGGAATACCAAACCCAACCCATTAGGGTTGTACCGACTCGAGTTTTACAATATACACGACTTTACCATCCCTAATTAGAGGGATGCAAAGACTATAAACACAACCTAAGGAGACCCATTAGTTGGTATGTCACATGCTAACTTTCTTAGTGACTTTTGCTAATATTGTTAAGTCTCCTATGTGCATGGAAGAAATTATGACTCTAAATTTTTTCAAATAGCTTTATTAAATAATAAAATAGTTGTTTGAAATATGAACTGATGGTTGTTTTCATGTCACAATCTTGCCGAGCGCTGCCCACGTGATAATGTAAAGCACCCTCATGTGCGTCAGAAGTATTATGAGTTGCTTGATCAAGATTGATGATGCGTGCAAGGCCAGATGCCCCACAACATGCACTTAAGATCCTCCCACGAAGATAAAGTTAGGTCTTCTCCATGGGCGTGCCCCACCCGCTACCGCAATTGATGGTTAGAGGTTGATCAAAATCAACAGTCTCTACTTGTGAGAACATGCACTTCATATCCCTGTATTTAGGGGTTAAACTTTTAAAGGCCATCCCACCATCCAGGCCTACTTGGCAACAAAAATGTGAGATAGGACCAAAAAATTTTAAGCCCGGTTTTAGGGTTAGACCTAAAAAATTTAATCCTACGTTAAATAGGGTCGAAGGGGATGAAAAACCCTTTCAGTTTGACCCTAATTATAAAAAATATTATTTTAACTTTTTTTTCATAGTCTATTAAATATAGAAAGAGAAGAAAAAAATAAAGATAAAGTATATTTTATAAAAATTTAGGAGATTCTAAATTTAAGTCATTATAATTAAATGTAAAAGACCCACATACATATGATGTTGTATCTTGGACCCAACCAAAAAAATATAATTTTTTATTAAAATAATATTTATTTATAAAAATAATTAATAATAATAATAAAAAGCATGCGGTTCAGTCCCCAGCTCGAGCCTACTTAAGATTGGGCTAGGGCCACACTTTTTAGAGCATGCATAGAGTTAGAACCGGGCTAGGGCTGGTTGCAACCCTACTTATATCGACTCATATCTTTGTAGTTGTGTTGTTGGGGTGGTCATTTCCTGCCCCCTTGCCTAAAACCTTTTGGTGGTTGCCATTAGGGGTGCTAATGAGCCGAGCCAAGTCGAGTTTTTACCTCAAGCGGCTTGAACTCGAAGTTAGAATACTTGGCTCGAACTCGACTCGAAGCTCGAACGAGCTCAAACTCAACTCAAACCAAAACCATGAGCTCGAGCTCGAACTTGAGCTCGAACTCGTTCCATTACAATGGCGAGCCCAGCTAGAATTGAGCTCGATCAGTATATAAAAATAAACCTAATTTTTTAATCCAAAATTTCAATCCAACATTTTATAAACAAATATTGCTCATAGACTAAGTTGATCATAAATATTTAAATTTTTGTTAAAAATATCATAAATAAATCACATCCATAAGATATTAAATCAGATACACCGACACATTCAGAGGGAGAGGCCTTCCCAGATAAACCTTTGCAAACTTTGGAATTGTCCCTCCTTTAGTGTGAGGATTCTGAATTTGTTGACATCCCATACAAAGTCTACTGGAACTGAACCGAACTATAGAACCAAAATACAGGAACCAAACCGAATCGAAATATGAAATCGAGATATAAGAACCGAACTGAACCGACATAAGAACCGAAACCGAATATTTTAATTAAATTACTTTAATTAATCAAAATCATATTACAACAATAGAAAAATTGATAAAAATTAATAAAGGTTACAACCTGACATTTATAATTACATATAAATAAATACATATAAGTGTTTAACACGGTAATAGAACACACGTACATCCTCTTACAAGATCAAACTCAAGCTTCACTAATTACTTGCGCTAAGTAAAACAAGATCAAGACATTGAGTCACTCACTAATTGTGAAAAAAAATACGCATATTAAAATTAATCCGAGTTCAAAAAATCAAACGTAGAACCTGCTGAATAACTAATCGGGTTGACCAAAGTAGAAGGCCACCACTTGCTCCTCATCAAAGATATCAAATCTTTTGGAAACTCGCTCTGCGAAATTCATACCGATCCAACCAAATGAACACAACTCATCAACCGGGCAAACTAAATTCACATAGGGAGTGGCCTGGTCCGAAATCTTTTCGGTTTCTGAGCTTCACTTGGTAGGATTAAAAGGGAGTGGGAGCATAGAAAGGGAGAGAAGCTTAAAACCGAAAGAAGAGGATTCAACTTCAAAATCCAAAATCAAAGCCGCCAATGAAAAATTTTTATTGATACTTAATGTGGTTATTCCAGAACAATTATTTCTACATAAATAACAAGACATGTAAACACTAAGCCAGTTGGATCGATAACGTCTGAACAAAAAGACCCAATTTTTCATCAAACAAAAACGCACAACCGGCCACTTAGATTAGAAAAGCAATATCAAACGCAATACACATCGATTGGCAAAACAAAGCACACAAAAGTTCATATCAAGCACCTCGGCAGAGTAAACCCATAAAACACCCAAACAATTTCCTGCTTCATAATCTGGCCGCTTCTGGACATCGGATTAGTCGTCAGAGCAGGGGGACTCCTCGGGGGCCTGAAGCTTCTGCTCCCATGTGGCTGAATCTGCTGCGAGGGTGAAGGCCGGGAGAGATGGCAGGGGGCTTGGCAGCAAAACCGAAATCCTAGCAGGAGGCGAGGTGGACAGGGGATCCTGGGATGGGCAGTCGGAGAAGGGTCGAGGGGGGGTCGATAATGGGAGGCAGCGACGGAGGCGGTAGAGGGCGAGATGGAGGCCGGGGCGCCGCCCACTGGGAATAGGAAAATTTTGGGCGGAATAGGATTTAGGGTTAGGAAAGGGTGAAAAGGCTTTTATACATGGGTAATATTTCAGTTCAGTTCGGTTCGGTTTTGATTTCGGTTTTTTTTCCAGTAAAACCGAACCGAACCAAAATTCAGTTGGTTTTTTTTCTTTAAAACCGAAACCGAATTAAGAACCGAATCAAACCAAATCGCTAAATTTTGGTTCGGTTTCACTCAGTTCAGTTTGGTTCTGGTTTTTTGATGCAGCCCTACCTCTGATACTCTCTCCCGGTTCTTCTTTGAGAAGGGAAAAGTTATTGGTACCAAAGTGTCTCGGGTGCCTGGAACCTCAAAATCAAGTGGATATGGGATTGTCTCTTTTTCTTCTGATGAGGAAGTGGAAGTTGCAATTACATAGTTCAATAATACTATAAGTTTTGCTGCACTTCTTTGTTTTCCTGACACATAAAAGTCTCATACACAGTACTGAGAAAGAATCCAACATTCACCATTAGAAATCAGAAGACAGAGTAAAATGATCAAGAACTCGTATTTGTGAATCAACTGATGTAATCAACACTTTCGATGGGTTCCCTGGTGCAAACTGTTGGAGAGGTTTAGATATGTAAAGTGTTAACATATTTAATGTGCTAAACATAGTATAATATTTTGAATGAATAACTATGAAAAGTAATATTAATTAGTAAGGGGCAATATAAATATACAAGATACCTGAAACCCAGTTATCTTTTTCGCATGACCCTTCCTTTTCTTGCTATGTATTTCTATGTGCACTTTCTGATTAAGCTTACATCCTGAATAGATGATACAAGCTGTGGAAAACTTTTGAGTAAAGCAATTCTTTTGATGAATCAATAATATTACCAAAAACTCATGGAAATCATATTACAAAACTATGTTCTTAGTTTAGACCTTAATGGACTTATTTACTGCATCACATATACCTCTATGTGTGTAAAAGTAACATAATAGATAAACTACTTTTTGTTTAGTGAGAGATCTCATGGCTTCTTCAGCTTATGGATTTAATTTAGTCTCTTCTACTTTTTGGTCGATTAGATTATATTTTTCTTAATGGAGGGCTACTTTAAAAGAAATTTTATAAAAAGAATGTCACAGTAAAACACCTGACCAATTTAAATGTTGTTTATAGCACATAAGGCAACATCATTGGAAGGGTAAATAAGGGAAAAGTGTGGAACTTGGTTTTTATACTAGGGTATTAGTTCGGTTCTGGTTCTCAGGTTTTTTTTTTTATAAAATCGAACCGAACTGAAATGGACTTGGGTTTTTTTTTTTAAGAAATGAACGTGGAGCGGTGGAGCGGGGTTGGTCCAGGTATGGGGAGTTACAAATTTCGTTGAAGGCTTAAATATGGGGTATGGCTGCTTGGGTTAACTGTTAATGAATAATATTTTTATAATTTTATTTATTTTATACTAAAGTTTTATTTATAATGATAACTAAGTATTCTTAGGCTACCCAATTCCGATTATGTTTGGTGCATGTTGAAGAGTGATGAGTGTACGAAATGGAGCTTATTAATTTTATCACTATATTTATTTTAAATTGAGTCCCCTTATTATGTGTGAAAAATGTACAATGGGCACATGCAATATGTATCATTATTACACAATTTTGAGAGTATGTGGCTTTTAATAATGCAACATGAGGGTTCTATTTGCTTGTCTTTCTTATGATCTAACGTGCACCAAGTACATATTTTAATTATTAATAATTTTTTTCTTTAAAATTATATAAAAAGTTACAAATAAAAGTTAATATGTGCTCATGAAAAATTATCTCAAAGCTTTAAACTAGGCTC
This sequence comes from Saururus chinensis, assembly GCA_035235625.1. Taxonomy (NCBI): domain Eukaryota; kingdom Viridiplantae; phylum Streptophyta; class Magnoliopsida; order Piperales; family Saururaceae; genus Saururus; species Saururus chinensis. Next base: position 29,423,629 of record CP141141.1, read on the forward strand.
CACTCGAGCTTTAATTGCTCCCAATTCTTCAGTATATATGATATTAAAATATTATTATTAATTAAGCATGCATGAAAATATAACATCTAATTGTATAATCAATGTTGTCCCTTCTTTGGATTTTATTTTCAGGTTATAACTACCCTCAATTTTGGTCTGGTATGTGGCGAGATGTCTTCAATATGCTTACATCTCAGTATTCGAATAATGATTATCAAGAAAATCATATTGTACTAGCAACAAGAAACTTGGAATCTTGTCCTCTTTAACTAGTCTTAAATGAATATAACTTGCCTTTATCTTATGATATAAAGAACTTTTAGTAAATTGTTGTAAAATTTAAATTTCTAATGATTCCAACATTAGTCTTTACACCAAATTTTTAAAAAATATATCTTAATTTATTTGACATGTAAAAATAATATATAATATTAATTACCGGTACATTTTTGTCTAATGATTGACATATAGTTTAATACCTAGTATAGACTATAATATATCTTATTTTTTACCAATTGTATATATGTATATACTTTATTAAGTTAAATTTATATGACATATCTAAATTTCAAATTATGCATATGTACATATAGGTATTAATATGTATTTATGTATATTATAAAAGATGTTTACATATTCATTCAAATTCAAGTTCGAGTTTTATTCGAGTCGAGTCGAGTTGAGCCAAGGTATGCTCGAGCTTGACTCAAATATATTCGAGTTTGAGTCGAGTTCGAGCCGAGCTGCTTCGAGTCGAGCTATATTCGAGTTGAGTCGAGTCGAGGCACCCTTGCTCGATGAGCTGGCTCGACTCATTAGCACCCCTAGTTGTTATCCACCTCAGTTGGTGCTAAGTTTTATACATACATTTGTCTGACCCTTCCTTAGGGATTGCCCCTCTCTTTAGGGCTCGATGTCTGCTCCAGCAATGGTGTTCTTCAGTATTATCCATCAATTTGTGTGGTTTTAACCTCCTTAATTATGTTCTATGGCCATAATCTTAGTTAATGTACTCCTTTTGTTAGGTTTTTAGCATCTTTTTAATTTAACTAATAAAACAATTTCAACAAACTTATGATCATAAGTTTATTTCATTCACAAAGAGCCTTAAAAATATTACACAAAGTCAATGTGCAATAATGGCATTACAACATTACAAAAGAAAAAAATCATTGACATTTTAGTTTTTCAAATTAGTTTATTTTAAAAAATCAAAAGGCACCGGAAGCACTTAAAGGTCTATTTTGATCAATTCCCTGGCCCATAAATTTACAGCTGTCGAAATGAGGGCAAAATTCAAGACGCATTAGTGGGTCTTGCCAAGGAAACGTTTTTCTTATGAGATGGGCTAGCTGCTGCACCTCTGAAATGGGCCGTCAAATCATGGCCCAGAGCTGCCTGCAGTTTTTCTTTTTCTTTTCTATTTTGTTTATGTGGGCCAGAAAACGAGAAAGAGTTTTTCAGTCGTATCAGATCCCGTTTCACGTTGCCCGTAGCTTTTGGCAGAGTGGGCCCGGCCGTTCAAATTTAAATTCAAATTCCTTCACGCCCGCTCCAACCCGCCCCTTTTCAGAATCTCCCGAGATCTGGTACAGGAACCGTCCTGCTCCCTTCTCCCCCCGCATCGCCATCATCATCATCATCATCTTCTTCTTCTTCTTATTACTTACCCAAATCATATCCAGAATGGATTGAAACAGACAGAATTTGCGTCCTTTCTCATCACAAGGTTTTGCCGTTTTCCATGACCCTTCTTTCAGTTTTGTTCATATCTTTTCTTGCCTTTTTTTTTTCTGGAAGCAAATTCTTCTTCTGATTACTTAATCAAGTCGATTCGCATTTATTACAGTAATTATGATTTGGTGGAAGTCCCTTGTCTGTTTTAGTCTATCTTCGACTTTTTTCTTACATTTTCCTGCTCCAAATTTCTTTCTTTAATGAGTAACAGCGATTGGATTTCTTTCTTCTCTTATCTTCCGGGTTTGAGATTTTTTACTTCGTCTTTGTTTCTGTTGTTTGGTTCTTCTATTGAATTTTTTACCTCGATTGATTGAGGGAAACTAACTTGGACTAATTTTCTGTTTCCAGAGATGGATTTCCGCGGCATGAATAGGAAGCAACTCCAGGCTCTCTGCAAGAAACGTGGGCTCCCTGCAAATGGGACCAACATGAAGATGGCGGAGAGCCTCTCCGCTTTTCTCAAGGTATTCTTCGCTCCTACGGATTTTGTTACACTTTTGTTGTTGAGCTCTGCTCTTTAAACTTGAGTTGAATGCTTCTTAGGGAGACGGAGCAACCCAAGATGAAGGTCCTTCATGTTCAGAGAGTTCTGAGGGCGTAGAGTCTGAAAATTTGAAGAAAACATCGAAAAAAGTCTCTTTTTTCTTAGAAGGTAACCAGGTTCACGAGTTAGTTGATCTGGGTTCTGATGTGGATGACGCAGAACCACCAAGAAAGGCAATGGGGAGGCCAAGAGCATCGAAGGAGAGTCCTGAAGCTGCGAGAGTCAGTGTGAAGCCGGGTGTTAGGACAAGAAGGCAATCGTTTTCAGGAGGGCTGGTTGCCCTTGCTCCTGTGATTCGATCGCCAGTCGTTCAGAAAAAGATGCATGACAAGGGGACATTGGATTGTGGAGAGATAGAAGGTGGCAGGGAAAAGGATATCCCTCCTCTGCAGTGTGATTCTGATTTTGCAGTCTCCAGGCCAGCCACAAGGTCTTTGAGGGGCAGAGAGATTACTCTCAGAGAAAATGTTGAGCCAGAAAAATCAAGCAAACTGGAATATAAGATTGATAAGAAGAGAAAGAGTTTGGCCACTGAAAAGAACGACAGTGAAAAGGTAAGAGAAGTTGTTGGTGCTGTAAACAACTCGTCAAGGACAAGGTTGCAAAAGCAATGGAATCAGAATGAAGCAGGAGGTGAGATCTATGGGAAAAATGTGGAAGGTTTGAAAACAGAGGCTCTTAGACGGTCAACAAGGAATGTTTTGAAGGCACAAGCTGTTGCTGATGACCAATTGAAGAAACAAGATGATGCCAAAGTTGGGAGATCAATACACTGGAAGAAGGTTTTGGGTGAAGAGCATTCTGGTTCTGGGAGTAAAATTACTGAAGAAACTGAAGGTAGTTTGCAAGTTGAAGAGGGTTTGAGACGATCAACTAGGAATGCATTGAAGACTGACGTTGCAATGGTCAGCATATGGAACAGAGAAGATGGGATTAAGGCTGGGAGTTCACAGAATAGAAAAAAGGTGTTAGAACAAAAATCTTGTGCTTCAAAGTGCGATGTTTCTGAAAACAGTGAAGGAAATTCGCACGTTGAAGAGGCTACAGTGCAGCCAACCTATGAATTTCCTAGGCGATCAAAACGTAATGCCTCAAAATTTGACATTTCAGGTCCTGTGACAAGGATAAACAGCACTAGTGAACAAAAGAGAAAAGAGAAATCTAAAAAGAGGTCCAAACGTCATGAGTTTGAACATTCCACATTATGTGAAACTGTTTCGGGTGAGACTCATGTGATTGGAAAACACAGCCCCCTAAGATCTAGACGGAGTACTTATACATGTTATGAGAATATAGGCAAAATTGAGCAATTTATAGAATCAAATGATCTGATTTCTAATGGGAAAACTCTAGGTGAGAGACTGGACAGACTTATAGAAGGAAAGGATGGACATGAAGAAATAGCGTCTTTGGAAAAGAAGGCTGTAGATGAGAGAAGAGAAGATATGATTTTGGCACGTGAAGTGGTTGGTTGTATGTCTTCTGTACATCCATTGTCCATTGAACCAGCTTTAGTTGAAGATGATTCTGAAAACATAAACAATGACACAGAAGAGATATTTGTAGAGTCATGCAAGGAAAAGGGAATTTATCTTGACATTCAGCACAGTGGTAGTAATGAGAGGACCATAAAACAGTTTCAGCTGTTGGAAAAGACAAATGAGCAGCTTGGGACTGGAAATTATGGTTTGACTGAGATTAATCTGACCTCCGTGGAGCATTCAAACGATTGGCATAAACATATTGCTACCACAGTAAGGGATCAGGCACATAATGCAGCAGATACAGAGTCGATACCAAATGATCAAAGAATTACATTTGAATCTGTTGGCTTTGACTTGAGTGCACGTAGAAGGAAGGAAGAGGAAGAAACTGAAGATGCCCTTAGGTGCATTAGTTTCTCGTCTCCCTGTGATGTTAGAAAGGAAGAGAACCCAATTGTTAGAAACTCTTTAAATAGTGCTGAAGTTAATTTCTGCAAACTTGAAGAAGTTTTAAGAGACAAAGATTTATATTGTTTTCAAAATAACCATCTTTCTTTTCCACCTGACAAAATAGAGGACATTAGGACGCTTGTCAATGAAGTTGTTCCTATGAATCCGGACATGGTATGGGATGTCGGATCTGCTACTGAACAGAAGCAGCTAGATTGTGAAAGTAATTTTACGTGGCTAGAAGTTCAAGGAGAAAAGCAAGTTACAAGGACTGCAGATGAAATTGTTGCTTTGGAAACAGAAAGGCATGTAAAAGAGCTGGCAAATATTAGGGAAACAGGTATATGCTATTAGCATTTCTTCTCTTCCAGCAATAGGCTTATTTTGTACTACACAAATAAGTGTGACACAGTATAGACCCGTATTATCTATTAGCATATTATGTCTCTTCATTCATAAAGAAAATAGGTAACAGGACTTGTTTTTGCATATTTTGCAATGAAAATTTGAAAACATGCTTTGTCTAAGATGATAATTGTGGATGAAGTATTTACTGAAGGTGGGTAATTAGTTTAGTTTTCGGTGTATTTTTGCTTAGTATCTACTCTCAGAGTCTCTAAATCAATGGCATCGACAAACATCTTGCAAATAGATGTTGTGAGCATAGTTTTTCACTAGTCAAGAGATCAATGCAGATGGCAAGTGATCCCGATTTTCCTGGGGGTACTGAGATGCTCCATTTCTTTGCAAATGTAGTTGATCTTCTGAACTTGAATTTTGAAAAAGCAAATTTTCATATACGAAGAAGAGAGACTCGGGTTGCACATTTTCATGATGGCCGACTTTTAAGATTTATAATGCAGTACCAGCAATAGATAATGCCTACCTGAATTTCTGAACATGGGATTTGAAAAAGGAATGTTCTTAAGTTATAAATGTTCATATCTACACCTTCAAAAACAATTCATTTTGGCAAACACATCTTGTTATAAACATTTTTGTTTTATTAACTAAACATATGTAGATGGTATACATAGGGATATTACATTTGCCGCTTATTTTCTGGTTTGAAGGATATTATTACCATTATAAAATAAATCATGAGATCCAGCAGTTGTGTGGTCATTGACGGACAACAAGATGCATTTATATGATGGTAGAGTAGCGAATGTGGTTTTGATTTTTTGTCTGTTTCAGGAATTAATTATGAAGTTCAGAATGTGGACAATGAGAAAGCGAATAATAGTTGCAAACTTGAAATTTATGGTTGTGGAGAAAATTCTGGCTCGGAAAATGAGGGAGGTGATTTGCTTATTGAAAAGTATGAGAAAACACAGTCAAATACTGGTAGACCACAAATTGGTGAGGGGGGAACTGCAGAGGAGCCAGAGGAATGTTTAGATGCCATAGTTCCATTTAAAGCCTCTCAAACTGATTGTTGTGGCCAAGTTATTAATGAGACGAATTGTGATGATAAAATGACATGCAATGCAAATGATTTAGCAGAGAGCATCGGCTTTGAGATGGATTGTGAAGAAGTCACTGCATCAAACAATCAATGTAAGTTTAGTGGTTTCAGAAAGCGTGATTGTTATTGTAATCCTCTGTTCCTCTTTTGCCTTTTAATGGTAAATTTTTTCCAGTTCTTTTAATAACTTGTCTGAAACTTGCTTTGTTCTTCTACGGCTGCAGATTTGGAAGATGGTAGCTTCTTGTCGTTTGAGCAGAATATTCCAACTTGTAAACAACCTCAAGGTGTTTAAATTCTTTTATTTTTTTGTTTTGTCACCTGTCTTGGTTATGACAGTTAATTTTAAATTTCATAGTAGAGTGACCTTTTAATTTCCGTCAATTATGTAGAATTATGCTGGGAAGATGTTTTGGTCAACATAGATGTAACTACGCATGCCACATATTCTGAGAAAGTTGAAAACCCTGGGAGCTCTTTTTGGATGAATACGTGCAGTCCAAAAGGGGACGCTAGTGCAGAGATTTGGGAAGAAGAATTAGCTCTAGATGAGGAAGAAGAAAATGAGACTTACTCAGGTGAAACTGTTAAGCAAGAAAAGCAAAAAATACTTGAGCTACAAAACACAAGGCCTTTTCCTCCAGAAGGTGTTCATGATGACAATCTTCAAGACTTAAAGGTTCATGAGTCTGTTTTTCACAAGGTCGAGTGCACAATGGGGAATGAAAAAGATTGTGAAGAAGAGGAGTTTGCCAAGAGAAATCTCATTTGCCACTTTAAGGATTCTGAAAATTTAATTGACTTGGTAGAAGACTTTAATATTGTGGAAGAAGGCAATGATTTAAATAATAATCAAGATTGTAAGGATCTTTTAGGTATATATTTTGAATTCAAATTTGACTTCATATTTTTTATTGTACTTTTTGTGTTTTTATTTTATTTATTTGTTGCATTTTCCCTCAGATTGTGTCTCTAGAAGGAGCAAATTTTCCCCAAGCCAATTACTCGTTCAGGGTGAGATACCTTGAAACTTATCTCTAAATTTTATCTCAAATCTGTTTTTCCTTTCAGCTCAGATGTATAAATGTTATATTGAATGTATAGGAACCTCACATTATGTTGACAATAAGTCACCTTTAAATAGCCTGCTTTTTTCCATGAAAAAAATTAAACGGAGTTTTTATTTTTAAAAATTTGTCATGTACAGCTCATACAGATTTGGTCTATATGGAGGAAAAAGAGGCCAAGTGTGAAAAGGTTGGAACAGAAATTAGCACTATTAACGATGTTACTATTGCTTGCCAAGACATGCTTTCTGTAGGTGGTTTGATACCTGGAGATAAAATTAGTACGGAGGCCTTGAGTGCAGGTTCCCTTGTTTCCCAACCAAAAGAAAGCACACTTACAATGATCTGCAATCAGGAAGTGGATATCATGAGGCCTGTTTTTGATGGTCTTGAAGTGGACAAGGGAAATCTTAAAAGTGAAGTGATTGTAGATGAATGTGATTTGAAAAATGAACTAAAAGATGACAATGATGATAAACATCATTATGAAGAAGAGTTTTGCTTGGATGAAATGTTAGCAGAGGGTATAAATAGATTTGAAGAAGGTTGTAATGAAGTTTTTAAAGGAACAAATGATAAACAGAATGGTATGGCTCCTTTAAGCTGGTACTTTTAGCATATGTTTAGCTTTCTCAATTCAGGATGTTCTAACAATATTTATCATGTCATCCACAGCTGATGATGTTCCAAATCAAAACTCAGCCAGTATTGCCACTGATTTAGTCTCTACGGAACAAATAAAGGACAACTGTGAAAAGGTTCAAAGGGAAATTGGCTTCATTGGAAAAGTTAAAATTTCGTCCCATGACATTCTTTCTGTAAACTCCCTGATTCCTGGAGATGAAATTAGTACAGAAGCACTGAATGCAGGATCCTTTGTTTCTCAATCAAAAGAAAACACACTTGCAATTATTTGCAACCAGGAAGAGCCTTTGACGGTGGAGATCTTTGGCTGTGTTTGTGATAGTGATGAAGTGAACAAGGGAAATCTTAGAAGTGAAGTAACTGTATATGAATCTAATTTACAAAATAGACTAGTGGAAGACAAGGATGATGAACATCTGCCACAAGAAGAGATTCCCTTGGATGAAAAGTTAATAGAGAGTATAAATACATTTGAAGAAGATCGTAGTGAAGTTTCTAGAGGATTAAACAGTCATCAGAACAGTAAGGGTACTTTCAGCTTGCACTTTTATCGTTTGTTAGCTCCAATCTTTTAATTCAGTGCTTTCTAAGAATATCTGCCTAGTGTTTTACTGATTTTTTTATCTTCAGCAGCTGAATCTGTTTTGCCATCCACAACTTATGCTGTTCTAACTCAAAGCCCAGCACGCGTTGCCATTGATTTGGTCATTACGGAGGAACAAGAAGTCAACTGTGAAAAGGTTGGGAAAGAAATTGGCATCACTGACAAAGTGAAAGTTTCCTCTCAAGATATTCTTTCTGTAGATTCCTTGATTCCTGGAGATGAGGTCAGTTCAGAGGTCTTGAGTGCAGGTTCTGTTGTTTCGCAACTGAAAGAAAACACAGTTACACTTATTTGCAACCAGGAAAAGCCTTTGAAGGTGGAGATCATTAGCCCTGTTTGTGACGGTCCTGAAGTGGACAGTGGATATCTTAGAAGTGAATTGACTGTAGATGAAGGTGATTTTAAAAATGAACTACAGGAAGACAAGGATGATAAACATCAGTCTCAAGGAGAGTTTCATTTGGATGAAAACTCAACTGAGGATATAAGCACATTTGAAGAAGACTGCAATGAAGTTTCTAGAAGATCAAGCGATCATAAGAATGGTAAGGGTCCTTTCAGCTTGTACTTTTAGCATTGGTATAGCTTCCATGTCCCAATGCAGCATTTTTCTAACAATATTGCCTTGTGTTCTGATTTTTTTCTGCTCTAGCTGAATTTATGGTGCCCTCCGCATTTCATGCTCTTCCAAATGAAAAGTCAGCAAGTGTTGCCACTGATCTGGTCTCTACCGAGGAAATAGTGGCCAACTGTGAAATGGTTGGAAAAGAAATTGGCATCATTGATAAAGTTAAAATAGATTCCCAAGACATTCTTTCTGTAAATTATTTGATTCATGGAGATAATATTATTACCGAGGCCTTGAGTGAGGATTCCGCTGTTTCCCAACCAAAAGAAAACACACTTTCAATCATTTGCAATCAGAAAGAACTTTTGAAGGTGGAGATAATGAGCCCTGTATGTGATGGTCCTGAAGTGGGCAAGGAATATCTTAGAAGTGAAGTTACTGAATGTGATTTTAAAAATGAACTAGAGGAAGACATGAATAACGAACATCAGATTCAAGGAGAGTTTCACTTGTATGAAAAGTTAACAGCGGGTATAAATACATTTGAAGAAGATCGTCAAGAAGTTTCTAAAGGATTAAATGATCATCAGAATGGTAAGTATTGAAGTGCAGAGAATCGTTTCAGCTTGTACATTTAGCATTTGTTTAGCATTCGTGTCTCAATTTAGTATTTTTCTGACAATATCTGCCTTGTGTTCAACTGATTTTTTTGTCTTCTCTAGCTAAATTCATGGAGCCATCCACAGTTCATACTCTTTCAAATCAAAACTTAGCAAATATTGACTTGCAGAATATGAGAGTGTTTTCCTCACAAGAAGTTGTTCTTGAAGATGATCAGGGAGCATCAAATGATAGTGACAGGGAGAATGCTGTTTTACAAGAGGAGTGTTTATCTGAAAAAAACAGTGGCAAAACCTTTAATACACTTGGGAAAGGAAATTTCACATTTGAATATATAGCTCCAGATAGTGCAGGCGATTTGGAAAGGGTGTTTAATTGGGAGGAAGAATGCAATGAGTCAAGCTTTCAGAAAGATTTTAGGGGTATCATTAAAACTATGAATTCAAATTGACATATTCAGGTTTATGAATTCGATCTGTCCATAGATGCAAGGTTAGTGCTGTAAGAAATTTTTTCTTTCATTAAATCTGTTCTAATGTTCTTTTTATCCCTTCTTTCAGCTAGCGGCACAATGGATATTAAATCCTCCTCCACTGAGCAAATTCATCATGGTCAGCAACCTGAAACAGTTATATATATATTAATATCTAATTGGTTTAGCTCCAACCCATTTATAAACATCACATTTGTTATAGGTTCAGAACTAGCTGGTGAAGAGACTTCCACATACAAAGGCAGGACAGGGGAAAAGATCGCAAATGACGAGGAAATTTTAGGACAAGTGGCTCAGGAGCTAAATAGTACTCTTGAAGAAATTTCTGATGTATTTACTGTGATAGATTCTTTGTCTGTAAATAAGAAATTAATTTCAGGGATTTCAGAGGAGAAGATTATTGGAAGCAAAAGAATGGTAGATGTTTCAAGCTTGAAAATGGATGTGGTTTATAATGTAAACCTTGAAAGTTCAAAGATGGAGTTGGCGAAGGGAATCTATCAAGGAGTGTTAATTGAAGATTCTGGTAAAGATGCAGTATCCTCCGAATCGATGGCACAGAATGATTGTAGGTTTCCTTGTAGCTTTTCAATTACGTGTTGCATTGTTCAAACTGCTTTATCACTTACTTGATATTTGTTTTTTAAAGCTGCTTTAGGCAGTGGAAATCAGGCACGTCTACAATTCATCCCTCTGCTCAAAAGTTTTGGAGGCAAGTCATCTATAATGCGTAGAAATTCAGTTCGTTAAACATACATTTTACATATTATAAAGAGCCAGTCAAATTAAATATGTTTTTGTTACATAAAAGAAGAACTGCATGAGGTATTATTTTAGAAAATGAATGAACGTAGGAAAAAATGATGATGAAAGGTGAAAACAAGGTAATTAGAAGCGGAAACAACTTGATTGTGGAATTCAATTTGGAAGAAAATGATGACTCAATAACTTTGAGAGCACATGCACATCTACCTATAAGGACCTTTTTAGATTTTAATGTAGCATTCTTTGAATTTTATAATTCAAATTTCAAATGCATTTAAATTGGAGGATTCTTGTCTATTCTCATCTTCTATTGTTATCAGATCCTGTAATCGACAATGGTGGTTTTTTATTGCCTGAACAGAATGCTGCAATTGACAGCCTGTCTGATGGTGAGCTACTGTGAAGTCTTTGTTCTCTTTAAGATGTGACTTTGCCTATATCTGATGTGCAAAATGTGCACTCTGTAGATTTATCTGAGGCAATTGTTGTAGAAAATGAGATGGCAGATAATGCGACAGCACATGATGAAGATATATTCTTTGAAGATGGAAACCAAAGAATTCCTAATGAGAATGGGAAGGTTGCAACTTCTAGCGATGATTTGGAGGATGGATTTTCTGCGAATAAAATGAATGCCAAATCCCATGAAGGAAAGAATTTTTTCTTGGATAAGAAAGAAATATCAAATTTCAGAACAAGTATTTTGTCCGATGGTGAGTGACTTCTAAGCCTTCTTATTTTTATCAAAATGCAATTTTTTCCCGTGTTTGACATGCAAAACATGCACATTAGATTTATCTGGGGTAAAGAATTTTAGAACTGAGATGGCTGCTGATGAGAAGATGGCACAAAGGGAAGAAATTTCTTTATTGGATGCATATGCAAGAGATCCGAACGAGAATGGGAGACCTGGGATTTTTCCAGATGATTTTAAGCATGAATCGGTTGCAGACAACTCAGTTGCACAATCTTATGATGTAAAGTCCTTTTCTCCAAAAAAGGAGAAAATTTTTCAAGGGGATCAGGAGGAAGATTTCAATGGGCTAGTATTAGGATGCAATGACAAATGCATTTGTAAGAGTTGCACATTTTTATTTTTTTAATTGTGTTAGTAGTGGCTTTTTGAATATTTAAAATCATTGTTCTAAAAATAGTTTATTCTTCCATGTACGTTTGCAGCTTCAACTTCGGAAGGTAGCAGTCATCTGTCACCCAAAGAAATGGCTTTTTGTGATCAGCAACTTGAAAGTGAGCAAATTTGAAGTCATTTATTTTTATTGGTTTAATCGTACTTTTGACATGCGTTGACACGTCATTTTTTTAATATTCCAGAGTTGTCGGAGGAAGGTGTTTCTCTATGCAATGATGACAATGCAGTACACTGTAAGAAAAATGATAATGCATATGGAAATCAAGACCAGGATTCTGTGGTAGTTAGTCAGTCTTTAACTAGGGTAAATAAGACACGCACATTAAGTTCGTCGGAGGAAAGAATAGAAGGGACAGATTGTACAAGCAGTTTTGGCGGACAGGTCTGTCCCGAATTAATTTCATTCAACTGTGGCATCCAAGATGTAGATCATACGACGCAAGGCGGTCAAGAAGTTGAAAGGGAGGTTTTCACAGATGAACTGGTGAGAGAAAATGCAGCCCTTTCAAAGCAGATACTTAATTTTGAGTGCGAAAAAGTAAACCGGAAATCAAGTTTACAGAATGACTACAAAGGTATTGTTGAAGAAAACTTCTCTACTGACCGTAATTAAAGATTGGTTCTAGAATATGTTCTCTTTTTATCTTTTTTTTTTTTTTGATTTTGACGTACACGGGTAGCTCCAAGATGTCACGTGAACCGATCATTACTATAGGTTTTTCAGTTGGAGGTGAACATGTTGAAAAAAAGTACTGTCAGTGTTAATCATTTTGACCCATTTAAATTTAATTTCATTATAAAAATAACATTTGCATGCAAAAATGTTAGGATTATTTGAAGACGACTTTTTTATGGGAGAGCACACAGAGGCTCAAAAGGCAGGAGCTATCGGCGATAATCCCTCAGATGGTGATGAAGGTAAAGTTGGATTGGTTTATTTTATTAATAAAGGAAATTTCTTAAGTCTATTCAGCATTAATTTGTGTTCTATTAGTGGCTTTTCTAGCAAGGAAAGTGATCGGTCACTGTTTGTTTTCCATTTTTAACACCGATGTAAATTACCTATACAAATCGAAACAAAAGGGGGCTTGAATTTATAAACTGCTAGACGTAGATGTTTTAAATCACATTTTCCAGTACTCTACGTTGTATAAAATTAATTATGACGGACTATGTAATAATTGAGAACTACTACTCCCTCCCCTTGCATATTAATAGTTATATGTTGTTTTTAAAATAATTAATTTTAATTTATTTTAAAAAATTAAATATAGCTATTAATTTGAGATGGAAAGAATATATATTAGATTAGACAAATTACATTTTGAGATTGTAGCCAGGAGTTTGTTTGCCGCATAACTCTTTAAAATTTTCAGTGGGCTGCTTTTGCGAACCGAAATAGGTGACATTAACTAGGGTTAGGAACATGTACACGCGCAGGCACGTACATACAAGTATTTGTGTCTATCTATTACATTTAAAATATTTTAACTAACACATGATTTCAAAATTCAGAAAATATAAGTGAAATATTGGAATTGGAAGCTGCCTGCACAGTCGCCAAAGGGAATAAGAACGAGATCACTGAAAGACATGCTGCAGAAAATCAAGAAGCTGATGACATTTGGGACTCCTTTTCCCGACTATTTAGTGTTGAAGAAGACTGTGATTGCGAAATCACAATGGATTCAAATGAAGATTATAGTTTGGAAGCTCAGCTGGAGGAGGTGAATAATCTTTTCAAAAATATGTCTGTATCATCCGTTCAAAGAGCAGGGGAAGTAAGGAGTAAAGTCCGAAACAGGTCCTTCAATCCAATCAAAAAATTGAAAAGGTGGCTTTTAACGGCTGAAATGAAAGAGAATAGATACAGAAAGCAGAAGTCAGAGTCAAACAATTGCCCCAACGACAAATCCGCCACACCAGCTTCAACGAGGCGGGCTCTCAAGGAAATTGGAAACCAGTAGGATTGTGAAAATTTCTTCAACAGCTGGTTGAAGAAATTGTATTCTTGTCTTTAATGGTTGTGTCATGCTAATTTAAGTACGAGTAACCTTCCTCTGCAACGGCAATCGTATTCACCTGTGACTCCTGGGCCCCTCCTTTGACAGCTATGGATGGGAAGTGGCATTTGAAGGAAACAATCTTGAAGTTTTGTGCTTTGTATCTATTTATTTGTGAATATGATTTAATTTGAGTAAGCATGGGCGTTCTAAGTAGTTGGGTGCATTAGTAAAGGCAGAATGCCCATTTTTAATCTTCATCTGTTATTTCATGAAAATTAAACAATTAATGTTTGCTCAAGGAAGCAAGTAAGCTGTTGCTTCCTCTTTGTGTTGCCGCTTTTATTTGGGAGAAAAGAAGCTACGTAGGAAGCAAAGAATGGCATTTGCACCAAAATTTATTAGGTTTGAACTTTGATATAAATTAATGGAATAATTCAATTTGCAAATTAAAAATCGTGATGCTTGGTATGATGGGGATAAATATCTCTGGATAATATGTTACAAAATTAGCAGCACTACGCTATACAGTTCATAGTTCATCCATACTTAGTCCATGGCATTAGAAAACAGTATAAAATTGAGAAACAATTATAGTGTATGAAAATGACATATCTAGGAACCTAGACGAATCATGGCACGGAACAAGCTTGAGGTTGTCGGATTTTTGTTCCAGGTTCCAAGTGGAGATAAGACGAGCATCCACGAACGTCAATCTTGCAAACAAACCTGTAATAAGGGAAGCTCGACTTCCAGGCGGGTGAAGAGCTGCGCGGATTGGTCTGGAGGGAAAGAGAAGCTCAGCAGAGCGGAGTACAGCAATTTGGTTTCCGAATTTACTACGTAGGAAACCAAGAATGGCATCTGCGCCAAGATTTATGGGGTTTGAACTTTGTTATGAATCAAACGAATGACTTTACAAATCGAATGTAGCTATTACACATGTTACAACGAATACTTCCGAGGAAGAAACAAAATTGTACTGCACGTATGATATATCTTATCTCTCTTTAACAAATTTGTATCTAGTTTGATATCTTGATCAGTTCTGCTTCTCTTTGCCAGCAAGAATACGGGAAATCTGCAGGCCACGGCTGAAGGCCTGGTTGAACAGAAGCCTGGTCTGGAACTCCGAGACGAACGGGAACCAGGCGAGTACAGCAATTGGCGTGAAAATCACCAGCCCCATCAGGTACTCGTACCCTCTTCCCAGCGCCTTCACGGAGCCCCACATTCCCAGTGCCTTCACTATTGGCCTGCAGGCTTGAGCTATCTGTTTGCAGCGGAACAAAATACACACGCAAGGAAAAAACGTCACTTATTTCCGTTCCTCATCGGAGTAACATGTGAGAACACAAGATCAATTGCTCCAACTCTCACATCAGTCATTTTAATGATAAGAATCAACTTTTCTCCTTTTGGGTATAAAAAGAACAACAAGAAGGTTAGGACGATTAGGATGTACCTGTAATAAAGCCCAGCCTGTGGGGATGAAGGCCAAGAGGCTGGCGAAGATGTCACCGACTGTGAGATTTAGGAACGTAAACATGATGGCAAGAGCACCAACGGACCCAATAAAAAGGAAGAGCTTGAGAAGTCTGAATAAGAGCTGGAAGTCCGCACTGAACTTCTTCCTGCCCATGGATACCACCTGCAATTAAATCATATTACGGATTCATTTTTAGTACCAGTGGAACAAGGTTTAGCTCTATTCTAAAGATTCTATGGTAAAGCTGATTAATAAATACAAAGCCTAAAAATGGCTAGCGAGAGAGTCCTTACCTTGAGGATGAGCATGGCAGCAACTATCACGAGCCAGGACAGTCCGTACACCTGTTCATCGGAGCAAACCAGTCAAGACCCAGTTATTTAAAGTATCAGTACACAAACAAATATAGGATTAAGATTAACACGGCCTTATACGATCTCATTTTAGCAACCAACCAAGCCAACACTTCCTTTTCAACTCTAGTTCGCCTCTACAGCTAGGCGCTAGCACCAATGATGTTAACAGTAGAGGAAAATTGAACACTTACGACGATGCCTTTGTTTGCATTGGACACTTTCAGATGATACACGATCCCGTATTGGTAGATGAAGAAGCGAAGAGACAGGACAATCTCCCAGAAACGCCCCATGAACCCTGTGCACTGCAGGTGTTCTTGCTCCTCATCCCACCAAGACTCCCAGCTCTTGATTGCGGGTACACCAATACCCCCTCGACTGCTTATCCACTTGCTCCAGTCTTCCCAATCCTCCACTATCTTCTGCCACTCGAAACCAGAAGGATTGAAGAGGAAGGGTGCAAACAACCACGACGCAACCATGAACCACATGGAGAACGAGAGAAGCATATAAGAAGTCATGTCCGAAGACAGAGACCCATAGATCTCATAAACAAATAGAAGAATCATGAGCTCCAGCCCTTTCACGAAATGGCTCCGAGAGTACATTCTGTAGTTCTCGGCAAACTTTTCGTGTCGGACCACAAAGCCACGTCCAGTGGCCCTGTACTTGGCTCCACCATGTAGGATTGTGCGCGCATAATAGTGCATCTTGGTTCCTAGGGAGAATGTGAAGAAAACAGCAGCGAGTTGGAGCTGCATGGTAATAAGGTCACCCAATGCCGTTCTAAATCCTCTTTCCAGTCCAATTTCCATAACCATTGGTAGGGCCATCAACAAACCAAGTTGAACAAGGGATTGAGATGCCATGGCTGCCTTTAGCGCGTCATTTCCTTTAGCGCGTGCAAACTTCACAATGGATTTCTCCAATCCACTCAAAGAGAGGTACAGCCTCCCGTATAAGAAGACGTAGACTATCAGAACAACCATCTGCACGTGGGAAACATAGAATATTAATTTCAAGATGAACAAAAGTTAATTGTCAGACCATTGTACTGGGCATCTTCTTCTAGTAGAACACAAGATGTCTCTGTGCAACTAAATCTTCAGTGAGCAATAGTATTACGACAAAAAGATGCCAATGTTAGTTCAGACCACGGACAATTAACAGGTTATACTCCTCTTAATTTCATCCTTCGACCCAAATTGATCTCCATTTTGAAATTTATCTAGAGTACTAACGATATACTAGTACTAATAGATTAAACATGCACTTGTTCTTTAAAAATAAGAAACTAAGTAGGTTTTTTCTTCGGTCGATCTGCTCAGAACAATTACGGCTTCAGTTCAGTTCTTTACACTTCTTGGATATGCTAATCCGCAGTCATTTCTCTGAAGGCAAATTTACTTGATGGACGGAGCTCCTTAAATGGAATTATAGGTGCTGTTTGTATCACAACTCATAAGTAAGACCCTCCTGAAGCACCTTTTGTCGCTTTCAGGAAATCCTACTCTTCTAGTAGCCTCCAGCCTCTGAGCACTTGCTTTGCTCTTTCACCAAAAGCTTGTTCACAAATGACAATCAGCTTACAAGATGCAAGGATTCTAAGACCCATATATGGTCCATTGTGCCATCTGCTTGCAACCTAAAAGCAATCCGACAACTATTTTTCTGAAACCTAATTTGTACAATACATGTTGCAATGCAACATAACCAGATGAAAGATTGCTTACCACAGAGCTGACGTAGAAGCCTATGGTTGTGAAATAACATGAGAGCATGCGGAACATATCAAAACGATGTCCCAAACGGTAAACATCTCTACTAAGTGTCTGCTCCCCGTTTCCACATGCCACTTTGGCTTCAAATAGTGAAATTTGGTTGAGCCCGACATCTCGTCCTTTCCCAACTTGGATGTACTCATGATGGGTGACATTTCCACGCCGTAATGTGGAGTTGAAACCTGGTAGAATATAACAAAAACATAGGCAAAGATGAGAGTCAGTACTCAAATTCAAACTTAGGCATCACTAGACAAGTCGGAATTTATTGGAGTCCATTGAATTACCAGCAAAAATATCCTCGCTTAGATTAATCCCACGAGAGGCTTTGCTGATACCCCCTCTAGTAATGTGAAAGATTCGATCAAACACATCTGGATGTCCATAGTGAAAACGAACCCTGTTCCAAAATTTTTATGAAGTGTAAAAGATGAACAGCCTTAAAAACAAAACAATAATCTTGATTAGTACCTACCTAAATGATTATGGGTAGCAAATCATTCTATGGCACAATTACAAAACTTTGGGTGAGTTAGATGGATCATTCATTCATCCAGAATAATATCTCTTGACTAGTGTTACTTAACGGATCATAAGCTTTTGGCAGTATATACTTAATTGGATAGGGATGAATAAGTAAGAACTGAGAGCCGCCATATGTAAATTTCTTAAGTATATTACTAGAGTGGTTAGGATATGTGCTGTAGTTCTGTTCTTGTTTGAAGCTGAAGATCTTAATATAACGTAAGAAGGCTTTTTTAGGAAAGAGCAAGGTTCAACACATCCTAGAGAGGATCTTATTCTTATGTTACTTCTCTACTTCCCCACTTTGCAACTGTCTAGATTCTGCTTCAGCCTTTTTTATTTCTTGCTTCACTCATTGCTCACGCTAAACAAAATTACTGGTGACTTTAAATTGATGTACTTCTCTATGTGGTTGATATCATTTTGTGACTTGCATTGTTACATGACTGAATTTTCTACTTGATATTTAAGCTTTGGCTCATTACCTGTTTTAGAAAGAACAGAAATATATTGGTTGCATTGAATTGGGATCACTGTGTCTAGCAAAGAAATCAAGGCTATTTTTTCCTGATCTGGTATGTTTGAGAAAGATATGAATCATATGACACCAGTTTCATTTACATTTTTGGATTTTGGATGCTGCTTTTTACCAAGTAACAGTACCATAGAACTCTCACAGCCAAATATCACTTTTTTTTTTCAATATAGCTTATAGTTAGATAAAGGGAAACTTTTAAAGTTCAAGCATGTGCGTGAGTGTTCTCCTAACCTCAAAGTACAAAAACCTACACACCTCAAATTTGTACATGTACAAGGTGAGGAACTTACTTCAGCGGATTTGCAAGAACTCTTTGACCAATAGTGACAAAACTTGTCTCTTGATTTGACATAAACCAAGCCAGAGATGACACACTGCCGATCAGATGCAACAATTAGTCGTAAACCAAGGACTTGTAATAGTAAAATAAATAGGACAAGTTCAAAATCCTGACCTTCCAGTAAAAATATGTTCACGGACACCAAGAATTGTAGGAGGACGAACTCCATGATCTTCATTAAACTCCTCCAAAAGGTTACGCATTTTAAAAGCTTCTTCCAAGTAATTATCCTACAATATGCGTGATAAGCTTATCAAAGATAAGCGACAGCTCACTCAGCAAACAATGTTGATACATAGGCCAGGCTTCATCCAGATTACCTGATTCATGTCAATCGTTTGAAGAGCTTCACCTCTAGTAAAAATTATAGCATGGTTCTGATTTTCAGGTTTCCCCTCTCCTATTTTTGCTGCCCCTGGAAGTTTTATACGGTAGATTTCCTTTTATAGAAAATAAGAAAAATATAGTTAGTGCTGTCCACATCTTCAGAAATTAAATATCAAACAAAGTTTCCAGTTCCGGAAAACTGGGGATGGTTTTAATGATGATGATGATGATGAAGAAGTATTGAAAATAGTTACCTGGTCAAGATTATCAACAGCTTTGACCAAGACAGAATAGTAGACCTTCTGCACTTTACCACCTTCTCTTTCTTCAACTTCATCAATGTATGCTACACGGAGGGACGGGTAACTGCATACAGAAATTTAGCATACTTCAGTATCTTTGTAAAGAAGACTTTAAATTGTTGTATATTTGATTCAACTTTTCAAGGGGTTTAGCACTCTCATAAACGCATAATAAGCCAGCAACATGAACCTTGCCACTAACTTCAAGAGAAAAATACCTCAAGAGAAGTTATTAGTGAACCAAAACGTTCCAAGTAACTTTATAAATTATGTGAAAATGTAAACTTACTTGACCATCAAGTTTAAAATATCAGTTGCACGCCGATCTCCACTTTGCTTTTGATTTCCGTAGTTTTGGCAAGTGGCAACATAAGTAAATTTCATATCAGAAACAGCATCAAGTTGAGCAGAAAGAGACCTTTGACTTTTTTTCTCTTCCTCTCCCAGATCCATAACTGCCTTGTAGCCTTCTAGAATTTCTGCATTATTGCAGAAGTTAAAATAGCATCGGAATGAATATATCCGCTTTGAGAAATATTATTAAAAATCTTGTTTTTGTTGTTACCGCTCTCAGAAGCCATATCGAGGAAAGCCTGAAGCTTCAATGCCCTCTGATAATACATCATTCCACGGACTGTAATGTGCAGACAGTTGCAAAATGAATAAGATATAAGAGAAAATAAATAAAAATAAAATATTCCACTTACCTGTTCTACAAAGGGTTTGTCCCCTTAAAGAAGCCCAATGGCGAAGATGCAAGACATTCTCCTCATTTTCCCAGACCTCACTTGCTCGTGTGCAGTTAAGGCGCTCCATGAAATTGTTCCATTCATCTATTGCAGTTTTAAATAATTAGAATACAAATCATATTCAATCAACTAATTTCACTAAAAAACGAAACACTTCTTATGTACCTGGAAAAATCTTCTGCAAGTAGAATATGATTGAGATTCCATCTTCATTCTCTAGCTCAAGGTCACTTTTTGAGTAAACTGTCTCCTCACTATAGTAAGGCGTCATTACGCTGCAAACACCCAAAAATGACTCCATATTCATAATATGATCTAATTACAAATGCGGGAATCCTCAACATCATTGTTAAAGACCTAGCCTCAGCTTAATCTGTTAGGGACATAAGGGCTCCCACTGTAAATCGAAGCAGAGATTTCGCAGCTAAAATACCATGTAAAGACTTGAGACTCCTATAAAGGTAAGTTGTTAAGGAAAGACCAACTGACATCAACCCAACCGACATTCATGACATACTGGATGCCAGAAACACCATTCTCTCTCCATCCCAAAATAAATAACCAAAAAGGACAATTATTTTGGGATGGAGGGAGTATAATTGATGCATTTTAGTTAATGACTCGAAAAGAAAATTCTTCATCCACTAAGGACCTAAGAATGGCATCATTCTTGTTTCCATTTGAAAAAGTATATCCTAATTGAATACCACCCCCGATGTCCCAGAACACTTAAAAAGGAAAGAACAGCAGATGACAATGCTCTTCCAAATCATCAACTCATTGAATGGCCTCATGAACTTATAACATAGGCAAGAGCATATTATCCATGATGGAACGTATACAACTACATGTGAACAAAGCACAAATAATGTGCATTCACTGCATTCACCTAGAGGGCTTTGCAGTAGGGTTACCTAAATGAGAGCATTTTGCGAACTCGAGGAGCACGTGGCATGTCCATAAACAAAGAATTGGAGAAAAATGCAATCCTCCTACGAGCTTCAAGGTTCATGGGAACATCAACGGCAGATTCTTTGACTGTCAGAAGAAGATACAAGCGCTTTATCTGCATCCATAGGGATGTCAACACTTAGCCTCCATCAAAGTTCAATGTACTTTCACATAGAAGTTTTAATATCAAAGGAAGAAATATTTCTCATTACACCTGCTCTTCCCATTGTGCTGTTACAACAGGAGGGAATGCGATCGCAGGCTTTGGATCTACGCCAGCAAACAGCTGTCTTCCAGGTGCAGTCTCCTTGCTTCCATGACCAAGCTCAGCCAGTTCCCTGGATATTAAATAAAAAGAAGTATCACTATAAGAATAATTTCAGATACAACTCAATTACTTAATTCTCAAGTCAGAATCACTAACCGGATCTCATTCACCATCATATCACGAGTAACAACTTCTAGCATGTCTTGCAAGAGTAAGACTATATTATCATGCTTCAAAGGATCCCCTTCTTTCTGTAACAAGTTGTGGAGTTATTAAATTAAAGGGAGAAACAGATTCTCAAAAATACCATTATCTATTAGGATATATGCTCACCAAAATTTCTATGAGTTCCACAAATTTCTTACACAATACAGGTAGGGCACTCATTCTGAAGTTAGTAAGAAGTGTATTCCTTGAAATGTTACTTTCAACTTCTTTGATGATGATGCCAATTATCCTAAAAAAAATACAGATGAATACATATTTAAACTAAAGAACAATTTGTTCGTGCGCAAAGATAGCACGGTAAAATCATAAACTAATAAATCTTTCAAAGAACTATTTGTGTGCATTTAAAATGTGAACTCATACCTCTTCTCAATTTCCCCAACAATTAGAAGTTTAAGAACATGCTTAAATGATTCATAGCATTCGATGACAGCACATTTCATGTATTCATCAGAGCAGATGCGCTTCCATAGGTCAGAGTCCTTTCCCCGGAACTGGGCAGCCATGTCTAGTGCTACGGGGATCTGCATAGAAAGTTAAAATTAGAAACTGGTAAAGCTAAAATGTAGAGAAGAGAGAAGACTTCCGAAAGGCTATAGTTAAACCTTGCTAGCAAGTAAAAAGGGTGGCCACTGTATCAGTTTTAAGCTAAGGTCTGATGAATAGGGTACCATCAAAAGATCCATTTCCCTGTAAAGAATGGAAGAAAAAACGTTCAGCTAAACAGGTTACAAGAATAGGTAAAAAGGGATCAATGTAGAATGGCATCTGTGTCTTTAACCTGTCACTGATGAGGTCTTCTTCACGGAAGCTGCATATTACTTCATTCCATAACTGAGCAAATTTGGCTGCCTCTGTCCTCCTGCTTGGAGTAACCTGCAAGTTCAAGTCAACCATTAAACTAGTTATGTTCAAGCAATTTAAGATGCAGAATGCTTTTTATTTTTTTCCCGATAACCAACCTCAGTAAAGCGCTTCCTGAACGAAAACCCCCTGTTCTTATTCTTTTCAGATGGTACCAAGCTGGTGTTGAAGGCACCAGGTAAAGATTGGAATCTAGATCTTAACATACCCAGTGTTCGGATCTGCAAATGCAAAATTCACTCACTCTATAAACAATAAATAAAAAAATGAACAGCCAGATACATACAGACCCTATTTCGGTCTCTTACAACATGTGTAATACATTATAATTCCAATCTTGTATGCAAATACAAGAACGATTCTCATATCTCATTTTCTTAGAAAACGAAATGAAGCGTATTGTTTAAATTTCAGGGCACAAAAAAGATCTGGTACAACAGGCACGAAACAGTTTTAAATAAGACCAGAATTGATTCCTACTGATTTTGGATGACATTCAATTTAAAAAAAATCTTGAAAAAATTCTGTGATGACTTCAAGACATTCGTGCAGATCATAGCAGTTACAGCAAAATTAGACCAGGAAGATGCTCATTTACCTCACCAAGTCGATCAAATGCTCCAGAAACCCCACCATATATAGTTGAGAAAATTGCATACCATATTTGAGTGTCCATAAAATAGACCTGAATAAACAATTACACATTTGAACATTTTCTTGCTAGTACTAAGAGAGACAAAATAATAGAAGCTTTTGTTGCAACATACCAAAACAACAGGTGCCCAGAGCGAAACAACAGCACCAATGTTGTATTTAGCTGCAGTCATTAAAGATTGTGGATGATTTATTACTTGCCAACAGAAAGGAAAAACAAAGACCAACAAGATGAAGGTATATACCCTCTGGGAAAAACTCATGCCAAGCGAACTGCACATGGCGAACACTCATTATATCTTTTGTTGGCTTCACCAAAGGTTTTATCTGAAAAGCAACATAGATATAAGTATGCAGGGTGATTTGAATTTTTGACCAGCATAACGAAATTATCAATAAAGGAAAAAAATTGTTACTTGGATGTAATAGCTGAATGCAAACTTAGAACATAGCAGCAAAACCCAGAAGAGAGTATATCTGAAGAAGGAATAAAAAAACAAGAGTAAGATTAATGTAAAGCAAAAGAATGCTCAATCTATACATAGTGTTCATTTTTTAAACTCACTTGAAAAGTGCAAACTGACTTTCATGCATTCCTCTTCCAACATATATTCTTGGCTGATAACAAAAAAGTAACATCAAAGCCAAGCAAATTAAAAACAGTAAAGCTGAGATAAAGTTATTCAGTGTCATCAAACCAATACTCAAGTATGCTTTGGGCTCACAGAAGAATTAGGGTGCATAAACCGGCTGTTAAAAATTTACAGTGACTTGTATAGCAAAACTGTGGTTTCTGCACTTCTTAAATTCCGTATAAAACTGTTGAAGCTTTAATGCTATTAAAAAGTGAGATTGGAGGGCTTTAGATATGCTTCATAAAATGTGATCTAGTAATTGCTTGGAATATTAGACTGACCAAAAGCATCTTAAAGCTTGTTAACTTTACTCCAATCAGAAATTTGGGAAACAATCTGGTGAATTTGAAATAAGCTAAATGTGGTATACTTTGAGAAAATGCAGTTCACTTAGGTTAAGAGCATATGTCATATAGTTTTAAGAATTTTAAATGAAGAGGTCTGATGGATTTGTTGTTTACTGGCTTAACTAAAGAAGCACAAGATAGAAATGAACAGGCGCATATATTACACGTCCACAAACACATGCATATAATAACTAACTGTCAGGAAAGCAACAAAGATGAAGGATACCTGTGACCACCACAAAAGAAATCTTATCAAATGCCAGTCTGAATTCTCAATCCATCTTCGAAACATAGGAAATACAAACAATGCTGCTGCTAGAATATTCGGAAGCAGGTACAAAGCCACAGCCATAAGATACAACTGTGGTACACCCTTTACTTCACGAAGCCATTTTGTCACTTCTTTTATTTCTGGTATGGTAAATGATACAGATTGCAAGTAACAAAGAGGAAGAATAATGACCCAAGCAAGACTGACAAGTGTCTTGAGAATATTTCTAAGGACATCAGAAAATTTCCATCTGTGATACCCAGGGAAGTTCAAAACAAGATCCAAGAGACCTACAATAGAAAAGATGCAAAAGATAGAAAGTTAATGCGGCCTTGAAGCTATAAAGAACAATGAGATTAGTTGCAATAACCACACGTTTTCTAGATAAACATGTATTACTTTCATATGTATAAAACCTGTAAAGCTCTCTACATAATCAATTAACAATCTTTACTCAAAATTTTATATCATATTACGTACAGACATGACGCCTAATTTGATTGAGTTAGGGGTATACAAATTGCCAAAGTGGGCCACTCCCAAATCCTACATAAGTTATGTACTAAATGCACCACTTGAATGATTTCCTAAGACTCTCTTGTGGTAATATATCCATTTGATATTAAGTTATGCCTTATATAGCTCCAAATTCTTTGTTATGGATTATGCTTGTTGGAGATTGAAACTGTGTTACTCCTGGTCCCCGGCACAATTTTGGTTTACAGGTTCACTTGGTTCATATCCTTTTGCAATGTCCCTGTATATCTAGTACTTCCTTTTTAATGACAAGCTTTCATCAGTAACCTTCTAATTCCATGGAATAAGTACAAGAAAAGAACAAGTAGAAAAAAGAAGGAAAACTCATATACTCTGTAGGAAACGCAGGAAAGCTGCTGTGATGAAAATGCTTGAAACACCATAAAGAATGTCCTTTTTGAAAATATCCAATGGTGTAGAGCCGCTCCATGCAACTATTACCATTGCCTACATAAGAAGAGTTAATCCCAAATGGCGGTTAACTATTAAAAAAGTCAATCATGTCAACCAGTAGAGAAATTCACTAAAATTGGATAAGTGGAAAGCACATACAACAATAATTTGGGTATCCTCTGTATTAAGTTGTGTAAATAACTAAGATTATATTGTGATTGGTGATTGTAGTTATCAAACATGACTCTCAATAAAGCCTAATTTATTAATAAAAGCGTGAAACACTTGAGCCTGTATGGCATCCACTTCTTCTCCATACTTTTTCTCCTCTTTTTCTATTTTCATTCTTTTATAGTATTATAGTTTTCTATTGCTTTACACTCTCTATGCTAAAACAATTTGGTAAGAGCAATGACGTGTACAGTTTCCACATGCACACCACGATCCACAGGCCCCACACATGAGGAACCAGACATTCCTCTTTGTGACTGTACTTAGCATTTTAAATTTGGTAATGAATGCATATGGAAAAAATGCCCCAAGTTCATATTACACCTTACAATCTATACCTGCAGTGCTAGTATATAAAATGTCCACAAACGATCAAAACTTCTAAAGATGTGCCAAAATGTTCTTGTCTCGATGAAATTTGATTTACCAGTGCTCTTTCCAGGTTTAATCAGAGATACTTTTCCACCCTGCGTGCAAGTAAATTAATGAGACATAGTGATAATCATGATGCAAACATATCTCACTAGACTATATAAAACTGTTGTTTTGTCCAAATAATCTGCATATAACCTGGGTTACGGGGCGGGCTTCACGAGTTGATTTAAAAAAATCACCATCATCACGCATGGGCCAACCCAAAGAGAAACAATTAGCAGACCTGGATGACCATGCAATAAAACTTGAGAACTAAAAGTACAACTCACTGCGTAAAAACCGTGTATTTCTTTAACCACAAGTTCCTTACAAACCAGAAATATTCATTCAGATCATCATAGTTGCACCAGTGTGAATGAGGGGCTTTTCCATTTTTGTTCTTCTTGGCTTCCTGATATTGACAATTGTGCTGCTTTATAAGGCTATTACCAGTATATGGAACAATATATCTATTAATCTATAGAAACTAACTAATGCATACCTTCTCAATTACACGATACAATGGAGTAATGACCTTTCTCAGAAAGGCCTCATCATCTCCACCGTATGATGGCTTAATGTTTTCTCCGGTCACGACACTGACATTTCCAGCTAATAGACCATGGAGTTCATATGCCATCTAAATTACATGAAGATACACAACAGAATTTAATGCATCAGCAATAATATTAACATAAACATTCGGACTCTCATCAATTGATCGTACTTACATTATGAAATATGTAACACAAGCATTCTGGCATGAACCGTATATTTGCTGCCTCTCCCCAAATGAGAAGATACAGACCCATATATAGTATCTTCCTTTGCTGCACTTCTTGTTGTCCTTGAGGGAGTCTGAAATTTTAACATGCATGCATCAGAGAGATGCAATTATGCTCATGATAACCCAACATGTCTGGTTTAAAACAGCTCTATATTAACGGAAAAAGAAGAAAGGCGAACAACAGCTGACCTTAAACTGTGCTTTCGCCCTAAAAACTTGCACCATGTTTTGTAGTTCTTGAATAGTTTATTCATAACTGCATCCACAGCTCGCTCATCCAACTGTATCAACAGAATGAGTTAACTTTGTAGGTTAGTGCTGAAGATCAACCGCACCAAAGAGTATGATAACACAAAGCTACAATAAACAAAATGATTTATTAATTAAAGACTTAGAATGAGCATATAAGTACGCATGCCTTGTTAAGAGGCTCAGGCTTGGGCATCAGCCTAATATGATTGTTCGCAAGAAGTAGAATCAAGTGCTCCCTTTGGTTCCTAACATTGTCTCTCTGATAGAAATCACAATGGAGAAAACACATGTAACTAAACACAAATTTTTTTTAATATAAATAATACTAGTCCCTGGTTTAAATCCTGATTCACGCCATATATTAGGAATACCTGAAAACCAAACATAGCCCTTAGCCAATCAAGAAGGTCCAAATCTCCCGTTTTCTGCCTATGCTGCTCGAATGAAGAAGGCCAGTTCAAGCCACGAGTATTCCACAGAGCAGCCACAGCAGCCTTTATCTGGTGAGGAAAGAGCAGCCCATGAACATGTTTCAGCACATTGAGTTTGAAACATTAACAATCTATAACTTGTAATTTTAATTAATTCTTTACCTCCTCAAGCTGCATAATAGCCTGTGAAGCACCAGCTGCATCCAAGGGAAGTATGTTGTATGGAGTATATATTTCATTCTTTTCTTGGACATCTCTTGCAGCAGCGATAATCTGCTCAGAGTAGATTCATATCGTCAGTAATGAAGTTGAATGTTTTCACTCCGAACATATATATTATGGATTTCAAACTAACCTCTGGTGCAACCTCATCAACTTTCTCGGTCTTGTTGACCGCACAGAGAACCTCAAACAGCACTCCAGCAGCTTGATATGCTTTCGTAAGCTGGGCTCTGTTGACAATTAAAAAAAATTCTTATGAGATAAAATCTGCTTTCTTATGTTTTTCCTCAAATTTTTATGCTCTTCTTCTGAAAGCTACAAGGTAATAAATGCTCTGTTGACTGGTCCATCGCAAAATATGCCTCCCTACTGAAGATGGAAAATAGCTTAGCTTCGGTAAGTATCACATTGTTTGTTTTCAGATAAGTAAATGGTTCCTCGGCGAGTGATCAAACAAGCATGAGATTCTATACTGAAGAACTTGTAGATGACGGTTAACTGATGAAGCAGGAATATGCTCTAGGAGAAGTCAACTCAAGCAAAGAAACAGGGCAAGAAATAGCATCACTATTTTATGGAAACCATAAATAGCATCACTGATGCGCCCATAAGAACCAAGTCTTCATATTATAACCAACAACAACAGCAGCTAACAGAGGAAAACAAGCAAGCATATAATTTGTGCCATTACCGATCAGCCTGCTCCCCTTGATCAAGAGCTTTGACGTAGCTTTCATAGTACTGCTGGTAAAAGCTCTCAATTTCTCTGGCGTCACTCTTCTTCACTCTGGCGGCAAGACTGGGCGTATTGTCCTGTCAAAGGGGTTGAAACTAAAAGGTCAGTTTTCAGCTACCTCGGCTGTGTCATCAGCTGTCCACGCCCAGGAGTTGAGCTTAAAAATTTGCCAGCCTAATCTGACAAATCTCACTGCTGGCCGCTCGGCAGTAGACACAGTGCGCGTGAAAGTATATATTGGAGGTCCATATAAAGTTTATGGACCTGTGCTTGCAAAAGATTCTAAAATACATTGGAAAGCGCAGCGAAGACACTGTGACGAAGGGAAGAGGAAGTAGCAAGAGGGAGGGAGGGAGACTCACCCGCTCCAAGCGCTGGAGGAGACCTGTCTTGAACTGCCGAACCCCACGGCCGGTGGAGCTGGGATCCAAACGGTGTGCCTTCTCAAACGCATAGAACCGACCTTCATCGCATCAAACCATAATTTGTGTTCCAAATGAGATTTTTTTTTTTCGCTTTTCAATCATCAGTTCTTAGTTTTGGCAGATGGAAATTTGGAGGGGAGGAGAACTTACAGAGGTAGGCGACGCGGGGCCGCTCGGGCTCGATCTCGGTGGCGACGCGGAGGATGGGGGCGATGCTCGCCAGGGAGGAGGGCACCACCTCGTTGTCGAACACCTCCATGGAAAACGTCGTCATTGCCGCGCTCCTCGACGACCGCCTCGTCAGCGCCTGCGCGCCCGACTCGACGCTCGTCATCCCTGCCGGTCCCGCCTCCCGCTCCGACGGCTTTCTTCTCTGCCTCTACCTGTCCACGCACAAGCAAATGAAAATCTAAGATCTAATTAACACCAAAAACATCCAAATACAAGAAAAAACAAAAAAAAAATAAAGAACGAGCTTCGGCGAGCTTCAAACATCACAATCGAACTAGAAAACCAAAATGAAACGCGAATCCAAGCTTTTAGCCGTCATTTAAGAGTAAGCAAAATGATTTTTTTTCCACATTTGGTCATCATGAAACTACATCATATGCTCGATCACATTTCACAGAGCCAATAAATCAAGGACGAGCTTCATCCAGCTCAACTCCACAAAGCAAACAGCGTCAAATCCAACAAGAACACCAAAACGAAACGAAAAAAAAAAAAAACAGGTTCCACTCGTCAACTTGACGTTCGAAAAAACCATTTTTTTTCCACATTCAGCATTCAAACTACACTGTACCTGAAAGATTTCGGAGATCAAACCAAACAACTTTATGACACCTCAGGATCAGCAAATTCCGCAGGACGAGGAGGGGGACGACGACAAAGAAGAGAGGGAGGAGAAGAGGACGAGGTTGCAGGAGGGAGGAGGAAGTGGGAGGGACGGGGGAGGGCAAAAATAGGAAAATGGGGGGGCCGCATTTGTCGGGAGGAAATGAGAGGTGGGCGGAGGAGGCGGCCGTTTGGCGGGGGGGCTGTCCGAGCGGGCCAGAGGCGATTTCGGGCGGGAGCGGCTTTAACGGCCTAGTGAGAGAGGAAGCTAGAGAGAGAAAACGAGGGAATGTTTTGAATCGTAGCTGGCGTTCCGTACGATCCACGCGTCGCGCAGGGAAGTGAAAAATGTGTTGCCACAGAGCTGGTGGGATGCTACGCTCAAGTTTAAATTCGTACGTCATTTAAACGGATATAAATTATTTAAGCGAGCAAAAATAATATTTTTATATTAAAATTATATATTAAATTATGATATTTTAATTAGTATAAATGAGCCTACGTAAATTAGAATATTTTTTATGTTCTATTCTAACAGTGAGCCTAAGGAACACTATGGAAGCGTCGAGGCTTTACTACGTTCGGCTCATGTTAAAAAGGAAATATAAAAAATACTTCCATATAAATTTTGTATAGGACTCACTTATAAAGTCTAATTAAAATTTTTATATAAATTTTTGTAGGTATTTTTATTATGAGAATATCATTATCCTATATTCGTCTTAATAATCATTTGAAAACATTAGCTACTCCCTGACCGTTACATTATAATTTTGACCTTAATCTAAGGGTCAGCGAGCTACAACTTTTGACTATACATCTTTTAATTTTCATATGTTAATAATTTACTTCATCATTAATAAGTAGGGCTCATTTTTTTTTACCCCACTCAATGGTGTTTCAACGATGAAGTACAATCATGACGTATAAAATTTAACATCAATGTAGCATTACTTATTTTTATATGCTCCTAAACTTGATCAAAAGTGACATTTAAAGTAATTTTGTAATGTATATATTTTTGCATCACTAAAGTATATTTTGAAAAATTATTTAAGCACTCTCGTGGTACATTTTTGGAGTTAGCTCCTTATTTTATATGCGCCATCGATTTTAAAAATTAATACCCATTGTACTAGTGCATAATAGCACAAATGGGACACTCCTATTTTTTATTGCCGTAGATTTTTAAAAGTGACGGCTCTCGAGTAAAACTGGAGAAAATTTTACATGGTATTCCTGAAGTACCTAATAATTTTTTGTGGGATTAAGAATTTTGAATGGGGCCCGCAATATCATTGTGAGGAAGTATATATTGCATTTTGCTTATGGTCTTAAGGATTTTTAATACACCAAATTTGTTTACCAAATCTATACACTTAAAAGGTGGCATATTTTTATTAGATATTGTTCTCTAAAACCTGCCACATTAGGAATATATAGATTTATTGTACAAATTCACTGTACCATTATCATTTTCCTTTCCTTTGTTAGGTGCAAAACTCAACATAAGTGTCACATTAGTTGAGCAAACGTGTACACGGTTCAGCTATTTATGCACACACAGCCATAAGTTACATATTCTAAAATCAGATGCAAAATATGGATTGCGCTTAAAGATTAGGCTGAGAATATTCTAAATTAAGTCTTTGCTCCTAAGCTAATTAGGGTAACTCTAGCCATTAGTCAGGGCCAAGGTATTTAACTAAAGAAAATTGACCCTTTTTCATGATAACTTGGTCAGTTTATATACATTAATTATAATGGTGGCTGGCAACCTTTTCTTCCATAATTAAATGGCTAGATCAATCAAAATTTCATGATATTTTACTTCTCATTTCATGTACAATAACAATTGATAAGATGGAGAGAATCATAACCAGAGAGTTATCATGGCTATGGCTTAAATATATGTAAATCCAGCCAGGAGTATACTGAGTCGGATGTTCTCCTACATTATAAGAGTTGTCAATCCATAGAATTAACGATGTTTAATTTATGTCAATGTTCATTAATGTGCACTATACCGTCAATTCTGAGAGGATCCTAAGAATAGACAACTGCCATAACTCTTATCAAGTGGGAGTAAATCGCACTTTGGCAGTTCAGGAGTAAATATTTACTCCCTGATTGGGCTTCTAAAAATTTTGTACATATTTTCTCGCAGTTTTCTTATGTAAATATAAAAGAAAAAAATTAGCGAGAGTTGCAACTCCAGTGAGCTGCTATTATATCATGCACTTGACCATGATTTGACGGCTAAGGAGCTGCAACTGTGGCTAGACATCCTCAACATAAAATCTTGTTTTGTTCAAGCCATATAGGAGTATAAACTGAATATTGACACTCTTCTTGTGGTTCTTTTACAAATTTTTTATTGTGTATTCCCGTTTATATGAATGCCAAAATCCCGTACTAGAAAATTGCAATTTATTATAATCTATAAAACAAAAGTTACCTTCGATGTTACATCTAAATGAAATACTTTCTAGATTTCCTCCTTGGACTCCTTATACATCGAAATGACTTGTACCGGTTCGGACTCTCTTGAAGATCAGCTACTTGAACTAATTTTGTTGTAAGCCACCCTGTAAAACTGTTGAACGATAGATGGAGGATGGGAGTTTGGCCAGAGAGAAGAAGTGGAAACAGATGACATAATGAAATTGCCAACAAGCTGTCCTTTTCAAAGGGAGAAGGAGATGGAGAAGGGAGCAGTCGCAACTCTTGGGCAGCTGCCATATTCCAGGCTGTCCATGTTCCATGCACAAGGCTATGCATTCTAAGTAAAAATCATGAATGCCTTCCATGTTCGTTGTACTTGATATTCCTCAAGGCCTGTATGCCTTATTAGCATTACAGTGCCGAATTTTTATCTAAGTGAATTAATGATCTTGCCTTATCATAGAAAGATGTAACTTTTGGGTACATTTAATTTTCCTTGTGGATGCACTAATAAGGGTGTGAAGCATATTGAGATGAAAAAAATAAAGAAAATTATTGGGCTTACTATCAAAGTCATGAAGGGCAACATATCTATTGAAAAAAGGGAGGTCATAAGGGTTAATTGAAAGTGTATAAGTGACAAATGGTAGTTGTGGATGCTTTAATCAAGGTGTAAAAATATCAGTCAATTGAAACTCTATTAAAATATGTTCTAAGTTAACAATTTCATCCTCAACTAAATCTCGAATAAAATGATGTTTAATATCAATATATTTTGTAAGAGAATGTTGAACAATATGTTGAGAAATTTTAATTGAACTTAGATTGTCGCAATATAAAGTCATTTTACACTGATGTATTCCATAATCAAATAACATTCTTTTCATCTACATTAATTGAGTACATCAACTACTAGTAGCTATATATTCAACTTATGCAATTGATAAATAAACACAATTTTATTTTTTATTATGCCAAGAAACTAAGTAATTTTCTACATAAAAGTATCCACCTTAGGTACTCTTCCTATTACCTACATTCTCTGCCCAATCAACATCTGAAAATCCTACTAATTCAGAAGTAGTGTCAAATAAAAATCATAAGTCATATCATATAAATCTACTCACATATTTTATTATTCTCTTAACATCAATCATGTAAAATTATTTAGAATCAACTTGATATCTAGTACATACTCCTACACTTAAGCAGATATCTAGGTAACTAGCACTTAAGTACAAAAGACTACTAATTATACTTCTATATAGAGTTTGTTCAACATACTTACCTGAAGAATCCTTACTTAGCTTTACAGAATGAGACATAGGTGTTTTGGCATATTTTGCAATTTAAAATCCAAACTTCTTCACTAACTCTTTAGTAAACTTTGATTGTGAGATGAAGATTACAAAATCAGTTTGTTATATATGCAAACTAAGAAATTAAGTTAGTAATCATTCCATACTCATTTCAAATTATTTACTCATCTTTTTTGAAAAAGCTTTGGCAAGCTTATTATTTGTAGAGCCAAGGATGATGTCATCCACATAGAATTGTATCATCACAACATGTTTTCTATATTTCTTGACAAACAATATTTTGTCAACACCTCCTCTTACATAACCCTACTTTGTCAGATATTGTGTCAGCCTATCATATCATGCTCTTGGAGCTTGTTTTAATCCATACAAAGTTTTCTTCAACTTACACACATAATTAGGATGATGAGGGTTAATAAAACTCTTAAGTTGTTTGACATACACTTCCTCCTTCAAGTTTCCATTCAAAAAAGTAATCTTAACATCCATCTAATATACTTTAAATTTTAAATGATAAGTCATAGCAAGAAGCAATCTAATAGATTCAAGTCTACTAACAAGAGCAAATATTTCATCAAAATCAATGTCTTCTACCTGTGTGTAGCCTTTAGCAACTAAGTTTTTAGGTATTTTCAAAATAGGGGCACCTCTAATGATGACTTCCTTTGTTATTTTGTCAAATCTCTAAAATTCACATGTCCTGATCCTTGACGACACGAGTAAGTATTATTAAGTATTGACAAGTTTACAAAATAAACATGATAAAATAAATAATAATTATTATGCTCTCTAAAACCTTTTACGCAAGTCATTCCAATTTTTTTAATAATGTAACAAGTTTTCTTTGTAAATTTTACAATAAAACAAGAGTCACAAATTTGACTAACGCTTAAAAGATTAGCTTTCAATTATCAAAATTAGGCAATCAAAAAACTTTCAATGATTATCCCATATATTTTTATGGTACTTCCATCTCCAAATGTAATTTTGTCATCATACTTCTCTACCAAATTAGTAAACCTAAATTTGTCATTAGTAATATGCTTTGAACATCTACTATCTAAGTACCACATGTTAGAGTGTTAAGTTTTCATAGCGGTGTGCACAACATGACATTTCATATCGTATTTATTTCCACAAATTATTTTAGTTTTCACAAATATCTGAATATCACCCAAATTTTTATCACCTTTTGCATTCTCAAGTGTTTTAGCATTTACCTTTTGTTCTTTCTTGTGATAATCATTATGAGCAAACTTATAAGAATCTCTTAAAGAATCATGTGTGTGAGTCATATGTCTAAGATTTTGAACATTTGCACTACATTCCCATAAGTTTCTTCTCATCTATGTGATTTGTCTAAGCAAATCAATTTTAACATTATCTATCACAAGTTGTAGTTTCTTCAATAATTTATTCTTGTTTGGCTCAACTTTAGTCAATAATTCCCTTTTATGCAATTGGTTTTCAAACAAAAGTTTAGAATTTGAGGTACTAGCTTCATTATCATTCAAATTTTTAGCTTTCACAAATTTACTGGTTCCAAGGGAATTTGTATTCTTATATCCAACATATCTTAAACCACTTTTATCACATCCAAGTTATCCACAAGAGAGAATTTAATCAAGTTTTCTTTGCCTTTAACAAATTCTTTCCCCTTTAAATTTTAAGTTTTCAATTCTTCTTCCAATAATTCAATTTTCTTGAGCAACGTAAGATTTTTTATGACACATGAGGATTTGTCATTCACAAGTTGAGAATTATCATGTTCCATAGCACAAAATTTAGCTCTAAGCATTTTCAATTCATTAAAAACATGATTATTCCTAGCCACAACAAGTTTGAAATAAATAAAGATAAACTAAGCAATTTTTTGAATTCCATGACAACCAAAATAACAATCAAGCCTCAATCACAAGAGAAAAAACTCAAAATTATTCAAAATTACCTCAGCTACTACTTGTTGGTTTGTAGACTATGTGTGTGGCATAGACAAACCAAGAAAAACAAAGTATCTTTAACTCACAGTTAAGTCACAAGATTTATCTTCCCCTTTTTAAACAAAATAAGCACATATTTTATTCAAATTAACGTACCTAATTCTAATGTATTCTAACGAGAATTTTTACGTGGAAACCCTACTAGGGAAAAATCACAAGATACTCTGTCCATATCAACTATGCACTATGTAAACCTGAGATTACAAAATTACTGATTACAAAGACAAAAAACTTATTATTTTTCTTCAAACAGGTGGTTCTCTACACCATTCTTGAATTCTGAATCAACCACTCCTTAGTTGTTTTCTAGTATAGCTTGATCATCTCCTCCTTTGTGCTATTCGATCAAAATAGATCCTTCTTCTCCTCATTTGGAATGAATCTTTTATTCTCTTAAACTTCTCAACAAAAATATTCAACAAACATCATGTCTCACATGTGTTTTTGTGCTCTCATCTCACCTCTAGCCACTCTTTTTGATTTACGGTTGAGATTTTCTAATTCTAAAAGATAACTATCTCAATAGATCAACTCCATACAAGCTCTCTAGGTCTTTTTTCTATGTCTATCACATCTCAATCCCTTTATATAGACTCCCAAGTCCTAAAAAGAATAAGACTATAACTAGGAATCCAAACCAAAATGAAAAAGTTTAATTTAGGCAACTTGTTGCTCAATTGATCAATCATTTCTACAAGGCAATCGACCGATCCCTATTCCTTTCTTTCACAACTCTTCCATCGATCAATCATTCTACCCTGTGACCAATCACTAAACTCTCGGCTTCGTTTAACAAAGAGTATTTTCAAGTGTTAATCAATCGTTCACCTAAGAAATTGATCACTCATATAGTTTTCGGAGATTCTGCTACAGTTCATTAGAGATCGATCGTTCCGTTCTCGCGATCAATTGTTTTTTACCAGATTTTTTATATTTTAATATTCAAATCTTCAATCTTTATCATTCTTTCACTCACGGTCTCTTTTACCTTAAAATATGTCAATGTAATGTGCATGCATATTTTTACCTTTTGAAAACACATATTTAAATCTTCCATTCGTTTCACCTTCAAAAATCATTATTCAAACTATAAACTGACTCAAAATACACGTTAATAACATTATTTTGATCACGACAATAAGTCAATATATAACATAAAGATACTAATGTTCTTACAGGATCACCGTGTTGCCTTGGCTTCTTATTGGAGATTTTAATTTTGTTTTTAATTCAGGAGAGAAAATTTGAGGTAATCTCATTCCTTATTCTTATTTCTCTAAAGTAAAGAGGAATGTTCATCATATTGGATTGATTGAGATTAATTTTGATTCTTCGTTCACTTGGCCAAATAAAAGCATAGGTCTCACAAGAATTGTTTATAAAATTTATAGGGCTTTTTGCAATACTGGGTAGATTAACATATTTTCGGGAAATAGAGTCCAATGTCTTCTCCCTGATGTTTCTAATAATTGCATGTTATTGGTAGATATCAATCCCCTTCCATTTCAGGAAGTAGACCTTTTAGATTTTAATTGCTGGATGAGTGTGGATGATTTCAAATAGTTGGTTTCTTCATCTTGGGTCATTGAAGTTCAAGGTAATCCATTATACATTATGGTCCATAAATTAAAAAGACTCAAGAAGGCTATTAAATTGTTCTTGTTTTAATCCACTAAAGTTTATTATTTTAATCTCTATATCAAACCTCCAATGAGGGATTTTCGTTTTGGAACAAAGCAAACCCTAGATATATGAGTTTTTAAGTGATTTAAGCTTCATAAATCGAATTTATCAAAATATTAACTAAACCCTAAATGTGGGTAGGGAATTGAAGAGCTTCAAGTTTCAATTTCAATCCAAGATCTCACTGAAGGTAAGGGTTTTCTTCCAAAATAGGTCTCTGTTTTCGGATTTGAAGTTCGTGATGGTTTTATGTGGGTTCACATGAAAATTTTTCTTGTGATTTATTCGTGTTTTAGTTGATAAATGGCTAGATTTACCTTTTCTAAAGCTTAGATTTCATTATGATGATGTTTGGAAGTGAGATTTGAAGGTTTAAGTCGGATATGTGTATTTTCGGTTTTGGGTTCAAAAGGAAGAAGACGAACCAAAATTGCAATTTTGGCGTTCGAACGACCCTGCAGGGCGTTCGAACGCCAACACTACAGTTTTGGTCATTTTGTTTATTTTACTCATTTTTATACTCTTCTTCTTAAATACCATTTATTATGATTATAATGAGTGATTTATACATGGAAATGCTACTGTGAGGACATGAATTTGATGTTGAGAGCTATGATGATGTTCAAATCTGAAGTGGATTACATGTTAATCGGTTTAGCATGTTATGATTCCTTATCATAAATTCATGTTGAGTGATTCTTTATGTTTTACCTAGGATTCCAGCAATGTGTACAACATGAGAATGGACTTGTATGTTTTCACTTGTGATGTTAAATTGTAGGTGGATGATAGTTTTGTTTCTAGCTTAAGCGTAGTAATGAGTATGCTTACCTAAGTCTAGCATAAAGTGGTATTGGACTTGGATTCATGTTTTTCAATTGTTTTTACCTATGATTTCGATAAGGATGAGCCATGATTAAATTATGATAGCATGTGTGTTGTATGTCAATGGGTTGTTTATAATACATATCCCTATGCTTATGATTGAATACTACTACCATATACACACACATGTGGGGTTAATTATGGTAATTGTTTGACACTTGTGATTAGAAATTGATGGGAGCATGTTTCATGAATTAGGATTCATGTAGTTATTGCTCACATATGTACCATGTTGCATGCATCATGAGATGGATTTACGAATGAGATTTTATCGAGATTAGTTGTGGTTGATCGATTAGATGCAATTGTGTGATATTGTTTGCCGGGTTAATCGATCGAAGGCCTATCGATTCGATTTTATGTCCGAAAGGATGAGGTTTTACATCCCTCGAAGATGGGTTTTCCTCCCCAGGTTGAGAAGAACGACAATGCTATAAGGAGACCAAAACTATTGAGACCATTTAGACCCTGAGAATCTAGGCTGGTGTAGCCGAGTGCACCAGCTTGTCATAGGGTATCTTCCCCATTAGGGACTTTACCCAAACTGTGAATTCCTTCAGACTTTCCGATCTGGGATTGGCTGGAGTGAGCAGGGACTGCTTATCCTTTGACTAAATAAGCAGGGTTATTTTTTTATATGCATGATTATGTTAGTGTGTTTGAGATACTCACATGCAGGATGAATGCTTATGATTGAATATGGATATGCATGATTATGTTAGTGTTAGAGACACTCACATGCAGGATGAATGCCTATGATTTGAGTATGGATATGCATGACTATGTTAGTGTGATTGAGACACTCTCATGCAGGATGGTTGTGTGTTGTATGGATCATGAATAAGATGATATGCCATATGGAATGGTATGCAAGAGTTATGTTTATGATATTGTGAACATGTGTATGTGATGAATATTCTTGATATATGCATAGGTTTTGCAATGGTCACAAGATGAATGGGTGTTTGATGTGATAAACTTGTTGAATGTCATGATGTTTTCAAATTTGTCATTTCGACGTTCAAAACCTTGGTGAGTTTTATACTCACCCCATTTTTCTCTGTATTTTCTATTTTAGGGCTGCATGGTGCGACATGCAAACGATTAGGTCCCTCTTTATGAGGTGCTTGTGGATGATGGTCGGGAGTAGGCTTGGGAGCCTAGAGATCTTAATATTTTTACTTGTTTATTCTGCTTGTGTGCTAAAATTTCATATTTGGTTCACTTTGTCTCATACTTTATTAGTCGTTGTGGCTTTAGACTTATTTTAGATATTATGATTTGAGTCATGTTTGACGGCTTAGTGTTGTAAGATTGTGGGTTCGAGAATTGAGGACTAATTCAGATTTGATGTCTTTTATATTTTACTTATTTCCTCTTGTATAAAGTCAATGCGGTGCGCTACTCCATGTGTATAAGGGATCAAGTCTTCTGCAAGTCCATACTTAGTCGCCCCCGTATGCTTCAACCGGCCCTTTGACTGGGTTCGGCTCCGGTCAGGCGGGTGCCGGGGAGTGACATATCTCATATATATTATATGTATATTATGTCTCTTTAAAATATTTACTTCCAAATAATTAATATCATGTGTAATGTGTAAGGGTGTTAAGGAGTCAGGTCAAGTCAAGTTTTAGTATGTGGAAACATTAAACTTGATGTTTTGTCGGCTTGGACCCATTCCAAATAAATATAAATTACCCTAATTTTATGAAGAAAAAAGAGACTCCATGACTCAATGCTAAAAAATACTTATAAAATTATTATAATATTTGAATTTCTAAAGATTTCAACAGTAGTCTTAATTAAAAATTTGAAAAGATATATCATAATTTGTTTTTGATATGTAAAGATAGTAAATAATATTATAATAACATATTGTCTAATGATTGACATAATGTTTGATATATAGTACAATATATCCCATTTTTTTACTAGGTTGTACTATATATATACTTTATTAAATCTTATTTATATGATATATCTAAATTTCAATACATATCACATGTGGACATATGTGTATAATATGTCTTTGAATGTTTACTTCTCAAAAATATATATCATCTGATATAAGTCAATACTCAATACATAGACATTATATATTTATTAATAAGATATAAATTTATAATATATATGCATATGTTATAAATATAAATTGGGATTGATAATTGTACATATATATACATAAATGTTAATATGTATTCATGTATATTATAAAATATATTTATAAATTTTATTCAAGTTCGAGTCGAGCAAGAGTTGAGTTCGAGTTCTATTCGAGCCAAATCGAATTAAGCGAGAGTATGCTCAAACTCAACTCGAAAATATTCCAGTTCAAGTTGAGCCACTTCGAGTCGAGTCATATTCAAGTTGAGTCGAGTTGAGATGCCATTGCTAGACAAACTGACCCAGCTCATTAACCCAATCCATGAGTGGAAAAAGAGTAATTGTATTTTTTTTTACCCTATATCGCCCTTATACCCCATCTCATATTTAACAAAATTAGACACCCAATCAATATATACTCAAACTCAACTCGAAAATATTCCAGTTCAAGCTGAGCCACTTCGAGTCGAGTCATATTTAAGTTGAGTCGAGTTAAAATGCCATTGTTGGACAAACTGACTCAGCTCATTAACCCAATCCATGGGTGGAAAAAGAGTAATTGTATATTTTTTTACCCTATATCGCCCTTATACCCCATCTCATATTTAATAAAATTAAACACATAATATATATATATATATATATATATATATATATATATATATATATATATATATATATATATATATATATATATGAGCTCGGAATGGGCCGTCGGATTTACATAATTCACAGTTTCGGAGTTGGACGGACGCAGATGTAAACCGGACCTCCTTTTCATTGAGGTATAAAATGCAGTTGTTAGGGTTGGCTCGGAAGAGCCACGAAGCTTAGGGTTCGGCATCGCAGCGTGCGAGTGGCCATGGAGGAGGAGGGGAAGGAGAAGCCGGCCGCCAGAGACATAAGGCGCTACTACTGTGAATTTTGCGGCATCTGCAGATCCAAAAAAGCTCTAATCACTGCCCACGTCCTTTCTGAGCATAAGGTACTCTGCAACGTCCCCATCTGTGGGTGTTACTCTTGATTTCTCCGTTTTCTGGTTTTCGCTAGTATTCTTCCGACGGTCGTTTTGACGAAGCATCCAATGTTATTAGGAGGAAGCTGAGACGAAGAATAATGAGGCGGGCGATGGTGCTGGCGTGCCGCGTTCTTCATACGATTGCGAAGAGTGCGGCGCCTGCTTTCGGAAGCCCGCACATCTGAAGCAGCATGCTTTAAGTCATTCCTCCGAGGTATCTTCTACTCCAATTTGCTTTATTTCTGATCTTTAGTGCTTTTGGAGCTGCTTCGTAGTTGTGTGTAGTGGTCGTTTAATCTTGATTGGTGAAATTGATTTCCTTGGTTATCAAATGGGTAATTATTGCCAATTTGTTTGGATGTGTTTAAGAATGTTATTGGAATTATCTTTTGTTCACCCAGCGAATTTTGATTGAAGAAGACGTCGAATTCCTTGATTTGATCAGCTGTATATTTAGGCGTACTTGATTATTTCTTTATGCGCTTCTGAGAAGGTGCTGGATGTGCAGGATTGAGGTTTTTATTTGGTAGTCATATCGGAACTCTGTTATGGTGTGTGAAGCATTGGATCCCATTTGAAGAACTCCAAAATGCGAAGAGGCAGACTTATGTTCTTGAATGAACCAGTAGCAGGATGGGTGACCCTCCTGTGAAGCTTCATCAAGCAAGGCCTCAATCACGCACGCACAAGGTTTGCCTTTTCTCGTGTAACTTTATCATTAGTCAGTGTTTTTTTATTATATATATCCCATTTCTGGTGTGTTTCTGCCTTCCGATTGAATGGTGACTTGTGAGGTGCCTTGCATCTTGCTATAGTAGCAAGGACTTATTTGTTTCTTTCATTGACTGCCTTCACTTGTTGGTTTTTAATTGGAGACAAGAAAATGCTTGCTTTGGTTTACGTTATCTAGTGTTAGAAATATGGCAATCACTTCCCAGTGATTTGCCTATGAACTATTGTCTTATGTCATCGGCTAAGGTTATGGCATAAATTTCCTCTTCTTAATGGGGCCATTTTAATGTCCTGTAGGTGGCTGACAGCCTTTACTTATTGGTTTTTAATTGGAGACATAATAGCTTGCTTTGAATCGTGTTAAGCGATACAGTAAATATTGCAATCCATTCCTAATGAGTTGTTTACTATTTTTCTCCTATGTCTCTGGGTTAAGGTGCTGACATTATGTTTCTCTTCTTGAAGAGGCCATTTCATTGTCCTTTGGATGACTGTCATGCAAGTTATAGACGAAAGGATCATTTGAACAGGCACATGCTTGGGCACCAAGGAAAGCTCTTCACATGTTCCACTGAAAATTGCAATCGGAAGTTTGCCTTCCAAGCAAACATGAAACGGCATATAAAGGAATTTCATGAGGAGGGTTCTTTTGTTGGAGGTCCGAAGTTGCATATTTGTCCAGAAATTGGATGTGGGAAGGCTTTCAAGTTTGCATCAAAACTAAAAAGGCACGAGTTATCTCATGGTAGGTCTATAATGAGTATATTGTGTATATTTTACTTGCATGATACTTGCAGCTGCAGCAAGCATCATGTCAATATATTTATTTATGATCTGTTTTGTTCAAAGATTGCATATCAATTGTCTTTTTCTTTCATACAGTTAAATTGGAATTTGCTGAAGTAATATGCTCTGAACCGGGATGCATGAAGTACTTTTCAAATGTAGAATGTCTTCAAGCTCATATGCGAACTTGTCACAAGTATGTTGATTGTGAAGTTTGTGGGAGGCGACAGCTGAAGAAAAACTTGAAGCGACATTTGAATGCTCATGAACAAGTTGTACATGCAGAGAAGATCCATTGCAGCTTCAAGGATTGCCACTGTACTTTTTCAACGGTAATATTGGCATTCTTTGGTGACTTTCCTTGTTTGATAATTGTGTTACTCTGGCAAACTTCAGTAATGTAATTACTTGCAATTACGCATTCTGATCTGCAGATGTCAAATCTCAAGCAACATGTGAATTCTGTCCACCTCAAGCTCCGGCATTTTACTTGTCGAGTGTCTGGCTGTGGGAAGACGTTTCCATACAAGCATGTTAGAGACAATCACGAGAAGTCTGGAGCTCATGTATATGTTCATGTGAGTACTCGGTTTCAGGTCGAGCATAACTTCAATTAAGGAGTGAGGCGCGTCTAGTTAGAATGATACTTTGACTTGGCTTTATGTATTTTACTGCCATATTTGCTTTAGATATGACATTATATGTTACTGATTTAAGCATTGAATTCTAATGCAGGGAGATTTTTTGGAGTCTGATCGGCAGTTCCAGTCACAGGCAAGGGGTGGTCGGAAAAGAAAGGCTGTGAATGTAGAAAGTTTGCTCAGGAAGAGGATTGTTCCTCCTGGTCACGGCTTAGATTCTGTTTTAAGTAGTGGATCGGAATACCTCAGGTGGTTGACTTCTACCGACGACTAGGAAAGAACTGATCATAATACTCTCTTGTAACAAGTTCATGTTAGAGTTATTATTTTCCGTTTTTGGAATGTAAATTTTGTAAATGCAAGCGCTTCTGTTAAGATACATGCAATATGTCATAGGTGCTTTACCCTTACACCCTTTACTTTGCCCAGTTTACAAGATAAGTTCGTTTGGGCAGTTTAGTTTTTTTTTATTTCCCTCGGCAGTCCGTTCTAAATTAGTTGTACTGTGAGCAGTCAAGTTATTTTGGGGTATTTTCTACAGTAGCCTTCTAATTCCTTTCTCTTAAATTAATTGTTATGTTACTCCGTCCGAAATTAATTGTACGAATACGAGAAATGAACACACCTTTTTTAATGTAAGCTGACGTGAAGTGTTGCCTTTTTAGTTTCAAATCAGAAAATGAGACACTAAATTCTGGAATTGTATATTTTTTAGATGTGAACTATTAAAGTGGGACTGGGACTATTTTAATTCACCCTCTTCCTTTGAGGGACGTAGGCTGTTTAGTTTCGTAAAGTATTCCTACTTGGTCCACACATTATCCCGTTTTTAGGGATAATCGTGGAGCCCACATGAAGTAGGTTTGATTTCCTATGCTAATATTTTTGAAGAAATTATGTTTAATGTACTAACAAGAAGAGTGTACATATACTTTACAT
The DNA here is from genome assembly GCA_035235625.1 of Saururus chinensis. Taxonomy (NCBI): domain Eukaryota; kingdom Viridiplantae; phylum Streptophyta; class Magnoliopsida; order Piperales; family Saururaceae; genus Saururus; species Saururus chinensis. The sequence goes on from CP141141.1 coordinate 29,467,669, forward strand.
GTAAATATAGATTAAATATAAAAATAAAATAAATTGAAAATAAATATATATCACATAAAAGGTCTTCGTTGCATGCTATACTCAATTAACTGTAGTATGATATATTATCTGTCTTGACCAACTCTAAGACAAACTACCCATGAAATAAACAAGCGAGTGGAAGAAAAAATTCATCAAATTTGATTTAGGAAAGTGCAAATTAGAAGGCAACAGATGCCCTAAGCATGTTATAGTTCTTAACAGTTCAAAAATCCAGGTGTATCATTCCATTTTCATCTACATGACTTTAGCAGCAGCTCTACCAACAATCTTTTTGTTGGGTGGCATCTTCTTGAGCCCTTCTTGTGGAGGCGCAAAAAATTCGATTTTGATCCCCAAACAATGATTTACATGTAATCAAGAATACACATACATATAAGCAATAAATTTACCTTTAGATCAATCAATAATTAATAGAAAATTGTAGCAAGGCCAAGTTACAAACTAATCTTTAAGGGTTGAGCCCCAAGGGCCTGGCCTAAGTACTCATAGGAAAAAAGTATATGCTTTAATAAATTATAATAAAAGGGGATGTTAAATACCTTTATGTGAAATCAATGATCAAAATCACCACCACCCTATTATCATGAAATGGAAGAGAATATTTTATTCAATCCTCCAATTAGTGTGCTTGAGCTGCCCAATCACTGCCAATAAGTCCTCCTTGGCCTGCTCTAGATGTGTGTGTGAGAGAGGGAGAGAGATCTCCTCTCGTGAACCACCACCAAAGCAAAGAGGGGGAAGCAAGGGGCGCCTCTACCAAAGCAAAGGAATCTACACACTTCCCAAGGTAGCAAGGAGAGAGGGAGAGCAAAGGGGCTTGTTGGCTGGTCCTCCCAAAAAGAGAGAGGGACGTGAAGAGGAGAGAAGTGTGGGAGAGAGGGGCTTCATGCCCCTTTTATTCTTAGGGTTCTCCTTCTCCTAGTTGCGCTAGAAGTTCAAGCCCATCACACCTCTTTTTATGGGCCTTGTAGTAGAGTTTTAATCAATAGGGTATCGGCTCACATCCATGAGCTTATAGAGGCCGTGTTCCTCATGGCCATGGCCATGGGCAAACAGGTTCCAACACTAGTTTGTGCACTTGATTAGGGCCTACATAAGTGCATACATGCATAATCACCTATAATATAAACAACTACATATATATATATATATATATATATATATATATATATATATATATATATATATATATATATATATATATATATATAAGTGAGTGAGTTTGTATGACTCAGGCCCATCAAATAAGTGTAGCACATATAATAGGTCGTGAGTCACCCCAAGTACCATGCTCTTAGAATATGAACTAGTTCACCCTAACCGGTGACTAGGTAACCAATATGGGCCCAACCCATAACTTGGTCCAACACTTTCCGCTGTCAAGATCCTCTTAGGCTTTGCCAACATCCACAAATTCGCATTTCCTTAAAATAGAGGTAGTTAGATACTAGTCTCATGTCATATAAAAAACAAAGATACGAGTTCATCAAGCTTAACCACTTGGGGGGAGATCTTGTCGTGGAGCTCCTCCATATGAGCCTACAATTCTCACCTGCATAGCTGCATTGCATAACAGGACATAAATCAGACAGTGAGGAAGCAACTTCATAATGCTGAGAACATTGTATTTATACATGTCTGTGGACTAGTCGGTTAATCTCCACTTCACCAACAGCAGTAGATGTAGCAAGTCCTCTCATCACACCTTTTCCACCGTCTTGTACACCATGTGCGCACTGTGAAAAAGTCACGAGTTTCCCCAGCGCTTTCCGAGGAACACCCCTTCTGTTATTTTCTGTCAACAATTGGTCGGAACTAATATTTGAACAAGCAAAATTACATATGCAAATGAAAATGTAATGCACGAGGGTGCATCATTAAAGACTTGGAACGATATCCAGAGATATTTTTATGGTAATGAGTATTACTTGATGAGAGATCCATTACAATAAACAAACCTCCAGCCTCGAATGGCTTCTGGCTTCTGTGCCATAAATATCCATTTCATCCTAATACTTAACAATGATTTGACCCTCTAGCTGACCATGCAATCATGTGTTCCAACAGATAAGTAAGGCCTTAGTCAACTATTAACAAATTAATCAGCCAAAAATTAATACTAGGAATATGACTTATGAACATATAAATTACTCTTTTCAAGAATTGTTAAAAGAAGTTTTTACTAAAATAGCCCTAGGATATAACATATTATCAAAAATATCTCATACCCTCATATAATATATAAAATGGCCTGATGCACATATAAACCTCTACACATGTGGCATAAATTGTTTAAAATATTTTTTTTTCATTTTTTTCCTTATAATTTCACCAACCCACTACTTCTTATTTCTAGCAGGTCCAACTTCAACTCCACCACCTCCTTCACTAGCTCCACAGCCTCCGACATTGGCCACTACCTTTGTCACCAAGTTTGTCATTTCATCAGCTCTACTTCATCTAACTTTGTATTCACCACCTCCTCCCCTCTTCTGCCACCACCTCCTCTTCCTCCTCCTCCTCCTCCTCCTCCTCCTCTCTCTCTCTCTCTCTCTCTCTCTCTCTCTCTCTCTCTCTCTCTCTCTCTCTCTCTCTCTCTCTCTCTCTCTCTCTCTCTCTCTCTCTCTCTCTCTCTCTCTCTCTACTTCTCCCCTTTTTAACCTCATTCGTCCCTTCTTCCTCCCTCCCGGGATCTAACAAGACTGGTCACACACTAGTTAGCGGAGCTATTAAGAATTTATTTTTTTTCTTTACAAGCTTAAAACTTAAAAAATAACCCATAAGCAAGTTAAACTACTCAAAACTAAGAGTGAGTTTTAATTTTACTTGATTCTGAGCTTTTACTAACACTAAGCAAAACCTCATACTAGCAATCGATAATTGATAGTCAATAGTCGACTATCAAATTTACTTTAATAAAATGGATATAAGACAACATTATCGGTGGCAATATTTACCTAAGTATTTACAATGAACTATCTTAACAAACTAAATAGATAAAATAAAAAATAAAAAAAAATTAAATGCACAAATGTTGATTATCTTTACTATCAACTGTCATGCATCAATAAAAGGTTGTTGGCGCTAGAGAAGAAGATTCTCACTACTGGTGCTAGGGAAGAAGGTGGTCTCCGACACTGGATGTTATGACAACCGATAGTTGGGACATTCGGCAACTAATAGTCGATAGTCGTATATCTAAAATTTACTTTCTATTTCATTTTATCTATTTAGTTTGTTAAGATAGTTCAATGTAAATACATAGGCAGATATTGTTACTCATAATGTTGTCTTATATCCCCTTTATTGCAATAAATATGATTATCGATTGTCAACTATTGACCATCAGTATGAGATTTTTCTTAGTGTTAGAAAAAGTTCATAATCAAGTAAAAATAAAACAAACTCTTGATTTTGAGTAATATAACATTTTTATGGGTTCACTTTTTAAGATTTGAACTTGTAGAGAAAAAAATGAATTCTTAATAGCTCTGCTGGCTAGTTTGTGTCCGGTCTTGTTAGATTCCGAGAGGGAGGAAAATGAGGCGGTTGAGGAGGAAAAGGGTAGGAGGAGAGAGAGAGAGAGAGAGTGTGTGTGTGTGTGTAACACCCGAGAATTTTCTAAATTCCATATTCTTGGCCACATGGAAATGAGTAAGTCTGACACGTAGGCCTTCTCAGCATAACAACTTCCTTTGTACATAGAGTTTAGATATAAAACTTTATTATTAATTAGTTGACATAAATATCTTTGTAGAGCTACTAAGAGTGCATATATTGAAGCCCGACTGAGGAAGTTATGATAGAAGTAACAAGGAAGTTTTGGAGTAGGTGTGAAAATAGTAAATTTGACTTTTGGGAATTCTCTATATAATAACTTATCCTATAGTTTGAATTTAAGTATAAATTTTTTTTATAGAAAACTAGATAGACATAGCAACGCCTCTAAGAATGCGTAAATCGGAGTTTAGATGAAGGAGTTATGATCATCTGAAGTTGGACGTGAGATGCGGTCAATGACTTATAGACGACTGCTTATCTAACACTTAGTCATTCTTAATAATATAACTTTTTGTACAAAATGATTTTTGATATGCAATTTTTAGGATATAAAGTATACATAAATATCTTTTTAACGGTACCAAGAATGAATTAATCAAAGCCTGTATGAAAAAGTTATGGTTGACCGAATTTGAGACTTGATGCAGTCAACTGTTATTGTCTAAGAGGTCATAGACGTGTCAGCCAGGGCATCCATGGTTTGGGCAGTTTTACAATTTTGCTAAAAAACCACCATCTTTGACAATTTTAAACCATAATTTCATCTCATTTCCCTTATAAGTAACTTTTGAGCCTCTTAGACTTTATTTTTTTCCAGAAAAAACTTCTCAAAATAAAGAGGAAGAAGATTAAGGGCACTCCAAATCAAGAGGAATCAAGGGAGGGAGTATATTTCTGCAAGGATTGGTCAACTTTAGACACAAAAAAGGATTTTTATACCGTAAAGTAAGTCGGATTGCTAACCTTAAACTGTGATTTAACATTATATGTATGCATGATGGATTGGAATTGCAATATTATTGTGATTGAATGCATGAAGGCATAACTTTTCATAATATTTTGTTATGATGATGATTATAATCATGATTTTTGTGTTAAATGAGTATTTAACACCACAAAAGTATTCTAGTGCCTTGTTAAGCAATAGTATGTGTGAAATATCATGTTCCATTATGTTTTTAGATCAACTTTAAACTAGTGTGATAGTTCTATTACTTTTTTCTGACCATCAGCAAGTCTACTAACATATCGATGACACTGCCTATGCAACGGAGAAGATGAAGGTACATGATATCGATGTGCATTGACATGCTGATGTGCTACCAATGGGTCATTGGCAGTGAGGTCGATGCGTCAGTGAGGCATCGATGAAAATAGTTGTCCTTGTCATCCCACTGATGGCAAGGGTTCGATGCGTCAGTGAGTTACTAATGGACATCGGTGACTTGGCCGACCTTTCGAGTATATTGACAATAAGTTGGTTTTGGGTAAATGTTACCAATGGATGTTATAAGTGTTAAGCCATTATTATCTGGTATAATAGCATGATAGTATAATAGTATTATGTGTGATGTTGCGATTGATGATGTTTGGGTTTATGTACCCTTATTTGTGTGGATATCTTGTAATTGATCGCACCCTAAGATTATTATGTAAAGGCACTCAAGGGAAGAGGATCCTTGTGTCGATATGGCTCCTCAAGTGAGTCTTTAGACACAGGTGAAAAGAGTTTGGTATGAAAAAGGATTAAGGTCTTCCGACTCTCTAAAGATGGAAGTTATGTAGAAATGCTCCCCTAGCCCAGGAGATGTGTTCGAATGGACTAGAGCATTAAAATATGACTGGTCATACACAACACAATATATGAAGTTTTGATGATCATTGAAGTCAAGATATCACCCACTTGGGTCCATGAGACTCTGTGAGCCTTAGCTTCATGGCATGGATGGAGCGGACAGGACTAAAAATACTTGAGGTCCGATTGTAAGTAGCTCATGGTCTAGTGAGGTGAGGTTGTACCGTGTCATAAAGAACTTTATGGCTTACACTTATGAAATAAGATACTCCTAAGTGAGGTCACGTTATGATTGTGAATTCATGAGAAAGCATTTGTGAATGTTATGATTGTTCCACTTATGAGTGGTAATGATGATGTTTGCTATTGGATATGATAATTGTTGATTTTGTGATGATATAGTGTAATCATGTGCATTGCTATTACATAGTACTTATTTAGCCATCCCACTATATATATTTGTATACTCAGCATTTGCATGATGTAGGTTCTTGCATAGTTAAAGTTACTTTAGGACTTTGGATAAGCGGCATGGCACTTATAATATTTTCTTACTTCAAGGTACATAATTTTAGGCACATGAATGCCAATTTATTTTTATTTATGCATATCAGGATATTCAGACATGTACTCATGCAAAACCCTATGTGATTTAAGATATGATTTGACTTGGATTATTATTGTACTCTAATTTAGTTTTTGTATGTTTGAAGAACAAGTTAGTTGCACCCTGAGATATCTTGTCAAAGATTAGCCAAAAAGAATTTCAAAGAAAATTTTGTTTTCAGTGTTTAACTCATAAAAATGAATTTACAAGTCTTGGGACGTCACACACACACAAACAAAGAGAGAGAAAGAGAGAGAGAGAGAGAGAGAGAGAGAGAGAGAGGAGAGAGGAGGGAAAGGAAGGGGAGGAGGAGAAGGTATATCTATTATATTTAGGAAGTTTTTTAAAAAAATTAATTTTATTTATTATTTATTAAATAAAATTAATTAATAAAGCTATTCACGATGCTTGTAAACAAGCGTCGCTATTATGAATGCTATTTGCTATTAATAACTAATATCAGGGCTATTAGCGACTGTTAGCGACGCTTGCACACAAGCATTGCTAATAGATGGACTATTAGCGATGCTTGTGCATAAGTGTCACTAATATCAGGACTATTAGCGATGCTTGTACTAAGCGTCGCTAATAGTTATGATTTTTTTTTAGTTAAAATATATATCTTTTAGCGAAGTTTGTATTAAGCGTCACAAATAGAGGAACTATTAGCGACGTTTATGATAAAGCATCGCTAATATGATTAGTATTAGTGATGTTTTAAAGTAAGTGTTGCTAATATATGACTATTAGCAACGCATAATAAAATGCGTCGCTAATAGTTCATTTTTTTGCAACGCTTTTGTATTTGTCGCAAGTAGTTGTTTGTAGCGACGCTTACATTTGTGTTGCTAATAATTGTGTCGCTAATACTACATTTTGTTGTAGTGATTCTAGGATGTTAGGTATTATATGTGTTTTAAATGCATTTGAAATTAAAGTCTTATGCATGTAGAAGTTTTATTTGAAAATTCTTTCAAATGGTAACGGTTAACGCACAAGAATAGAAACTTTTATTCTTCTACTCTAATTATTGGCACGTTCACCAATAAATCGAAGATGGTGTCTATGGTTAGGAGAATATGAATTGTTACCGATAGCGACACATAGGAGTGCATTGGTATTATATTAGGCCTTGTTTATTATTGTGAGGAAAAAGTGAAGAATTCCCTATAGAACATCCTTCATGCACATTTGAGTTGTAAGTGGTTTTATGAAAAGAAATGTTAGAATTTGCTTCATAGTTGTTTAATAAATTAGAGAGTAAGTTGTGAGTTGAGTGACTACACAAACCAATCATCACACACCAATTTCAACAAGAGGTTGAATATTGAAGATGCAGATGGAGCGAGATCAAGATAAACATTTATGTGAGCTTCAATAGAAGATTGGAGGAGACTATACTAAAAGAAAAAGAACGAGATGAGGTTCGTAAGTACTAAGAAGGATGGTAGTCGTGAGAAGTCTAGAAGGGGATTCTAGTCAATGATAATGTTGGAGTCTATAAGTTTCTATATCTTTTTAGTTCATTACTTAATCGACCAAGGGTTAATTGTGTGGTTTTTTCATGGCTACGTTTCCACGCTTAAATCTCCTATGTATTTTATCTTTGTGTGATTGATTTTGTAGTAGCTTAAGTTTCATGTGCATAAATAGTTTAGAGATGTCATATCTCATAGTCAAGTGATTTTGAGGCTAGGGTCATTGTGGTAATCCTCAAGTAGAAGGATATTAAACTTAAAAATAGTGTGATGCCCCAATTTTTTCCTAAATTAAAATTAAAATTTTATTAAGCAGCGGCAAGCCACTGACCCGTTAGTTAAAAACACAATTAAGTGTCAACAAGTCACCAATATGTCAATAAGCATGTCAGTGAGACTAGAAGAAACCGTTATGATGAGAATGTAGGAGGTTATGATGTCACAACCCTGACCCCAAGAGCCTAAAGTTGTGACAAGGGGGAAGTGCGAGCAATTCAATGTGACCAACTTGAGTACAATAATTGTTTACTGCAAATTATGCTTGATTAAGTAATCCAACTTAAAGAAAATAAATCTACCACACGATCCAACTTGTGGACAAAGTTATTACAATTCTTTGAAATCAAAGGAAACAAATAAGTAAGAGTCCCAACAACTAGTCTTCTACCCTTGTCACAAAGGACACATATTATTCCGCAAACTCTCGCAGTCTTCTCAATAAAAATCTATAAACTTGAACACATATGTGTGTACATGTACACACAATGGACAACTTCATGCAAAACAAAAACCACCCATGAGCTTATGCCTAGTAAGTAACTCACACACACAAAATTACATTCTCATTCTTTGAAAACTATATGTAAAAGTAAAGCATTTAAATCCATACAAACGTGAAACATTCCGCTTCTAACAATTATTTAAGTAAATCGCATGACCACGATTTACAAAAATATAAGCAATCATCTTCCACTTCACACGTACACCCTACACCGAAGGGTGTGCGTCATGGATTGCTCGTCTATAACCGACACCAATCCTGATGACTTTTTCCCATGCCACCAAATGTCTTTGAAGCCCACTTGGACTATTTTTGTAATTTTACATGTGTGAACTCGGCACAAAAAACAATTCCAATTTATTATCTTCTTATCCATACAAGGATATAACCCAATTCTCACCACATGGTATAGAAACTAGTGAAAAATATGATGGAAATAGATATAAATCATTTTATCATATTATGTGAATTAGAATACCCAACTACACACATTAGGCCAAAAGCCCTGATTTTTTTAAGTAGCTAACTTCAAATTTTTTGAAAAATACCATGTAAAAAATAAATTGGGGGTATGATCTAACACCAAAAAATGATATATTCATACTTTTTGAAATGGACGCAGAGTTTTGGAATAACTGTAAAATCATAATACAATCGACACAAAGTGATAAAAAAGACTCCAAATTGATCCAAACTTTTCATTTTGAATAGATAACACAGAGAATATTGGTCCAAATGAACTCAGGAAAATTTGCAACACATGAAATTGCATATCTAATGATCCAGAACAGTATGGATTACAAAAAATCCAATAATTCAAATTTGATCACAATAAATCACCAAAAATACCATGTAAAAATAGACATGAATACGAATCTCCAAATTTTAGGATTTAGTGTTTAGAATTGTGTTATAAACAGTTACTCATGCCCCCAAAATTTTTAAGTCAAGATTTGGTAATGAAGTTTTTCTTTTAGAAATTTTATTCTTTGTTACATTTATTTTGTTGCATCATATTTTATTTTTAAAAATAGAAAAAAAAATTGTATGTAAAATTGGTGGCAAGACAAATAGGATGACCTACTTTTCTTTGTCCAATCAAAACCCAATTTAAAGTTTTTATTGGACAGAGAAAAGTGGGTCTCACATGACAATAGGGGTTCACTTTTCTCTATCTAAATAAAACCCTAATGTAAGGTTGTGTTGGACAAATTGGGTGTAGGAAAATCATTACCTTTTTTCACTCATAAGGACAAGTTATGTTATATCAAGGGCCCCACATATAAGCAATTGTAAAAAAAAAACATAGATGGGCCTCACATATAAGCCACTTGGGCCACGTACGTTTGTGGGTGTAAAACCTGACCCAACCCTAATTGAATAGGTTTAGTTTCTTAAGACTTATTGATTGGTAGGGTTGGGATAGGTTTGGTTTTTTTTTACCAAAACTGAACACAACCCAGGTATTGTTAAACAATTTTAAATTTAACTATTTATCACATATTGCACATTATTCTATGAAAGAAATTGATCATGTTTGTTTAGTTAAAGTTACAATACATTCAAGTATTTTTTGTGAGGGTGGTATTTCTTATTTAGGTTGTTCGTTGGTGGAACCGTGAGTCTTTTCATGATGTAAAAATTGTTGTTCGTTTGTTTCCCCTTTGAATATCATGAGTGCCTTGAGTAATCCTTTGCACATAATACTTGCACACACAATTGAAGCCAGAAGAAGGAAGAGGAGATTGAGTCTAGCGATGCTATCTCCTTAAGACATATACGTCCTCTCCACAGGTGCTCCGGGATAGATAGATATCTATCTCCTAGGATGAAATGATTTGATGTTGTTGGTTAGAAACACTCAAACAGCAACCCATGGCGAAAGAACTCTTATCTTTTCTCTTTGAACTCGGACTAAACTGATGCAGAATGGAAAACTCTATATTGAGTGCATGAAAAAGACCTGTTTAAATGAACTGTGAAAGGGTGCAACCAATCTACAAGGAAACATATGCACAAACACGGAAATGACACAAACAGAGCCTAATGAGATACATGCACACACAACGAAAAGATATCTTGGGAAAGACCCTCCAGATAGGATCCTTTGACCTATAGAGATTCATCTTTATTCAATTCCAAAAAGGATAAGAATGACATTATCCATTCCTACACTACAACCAATATTCATTCACTCTCTTATGACTTTGAGCTTAAGTGGACTAAATTCCCTTAACCCAAACTAACAAGGATTATTATATAGGCTCAAACGATATTTTTCAACAATCCCCCACATGAATGAACTTTGGTTAATGCACAATGCAAATAACAATGCAGACACTAGAGAGCAAGCAGAAAATCATTGCATGGGGATTAGTAGTTTTTGGCCTCGAACCTTCCCTTGTGAAAGACTATCGGATTTACAAGCCAATCATTGAATGCATTGTCTTGAGCTGCTCAACCGTTTGTGCAAACCAAGACAATAGTCTTCACACAGATATTTTCCTGTTAGAGTTGATTTCTCACAGTGTTGTTCATTATGGCCTTGAACTGTCCTAGAATTCATTAGTGGTATAGCGGATTCAGCCTTGAAATCCACATAGAAGTGGCCCACTTCACACCTATATAGGTGATTCTTATTAAGAATATCCTGCTATACCCCACTCGAGAGATCGAGTCATAAGAATTATTAAAAGCAAAACTTACCCTAAACACTATAGGTATCACTTCTTCATTTTCATCATAGGAGTGGATATGGTTGGAGATGAAATCTCCTCAATGATCTCTGGGAGCCCCCACAATTTAGTTGTCCCTTTGAACCTAATTTCTAATAGTCCAGTCTGCATAGGTTGGGTTGCTATTATGGTTGCTCTTAACCAATATGATTTAAACGCATTCCCCTCGATGAAGCCTCTACTTGCTCTCTGGTCAAACCATTGGTAAACGGATCCGCAATGTTCTATTTTGACCTTATATACTCAATGGAAATGATTTCATGTAAAAGTAAGTATTTAATGGCGTTGTGTCATCGATGGATATGTCAAGACTTACCATTATACAAAGTATTTTGTTCTTTGCCAATAGCGAATTTGCTATCACAATGGATGCATATTGGTGGCATAGGTTTCCCCCACAGTGGAATATCCTCTAAGAAATAACAAAGCCACTTTGCTTCTTCTCCTACAAGATCTAAGTCAATAAATTCAGATTCTATTGTAGATCTAGCTATGCATGTTTGCTTTGAGGATTTCCAACGCACGGCTGCACCTCCAATTGTAAAGACATATCCACTAGATTTTGAGTCTTTTGTATTAGATATCCAATTTGCATCACAGTATCCCACTAAAACCATTGGATATCTAGTATATTGAAACCGATAGTTTAAAGTGTGTATTAGATATCTAAGGACTCTTAACTATTGCCTTCTAGTGGTTCACCTTTGGATTATTGTTGAATCTACTAGACTTGCTCACTAAGTAGGCTATGTCTAGTCTTGTACAATTCATTAAGTACATGAGACTGCCTATTATTTGACAATACTCTAATTGGCATATGCTTTTTCCCGTGTTTTTGCTACTATGCTGTAACGCCCCAACCCGAACCGGGGTCCAAAAATCTCGATTAAAAAAATCTTCCTTAAACAAGGAATCATCATTTGCGTGTGAGAGGTACAATGTTCCTGTGTGCGAGAGGTACAATGTTCATCTACAAACTACGAAGCTTCAAAGCTTCCTCGTACATAGACTCAAGTTGTAACGATTACATACACACAATGAAGCTTCAAAGCTCATCGCATGTAGGTCAGAATAAAATATATAATTATAATTAATTTGGATTGGCCAGTGTTGCCTTGTCGTTGGTTGCCAACAAACGTATTGGATAACATTCACAATATTATTCTAATACGATCATATCCGAACGTAGTTCTCCCTAACAGCTACTATATACATCATGCAACACAAAATTATATACGTAAATATACATATATACTGATATTCAATCAGAGTCATGCTGAAACTTGTAATCTATTGGAGTCAAACAGAAGTTAATAAATCAACAAAATCACACATCTCGCTCTACAACAGAGCGGAACATAACACATTCACACGTCTCACTCTACCCCAGAGTGAGACCAAACACATCACACATCTCACTCTACCCCCAGAACGAGACCGAACATATCAGGTCATATCAGTACATATCATCACTACGCATATATAAACATGTCACATCATAGCATAGCATATCATATTACAACAAATTGAATCATAACCGGACATCTCAAAACATATTAGATAAAGTATAACAAAGCAATTCAAAATAGAACATCTCAACATACATCAAATCAGAGTAACTCATCACTAATTGAGATGTGCAAGCATATAAGTCATATAACATCCTAAGTTAACTACTTAGAATGCATACATATTCTTATACCCATATTAAAATAAAAGATCAGAAATGCTTACTCATGGAAGATACCGAAAGTGGCAGCGTTTAAAGTGGTTCATTTCTTCAGAGCATCCTCCTTTTAGGTCTAAAGATGGCAGGCAGAATCACCTTTGAAATAGGTGGACGTAGCATCCCTTCGCCTGGAGACACTACTTAATTTCCTTGCTCGGAGGTGACGGACATAACATCCTCTTTTTGGAGACGTTTTTCTCCTTCCGCACTTATGAACTATGGACGGAGCCTCCCCTTAGCTTGGGATGTCTCTCTTACTGGGTGGCTCTTTAGTGGAGGATAGAGCCTCCCCTACTCTAGATTTCTTCTCTCATTCTAGTCTGGCAACTGCAGACAGAACCCTGTCTTGTTCCTAGCCCCTTTTTCTTTATGCGGTACTCAAGGACTATGGGCAGGGCCTCTCCTTGTCTTGGGGTATTTCCTCTTCATATGGTCCTCAATTCAGAGAATGAACCCCTCTATTACATAGAACACACTCGATTCACTTAATAACGCCTCTTAAACAGGCTAAATCAGAGTTAGAACGATCAGAAATAAAGAAAGAGAAGTTCTTTGGTGTTGGAGGACAATGTGCAGAGTCTCTTCTTGTCTCGGGATGTTTTATCCTTATATAGTCTCCAACTCAAAGAAATGACCTCTCTATTGTGTAGAGCACACTCGATTTAGTCAAGAACGCCTCTTGAACTGATGAAATCGGACTCAGAACGCTCAAAAACCGAGACAACAAAGTTCGAGTCTCAAAAAATTGCATTTGAAGCCTTTAAATAAGCTCCGGCAGTGCAAAACCCGCAGTGCCGCGTTAATTTAACTGGCGGTGCCGCGCCATGTAAAACCACGGTGTCGCCAGATTCAGCGGTGCCCACCAAAATGCACCACGCGCGCGGCACCCTTTTCTTTTTTTCTTCTATTTTTTTTAAAGCTTATCATCAAATGCGCATATCTTTCTACCCGGACTCATATTCACACATTCTTTGTACCGTTAGACTTGTATCGAGGATCCCTTCGATATTAGACCACTTAAAGCAGTATATCCCACTCTTTTCAAGTGGGTTCTACTTATATTACACACTTCTCAAGGTCATAACTTCCAATCTTGACCTCTATTTTGTGCGCTCTTCTATTTGTTATGCTCGTTTCTTTAAGCTTTACTCATATACAAAGGTTTCAACCTCTAAAACCTTTTAAAATTTATCAAAAAAATTACTATTTACCTCTAACCCCTTTGGTTAGACGTAATCAGAAAAGCGGGGTATTACATTCTACCCCCTTTAAATGAATTGCATCCTCGCAATTCACCCAAAATATTCATCAAAACACATCAAATTCAAAATAAGTCTCTAATAAAATCTGATAGTTAATCGGATAAATAATCATAAACATAGTTCAATAGATCATAATCAAATAAATCATATATAAACACAATCCAATCTTAAAATTAGATAACACGTTCACAAACAAAATCTGATAATTTGTGATTGGATAAAATATTTTAAACAAAAACCAATTATAAATTTAAAATTGGATAAATAATATCGTGCAAAATCTAATACTTAATTCATGAGTCAAATAAATCATCGTTTAGAAATCTGATATGTCATTCAAAATTAGACATATCATTCTTTTAAAATTCGATAAATCAATCATTTATAAAAATCTGATAAATAGTTCTTAAACAAAATCCGATAATTAATTCAAAGTCGGATAGATCATTGTTCAGAAATTATGATATGTCGTTCAAAATTGGACATATCATTCTTTTGAAATTCTATAAATCAATCTTCAATCATAGAACCAAGATACCTAATGGCTTACTCCCATACTCATGGGGACACAGAAGACAGAATGATAGGAGCTTTCCCATGATGCTTTACACATGTGCGTGCCAAAACCGATTATTTTTCTCGGTGGATATCCTTATTTAAATCAGTGATACCGAACGTCTTACCCTCGCACTCATGGGGACAAGCAGGCAAAAGGATAGGAACTTTCTCATGATGTTTAACGCATGTGCACGCTAGAACCGATTATTTCTTTCAGTAGGTATCCAGAATCGATAGTTTTTCGGCTTTATACCAAATAACTTTCCAGAGAGTCCGAAGACACAAATCATCAAAATCTTCATTGTCGAATCAAATTCAGAACAAACATTTCCGAATAAACCAGATTCAAAATCTTAATTCATTTCAATGCACTAGTGGAAGAAACCTTGAAGCTATCCACTAACACCTAATGTCCCATACCACGGGTGTTTGATAGTTTCTTCTTAGCAATTCCACAGGTGATTGAGATAAATTTATTAAATTTCAAATCCATTTTCATATTATAGAGGATTTGAAATTAAATTTCATATCAAATCCACCATCAGATTCAAGCTTAAAGCGATCCACTAACACTTGATATTTCATACCATGAGTGTTTAGTGAATTCTCTTTGGGATTTCCACTATTTTTCAAAACAAAATTGCTTGAAGTTCAAGAGAACTTTCAAAATATTAACATTTCAGACTTGAATTTCGTATCAATATGTCGGCAGAATTTATCACAAAATTATGCACTAACACCTCACCTTCTATACCGTGGGTGTTTAATAGTTACTATGAGGTAGTTCCATCGCCTTTGAAAACAAATTTATATCTAAATCAAAAACATTTTCTAAAACGAACAATTCGAAATCAAATTTTTATTTCAATACCCTAGTAGAATTAACGATAGAGTTTTTCACTAATGTCTCATGTCTCATACCATGAGCGTTTGGTGGTTACCCCTTGGTAATTCTATCGCCTTTGAAAACATATTAATTTTTGAATCATAAACATTTTCTAAAATGTACAATTTGAAATCAGATTTTCTTTCAATACTCAAGTAGAATTAACTGTAGAGTTTTTCATTAGCGTATCATGTCCAATACCATGAATGTTTGGTGGTTACTCCTTAGTAATTCTATCGCCTTTGAAAACAAATTAATTTCTAAATCAAAAATATTTTCTAAAATGAACAATTCAAAATTAAATTTAGTTTCAATACTCAAGTAGAATTAACTATAGAGTTTTCCACTAGTGCATCATGTCCCATACCATGAGGGGTTAGTGGTTACCCCGTGGTAATTCTACCATAGTTTAAAACACATTTGAAATCAAAGTCGTTGAAAACATTTTAAAACAATCATGTAACGAATTCAAAACAAAATTTTCAATCAAGTCGAATTCAAAATCACAATTCGTAAAATCAGAGTTTCAGATTAAATCTAAAGGCACACTTGCAACACAAAATTTTAATTCATTCTCGATGAAAAATTAAAATTTGGAGAAATTGGAATCCATCTTAAATTCGATGAAACACATGCAGAATGAAATTCTAAATTAAATCTAAATAAGCTTATTCGGAAAATAATTATCATATAACTTACGATTAAAAATTAGAATTCATGAAATCAGAATTTGTATAAAATCCGATGTCACAAATAGAGAATGAAAAGTTCAAAATCAAAGTTCTTATTAAATCCAATTTTTTGGTCAAAACAAAATTTCAAATTACTCTTTTTAAAAAAAAATATTAGACCCGATGAAATATATTCATAGAGAATTTTCTAAAGATTTTCAAATTGTAAATTAAATTAAAAAAATCATCAAACCGATATTTGCATCAAATCCCATGCAACACATGTTAAACAAAAATCTCGAACAATTTTTCAATTCGTATTAAACCGATGCAACACATTCAAAGCAAAAATTTCAAATCAATCCTAATTTAGAATTGGTATTCGCAAAGTCTAAGTTTACCTTTAATCTGATACACACATGTAGGATAAATATTTAAAATTACTCCTAATTAAATAAATGAGAATTTATCAAAATTAGACTCCGATGCCATTTTAATATCACACGAGTAAAACAGAATTATAATTCAAAATCTAATAAATACATTTTCAGATCATTTTCGATTTAAGATCAAATTTTATAAAATTGATGTTCGTATCAAATCCATTGCAAAACATGTTAACAAAAATTCCGAATTAAAATTTGCTTTAGAATTGTAGTTCTTAAAATCGGAGTATGCAATACTTCCAATGTCACATGTGTAGAACAGAAAGTTCAAAATTAGAGTTTGGATTAAAATTTGATATCATAAATGCAAAATGAAAGTTCAAAGTTGGAATTAATTTCAAATCAACAACAACACATCCAGAACAGAAATTTATTTCAAAATAACGACAATACATCAAGAACAACAATTTCAAATTATTTAAAATTAGAATTAATTTCAAATTAATGACAACACAGTCGGAACATAAATTTCACATTAGTTAAAAATAGAATTGATGACAACACATTCGGAACAGAAACTCCAAATTATATCAAATTTAAATTCAGAATTTTTATTAAATCAATAAATAAAATATTATACTCTCGTAGACAGATCAACGCTCTGATACCATTTGTAACGCCCCAACCCGAGCCGGGGTCCAGAAATCTCGATTAAAAAAAATTTCTTCCTTAAACAAGGAATCATCATCTGTGTACGAGAGGTACAACATTCATCTATGCACTACAGATCTTCAAAGCTTCCACGTATGTAGACTCAGGTTGTAACGATTACATACACACGATGGAGCTTCAAAGCTCATCAAGTGTAGGTTGGAATAAAATATATAATTATAATTAATTTGGATCAGTCAACATTGCCTTGACGTTGGTTGCCAACATATGTATTGGATAACATTCACAATATTATTCCAATACGATCGGATCTGAACGTAGTTTTGCCTAACGGCTACTACATACATCATGCATCACAAAATCATATACGTTAAAATATGTATATATTGATATTCAATCGGAGTCATACTGAAACTCTTAATCTATCGGAGTCAAGCGGAAGTTAATAAATCAATGAAATCACACATCTCGCTCTACTACATAGCGGAACATAACACATTCACACGTCACCGAACACATCACATGTCTCGTTCTACCCCGAGAATGAGACCGAACATATCAAGTCATATCAGCACATATCATCACTACGCATATATAAACATATCACATCATAGCATAGCATATCGTAATACAACAGATCGAAGCATAACAAGACATCTCAAAACATATCGGATATAGCATAACAAAGCAATTCAAAACAAAACATCTCAGCATACATCAGATCAAAGTAAATCATACATCTTAATTAGTATATTATTATCGCTAATTGAGATGTGCAAACATATAAGTCAATTAACATCCTAGGAAGATATCGGAAGTGGCGGCGTTTAAAGTTGTTCATTTCTTTAGAGCATCCTCCTTTCAGGTCTCAAGATGGCAGGCAGAATCACCTTTGAAATAGGCAGACATAGCATCATTCCTCCTGGAGACGCTCCTTACTTTCCTTGCTCAGAGGTAACGAATAGAACATCCTCTTTTCGGAGACGTTTTTCTCCTTTTGCACTTATAAACTATGGACGGAGCCTCCCATTAGCTTGGGGATGTCTCTCTTACTAGGTGGCTCTTTGGTGGAGGATAGAGCCTCCTCTACTCAAAATTGCTTCTCTCGTTGTGGTCCGGCAACTGCGGATAGAACCCCATCTTGTTCCTAACCCCTCTTTCTTTCTGTAGTGCTCGAGGACGATGGGCAGGGCCTCTACTTATCTCGGGGCATTTCCTCCTCATACGGTCATCAACTCATAAAACGGACCCCTCCATTGCGTAGAACATACTCGATTCACTTGAGAATGCCTCTTAAAAGTGCTAATTCAGTGTCAAAACAATCAGAAACAGAGAAAGAGAAGTTCTTTGGTGCTCGAGGACGATGTGCAAAGTCTCTTCTTATCTTGGGATGTTTTCTCCTTATACGGTCTCCAACTCAAAGAAAGGAGCCCTCCATTGTGTAAAGCACGATCAATTTAGTCAAGAATGCCTCATGAATGGGCTCATTCGAATTCAGAACTCTGAGAAACAAAGAAAATGAAGTTCGTGTGTCAAAAAACTACATTTGAAACCTTTAAATAGGCTCCGGCGCCGCGAAAACTGTGGTGCCACGTTAATTTAAATAGCGGTGCTGCCAGATTCAACAGTGCCCGCCAAAACATACCAAGCGCGTGGTGACCGTGCATCATGGCTGCGCATTACGCACATTGTGTTCACGCGTACCGTACGCGCGTGGCGCCCTTTTCTTTGTTTTTCTTCTTTTTTTAAAAGCTTATCATCAAACGCGCGTATCTTTCTACCCCAGACTCATATTCATGCGTTCTTGGTACCGTTGGACTCGTATCAACTAGCCCTTCAATATTAGACCACTTAAAGTAGTATATCCCTCTCTTTTCAAGTGGGTCCTGCCTATATTATACGCTTCTCGAGGTCATAACTTAGAGTCACGGCCTCTGTTTTGAGCATTCTTTAATTTGTTACGATTGTTTCTTCGAGATTTACTCATATACAGAGGTTTCAACCTCTAAAACCTTTTAAATTTTATTAAAAAAATTACTAATTACCTCTAACCCCTTTGGTTAGATGTAATCAGAAAAGTGGGTATTACATATGCAAATTTACATCGATAGGTGTTCGTGGAGGACGGTTATCATACTTGTTAAACTTAGCAAGTATTTTCTCTATGTAATGTTTTTGAGACAAAACATAGTCGTCAGATGTTCTCATAACCCTCATGCCAAGGATAACATCTGCAACATCTAAATCTTTCATGTCAAACTTATTGTTTGACATTTTCTTGGTCACTTTAATGATGTTATTATTGCTACCAAGTATAAGCATATCATCCACATACAAGCATATTTTAACATAGAGTCTTTCTCGCTTTGTTTTATGTAAATGCACTTGTCGCATTCATTGATTTTGAATCCAATAGACAATATGACTTTGTCCAACTTCTCATGTCATTGCTTTGGTGCTTGTTTTAATCCATAGAGAGATTTTACAAGCTTATACACTTTATGTTCTTGCCCCAGAACCACACACCCTTTGGGTTGTTCCACATATATTTCCTCCTCTAATTCACCATTCAAGAATGTTGTCTTCGCATCCATTTGATGTATCTCTAAGTTATATAATACATCAATGGTAATCAACATCTAAATTGATGCTATTCTTGATACTGGCGAATAAGTATCAAACTAATATTCTCCGTGCTTTTTATTATAGCCCTTGACTACGAGCCTAGCTTTGTATTTATCAATTGATCTATCAATCTTCCTCTTGAATATCCACTTGTATCCAAGAGGTTTACAACCTAGTGGAAGATCCACCAGTCCCAAGTATGGTTTTACAAAATGTAATCATTTTCAGTATTCACAACCTCTTTCCAAAGAGGTGCCTCAAGAGTGGATATGGATTCCTTAAAACTTTGAGGCTCATTTTCTAACAAGTATGTCAGAAAATCTAGACCAAAGAATTTTGACACTCTAGGACATTTACTATGTCTAGGTTCGTCATCCCTTTCTTCTTGTTCATTATCATTGTTACTTACAATGTCATAAGTTCTCTTAATAGAACTTTCCCCTTGACTGCGATTTGCAGGAAAAATGTCTTCAAAAAATGAAGCATTTCTAGATTCAATAACAATATTAACATGCACATCCAGAATTTCTAATTTATGAACGAGAAATTGATATGCACTATTATTATGTGCATAACTAATGAATACAATTCATAGGGAGTCTTGTTAGTCTTCTTGGGAGGCAATTTGTTGAGAATATAGTTTGCGAAAAACACAACTTCCCCCCACAAGTTTTGTAATAATCCAGAACTTATTAACATGGCATTCGTCATTCTGTTAAAGTTATATTTTTATGCTCAACAACTCCATCTTGCTGCGGCAAATAGGGTGTCGTTGCTTGGTGTATAATATCATGGCTTGAACAGAAGTCACCAAAAGGTGATTCATATTCCCGCCCTCTATCACTTCGTAGAACCTTAATTTTCTTGCCAAGTTGATTCTCAACCTCATTCTTGAAAAGTTTAAACTTTTTTTTATTGCCGCATCCTTTCTATTTAGCAAGTGCACATAACAATAGCGTGTGCAATCATCAATTAATGTTATAGAGTACTTTTTACCACCTCTAGTTTGCACGAATTTTAAATCACATACATTGGTATGAATTAATTCTAGAGATTCAGTACTCCTCTACACATTAGGAAAGGATGTCCTTGTTAATTTAGACTCCACATATATATATATATATATATATATATATATATATATATATATATCGCATTTATGATTAATGACAATGTTGAATATGGGCAAATACTCCATGTTAACTAATCTATGTATAGAATCATGATTAACATGTCCTAAGTGTGCATGCCACAAATTAAAAGACTCAACCAAATAAGAAGAAGACTCATTCTTATTCATCACAGAAGTTGGTACAACAATCAAAGCATTCAACTTGAAAAGGTATTCGCTTAAGTACCATTTTCCCACATACACCTCATTCTTAGTGAGTACAAAATTTTCAAACTCAATGACTAACTTGAATCTGTGCTTAATCAGCAATGAACACATACTAAATTCTTGCGAATTTATGGGACATGCAACACTTCATTCAGTGTGAAATTTTTGTCAGAAGTCATTTTCAAGACGACCTTGTCTTTGCCTTTGACTTTGAAAGTAGCAAACTTTCCCATAAACAGTTGCTCTCTATTCTTAATAATTGTGAAAGATGTGAACATCTTGTTGGAGCACACATGACATGTGGCCCCGTGTCCACCCACCACTCTCGAGTATTGGTCACCAAGTTGACCTCCAAGACAACTATTGATAGGGACAATTTAGACATGTCTGCAGAAAGATTTACAACTTGAGTCATATTGGCTTCAATGGCTTTCTTCTTTAGGACATCTCCTTGTGCCTTGTGTTCGTAGCAAACTTTGGCTTTATGGCTATTTTTTGCCCAAATGTAGCACTTTCCCTTAAACTTATACTTCAGTTTGCGGTTGTCTTTTGATCTCCTCTTATCATCCTTAGGAGGTGGACCAAATTGCTTTTTCTTTTTGTTACTCACGTGTTGGCCAAGTTGATCAACCATGTCAACCTTAGCCTCCACTTCATCATAACCACTTTTCTTTTTAAATTTACGGTTGTCCTCTTCAATTCTCAAATGGGCTACCAAGTCCTCCAGTCTCATTTCCTTGCATTTGTATTTCAAGTAATTCTTAAAATCTTTCCACGAGGGTGGAAGTTTATCCACAATCACTACAACTTGAAATGATTCACTAAGAATCATTCCTTCACCATGGATTTCATGGAGAAGGACTTGGAGTGTTTGGACTTGATTGATGACAGTCTTGGAATCCACCATTATGAAACCCATAAACCTGCCAACTACAAGTTTCTTTGTGCAAGAATCCTCAATTTTGTATTTCTTTTCTAGTGAATCTCATAATTCCTTAGCAGTTTTGAATGTACAGTATACATAATACAGCGAATTTTCCAGTCCATTCAAATGATAATTGCAACACATAAAATCAGAATGCTTCCAAGCATTCACAGCATCAACTTTCTACTTGTTGGTCTCATCCTTTTCGATGACATGACATGTTTTTGTCAAGAACCTGGAGAGATTGAGAGTAGTCAGATAAAACAGCATCTTCTGCTGCTACCGCTTGAAATCTATTCAGCTAAACTTCTCTAGTTTCTCCTCATGGTTCACTTGGACGTGGGAACATACAGAAAGACTATGACTAGAATCACAATGTTGTCGGTACCTTCATTGTTTGCATCCATCACTGCACGTACACAACAATTAATCTTTAAAAAAAAGGAAAAGAATAGTAGATAAACAAAAGGAAAAAATAGCAAGATATTTTTCTTAAGATTGTTGTTCGCTTGTTTCCCCTTTGAATATCATGACTACCTTGAGTAGTCCTTTGCACAAAATACTAGCACGCACAATTGAAGGTGAAAGAAGGAAGAGGAGATCAAGTCTAGCGATGCTATCTCCATAAGAGAGATACGTCCTCCCCACAGGTGCTTCAGGATAGATGGACAAACTATCTCCCAGGATAAAACAATCTAATGATGTTGATTGAAAGCACTCCAACAACAACCCACTGCGAAAGAACCTTGTCTTTTCTCTCTGGACTCAGACTGAATTAATGCAGAATGGAAAACTCTATATTAAGTGCATGTAAAAGACCTGTTTAAATAGATTGTGAAAGGGTGTAACCAATCTCCAAGAAGACACATGCATAAACACTAAAAGGATACAAACATAGCCTAATGAGACACATGTACACACAATGAAAAGATATTTTGGGAAAGACCCTCTGGATAGGATCCTTTAACCCATCAAGGTTCATCTTTATCTAATTTCAAAAAGGATAAGAATAGCATTATCTATTCCAACACTACAACCAATGTTCATTCATTCTTTTATGACTTTGAGTTTAAGTAGACTAAATTCACTTAACCCAAACTAACAAAGATTATTATATGGGCTCAATCCATATTTTTCAACAAAAATAAGATCCTTTTGGAAAGACAATGATATGTACTTTGTATTTAATTGGAAAATAATCAAGGTTGTCTCAATTTGGCACTCAGAGAACTTTTGAGCATGATGAAAACAATGGATAATCCTACAAGTTTTGTGTGTAATAAGAGATGAAAATTGTTTCTCAAAATTTTTGTTAGGGATTATTGGAATGAGATATATAGCATATGGTAACAATATAGATATATACCTTCTATTAAACAATATTTACTTTTAATAGAGTAAAATATTATGTTGAAAGGAACTTAAATCTGAATCCAATCCGCCCGATTCAAAACCCCATATAAACAGACTCAAGCTATGTACATTACATCTTCTTTTTCCTATCATAAAACTATAATTAAAATTGTCCAGGTTGAGCAGGGAACACAATTCATGTGCAACAGTGTAAGTGTACCAACATAATAATACCCAACACAAGTAAGTTTTTGGACATGAACCAGTAAGACTCGTTAAATCCCTCAGCCTAGAAGCATTTGAGTCATTGCTGGCGGTTTTTCCCGAGGTATTTCACCCACTTTCCTCGAAATGTTGGCCTAGCGTTTCCGTAAAGGTTACTGCAGCTCCAGCCTCAGAAATATATTTCCTGGAAACAGCTTTCCGTCCCAGCACGACGTCTCCTGCAACTCCTTGAAAAAGACCACCACCTCTAATCAGGGACAAGCTCATGAGCCTCGTCAAGCCATCCAGAAACGACGAGAAGAAATCAGCAGGTTCGCTTTGAACAATGGCTGACTTTTAGTATGCCTTTTTATGCACGAATTTTTTTTTTAAAATATCTTCTACTTTTTGATAATATTTTTAAATAAAAAATACTTTAATGACGTTTTTTATACGTCAAGAACCTATTTTATCATTTAAGCATAATTGATGATTAAGGCTCGCTATTTTGACCCTACTAATCAACAGTGTTTAAATGATGAAGTAGATTGTTGACGTATGAAATTTAACGTCAATATAGCATTACTCTTTAAATAATATTACTTTTTAAATAAAGAGTAATTTTATATCTATCTGGATCAGGTTGATTTGTGTTCTCTTGCATGGTCCTACATAAATGAGCAAATCAAAAGAGGTCATGAGGTCCCACCTAATAAATAATATAAGGTGAGATTTTGGGCATCATAGCGAGCGTACTGCGAGCGGTCCTAGGTGCACGAGCTGAGTACTAATATTGTTATTTTCAAATTGACAAACTAAAGATAATTAAGAAGAAAGCTTTGAGTTGAAACTGCTTTTGATCAGAGAATTAATCTCAGTTCGTCATGGTTGAATGTTGACCCAGTGTGCATAACAAGCAAGGAGCCCACATGAGCATGCTCACCTACCTGAAATGAATTGCCCGGTGCTTGGAGCAGGGCTTGGTTGTTTCCAGGTCAAATCAAGACTTGCCAAGAGACTACTTCATTGTTTGTTACTTGCTTGTTCCTTATTATTGTTGAATTTGTAATTGCTATAAGCTACTCCTTTGACCTGCCCTTTGCCTCGTAGAAAAGAATCTAGCCCAGCTTCTCACTGCCTCCCTTGTCAATGGTTAAGCTAAGCCCCATATATATCAAGCAAGTTGATTTGGGGTGAGTTATTTATTTTGTACTCTCTCTATCCCTTATTAATAGTTTATTTAATTTTTAAAATAAATTAAAATAATAGCTATTCATTTAAGAGGGAATTTTTTTTAAATGACCAATATTATTATACTTGATGAAGCTACATTACCTACTTAACTTTTTTAACAAACTTAGTAAAATGAGTCATGTTTTAATGTGTACCGCCTTATGTAGGTTGGTGTGTACAAGGTGGCAGGCACGCAACATGCCTTTGATCTCGATTCGATGGCACATTTAAATAGGTGCAAGTGTATTTGACTCACTTGCTTACCCTAAGTTTAATATGCACTATCAGATCTCAATCTGAAGGCTCATGATGCGTAGGTGCACCGTCAATGTGAGTGTGTCGGGCGCATATTAAAGAGTATTTCTAATAAAATATATTACAATACTGTGGCATCAATGCATGTCAGAATTAATTCAAAGGGGTACATAAGAAGGATTTTTTTTTTTGGCAGCCACATTGGTCTAACTCTTAATTACAGGACCTGCCACCCAGAATACTACTATCTTAGTTGACCACTTTCTCCCAGGTAAGCATTCTAGGGCTATGATATCATAACCAACGCGTTATTATTTTGGAATTCAAAGTCTAGGGGGATGCCCGAATTAGAAAACCATACTATTAAGGCAATAATTTAAGTCTATCACACAGAATGGAGCCAAAATATGTTCGCCTACAATTGATTTAGATCTGTGTTATTTCTTGACATGATCCTATTGTGCACCTGATACAACTTTGCATTTTTTGGAAAGTGGTTCACATTTGCAAGGTCCCTCCACTAGTTTAATATAAAATAACATGTAGCCATTGGGCCTATTTAATGCTCCTTCCGTCTTATATTAATGATTATATTTAAAAAATAATAATTTTTATTGAATAGTAAAACTCACATCTTATGATTAATTTTTTTAAGTACTTAATTATTTAAATTAAATAAAATAAAATTATTAATATAGAACAAATTTTTGGTCCAATAGAGATATTAATTTAAGATGGAGGGAGTACTTATTTGTAAAAATTATAAGGGCTCTGTGAGGGAGTACTTATTTGTAAAAATGATAAGAGCTTCATGACCAAAGCCTTGTAACTAGACCATATAGGGTTTCAAACATGGTACATAAAGTTTGCTATCTGTGTACGGCTTTCCTCTTATGTATCATGGTCGGAGCCCTATGTGGGCTAGTCACGAGGCTCGCCCTCTTATGTATCATGCTTAGAGCTCTATATAGGCTAATTACGCGGCTCACCCTCTTATGTATCATGTTCAGAGCTCTAAGTAGGGTAGTCACGAGGCATTTCTTTGTAAAACCATGATGCTAAGCTGGGCTCATTGTATCCTTCATCATGATCATCCCATTTGAACAAAACCATTTGGATTGACAAAATATTTGCCCCTCCATTGTTCCACCACCACTGACAGAAAACAATGAATAGAAGAATGCATAAAGCCTAATCAAGAACAAAAGATCAATCTGAACTAAGCTTCAACAGTCAGACAAAATCTATCTTTAATTTCCCTCTAAAAGAACAGCTTGCAGCCTATGATGATATTAAACATACATGAATTAATTAATGGTCCATCCCATGCCCAAAGTCTGCCTAATTAGGGTGAACAAATCACTACACCTCTTTAAACAATACGTTAAGCAAGATGACCAAATGAAAACAATCTAAACAAGAAAAGATAACAAGAGATAATGCGCCAAAGAGAGCATGCATGGGACCAGTGCTTATCCCTGCGTGCACGCCTCAGCCAGAGAATTGTTCGAATTCCTTCTCTAGTCGTATCGCCTCTTCCTCCGGCAACTCGGTTTCATGGGCTTCGTCTTCATGTATATGAACTTCACCGACAGGAATCTCTTCCTCCGCCGCGAGCCCATCTCATCGTTGTCCTCGTAATCGTCTTCGTCGTCATCCCTCGGCCGACTATGGGGCGCAGACCCAACTGCCGGAGGGGTAATGGGTCTTTGCCTATTCACCTCCTCGTCGTCCCTCTCGTTCCCTTCGTTGGAGTCCGATCCACTCAGCTGCACCAGCTGCTGGGCCGCCGCCGCCGCCAGGTCCGCCTCCGCTGTGGCCTTCTCGGTTCCATTCTTAGGCAAAGCAGATTGATCCCCCATGAAGGATGAAGAATTATCGCCTCTCTTCTTCCCTGCCTGTGTTCTTGTGCTGATCTTCTGGGTTGTTGTGGGGGAAGGAATGGAGGAGTGGTTTTGGGGGGCTGGAGAGAGGGGGAAGAAAGTGCAGGGAGGGTGGGGAGGAAGATGGATGGAAGGGAGGGAGGGAGGTGGAAGCTAGACAGTTTTGTGCTTTTTTAGCATTTCTCTTTCGTGGGCTTGCCGCTTGCAGTTTCTGCTTTGGTGGAGGGTTTGGAAGTTGCCGTCCTCTCAGTTTGTTGTACGGACAAAAGTGCCCCCCTAAGAAATGGGGAACACAGCTTTCTAAATGCCCCCTGATTTTAATTTTTTTAATGAGTGAACTATCAATCACACGCTTTCAATTTTTATACGTCTTTCCGTTCCGTTCATAAGTTTGACATTTGATTATATTTAACAAATGTGTCTCTTTCCCTTCTTCTTTGCCTCGGCCTATGTGGCTTTATCTTTTCTTCTACCCTCTCTCTTCTTCTTTTTTCATCCCTTTTTTTTTGTTTTTGTCTCTATTAAAATAAATATATATATATATATATATATTTATTAAAAAGGCTCGACCAATTCTACTAAACTCTGAGAGAAAAGAAGAAGAGGTAAAAGAGGCAAATGAGGCACTTTAGGAGGGAGAGAGAAACAAAAGGCAGAAGAGCTATAGGGGAGGAAGTTTTCTAGCTTTATAAGGGTAATTTTATAATTTTAAGTCACACATTTGTGGGTACTTACGCTTGAATATCTACTTCATTATATACGAGATATCTATGACAAAATGAATGTACTTATAGACCTCGCGTCTACAACTTGTGCTCTCTTCTCTATTATGTGAACTTACACCACACCATGCCTTTCAAGAATTAGGGGTGTATACGAACATTGATTGTCCATTTGTTTGTCCATGTCTACATCCATTAGTAAATAAGGCGGTCAATTTTTTTTGTACGGGGTGTACACAGACACGGATGCGAACCATTAAACATAGGGTTTATAGGCGTGGATAAACTATTGTCCGTGTCCACGGACGTCCACATCCACCTTTTTAAAATGATTACCCTATAATTATCCCTCTTAATTTCTTCTGTTGTTTTGCCCTCCCAATCCCGCTGGATTTAACATTCTTCGGCTTTGCCCTATTTTTGTCCTATGCACCTTTGCTCTCAACTCTCATGCACACAATCAACGAGCAAAAGTAGAGCTCCTCTCTTCTCCATCATCTTCATCGGCATCACAAGAGGTAGATCACAACCGCCCGCAAGGAAAGGCTATTACGCCTCACTGTCGAGCTGTGGTTGCCCACCTTGTCCTCGATTTCTTCATCCTCTTTGTTGTTCCCACTTCTGGCCGTGGGTTTGACGGTGTTCAAGTAGACATGATGTACTTTGCTCACCTATGACAGAATGACAGAACATAATGTCTTCATTTCCTTTCCAAGGTTCAATCTATATATGTAATTGACAATGGTGGAAGTTCTGCTTACATTTGCCCTTAATTCTGATTCAATCATTTTCTTTTGGTTTAGTGTGGGGATAAAATGAACATTTTTTTAGTGTGATGTACTTGTAGCTTTTCCTTATAATGGAGTTCTTTTTTTATTGCATGTTTTGTTTTTATTCTTTTACGTCTGTGAATTGGCCGTGGAAGGTGCTCTTCCAAAAAATAGTTTAGAATAATTGAATCATATTTTGGTGGGAAGTCCTGCGTGTAGTTTTATGACCCAGATTGTGGATGTGATTTTATGAACCAGAGGCTTTCTTTGTTCCTTTCATTGTCTAGTGATGTTTGCTATTGAAGTGTTAGATTTTGTTGATAGAATTTATATGCAGTTTTTTCACGCAAGGGCATTAGAAGGGAAATACTAGTTTAGTGTCCATGTTCGCCCATGTCCAACACGGACAATGGCAGACGAACGTAGACATAGTGTCCTGCATGTCCAGTGCAAACATGGACAAAGTGTCCTAATCTAGCGGACAAACATAGACACCCCTTGTCCGCATCAATGTCCGTCAATGAACACCCCTATCAAAGAATGAATACATCTCAATGTGGCAAACGCCTACACTATATGCTCTATAAGCTATGAGATCTTTCAAAGTTTCAACAAACAACATTTACCGACTGTATAATTTTCTACACAACTTTGGAAGTACACCAACTGAGAAGTCTAATTATATTAACAAAATAGTAAGTCCGAGAATTATCATTCAATGATATCAAATGATTAGTCCAGAACAAATCTGATATCTTTATATGTATAAATAAAATTGAATAGCTTTTGTCAAAACAAATATCAATGTGTCAGATCCCCCTCTTTATCTACACCAAACCTCCCAAATCGAATTCTTCCCCAATATGAAGTTCGATCACCATGCCATGCAAAACAATCCTTCCCCGTTGACCAGATTCTTCTGCAAACGTACCTGATCAACCTTCTTACATGATAACTTAAACCCAACAAATGGGGAAAAATAGGAAAACAAAAATCTAAGAATCCAATTAATTACAATCCAACCCACAAACTTCCAGCACAGGCCCATCTGATCTTGCAATAAATGGATTGAGCCTAACCCACAAGAGAGAGAAAATGGATGCAACTAGAATGGACCAAACAATAAGGATAGTAGGAACTCGGTCTTGTTTACCCATCATTCCTTTCAAGAAAGGATAAAGATGAACGATCACCCATATAGCAAAAAGCAGCTTGCCAAAGAGGGGCCCCCAAGACTCATACCCGTTATTGATTGCATTTGAAATTCCTGCAATCACTCCTATAATGTTGATTACTAGCAGAGTCATCGGAGGAATCAAAAGCGATGTCCACTTGAAAATGTAGAGCTCCAAGAAGTCTCCATCATCACCGCCTTTAGATGTGACCGTGAAGTTTGTATCAACTCCGGCGAGGACCTTCAATAGACCTTGGAAGAGAGCAAATAGATGTGCCGAGACACCACCAATCACCCAGAACTGCTCATTTCTCCACCAGTCATCTATACCAACATGTCCCCATTGCATCTCAAGAATTCCTGTTGCAGCTATGGACAAGAAGAGGGCTATGAACACAATGCTAGCATAGTTGCTAATCTGCACATAAACAAGCCCAACCCCCCTGTAAGTAGCAGTAAAGAGAAACAGAAAACAGACCCATCTACCTTAATGAACACAGTGATTTATCTTGTCAATAATATTCAGATCAGTATTTTTCAACAAAACTGTGACTCATACCTCGGGGATGATGAACTTCCCACTGAGAAGGCAAACAGCTGGTAAGGTACAGTAAGCAATTAATGGAATACACGTCCAAGGGTACACCACTGCATTTATATAGGAAAGTCGTTCCAAC
Source organism: Saururus chinensis (assembly GCA_035235625.1). Classification (NCBI taxonomy): domain Eukaryota; kingdom Viridiplantae; phylum Streptophyta; class Magnoliopsida; order Piperales; family Saururaceae; genus Saururus; species Saururus chinensis. The sequence continues at coordinate 29,497,992 of CP141141.1, forward strand.
CATTTCAAACCACCTCCATAGCCATACCAAATTGGGCAGTGCTTGCTCAAGAATATTTCAACAGACCCGAGGGCCCATCGTAGAACCTGGTGAAGACGGTCAGAAAGATTGATGGGAGCAGAACCCTTGAAGGCTGGCCTTTTTGGAATACAATATACAGATCTCCATCCATGGCAATGCATCTTAAAGCCCGTTAATATATCTTCTGTCACAGACCCATAAATCCACCCAACCTGCACAAAATGAAGCAATTTTTCAGGAAAAAAAACGAAATGTGAAAACTATCACGTTCAAGTTTCACAGCTATTATAGAATCTCAATCAAATATCATCTGTTCCATTTCTCAGGCAAAGGATATTGATCAACAGATATATTTTTAAACATTCAAGAAATTGACCGTGCAATTCAGTAAAGTTATGAGACTAAAACTCCCTTTATGTATCATTGTCAATCAGGGGCAGCAGAAAAGCACTTCCGTGTTCAATCAAATATTTTTAACTAATTCCAAAATAGGGTTGCCCTGAGTCCATTAAAGGAACATCTACATATCAATACAAGCGACCAACATTGCAAGATAAAGAAAAGAGGTTTATTTTGGTCTAGTGTTATTGCTTGTACCCACCCATCACCATGGTGGGTAAAAAAAAAACCTACCTCCTTTCCCCATTCAGTTTTATCTTCGTATCCGCAGCTAATAACATGAATGGCTTCTTTTAATAGAGAGGCAGAACTAGCTCCTGGTGGTACTCCTCCATTTTCTCGAAGGGTAGAAGCTATGAATGTGGGAGATTGCCCAAACTTCTTCTCAACTTTTTGATGAGACATCAGCACAGAGTCCTCATTATCTATTGCTGCAACAAAAATGTAATCTTAGCAAAAAAAGGGCCTTGTAAATATTATTATTTTTTAGTTAAAAACAACAAATTCATGTTAAACTTCGAAAATGTAAACTTTAAAGGTACAAAATACTTCTTAAAGCAAACTCTTTCCAAAATTAGATGAACCATAAACCAACTACCCACCTTCAACTCCCTCTTCAATAGTTTCAAGTGCATGGACTTGTGTAGATGCCTCTCTTTGCCTCTTATTCTTTCTTTTCTGCTTCTGCTTCTGTTTCCCTTTGGTCTTTCTCCGTGGCCCACAGCACAAGCAACACCACTTTGGCCAACAATTGCAGGTCTTTCCTGGAGGCTTCTGCTTGACTGGAGCATCAAATCCGTATAATGCCTGCCTCCGGAAAACACATCCCGTTCCCACATAGATTGGTCCTTGGAGCCCATCCAACCCTTTCATGTTAATCTGAACCAATTTTAATTACCATGAAAATTAAAACATTAGTTGAACAGGAGGCAAAAAATTCCATAAAATTTTGAAACACTTTTTAAATCAAAGGAGGCAAAAAAAAGAAATTTGAAAGAATCCCCATTCAATATTCACATACATCAAAAAATACAACATTGCGGTTGGAATATCTATCATGACGATCAATCCCATCAAATCTTTGAGGAAACTGCACGTAGCACACTTTTTTCCCTGAAGTTGGATCCATCATGAAACACATGGCTTCCCTTAAGGCCTTGCTGTTGTTTATGTAGTGATCACAGTCAACATTTAGAAGGTAGGGTGCATTGGAGATAATTGCTGAAACCCGTATCTTCAAACAAGAAATAGAAGAGAATAAATTCTTAGGAATAGCATAATTACAAAATAAATATTGGATACTTCAAAACTTTTTTCAATAAGTACAAGAAAATTAATATTACCAAAGCATTCATAGCACCAGCCTTTTTATGGTGATTAAATCCGGGCCTCTTCTCACGGGAAACATACACAAGGCATGGAAGCTCATTGCCTTCAATATCGCGAACACCATTGTGCCCTAGAAAAACCTGATAGCATGTATGAACATAAAGTCAGCAGAGAACATAGTGTAAAGGTTGACCAGAAAGAAAAAACAACTGTTGAGCAGGCAATTTGAGTTTCAGTGATGCACCAAACTTATGATACTCAATGGACATTGCAACATGCATTATTTTAAAGATACATTTATTTTCGAATTGAATCATGGCATATTCCTCATGTCACTTTCATGCTTCACTTACGAAGCACAGCTTAAATGGCATCTCTAATAGAATCATTGAAGAGTAAGGCTTTCAGAAAGAAGAAAGAGCTTCCCTTGAATTGAATTAATGAAGAAGAATACTATTACAAGCCTCGACCAGCCACTAAGTAGGCTTCGGATCGCCAATTAAAGGAAAAGACTATACTACCTTCACTTAAGTAAAGGGCTGACCAATCATATAATAAGAATAATCATGAAAGACTAATCTACCCCTTATACGTAGAACTATGCTACCAAAGACTTAACCAAAACTACAGACATATGAGCAAATATACTCCTCTAACACTCTCAACATATAATCTAGTTATTCAGGCATAATAACACCCCGCATCATCATATACCATTCACAACATAACCAACCAATTGATTGATTAGATAATTAGCAGCTTTACTGAACCACATCGCATTCTGTAATAGTTAATCACATCTACATTCTAAATGGCAACAAACTACATCTCGCACACATCATCCTTAGTGTCCTCCACTGCTTCTAGTCAACCACTTAATAAATGCTTCAAAGCTATCCTACTGGACTAAATCATGTGGTTTTCTGAGCAGAACTTCAACCCAAAAACCTCAATTTAGAATGCAACAGTTTTGGGAACTGACCTGGATCATTCCAGGATGGTCACGGACATTGTTTCCAGGCCATGGAGTTCCATCCTGCATTGTCCAACCATCCTCTGGAACTTTCTGCGCCGTGGAAACCAACCCATTTATGCGAACTTTGAACTCTTCATACTCTCTCTGTGGAAAACAAAATGCAATCAGAAAATTATGGCACAATACCTAATATTATAAGTTCTAACCAGTTGAACCAGAGAAAACCAATGTTACATAATGCAATTTCACCCCTATTAGAAAATTCTCAGACAACTCAGCCACCAAAATGAAAATTTGGTCCAGTTGAACCAAAAATAACCAATAAGGTTTGGTGATTTCATCAATAAGATAACAATTACAGGTTGGGATATAGAAAATAGTTTAATGTAAGGTTATAATAAGTGACCGGACATGATTAATTTAGCAAAAGAATAATGCCCAACATCATTAATTATAACTCATGCAATAGCAGAATGAACAATTGTAGCATCATAAATCATTACATGCATCTAAAATAACCAAAAGACACAACATGAGATATAAGTATGCAACCAAAGACACCAACCTTCATTGCCCGCCGTTCCCTCACAAAAGAGGGGTGCACTTTGTCTTTCAAATAGTCTATTCTTTGTGCAAAATACCACTCTGGAGCACGAGGCTCAATATTAAACTTCTTGCAGAACGGAACCCATTTCCTAGCAAATTCAGATGTCTCTGAAAGAGCCTCAAATGTGAGCATGGCTGCCCCATCATCCGAAAGATAACAAGCTACTTTCTCCACTGGATAATCAACAGCAAGAATAGACAACACTGTGTTTGCCGTTATAAGTGGTGGCTCCTTCAGAGGATCCACAGTACTTACAAAAATGTCAATATCAGCTAGTTCAGAGTGTTTTCCTTCCTTTTCATATCTAAGCGACAGTCTATCCAGATATGTTTCTCTCTCTATGGGGTACCACTTTGGGAATTGATCCAATATCCAGGATACAGCAAACCATATTTCACAAATAACTGATGTCATCCATAACCCATAAGCATCAGGAACGGGATGGAGAATCCTATAGTGAAAAAAGAATCCGAGGATCACAAGCCGAAGAATAATTATAATACGATATGGATTTATCTTGTTAGATGCAATGGGCAATTTTCTGGAAAGTGGTTGTCTCCCCTCATCCATCCTGCAGAAATAGATGTATCAATAATCAGTAATAATTGAAATAACCACGTGGAGAATTTGAGAAACAAAATCAGATGTGCATGGCACAGGTATAAAGTACGCACTTGGGTAAATCAGGGTCATCTGGTCCGTCACCATCATTCCAACCATCTCCCCCTGGGACCTTAACCATTTGCAATTTGTCTGTCTGCCTTCTCTTCCACTCTTCAATTCGATCCTTCCATGCCACACTCCCATAGCCATATACAGCTAAGTCTTTTGTTGGATCCATGGGTCTAGGTTGCACTGCAGTTACAAGAACTAAATTACAACAAGCATATGAAGCCACTTAAATTATCTGATACCAATTTCCAAAATCAAAATTTTCCATTAAAAAGAAACAGCAGCTCACAATTTTGTTCAGACATGGGATGAATCCGATTTCCACGACCCATAAATGGGGGAATAATAAGAGCGTGATGATCTGAAGAAATCACATCATCCTAGCATAAAGAAAGTCAAAAGTGTGTCAAAACAAAAGCAATAAAGGACATTCTTCATTTGACAACTAGTTCAGTGAATATGAATAGACACCTCCTGCCCATATGTCAATAGCGGAATATCTGGATTACGAGCGGAATCTGGGCCTAATGGTTGAGAACTTCCAACTCCTGCATCAGCATACAAGCTGTGACCAAAATTGAGCCGGCCATGAAAAGCTGATTCTGCGAGATGTTGCGTCTCTCTCCCACTGTAGACTTCGAAATCAAACTCATTCTCCAAATCATCAACATCGTCCTCTTCTTCATCTCCTTCAACTCTAGGACTACCTAATGAACATGGAACAATCATATTCATTAACTTTGGGAGCAAATGATCTAAAACAGTCCAAAACTAAAAGGGATATCTACATTCATGACCCTTTAAGGCCGTCAATAATGGGTCATTGATAGAATGACCCTTACAGAAGAATTACTCTATGTGCGAAGTGTTATGATCATGTATAACACTGTAATAATCATCTTTGAGAAAGATAACATTTTCTGCATATCAGACATTAAAGAATTTAAACCTTTGTGGCGTTTGTATCGCGTTTTGCACTGGGGGCAAGCTTGATTCCCCTCTCGTCTTTCATATTCATAACAAGGTCGGCAGACCGGAAATGCACACTCATTACAGGCAACAAAGGGCTCTCCATCAACAGTTAATTCAATCTCATCTCCACAAATTTGGCAAATCTGTCCACTCAGTTCTTGCAACTGCTTGGTCTGAGAAACAGAGAAAGGCGTTAACTTTATAAAAAGGTAAAACAAGGGAATATTAAACAATTAGAAAACGTGAAAAAAATCCAAGAATGAGTCACAATTACCGGGTGATAAATCGAAGAAAACATAAAATCGAGTAAAACGAGCACTCTAAAACACTAGAAAAGAATATAAGGTAAAAAAGGAGCACTTAGATCCCATAGCACACAAGACCAAACACGGCAAGTGAGTAGTACAAAATCTGTAAAAATCAGTGCAAATGCGATTCAGTCTTGCTGCTAAACCAAAATACATGAAACAGAATACCAAAAATCAATTTAAACCAGGATGAAAAGCGACACGGCAACTGGCGGTCAACTAAAATACAACAAAGCCTAGGCTCATTCCCATATGAAAATGAGCATAAATTTTTTTTATTTTTTATTTTTTTTGTAGCAATAGACGACTCCATAACTTTTCAGGAACGAAGAAATGATTCAATTACAACAATCCCCACATGCGCATTTTCTCATATCAAATCACGCAAAGTATCCATCTTTACCGAATGAATGCCTCCAAAATAACTCGGACGCAGCAAACAGCATCACAAACGCAATCACGGACCCAAAAAAACAAAAAGATCTCGTTTTCCAGGAACTTACTCGCCCAAGTTCATCTGCATTGATCACAATGAACTCGTTCCGGGACCCCGCCACCAGGCGCCCCCCGGTCGCCATGGCCTCAACCCCGTCGAAGATCCACCAGCCACGCCAAACTCACAGCGGATTCACCTCAAAAATGGGCCTCCTCGGGAGCACTCAGTCCCAAGCGCCCACAGAACCACCCCAAATCACAAAATCACATGAATCAACGAACAGTGAGCCGAAAAGGGGGGATAAACTCCCAATGGGTCGCCGCCGATTGCCTGCTTCTTACAAATGGAAGTGAGGTTCCGGGCAAATGCCAACCAAATGGAGAGGAACCGGCGACACGGGTTGGCAGCGGAGAGAAGCCAAGGCCAGAGGGAGCAAGGAGGAGTGAGAGAAGGCAGGGGAGACTGGGGCGAGGAGGAGAGGATCTATCAGAAGAAACGCTATTTCAACGCGCAAACGTCAGGAAGACGGAGAGATCTGACAATGGCGGAGGGGCGGGGCCCATTGAGGGGAAGGAAGAGGGGACCTCTCCGCGCCGAGCCGAGCCGCGTCGGAGCAGTTCACCGACGGCGCCGCCTGCTCCCCTGGGGGGATTTGGATGACAACAAAATTGTATTTTTTTCAGCCAGGCCATTTTATGTTGATCTGTTGGATCTGTGCTTGTATGTCCGGGTTTCAGGCGGATCCGGACTATCCGGTTTTGTTGCTCTATCTGGTCCGGATCCCTGCATTATACTAGTACTACTTAGTAACCCTCTGTCCCACATTAGTAGTCTTATTTAATTTTTTATAATTTTAAAATTATGTAAATTTATGTTTTTTCCATGAAATTAATTAATATGACTAGTTTTTACCATGATAATGTCTTGCTTATTTCGATGGGTACACAGGCCTGGCGTATACATGTGTGCACATATTGGAGCCCAGCAAACTTGCAAACTTACAAACAGTATTGTGTTATGACCCTCAAATTAAATTAAATTAGATTCTTAATTTAAGTCTAAATAATTTTGTGTATAAATTTAATGGTAAAAATGATTTTTTACCTGTATTATACTCCCTCTATTCTAAAATGAATATCTTATTTAATTTTTAAAAATAAATTAAAATTTATTTATTTAAAAAACATTAGATAGGACACTTATAATGATACCAACAAAATGAGACCCAAATCCGTTGGGGATATTGCACCCTGACCATGAGGGTCCGCGTAATACACACACGCCGTCCGAAGCCGACCAGATATTTCGGTTGACAGAGTATGTGCGGGCCCCACAAATCCAACCCTTTCCAGCTCTCCCTCCGTTGGTTCCTCATTAGGAGCGGTCCCACACTTGGTACTTTCTGATACCTGCGGGCCCACGGATTATTAAAGGGGAGTGGGGGATGGGCTGGCGCCAGACGAGAGAGCGACGTCGCTTAGACGCAAGCACCAGCCCACGTGGTCTGCCAATGGTTGGTTCGGAGATGGACGGCCAGGATCCATGGGGAAGAATTGATAGCATAGTGGAGCGTGCTGCATGTGTTGTTAAATTGATTAAAATGGGGTCCGACTGGTTTTTGTTGTCAATTTGATAGTGTGGTTGGTGAGAGGGAGGGGGCGGGGGCCAAGAAAATGATGGGAAACAGCTAATAAAGGGCAGTGGGATTCTGTGGAATATGGACACTTGTTTGTCTTTGTCACATGTGACCCTTTGTGTGTTGGCTTTCATCTCCCACTACCAGCCAGCCAATGGTGTTGTTGTATGCACTCTACTTTTGGCTCTTGCCTCACCAGTGTTCTTGTACCCAAAATCCAAGCTCCGGCACAAAGAATTTTGGGACTGATTGGTTTCACAGCTCACAGCTCACTTTCCCGTGTGCTTTTTAAGTTTCAATTTTGTAATAGAGACCCGTTGATATATGTAGGACGTATGTACACCGGGCGTATATTTACCACGAGATTTCGATCCTGTGGTTGTAAGTAATTGGGGTATATGGCGATCCGCCAGCTGATATTTGTTCAGGCACATCTTAACTTTTTGTTTTATAATATTTTTTTTATGATGATAAAATTTAAGCATAAATATAAAAAAGGGTTTAAACAAGAAATCCCAATATCCAATTAGCATACCTAAATATTTTACCAACATATCCCTTCTTTATATTCTTTGTGTCTTATATTAATAGCTCTGATAGAAAAAATATTATTATTTTATATTAATTACTCATTTTGGCTTAATTTAAACCATTAGATCGGTCTTTTATGTTTCTCACACAAAATAAAGCAAACCCTAAAATTGTCATCTTTTTCAAGGGTGAAGAAAAATGAGATGAGAAGATAATGGGGAGAGTCCTCTCCCGCCTCCTCCGCACCTCCTACCTCTGCCCCGTTGCAGCGTGAATCTCGACTTCGCCGTCTCTAAGCAATTTCAACTAAAAGCAACTTTTTAGATGATACAAAGCGTCATCCAAACGATGCCCTAGTAAAAAATTGATTTTGTTGGTACCAAACTGAAACTAACATGAAACTCGAACTAAACCAAAAATTTAACCGAAGGCTAAACTTGGTCATTCATTTGAAATGAATGGTCAATATAAGAGTTGATCTAGGCATTCAAATGAATGGTCCAAATTATTATTTTTTAAGTAAGATATTCGGTTTCTAGTTTTTTATAGGCAATAATTGAACCAAAATCAAGATTGAGTCGATTGTTTAACACTTAGAACTGAATTGGACCTAAATCAGAACCGACCAATTTCGGTGCATTCTACCCAATTGGGTTCCAGTTTTTTGGTGTAGCCCTAGTCACTGTTGGCCTGGGCTCGACTTTGGCTAGGCTATAAATTATTATATTTTAAAAAAAACCCTAAAATAAACTTAAAAGGGTAAAGCCTAAAGGTAGACTTGGGAGTTTTTAAAAATTAATAACGTATTCATAAACAGGTAAAATATTTATAAAAAGTGTCCTTGAGAAAGGGTACTCGGGTAAGAAAAGCCTTTTACAAGTTTTAGATAGAGGAAAACATAAGAAAAGGGCCTCCTTGGTAGATTCCTCAATAAAAAAATCATCCTAATATTCACATGGCGTCGTTGGCAGTGACACGCCTTTTTTCTTCTCACCTTTTATTAGGGGCACTAATATTATACAGACATAATTAGAAGGAGTAGGGTAATCTCCCTCTAAGATGTCGTGCATCACACACATTGGGTAAGTCCAGATATATGAATGGCAAATGAAGTGGGGCGTTCAAGCTCACTACCTCCATTTCTTGAACTTTGTCCAATTATACCCATGTAACTAATGCTCCATGGGTGATATATTGCCGGTTTATTAATGCACATTTAATTCTTTTGTTTTTGGTAGTAAGAATTGATAAGCAAGGAATTTTTAGTAGAAAAAAATATTCATCTAGTACATAAATGCTATTTTATTCACAATTGTTAGTTATCAGTTATCACATGGATTTGTTTTGAAACTGAATTATAAAGTAAAAATAACCCTTCAAATACAAGTTCAAATGTTAAATTTGAAATTGTGACTATTGAATTTTTTGACAAATATATCCTTACAAAAAAAAGCAAAAAAAATAATCAAATAGCCCTAGCAAAAGAAAGTAACTAAATAAATTTCATTAAATCCAAACTCAATGTTCCATCATATATGAAAATCACATATTTTATATGAAATAGTTAATGTGTTGAGTTGTATATTGAAAAAATATGTTTACAACACATTGCAAGTCATCCAATCACCTCGCGTGTAAGGGGCAAAAACCCCTATAGTAATGAATGTTACATAATCAAAATTGCACGACCCCAAAGCGCTTGGGTGACTTGGCACATATAAACGGATCTTATTTCAATTCATCATGAATAACATGGTGGCAAAAGACTTGCTAAGAGGTAGGATTTAATACAAAATTGGAATCTTACACAAAGAATACATAGTCATTCTTTGAACATATGACAATCATAAAAAAACATCCTTCGATAATCCAAACAATACCAAAAGTGCAAAGCAACCCTTAATCATCACCCACTAGACAATGAATAAAGTCAGACCATCCTTGCTTCCCTTGTTGCCAGTGCAAGCAATTCCTCATAAGGAATTTTTGCAGTGTGCCCCATTTACTTCACCAATCTCTGCCATATCTATGTAAAGCAAGTAATGAAACCACTTATGCCAGGTCATTCTAATGATCATAAGTCTGCCCTTTTTGTGTCAAGGAACTCAGGAGTTATCAAGCATTTTTAACTAATAGTTGATCAGTAAGTTTTCATAATGAAAATTATGTGTAGTACTTAAATCTGTCATTGTGAATTGATAGCCACATGTCTCAAGTGGAAGTTTCTATGCTCCTTATTGACAAAGCGCCCAAGGTAAGGAACACATAAAAGCCGTGGACCAATGATGTACCCGCTAACACATCTTAACGTCAGTATTCTCGATGGGCCGTCAATTTCAAAGATGAACAGCTCTCATATATTCCTTAACTAGGCGATTTCTCAATAGAGAACATAAAAAAAATGCTTCTGCCTCATATTATCTCACTAGAATAGTATGCATGGGAAGGCATGCATGTGTTATTTTTCACATGAGCTTACCTTCTAAACTAAGTCATATGTAAGGACATATTGTGCGATATGCGCACAACTCAATGCCCTCATATCTCTTTCTGATCATACCACCAAAAGCTTGAAACTAGACCATATGAGGTGAAGTAAAAGAGAAGCAAGTGAGTGGAAGATGCTTTGAAACTTGAAAGTTGTAACACAATTTTATTCTCAATTCTTGCATTTTATATGTGTAAACATTGAAAAACACTTGATGTGTTTATCATATTGAAAATAATCCAGTTTCTATTAAACTGACAAACTGAAGTATAGGTAGGGAAGCAATTAATTAAAGAACGTTGTTTTGGGAAGTATTAAAATATGCTCATTTAGTGAGAACTAATAATTTTTTTTGCTGATAATGTTATATATATTGGCCCCAGTTTTTATGATCTTATCTGTGTGGGCCCAAGTATCGTCGAATTTTTAATTTAACTGTATACATAACTCATGAGGTAAATTAATTTATGCCCCTTTTGCCATCGAATCTTAATTAGATAATATAATCTCTCATGATTATCAACATTATTATAATTAGTGGGATTATATAGGTATATACGTGTTAAGAGGAAGATATCCCACGTAGTAGAGGGAAAAGGCGAAAGTAAGATAATGAAGTGATTAGCAATACAAAAGAAGCTTTTTAATCAATCATTACTCTCACCTAACTGCCCTCTTTTATGTACACGTTATGGCTCAGTTTTAATTATTAAAAAGAGGGCAATGACCTGAACTTTTGGCAAGGCGCGCGAGTGGCCGAATTGTGCTAGGGTCCAGCTGGCAACGGACGCAAGGGAGCGTTTCGGTCTTTCAGCCGGTAGCGGGCAGGCTCGAAAATCCCAGAGCCGAAAGAGACAGTTGGAAATATTCGGGCAGCGGAGGGACGATTCCTGTCGGGCAGCTGCCCGCGCAAACGTCACGGCTCACGAGCCACGATTTACCAGCCGCACCATGAATTGTAGGCCCTTGGTTCAGTGGCCCATGGACAAAAATGCTGTGCCTGGTGGGCCCGAGGAGTGGGAATGTGCCCGTTTGCGAGCTGTCGTTGGTCAGAAACGAGAGAGTAATCATAATCGTGGTATAAGATATCATATAATATGATGGGTGCATAATTAGCGCATCTAAATTGGACATCTGTAAAAAACGTGGGTCCCACAGGAGCAATGCCCTTTGTGGGCCACACTTTGGTACACTTTGATGAAATGTACTTATTGTACATCTCGCTAGTGTTTTTGAGAACTTATCAAACCCTTCTCTTGTTTGACCCACTGCTTAAATAATTTGGTAATATTATTGTATAAATAAATTAACACATAATATTATTTAAGTTATTTAATATGAAAATTTTTGTATAAGTTTGGCTGACACGCAATATGTGAGCCTACGCATTATAAGTTATTAGATCAAAATTTGATAACGCCCATCTAAATAAGACTTATTTAATATTTTTTATCTTAAATTAATAGTTAAATTAAGTTTTTTAAAATAAATTAATTTTAGTTTATATTAAATATTTAAATAAAATTATTAATATAAGATAAAGAAACTACGAAACGAGTTTTTCCCTTGGTGGCACCATTTGGCATAGGTGTAAAGCCAACATGTCTCTTTCACTTTTAAATATGATCTAAATTTCGTAAAAGTTGTTGTCAATTTAGCCATTGGCATGCTATATAGGACTTCTCACTTGTCACGGATGTGCCCCATTGGGCAGTCGACCATGCAGCGCTTGTAGGCTTGAGGCCCACTAAACAAGCCTTTATTTGGGACGAATGACTTGCCTTACACAGATGCGTTGCGCGAATCACTTGCAGTCGCTCATGCAAAGTAAAAAAGTAGAGGCAAAAGCGAGTCACATTGTAAGGAAACGAATAAACACAAGCTCGGAAGATGAATGCATTCACTATCAACATGTTTACAAGCAATGAGTACAACAACACTATAGCTAACAGCACAACTACTTATTCCCCCTATATAACTTTTTAGATTTTTTGTATATGGCTGGAGTGGCAGCCAAAGTGGTTGTACAAGCATAGTTGCACCTTAAAACATATATAAAGAAAATACAAAGAAACAAAGAAAAGTACATATAAGTAAAATAAAAGGAGAATTGGTAGGGTGCCCGAAACCGTGACACACTGCCCATGGAGTATATCTTATAAACTGAATATTGTAATGTTCTAAATATTTTAAAAAAAAATTATCATGGGCTTTTCAATAAGCGTTTTTTATGCTCTATTTTGACAATGAGCTCAGCGTAAGAAACACATATGAAGTATTTATTTTCGAGATCAACGGTGCACATGTTAGTGTAAGTATCATATACCCTAACATGCATTAGTGTGCATGACATCGATCTAAAAAATGAATGCTTCACATGTGTTCTTTACGCTCGGCCTACAGTAAGCAGGGAGCATAAAAAATACTTCCAACTTTTTATGCCCATAGCGATTGAGCTAGTTCAAAAATTGGTAAAAAAATGCTAGTGCCAATTAAAATAAGGAAATCTGCCAAATGATAATGTTCAACAACTATTAGTAAGTCTTAACTTCTTCTTTTATGGCCTTCAACTTAGCAACATGTAATATAACAAGAAGAATGTTGATATTTTTATTTTAGGGTTTAGGGAAATATGGGTCTCACACGACAATAAGATGATTCACTTTTCTCAATCAAATAAAAAATTAAATAAATTTTTGATGTAGAAAAAATAAAGTAAAGAATTATTTTCCTAATAAAGAATCATGTTACCCCTACATTTATTTACATTTCTGATGAAACCTTCCCTTACAGCTCTAATTTTCATATTGTTAACATTTATTTATGAGCCTTGATTATATGAGCCCAGACTCACACCTCGTGAGTTTATAAGAGTATGGGTTCATGCAATTTGAGTATGACACATGAGCCCGAACATCGCATACTATCGAATTTTGATCTAATCACACATAACTCATTGGGTAAATTAGTTTATGTGTGATTGAGATCTCACAGCCCATGATGTCTGAACTCGTGGACATTTTAGTTTGTTGCCCCCTTGTGCAATTGGATCGAGATCTAACGGTATATGATACTCGAGCTCATATGCATTAGTGTGTGCCTGAACTCATACAAAATTTTTGTATTAATTTTTTTTCTTCTAAATTTAATACTTCATAAAAGTTTTATATAGGAACCCCAAATAGAAAGACAAAAAATGATAAAAAATTAGAAGAGGCTCAAAAATTAGAAGAGGCTTATTTATATGGGCGTAGGCTCATGCGTGGTCGCGTGAGCTCAAATACTTATGATAGTCAAACACATTACTTAGGGGGTATTTAGGGGCTATTTGGGTGTTAAACTTTTTTAGAAATGGAAGTGGAATATTTTTAGTATTAATTCAAAAAATTCACCACCGAATGTGAATTATTGTTGGTGATAAAATTTTTTAGAATAAATTCGGATGTCTCGTTAAAACCCAATTTTAAAATTTTAAACTAATATAACTTTCTCTCCGAACTCAGATATGCACGTTTTTGGTACTATTATGCTTCTAAATTCGAACCCTATTAAATAAAATCTACAAGGGTAAGTAATTTTAAACTTTTGAAGTGGGTCTCATCTATATAACATATTGTTCGAAATTTAAATTGATATAAGAGGTAACTATTAAAAAATAATAAAATATATAATTTTAAAATACGGGTTGGGAGTCTGAATCAACGAAATCACTTCACAAGAGATTCGGTGATTTTGACCGATTCTGGCTCAAAAATGGTTTAAAACTAAATTTTAATTAATTTTTTTAATTTTGCCTACCTTTTATATATAAATATAATTTTAATAATGAAAACCAAAACTATAGCAGATTCAATTGATAAACAGCCCCTCCCTAAATAACATAGGTTATCTAATTTAGATCTAATGGCCTTAACGTCTTGCGCTCACGTATTCGCACGTGAGCCCAAATTAGAAATGTTCATTTGGCGGGAGCTTTGGCGGGTCGAGATTGGCTGCCCAAAACAAAAACGGCAAGAGGTTAAAAGGCAGAAGAAAAGACGGGGGTTGAGGATCCACACGTGAACCCAGATCGAGGCCGGCGGCTCTTCTGACCAACCCGTCTGCCATTGGACTGTACCTGACTCACTGCAGCTTCCCAGAATCAAAGATGAACCAATCCGTGGGCTACCGGGCTGACATGATATTGGACCACCCACCGGCTCAGAAATTAAAAATTATTTACTCCTAGCTAATAAATATATCTACCTGTTTCTACACCAAACTTAACTTATCTTGAAATGATACTCTGTTTGTTATATATAAATAATTTTTTTTAAAATTAAACAGAGTTATTAATAATTTAATTATAAGATAAAGGAAGTTATAAAAAGTATTAGCTCTATTAGTTTTTCAAAAATAAACTTAATTAATTTTAAAAAATAATTAAAGCTACAATATGGGATGAAAAAAATATTATATATATATATATATATATATCAATCTGCTTTCTTGTAGGGCCTCTATTTGTGGGCAGGATATTTCTTATTCAAAATGCTAGATTAAGAACCTAATTAAAGTGTCATTAGCTACAATTAATTATTTTTTATAAATATTGAACTATCATGTTTTTCTACTTGGAAAGGAAAGTGAGTTAGGGAATTCAAATTCTCGACATCCTCCTCAACATGCAATGTGATTATTTGGGATAGGCTCATAGGCACACTTTTGATGAGATTAGTAAATGTTGTTGTATGAGGCAGTCTATGTTGTGGAAATGGAGCTTGAACAATATTTTTTTAAAAATAGCTCATTAAAAGTGCGATAAGTTGCCATCGTCGGGAGGAACTTCTTGAAGGTACTTGACATTCTTTTGCATGTGAATGCAATCGATCAGTGTTGAATGCACATTGTAAATTGGCAAGATTTGCTTATTGAGTTAAGACTTTCAATTCATGTTTGGACTCTTATGAGAGCGCTAATTTTTTTATATATTTTCTCCGTCCTACATTAATAGCTTCATTTTATAAAAAAATTATTCTATATTAATAGCTCAATTCTCTTCGATTTAAGTGATTTGATATTTTAAAAAAAGTATCATATGCTTATTTTTCCTTTAAGATATAAATTTCATCATTCAATAAAAATTACATTTTTTTAAATATAACTATATAATATTAAATGGAGGGAATATATTTGTATTTTAGATTGAGGGTAAATGCAAATGATCAGTATCGCATGCATGTTGCGGATTAGGACTTTCAATTCATGGTTAAACTCCTTACGAGGGTGCCAGCTTTCCTATATGTATTTGTATTCTAGCTGGAAGGAGTTTCATCCAACTTAGCTCGGCTCTGCTCTTTCAAGCTTAGTCAAACCCGGCTCAACTTAATCTCAAACATCGTTCAAGAAAAATTAGTTGAAGCCGAGCTCAATTTGGCTTGGGCTCAGCTCAAAGCTCAACTCAAACTCAAGCTTTCCATATTTGTATTCTAGCTGGAAGGAGTTTCATCCAACTTGGCTCGGCTCTAAAACATCCTTGAAAAGCCCTTAGCAAGAGCCCCGAGCCACATTGGACCCAGTTCATCCCAACGTATATTTACATGTTTGTTGAAGTCCAACCCAGTTGAATGAGAAATATTTTCTATGCTCCTAATTGACGGTTAGCATAGCGTAAGAATATATGGTAGGAGTTGATATTTGAAATAGACAGCGCACACACTAGCATATGTTAGCATCATTATCCCTAATACTAGCGTACACTAAGCACGTGTACCATTAATTTTTTGGCTGGATGGCTCTTGATCTTGATCCCTGGGATTTTAGAAAATACTTCCCGTTGAATGTTGGTAATCTCCAAGTCCATTCTATGTTGCCTGAGCCTGGTCATACGTTTCTTTATTGGCTTTTTGGCCAAAATCCATGTACATTAGCAGTGGAAAAGCCTGGCGTCTTCACTTGTGCCTAACGACATAGTAAGATACAGGATGGAATTCCAATGAGCACATAGCACCACTAATTTTATCAGCAACGAGAAAACGTGTGGGACAGTCTTTCTTTCTTTCCTTTTTTTTTTGCTTTTAATACTATATATGACCACACAAAATTTTCAACACTGACTAAATACTATAGTCTATTAGGCTATCATATGGTTTAATATAAATTATGAGTTTACCTGATTAAAATTGACCCCAATTGAGTTCCAATACTAGTGAGAATGACAGTGGTATGCCCCATATTTTAGTACTAGTTGACACTTGGACTTTAGTCTTGGAGGGAATACCAACACACTGTTCTTTAATGGAGTAGTAATTAAATCATTAGTCATACTGTCTTGGAACTGAAACAGAGGAATAAATTAAGTTTCTGAAGTCCTAGTTATGATACAATAGTGCATTCTTATATTGATTTTGTGGATATAGAACATAAAGTATGTTTGGTTCTTAGTATATAATATGTGGAAATCCAGGGGGGCTACCTTTTCACTTATATTAAGTGTTTGAGAAAAGTGGAAAAAAGTTAGCAAGTGCATGAACTGTTCATAATAGAGCCCACGGGAACAACAATCTGGATTAGAGTGCCATTCATGTGGGTGAACTTGCAGGTGAAGGAATCTGATGGTACTCGTGCATTTCTCTTAGATTCCTAGTTTACCACCTCCTCCTCTCTATTAGTCCGTTGACCCTCTTAACATAGTCGATAGATATATATGGCCCACAATATGACCTTGAATGAAAATTATGGCAATAGATTGAGTCTCCATTCACTTCGATGTTTGTGGAGATTGGTAGAAGAGTTATGTTGTGACCCTAATATTAGATTAGATTATATTAGATTCTTATTTTAGGTTAGATTTAATTTATATTTTAATTTTTAATAAATATATTCCTTATTTTGTTAGAATTAGATTAAAGATTATCTCTTAGTTTTATTAAGATTAATTTAGATTTTATTTATATATTATGTACTTCAGAGACGATTAGTAATGCAGAAATCAAAATCAAATAAGTTATTTTATTTTATTATTTTTAGTTATCTTTTTATTTTTAATTTAACTTATATAAACTTTTGGTCTATATCAAATTACAACGCAATGGTTAATGAAGCGAGCAAAGGGATATATATATATATATATATATATATATATATATATATATATATATATATATATATATATATATATATATATATATATATATATATATATATATATATATATATATATATATATATATATATATATATGACCCACATCAGAGCCTCTTTGTCAATATTGTACTAGAGATGTCAATTGCAACAATCAAATTGCAAGATCTATTAATGAATAGACCAATTCTAAAGTTCTACTATAGTAATTTGAGTGTTTGTTATATGAAAAAAGTTGATATGAACCTACACGTGGTCAGATCACGGGGCAGGAGGATGAATTCAAACCCGCCTGCCTCATGAATAGCAAGCACCCTGATTGGTCCGGCCCAGGGGAGACGTTATATTGGACCCATAACAGAGAGGGGAAAGACTAATTGCAAGGAGGTGGGCCTGCCTCCAAAGTGGTCCCAATCGACTCAGCTAAGGCCTAATCCAATCGCAAACAGCTTAGCCCAGTACCGTATAATGGGCTTTCCAAATCAGTATTTTGTTTTGAATAAAGTCTTCATTGGAACAAACTTCTTCAACTCTCGACTAAACTCTCCTGGTTAATAACAATCATATTATTTATTAAGTAGGATATATAGAGTGGGATTTGGAATAAATAAGTTATCCAAATTAGGTAGCTGCCCTATTGATAATTTTAGGGTAGAAAGACAAAAAAATGATGATATTTTTTTCCCAAAATACCCTTCTCTTTCTCTTTCTTTCCCCATCGCCTTCACCACTTTCGTACCTTTCTCTTTGTGCCACCACCTCTACGTACCTACCCCTTGGCTACTCTTGTTCACCACCTGTTGTTGCTTCCTCCTTTGCGAGCCACCTCCTATTCCGTGTGCTGCTATCCCCCTTCCCCCTCTCTTCTCCTCCACCACCTTCTCCAATATCCGTTGTGTTGGTTGCCGCCTCCACCTCTCCATGTTGTCACCGATTACTCCTTTGTATTCCTTCACCTCCTTTGCGCACCATCACTGCTTCCTTTGCCCCATGCTACCTTCTCCTCCACCCTCGTCAACACCTCCACTCATTGCTCTCTTTGCTTGTTGTTATCTAAATTATGATGGTATAATGAGTAGATATTATAGTTGGTAGATTGTGACAATACATGGTTCCTAAATTGCGATAGTACATTGTGTCCATATTGCAACGCTGTAGGTAAATTGTGATGGTAAATATTGCAATAGTATATGGTGTCTAAACTGCGATAATATATAAAATTTAAATTGTGATGGTATATATATCTCATAAATAATAGTGTCTAAATTGCAAGGGGTAGATTGTGATAATGTATGGTGCCTAAATTGCGATAATATAGGCGTCTAAATTGTGATGAAGTCTATATTGTAATAACATATGATACATAAATTGCAATGGTATACGATGTCTATCTTGCAATAGTATGTCTCTAATATGCAATGTGGTTAGTATTGCGATGGGTAGATATATAGTGCATGAATTATGATAGTATATGACATCAGAATTGAGACAGTGTATGTAAGGACTTTTATTTCTAAACTGGATTTTGTTTTATTTTAATTATCGGTTATTGTGTGGTTAACTCATTTCTTATTAATTCGGTGGTTTCGTGAATAAATGGTGTTTCTTATGGTTTTAATCAAAATAAGCTTTACAATTATTGGTTTTAAGTGATTTTGATATAAATCTGAATTTTTGTAATTTTTCTGAATTTTTACTAATTTTCCAAAAATTAGGGTTTGGCGGGACCCCTTGTGGGCCCCACCGTTGAAATTTGGGTTTTTGGACCAAATTAACCCAGACATCAACTTAAGGCTTCACAAAAAATTTCATAATTTTCTCAGGTTTATTTAGTGCTCAAATAGCCAAATTACCCATTTTTAGCCCATTATTCTATTTATACCCCACAAGTTACCTACATACACCCCACACCCTACTATAAATAGAATGACCTGAGCCATTTCCATTTTGGGAATAGGCTGGGAAAGGGAGGTTAGGCCTAATTCCCCAATTAGGCCCGGATTAGAAGGTGTTTAAGGTAAGCCTATTCTAATTAAGCCTTAAACCCTAGCTTTCTTCTTAATCCCTTCTAGATCTACCATTTCCTCTTTGTTTTGATTCGTTTTTGAACCTCAAAACTACTGATTTGCATCTTTACTACAAACCCTAGATTTCAAAATCTGATTTTTATGTTCAACAAGCCCTAGATCTAAGTTTTTCATTAGGGTTTTTATGTTAAATCGGTTTTAATAGAGTTTAATGTAAACTCTATCTATTTGCAAGATTTTCAAGAAGGGTGACCATCAAATCCAAGCCTAATCAAGGGATAAGGTAATGGACTTTCAAATTTTCAGTTTTCCTATGGTAAAGCTCTTGATTTCATGGTTTATTTTGAGTGGATTTACTTGATTAGAGCTTTAATGACATGATTAGTAAATGATAATCTTTAATCCCGATTTCATAGGGTTTTATCTTGTTATGATGTAGATTAGCTTTCTGGAAGTTATGGTGAGATTTTATTGGCATTTAGGTTATTAGATGATGATTTTAAGTTTTATCCATGGAGTTTCGGTTTGAAGATTTGAATTGGAGAAGAAGGTTGAACTGCCTTGTTGGCGTTCGAACGGCCCTCCTGCGTGTTCGAACGGCAACACTATAATTTCGATTGATTTCTTGTTTAACCGATTGAACGGCTTGACTAGGCGTTCGAACGGAAACACTGTATTTTCAGAATCTTACGTTTAGCCGATCGAATGGCCCTCCTGGGCGTTCGAACGACTACACAGTAGATTTTGTGTAAATTGCATGATGTCTATTTCAATAATCCTACTTTGATATATCATTTCCATGTATATTTGGAGTATTTTGAGCTATAGTATGCTACTGGAAGGGTGTTCCATTGAGATTATGGAGTTGTGGTATATGTTTAAGTGTTATGTAGAATGACTTGAGATTTGTTATATGATGTTGAAATTACTATCTTGAAGTTACAAATGGCTGATTTTAGATGGTTATGTATATTTTCAATAGTACTACAGTATACTAGTGGGCTGATATGTCATGTTGGGATGTGGCTAATTGATGTGTGAATATTAGTGAATGTCATGACTCAAGAATGGAGTGAATGATTTTATATGTGTTTAACTTGTGGTTAAGCTTTGATTTGAGTTATGATTTTAATGATTCTTCACCTATGATTTCCGCTGGAATTTCATGATTAGGTAATACACATGTGTAGTGTGATGGTGAGTGGATTATAATCATGTTGATATGCATTGAGGGAAATGCTTCTATTATGTACACACACACATGTGTGATTTAATGATGATGATGAGCATTGATATTATGATTATGAATGATGCATAAGGGGCTGATGAGAGCACTTAGCATGAATTAGGATTCATGTATGCCTTGCCCACGTATGTACCATGTTACATGCATCATAAAAATGGATTTCAATTGATGCTTTATTGAGATTAATCGAGTTTGACCGATTGGATGCAATGTGGTGAAATTGCTTGCCAGATTGATCAGTCGTGGCTTAATTGAAACCTGATTGGTCTGAAAGGACACGTTTTGATTTGAGTTCTTGTGTGGAACATGTGCACTCCCCGGGTTGAGTCTAGTTAAATTTGAGATATATGGGGACGAGTTGTGTACTTGTCTTGCGGATTGAGATTATTATGATTGTTTTCTAGACCCTGAGAATCCAGAGTGGTACGCTCTGTGCACCAGCTACCACGTGTTCCAAGGTTCCCTGTGAGGGAATTTGGGCTCTCCCCCACCACAGGAGATGTCCTAGTGCAAACATCCCTGCTCGAGGTTCTCTGTGTGAGATTCGGACTCTACTGTGTGTTCTGTCCAGGCGAGCAGCTTTAGGGGCCGACAACCGCGAACTTCTTAAATTCTTGTGTAGAATTTGGACCATGACACGTCTTCGTGACCTTATCTATGTCCCCGTCTTCGTGACACTATTGTGATTACTCCTTGATGGAGACATTCTTGATTTTATGCTGATGCAAGTATATGATGTATGCCATGCATGTTTGTGTAATATGTAGTTTGACACATTTGTTGTGCAAGAATGAATGAGATATATTATGCATACTTAGATTTGAAAAAGTGTGATTGAGACACTATATGCAGATGTATGTGTTATGAATGCATGATTAGAAAGTGTGAATGAGACACTATATGCAGGTTTATGTGTTATGAATGCATGATCAGAAAGTGTGAATGAGACACTATATGCAGGTTTTTGTGATATGAATGCATGATCAGAAAGTGTGAATGTGACACTATATGCAAGTTTATATGTTATGAATGCATGATCAAAAAGTGTGATTGAAACACTATAAACAGGTTTATGTGTTATGAATGCATGATCAGAAAGTGTGATTGAGATACTATATACAGGTTTATGTGTTATTAATGTGTGATCAGGGAATGATACATCTTGTCAATCTTTGCTTTGATTAGTCATGTTGATATGCCGTCGTATTTCCGATGATGATAGCATATTAGAAAAACCATTGCTGAGTTTGTTTAAACTCACCCTTCTTTATTGTGTTTTACTTTGGGGCTGCGTGGTGCGACACAGAGACGGACAGGATCTCCTCTTCGAGGAAAGATAAGAGACGACATGGATGTGATTGTGGAGTCCTTTGATGAGACTTATTATCTTTGGTTTATGCTATATGTTTAGAACCTTTGTGCATGGTTCTCATTCTGATTTATGCTATGTTATACACTTGTGTTGTTTAAGACCTATTTTGGAGCCGAGAGTGGGCTAAGGTTAAACTAAGCATGTGGTTTGAGACTTATGTTTATCTTGAGTTAAAGCAACTCTCTTTCTTTTCTACTTATTTACTTTTACTCAAAGTGGTGTGCATACTCCGTAGTTATGTTAAATCGCCCGTGGTTAGGGCATAAGTCTTCTGCTAAACCGTATCTCAATTTCCCTTGTCACCCCCGTGCGCTTGACCGGCCCATGGACCGGGTTCGGCTCGAGTCGGGCGGTGCCGGGGCGTGACAGTGTAGGTATATTGCAATAACATATTATGCCTAAATTGCAATGATATATAGTATCTAAACCGTGAGTGTATAGGTTTCTAATTTGCAATGAGGTATAAATTGAATTAAGTAGAAATTACAATAATATATGGAATTAAATTGTGATAGTATATGATGTTGTAATTGTGATGGGGTTGAACTTGCACTGTGATATAAAATGTAATGATTAGTTGCAATGATCAAGCAAAAGTACAAGATAAGGTGCCTATGTTACCACTCGTTTGACATTGCTCGATAAGATGAATTCAATGACAAGAAAACATGAATCAATCATCTAGAATGTGAGTTACAAACTCAAGAAATTGTCGCAAAGAAAATGAGTATAAAGGTTTTTTTGAATTGTGTGGCACATGGGGTGTCTATCTTGGTTAAAGGGTGACACTTTATTTAAGTTTTTCCCACACATGGTGCTTAATCTTTATTCTCACTCCTCCTATAATGAAATTGACCCTTTTTTCTAATTTAGGTAAAATAAGGTTACATGAACACCATTGAAAGTTCTTGATCCCACATAAAGGCTAAGATAATCCTCAAAACTCAACAATTAATTATTCGCACACTGCCAATTACATATGATATACACAACAGAAGTTTGTAGAGTAATTGGAGAATGTTGCCTAGTCTTAATTCAATAATGGCATTAAATCACCTCTTACTCATCTACCATCTTCAACCGTACATCTCTCTATTCATTGGTTCTATTGGTGGCTTTTGAATTCACGCTATGATTTCATACCCACAACCACGTCCACAACATAATTATGTATTATTCACATTTAGTATGATTCCTTTTCTTCATCTATGCGAGTATCTAGCAGTACTTTAAAACACGGTCCGGCCTAGCAGGAGCGTTACCCACCAAGCTATGCTAATTTTGTTGTAAGTATGTCTATATATATTTTATTTAAATATCTACTTTATAACGTACAAGAAAAAAATATTGTTCACCGCAGGATTCGAATGTAGGACGTAATTATAATACCATAAACACTCTACCCACTGAGTTACGATAATCTTATGCATATGTTTATATTTAATATTATATTTAATCTAATATATAATAAAACGAGTCAACCCAGGTTAACCCCTAATTGAACAGAGTCAACCCAGCCTGGCGACCAATCTAGGTCAGTCACCGGTTTTTAAAAGACTGGTATTTAGGGCTGATAGTCAGATAAGCATTTGGACACGTTACATAATCATACATGTCCAACTGTTAGTTTGTATATTTGTCACATTATTTGGTAGGCCGAATGTCATAGTACTTGCCACATTATTTCCTAGTACGAATGTATCCATTGTCTAACTCTTTCATTGCTTTACTTCTAGGTCTGCGTGTATTCTAGACTCCCCGTGATCTACTTTCTCGTAAGAGACACCATGTACCTCCTTAACAGTAATATAACTCCTCCCCCTCACTCCCTCTAGGGAGCCTCTTTTTTTTTGTCCAAAATAATTCATGCAAACTTTTTAATTACCAGTACGTGGACTTTGAAGCTTGGGTGTTGAATTTTTTGAAATTAATTCTAAAAATTTACTACTGAATTTGAATTACGTTTGGTAATAAAATTTTTTAGAATAAATTCAAATGTCACGTCAAACCCAATTTTAAAACTTTAAACTAATATAACTCTCTCTATTGAACTCGGATATGCACGTTCTTGGTATTTTACGCTCCTAAATTCGTGCTATATTAGACAAGATCCCAAAGGGTACATAATTTTAAAATTTTAAAGCGAACCCTACCTATATGGCACATTTTTCGAAGCTCAAATTGATATGAGAAGTAGGTGTTGAAAAATAATAGAATCGGTAATTTTTGAAACGGGGACTGGGAGTCGGAATCGATAGAATCACCTCATGAGGTGATTTTGGTGATTTCAGCTCGAAATGACCTAAAATCAACTTCTGTGCAGAATTTTTAATTCCGCCCTAAATTCTACACACAAACATGATACCAATCGAATATGCTTTTGGGATATTTAGGGGCTATTTAACTACTAAATTTTTGTTAGATTCTGTTGATTCCATATCAATTCCGACTCGAATTATCAAAATCATGTTTATGTGTTGAATATGGGCAAAATTAAAAATTTCGCACAGAAGTTGATTACAAGCCGAAATCACTAGTGATTCTAGCTCCTAGCCCCCATTTCAAAAATTATAAATTCCGTTATTTTTCAACAGCTACCTCTCATATCAATTTAAGCCTTGAAAAACATGTCATATATATAGAACCTACTTTAAAAGTTCAAAATTATATACCCTTGCAAGATCTTATTTGATAGAGCTTAAATTTAGGAACGTAATAATATCAATAACATACATATCCGAGTAAAGGAGAGAGTGAGAGTTATATTAGTTTAAAGTTTTAAAATTAAGTTTAATGAGACATTCAAATTTATTCTAAAAAATTTCATTACCAAACATAATTCAAATTCGACATTAAATTTTTAGATTTAAGAGGATATTGGGGTGTTAAAATTTTTAAAAACAAAATTAAATTTTTTTAAAATTAATTGTAAAAATTTACCGTCAAATGTAAATTACGTTTAGTAATACATTTTTTTATAATAAATTCAGATATCGCATCAAACCCAATTTTAAAACTTTAAACTAATATAACTCTCTCGAACTCAAATATGCACGTTCTTAGTACCATTACGCTTCTAAATTTAAGCTTTATCAAATAAAATTTTACAAGGGTAGGTAATTTTGAACTTTCAAAGTAAGTCTTACCTATATGACATGTTTCTCGAAGCTTAAATCAATGAAAGATAACCATTGAAAAATAATAGACTCTATAATTTTCAAAACGGGGGCTAGGAGGCTGAATCGACCGAATCGCCTCATGAGGTGATTTGGTGATTCAGGCCAATTCCGGCTCAAAACGGCTTGAATCAACTTCTAAAGCTGAATTTTTAATTCTACCCAACTTCTACACAAACAGAATTCTAATAATTCGAGCCTAAATTGAGGTAGAATCAATTGAATCTTATAAAAATTTATTACACAAACACCCCCTTAATTCCAATTCCACTTCCATTTTCAAAAAATTCAACCAAATATCAACTTTGTAGTCCTTGCCACCCGACACTGTGTAGAATCCATTGACACATCCATGGTGTTACTGCAACCCTAATACTCAAAGACATGTATTTATCCATTTTATAACAAAAAGCAATGCTCAACAAAAAGTTTATTAGATGGATCAAAACTCAGGCATTTATTTATTTAAAGAAAAATACCAAAAACATTACTCACCATAAACTGTATAGCATAAAAGAAAGAAACCTTATTCACCATAAGGTGAGGGTCGTATAAACGCAAATAGTACAACATTTTGTTGAGACCAAACTCAAAGGTACAGGAAGATGTTACCAAAACTTTCCAAATTCAGTGGTAATTATATTTTAGGAAGCAGTGTGGTCGGGTTAGAGGGTACTGGAGATTTTGCCTGAAAGGAAAAAAGATGACAGATCCTTGATATCTTGAAGGTACAAACAGTCTGAAGAATATATGCATAGATGCAATAAAAGGAAAGGAAATCCAATCTTGGAGCAGTATACCTCAAGATATTTTGCTAGCATTGTTGTCGTACTGTAGTTAAACCCTTCAATTGGATCCCCTTTGGTTTGGGATGCATTTAGTTGCTTTCTGACTCGAGAGGCAAGAGACTGAAACACAAGTAAGATCTTGCTTCATGTTAATAAAAATAATAAAGGAAAAAAAATAATGAAAATACGTTAGTAAAGTTTAATTTCAAAAGAGTACTAAATTTGGAGACTTCTATAGTGCACACTTTGTAGCCAAGCACACAACTAATTTATGTAAAGATACCCAAACTGAAATTCTTTATCACAAACCTTCCCCAGTTCTACACCCCACTGATCGAAGGAGTTGATCCCCCAAATAAACCCTTCAACTGCGATTCTATGCTCATAAATTGCTAATAACTGCAGAAGACAAGACAATGTCACAATTGTAAGGAGAGCCTGTGATCTAACAGGTCAAAAGAATACCAGAAACACCATATCAACCAGTGCAACCAGGTTCACGGACATTGCCCTTTTTTAGTCGAACCTTGGTCTGACCCAATTGTTCTTGGGTTTTGCTAATTAGGTTGGAATCAACCTGAACTGGTCAACTTTCCACTTCAGTGGCCTGTTTTCTTTCCAAAAACAGATTGATCAAAATCAGGATAAGAAAAATGCACACACCCGGCCAATGTTATAGGCATTCAACGTAGGCAGTAAAAGGCTTAGAGACGGTCTGTTGCCAGAAAAAGTCTGCAGAAGATGATACGACTTAGGCCATATAAGAAAAAAATGACACAATGTCTAGGTATCATCAGCTATCACTTAGTAAAGAACATCTCTCCAAGATAAAAGGGAGAAATAATTACCTTGTGTGGAACAAGATAGTCTGAAACTTTCTCACTCAACAACTCTTCTGGGGTCTGCCAGAAAATTTTAAAGAGTTATGAAAATACGTTATTTATAAGACAGTGCTAACACGTTATCATTCCAACTGTCCTAATATGTTAACTATACCATATGAGAAATCTTATGGCCACTCATGGCTAAGCATTTCTCATATGACATTCACTACATATATAAATCACCAGTGTGGCGAAAGTAGGGATAAGCAGTAAGTCATACCTTCCCATAAGCAAGAGCATCTGACTGAGCAAAAAAATTTGACATGAGTTCATCATGGTTGCTGACACTTTCCCCTGTAGGACAAGCAAATATGCAGGAGATAAGTGCATAATAAAATATGCCTTTCATATTGAATGATAATCAAAAGACCCATTTGTTTCCTTTTCTGAGTCAGAATACCTTTTAAGTAGACCGGCTGTTGACTCTTGATAACACCAATAAAATCACAAGGAACAACACGACCCTGAAAGTTAAAAAACTCCAGGAATCATTTAAACCTTCTATAAAATTATACAACATGCCAGTCTAACAAAAAGCAACATTACAATTGCAATTAATGAAGTGCTCTAAAGACATCAATAATCAAGTTGCATTAACCTGAATATACAAATCATGTCAGTCGTATATCCCAATTACCTGATGAATTAGTTGGTAAAAGCTATGCTGACCATTCGTCCCTGGTTCGCCAAAATCTATTTCGCCAGTCTCAAATGGAAGAGGAACTCCATCAATCGAAACACCCTTCCCATTACTCTCCATGCTAACCTATGTTGTACAACCAATTCAATTGAGTACAAACAAACACATGAAGATCTTTAGCTTACAGGCAATTAGGGCTCCTAACCTGCTGAATATGAGGAGCAAATTTCTCTAGCGCTTGGGAATATGGCAAGATAGCCTGTAACAAAGCATATAGAAATTACAGATGATCACAGTAGCAGTAACAATACGGATGTCAAAGCAAAGTAAAAGTCATCTAGTATGTATGATAAAGAAAATAAGGTTTCTCACTCTAGCAGGATAGCCGAGAAATGACACATTCCATACACTCAACAGGCCCAAAAGTACCTGCTTGCAAAAGGATAGAGACCTGTAATCCTGGAAATTTCATGAATGCAGCATAAGGTGTTCATCATTAGACTCACAGGTATGTTTTTCTCAAATGGTGCTGAATAAAAGTGCTGATCAATACTTGAAGCTCCCTCTAGAAACCTTCAGGAAAAATAAAATGTTCAACAGGATTATATTCTTTTTCGAAGTGAAAAAATATAGAGAAAGGAAGAAAAATGGTAATGTTGGAAAATTACTAGATAATAAACAAAACAAGTATTCTATCATACTTGCGAACAATGGGAAAACCATATTGCAGAGATAGTGGAAGAACCCCAACAGCGCTGCACACTGCCAATGATGCTTACAGTAAAAAAGCCTATCATATAGACTGAATCTCAAAAGTGGTAATTGGCCTTGCAGAATATTACTATTAGGATATATGAAAGATGTTCTGCAATTTAAAGCATGGTTGAAAGTAACTTATTACCACTATAGCGTCCACCAACCCAGTCCCAGAACGCAAAAGCATTATTAGGATCTATTCCAAACTTCTCTACTAGCTGCATTGAAAAAGAAGGTAAGTTCTAAAAGTTCTACATATCTAAATATTAACATCAACTCGACATATAATTCACCACTATTCAACAGACTTACAATCTAAATCCTAAGACCCCTAGTATTCAAACCAAATTTGAAATCATCCAAAAAATGACCAGCGCCTCCAGTCTGGCTCGTTCAAAATTAATGTCAATTTAGCATAGGTGCACAATTCTACGTAACAGAAGAGGATCATTCCTCATTCACAATATATTTCATTTTGAATAACTGATAAACCCACATTGTTATATCATCTCTGTGTGAGTTGTTCAATTCGGAGACAAGTGTACCAACCAAATAGACCATCGCATTCCTTTTTTACTGGCATCTAACTAAATTTTACTATAGTAACTTCCACTCAAATTTATCACAAACCAAGGACAAAAATTATAACTCATTATTCAGACTCAACACAATGCAAACTGGGAATGTTTATAAGAATATATTCAAGAACAATACCAAAAGATAGCAAAGGGTCAATGAGTACAGGTGAAAAAACATGAAATATTGAAGTTAAGAGTAACAAATACCGGGAGGTTTGTACTAACAGCCACCATGTGTTTAGCAACAGCATCAGGCCTGACGGAAGAAACACATGGGTGTCACTTAAAAAAGAAAATAGCATATGTAAATTCCAAGAAAGATATCAAGAAAAGAATTTCATAATTACACTAACCCTAGGGTCAACGTAATCCACTCCCTCAATGTCCGGGCGTTCAACATAGTTTCAGCTGTTGTAAAGGTTTTCGACACCACCACAACTGTGCAATTTTTTTTAAAATAAGAAGCCTCAACATTTAAAATATTGCTCAACAATATGTATATTGCTAACCAGAGACTGTTCGAAAAATGATTCACAATAGTCAAAGGACAAAGGAGAATAAATCCATTCTTTCCTAGCCAAATTGTTGTATAATGACAACTATAATAGTATGTAGCATAAGAAAAACACAAGAATTGACAAAGGAGACACGTTTACCTAGTGTAGTTTCAGGATTCAAGCCATTAATACTTCGGGCAACATCAACTGGATCAACATTTGCAAGGCTGAAGAAAAAGACAGTGGCAGAATGTCAGACAAAGAAATTTTGACTGTAATGGATGATAGACAAGCTCCATTATGGACCAATTAGCTAGAGCGAGTAAATGTCGAAAATCTACTAATCTCACAAAGAAGGCATGTCAATTAAGTTTGTTTTCCTAGAAAATGATGGAAAAGAGAATGACACCCTAATCTTCATGCGTGAAGCTTCCAAGATGCACATCGCAAATTGAGATTGCAAATATCATAATCATAATTAAGTAGCGCCTTTTCCCAACAATTTGGGGTCGGCGACATGAATCTTACGCCTCCATTTAGCCTGTTTTGTGCCAACTCTTTTACAAATATAACACTGTAAAAAGAAAAAGGGGAAAAGCCAAATATTATTATTTAAATAAAGATTTACCATTTTGGAGGAGAGAAAAATATTTACCAAATAGGTATTCTGACATCCGTTGTCCTACCACACAGGCGCCAGGGTGGCAACTAGCGCCTGCATGTTTTTTTTTCGAATTTAATATGAAGCCGTCACTACTAGTGATGATATCAGTATTTAAACAAAAATAGTAATGAAATCAGTATTTAAACAATAGTGACAAAAATCAGTATTTAAACAAAAGTAGTGACAAAATCAGTATTTAAACAAAAGTAGTGACAAAATCAGTATTTAAACAAAAGTAGCACAAACTTAAATGTGACTCAAGCGACAAAATCACTTGACGAATATAGGGTCCCATTACAGTACATAGGGGTCAAATCATCGTACATAAGGGTACATAGGGATCCTAGCGTGGTACATAGAGTCAGTGACGAATCATTACCTTTAATTAAAATCGTCACTTGACATAACGACTTCACCTTTACCTCTTAACTGAAGTCATCACATTAAGTGACAACTTTACCCTTTCAACTAGTGTCGTACCCTTTTAACGTAAAAATAACACACATGCATCTGCTGCCATGCTGGCGTCTCAATAACAGGATGATGGATGCCAAAACACTTGTTTGGTAAATATCTTTCTCCCTCCTCCAAAACGGTAAATATTTATTTAAATAATAAAATTTGGGTAATGTTCCAAAAAAAAAGGACTAAAAGAAATGTTGAACAAAAACATATTCCCAAAAGTTCTAGAAAATTTAATTCATAACAGGAATCACACAAATTGCTTACAAACGTAGCTGCCGTCCTTTCGCACTTGCCACAGCCTCTGGGTCTGTAGAGTCATAGGATCATGTCTACTGTTTATGCTACAGGTACTAAAAGAATATATACAAATATTAAACACGCTAAAAAATGCAACTAATAAACCTGTTTGAAGGGCAGTATGCACGAAGAGTGGGCCCAAGTAGCTACCACCAATGCCAACTGCAACAACATCTTTCAATGCCTTTCCTGTAGCTCCGATCTGACAATTCCATGTATACATCAACAAGTTCAGACAGGACATATCAAATTTGTAATAATATGTGACAAATTCTTTTGAATTCTTTTACCCAGGAGCCACTCCGAACTTTTTCTGTGAAGTCATTTATTTTGTCCAGGACTTTCCAAACATCTGGAACAACATTTTTCCCATCACTAGATATAACAGCATCCCTTGGAGCTCGTAGGGCTATGTGAAGCACAGGACGATTCTCTGTACTGTTGATCTGAGCAAATTTTTATTGAGACTGAATGTCATTATCAGATAAAATACATACATCTTAACAACAAACTCTTCATTTTGCTATTTTTTGCAGAGGAAATCATCATAATGCAGCTTCAACTTACAATAACACCATGGCCGAGTTTACTACATAATTTTCATAGGATATACACCACTGACATACTATACTAGAAATGAAAGCTTAAAGTCTGAACGTCATTGATATATGGTAGCATCTTTCCTAATTCTTCCAACTCCCAGCTCCATTAAGGACTTAGTCTTAGACACCCTAAGAGAGTGTGATTGAAAAATGGACATGAATAATTGGAGATCATGATAATAAGATACCGGGATTAAAATTATACATAAATACTATTGATATCCATCAAGTGCACCCTTCAGGCGTTTCACTTCAATTGCAGATTATCGAGCCTGCATGACATACTGAAAACTGAAAATACAATAGAAAACAAAACAATAGCACATACATGTTCCCCACTGTACATGCGGTTGACTTTCTCCTTAAGATGCGCTGCCTGAAGTAAAACAACGAAACACCAATAAACAGAGGCTATACACTAATTAAATGTGAGAATCATAATAAGTCCAGCACTAAATCAAGGTATTAATTAATCCAACACTAACCCAATGTATTAATTAATATGTGTCTGAGGACCCAAACACCCCTAATAAACTTTTTTTTGCATCAATGTATTAATTACAAGCCACTAGAGCGTGCTTCCTCACCTCTGCCAAACTAAAAAGCTTCTCCATAGTGTCTTGGCGGACGCGCTGCCGGGAGCAATCTAACAGCAACCCATCTAGTTCTCTGTCAAAAAAGCACATTCAATAACGATTTTAACATAATATGCCAAATGAATCGTTTTAATCAACAAATTCATCAAATTGCACAAAATGGCATCATTATTAAAAGTCCGCTCAATTGATACACATAATGATATCAGCCAAATGGGTAATTTATCTAAGAGAAATTTTCGGGGGTGCGTCACACCGTGTTGGCTGTGTATTTCACCATTTACCAAACGACCCATCAGCATGTTATAACAGTCAGTGCCCTGGTGTCTCACACACTAAGCTGATGGGTTGTTTGGTAAGTGGTGAAATACACGGCCAACATGGTGTGCGAGGCTAACACATAAAAATTTCTCTATATCTACGTCCAAAATTTGGATGATTAAATTTTATTTTTTCGTTTGGGTCATGATTGAATCCACCAAAACTGCAACTTCTTTCATTAAGTGGCATGATGCATATAACATTATAACGACATCTGTTACATCGCTCATTTCTAAGTAAAAAATTGAATGATTCAAACGAAAAATAGCACCGCCATATCGTCAGGCTTGAAACCATTAAAACTGCAACTTCTTTCATTAAGTGGCATACTTACACCATCATCGATTTGCAGCGCTCCGTATCGTTCATCAAATCGCGCAAGTGGGTCTTTTTTATTTCTCCAACATGATTCTACACGTAAATGAATGAACACAGTAAAATCAAATCGAACAAACATGGCTCTTCAATTATGGTCTGGTAAATAAGAAACAGCAGAGGAAGATTGGTATAAAATCACCTTCAGGTCTTTCCACGGCTCTGTGTCACAGATGAGAACAGACGAAGCCATTGAATCTCAGATGGGAACCAATTCGAAGTGCAGGCGTATGATGAGCAGAGGAAGAGGATCAGATTTCAGCCAGTGGTCGGCTCGCAGCCTCTCCGGTCAAAGGATGATGCAAGCAAATTGGCGAATAAAGTATGCCAGGCTGGACTTCTTATGCGACAAGCGTAGAGTAGAGACGTGGAGGAGAGAGGGAAGGCGGAGGGGTCGGGGGCTGGAGCTGGTAGAAGATGAGATCGCCACTGAAGGAGACGAAGCAATCGTCCTTGTGTTCGGAGCCGGGTACTTTCATTTAGCAGGGGACGGGTTCGTAATTAAAAATGCACGGGTCCCTCTTAGATAGTGGTTTTTATTTTTCAGTGAAACTTAAATTTAAGAGAGGAAAAATAAATTTATAATACTCTTTTTAAGTATTTAATTATTTAATTTTAATAAAGTGAAGTTACTAATATAAAATAAATTTTTTGTTAAATTAAACTATTAATTTAGGACTAAAAGAATGTCTGTTGTGAGCGTACATTTAGGATGTAAAGGGTTTAAAAATGATAACATATTGATTGACTAACGCTAGAATGTGTTGGTAAAATCCCGACTAACACTTCGTTCTAAAATAAGTATATAAAATTTGAAATGACTATTATCACATTTTGAAATTGGTAGATTGTAATGTAAAATATAGAATAACTAATGCTATGTAAGAGTGCATCTAACATGGTGCGAGCGGGTGCATTGTAGACCGTTGGATTACAATCCAATGACACACATTATTTAGGAAAAACTAGGTTTGAATTATGTGGAAAAACATAATATATCTATGAAACAGTTTTTTGAGTTATAGACGGTATAATCCTTGAGTTTTGTTAGTATGTGCCTAGTGCGATGTGCTATTGGATCTTGGTCCAATGGCCTGTGTTACTTAGTGGGTAGACCAATTTAAATTGCCCGCTTTATATTTTTTATGGTAAAATATGTTTGGTGGCATCTCTTTGTATATCTAATTTCTTAATAAAAAAATTATGTCATTCAGTTCTAAACTGTACGTGAATCTTGCAATACAGTTTGGCCGTCCAATATAAACAAATAATAACTATCTCTTGAACCGGTCATGGCCTGGCCATTCTAATTTAAAACATTATATTTTGTCATAGAGCTAATTTACAACACAGTAGAATCATCCGAAGACATGATCTTTGAGTAGGCTCTTATGACTCAAAGTAGGATTCCTTGATTAGGATTTCTATTATAGGTAGGTTACTTAGTATCTAATATTTTATTAAAGGTAGGATGCTAATTTTAATTAATTTTCTTAATTACATTAGATTCTTTAGAATAAAGGGGCTCTTAAGCTTATAAATTGTAAGACATTTCTCCTCTAAGGTAATAAGCAATGAAATTTCAGAAGTAGTTCAATTCTACTATTTTCTCTCACTTTCGGTCCTTTCTCCCCTTTCACATAAGGATGGAGGTTGTCGTGCTCCATACCTAGATCGAGATGCAATCTGTTGACTTCCATCATGTCTCATCTAGCCTTCAAGAAATAACTTATAAATTGGACACTGGACTTCAGATGACATTCCAGAAGGTTAAGGCCACTAACCTAAAACTGGAAGAATGTTTGGTGGTGCAACACCAACAGATGGCTGTGCAGTTCGCCGCTATCTCTTAGTTGATCTATGCACGTCTTTTTCCACCACTCCTTATAAGAATCCCACGGGTGGTCAGCCATTGGTCTTTGGTACATTCGCAGATACCTCTTCTAGCCATCCTCCTCATGTGCCATCATCGTCTAAGTTGAGTCCATCTAATTCCTTTTTTCCAGCCGCTTCTCTTGCCATCATCCCATCCGTGCAACAGTCTGGTGTGTCTCCACCATATGTGACTTTGTGGACTCCAATTCTACTCAGCTATGAAACACGCCCTCCGCAATCGCATTGCCTCACTAGGTCGCATCCTCCTCCCAAAGTGCAACTTTTTTCCTTCCATGGTAGGTGGTTGTCTCCTATGCTCTCTCTCTGGTAAAGTCACACTAAGTGAACCTCCATCCTTGGGTGGTACATTCGACCTTCACCTTCACTATGTCATGGCCTCCTCTTTCTCACTCTGCTAGATCGGCCTCAGAGCAACTGTTGGCCACCTCTGGTTTACTTCTATCGGCAATGTAAGATCTCTAACTTCAACCTAGTTTAATTTCCATTTTTAGCATGTGAATTATGTGATTTTGCTTAATTGCTGGTTTGACTTGATTTTGGGGTTAAGGGTTATTAATTATAATTTTAATAAGGTTTAATTTTACTTTTCATGAGTATTAGTGTCATACTTGATTTATCCAATTTTTATGAATTTTATGGGATTTTATTATATTTTTTCTTAATTAAAGGTGTGGACTTCGCCGTAGGTCCCACGTTCACATTGGACAACGCATGACCCACTTAACCCTCAAAACCTTTATTAATTTATTTAAGTGAATAATTAAATTCATTTTTAGCTCAAAAATAACCCTATTTAGCCACTTGGGGCGTTTTAACTTATTTTACAGCCCAATAGTTTGTAAACCTAGCCCAAAACTTTACTATTTAAGGAAAAACCCTAGCCACTTGCCCATCTGGGGAATGGCTGTACAAAGAGGAAGGAGGTGCTCTACCCCTATTTCCCAAAGAGGAAAAATAGATTAAGATATATTTTCTTGCCCTAATCAGCCATAATCTTTTGATTTTGGTCTTAATAATTCTTATCTTCATTTCCCCCAATTCAATTTTTGATTTCTTCCATTAAAAATCTTATTTTTAATTTCAATTTAAATCCCTAAATGAGTGAATTTTGTTTTTAACCAAATGATATTCTAAATCTACTTATTTTCAAGTTGATTTGAGCCTATTAGTTGATTTTAATTAAGTTTTAACAAAAACCTTAATTTTTGGGTAAGATTTCTTGAGGAATAAAACTTCTTCGTAGATCCAAAGGCTTCATAGAGGTAAGAAAATTTTATCTCGTGTGGTTTTATCAATTGGAATGCATAATTGTAGGTTTATGTGGGTTCTTGCTTCATTTTGAGCTTTAATGGTGAATTTATTAAAAACTTATTATTTATGGATATTTTCTTTTGATCAAGCATGGGAATGATTAGATCTATCATGTTTTAGGGTTATATTTTGATTATATGATGTTCTATGGTGATTTTAGAATTTATCTTGAATTTTTAAATATTTTTGGTTTGAATTTCGAAAGGTTGAAGACGAACTAAGAAATGGGAAAAAGTGAATTGTGAAAGGTGTTTGAACGGCCGACCATTTGAATGGCCTGTCTAGCCGATTGAACGGCTTTGTTTGAACGGCCAAACGACAATTATGGTATCTTAGCCTATTTTTGTGAATTTTGGCAATTTCTTGTTATCTTCTCATATATTTAATTCTTCATGACTAAAATGAGTTATTATTACCTACAAATAGGGGTGCTAATGAGCTAAGCCAGCTTGTCCAGCAAAGTGCCTCGACTCGACTCGAATATGGCTCGACTTGAAGTGGCTCAACTCAAACTCGACTTGAACTCGAACTTGTATGAAATTCGTAAATATTTTTTAGAATATACATAAATACATATTGATACTTATGTATACACATGCACAATTATCAATCCCAATTTATATTTATAACATATACATATATATTACAAATTTATATGTTATTAATGAATATATAATGTCTATGTATTGAGTATTGGCTTAGATCACGCATGATATATATTTTTGAGAAGTAAATATTTAAAGACACATTATACACATTGCCCACATGTGATATGTATTGAAATTTAGGTATATCATAAAAATAAGATTTAATAAAGTATATACATATATAGTACAACCGAGTAAAAAAAAGATATATTGTACTACATATTAAACAATATGTTAATCATTAGACAATATGTCATGGTAATATTATTTACTATCTTTACATATCAAATAAATTATGATATATCTTTTCAAATTTTCTATGAAGATTACTATTGGAATCCTTAGAATTCGAATTTTATAATAATTTTCTAAATATTTTTTACCATTGAGTCATGGAATCTTTTTTTCCCTCCCCATAAAACTAGGGTAATTTATATTTATTTAGGATGGCTCCAAGATGACAAGACATCAAGTTTATGTTCTCACGTACTAAAACTCGACCTGGCTCCTTAGCACCCCTACACATTACATATAATATGAATTATTTGGAAATAAATATTTTAAAGAGACATAATATACATATATTATACATGAGATATATACTAAAAATTATATTTATGTATAATAAAAATAAATGATATACATTCATATATGATATTTGATATACACAAATGTAGTTAACCACAAAGGCACTACTTTTTTCTTTTTGGTGGTTATAAGATGACACTTAAAGTAAAAAGTGAATACAAAGATTTAGAAAATTTAGGTTATCCAATAATAAATATATTTCATACAACCAAAAGAAGGTTGGAGTTTGCAAAAGAGGTTGTGGTGACACATATACATAAAATATATATGTGCTAATAATAATGATATGTTCATACAAAACTACTACAAAATACATATAGTACAAATATATAAACACTTTAATGGTATGGAGGGAGTAAATATGTGCTAATAATAGTGACATATTTATAGAAGACTACTAAATGATACATATGTGGTTAAACATACAAACACAAGATATAGCATAACAACAAATGAAAATATTAGAAAGGAAAGCTAATAAATAAGTACATAATATTATTTATACTTTAGTTGTGTATTTACAAATTTATGAGCTTTTAGTAAATGATGGCAATTATGTACAATATTGTATCTATAAATACTCCATTTGTCCTACATTAATAGCTCCATTTAGTTTTTAAAAATAAATTAAAGTTAATTCATTTTAAAAAAACCAAATGGAGCTATTAATTTAAGACGGATGGAGTATTTGATAATATTATTTTTACCAAGCAATTAATATATATTGGTATAATGAGGTAGAAATATTAATTAAGTTTTTGCACTCATTTTCATGCATTAAAATATATGATCAATATAAAAAAGTACAAATATTATTTAAAATAACATGGGCCAAGTGTACAACTTTAATAATGGAGTGATAAAATTATATTTGATAAAAAATGTATTTAAATTATGAGAACATCATATTTATTTGATAGAATGTTTAATACAAAAGGTGTTATAGGTGATGTGGTCAAGGAGATTGTTTTTTTTTTTGGCAACTTCATAAGCGAGCCAAACTTGAGCTAAGTTATGTGGTCACTATATATTGATTCGAGCTTGAGCATGAGCCGAATTTTTGGTTTCCTTTTTGAGTCGAGCTCGAGCTCAAGCTGGATGATTGGCAGCTCAATCGAGCTCGAGCCCATACCCAAAACTAGGAGTTTGAGCCGAGTTAACCCAAAACTCGACTCAGCTTGGATCGTTGGCACCCCTACCTACAAATACTACTGTGATTGCATGAGAACCATCTTTAAATTATGTTTTATCTCAAGCATGATTAAGACTATCCTTATTTAGTTTTATTATGATATTTTACTTGTTTAAAATTCATGTTTAATGACTTCTTCATAATTACTTGATGATTTTAGTAGGTCTTAACCATGATATGTATATAAGCTTGCACATGCCATATTAAT
Source organism: Saururus chinensis (assembly GCA_035235625.1). Classification (NCBI taxonomy): domain Eukaryota; kingdom Viridiplantae; phylum Streptophyta; class Magnoliopsida; order Piperales; family Saururaceae; genus Saururus; species Saururus chinensis. Next base: position 29,536,615 of record CP141141.1, read on the forward strand.
TTTAGATGAATTATGTTTCACGTGTTTTAGCTTAAGTATGGAGACGTTTATAATTGTATAGCTCTAGCATGATGTTATACTTGTCTTGAACTTGTATTTTGACGTTTTCTCCACATTTACTCCGTGATTTTAGTTGGATATGACCATGATAAAATTATAGATGCTTGAACATATAACATTGATTATAGTTAGTACATGTTTCTCATATTTTAGCTTAGGTTGGAACACTATCACTTATGTACACTCTTGCATAGACTTATATGATTTTATTTGACACAAATAGACCATGTTTCATGAACATATGGACTGATTTGAACATGTTTACTTCTACTTAGGCTTATTTATCATTTGCTCACTTATGTACAATGTTGCATGCATAATCAAAACGATTTATAAAAGAGGTTAATCATGATTAGTTGTGTTTGATCTAGTGGATGTTATTGGATGTCGATGATTGCCGGATTAGCCACTCAAAGGTTTAGCGAATCAATTTTACATCCGAAAGGACAGGGTTTTATGTCCAATAGACGGGGTTTTGTGTTCCTTTGAGGACGGGTTCCTCCCCGAGTGAGAAGAACGGAATGCTATAATAAGTTAAATTATTGAGTTTTATCTGGACCCTGAGAATCTAGGCTATTTTGTCTGTGTGCACCGGCTTACTAGAGGGTACTTTCCCCATTAGGGAACTTACCCAAATTGCTCATTTCTTATAGGAATTGGACCTTCCCCATTAGGGATTGTCTGAGGTGAGCAGGTCTGGTTATGCTTGAGCCGATTAAGTAGGGTTGTTTTTCTCAATTGTGAGACATTCACCAGTTGATTTATGCAAGTGTATGGATATAATGCTCATTAACAAAGGATGTGTAGGAATAATAATGCTTATGATACACATGTGATTATGGAATGGATTTGTATGAATATGCATGATGGTGTGATGAATGCACTTGATTTTGTAGGGTGAATGTTTATATTGAGAAACGATACATGATATGAATGTTGAGAATTGATTCATGCAGGATGAGATTGTTATAATGAAATTCATATGATTACATATGATATGTGTATGTATTTTATGAGTTATGGATGAACCCATGATGCACAGGTGGCATGACTGCTTATGAAATATGGGTAATAACATGATATGTAGGTGGCATGACTATGTGATTATGGAATATGTTATATCATGATATGCAAGTAGCATGATTATGTGTATATAGAATGTGTTGCATGATACGCGAGTATCATGATTATGGGTATATGAAATATATTAAACATAATGCATATGTGGCATGAGTATATGTTATGAAATGTGAAATATGATATGATGCACAAGTGGCATAAATATATGTGATTTGTTCCATAATGAATGAGCATGGTAAATGATTCTGTGATGAATTTTATGTTGATAAATGCATGTGATACCATCATGTTTTTACCTTTTATATTAAAACCCTTGCTCAGCTTTTGGCTCACCCCTCTTTGTTTTTTAGTTTTGTTTTGAGGGTGCATGTCATACCATGCAGGTTCTTCAGATGAGCTCTATGTTGAGCATGCAGATGACACTGATCTTTGAGGGGGGATTCATAGAGATGTTGGGTTAGCTTTGTTTATGTCATGTTGAGATATATATACTTGATTTTACTTCACACTTTCTTTTGCCATTGCTGGCTTAGACTTTGTAGCCACTGTTGGCTTAGACTCTTATTTTAGCCATGTGTTGGCTTGTTTATGACTAGTATGTGGGTATGAGTGGACTGATGCTTTAATTAGTAGTCCTTTTATTGCTCTATTTTCTTTTGTACAAAGTGTTTGTGTGCTACTCCACTTTGTGTTCACCCAAGGATGGGTTAAGTCTTCTGCAATTCAACTCTACTTAGTCGCGCCATGTGCCACTTCCTCCTTGGACCAAGTTCGGATTGGGGGTGGTGTGTGCAGGGGCATGATAGGCGGTCCACTTTGCTCCTCTGCCAGGCCATGATCGCTCCTCTCTTGCACAAAAAGCTTTGGATTCTCGGTCATTGTTGGTCCCAATCACTGAATGCATGCCTCCCTTGTCGCCAATATTCCACATGACGATGACTACAAATTCTTCAATGGGATTAAGGCTCCCCACCACTAGGAGGATCCTCTCCATATCCACACGCGCCATGGACATTCAACCAACAAGACCCAGACCCATGTGTGTTGGTTCTAGGCCTTGCTTCTCTCCAAAATAGGTCTTATGTGGGTCATGCAGTTCATAGGGGCTCCTTTCATAGTTTTGGGCCTTTACTTGTGCCTATATCGATGGGCCTGCATTCCCAAGCCCACTTTCTCCCAGCTCAGTAGCTTTGGGCTACCTTTGCTCATGAATAACTGTGACCGCTAGTGGTCATTCCACTACACAATTCCACCCAAATTTCCCGTCATCACACCTCGCTTAATCGGCCTCAGGATGATGAGGATGACCTACACAACTTGGATGATCTCTTGGCGAATTGATAACCAACCTCATGCTGGTGCCACCGAAGGGAATATCCAAGCACACTTTGTAACACCCATAGTTTTCGTTTCGAAAGGAATTTTTGAACTTTTTTAATTATAATATCATATAGTAAATTGTTTAAGAAAATAGTAATGATGATAAGTCTAAAGGTAAGGAAATTATGATGTATTTTGAAGGTTGGAGTTCCATTAGTGAACCATCGATAGATTGATGAACTCGCTGGTGAAATAATCTTTTCATTGTTGGCGATATTCATCGTGGAAATGAACTTATCAATAGAATAATAAATCCTCTGTTGGTGATATTCGACATGTCGATGGACCCGTCGATGAAGCCGTAATGTCACTGACACAAGGTTCGATGCATTGGTGACGCGGGAACCAACTTACCGACATTTGTGAAATTTTCATTAAAGTGGTTTCCAGAGGTTTTTAGAGTTGGTTACGTACCAAAATTTGGTTTCTAGACTTCCTTATAAATACCTTTGATGAATCTTTGACTCAAAAGGATATGGACTCTCCAACTTTGGGGGAGATAGGTGGCTTAGGGCATGTCAAGGAAGCGGAAACGAATTTGTGGAGATCTCTTCATTGTTTTATTCAGAGGTTGGATTACTAACCTTAAACAATAATGCTAAGACAAGAAACACATATTTGATGAATGTTCATAGAGTAATATGCATGCTATGGTTAAATTTGATTCATGGTCTAATGAGATGCTCTATTATTCTTGATGATGGTAAATTTCGTATGAATAACTTGTGTTAAGTAGAAAAACACTCTCTTATCTTATGTGATAACTGTGAATGATTCTAATAGATTACATAATTAGGTTTCATAAGAGAAAGTTATTTTAATGATTATAAAATAGTTTGCAAGTGTCGATGATGCTACCGATATGGAAGGAAGAAGATGATGAAGTAGTGCCGGTGAACCAGTGGTACATTGATGACTTAATGGTGGATCACCGATAGTGATGTTGACATATCGATGAGGACATCTATGAGAAATATTTTCTTATTTTATTCCATTGTCGATAGGGGGGGTTCGATGCATCAATGAGTTACTGATGGTCATTGGTGACTCAGTTGATACGTAGATGAGTCCACCTATAGTATGTCAGTGTTGGGTATTTTAGCAATAAATTTCTATGAATGTTAGGTTATTATTATGAGAACTAATAATAATTTTATTCTATGCATTATGAGAACTAATAATAATTTTATTCTATGCATGAAATTACATTTTGATGTGATGATGTTATGCATTTATGTATGGATATCCTTGAAATGGATCGCACCCCAAGACTAATATTTTTCGACATTTGAGATTAGAAGAACCCTCATTGCCTTAACTCCTCAAGTGAGTCTTTAGCCATGTCACTGAAGGGGTTGCTATGAAAAAAAGTCCAAAGTCTTCCGACTCTCTAAAAATGGGAGTTATGTAGAACCACTTTTATAGCATGAAAGTCTTGTTTGAATAGACTAGAGCATTAAAAGATGATTAGTCTCACACAACTCAATACGAGAGGTTTCGATGATCATAGAAGTTGAAAATTCAACTATATGGGTTCATGAGCCCCTGTAGGCCTTAGCTTCATAACGTGGATGGGGTGAGCAGACTTCAGAGTATCTGAAGTCAGAATTCATGTAGTTCATAGTCTAGTGAAACAAGATTGTATTCCAGGACTATGACTATCATGTCATAGAGAACATTTGACTTTCACTTAAGAAGTTAGCTACTTCTGAGTGGGAATCATGTTATATTGGAAAAGATTAATGATGCATGACTATCATGTCATAAAGAACATTTGGCTTTCACTTAAGAAGTAAGATACTTTTGAGTGAGAGTCATGTTATATTGGAAAAGATTAATAATGCATGCTTAATTATTATGTTATTGATGATTGAAGTATGATGCTCTTGACATTGAATTTATATGATATTCTTTCAGTGTGAATGCATTTGAGATATAATCCTTGAAGTATTATAGTTCTTGTTTAGCCATCCCACTAGGTATATTCATAAACTCAACATTTGTTGTCGATGCAAGTTCATTTCACATGGAGAGTCGTGCTCTCCATTGGCTCGACCATTATCTTAATCATAATCCCTATGCTACTTGGGATGATTTTGAGTAAGCCATGCTTGTCCGCTTTGGGCCTTCTGCCTATCGAAATTTCAACAAGCTCCTTCCTTTCTCGGGTCGGTTGGAAGACTGCAGTCCAAGATTTGTGGATGACTTTGAGAAACTTGCCAATCAGATCCGTCGTTGGCCTGAAGATATACTAGTCATAATCTTTATTAGGGGATTGCATGACAACATCACTAATGAGGTGGATACTCTCAACCCTCAGACCTTAACTAAGAATATTCGTGTCGCTTGCACTTGTGAAGAGAAAGTCAACAACTAGCGGTATCACCTTGGGCTTCTTGTTTTGTTCTCCTATTCGAATACCCTTACCTCTACCACATCAACCACTTCCACAGTTCCTATTAAACAACTCATTCAAGTTGAGATTAATTCTAGATGTTCTAAGAGGCTTTATTGCAATTATATGGTGAAAAATATGCCCATGGCTACCATTGTAAGACAACTCACATATTTATTTCCAATGAGGATGAGGGCTCCATAGCCAATTTTAATGCTGATTTAGCCATGTTGGTCAATGACATACACCCTATGATATTTTTTCATGCACATCAGGGTGTTGATGCTCCTTATACTATGCACATTAATTACCAAATGGCAAAACAATAGGTCCTTATGTTTGTTGGTAGACACTGGGAGCACACATTCCTTCATCTACAAGGGCGTTGCTTGCACATTGGGACTAGCCATTTCATATTGTTCTCTATTTGATGTTATGTTTGGTGATGATGCAAAACTACATTAATACATGGGCGTATGCAACAATTTGACATTGTTTGCTTAGGGTATCACTATTAATGCAAATTTCTACCTTCTTACTTTAAAAGGGGTAGATGTGGTTCTTGGAATTGATCGGCTCCATTCTCTGAGAAAAGTTGAATGAGACTTTGTTCAAATGCAACTTACTTAGTATAGGTACCTTACTTAGTATCTAATGTATTATTAAAGGTAGGATTCTTATATTGATTTGTTTCCTTAATTAGATTAGATTCCTTAGAATAAATGGGATCTTAAGCCTATAAATTATATGATTCTTCTCCTTAAGCAATGAAATTTCAAAAGTAGTTCAAGGCTATTCCTCTCTCCTGTCCTGTCTTTTCTTCTTTTTACCTAAGTTCAACTCGTAGTAGCCAAGAGCTACAACATAGGCTTTCTTGTTTGATTGATACAACTAATGTAACCTTCTTGCTAAAAATAGAAGAGAAAAATGAGAATGGAAACTTGAAAAAACCAATTGCCTAAGCTTTTACTATCTAATGTTTTTGTGCCCATTTTATCTCTCTAAATATTATTTATTTATTTTGTTGTATAAGGATAAAAGGAGCCATAAGCCTAAAAATAAGTATATCGGTTAAACCCGGTCGAGTGGACTTGGCATTCTGGGTCGAATTATTTTTTGGTTAAACCTGAGTTTTACGAGGTTCAAACGAATTTATACCCAATTGAGCCAAAAAAACTTGGAATGAGCCACCAATCTGGGTCAATTTTAAAAACAGTGGTTTAGATAATAAAAAATTGTAAGTTAAGCGTGAGAAATTTTTTGACGCATACCCTACTACTAGCCGTGTATTTTACCATTCAAGACACGACTCATCAGCATTTATAACCGCTTATTGCCTTGATGTCTCACAAGTTATAACTATGCTAACGAGTCGTTTTGTAAATGGTGAAATACACGCCAACAAGGCCACACACACTGAATAATTTCTCCTTAGAAGCAGTAGCGGCAACTAAACATATTTGTAGCTGTTACAAGAACATTGAACTATAAATGTGACGCTAACGATCAAAACTATATCATGCTCCACTTACTTGCCCAACGACAATTTTTTAGGTAGAAGAGTTTTTTATGGTCCTCTGAGTGAGTGCCCAGCATAAAAAATACAACATATATAGATCATTAAAAACGCTTACTCTCTACATATATATATATATTGTATTGCGAGAATATTAGATACTCTTTATTAATGCTACTACTACCAGACCAGGAGGCGTAAGAGCGCCGCCCCCTACTGTTATCTACCACTGCTACGCCACAACGCTACAGCCTAAGCCAGCGGGCCCTCCTCCGACGTGAATGTGATCATTCCAATCCCGCCGCAGTTGGCGACGGAGAAGGCTGCCTGATGTCTGGGCTTGCAGCGGGCGGCTGAGGGCCCTCGGAGGAGGAGTCACAGTAGCCACGGAGAATGTCGGCCTCCCCGGCGGTGAAGCCGACGGAGGCGAACATGTTTGGCCAGCAGTTGCGGGTGATGGTGCGGATGGCCCGGCAGCAGTCGAGGCCGAGGTAAGACTCGCCGTTGAGGAAGAAGAGGATGATCTCGTTGGTGCAGGAGCGGAGTTCGTAGAGTACGTTCAGGCACTCCGTCATCCCCTCCGTCTGTGCTTCCAGCTCCCGGACCCGGTTCAATGTGACTTCCATTGGCCGGGATCCAGAGGCTGTTGGCGGGGCGGCCAGCAAAAGGAGGACGGCCACCGCCACCACTGCAACAGCATGCTTACCGAACCAACAGTACATGGCGAAATGACGACAAAATCTATTCAAATAATTATATGTTCAATGTAGATGAATGAAAACTTTGGGAGAGACGAACTGCATCTGAAGAATACATATATATATATATATATATATATATATATATATATATATATATATATATATATATATATATATATAGATAAGCAGTTCACAGTACTTAATTATACTTAATCAGTAGTTAGTAGTGGCTATGATGGAGTGCGTTTAAGGAAGATGAGAAGGCAAGCGTTTGTTCATATTATAACACTTGAATGAGAAGGTGTGGTTGCGGGCACGGGGACGTGGGTGTGGATGAGATGGTTAATGAGTAATTCGAGATGGATGATTAAGCGGAATATGGAGAGTTGTAACTTATAAATATGGTTTATGTAATGAGATATATGATGCGATGCCCTTTTAGATTAACTTGTGGAGTGTGGAAATGGCCCTAAGAGACCATGAGCATGCTTAGGGAATCGTGAGCTATTAGATTTTGATCCGACGATGTACATATACAAACGGGTTTGCTCACCATTCTACACCGACGCCCGTAAGAAGAGAAATTGTGAGTTATGATTATAATTATTATTTATCACTAAATATCTTTTAAAAAATTATTCTAGGGAAAGCATTTTTTTTTTAAAACTTCTTTTTCTTGTTTTTTTTTAAATTATCTTTGCTAAGTACTTGATTAGAGATGAGTCTTTCCTTACTAATGAATCATGAACATTGCACTCACACTCTTCCTCTTCACAACTCACATTGATTGTACCACTTGAGTGATCAGGACATTGGACTGGAGGGCCATTGAAAAGAGAGGCCTATATATTGTGAGCTTCATTAATTCTGAGTTGTACGTGACCGGGAAATGAATTGCTTGGAAATACAAAACTGCAATACCTTCATAATGCAAAACCCCTATTGCTTTGTAACTCTTCAACAATCACAAAAAACCCTAAATGCAGGAACATACTTGGGATGAATGAACAATCTATTGGCAAGATATGTTCTTCATTCTTATTCAAGATCATATTAGAGGGGAAATTCATAAATCATGGCAATTAAGTGATGATGAAAGCATAATTTGTGTTGCTTAATTGGTAACACAAATGTCCATGATAGGACTTGTTTAGAAGGTGATTTGTGGGAGCCTTTTTAACTTCCTATATATCAAATAGGATTATAAATTTCATAGAAGCTTATGAAAATCCTCATTAGTTATAACGGTGGAGAAGATCCTATTTAAAGTATCAACAAACGCATTACGCCCCTTCAGCTTCTTTAAACGTATCCAATCATGCTCATTAACTGCTAATTAAGTACTAACTGCACCTCATCTCTATATAATCCCCCTCTAAGTAACACGCACTTCTCATCAGGTCTGCTGTATCTCTCCCAAAGTTTGTCTTTCAGTTGCGCATATTTTGATTTTTACGCCATGTACAAGCAAGCTCTTGCAATGGCGGCAGTGGCCGGCGCCCTTCTCCTGCTGGCCGCCCCACCGACAGCCGCGGGGCCTCGGTCAATGGCGGTGCCAAAGACTCGGGCCCGGGAGCTGGAAGCGCAGACGGAGGGATTGACTGAGTGCGTGAACGCGCTGTACGAGCTCCGCTCCTGCACCAACGAGATCATCCTCTTCTTCCTCAACGGCGAGTCCTACCTCGGCCTCGACTGCTGCCGGGCCATCCGCACCATCACCCACAACTGCTGGCCCGCCATGTTTGCCTCCGTCGGCTTCACAGCCGAGGAGGCCGACATTCTCCGTGGCTACTGCGACGCCTCCTCCAATCCTCCCCAGCCACCCGCCGCGAGCCCGGTCGTGCAGCCGCCATCTCCGCCCCCGGCGTCCCCAGGAGTTTCTGTTGCGGCAGGAATGATCACGTCCGAGGAGGGCCTACTGGCCTAATAGTCATATACAGCCACCATCAATATCAGTACTAGTAGCAGTAGTAGTAGTATGAATCTCTCCGTTTATGGTTGAATCAAATTGCTGTTTGTACACAAATCAGGGATCAATATGTTGATTGCAGTCGTTATTTACATCGCCATGACTGTAACTGTTCTATCACATCTATCGATGTTGATCAAATTGTACAAGGCAAATTAAGAACGCAATCAATCAGTGAATTAATCAAAGACTCCAATCTGCAATTTTTGAGTTTCAATCGAACGGATGATCTCTCTGCCAATCAATCGAATGGGTCGATCAAGAATCTGCTACGACAAGCTTAGATGGGTTGTAACTTGAGGCTTTTTCTCGGAATCGTTCAGAGGAGGTCGTCAGGGTGTTTCTGATGCTGAATCGGGCCGCCGCGCAGGGCGTCCTCGTAGCTGATCTCGATGTCCTCCGAGGTGGGGACAGGGTAGTCCTCCCCCTCCGCCATCATCCCACATTTCGCCGCCGCCGACCTCGCGTCGGAGTCGTCTTCCCCGCTCACAGCCGGACACTCGTTCTTCGGGAACATCGGTGGCTCGGACGAGACGGAGATGACCTCGAACTGGGAAGACGGCGCCAGAACCACAGGCGCGAGAAATATCCGCTTCCTATTTTCCCCGGGATAGCCGGGCTCCTCTGCTCTCTCCACGGCCTCCTCCTCCTCGTAATGCCCTCCACTGGCGGCTCCACTCTTCTCACTCCCGTCGCCATCAACCACGCCAAGAGTAGCGTCACCGTCTCCGCAACTTCCGGTGGAGGTGGCTGATCGGAACTCCGGCAGAAATGGATCCGATGATTTCGGGGAAGAAGAGAACGATCCATCGCCAATAGGAAAAGTCTCTTCCGGAAATGTCGCTGGAGACTGCGCCGGCGCGCGCGTCGTTGCAGGAGCCTCCGAACGGCTCCAAGGGAATGCGTAGCCTGGCGGAGGACTTGGCAGACGATCCTCCTGTTGCGGAGACCGCGCAGCAGGGTAAGGTAAAACGTAATCGTGCTGCGTGGGAGGGCGGCTGCCAACGTAGGACTGTCGGACGTCCAAAATTCCGTCGAGGCCGTGGACTGCAACGTGAGGGCCGTAGAATATCCCGGGGAGAAGGACGTCGACGCCGTCAACGGAGACGACGTTGTGGTGATCGAGAGCACGTGAGGAGGAGGGAGAGGAGTGGTGGTGGAGATTGTGGGGGGAAGAGACAAGAAGGGAGGGGAAGGAGGTGGGGGAGGGGAGGGAGCGGAGGGAGGAGAGGGTGAGGCGGAGTGGGGAGACGTGGAAGAGGAGGGAGCGGAAGTAGTCGGAGGCGGAGGTGGAGGTCATGTCGAGGGAGAAGAGGGCGGAGTCGGTGGGGGCAAAGATGGTGAAGGCGGGGCCGTCCAGGAGGCGGAGGTGGAGGTCCGACGTCATGATGGCGTTGGGGAAAAGGTGGTAGCCTCTCTCCCGGAGCGCTGCCACCAGCGCCTCCAACTCCGGCTCCGGAATCGCGTCGGCAAAGATGCCGCCGCCTCCGCTGCCGCCGGTGAGGACGAAGGGAGGGGGCAGGACGAGGACGAGGGAGAGGAAAACGAGGAATCGGAGGGTGAGTGACGCCATGAAAGGCGGAGGATCGGGAATCGGAAGAATTTTTGGAGGGAAATTGAAGATGAGGTTTTATTGCAAAAATGTTTCCCTGAAGCCATATTTTTGGTTCAAAGCCGAACCGGAAGAACTGGGGCCCAAATGTTCAACCCGCCCCGGTAGAGAAATTGGAAAGCAAGCGCAAGAGAGATCTTTTACAAGTTAATCACTGCTTTCAAGCATGAATTATTATCATTGAACAAAACACCGGTAGATAATACTTTCTCTATGTTAATAGTTATATTAAAAAAATTATTTAATATTGAGACTCATAGTTAAGAGAATGAAAAATAAGCTTCTAAAATGCTTATATGCTTTTCAATATATATATATATATATATATAAAAGTCCTGTTTATATGAGCCTGGGCTCACGCGCACCTACATGTGCCCGGGCTCATAGGGCCGTCGGATTTACATCTAGTGGCCCATAATACTCACAGGGCACCCATGAGTGTTATGGGCCGCCGAATATAAATCCGACGGCCCTATGAGCCCAGGCGCACGTGAGCCCGGGCTCATATTAACTTTTCCCTATATATATATATATATATATATACACACACACACACACACACACCTAGCTAATTAAATTGAGCCAAATTGAGCTATTAACATGAGACAAATTCTTTTACCCTGAGAGAGTAGTAAAAAATAGTATTCCCTGTGTCCCATATTAATAGCTCCATTTAAATTTTCAAAAGGAACTAAAATTATTTCATTTTGAAAAACTAAATATAACTACTAATATAGGACGGATGGAATAATAAAAAGGGTGTTGATAAGGTCTTGTGATCAACAAAGACATGTTAGGGTGTGAGAGTAGCTATCTAGTTGCATAAAAAATTAATTCAAGTTACAAAAATAATTATTGAAATAGTGGAGAGATAAAATATTTACTGAAATGGTATTGCTTTTTGCCAAGTTGGCGCCTGCATGATTTAATTTTTCTTTTTGGTAATTTCGTCATTTCAAGTTGATTTTGTCAATTTGATTTCATCCTTAACTTGATTTCGTCCTTCGCAAGGATAAAGTCAATTCTATTTACCTCAAACCTGATCCGCCTGTCTCTTCTTCCTTGCGCTTTTTGCCATTCCCCTCTTCCACGCCTCTTTCTGCCATCCTATCTCTTCTTCCATTCCAAAGAAAATCTTATTTTCCGTCCGACTAGTCTTCCTGCTCCGACTTTTGCTCCCGATCGCTTTCCCGCTCTCACCCTCCCCCTCCCCCTATCAAAGAAAATGTTTGTGCTTTCTTTGTCCATCCCTCCTCTACTATTCTCTCTAGTGTTTGGTCAGTGAAGCTTAAATTTGACATTTAATCTCATATGATTATAAAAAGATTTTGTATTTGAGGTAATGGCTTTCAATTTGTGCGCTAGTAATTGGTTTTTTTCCCATCATATTGGAGGTGCTTTCATGTTGATGTTTTACTTTGGTTTTCCTATTCCAAGTTGTAAAATAATTTTGTTTGGACTATTTAGCTTCGATCATGCTTAATTTCTCAGCTTCACTTTTGGGTCTAATGCAGGTTTTTGCCTTTTTGGCTGAGAATGTGGAAAGTGTTTTATAACTAGTTTAATATAATGTAGTTTTTGTTCACAAATTAATTCTAATGTTATGTCTTTTAAATTTCAATGAATGTTTCCTTGTTTAGAGCCCTATAAGTCAAGAATGACAGTTATTTCTAGCAACTAATGTGTCTACAAAATGTTAATAGATTAATTTGTATCAAAAGTTTTGATGTCACCTATTTTTAACAAATACTAATTCAAACAGGAGCAATGTGTTAAGCCCATACCTTTTGGCAGAATTGGTATGTTAAGAAATTTGGAGATACAAAAAAATGACCTGCATTTGTTTTCTTCCTCATGTGCTCCCTTTTATCAACTACTTTACATTAACATTCCACTCTATTTGTTTAGATCTTGGAGCTTATTGATCTGATATCTCTACTTCATCATCTTCTATTCTATAGCAATATCTCCTATAGCTTTATCTTAATTTATAATTCTTCATTTCCATTATACAAGCATATATCATGAATTTTTATTTTTATTTTTAGTTTTTGGAAAGATTTGTACCCCAATACACCATGAAATCAAAGTTTAAAATCAGCCTTACAATGGAAAAAATGCTTTGATTTCCACGTATCTCCTCAAGGTAGTATTTTCCTCCTCAAATGCATAAGTTCATGTTTTCTTATACTTCAAACCCATATTTCTTGCCTTATTCTTTATACCACTATAACATATCATTTCTTCTCTTTGATTTCTTTTGTTTTTTTATCTACTACTCTTCCTCATATGTCACTTAAACTGATTATTTCTTCTTTTGATTTCTTTTGTTTAATTATCTATTGCTCTTCCTCATACCCCTTTCCTTGCAGCCGTCTATACTGCTTTCCCTTTCTCGAATTCCTTCCCATCATACACTATTTTATTCTACCACCGAATCCTTGCATAAGTTCGTGTTTTCTTCTACTGCAAACCCAAATTTTTTGCCTTATTCTTTATATAATTATAACTATTCATTTTTTCTCTTTGATTTCTTTTATTACTTGCTCGCTTTTGTGTTTTGTATTATGTATGTAATCCTTTTTATCAAAGAAATTCTGCGGAGTAGTGCTTTTTTTTAATTGATTAAGGAGGCTATGATTTGCCCTTTTTTGGTGCGTTTAGTACGAACTAAAGAGTATTTTCTTACAAGTTGACTCTAGATGTATGTAGTTTTTGGCCTCAAAATATTTTTGTCCCCCCTTCTACCTATTATGATCTTCTCTCATCTTATGACCAACCTTAATGTAGAGGGTTGAAACTGACTAGTTTTGCATCTTCTGCAAGCCCCATGCTATTATCCAAATTTTGTGGGAACTTGATCATTTTTTTTCTCCTATGTTAATTTTTCATTTTGGGGATGTGAAGGTCTTAGACAACCATAGTCTAGAACTATGTGCTCTTACCACATATGTAGCTAATTAGAACTAGAAGCCACCAAATTTCATAGAACAAACTGGCGTCTAGTCTTGTCACTAGACTTTATCTAACGCTAGGTCCTGAAAAAGTTGTTGCGTGCCGTTTAAGTTACGTTATTTTGGTGTTTTTACAAATTTACCCTTCTTTACTTTTCATTTTCCTTTCTTCTTCCTTCTTTTGTCTTGTTCCAGATCGGTCCTTTCTTCCTCCTCCGTGTTCCAGATTCTTTCTTCTTCCTTCAACCTTCTTCCGTCAGCCCAACCTCTCTTATTTTGGCCTCACCCTTCTCCTCCACCAAGGCCTTCAATGACTTCTGCTACATCCAGGAAGACGAGGTCGCTACCTTCCTAAAGATCTGCCTCTTCCACCGGCTGCGGAGAAAGCTCCGCCAATGCTAGTGCAGTCGATTCCGGCAGAGACACCTTAGCTTGCAACAAAGGTTGCCGAGCTGACAGACCTACTGCCCAAGATAGAAAAGATGGCCACTCTTGTGCTGTCACCGCCCCCGAAGCCGATGATTAGATCGCCTTACATGATTGGGTTTGGCCACGGGCAGAGGGTACTCCTTTGATAGTAAATATTTACTTGATAGTAAATATTTACTTTCTTTTTATATAACATAAAAAATAATTTACTCTCTTTGTACATAACGAAGAGAGTAAATATTTATTTTCCACCACAACTCAGTTTCCTGCTACCCCTGGTGCTAGATTTGGCCATAGGCTTCTTCAGTGGGTCGACGAAGCACAAGTCAGCACCTTCATCGAACTTTTAGTGGAGGAGTAGAGTGGCAGGTCTGCTCCTCTTCGCAGTTCCCAGAGAGGCTCGATCCCTTCAGAACTTACCCGAAGCGCCGAGGTTCCTAAGTTTCCGGCGAGAGGGCGGCTTTTGGTCAATTTTCGGCTTCGGCATGGGATCAGGAGCCGAAGACAGGGGTTGGGTGAAGCTTGTGGCAGCTGGGGAGTAGGCTGTACCAGTGAGAGAGAGGGAGAATGGGGGCGGAGACAGAGGAGGGGCATCTTGTATGTGCTTACTGGGCCGGTGAGAGGGAGAAGGGGAGGCGACCATAAGCGAGGGGTAGTGACCGCTGGCGCGAGGTGAGGTGAACGAAGATGAACATAAGGACGGTGGAATGGGAATAGAAGATGAGAAGAAAGGTGGTTGGGGGTAATTTTGTCTCAATATAAATTTTAGAGTTACTGACAAATTAACAAAAAAAATTGTAGTTAACGTCAAAAACCTCAATTTCAAAATGTATTTTAGTATGAACACATTTGGTAGTATGAAGCCAACCATATCTTTGTTTTCCAGTTGGGTTTATGAATATGAGAGTAATAACATGGCGGAATTGGAGTAGATGTGTCCTTTATGCTATCTATCATACAAAATTATCAAAACTCAAATGAAGTAACCCATTTTATCAATATACACCAATCTGAGTGTTTGTCAAGCATCATCTCATGGTGCATGTTTTTTGCCTCATGTTTTGATATAGTGCTCAAGGACATATCAGATGATGGTAAGTGACATCTTATAGGCTCTAGATTAAAATATTGCCCAAGTAACATTGTCAAATGAGATAATGCTAATTTCGTTCTCTATCATATTTTTCAGGCTGAATAAACTCTAAGGGTTGTTGTTCATTGCATTGGTTGGCATTTTCATTAGCTTATGGGGGAATAAGGTGATAAGCTCAAGTGCTTGCAATGTTGTATTTGGCATTTGGTTACTTGATAATTATCTTGCTAATTAGTTTAATTTTGACCTAGTGCTCATAAAAAAGAAGAAATGGCTTTGAATTAAGTGAATACTTCTTGATGGCATATTATGATGTATCTAAGATTTTTATATATGTTATGAATTAAGTAAATAGACATGACTCGAGAAATGGTCAGTTTTATGCTTCACCATGAAGGGGTATCAAAGGCATTATTCATCAAGAAGCCTTCTAATTATGATAAACTTGAGATGCAAGTGGCTAGCAAAGTTGGGTGGGATTAAAGGAGATGAAAAATTATAATAAAATGTCACCTCCTGATATTTAGAATGAGATCGACTCTACTACGTGTAGAGGATGAGGCTTCATTTAGACAAATATTTTATCATTCGTCTCAAGTATGCATGTTCGAGCTATTTCTCTAAAAAGAAGCATGAGTACCTAGTTTTGAAAGTGAAGGGTGGGGTGTAAGTAGAAGCTTACAAAGGAGCTCTCAAAGAAATGTGAGTAGTGGAAGACACATGCAAATGCTAGTGGATGACATTGCAAATGATAATTTGTCCATAACAATAGCATCAAATGAATGGCATAGGTCGTCTGCACCTATTGACGATGGAAATGGACCTAGTTGGAGGTAAGGTTTCATATGTGAATATTTTAATTGTCGATGAAAATAATGAAATTGAATTTTAAATTTTGTGTGTAATACGTAAGGTACACATCTCATGCACATGAGACAGTTAGTGTTGGTATGTCACAAGGCGGTGCATGGTTTGGAACACAAATCTCAATGTGCATTCATTACGCCTACATAGGTGTTGGCTTTACATATGTTATACTATCCAATCCAAGGTAATTATATGTAATGTCCTTGATTTTTCTACGATTTTCTGTGATTTTTCTGCTATTTTTCTCGCCACTTTCGGCGAAAAAATGTTATGCTTCGGCGTATTCGTATTTATATTTTTTCCCTCGTATTTATACCCGTAGAGTCGGGTGTGGGGCTTAGTCGCGGGCCACGGGCCTTGCTGCGCTCTTTCAGCGTGAATTTTAGACTCACAACGTGTAACCATGTGGTACGCGTGTGATGGGGGCACGAATGGAAAAAGAAAAAAGAAAAAAAAATAATAAAAAGAGAAGATCGGGCTCGGCCGAGCCCGATCCAGAAAATTCTGGATGGAATAGTGCACCGCCCCCTCTGGTTTCCTCTGCCAGCCGCTGCCGGCCGCCGGTGGGCCGCAGCACAGCCGCCACCGGCTCCGCCCCAGCCATGCGATGACAAGGGGCCACCGTCCCGGCCCCGATGGCCGCTCCGCCCTCTGCCTCGTTCCTCCCCGGTTAGCGCCTCCTCTCTGTTTTGATTTGTTTCCGCCGTCGCCGTGGGCCGGCAAGGGCCAACCGGCCGTCGTGAGCTTCGCCCTGGTCCGGCGACTGCAGGCCGCCGCCCCTCCCGGTCATAGGGGCCTCCGCCCCGCCGCTCCAGCTGATTTTCGCCCTCTGCCCCTGTTTTCCGCCCCCCTTCTGTCGACCTCGCCGGCCGGCTTCGGCCGCCGTTGGACGGCCCGGCGGTGCTAAGTCGAAGTCGCCTTGGTCCGGCGACAATGATGGGCTACCCCTCCCGGCCCCGGGGGCCTCCGCTCCGCCGCCCCGGTCGAAATCCCTCTCTGCCCTATTTTTCCGCCCCTTTTGATTGAGTGTGCCGGCGGGCTTCGGCCGTCGTTGGACGGCCCGGCTGTGCTCCGTCGGACTCGCCGTGGTCCGGCGAAGTCAGGGGGACACCCTACCCGACGTGGTTCCATCTCCTCCGCCATCATCTACTCCGGCCGGTGCATTTTGCCCTTACTGTGATTCGATTTCCAGTGGGTTAGCGCCGCCATCGTTGGCGGGTGAGGGTGACTTGACCACCGTGGGCTCCGCCCTGGCCCTGGGGACGGCTCCACCCGGACCGGTTCAGCCTCCGTCTCTCCCTTGCTCGGTCCGGGCGTCCCCTATTTTTGGTATACGTCCGTTTTGGACGTGGTGACTGCCGCCATCAGTCGGACGCCGGACTTGACCTGGAGGACCTTCGTCTGGCTCCGCCCTGGCCCGGTGATGCCAGTGGGCCACCCCTTTGGGCCTTGTTCAGCTTTGCGGCCCATAGCCGCAGCTAGTTCTGCCTCACCGGCATATTTGCCATAGACCCTTCTTGCCCCTTTACGCCGTCGGTACCGGACGGCCTTTGGCAAGAATTAGTATGACTTACCGTGACCGAAGGTGGATGAGTTCACCTACTCAGGCCTTGGCCAATGACGGCCTCGTGGCCTTTGCTCGACCCTGAACCTTCCCCTTGCCCTATGTCGTGCGTGATGCACAACTCCCCGCACCATGGTGGTGGTTGTGGGTGTGATCGGCGATGTCGCCGTTTCGATTGGCCACCACTAGGGCCTTAGCCCTGTTGGCCTTATGTGAGCCTTGGACCGCCTCTGTCCCTCCCCTTTGGCCGCGTGTGCGGTTTAGGGTTTAGGCACCGAATTTGTGCCGTCTGACTGTCGGTTGGCTTTGCCACCGAGTGGAGTTGACATGTAGCCCTTCTCCACCTCTCCTCTGTCCTCGAGTGTTGCCCCACGCTCTCCGCCCTTATGTGGGCCCTTGTAACACGAAATCACCGCCGTTGGGTGCTGTCCACGACCGATTTTGACGTCTTGTGGCCGGTTGGGCACGTCTTAGCCACCGGCCGACCTTCTGTGAGTACACATCGTGTTTCGGTCGCATCCGCCACTTATGTTGGCACGACTTTTCTCCTGGCCGCCCTAGAGTGCCGCCGTGGATCGCGGGTTTTACTGCATTGATTCTGACACCCCGTTTGGTCGTGACTAGTTCCGGCACTTCCTAAAATCCTCGGGACAGCAGCTCTCTTCACTTGGCAAAGCTTTTGGCCGCCAACTCCGCCGCTGACGTTGCCACTGTCGTGTGCTCGCCATCGAACGTCATGATTACGAGGTAGGGGAGCTTTGAACTCGTAAATTCATGATAGCATGCTTTGAATGAGTAGTAGCATGCTAGGATTGTATGATTCCATGCTTTGGATGTTATGTAACGATCTGATTGCATGATGTATGTGTAAGCACGATTGTATGGTATGTTGAAATGCATATGACATGCATGTTGGTTGTAAGTACGTTGGATGTATGTATGTGCTAGTGATGGCTAGCGTGTTTGTTGGTAAGTTTCGTACGTTGATTGAGTATGTGCTAGTGATGGCTAGCGTGCATGTTGAAGTATGTATGAATGTGTGTGCATGTGCTAGTGATGACTAGCGTGTATGTTTGATGTATGCATGTGCTATTGATGGCTAGCATGCATGTTCGTAAGTTACGTATGTATGACCATATGTGTATGTTATACGTATGTGGGAGACATACGTATGTATGATGGCTTTTTGCCTATGGTATGGATATGTGTAAGTGTATGTGGGCAGAGGTATGGGCGATGGACAGTAAGAGGTTGCAGAGGCTTTGTCTGAATTTGGATACGGTTGTGTAAGCGTATGACGGAGGACAGAGGATATAAGTATGATGGGCAAGGATTTGGAGTGGTTTGTTGGATTTGTATCAGAGCGTATGTTAGGGGATTGTCAGACAGTAAGAGTGTGCATAATTGTACAAGCATAATGTACAAATTATGAAGTGAAAAGTAAGCTCAATAAGTGAGGTATTAAGTAAGAGGGCGACAACTGGGTTTGGCTCTGAGGAGCTTAGTGTGATGACATTTGTGTACGCTGTTTTGGCCATAAGGTAGATGGCTGAGTATGTAAGACTATAAGGGTTCGTTGTACGGTGAGTTTTGATCCTGATATGGACGAGGTAAGGAAGTCTGCTGCCCTGACGAACTAGGGTTTCGGATCGGGCTCAGCTTCAGTTTGATTAGTCGAGGACTGTGAGTTTGTGTGGCATAATTATACCGCATAATGTACTTAATTCAAACTTGAATTATAAGCACAACTAATGATAGCGTTGTGAGTTTGAGACTTGAGGGTTTGACGGATTAAGTTCCGTGTTTGAGCTAGTCGATAATGAGTCGGCTAAGCATTTATCATGTCTTGCCATGGTAGTTATCCTGCGGGATGTTGTCTGTGTGCTGTGTAGAGCATCGAACGTCTTTTGCTCTGTTGAGAGCGACGTATGTTTCCGATTTGGTCTGTGTGCTATGTAAGCCCAGACATTTGATGCTCTGTTGAGAGCGTTGTATGATTCCGCCCAAGAGTGGCACTGTATGTTTCTGCCCAAGTGGCACTGTATGTTTTTCTGCCCAAGAGTGGCACTGGCACTATAAGACCCATTATGGTGGGCAATTGTATGGCACTATAAGACCCCTTATGTGTGGGCAATTGTATGACCCCTTATGTGTGGGTGTATGTTTGCGCGCTCAGGTAAGTAGTATCATGGACCTACTCTTACCTGTTTGATCCTGTGCCCCATGAGCACTGGTGTGCCTTACCTTCGGAAAAGTCCATGGCGTCTAGTCACTCCCCGGAGGTTAAGGTGTTGCCCTAGTGGCATTCTTTTCCATTTCGACGCTGAAGCTTATTAGTTGTAATGAGCTTCAGTGGTCGTTGATATGTGTACGATTATGAGTATGAGTACGACTGTAAGCGTATGAGTTTGAGCACGACTGTAAGAGTATGTATATGAGTATGACTGTATGAGTATGAACACAACTGTAAGAGTATGAGTACGATTGTAAGAGTAAGACTGTAAGCATATGAATCCGAGCAAGACTGTAAGTGTAAGTTTATGAGCAAGACTGTAAGTGTAAGATGTGCGAGTAAGGTCGCACGAGTAAGTGTAAGCTGTACGAGTATGGTCGTACAGGTATGTGTAAGCTGTATGAGTGAGCATATGATTGTACGAGTAAGGTCGTACAAGTATGTGTATGTTGTATGAGTATGTGTACGATGGTACGAGTAAGTTTGTAAGACCCTGGATAAGGGTGTTTGCGTAAGTTTTGTTTGATGATATGTCTTTGACACGTTGGTGCATTTGGTATGGTTGTATGTGCATGAGCATGATATTAATATGCCTATCTGCTTCTTGTTTGAGTTGCATGAATGCATGTATTTATGAACTTTTGAGTTCACCGTTTGGGATTTCCCCTACTGGGTATTTTCCTACTGAGTATGAAAATACTCACCCTACCATTTTTAGCCCCGTGGTTCGGGAGGCTTTTGCAGGTGTGTGTTGGAGAGCTCCTGGAGATGGATGCTCATTTCAGCGGTGGATTGATTCCCGTTGACTCAGGTATATACTTGACTCACTGCGAGTTTGTTTGTGCCACGATCCGATGTATTGGGTGAGATGAGACGTTAAGATGTTTATATTCTGGACTTTCATTTGGATTAGTCTGTGGACTGTTATGGGACTTGCACTCAGAGATGCCTGGGAGTGTTTTGTATTTAAAGTCTATGATCATAGCAAATTTAGTCGTACGTGTGTTTTCGAGTAGCGCCTGATGATATTTGCTTTGGCCGTACGATGTTTGACCGTGTGATGAAAATATTGGGATGGAAAATGGATGTTTAGTGTTTTAAATTATAAACTGTTTTATCAGGTTTTGATTTCGTCATTTTTCCTCTGATTTACAGACATTATATTGCAAAAATTTTCCGTGAATTTTAAGGAAAATGTGTGAAAAATCTCGGGCGTTACATTATATATTTATAAAGCAAATTTTGCTATTGAATAATTTTTTAAGTAACACAAAATTCAATACATGTTTAGGGGAGCCCATGTTCATGATGATGACGTTAATATGAATGAGGCCAATGAAAGTGAAGATAATATTGGTGAAGCTAGTGATGAGGAGTATGGTATGAACGAAGAAGGTGTTAGAGTTAAGGAAAGTGCTCAATAGATGGTTGACGGTGAGGGGGATGATGCAGTAGATAATGCAATTGCAACAAATGACATGAACGTTGATGATGATGAACCGCCATACTATGATGAGGAGAAACCAATCTATACACATAACACAAATGAGCAAATAGATGAGGTAGTTAATTGGCGTATGGATATAGAGCAACATAACGAAGAAGAGTTCTATGTTGGATGAATTTTTGAGGATAAAAAGGCATTTGAGGGAGTTTTCAATTAGGAATCATGTACAATACAATGTTATGCGTACAAATATGTCAATATATACAGTTAAGTGCATTGACCGTGCTTGCCCTTGGAGAGTTCATGGATCAATGAAGAGGGGTGTAGGCTATTTTAAATTGAAGACATACGGTGGTGACGACACATACAAGAATGCTTAGCTTAGCACTGATCACAGGTTGTGTAGTACATCGTTTGTTTGCAAGGTCATAATGCTTGCCATCCAAGCTGAATTAACTCTCACACTAGGTGATATTATTTAAAGAATGAATAAGAGGTTCTACATAAACATTTCTTATAAAAAGGCATAAACAACAAGGAATATGGCTATAAGACATTTATGGGGATTAGGCTTAATCATACAAATTGTTGCCAATGTACCTCAAGGCAATACAAGATGTGAATCTCAATCCTGTATATGGGTTGGAGTCTTATCAAGTGCATGGTGGCCCATGTCAGAGATTTAAGAGGATGTTTTGGGCATTTGGGTCATTTATACTTGGGTTTAGTCATTGCATCTTGGTGATTGGTGTCAATGTCACTCATTTGTATGACAGGTATCTTGGATCTTTTTTGGCAGAAACGACTATAGACAAGAACAAGGGGTTATTTCCACTAGAGTTCAGGATAGTATCAAAAGAGAAATATGAAAATTGACAATGGTTCTTATGTCAATTGAGGGTGAAGGTACTTTGGACATGACATATGTCACCTTAATCTCAGATTGACATAAGGGGCTACAAAAGGCCATGCTTGAAGTTTTTCACCCTCCACACTTCTACCATCGATATGGCTTCTGTCACATAAAGTTAAATTTTAAGGAGTTTAAAAATGATACACTTATGAATTTGATTAGGGCAACTGCATGTGTGCTAACAGTTGAACAATTTGAGCCTAAAATAGACTTGATTGGTAAGGAAAGTCAAAGGGCAAAACAACTCCTCACAGAAGAAGGATTACACCTTGAATAGTGGTCTCTTGCTCTGAATGGTTTAAGAAGATTTGGAATGATGACTACAAATATGGCAGAAAATTTAAATAGCGTTTTCAAGGGGACACGAGGATTACCCATGCAAGCCTTAGTGTCAGCCATTTTTACTAGGTGACAAAATTCTTTATTAAACGATCTTGCGCTTTGGAGGCCATGGTTACCTCGTACACTCATGGAGTGGAAGGGATCATAAGGGATCAATCAAATAAAATTGAGGAGTATATAGTTAGAAGAATCAACCACACTGATTACGAAAAGATGACCATGAGTGGAAGGAAGTTTGTGGTGAATGTTGTTCATCGAACTTGTGCGTGTAATTACCCTCAAAATATCCTTGCTCTCATCTTCTTGCTGTGTGGGGAAAGCGGTGACAACCTATACAGGTAGAAATATGTTATACATCTATCGCTTATAGAAATGTGTACTCTACACAGTTCTACTCTTCTCGTGGTTGGGAGTTTTGGAAAAAAAAGATATTCCTTATGTATTATTACCCCAAAAAGCAACAAGATAACCCAGTCGCCCACACTTTGTCCACATTAGGAATACAATGGACCATGTGACCATGAAGAAAAATGGTAGAGCATGTTATAAGTGTGGGAGGTGCAAACAATCTGGGCATAATAGTAAAAGATGCACTAGCCCTCCTGTTGATTGGTAAACATACGATTATATTGTGTAACCTTTTTATTTAATCTCATTTTTAGATATGAACATTTGTTCCCGAAGTACTTATTTCCTCGTAGATCATATGGATCATATCGACACTTTTTATGGGTCTGGCCCCATGGATGGTTTTGTCCTTATTGAGCGAGACTCTCATAGGTCGGCATCCATTTGGCAAGGAGAGGTAGTTCCACTTAACATGTCTTTGATTTCATTTGTTATGAAATTTCATGTTGGTTTACAATATTTTAACTTATCGTAGGACCCTGGGTGCCTCGAGTGCATTAATCATTTCACTACCCTCCAACATTGGGAGATAGATGAGCATATTCTGCCATATATTGAGCAGGTTGGATTTGGACACTTATCTATTTACTGTACCTTCGATTTGATAGGCTGTTGATCATAACTCTCGTCGAGAGATGGAGGAGGTAGATGTAAACATTTCACTTGCCTCATGGGGAGATGTCCATCACCCTTATTGATGTGGTAGTACTTTTTGGGCTTCGCAGAGATGGGACGAACACGATAGGAGGATGAGAAGCTAGCAAAGATTTAGTAGTTGTACTCCTCGGTAGAGCACCTTCTCCAGTATTGTGCAGTAACCGAGTGAGCCTCATGTGGCTATTGGGTGAGTTTCATGCACTCTTAGCTGATGCCACCGAGATAGTCATCAAGCAGCATGCACATGTGTATTTGTCATCTACTTGGTGCTACTATATTTGCTGATAACACTAGTAGCCATGTGCATGTCGCATACCTCACCCTCCTAGCGGATTTTAACATGATGGGCACCTACGCATGGGGCAGTGTTACCCTTGCATACTTATACCGAGACTTAGGGAAAGCTTGTTAGGCTATGACACTTCTTCAGGTAGATGAATTTGTTGAAATATATATTTTCCAAATGTACAAATGCTTCTCATTTTAATATTTCCTTTTAAGACATTTTGTGTCATAGCTATGGTCGTAGGAGCATTGACATGTCGGTTGGCCAAATATTGAAATGTGGCTAGTAGTGGATGGCACTCTATTAGGAGCTAGGTATATATTTTTTAAATTGTTATTTTTTTTACAGTTTCATTTGGATGTGTTGAATTTATGTGTTAAATTTGATGCTTTAAGGTGGAATGTTTGGAGGAGGAAAACTGAAAATCTAAAAGGAGTCCTCTGATTGTATAGAAGAGAGTTGGACCACTTTCATCCTTACCAAGTAATTATATTTCATTATGTCACATGTAATGCAATGAATATAAGTGATGTAATGTTATTAAAAACTAATTATGCTTAAAAATTGTGTAGGTCATTTGGCAGCCATACTTGAATGAGGCATTGGCTGGGTTACCTCCTCTATGTATACAGGGAAGAGATGTGTGGCTATCGAGGACACCATTAGTTTGTTTTGAGATTGTAGAGATGCACGTGCCTAATCGTGTGATGCTCCAATTTGACTTAGAGCAGGATACTCTTCCTCGTACGTTAGAGTTAATCCATCAGATTACTCGACAATGCTGCCACATTATTGACTAGGCTGCATGCATGAAGCCTATACCACTCGATGGGATAACAGAAGGGGAAAATATTATCCGAGGCGAGATTGGTACAACATCGCATGATGTTAGCAGCTTGTACATACGGTGGTATTTGACAATTACGTAAAGATATATTCTACCATCGAGGATTTAGAGGAGATGACCTATTAGTCTAGGGGCGCTTCTGAGGCAACTTTGGAAAGTATATCTTAATATTTTCTTATTTCTCATTTATTATCTATATAATTTTTATTTTATTTTTTATTATAGCTGCGAGATAGACATGTACACATTTGACTAGTGTTATTAACACATATAATTAAGGTGAGGTCTTGTTAGCATCATGTCAGTCAATCATCAGGCATCATGAAGATGTCCTTCGTAGCTTGCCACTACTTAAGTTGGTTATTACGGATGTACATAGATATTATCCCATTGCTAGGCATCTCAGACAAATACGAGGTCCGCTTCATACACGGATATTTCATCTTCATCTGCATTAGCCTTTCTCCTCCTCTATTTGCACGAGCTTCAGCTTCACATGATACTCCATATCCCTCATCTCCGGCTGCTATAGATCCAGCCTATCCTTATGTAATGACCGTAATTTCTAACACGATCTCTTTAGTGTTTATTTTTAATAATTTCTTAAGATCGGTTAGAACACTTTGAGACAAGTGTATCAAGTCGTAAACTGCGTAAATCGGAGGTTGGGAACAAAAGTTACGACCTCAGGAAGCGTGCTCTAAAACCGGCGGGACCCACTTATAAAATATGGGTAAACCGGTTCATAAGTGGTCTAGTCTCATAGGGCTCGTCAATACGAGCTCAACGGTACCAAGAACGCTCGAATCCGAGTTCGGGATAGGAAGTTACGTTATTTTGAAATTTTATAGAAATAAATAAATATTTTATTTAGGTCGGCTCGGCGCGGCGCGGCTTGGCACGCTGCTCAGCCGTGCGGCGTGTGCCAAACGCGAGCGTCACGTGCGCGTCACACGCGTGACGGGTGCGCGTTCGTGACAAACGCGCGTTCGTCACGCGCGCCCGTGGTTTCGGCACGCCGCTGTTCCTAGCGGCGGTGCCCGCCATTTCTGGCGGCGGCGCCCACCCTTTTCGCCGGAAACCACCTGTTTTACCTCTATAAATACCCCACTCCGGCCAGAATTCGTTTTTACACTCCATTTCTTACCCTCTCACTGTTTTTACTATTCCCGACCCGTTCTAAGTCCGAATTACACGATCCAAGACCCGTTTCCTACTAAATCAAGGGTGCTCTATGCACCGGAGGTGTTATTTTCTCGAGGTGACCTCTCCAAAATCCAGAAAACCCTACCACGTCCCTAATCCTCCTCTTTCTTCTTTTTACTATATCCGGACTGTTTCAAACCCGTTTCAGCCCGTTCAAGAGCCGTACCCCACTAAATCGAAGGTGTTCTACGCGTTGGAACCGTTATTCTGTTGAAATTCCCGCTCGAAGGAAGGATCTTCTTTATATTCTACGAAGGGATTTCTTATACTCCACACGCGTTATAGGTAGGTGATTTTAAGTTCTAATCGTATGCCGAAAGTTTGACTTACCAAAATTCTGTTAAAAGTTTTCTTCAAAGAAACTCTGTTTTAAAAGCATTTCCTCTTTTCAAAAACTTCTCTGAGTTATGGGTAACTAAACCCTTTCAATAGCTTTCGGTTTATCGAACAAATGATTATTTTGATATGAAAATTCCGGGTACCACAAATACTTGTTTCTGGCGCGCATACAAGACTGGGATATCATGGGAAAATCCCTTTTCCTTCTATCTCCCGTTGCCCCATGAGCACGGGTGTAAGTCGGGGTATCACGACACTTATGTGATCGCATTTTTCAGACTTATTTTCTGAATGATTTTCAAAGAAGGATGACATGATTTTTACATCCATGAAGCTTATTTTTAGCATTTAAAAACCTATTGAGTATGAATTTACTCACCCACCCTCAGATTCTGCAGGTGTGTCACTCGAATCTGAAGGAGCCGACGAAGAGTTTTCATAAATTCAGTTTTTTGTACTTTTTTTTGTACTTTTTGTAGTATTTGTACTGACTTATGTATAAAGGCATGTTATGCCAAATTTTGGATGTCTTTGTATAATACAAATTGTTATGTAATTACTCTTTTGGTACACGGTGGTCCTTGGCATTAGGAATTAAATTTCGTTACGTTTCCAAAAATTATTTTCTTTTACTCCGAAAATCGAGGGACATTACACCTTAGCTAGTTGAGATGCCAATTATTTCGAGAGTTTATACTAGACAACAACGGGCAGCTCATGTGAATCTGATCCCAATATCTTCAGAGGTGTGTTTGGATGAGCCATCCATTATTTACAAGACCATGGCCAAGGGCATGGTCAGGGTCAAGGTCATAGGGGTAGGAGAGGTAGAGCTCATTAGAGTAGTGATATATTTTTTCAAATGTATAAAGTGTAAACTTCTTTTGTACACCAAATATTTTGGGAACATTTTATCTAATTTACATGTGTTTCATAAACTTTCTAGTTACTCGATGTGTGGCTATCTAGGTGTTTTATATTTTATTTTCACAAGGGTTTGTTTCGGGTTTAAATAAATATTAAAAAAATTCAGTTTAATTTTGTCCTTTTAAAGGATGCAATCAGTAGAAAATTTCATATTTTCTACAAGTAGGGTGATTTTGTACTTCAAAAGTATGAAATCACCCTCACATTTTTTGGGTGATTTCATCCTTCTGAAGGACTAAATAACCCTAAAAAGGGTGAGGGTGATTTCATCCTTCTGAAGGATGAAATTACCCTAATGAATAAAATAACCCAATTTTTTTTTAAAAAAAAGCCATGTAGGCACTGGCAACACCATTTCGGTAATTATTTTCATCTCTCTTCTATATCAGTAATTAGTTTTTTAATATTATTTATATAATTTTCCCTTTCCTCTATCCAGCATTAATAACTCTATTTGGTTTTTTAAAATGAACAAATTTTACTTTGTTTTAGAAAACCAAATATAACTTATTATATAAAGAATGTTGAAAAAAAATCAATTACCCAAATAATAGAGAGAGAAAATATTTTCCATAATGGTGTTCCTTTTCTCCATGCAAGTGACAACCAGTCGCCGACACTTGCATGACTGTTTTTTTTAATGTTTTAGTGATTTTGTCCTTTCACCCCGAAGTGGAAGGTAGCCAGCATCGAAGATTTAAGCATATGTTTTGCATATTTGGGCCATCTTAAGTGGGGTTTAGGCATTGCATCACGGTGATTGGTGTTGATGCCACTCATTTGTACGATAAGTATTCTAGATCTCTTATGGTGGCAATGACTACATACGGGAAGGGGTTATTTCCTCTAGCTTTCAGGATAGTATCAAAAGAGAATCACCATAATTAGAAATGGGTTTTAAGTCAATTAAGGGATAAGATACTTATAGATATGACGCATGTCATAATCATCTAAGATCGACATAACGGGCTTCAAAAGGTCGTACATGAAGTTGTTCTCCCTCTATTCTTCTATCATTGATATTGCATCTGCCACATAAAGACAAATTTTAATGAGTTTTAAAATGATACACTAATGGATTTAATTGGGGCAACTTCATGTATGCTGATAGTCGAACAATTTGAGGCTAAAATGGACTTGATTGGTAAGGAAAGTCAAAGGGTAAGACAACTCCTCATAGGAGAAAGATTACACCTTGAATATTGGTCTCTTTAATATGATGGTTTTAGACGATTTAGAATGACAGTAAGTTTAAATAGCATCTTGAAGGGGTCACAAGAATTACCCATGCAGGCCTTAGTGTCAGCCATTTTTACCAGGTGATAAAGTTCTTTATTAAACGATCTTGCACTTTGGAGGCCATGGTTACCCCGTACACTCCTAGAGTGGAAGGAATCATAAGGGAACAATCAAATAAAATTGAGGAATATATAGTTAAAAGAATCAACCGCACCAATTACGAAGTGATGACCATGTGTGGAAGAAAGTTTGTGGTGAATGTTGTTCATCAAACTTGTGCGTGTAATTACCCTCAAGTCTACTAATATCTTTGCTTTCATTTTCTTGCTGTGTGGGGAAAGCAGCGGGAGCCTATACAGGCATAAATATGTTATACATCTACCGCTTATACAAATGTCTACTCCGCGTAATTCTACTCTCCTCGTTATTAGGAGCTTTGGGAAAGAGATGTTCCTTATGTGTTATTACCCCTAATAGTAACAAGACAACTCGGTTAGCCACACTTTGCCTGTATTAGGAATACAATGGACCGTTCGGCCATGGATAGAGATGGTAGAGCAGGTTATAAATGTAGGAGGTGCAAACAATCTGTGCATAGGAGTAAAAGATGCAACAACCCTCCCGTTGATTGGTAAACATATGATTTTATTGTAAAACCTTTTCATGTATTTATCTTTTTAGATAATACCCTTCTTTCTTGAAGTCCTTATTACTTATGATTGATCGTCACACATCTTATGGATCATATCGACACTTCTTATGGGCAAGGCCCCATTGATGAGTCCGTCCTTGTTGAGCAGGACTCCCATAAGTCGACCTCCATTTGGAGAGGACAAGTATTTTTAGTTAACATGACTTTGATAATATTTGAATTTATTGTAGGACCTTGGGTGCCTCGAGTGCATTGAGCATTTCACCAGCCTAAAACATTGGGAGGTGGATGAGTGTATTCTTTCATATATAGAGCGAATTGGATTTAGACACTTCATCTACTTATCGTACCTTAGGCTAGATAGTCCTTTGATCATAGCTCTTGTCGAGAAATGGAAGAGGGAGACACAAACATTCCACCTTGCTTATGGGTAGATGTCCATTACCTTACAAGATGTGGCTGTACTATTTGGACTTTGCATAGATGGCCTTGCGGTGATAGGCATGACAAGAGGATGGGATGTTACCATAGATTTAGTAGCTAGACTTCTCAGTGGGCTACCTCCACCTTTAGTATTACGCGGTAGCTGAGTGAGCCATAGATGGTTATTTGGTGAGTTTTAGGTGCTCCTAGATAATGCCACAAAATAGTCATTAAGCAGCATGCACATGCTTATTTGCTTCATCTACTTGGTGCTACCATATTTGCTAATAACACCATTAGCCATGTGTATGTGGTGTACCTCTCTCTCTGTACTTTGACATGACAGGCACCTATGCATGGGGTAGTGCTACCCTTGCGTACTTATTCCAAGAGTTGGGGAAAGCTTGTTAGGCTATGACCACAGGGATTGACTTGACACTTCTTTAGGTAAATAAATTTGTTAAAATATTATTTCCTACACGTACAACTACTTTTAGTTTTTAATATTTTTTATGATATTTTGTGCCACAACTATGGTCATAGGAGCATTTATCTGTAGGCCAACCAACTATTGAGATAGGGCAAGTATTGGAGGGTGGTCCATTAGGAGCTAGGTATATATCTTTTTAAATTGTTAAATTTTTTACATAGTTTTTTGTGGATGTGTTGAATTGATTTGTTAAATTTGACTCCTTAAGGTAGAATGTTCGGAGGAGAAAAACTAAAAATCAACAAGGAGTCCTCCGATTGTATAGTGGAGAGTTGGACTACCAATGCCCTTATCACGTAATTATATTTCATTATGGCACATGTAATACAATGAATATAAACTATGTAATGTTATTAAAGACCAATTATGTTTAAATATTATGCAGGTCATTTGGCAGCCATATTCAAATGAGGTGTTGCCTGGGTTGCTTCATCTATGTGTAGATGGAAGAGATGTGTGGCTATTTAGAACTCCATTGATATGCTTTAATATTGTGGAGATGTACGTGCCTGGTCGTGTGATGCTTCAATTTGACTTAGAGCAGGATACTCCTCATACGGTTGAGTTCATCCATCGAGTTACTCGACAAGGCCAACACATTATTGATTGAGCTACACTTCATGCAGCCAATATTGCTCGATGGGATAACCGTAGGGGGACTATTATTCGGGGGGAGATTGCTACATCATCATGTGATGTTTGTAGCCCATACAGGCAGTGGTATTTAATGATTACATGAAGATATATTCTACCACGCGAGGATTCAAAGGAGACGACATATCAGCCTAGGGGCATGTCTGAGTTAGCTTTGGTAAGTATATCTTAGTCATAACATAATATTTTCACATTTTGCTTTTATTGTTTATGTGACATTTATTTTATTATAGCGTGGTTTAGCGAGACATACATGTGTACATTTGACTTACATTGTTAACACATAAGCTTTGGGAGAGGTCTTGTTAGCATCATGTGAGTCGATCATCAAGCACCATGAAGATGTTCTCCGTAGCTTGCTACTACTTCAGTTGGGTATTACAGACATACATGGACATTATCCCATCGATGATGCAGCTCAGACGTCGATGAAGCCAACTTCATACATAGATATTCCATCTTCATCTACAACGGCCTTCTATCCTCCTTCATTTGCACGAGCTTCAACATTGCATGATAGTCCACGTCCATCATCTCTAGCTGCTCTAGATCCAACCCATCCTCAACCAGTTGAGATGTCGATTATTTCGAGAGTTCATAGTAGACAACAGTAAGCAGCTCGTACAGATCTAATCCCATTATCTTTAGAGGCATATTTGGATGAGCCATCCATTATTTACAAGGATTAAGAGGAACCAATGGAGCAACTTCATGGCCAAGAGCATAGTCGGGGTCAAGGTGTAACGCCCGTGATTTTTCACACATTTTCCTCAAAATTCACAGAAAATTTTTTGCAATATAACGTCTGTAAATCGGAGTAAAAATGACGAAATCAAAACCTGATAAAACAGTTTATAATTCAAAACACTAAACATCCATTTTCCATCTAAATATTTTCATCACACGGTCAAACATCATACGGCCAAAGCAAATATCATCAGGCGCTACTCGAAAACACACGTATGACTAAATTCGCTATGATCATAGACTTTTAAATACAAAACACTCCCAGGCATCCCTGAGTGCAAGTCCCATAACAGTCCACAGACTAATCCAAATGAAAGTCCAGAATATAAACATCTTAATGTCTCATCTCGCCCAATACATCGGATCGTGGCACAAATAAACTCGCAGTGAGTTTAGCATATACCTGAGTCAACGGGAATCGATCCACCGCTGAAATGAGCATCCATCTCCAGGAGCTCTCCAACACACACCTGCAAAAGCCTCCCGAACCACGGGGCTAAAAATGGTAGGGTGAGTATTTTCATACTCAGTAGGAAAATACCCAGTAGGGGAAATCCCAAACGGTGAACTCAATAAGTTCATAAGTACATGCGTTCATGCAACTCAAACATGAAGCAAATAGACATATCAATATCATGCTCATACGCATACAAACATACCAAATGCACCATCGTGCCAAAGTCATACCAAAGGCACCATCGTGCCAAAGTCATATCATCAAATGAAACTTACACAAACACCCTTATCCAGGGTCTTATAAACTTACTTGTACCATCGCATGCATACTCATACAACATATGCATACTTGTACGACCTTACTCGTACAATCATATGCTCACTCATACAACTTACACATACCTGTACGACCTTACTCGTACAACTTACACTTACTCGTGCGACCTTACTCGCACATCTTACACTTACAGTCTTGCTCGGATTCATACGCTTACAGTCTTACTCTTACAATCGTACTCATACTCTTACAGTCGTGCTCATACTCATACGGTCGTACTCATACACATACTCTTACGGTCGTGCTCAAACTCATACGCTTACAGTCGTACTCACACACATAATCGTACAGACGTACGCATACTATCGACCGCTGAAGCTCATTACAACTAAGCAGCTCTAGCGTCGAGATGGAAAAGAATGCCACAGGGGCATCACCTTAACCTCCGGGGAGTGACTAGACGCCATGGACTTTTCCGAAGGTAAGGCACACCAGTGCTCATGGGGCACAGGATCAAACAGGTAAGAGTAAGTCCATGATACTACTTACCTGAGCGCGCAAACATACACCCACACATAAGGGGTCATACAATTGCCCACACATAAGGGGTCTTATAGTGCCATACAATTGCCCACCATAATGGGTCTTATAGTGCCAGTGCCACTCTTGGGCAGAAAAACATACAGTGCCACTTGGGCAGAAACATACAGTGCCACTCTTGGGCGGAATCATACAACGCTCTCAACAGAGCATCAAACGTCTAGGCTTATACAGCACACAGACCAAATCGGAAACATACGTCGCTCTCAACAGAGCAAAAGATGTTTGGTGCTCTACACAGCACACAGACAACATCCCGCAGGATAACCACCATGGCAAGACATGATAAATGCTTAGCCGACTCATTATCGACTAGCTCAAACACGGAACTTAATCCGTCGAACCCTCAGGTCTCAAACTCACAACGCTATCATTAGCTGTGCTTATAATTCAAGTTTGAATTAAGTACATTATGCGGTATAATTATGCCACACAAACTCACAGTCCTCGACTGATCAAACCGAAGCTAAGCCCGATCCGAAACCCTAGTTCGTCAGGGCAGCAGACTTCCTTAACCCGTCCACATCATGATCACAACACATCGTACAACGAACCCTTACAGTCTTACATACTCAGCCATCTACCTTATGGCCAAAACAGCGTACACAAATGTCATCACACTAAGCTCCTCAGAGCCAAACCCAGTTGTCGCCCTCTTACTTAATACCTCACTGATTATGCTTACTTTTCACTTCATAATTTGTACGTTATGCTTGTACAATTATGCACACTCTTACTGCCTGACAGTCCCCCAACATATGCCCTAATCCAAATCGATCCACTCCAAACCTCGCCCGTCATACTCATATTCTCTGTCATCTGCTATACGCTTACACAACCGTATCCAAATTCAGACAAAGCCTCTGCAACCTCTTACTGTCCATCGCCTATACCTCTGCCCACATACACTTACACATATCCATAGCATCAACCAATAGCCATCATACATACGTATGTGTATCACACATACGTATAACATACACATACGGTCATACATATGTAACTTACGAACATGCATGCTAGCCATCACTAGCACATGCATACATCAAACATACACGCTAGTCATCACTAGCACATGCACACACATTCATACATACTTCAACATGCACGCTAGCCATCACTAGCACATACTCAAACAACGTACGAAACTTACCAACAAACACGCTAGCCATCACTAGCACATACATAAATCCAACGTACTTACAGCCAACATGCATGTCATATGCACTTCAACATACCATACAATCGTGCTTACACGTACATCATGCAATCAGATCGTTACTTAACATCTAAAGCATGGAATCACACAATCCTAGCATGCTACTACTCATTCAAAGCATGCTATCATGAATTTACGAGTTCAAAGCTCCCCTACCTCGTAATCATGACGTTTGATGGCGAGCACACGACGGTGGCGGCATCGGCAGCGGAGTTGGCGGTCAAAACCATTGCCTAGCTGAGAGAGCTGCTGTCCCGAAGATTTTAGAAAGTGCCGGAAACAATCACGGCCAAACAAGGTGTCAGAAATCAATGCGGTAAAACCCGCGATCCACGGCGGCACACTAGGGGCGGCCGGGAGAAATGCCATGCCAACAAGAATGGCGGTGCGACCAAATGTCGAGGGTGTACTCACTGAAGATCGGCCGGTGGCTAAGACGTGCTCAGCCGGCCACAAGACGTAGAAATCGGCCGTGGACAGCACCCAACGGCGACGATTTCGGTCAACAAAGGCCCACATAAGGGCGGAGGGCATGGGGCGACACTCGAGGATAGTGGAGAGGTGGAGGAGGACTCTAGTGGTCAACTCCACTCGGTGGCAAAGCCATCCGACGGTCAGGCGGCACAAATACGACACCTAGACCCAAAAATGCACGCGTGGCCACATGCACACGCGGCCAAATAGTGCCACTATAGGGGGAGATGGGTCGGACGGTGGTGACCCAAGGCCCACATCAGGCCAACAGGGCTAGGGCCAGGAAGTGGTGGCCGAACAAAACGGCGACATCGCCGATCGCCACCCACATCTAACACACGTAGTGCGGTGGCTGTGCATCTCGCACGATATAGGGCAAAGGCAAGCGGCCCACTCCGAGAAGAGTGTATAATCGGGCCAAGTGAGGCTGGCCTTCATTGTCGCCGAGCCGGGGCAGAGCCCACGATGGCCAAATGGCCCACAGCTCGCCAATGGCAATGACCCGAGACGCACCCAAAGCGTCTAATCGGGCGGAGCAAGGCAATAGAGGCGGGGCGGGGTCGGAAATGGCAACCCCCTACCGACACTGGGTCGAGGTAGGCTGGACGGAGTCCTACCGGTGGCCGGACGACAACCGGAAACCCACCGGCGTCAAAACAATCTCACGGACAGTGAGATGCAAAATGTGAATAAAAACCCGACCAAATGTTCGGCAGCTCACAGCGGAGTGCAGAAAGCACGGCGGCGGCTCTAGCCAGCGCCTATGGGTTCCTAGCGGCCAACTAAACATAAGTCTAGTTGAGAGCGGCCGCAAACGACGTCAAAATCGTACACCCATAGCTCAAAAACGGGATTAAAGGAGAGAAAAATCCCGAAAAAGGTTCGGTACCTTGTGTAGGAGCGAAGAGGCCGCGGCGGCGGTCATAGCCGGTGTCTACGGACTCGTGGCGGTGAGGCAAAGTGGATCAGGACAAGAATCGCTGGAATCCGACGACGGAGGAGGGAGAACGGAGCGATCGAAATCTGGGTCGGGTTTCTCCCAAAACGCACTGGACGTCTTTTTTTTCTTCTGGATGTCGGTTCTGTAAGTTTCTGGAAAAACTTACTGAAGATGGCTTTTTAAGCTGTGATTTCACTATTCACCTTTTTAATTTTTACATCCATGTTCCTAATGCGCGTTAACTCACTGGTTATGCGTTATACCTCCAAAATTCGCACCGTAAGTGCGCAGCGAGGCCCGTGGCCTGCGACTAAGCCCCACACCCAACTCTACGGGTATAAATACGGGAAAAAAATACATAAATAAGAATACGCCAAAGTGTCGTATTTTCCTGCCGAAAATGGCCACAAAAATAGCAGAAAAGTCACAGAAAATCGTAGAAAAATCAGGGACATTACACAAGGTTATAGGGGTAGGAGAGGTAGAGCTTATAAAAGTTGTGACATATTTTTTCAAAATGTAAAAACTTCTTTTGTATACCAAACATTTTGAGAATATTTTATCCAATTTACATGTGTTTTATAGATTTTTTAGTTGCTCAATCTATAGTTTTCCAAGTGTTTTATATTTTGTTTTCATAGGGATTTGTTTTGGGGTAAATAAATATTTAAAAATAAAATTTAAGTTTAATTTCGTCCTTTAAAAAGACAAAATCAATAGAAAATATGAAATTTCTATGAAGTGATTAAGTTTTGTCCTTTAGATGATTTCGTCCTATAAAAAGGATGAAATCACCATTTCAAAATTGAAAAAAAACCATGTAGGTGCCAGGGCTTGGCTGTCGCTTGCGTGGCAAAAAAGAACACTATTATGAAAAATATTTTTCTCTTTCTATTATTTAAATAATTATTTTTTAAAATATTATTTATATACATTTCCTTATTAATTTAGGACAGAAGGAGTGCAAGAAAAAACTTTGTAATAAATTCAGAGATAGAACCCGTCTAGCGTGATGCCAAGTTTAGGTGACCAACAAAAGAAAGTTGCCACATCAACACGAAGTGGTGAGAAAAAACTTAGGAACATGATCCAAAGGTTCCCATATTTACCCCCCTCCACATGTCCACTAATCCTGCAATCTGATCATGCTTAGTGGTTAGAAAAATATTTATCGTTCATAAGCACTCTTTCAGTGTGAGCTTGTTACAAAATAAAATTGCCTGGACACTTTTAAGATACCATCAAACCAACAGAAAAAGCCCTACCCCCAAGTCATAATTCTCTCTTATACTCAAAATATTTCAGATTTACCATCACCAACAAAAAATTCTTCTTCAAAAAAGAACTTACGAGAAAGTCAAGCCTTGTCACAAACAACTCTGAATCAGTTCCTCATTATAGGATCATTACCTGTCCTGAACTTTCCTCCTCACCCAAAAATGAAATTTTCTTGAGGATTTAAGATGCAGGATAAAGCTTGATTAAACATATGCAAATTGAGATTAACAAGCTCCTTGTAACAACTACTCAAGAATGTAAAATTTAAACGAATTCAGCAAATAGAATATGAGTTAATGAGTATATCTAAATGGCCAATCAACAATTAAAGCAAAGGTCCAAAGGAAGTTAGAACTATCAGGCAGAAACAAAAATACAGCGGATGGGACAAACATCAAACATAAATCAGGTTAACAACAGTAATAAGGGTTAAGAACAACATGGCCCGATGGAAGCAAGTGCAAGATTGATCTTTCTTCAATTTAATCACTGCTTTAACACACATTGAGCATGGATTATTATCATTTATCAGACAAAACACTGGTAGATAATACTCCCTCTGTTCCACAATGTGTCCTATTTGTTTTTCAAAATGAACAAGGGCATGTTAGGGTGCCAGTAGCTATCTGGTTGTCCAAAAATCAAATTCTTTACATTACAACAGCAGAAATTCTGTAATAAATATAGAGGGATTCATCTGAACTTTCAGTGTTAGCTCAATTTCAAATAAAGCTTCCCTGGGCACTTTTAAGATATGATCAAACCAACGGAACAAGTCCTGCCCCCACGTCATATTTCCTTTGTACACTCAAAATATTTAAGATGTACTGGTGCCAAAAAAAAATTCTTCTTCAAAAAGGAAATTATGACAAGGCTGAGCCTTGTCACAAACAACTCTGAATCAGTTCCTTATTATAGGATCGGTACTTGTCCTGAACTTCCCTCCTCATAGCCTCTAGTTTTCCTTGCCCAAAAATGAAATTTTCTTTAAGATTTAGGAAGGAGCTTTACATCTATTTAATATCATGGAAGATACTAGTATGAGAAGAAATTATATCTGCCTTCTCATACACTTCTTAGTTGCTAAATGAATTTCTTTTGCTTCAAGAGTGCACATACTCTTGTAGCATCAAGGTTATCTCTCACATTGTGCACCCTTATGATGTTAGCACCACCCAAAATCCCAGTTGACACAGTAGCAACTGTTGCAGGGTCTCTCTCAACAGCATTTGGACGGCTACAAACCTCACCAAGGAACCTTTTCCTAGATGGTCCGATCAAGATTGGTGCATGTGATGCAGCATGACTCATTGACTCAATCTGCTTCCTAAGCCTCCGTAAACTAGAAAGAATTTGCAGATTATGCTCAGTTCTTTTTGAAAATCCAAGCCCTGGGTCCAATATAATCCTCCAAGCGGGAATTCCCGATAATTCGGCATCTATCACTCAAGCATATAATTTTGAAGCAACCTCTTTGCAAACATCACTATAAAGTGTATTTTCATTGTTAGTGGGTCCCCTCTCATATGCATTATGATATAAGGAACTCCCAGCTCGGCCACTACCTTGTACATGTTAGGATCTAACTGTCCACCTGATACATCGTTGACAATGTGTACTCCTCTTCTTACAGCCTCGGAAGCAACTTCGGAGTAAAAAGTATCCACAGACAGAACTTTGCCATCTAATTCAGGCATTTGTACAACTGCCTCTAGGAAAGGCATCGATCTCTCTAGCTCCTCCCCGACAGATATTCTCTTTGCTGAGGGCCTACTAGATTGAGCACCAATATTAATGATGTACCCTCCTTCTGAAATCAGTGACCGCACTTGGGACACTGTAGCCACTACATATTGGTATCTGCCACCATCGCTGAAACTATCTGGTGTCAAATTAATGATGCTCATAACATGAGTTCTCTTGGTTAAGTCAAGCAGTCGATTTCCTATAGGCAGAACTCTTCTTAGACCTTTAGTTCCTATTAGAGAATCACCTCCAAGGTCATCCCATGCTTCAAAAATTCCACCACTGCCCTTTGCTAGAGAGTGCCAATTTGCAACTACATCATTTTCAATAGATGAACCCAATAAATCCATGAGTGGGACTACTACTGTTAGCATGCATTTTTGTGAATGAATTAGAGATCATACAAATTGATTTCTCTATCTACTATCTATTGTATTTTCAAAGTAAATGGCGTACCTGTTCCATTCTGAATTGTCGAATCTTCGTAGGCTAGGTTTCTCTCCCTTTGCCCTTTCGTTCTGACGATTTTCACTTAAGATGGACCGGTCGCTGTCGTAGTTTTCTTTTTTGGGCGGAGAGAGGACCATCTCCTCTATTTTATATTCACGTCACTGCTTCCATCAAGCAGTTACAATGTTCACATTAAGAGCAATTGTAAACAAGATAGATAAGCTTATTATTATCTATTAATTATTATGTGGGACCACATACAGGGCCAATAAAATTGTTTACATTCTCCCACTTGGTCCGAATGATAATTAATCATGATAGTATAACAAGACAACATAAGGTGTACGCAATTATCTATTCAAATTGGTTACATAATATTATCATTAAACAATTCAATAATATGAGTCATGGCGGTTCTTTGTCTTTAAATAACATTGTCCCTTCCATGTACTACAATATTAAAAATATGCTCAATATAGTGTTCAAAAGAGGAAATCATAAGAGTCCACATAATTGTCTCTACAAATAGAGACTAATCCTGTTACAAATATATATTCATTCGCATCGATGTACATAATAACTAAGATAGGAGAATCAAAAACACTTTATTGATATCTAAATGTAATAGAGCATCATCATCATAAATAAAACATAATTCATCACATTGATAAATGTTTACAATCATGAATTATTTTCAAGACCCATTCTATTGGCATGTTCAATAAAGGTCTTTGGAGGTAATCCTTTTGTTAATGGATCTACAATCATAAGGTTAGTACTAATTTGCTCTATAAACACTCTTTGTTTCTGCACTTCTTCTTTAATAATAAGAAACTTTAATTCCATGTGCTTTGCTCCTTTAGAGTACTTGTCATTCTTTGAGAAGATAACTACTGCGGAGTTATCACAATAAATTTTCAGCGGTCTATGAATGGTATCAATAATTCCAAGCCTTGAAATAAAATTGTGCAACCATAAAGCATGAAGTGTGGCTTCATAGCATGCCACAAATTTAGCCTCCATAGTGGATGCAACTATGATAGATTCTTTTCCACTTTTCCATGATATAGCTCCTCCAGTAAGCATGAATAAGTAGCCAAATGTGGACTTTTTATTAACACATCCAGCAAAATCAGAATCTGAGTAGCTAATGACCTCAAGATTTTCAGACCTTCTATATATGAGCATATGATCTTTTGTTCCTTGCAAGTATCTCATAACTTTCTTTGTAGTTTTCCAATGATCAAATCCTGGATTATTTTGATATCTTCCTAGCATACCAGTGGCAAAACTGATATCTGGCCTTTTACAAGTTTGTGCATACATTAAACTTTTAACTGCAGACAAATAAGGAATTTCCTCCATTCTTTTCATTTCTCATTCATTCTTTGGACATTGCATAAGATTTAGTTTATCCCTGTTTGAATGGGAATTGGACTTGATGAGCACTTATCCATTCTAAATCTCTCTAAAATCTTTTCTATATAGGCTTTTTGAGACAAACCCAATAATCCACGTGAACGATCCCGAAATATTTCTATTCCAATCACGTATTTTGCCTCACCCATATCTTTCATTTCAAAATTTTGAGAGAGAAAGTCCTTGGTTTTATACAATAATCCAAGGTCATTGCTTGCAATTAATATATCAACATACAAAATTAAAAATATGAACTTACTCCTATTGACCTTTAGATAAATACACCAATCAACGATATTTTCTTTAAATCCAAAGGAAGTAATGGTATCATTAAACTTAAGGTACCATTGTCGGGAAGCTTGCTTAAGTCCTTAAATTGATTTCTTAAGTTTGCAAGTTAAATGCTCTTTGCCTTCAATGGAGAATCTTTTAGGTTGGTCCATATAGACTTCTTCATCTAAACTTCCATTCAAGAAAGCTATTTTCACATCCATTTGATGGAGCTCTAAATTATAATGAGCAACCAATGCTAAAATAATTCCGAGTGAGTCCTTTTTGGATACTAGAGAAAATGTCTCTTTATAATCAAAGCCTTCTTTTTGAGTGAATCCTTTGACCACAAGTCTCGCTTTATATTGTTTTATATTACCCTTTGAGTCACATTTGGTCTTAAAGATCCATTGGCAACCCACTTTCTTGTATCCTTTGGGCAATTCAACGAGTTCCCAGACTTCATTTTGGGTCATTATTCATGACTTCAATCTATTTTTTAGAATTAATACTTTCTATGGCTTGTGAAAATGAAACTGGATCTTTAGATGTCCCAATATCATAATCAGATTCTTGTAGATAAACCATATAATCATTAGAAATAGCCGATTTTCTGATCCTTTCAGATCTTTTTAAGGCTATTTGTGGTTCATCTACTACTTGCTCATTGATGACAATCTCATTATGGAGTGTTGGAATATTATCTTATTGTTCCATTTATCATGTTGTTCAACTATTTAAGGACTAACAAGTTGTGGTTCATTAGTTTGTCGCTCTTGATTGATAGGACATACATCAATCATAGGAACAACAATTTGTTTAGAAGTTATGGGTAATGAGACATGCACCCTAACTTCTTTGATTACTACATTTTGAGTTATAACACTCCCACTAATTTCACCATTTTCCAAGAATCTTGCATTACTAGTTTCAACAATTCTTATACTATGATTTGGACAGTAAAACCTATACCCTTCAGACTTTTTAGGGTAACCAATAA
Organism: Saururus chinensis; assembly: GCA_035235625.1. Lineage (NCBI taxonomy): Eukaryota > Viridiplantae > Streptophyta > Magnoliopsida > Piperales > Saururaceae > Saururus > Saururus chinensis. The sequence continues at coordinate 29,578,174 of CP141141.1, forward strand.
AGTAACCACTGATTGTCCTTAAATCCAATTTCTTTTCATGTGGATTATAAATTCTCACTTCTGCTGGACAACCCCAAACATGTAGGTGTCTTAAACTGGGTTTCCTTTCAATCCATAACTCAAAAGGAGTTTTTGGAACTGCCTTACTAGGAACCCTGTTTAACAAATAAATAGCAGTTTTAAGTGCATGCATCCACATAGATAAGGGTAAAGTAGAATTACTTATCATACTTCTAACCATATCCATAAGAGTATGATTTTGCCTTTTAGCCACACCATTCTGCTGAGGCGTTCTAGGCATAGTGTATTGAGCACATATGCCTTTGCTTTCAAGAAGTTTAGCAAATGGACCTGGGTGTTGTCCTGCTTCATCATATCTTCCAAAGTATTCACCACCTCTATCAGACCTTATGATTTTCACCTTTCTATCTAATTGTCATTTAACCTTAGTAATGTATACCTCAATGACATTCACTGCTTGAGATTTATTATTTAACAAATAGACATAACCATAACGTAAAAAATTATCTATAAAGATGATAAAGTGCTTTTCTCCACCAAAAGATGGAACATCAAAAGGCCCACAAATATCTATATGGACTATCTCAAGAGGCTCCTTACTCCTTGTGGCACCTTTCTTTGTGTGTTTGGTTTGTTTTCCTTTAATACAATCTACACATACACCAAGATCAGTAAAATCAAGATTATGAAGAATCTTATCTTTTACTAATCTTTCTATTCTTTCTCGGGAAATGTGTCCCAATCTTCTATGCCACAAATTTGAGAAATTTTCATCAATAAAGCTATGTTTAGTACCAACATAAGTATGCAAGGAAAGCAGTGAAGTAGAAAAAAATCATCAAGATTAAATTTATATAAGCCATCACATAAAATACCAGACCCAACACATGAAACATTCTTAAATAGGCTAAAACACTTATTCCCAAACTTGAATGTGTATCCATCAACATCAAGTCTCGATAATGAAATTAGATTTCTAGAAACTAAAGGAACGTAAAGAGTTTTAAATAAATCTAAGTGATGTCCACTATCTAGGAATAGCCGATAAGTCCCAGTAGCTTCAATGGGAACTTTATCCCGATTTCCCATGAATAGAAAGTTCTCCTTTAGTTTGTGGTTTGGGTCATAAGAAATCCCTACAAAGTGTTGAAAACATGAGTGGTAGCTCCTGAATCTACCCACCAAGTATCGGAAGGAACTTCAGTAAGGTTAGATTTAAAAACATAAATTGAATCAATACCTTTATTTTCTGGCAATCTTTCTGAAGGTGGCCAAATTTTCTACAAAAGTAGCACTTCAAGCCCCTTTCCTTCTAGTGATTGTTGTCTTTATGGGCAGCATCATTCGTTTTAGGAGCCTTCCCTTTAGAGCTTTTGAATTTCCTTTGCTTGCCTTTAGCCTCTTGAGAAACCATATGGATTGAGTTTTGTTCCAGTGCCTTAAGCCTTGACTCCTTTTGCACAAGCATATTGGCCAATTCATTTACATTCCATTTATCTTTCATGGTATTGTAATTAATTTGAAATGACCCATACTGAGGTGGCAAGGAATTCAAAATAATCTGGACAAGAAAGAACTCATCCACTGACATTCCCAATGACTTAAGCTGTGTTGCCAAATTCGTCATCTCTAAAATGTGCTCATGCATACCACAAGAACCATGATACTTCATTGTGGTCAACTTAGCCATAAGAGTCCCTGCAAGGGCCTTATCTGCTAACTTAAAACGTTCTTCAACCTTTTTGAGAAATTCTTTGGCATTATCAGTTGGAGGTAATGTGGTCTTAATATTATTTGCAATTGTCGTTCACATAAACATAAGACTTAACCTGTTGGACCTTTCCCGTGCATTAAATAATGCCTTATCTTCAGTGCTGCTGATTTTAGTAAATGCAACAGGTTTTTCAGTTCTAAGAGCTACATCAAGGTCCAAAACACCAAGGTTGAATTAGACTTGCTCTTTCCAATCTAAAAAATTAAGGCCATGAAGCATAGGAATGGAGGAAGTATGTGAATGCAAAGAAATAGGAATCGATGCTGCAATTAAATAATAATGTTCAATACATTAGTGCTATGAATATGACATAATTAAACACATGAAAAATACATACACAATGAACAACATAACTTTGATCTACCTTTGGGAATAATCTAATGTTATGTTATTCAACTATTATGGTGTTCCCTATCACCTTAAGAATAATTAGCCAAGTACACACATTAAGTCGATTCACTACCTTTAGGTTAGTGCTCCAACCTAATAAAGAGCATTTTCAAATTATTCTCTCACAATTCAATGACTAATAGAAAAGTGGTGCACCTTTGGGTCAACCATAATATCTTAGTAATCAAAGTATTAAAATTTGCTAAATTATTCTATCACTAACATAAGGAAAATTATGCTAGGATATCATAATATGCTTATTTTCTAAATACATTCAAGTTGGGCCACTTTGGTGACTATGCACCTGTATCTTAATATTAGAAAATTAGGTCATTAGAATGATTTTGCATAACATCATAAGTGAATATTTACATGTGCATAAGTAAACATTCAGAACATAAATTCATTTACAATCATTTCCTAATGTGTAAGCGGAAGCAAAATAAATAATAATAATAATAATAATAATAATAATAATAATAATAATAATAAAATAATCAACCAAACATAGAGAACAACCCCTTTCATTTATTTATTTATTCATATATTTAAACTCGAGTGCATAAAATCATTAATTACACATGAATAAACCAAAATATAGGCATGTGTATCAAAATTTATAATAATAAATAAATCATGTAAACCCATGAACAATTTCATATGCATAAGGCTAATAATAAAAAAAAATAAGATTATGGCAGAAGCATGTGTATCTATGGACATTAGCATATTTTATGTCAATTGAATGCAAATGTCGGTGGATTTTTTTATATTTGGGCTTATATGGGTATGTTTAGCCATCACACAGTTTTAAATTACCACCCAGCCATCAACTCCAGCCTACCTTAAGCATCTTCACGTGAGGTTTATTTGAGTTTATATGTGTATTTAGTCATTAGTTTATTGTGAACTGTAAAGTCCAGAAGACTCAGTCAAACTTTACATAAAGTTGTATCTGACGTCTTCCTCCTTTAACCTTACTATCGTCTTCCTTCTTCACATTACAGGCAGACTTACAGTAAGTTCAAAAGGAAAAAAAAACCCAGTGAACCAGAGAGAGGAGAAAATTTTTGTTTCTCAGTCCTCAGGTCGCCGTTCACAATGAAACTTCAGAAATCATTCTGCCAGATCAACACGAAAAAATGGGTACGTTCATTTTCTATTGATTCACTCACAACATACTACTTCTACAAGTCATCCGAAAATGGCTTAAAATTCATAAAGAAATCAAACTTTTCCATGCTACGAATTAGAAACCATTGTCTGCATTAAATTGTTTACAACTACAAATGGTCTTTCCCATATTTGTTCATGTGGGACAATAAGAACATCTGAGGCAATCTTGTACTTGTCATAAAATAGGATATCTAGATCTATGGGTCTAGGACCATACCTAATCCCATCCGTTCGACCGAGGTCCTTCTCAATTTGTTTTAGTGTTCTTAATAGTTCATGAGGCGCAAGCTTGGTGAGTCCTCGGATAGCAGAGCTGAGAAATTGTGGTTGATCAGTCACGTAGGCAGGCTCAGTCTCATATAAGCAGTCGTGCATTGTGATGTGGATGCCTGAATGCTTTAGAAACCTAAGGGCTTGATTAAAATTATGAAGTCGATCTCCCACATTGCCGCCTAAAGCAATTACTATCTCATGATCTTGCGAGGAAACTTCTATTGATACATCACCAGCAGAGGAGTGTACATGTGAAGGACCTGTTTCAAAATGTCAATAAGTTATACTCATACATAAGCATAGAGGGGTAGCACAAAGTAGACCACTCATTTGTGTTGGGTGGCGCATCGGAAGCTTCGTGGTGAGCCCGGCCTTGTGGATGTGCAAAAATATCACCTTTGTGTCCCTCTCAATCAAATTACATGCATATACACATAAACACAAATAAGTAATAGTAAATTCAAATTACTTTGAATTAATATAAATTAAAGTAAGGATAAAATACTACTGACCTTTAGGGGCTGAGTCCCAAGGACGCACACAAACACCCAGAAGAATGCACGACCTTTTATATATATCAAATATAAATAGGGGAATTAGAATTACCTCTTTATTTGATGAATCCCTTCTCTTCCTATAAAGAGAAACCCCTTTATTCCTTAGCCAAATTGCTGGGATAATTTGGCTTGAATGAGGTTGACCACCAATTATCAAAGAGAATAAGAGAGCAAGAGCCTTGTCACAATTTTCCACGAATGAGTAGTCTTCTTTGATTGCCACTCAATCAAAGAGAAGAGCGAAAATCCGTCTTTGCTCTAGTTAGGTTGGATGTGAAGAGAGAAAGGAGAATTCTCGGGTTCTTCCTTCTGGGAGAGAAGAAACAAGTCGAAACTTCTTTCTATATTTCGTCCGGGAGAGAAGAAAAGAAGCCGAGAGAGCTTTTTCTGTTTTGTGTCGTGTTTTTATAATGAGCAGACGGTTTCCATCTTATAACTGCCTCACGACTTTTCATTAGCGAGATAGGACTTGATCTCATCTCTTCACACGCTACCCCGGTTCTCTCAAACCGAGCCTCTCTTCCCGGTTTAAGTGGGTACATCGCCCACTACCCAACAATTTGATCATTATCTAATAGTAGGAAAATCATTGCCATAATTAATACTCCGTATTACCTTTGAATTTTGCCCATCTTATCACTTCTTTGAGATTGTGTGTAACATGCCCCACTATTCTCTTTATTACTCTCATGCTAGAAACTAAGATCGGTGGTCCTACTTCATCGTGAAAACAATGAGAATTACTCTCACAATGCTAAACAACCAGATAGATGTATCACACTGAATTTCTTGGTAGAGAAAAGAAGCTACCTCAAATATCCAAAGAAGCAATTTCAACTAAAGAACTACATTATATGCAAGGAAGATTAAATAACATAAGACAAGAAAAGTCTTTTCATTTATCAGTTTTTTAAAAGTCAATCCTTTGAATCATCTCCATAGCTCTAAAAAAAAAATTTAAAAAGAAAATGTAATGGCAGTTATGTGAATATATCTCACAGATTAACTTGCTAGAAATCAACCAGACTAACAAAATTGTCCCATAGTCATATCGCCATTATCTACCAAACTAAAAAGGTTAAAAAACACACTAGAAAATCAGGTTGAAATGGCAAAAAAAAAAAACCCAAAATAGTAAGCTCATAAGAAGCGTTTGAATGAACATGAAGCAAATTGCACACAAATACCAGGTTTTTCGTATTGGTTCTACAAAATGCTAAACAACCATCCAAGTGGGATTTGTAGAAGTCAATGTCTTCAATGTCAACATTTTAAGTGGTTAAGAAACCTAATGACATATGTGCTAATGTGTGAACTTCTAAAAGACTTATATAATATTTTTATTTGCCTTCTATGGAACAAGCTAAACACATGCATAGAAATCAAGCATAAAAAATGAACAAGAGTGAAACTAGCAAGTCAATTAGGGAATAAATAATCCACCCAAGAAATCACACAAATTGCGCCTTAGTCCCAAGTTTCTATGTGATGGTTGTACAATCTAGCTCCAAAACGATAAAAAAAAACTCCAGAAGATGTATAATTTTCTCAAACTCTAACAATAACAAACCAAATCAGTGCTCCAAAGGCTTAAGTTACAACATTTCATTCCTACCCTTTTAAAAAATCCATGAAGCACATTCAATTTATGTAACCTAAAAATGACATTAGCTCAATTTGTTTCTCCATAACAACTTCCCCTACAACAATCTAGCATTAATAATCACCTCAACAAAGATTAGCAAACCACAAAAGTTAGCTCCAAAACTATAAAAAAACTCCGGAAGTTGTATAAATTTCTCAAACTCTAACAATAACAAACCAAATCAGTGCTCCCAAGGCTTAAGTTATAACATTTCATTCCAACCATCATGAAGCATATTCAATTTATGTAACCTACAAATGACATAGCTCAATTTGTTTCTCCACAACAGCCTCCCCTACAATAATGTTGCTTTATTGTATAGTTTGGAAGACAAAAGGCCAATGTGAGATATCTCAAAAGACTAATTTTCCTACAATAGAAGGCAAAGAGGAATAAAAGGGAAACAAATCTTCAAATAATCTAATTTCAAAAGGTCAAAAGTGGTATGTGTCTCTATGATGAGGAGAGGGAAACCTTTAGTACAGATCAGTGAAAGAAATGACAGAACAAACAACTATAATGAAGATGGAGGTGACAAAGCCAAACAACTCCTCTCTCAAGCTACTAGACAAACCATGAGTTTTGCTAGGTTGAGACCGTTGATGGTGACCAGCTTCAACATTGCCTTCCTATTCCCTAGTGAACAATAGTGATAGAAATTTGGTGCAGACACCACATCTATGCAGGTCTATGCGCACCGCCAGAAGAAAACATACGCTATCAAGTAGTTTTTGAGATTTTATTTTTAGTCGAGTCTTTATTTAGAGTTTGCTTTTATTAGGAATTTTCTTTGGATTGAAGAAATCCTTTATTAAGTAATTTCTTGTTTTAGAAATCCTTTATTAAGTAATTTCTTGTTTTCGGAATCTTCTAGTCTTATGAGTTTCTTGTTTTAGGAATCTTCTAGTCTTATGTTCCTTCTAGTTTTAGGAGTCTTTCCATCGGTTGTAAGTTTCCCAAACCTGTGCTACTGATTCTGTCTAGCTCTATAGAGATTGTGCGACATAATCTGTTGATATTATCACTTGCTGGCTAAATTCTTTATCTCATTCTACTTTAATTGGTTTAGAATTTATATTTTCAGTATTTGCCCAATTAGTTGTTGGATCTCAATTAGGGTTTCATTAGTTGCCCTGCATCATCTTTGGTGGCCCATGCAGGTCAGGCTAGGCATTTAGATTTGTCGTAAATTTTATATTTGTTAAAAAAAAAATTCAATCCTTCTTTATATTAGTTTTAGGCACTTTCTGTCTTCATTAACTAGGAATTTATATTCTGCACACAAAAAAAGAGTCTGCCTAATGTTGTATGCATTTGCGTACTGGAAGAATATTTCCCAATAGTTCATCCCAAATAGATTCCTCTCCAGACCTCACCTTGAGAGATTTGTTTAATGCCATCCAAAATTTAACTAGTAGGTATGACAAATTAGAGCACGATAATGCCGCTACACATGCCCATGTAGGTTCCTTGGAAGAGTCACATAGGATGACCCATGGTGGAGGAGAGTCGTCTCACATGAAAGAAGAGAATGCTTACAATGTTGCATCTATAGCTCACCATCAAATACAATAGGGTAACCCAAACCTAGGATTTGGTTAAGGACATACCCAAGCTACCCATAACCATAGAGGTCAAGGTTACATTCCAAACCATAGTCATCCATACCAGATGGAGCCACATGACCCAAATGAAAGATGTCACACCCTGGCGCTAGCCCGATCTGAGCCGAACCCGGTCCAAGGGCCAGTCAAAGCACACGGGGGTGAGAAGATTGCATTACGGAAGACTTTAACCCCTTAATCGGGTATTTAACACATACACAGAGTTGCACACCTTTAGTCCTTTGTGCAAGAGAAATAAGGTAAAATAAAAAAAAGGATAATAATTCTCAAATGAATCCTCACTCTCAACCTACATACATAACATCTTGAGCCGACAAATAGCTCGAAACAAAAAATCTTAGACAAGTCTAAAAGCATAAGATAAACATGAGTCTGAAACATAAACATTCATACAAGGTGTTCTATGAACATAATAGCATAAATCAGAAGACAAAATAACATCTTGAGGCATCTATGCCTAATCCCATGCATATCCCGGTCGTCCCTCATACAGGGAATCTTAGTTAACTGCATGTCGTACAATGCAGCCCCAAAACAAAACACAGAAAGAGGGGCGAGCAAAACTTAGTAAGGTTTGAAATACGGTAACATTAATCAGAAAATAATCACGACACATCAACATGGTAATTTAGATCCACATTTCACCCAATATTCTCATTTCTGAATAATTTCCTTACCATACCCCTTTTTACCCATAAGTAATTATCCTGCATACAAGTATTTCATACATACTAATCATGACATTAATAATCACAATATGACATAAAATCCATCTTGCATAATAAGTGATTCTCACTCAATCACATCATGCATATACATCATATATAACCTGCATGAGTAGTGTCTCTAACACACATTCATATCGTGCATAATAAACCATTCTTCTTCATGACATTCAACCTACATAACACGTGTCTCCAACACGTAATCACATAATGCATACTCATATCATTGATTCATAGATCATTCACCCTGCACGATAAGTGTCTCAATCACACTATACTAAATCATGCATAATAAATTATATTTACATTTGTCACATAATCTCAATTATCCCTACACAACATGTGTAACCTGGGTATAATATTATCTCATACACATGCATCATCAACAAATGGTGAATGTCTTCATCATGGAAAGAAATACAATCATACCACCCACTCTGGATATCATCCGATTTCATACGTGGAAACCTAGGATCTTAACCCAACCTGAACATCAATCTGATTTCCTAGAAGGAAACCTAGGGAGTTTGGGGTAGTCAGCCCCCCTGCTTGCCCTGGACAATCCACAAAGGGAGGTCTGATTTCCTTACAGAAACCTAAAACATTATGCTTGCCCTGGATAGTCCTGGCCGGGAATGTCTGATATCCTCGTAAAGACTAGAGCAGTGTGTTCACCCTGGACATCTCCACATCTCCTGCAGCGGGGAGAGTTCGATCTCCACAAGGGAAACCTATAACACGTGGTAGCCGGTGCATGAAGGTCTACCACTCTAGATTCTCAAGGTCCATATGACTCTATAAAAAAAAATCTCAACTGCATACACATAAACTCAACATTAATTCAAATTGACTCAACCCGGGGAGTATCTATGTTCCATACAGGAACTCAAACCGAAATCATGTCCTTCTGGACCAACCAATTTCTGATAAACCCACGATCAATTAATCTGGCATGTCATCTTACATCATTGTATTCAATTGATCAAATACGGCTAATCTTGATAAAGTCTAAATCAAAAATCCATTTAATGATGCATGCAACATGGTACATATGTAGGCAAAGCATACATGAAACCTAATTCATGACACGTGCTACCATCATTCCATCATGCATCATCATAATCATCCCCCACATGTGTGTGTACATGGTTGAAACATTCAACTCTAAGCATAATACATTCCTTGTAATTAGCTCATTATCATACCATACACATGCACATTAACATCTAATCATAGTTTCAATTGAATAGGTGAAAACCATCGAAAATCATCAATCAAGTCAGGTGTAAACTCATTCTAAACTCATATAAGTATATTCACACATACTTAAATCTAGACATGGCACCATCATTCACCCATAATCTAATCACATTACATGAAGACATATTAGTTCATTCTCATGCTATAATCTTGCTGGAATCATGTTAAAACATAAGGACCATCCAATCATAGATTCAAGATAAGAAAATCCTAACCTATGTAACCAACAACATACAATTTCACATAAAACTTAAATACTCTTCATAATTTCCAACATCAATAACATGCCCTTCCAGTGGCTCATTCTAACTCAAATTACTTAATATTAACATAAGAAATAGTATGTAAGAGTAAAAGTATAAAAATATGCAAAGGAAACAAAATGGCCAAAACTACACTACTACTGTTCAATCGGCTTGCAGGGCCATCCGAACGGTTGGCTGTTCGATCGGCCTGCATGGCCGTTCGATCGGCACAATAGCAGTTCCTGGCTCGTCTTCCCCACTTCGAATTCAAAACCGAAACTTCACATACACTTCATAAAACATCAAATCTCATCCCCAAACTTCATGATAATCAAATCCATGCTTCTAGAACATCAAATCTAGCCATTACTAAACATAAACCCCAAGAAATCGCATCAAATATTACACCTTACAAATCACCATTAAAGCTCATAATCATGGAACCCATTTCAAAACTGTATCAAAACTTAAATCTGAATCATAGCAACATTTGAGACCAAAACACTTACCTTCCAGTAAGTTCTTAATTCGAAATGGCTCTTCAAACTTCTTCAAAACCTACCCAAAACGTGATTTTTATTAATACTTCTCAAATCCGATTTTAAAACACCTAAAACCTTCAAGAACAAGTAGATCTAGGGTTCAATAGACCCAAAAATAAAATTCCAAACATTAGGTTTTGAAATAGAAACCCAAATCAGCAGTTTTTGAGTAAAAATTGAGATTAATCCAAAGCAAAGGAAGAGATTTGAAAGATTTAAGCAAAACCATAATAGATTAATAAAACATTAAGCAAAACTATACCTTAATCTCCTTTCTCTTTTAGGAAAATAGGGATTAGGCTCCTAACATCTAGGTCTCAACCCCAGCCCAACTGGGAAAGTGGTTGGGCTTTTGTTTTTATAGTAAAGGGTGGGGTAGACCTAATTAACTAGTGGGGTACAAATATGATTTAATACTAAAAATGGTAAAACTTGCTTATTTGAAAACCCAATTTGATGTCTAAAATTTTTGAAATAATTATCCAGGGTCTTAGATTAATGTTAGGGTCATTTAGGGTTAACAACCCTAAATTCGCATGTGTGACCCACAATGGGTCCCGCCCCTAACTTTTTGGGAAAAATAGTAAAAATTCCAAAAAAAATTGAAATGATTTAAATTAACTTAAAAACCTAAAATGTGAAAAAAATTTGGTTAAAACCTTTGTTAACCATTTAAACTTCAAAAATAGTCCAAAACCGATCAAAATTAGCATTAAACCACACAAAAGCAATTAAATAGAATAAAGTAAACCGATTTAAGTTCAGGGATCTTACAAAAGAGCCATTAAAAGCATTATTATTGAGGCACCCTCTTTTGATGGTCGCCTAGATCTCATAGCCTTTGTAGACTAGTTGTGTGAGATGGAACACTTTTTCGAGTGGTATAGTTTGTCGGAGGAAAGAAAAGTGAAGTTTGCTAAAATGAAGTTGGTTGGATGTGCAAAACTATTTTGAGAGGATGTTGAACAATTGATAATCATGAGACGTGAACCTCCTATCACTGACTGGGGGTACATGAAAATGAAATTAACTAAAAATTACCTACCCAAATCCCATAGAGGTGACATGATTATTAAATATAACAACCATAGATAAGGGAATAAATCAGCTATAAAGTATGTTTCATAGTTTGAAGAATACAAGGTACACTGTAGAATTGTTGAGGAAGAGCAAGCCACCTTATGTAGGTTTGTGAACAGCCGTAGTGATGACCTCCAGAGGGAACTTGTCCTTCATGGAATAAACACCTTAGACCTAATTAACTTGTTAAGGATTATGAGCTAGTCACTAAGCCTCGTCTTCTTAGGCATCCTAATTTAGAGCCAACAACAACACCTCACAGTCTACAAGAAACAAACCCTATGTAGGGTCATCTCAACCAATCATGCGCAAGCCTCAGTCAAAAGTGAATGTTGTCAAAAGTGATTACGAGCGAAGAGAGGGTAAAGGACCTATTCAATGCTTTAATTGTCAAGGTCTTGGTCACATAGCTGCTCTATGCCCTTCTAAGCTGAAGAATCATCCAAGTCAAACTTTTTATATGGGTGAACATGAAGACATCAATGATGAGAATGACATGGATGAACAAGTCTATGAGCCTGACTTAGATGAAATCCATGACTCAGATGCGGCGTATGAGGATAATAGTGGCTACCTAGGTTTCATTAGAGCCTCACATGTCCTGTCATCTTGCCTTGAAACTAATTTCGATAATCCAACTACGGGTGTAGTTAGGTGTACATTAATGCAACCTCGAGCTAGTGATGACTAGCATTGTAGTGCAATCTTTCACGTCAAATGCGGGGAAAAGGATTGCAAAGTGATTATTGATAGTGGGAGTTGCATTAATGTTGTTTCCTCCAAAACCATCTCCTGCTTAGGTTTCCAGCCAGTTCCTCACCCTTAACCCATACAAGGTGTCATGGGTCAACACATCATCTATTCCTATCAAGGAAAAATGTCTTGTGCCCATTTAGTTGCTTTCATATTCAGACAAGATATGGTGTGATGTGATCCCCATGGATGTAGGGCATATCATCTTGGGTAGGCCTCAGCTATTTGACTTAGATGTGACGATTTATGGCTATACAAACTCTGTTTCCTTTATCTATAAGGGCCAAAATATCAAATTAAACCCCAAGGAGTTTGAGAAAGAAGCGAGCAAAGATTCTATAATATTCGCCTTGGTTGCTAGAGAAGTTGCACCAGACACTCAAGAAGAGACACCTGAAGATGTGGTTAATATTCTTAATGAATTTAACGATGTCTTCCCTGAGGATCTCCTGGACTAGTTACCTCCCATGCGTGACATTCAACACGCTATTGACCTTGTCCCGGGAGCAACACTCCCAAACTTGCCTCATTATCGATTGAACCCCATAAAATATGCTGAGTTGAAAAGGCAAGTTGATGATCTTCTTCGTAAAGGATTCATAAGGGAAAGTTTGAGTCTGTGTGCCATACCCACACTCCGAACACCTAAGAAAGATGGATCATGGAGGATGTGCGTGGACAACCATGCAATTAATATCACAGTAAAATACTATTTCTCGATCCCTAGGCTTGATGATATGCTTGACATGATGGCTGGTGCCAAAATCTTCTCCAAGATCGACTTGAAAAGTGGCTACCATCAAATTAGAATTTGCCTGGGGGATGAATGGAAAACTGCCTTCAAAATGAAGGATGGGTTGTACGAGTGGATGGTCATGCCATTTGGATTGTCCAATGCTCCTAGCACCTTTATGCGAGTGATGACACAAGTTCTCCGTCCTTTCATGGGTAAATTTCTTGTTGTATACTTTCATGACATTCTCATTTATAGTAAGACCAAGGAGAAACACCTGGACCACCTCATACAGGTATGTATTGTTCTGAGGAAGGAAAGTTTATACGGAAACCTTAAGAAGTGTTCATTTCTTACTTATAAAGTTATCTTTTTAGGGTTTATCGTTTCCTCAGAGGGAGTGTCTGCTGACCCTTAGAAAGTTCAGGCGATAGTTGAGTGGCTGGAGCCCAAGAGTATTCATAATGTTCGAAGTTTTCATGGGCTTGCTACATTTTACCATCGATTCATAAGAGGGTTTAATACAATCACATCTATAATCACCGATTGCAATAAAAAAAATGTGAGTTTTAGTGGTCAAGCACTGCTGCTAGAGCATTTGTAGAGATAAAGAAGAAAATGACAGAAGCACCAGTTATGCAACTCCCAGATTATTCGAAGGTCTTTGAGGTAGAGTGTGACACATCTAGAATAGGCATAGGTGGAGTTTTGAGTCAAGAGCGTCATCCCATAGCCTACTTTAGTGAGAAGTTGAATGATGCTAAACAAAAGTACTCAACCTATGACATGGAGTTCTATGCAGTAGTCCAAGCGTTGTGTTATTGGTGACATTACCTTTTACCGCATGAGTTTGTCCTCTACTCTGACCATGAGGCTCTACGCTATCTCAACTCCCAAAAGAAACTTAATTCCATACATGCTCATCGGGTTGAAATCCTATAGGTGTACACTTTTGTGTTAAAACATTGACCCGGAGTTGAGAACAAGGCCACTGATGCACTGAGTTGTAGAGCATTTTTAATGTCTATGATTAGTTTAAAGGTCACAGGATTTGAGAGACTTAAGGAAGATTTTGAGGCATGTCCAGATTTTGGAGAGGTTTACCACGCACTTAATAGCGGCCCTAATCATGCACACGATGGCTACCATCTTTACGATGGGTACCTCTTCCAAGCAAATATGCTATGTATCCCATGAACGTTAGTGTGAGATTTCTTAGTGTGGGAAGTTCATGCAGGTGGCCTTTCAGGACACTTTGGGCATGACAAAACCATTGAGGAGGTCGAGCTTCAATTTTATTGGCCTAGCTTAAAGAGAGATGTTGTTAAGATTATTAGTCAATGTCGCACATGTCAACTAGCTAAGCATAGAAAGCAAAACACTGGCCTCTACACCCCTCTTCTTGTGCCAGACCGTCCCTGGCAAGATGTTAGTATGGATTTTGTGCTAGGGCTTCCATGAACTTTTCGTAAGCACAATTCCATCTTCGTCATCGTGGACCATTTTTCTAAAATGGCCTACTTCATTCCCTGTTCAAAAACCTCTGATGCGTCAAAAGTAGGAAAGCTTTATTTTGATGAGGTTGTGAAACTTTATGGTCTTTCAAAAACCATTGTGTCTAATTGGGATGTCCGATTCATGAGTTACTTTTGGAAAACCCTTTGGCACATAGTAGAAACAAAGATCAAATTTTCCATGGCATATCATCCACAAACTAATGGTCAAACCAAAGTAGTTAATAGGAGCCTTGGGAACCTTTTAAGATGTTTAGTTGGCGAGAGCAATCACAATTGGGATTCCATTCTTCCAGCATCACAATTTGTATATAATAGTTCATTCAATAGATCTATAGGCATGAGTCCATTTGAAGTTGTTCATGGTTACAAAACTAGGAAGCCTTTAGATCTCATTCCCATGTCACCGCATGCATGCGTTTCTGAGTTTGCTGAAGCATTTGCTTGTCATGTCAAAGATTTGCTTCATGAGATCCGTAACCAAATTGAAGCAAGTAATGAATGATATAAACTTCATGCTAATTCTCGTAGGTGCTATAGAGAGTTTAATGTGGATGACTATGTCATGATTTGGATCCGGCCTGAACAGTTTCCTTCTGGTGCCATGCGAAAATTGCAATCTCGTAGTGCTGACCATTCAAAGTGTTAAAACGTATTGGACCTAATGCTTATGTTATTGATATACCTTCTAATTTTGGCATTTCTCCAACTTTTAATATTGAAGATTTGGTTGCTTACCATGGCCCCGCTTTGATTTCTGATGATCTTTTTGGCGAGTCGTCCCCTATCCCTATACCTGACCTTGTACCACTACCTTACCCACTTGCAGGAAAAGAGTAGGTTGATGCTATTTTAGATGATCAAATAATTTCTACCACGGATGGAGGTGTTCACTGGTATCTTGTTCGTTGGTGAGGACGACTCAAGATTGATAGCACATGGATTACATGCAAATAGTTGGAAATGCTTGACCCTGATGCCTTGGAGCTTTATCATAGTGTTCCTCAGTTTAACTCAATGGGGTCGAGTTCTTCCCACCTCAGGAGAGTTGGTGTGGAAACCACACTTATGAAGGTCCATGCGCACCTCCAAAAGAAAACACACACTGTCAAGTAGTTTTAGAGATTTTATTTTTAGTCGGGTCTTTATTTAGAGTATGCTTTTATTAGGAATTTTCTTTGGATTGAAGAAATACTTTATTAAGTAATTTCTTGTTTTAGAAATCTTCTAGTCTTATGTTACTTCTAGTTTTAGGAGTCTTTCCATCGGTTATAAGTTTCCATTTAAGATTTTATGTATGCCTATTTAATGGCTTATGCTTTCATTAATGAATATCTTATGATTTTCTGAAAAAACTGTGAGCATATTTTGTGCCAAGTCCTCTCGTCAGTGTCAATTCCGACCACATCCTGGTGTTAATTCCAGACCGCCAGTGCTGAATCTGGTGGAATTTGGTGTGACAAACTCTTCTATTCCTTTCCTTTGCTGAACGTTAAATCCCTTCTCTCATTGCTGCTAAATCCTTGGAGGAAGATTGTTGTCGAAGACGATCCCAAGCTGTTGTCTCTGCCGTCGGCAATCTGATATTTGGAGGAGAAGACCAAACTTGGACAAACACAGCGTTGCTTCATGAGTTCCTAGACCTTAATCCTCAGCCTGAACTAGTGGGACTCCGTCCCCATCATAACAAGATAAGTTGGCCCACTTCTTTCTTGACAATTATTTAGTCTTCTTCAATAGCATCAAGCCTATCTTTCATTGTACGTGTGTTTAGTGGTGAACTTCTATTTATCTTAACCCCAGTAGGCCCATTAAGTATTTGCGCTTTAAATTACAACCCATATTCTATTTCTTATACTCCAATTGCTACTGCCTAGCCTACCATAAATTTCTCAATTTCCCAAACTTGTGCTACTGATTCTGTTTAGCTCTATAGAGATTGTGCAACATAATCTACCGATATTATTACTTGCTGGCTAAATTCTTTATCTCATTCTACTTTAATTCGTTTAGAATTTATATTTTTAGTATTTGCCCAAGTAGTTGTTGGATCTCAATTAGTGTTTCATTAGTTGTCTAACATCAAAATTTCAGAGGTGCACCTCTAGTGCCCATTCTTTGCTAGGGCACCCAAATGGAAGCTAGCATACAACGCAGCAGTTTTGACCCGTAAAAATGCCGAGGTCCGGATTAAACTGGATGTTTGACACTAACAGACTTGCTCAAGAACAAGTGACATAGTTGGTAATTGTCCTCAAGCTATGCTATAGCAATGGTGTGTTTGGCGTGGAAGATGCATTGTTGAGGAGATTTTAATTTCTTGGTTACACCAACCACTTGAGGTTGCTACATGGGTGGAGGATGAATTTTATGCTCAATTTTCATATTATTCGACTTGACAACAAAGCACAAGTAGAGTGTGGTGGGATGTTATGGGCCTTCCATCAACATTGCCTTCATTGAATTTTGAAGAAATCTACATATTTAAAACTTTCCTGGTTTTGATTAAGTCAAGTTTGTATAGGATTTATGATTCCTAGTCTTATAGTTTTCTAGTTTAAGCTAATTCTATTCTAATATATCTTAAGATTCCTAGTTTAGTTAAAGTTTAATTCAATTAGCTTTCCTAGTTTAGTTGATGCACTATTTCATGTTATTTTCCAATTTTGATTAATAGTTGTAATTGGGTAAGTAAACTATAAAAGGGCTTACTGCTATATTGTTATAGTATATGTGAACAATAATATTATTCATAGCGGAGCGGAGTTTCTCTTTGTCTCTCCACTCCTCTTCATCTAATTATTCTCCCCTTTCATTCTATTATTCACCCCTTTCATCTAACCTTCTATACACTAATTACTATAATGCTAAGGGTTATAACACATGTCTACTGCTTATGCTACAACTACTAAAAGAATATATATGAATCTCAAGCATGCGTAAAAATGAAACAAATAAACTTATTTAAAAGGTAGCATGCACAAAAAGTGGACCCAAATAGCTATTGCCAACTTGTTTAAAAGCGTACATCTATGACATGTGGTAGGATGTACACATGTGTGAGTGTTGTACGCTAAATGTGCATGCGTTGCCAAAATTTGATACCCTGTATGAAGGCATTGTGGGAAAGGCCCGCAATGTTGCACAACTTCCCCATAACACGTGCATACAAGGTATTGCAAGCAGTTCCCACAATGTATACACACTTAGTATACAACACACCTACATGTATGTGCTCCCCAACAAGTGTCACAGATAATACGCTTCGTAGTCCCATGACACAAAACAAACTGTAACATCTTCATTTAATGCCTTTTTTATAGCTTTAACCTGGCAATTCCATGTATACATCAAGAGACACATGACATATGACCTTTATAATAATATATGACATTCTTTTCAAATGCTTTTACGCAGGAGCCACTCCAAACTTTTCCACTTGTCCAGGACTTGAAACACCATTTTTCCTGTCACTATAAATAACATCATCCCTTGGAGCTCTCAGGCTATGTGAAGCACAGGATGATTCTCGGTACTGTTGATCTGAGCAAATTTTTATTGAGATTGAATGTCATTATCAGTTAAAACACATACAACTTAACAACAATCTTTTTATTTAGCTATTATTTGCAGAGGAACTGCTTCAATTTATAATAACACCACGTCTGAGTTTACTACACAATTTTCATAGCATTTACAACTCAGGCTAAAGTTTTGTACTCACCTACCAGGTCTAAAAAGTAGTAGAATATACAAGACAAACGCAACCCATTAAGGCCCCTTTTTCGACAAGCCAGAAGCATTCTATCAATCCTTTAAAGACAAGTCAGCTCAAACACGGAGAGAACCGCATGAACTTTTATTTTAATGGAAAACTACAAGTCAGACTCAAACTATGAGACTTTATCATTTAATTAGTGCCAGCGTTTTATTTAACTAAAGAAAGGCTGTTATAAACAAAAAGTAATTAAAAGGTTCTGCTTATCCCGCAAGTGCACACAACAGTATATATGGATTTAGCTAGTGGCATAGAATCATTTATCAGACCAGTATCATACCCATCGATGCAAACACCCAAAAAACTTTGGAACAAATGAGATTTACGAAGGCCCATTTTCCAGGAAAAAAGTTCTTTCAAATTCAAAGGAGCTTTAAGTCTATTGGAAGATATTAGTATGAGAATAAATTATATCTGCCTTCTCATACACTACTTAGTTGCTAAATGAATTTCTTTTGCTTCAGGAGTGCATCACATACTCTTGCAGCATCAAGGTTATCTCTCACATTGTGCACCCTTATGATGTTAGCACCACCCAAAATTCCAGTTGTCACAGTAGCAACTGTCGCAGGGTCTCTCTCAACAGCATTAGGACGGCTACAAACCTCACCAAGGAACCTTTTCCTAGATGGTCCGATCAAGATTGGTGCATGTGATGCAGCATAACTCATTGACTCAATCTGCTTCCTAAGCCTCCGTAAACTAGAAAGAATTTGCAGATTATGCTCAGTTCTTTTTGAAAATCCAAGCCCTGGGTCCAATATAATCCTCCAAGCGGGAATTCCTGATAATTCGGCATCTATCACTCGAGCATATAATTCTGAAGCAACCTCTTTGCAAACATCACTATAAAGTGTATTTTCACTGTTTTTCATTGTTACTGGGTCCCCTCTCATATGCATTATGATATAAGGAACTCCAAGCTCGGCCACTACCTTGTACATGTTAGGATCTAACTGTCCACCTGACACATCATTGACAATGTGTACTCCTCTTCTTACAGCCTCGGAAGCAACTTCGGAGTAAAAAGTATCCACAGACAGAAGTTTGCCATCTAATTCGGGCATTTGTACAACTGCCTCTAGGACGGGCATCAATCTCTCTAGCTCCTCCCCGGCAGATATTCTCTTTGCTGAGGGCCTACTGGATTGAGCACCAATATCAATGATGTCCGCTCCTTCTGAAATCAATGACCGCACCTGGGACAGTGCAGCCTCTACAGACTGGTATCTGCCACCATCGCTGAAACTATCTGGTGTCAAATTAATGATACCCATGACATGAGTTCTCTTAGTTAAGTCAAGCAGTCGATTTCCTATAGGCAGAACTCTTCTTAGACCTTTAGTTCCTATTAGAGAATCACCTCCAAGGTCATTCCATGCTTCAAAAATTCCACCACTGCCCTTTGCTAGAGAGTGCCAATTTGCAACTACATCATTTTCAATAGATGAACCCAATAAATCCATGAGTGGGGCTACTACAAATGGTCTTTCCCATATTCGTTCATGTGGGACAATAAGAACATCTGAGGCAATCTTGTACTTGTCATAAAACAGGATATCTAGGTCTATGGGTCTAGGACCATACCTAATCCCATCCGTTCGACCGAGGTCCTTCTCAATTTGTTTTAGTGTTCTTAACAGTTCATGGGGGGCAAGCTTGGTGAGTCCTCGGATAGCAGAGTTGAGAAATTGTGGTTGATCAGTCACGTAGGCAGGCTCAGTCTCATATAAGCAGCCATGCCTTGTGATGTGGATGCCTGAACTCTTTAGAAACCTAAGAGCTTGATTAAAATTATGAAGTCGATCTCCCACATTGCTGCCTAAAGCAATCACTATCTCATGCTCTTGCGAGGAAACTTCTACTAATAAATCACCAGCAGAGGAGTGCAGATGTGAAAGACCTGTTCCAAAATGTCAATACATTATACTCATACATAAGCATAGAGGGGTAGCACACAGTAGACCACTCATTTGATCATTATCTAATAGTAGGAAAATCATCGTGATAACTAATATTACCTTCCAATTTTGCCCATCTTTTCACTTCTTTGAGATTGTGTGTAACATGCCCAACAATTCTCTTTATTACTCTCATGCTAGAAACTAAGATCTGTGGTCCTACTTCACCGTGAAAACAATGAGAATTACTCTCACAATACCAAACGGCCAAATAGATGTATCACACTGAATTTCTTGGTAGAGAAAAAAAGCTACCTCAAATATCCAAATAAGCAATTTCAAATAAAGAACTACATTATATGCAAGGAAGATTACATAACATAAAACAAGAAAAGTCTTTTCATTTATCAGTTTTTTAAAAGTCAATCCCCTGAATCATCTCCATAGCTCTCAACTTTTTTTGCCAAAAGAAAAAGTAATAGCACATGTGCAAATATATCTAACAAATTAAATTGCTAGAAATCAACCAGACTAACAAAATTATCCCATAGCCATATCGCCATTATCTACCAGACTAAAAAGGTTAAAAAATACACTAAAAAATAAGGTCGAAATGGCAAAAATAAAAAAATAGTAAGCTCATAAGGAGCATTTGAATGATCATGAAGCAAATTCCACACAAATCCCAAGTTTTTCTTACTGGTTATACAATCTAAGCTAGACAACCATTCAAGGGATTTGTAGAAGTCAATGTCTTCAATGTCAACATTTGAAGTAGTTAGTAAACCTGACGGCATATGTGCTAATGTGTGACCTTCTAAAAATTTTATATAATATTTTTATTTGCCTTCTATGGAACAAGATAAACACATGCATAAAAAATGAACAAGAGAGAAACTATCAAGTCAATTAGAGAACAAATAATCCACCCAAGCAATCACACAAATTGCACCTTATTCCCAAGTTTCTACGTGGTGGTTGTACAATCTAACCAAAATGGTTACCTCAACAAAGACTAACATACCACAAAAGTTAGCTCCAAACTATAAAAAAAATCTCCAGAAGTTGTATAATTTTTGAAAAATATGACAATAACAAGCCAAATCAGTGCTTCCAAGGCTTAAGTTATAACATTTCATTCCCACCCTTTTAAAAATTTCATGAAGTGCATTCAATTTATGTAACCTACAAATGACATTAGCTCAATTTGTTCTCCATAACCGTTTCCCCTTCAAGAATGTTACTTTATTGTATAATTTGGAAGAAAAAAGGCTCATGTGAGATATCTCAAAAAGACTAATTTTCCTACAATAGAAGACAACTAGGAATAAAAGGGAAACAAATCTTCAAATAATCTAATTTCAAAAGGTCAAAAGTGGTATGTGTCTCTGCAACATTGGAAGAGGAGAGGGAAACCTTCAGTACAGAACAGTGAAAGAAATGACGGAACAACAATTATAATGAAGATGGAGGTGACAAAGCCAAACAGCTCCTCTCTCAAGCTACTAGACGAGCCAGTAATTTTGCTAGGTTGAGACCCTTGATGGTGACCAGCTTCAACATCGCCTTCCTACTCCCTAGCCGACAGTAGTGATGGCAATTTCGGAGGTGCACCTCCAAGGCCCTTCTTTGCCAGGGCACCCAAGTGGAAGTCAGCATTCGACATGGATGTTCTGACCCGTAAAATGCCCAGGTCTGGATTAAACTGGATGTTTGACACTAACAGACTTGCTCAAGAACGAGTAAAATGGTTGGTAATTGTCTAACTGGGCTGGGATGAAAAGGTCATTTCCTGCGGCCAAGGAAAATTTTGGGGCGGGTTTAACTAATTGGCCGCCCATCCTAACACCCGAGGAATTTGTAGGGCCCCTCCAAAACTTTTCTTTTTTTTTGTAATTTTTTGAAAAAATTCAACCACTTCCTTTTTTGGGGGCACCCATGCTCTTCAGCCGTGATGTGGGCGATCCCTTGGTAGTTTCTCCTACTCTTCCTCCACCTTTTCTGCCTGCTCAGTCGTGCCCTATTCCTCATGCTATACTACAACAATAGTGTGTTTGGTGTGGAAAATGCGTTGTTGAGGAGATTTAATTTCTTGGTTACACCAACCACCTGGGGATGCTATACTGGTGGAGGATGAATTCTATGCTCAATTTCCAAATTGTTCACCTTGACGGCAAAGCATAAGCAGAGCATGGTGGGATGTTATGGGCCTTCCATCAACATTGCCTTCATTAAATTTTGAAGAAATCTACTTATTTAGGACTTTCCTAGTTTTGATTAATTCAAGTTTGAATAGGATTTATGATTACTAGTCTTATATTTTCCTAGTTTAAGCTAATTCTAATATAATAAGTCTTAAGATTCCTAGTTTAGTTAAAGTTTAATTCAATTAGCTTTCCTAGTTTAGTTCATGCACTATTTCATGTTAGTTTCCAAATTTGATTAAGAGTTGTAATTGGGTAAGTGTAAAACTATAAAAGGGCTTACTGCCATATTGCTTTAGTCTACGTGAACAGAAATATTATTCCGAGCAGAGCTGAGTTTCTCTTTGTCTCTCCACTCCTCTTCAACTAATTATTCTTCCCTTTCACTCTATTATTCACCCCTTTCATCTAACCTTCTATACACTATTTACTGTAATGCTAGGGGTTACAACACATGTCTACTGCTTATGCTACAACTACTAAAAGAATATATATGAATCTCAAACATGCTATAAAATGCAACAAAATAAACCTCTTTAAAGGGCAGTATGCACAAAAAGTGGACCCAAGTAGCTACCACCAATGCCAACTGCAACAGCATCTTTCAAAACCTTTCCTGTAGCTTTAACCTGACAATCCCATGTATATATCAAGAAGTTGAGACATGACATACCAACTGTATAATATTATATGACAACTTCTTTTCGAATTCTTTTACCCAGGAGCCACTCCAAACTTTTTCTGTGCAGTCATTTATTTGTCCAGGACTTTCCAAACATGTGGAACAACATTTTTCCTGTCACTATATATAACAGCATCCCTTGGAGCTCGCAGCGCTATGTGAAGCACAGGACGATTCTCAATACTCTTGATCTGAGTAAATTTTTATTGAGACCGAATGTCATTATCAATTAAAACACTTACAACTTAACAATCATAATCAAGTAGCACCTTTTCCCAACAATTTGGGGTCAGCGGCTTACAACTTAACAATAAACTTTTTATTTTGCTATATTTGGCAGAGGAACCGCTTCAACTTACAATAACACCACATCTGAGTTTACTACACAATTTTCATAGCATATACACCAATGACATACTATACTACAAATGAAAGCTTAAGACTCTGAACGTCATTGCTATATAGTGACACCCTCTAACAATTCCCAGCTCTATTAAGGACTTAAAGTCCGAAACACCCTAAGAGAGTTTGATTGAAGAATAGAGGTAAATGATTAGAAATCATGGTGAGAAGATACCGGGGTTAAATTTTTTACATAAATACTATCTGAGAACTACTTAATTATCCATCAAGTGCACCCTTCACACCTTTCACTGCAACTGCAGATTATCGAGCATGCATGACATTCTAAAAAATGAAAATACCATAGAAAACAAACTAATAGCACATACATGTTCCCCATTGTACATGCATTGACTTTCTCCTTAAGACGTTCTTCCTGAAGTAAAACAGAAGCTCATAAACAGAGGCTATACAGAAAAGGCTATACAGAAAGGAAGCACGAATATGGATACAGGGATACAATATGACGTGATACGGACAGAGGGATCCCCTAGTTTCCAAAAAACAAGGATACGATACAGCAAGGATACAGCTATTAAAAAATTATTATATAAATTTTTGTAGGTATATTTTAAGATTTCTAAGTGAAAAATATAATAATAACCAAAAGAAAACATTATTAGTATTTAAAAAAAAAACAGGAACCACCCTAAACAGCATCCACCTCTCACACTGCCTAGAAAACATTGATCTCAGCGCCAAAATAACATTTCAGAACATAAATAATCTGTGGTCGGTGACTGATTAAATCATAGTTTCTTTTCCTCAGTTCTTCTCACGCCTTTATTTTTCTCATTCTTACCTTATCAACCAATTCAACAATCTCAGCTATACATTTAGTGGTATCTAATCTTGCAGTTTCATATTCTTCCACATCCAAGTCAGTTTGCCCTGGACTTTATAATTTACAACTCAGGCTAAAGTTTTATACAGCCCTCACATACCAGGTCTAAAAAGTAGTAGAAGAATATAACCCATTAAGGCCCCTTTTTCGACAAGCCAGAAACTATATTAAGCATTCTATCAATCCTTTAAAGACAAGTCAGCTCAAACACGGAGAGAACCGCATGAACTTTTTTTTAATGGAAAACTACAACTCATACTCAAACTATGAGACTTTATCATTTAACTAGTCCCAGCGTTTTATTTAACCAAAGAAAGGCTGTTATAAACAGAAAGTAATTAAAAGGTTCCACTGCTTATCCCGCAAGTGCACACAACAGTATATATGGATTTAGCTAGTGGCATAGAACCATTTATCAGACCAGTATCATACCAATCGATGCAAACACCAAAAACTCTTTGGAACAAATGAGATGAAAGAAGAGAACAAATGCTTTATGATTAGATGATTTGAACTTGGAATAGAGGGCGGGAGAGAGAAAGACAGAGGAGAATAGTGAAAATGACGGGAGAGGATGGGACCTCGGCAGAAGGAGACAGTAGAGAAAAACCAGAAACGTGGCGAATTTTTTTTTACCCTTTTCAGTCTGGGCTCTGGGCGGACGGCGGACGGCCGCCCCCTGGTTCGTGGGAGAGGCCGGGAGGCGAGAGGTGATGAGAGAGAGGCGTCAAAGGGCGGGGCCCTGATTTGAGGCCCCACGCCTTATCAGGCCCGGGCCGAACAAGGCCTGAGCCCGGCCCGAGGCCGATGGGCCTATCCCATGGAGAAATTTTTCGAGGGTCATGCTTATAAGGCCGTGTGGATCTTTTTCTTTTGAAAGAACCGGCGTCTGCTCCGCTGAACCGACTTTTTACCAAATAGGCTACCATAATTTTTTGTATTATTCATAGTCCAAATAGTTTATATTTTTGGACAAAATATTATTATTTTCTTTTTTTTCATCTTACTTTTTTTTCTTCTTCTTTCATCAGCCATCTTCATCGCTCATGGCTGCCTTCGCTCTAGCCTTCTAATTGCCACTCCACCTTAGATTCTACCTATTGTTACTATCTTCGTTCCGCCTCTACCAAAGGTCCACTTGCCATTTCCACCAACAATTTATTCAATACCATCAACCTCTCTCTCTCTCTCTCTCTCTCTGCCTCCTACTTCTCCCTCTTCTTCTTTCTCTCATTGCACCATATTTAACCACCAACAGGTTGCATAAACTTTATAGGCATCTCTACTAACTGCAA
The DNA here is from genome assembly GCA_035235625.1 of Saururus chinensis. Lineage (NCBI taxonomy): Eukaryota > Viridiplantae > Streptophyta > Magnoliopsida > Piperales > Saururaceae > Saururus > Saururus chinensis. The sequence goes on from CP141141.1 coordinate 29,603,593, forward strand.
TCATTCTTACTAACACCAATCTTAGTAAAGTCCATTAATGGTGTTTTGAACATTGACGACCATGAAAAAATTTTGATTTTTACCCTCTATGCCAAATAATTATGATGATTGAACTAAAAAACCTTTTAAAAATCATAAAACTTTTATTGGATTTCGATCGTATGCAAAAAAATCATTTTTTTTACAAAATCAAACTTTATTGGATATTGCTCAAGCGTCTCGCATCAACCAAAGTTCATTTGTTCACAAAATAAAAATAATAAATATTTACTCTATTTTTATATAATAAAGAGACTGCATGTTTACATTTTATATTAAAGGCAGCAATCAACCCAAGTTGTGCCCAAACCTACAACCTAGGTCTGCACAACATATCCATCAGTAGCACCACTCTCCTACCCATTCGTAACCAGCAATTTCGGTGCATTATTGTCATTTTTGCTTCTGATTCAGTGTAATGCATGAGATTGCCCATACTAGTACTCTTCCAAATCGCACTGTCCGGTGGACACCAAACAAAACCTCAAGCTCTTCTGAAGAGAAAGTCTAAGGCAGAGGGGGATCTAGGAGGGTTTCGAGAGTAAAAGAGGAATCATGAGAAGTAGGAGAGGGCGTGGTATTAAGAACGCAATGGCAGAGGTGAGGAAGTTGGGTGGTGCGCAAGGGATGAAAAAAATGACATCTGCTCTACTGAGTAGAGACGGAGGGTGGTAGTGAGTTGAAAATTAAGCAATTATAAAGGGGCATTTTTATCTTAATAAAAAATTTAGAGTTAATGTTAGATTAAAGACTTTTCTTGTTGTCACGACCTGGATTTTCAAAACACATTTTCCTTAATGATTATGCAATAATTCATAAAAAAATCAAATCAAATCACCTGATAAAATATCTAGGTCATGATCATTGGGTTTCATAAATACGGATAACAAATCATATCATAATATAAAAATATCCAAAAATAAGTAAATCATCCATCTAACTACAATTCTTACATTTATCTGGAAATAAGCAACTAATCAAAGTTGGCTCTCATGCCATTATTACAATCATGTAAAATGTATTGAAATAATGGAACTAAATCCTACTAGAGCTAAGTCGTCCTTAATCTGAAAGTTCAGACCCGATCTTTCTAGTCCTCACCAGAAGAATGTGCAAAACCATATCGTTGAGTAAACTAATACCCAGTAGGAAAGCTAAATAACATGAATGCAAAATATCATTACATTTTATGTAAGTCTATTAGGTTTTCACTTGAACTATTTATCAAGAACAATGTTATTATAATTTCTCATCAGTTTCCCCCTTTAGGAAAACTAATAACCTGCCTAACCCCATAGACAGACAAACATATCAGATGTCAACCTAAGTGACAAATGATACACTCACTATAGACCACCCACAAAGGAAAATCCATGATGAAACCCTGGAATCAACTAGGAAGTGTCATCTCTCAACCTAGCCCCTAAAGACCTAACCTAAATGGAAGGGCATGACCTACAACTGCACTTAAACAGAAGTAATGAGAAACGCCAACCAAACAGGATATCATCAACTATGACTGCGTGTACACTAAATGATCCTCAATAGATCAGTGGTGAGCCCAGCTCACACAGAGTTCCCTCCAACAAGGAGGTACAACTTCACGGCCAAATCAAATGGCTCATCAATAGAGCTTAGACTCATAGATTAACCCTAACCCCACGATGTCGCTCGATAGATTCACAAAACAAAAGAATGCTTTGGACAAAATGCAGCAAGAACATATATGACTGTAGAAAGTGTATTAAACTGTAACTTCAAAGAAACAAACAAATCAGTAGGTAGGGAATAACCCAGCCTCACTCTGAATCCACAGAGCGTTGAAGCAGAGTTTCAGATACAAGATGAATCATCCCCAATTTCTGGAATATCAATCTAATAATCCCTAATATTTCTTCAGCAGCTTTTATACTCCCACTAAATTCCCTAGATTGACTAAAATGCCCCTTACTACAATATTCTAATTGAAACCACGAAAAACAATATGTTTACTACAAGGCTAAGCCCACTTATTTGAAACTATAGTATATGTAACTCAAGAGTAGCCTGCATCAGAGATCCTCTCCCATAGAACAAGCTCAACCTCGAGCTTAAGTGGATGGAGCAACAAAAGGACCGAAATATTCATAGAGATCAGCCACGTTAAAAGTGTTTGAGATAGACAAGTCAGGTGGCAAATCAACAACATATGCATTGTTGTTTATGCAGCGTAAAATCTTATAAGGGCCAACTTTCTTCGGGTTGAGCTTGGAATAATGCCCTGCTGGTAGTCATTCCTTGCGTAAATGAACCTTAACATGGTCCCCAACACTGAAGATTTTCTCCCGACGATGTTTATTGGCTCATTGTTGATAATTCGTAGTAGACGCCTGAAGTTTGTTATAAACCTCCTGATGTAAAGTAGCAAACTGTGCCAAAGTATTCACAGCGGCATCGTGTTCCCCTGGCTGCAGCGGAGCAGGGACTAAACTTAGGGTGTGGAGAGGAATATGACCATACACAATCTCAAATGGGGATTTCCCAGTAGATCTATTTACTGAAGAATTATATGCGAACTCTGCTTGAGGGAGACATGAATCCCATGGTTTTGGCTTTGTTCCTACTAGACACCGAGATCAGTTAACAACCTCAGTTTGACCATCGGACTGAGGGTGGCATGTGCTACTAAACTGGAGGGAAGTGTCAAGCCTCTTCCAAAGTGTCCGCCAGAAATGGCTAAGAAAATGACTATCACGATCCGATGTAATGGTCTTTGGAACCCCATGGTGGCGAACAACTTCCTTGAAGAAGAGTAAGGCGATGTGAGTGGCATCCGAGGTCTTTTTACAAGGAATAAAATGTGACATTTTGGAGAACCTATCGACGACCACGAAACTGGAGTCAACACCTCGCTGAGTCTTTGGTAATCCTAAGACGAAGTCCATTGATATATCCTCCCATGGCTTCGAAGGAATAGGAAGAGGAAGGTATAGACCCATGTTTTGAGATCCACCCTTTGCTTGCTGACAGACTAAGCAATGTTTAATGAGCTTGATAACATCGCGTTTAATATATGGCTAGTAGAACCTCTCCTTAACCAGTGCTTAAGTTTTGTCATGGCCAAAGTGGCCAGCCAACCCACCAGTGTGAAACTCCTTAATCAACTGTTCACGAAGAGAACACACAGGAATGCACAAAACATGCCCTTTATACAAGAATCCTTGCACAATACGAAACTCAGAATATGGAGAAATACTGCCCTGACAGTCAGCCCAGTGTTGTTTGAAGTCCTGATCTTCTCCATACAGATCTTTGAGGCAATCAAAACCAAAAATCTCAGTTTGCAACACAGCAAGCAAGTTAACTCGTCGGCTCAACGCATCAGCAACTTTATTCAGGGCACCAGATTTATGTTTAATGACAAATGAATATTCCTGTAGTTCAGCTATCCACCGAGCATGCATTCGATTGACTTTAATCTGTCCCAACAAAAATTGAAGGGATTGATGATCATTGTGGAGTACAAACTCTGAGTGGAGGAGATATTGACGCTAATGGCGGATGGTCTGGACAATGGCAAACAATTCAAGTGCATTGGTGACCATTTCCTCCTTGCTTCATTCAACTTTTTGCTATAAAATGCAATGGGTTTGCCTGCCTGGGATAGAACTGCACCTATTCCTACACATGAAGCATCGCACTCAACCTTGAAAGGTTTATGGAAATCTGGAAGGGATAGGATAGGAGCAGTGGTTAACTTTTCCTTGAGGACATGGAAACTGCATTCAGCGTCAGCAGTCCACTGGAATGGATCTTTCTTCAGGCAATCTGTTAATAGTGCAGCCAATGTGCTAAAGTTCCTCACAAAGCGCCGATAAAAAGATGCTAAACCGTGAAAACTTCGCAGCTCTGTCACACTACAAGGAGTCGGCCAATCTTTTACTGCTTGTACCTTGGAGTCATCAACCGAAATACCTGCTGAACTAATGACATAACCAAGGAAGATAAGTTTGTCAGTCATGAAGTGGCATTTCTTCTGGTTGATAAATAAAGCATGTAATTGGAGAGTTTGAAATATCTCAGATAAATGATGTAAATGATCAGCTTCAGTACAGCTATAAACTAATATATCGTCAAAATAAACAACCACAAAGTGTCCTAAGAATGGCTTTAGCATCTCTATCATCACCCGCATAAAAGTATTTGGCGCATTTGAAAGCCCAAATGGCATTACCATCCATTCATAGAGCCCCTCCCATGTTTTAAATGTGGTTTTCCACTCATCCCTAGGGCGAACTTGGATTTGGTGATACCCACTACGGAGATCTATCTTCGAAAATACAGCTGCTCCACCCAAGAGGTCCTACATGTCATCAAGGCGAGGAATTGGGAAGCGGTATTTGATAGTGATTTTATTGATAGCTCGACTATCAATGCACATACACCATGAGCCATCTTTTTTTGGCACAAGCAGGGCGGGGATAGAGCATGGACTGATACTTTGACGAATAAGCCCCTTATGAAGTAACTCTTCCACTTGCTCTTGGAGGATTTTATGCTCAGCAGGTGTCATTCGATAATGTGGTAGATTAGGCAGGGATGCACCCGAAGTGAAATCAATTTGATGCTGAATATGGCATAAAGGGGGTAGACCATGTGGTAGTTCATCTGGCATTAAACTTTGGAACTTCTGTAATAATTGTTGAAGCCGAGAAGGAATGATGGCGGATGATGATGTTTCTCCTTTCACAACAATGGCCAACACTGCTGGAAACTTGTCTAGGTAAGGCTGAATATTAGTTGTGACCATAAAGGTTTTCTTGTCTTTGGCTGTTGGCTTTACTACTTTGTCACACTGTCCAGGAAGGAGGACCACTTTAATACCATTGTAATAGAATGTATAGGTATTATCTTTTCCATTGTGTTGGGCATTGACATCAAACTACCATGGACGTCCGAGGAGTAAGTGGCATGCATCCATCTCCACAACATCACAAGTGATGTATGCCTTGTAAACTTTGCCAATAGAAAAAGGTACTCTGCACTGTTCTTTCACCTTGGTTTCCCCTACATCCTTAATCCATCCAATGGAATATGGTTTTGGGTGAGGAGATGTCTCAAGCTTCAGTTTAGTCACCACTGCCTTTGCAATGATATTTTCACTGCTACCTCCATCAACAATAACGCTACATAACCGATTGTTCACTGTCCCTTTAGTCCGGTTAATAGTTTCTGGAGTGTCTGGATCCATATCTTCATCTTCTGGAATTTCTTTCTCAGGGATTGTAGTTGCTACCTGAGCCACCCTTTGTAGGGGAGACTGGTTTGACTTGTGATCAGGTTCACCACATCTATAGCATTTAATCGGGGGTGGTAAAGCATATGGGTTAGGTTTGGAACTACCAGCATTGTAATTCGGTTTTGGAACAGCCCTTGAATTTTCATTTCGCATAGTCTTGGTACTAGAAGATTCACCCAATGGGAGTGACATTTTCGTTGAAGGTGGGACTAGAGTATGGAATTTAGTTGCAACATTGTTCCTACTGCCTTGTCTTTCAAAATGGTCCTCAGCTCTAGTGGCCAACTGAATAGCATCATTCATGGTATAAATCGGCTGGACAGTAATCCGGTCATGAATGTTGCAGCGCAGACCCCCAATAAAGCGGGAAACCAATTGTAACTCGCTTTCTTCCAAGTTATTTCGAGCAATCAGCCTATTAAATTCAGATAAGTATTCTCGCACACTCCTATGTCCCTGTCTGCATTGTTGGTATTGTTGGAAGAGTAACTGTTGATAGTCAGCTGGAAGAAATCTCGCAACCAGAAGTTGTTTCATTTTCCTCCATGTCCTAATCGGATGTTTCCCCTGTCTTGTGCGACCAGCTTGCAATTGATCCCACCATGCAGCTGCACCCGATTTCAAACGATATGCCACCAATTTAACTTTCCTATCCTTAGAAACTTCCATATAGTCAAAGAATTTCTCAACTTCATATAACCAATCTAAGAAATCTTCAATATGTAGTTGACCGTTAAAAGGAGGTAGATCTGATTTCAACCTGAAATTTCCCTGTGCAAAATTGTCATCTGGCCTCCTGTGAAGCATTTGTTCATCCAACTCGTCTTCACTTGAGTCATCTTGAATTTGAGCATGCGGAGGAGGAGGTGGAGGGAGGATAGGGTTAACTGGTTCAACCCTCGCTGGAGCGGGTGGTCGTCTTCGATCATATACCCGCGCGGGAGGTTCTGGGGGTTGGGGCTCCGCTACTTGAGGTCGTTGGAGATTCAGATTCAACTGTTGGAATTGCTGTAAAATTTGAAGGAGAAGCTGCTGGTTTGTAACTCCCTCGTTTGGACCGTTTGCCGCCATGAAAGTCGACTGAACCTGGCGCTTTGATACCAAACTGATGTCGCTCGATAGATTCACAAAACAAAAGAATGCTTTGGACAAAATGCAGCAAGAACATATGACTGTAGAAAGTATTAAACTGTAACTTCAAAGAAACAAACAAATCAGTAGGTAGGGAATAACCCAGCCTCACTCTGAATCCACAGAGCGTTGAAGCAGAGCTTCAGATACAAGACGAATCGTCCCCAATTTCTAGAATATCAATCTAATAATCCCTAATATTTCTTCAGTAGCTTTTATACTCCCACTAAATTCCCTAAATTAACTAAAATGCCCCTTACTACAATATTGTAATTGAAACCACGAAAAACAATATGTTTACTACAACGCTAAGCCTACTTATTTGAAACTATAGTATATGTAACTCAAGAGTAGCCTGCATCACCCCATTAGCCCCATCAGACTAGGTTAAGGCCCTAAAACCACCCTTGGTTCATCAACCAAGTTAGTTGCCAAGTTAAAACCCCTATTCAATTCATAAACGGGTTTCTGACCACCTCTAAAGGTAGTCTTTATCTTAATTAGGTGTCAAACCCCGAATCCAAAGCCATCTACCCTTAATAATTAATCTTCATTAATCTTAATGCATTAGTTCACAAAATGCAATTATGTACATACGACTAATTAATAAAGCCTAAATAACCCAGCAATATCATTATTAGGATTTAGGCTAAAAAAGAATCATTAGGGAACCTAATGTACACTCTGGGTATGGCTCAGGTTGAAGGAATGGTGAAATTTGGGTTAAAATTTTAAAACAGTCCATATGTACCATACTGCACATATATGTACTACACGAGATAAGCCATGTACCCGACAACGACTGCATGTACCAAAGTGCAGAACCAGTTTTGTTGTTTTTGTTGTTTTTTTAATAACCCGGTTTGGGCCCTGGAACCGGCCCACTGGGCCCAACCCAGCAGCCCGGTTCAGGGCCAAACCAGCCTGACCCAACTGCAGGTCAGGCGGACAGTTTGAGCTGCTCTTCATCTTCAACCTCTGGACACCTCCTTCGAATGCAATGAGGAGGGGAGTTATGGCGGGGCTTGGCAACAACACTCCAACAAGAGACACGACACCTGTCATGCCCCGACACCCTTATCCCCAAACCAAACCCGGTCCACGGGGAAGGCAGCGCGCAACACTACGAAGTATCATCGGTTTGTGGAAGACTTGACCCCTACTTGGGTAGTTCACTACGGAGTTGAACATATCAACTTTGTACAAGAGCAAAATGAGAAAAATAAAGGACTACTAAATGAAAAATTAGTCCACGCATCAACCCACATACTTAATCCAAAAAAACCCACACATGGCTAAAGTATAAGAGTCTATGCCCACATTGACTAATAATAGTCTAAGCTGACATTGGCTAATAAAGTGTAAAGTATAACCAGTAGATAAAAGTCTCAATACAAAATGTTATATTAGCAATTATACTACTCAAGATCTCTAAGTGACCCCTCCTAAGCAACATCATCACCCATACACTCCACAAAAAGTCTATCGAGGCCCCCTGCATGGCACAATATGCATCCACAAAATAAAAACACAACAAAGAGCAGTGAGCCACAAGCTCAGCAAGGGTTTTGAAATACGGAAAGTAAATTCAAGATGACATCAGAGGCATAAACACAAAATATTCATTAAATAAATACTCCATCATATCTATCTATCCTAGAATATCCAAATAAACATATGCATTTATGTCATAATTTACTATCCATATGCATCTACTCATGTCATATGCACATCATACAATCTCTAGCATATCTCATGAACACATTCTCATATCACACATCATCACATATTCAAGTCATTTGCATATCATGTTATAACCGATAATATCTCATCATCAAATTCTCATGCCTCTACGATCATAGGCTTAACATAACTCATATCAATCATATGTCATCATGTGTACATATAATCATATCCTGCATAAATGCAACATAAATATATCATGCATATCTATTTCGTAATGAAAACATTCACCTTGCAATGCTAGTGTCTCAAACACACTATCCTGCACAACATGCAATTTAAGTCATACCCACATGTGTAACATAAGCTCCCTTATCCCTACAACAACTGTGTAATTGAGCATAATATCACATACACATGCAACAACAACAATTGGTGAATGTCTCATAAAATAGAGAGAAATAAACCTACTCGTCAGGGTCAAAAATCTTGAGCACGAAGTGCTCATCAACGCCAAAGCCCCCAGCACAATTGTTCATCAAGACAATCCCAAGCACGATTACTTATAAAGACAGTCCCAACCACTACTACTCATCAAGACGGTCCTAAGTATTATATGTGGTAAGCCAGAGCACTCGGACATACCACCAAGATTCTCAGGGTCCAGATATCTCATTCAATAGCTGTAATGTCCCGGATTTTTCTTACGATTTTTTGTTATTTTTCTGATCATTTTTTGCGAAAAATATTGACGCTTTGGCGTATTTGGCTTCAGAATTCATACCTATAGAGTCGGGTGTGGGGTTCATCGTAGGCCACGGGCTTGGATGCGCGTTTCGGTGCAAAAAATCGACGAATAAAGGAAGTGCAGAGGATAACTGAAAGAAAAGAGAAAAAAAAAAGAATATGTTGCACTTGGGCGAGTCGGTTCTGGATTCGCCCAGAACCACCCAAGCCTCCCTTTGTTCTGGCTGAGCCAGACAGGTGCCACCGGCTGGCCGTCGGCCGACCTCGGCTTGGTGACAGCCAGGCGACATCCAAGCCGCCTCCTCGGCACAGCCCTAGCCCGATTTGATCCGCGTGAACTCCTCCCCTGTTCCCCCGGTCTCTCTCTGCCTCTTTGTTTTGTGTTGTGGCAGCACCGGCGGTGGCCGGTGGGCTCCGCCCAGCCGCCAGCCTACTCCGTTGGCCCCACGAGTTCTGTTTTCCCCCGGTGAGCTCTCTCTCCCTCTCTCACTGTGATCTGTTTAGAGCCGCCACCGCCGCTGCGGTCGCCAAGGGCCGGCCGGCCACGGTTTCGCCTTGGGCCAGCGATGGTGGGAGGCCACCCCTCCCAACCCCAGGAGCCTCCACTTTGCCGCCACATGCCTCTTCTCCCCCCTGCCCTGTTTCTCCACCGCCTCTATCTCATGTTATTCCGTCGCTGCCATTGGCCGAAAAGGGTCGGCCGACTGCCTATAGTTTCACCATGGGCCAACGATGACGATGGGCAACCTCTCCCGGCCCAATTTCGCCTCCGCCTAGCTCTGGTCTCTCCTTCCTTCCTCTCTATTTCGGGCTCTGTTTCCCTTTTCTTTGGTTCCTATTTCAGTCGCCATCGTGGGCTGAAAAGGGCCAATCAGACATCCGTTAGGCTTTGCCTTGACCCTGGGATGGAGGTAGGTAGTTTCACTGTTATCGGTTTGCTCGGGCGAGCTATAGCTGGCCAATGGCCAGCAACCTCCGGTAGACCTCCGGCCAGCTAGTCTTGGTCTGACGTAGCGGGTGTAGCCGCCTCCACCCAGCCACACCTTGCTCCGGCCACCTTCCCTCCCTGGTCCTATTTTCCCCTCTGGTCAGCCCTATTTTTGGTCTATGTCTGTTTTGGACGTTGTGATTGCCACTGCCAACCGGATGTACCTGGCCATGTGGACCTTTGTCCGGCTCAGCCTCAGCCCAGTGATGCTAGTGGGCCACCCCTCCGGGACTTGTTCAGCCTCCATCCACTCCGCTTTGTCGGAACTAGATCTGCATCCCATGCTCGGGTGCTCTCACTCGGGAAAAACCGAGCCTTTGCTCCTCACTGTGCTATCTGTCAGGCGTGTCGCTGCTGACTTTGGCCGTCACCTCTGGCCGGAGATAGCTCGTCCTGGCCGCTAAGGCCATGATGGAGCTGGCCAGTAACCCCTGCTCGTCCTTGTGCCCCTAGGGTTTTCCACCCGTTTTGGGCCACAGAGCGATGTTGGATGCCGAATACCTCTATACTACCTTCGTGTGGCAAGTATCAGCCTGGAGATGGCTGGCCGCCCTAGTGCGGCACCGCCCCTCTTCTTTCGGCATGGGCTAGGTTCCCCTCTGCTGATTATGTGTTGGACCACTCTATAGAGAGCTCCATGTGTTGCCCTCTTACTTTTCTACCCTCGTCAGTCGCCGATTGGCCTCTAGTCGGCCTACCTCGGCACGGCAACGGCAAAGGCCGTCTTTGTTGGTCACCACCCTTGAGCATGCCCTACGACCCTTCCGAGCTTTGGGCCAACACCGTTTAGCCCTTTTCTCCCCTTCCCTTTGGCCGCGTGTGCAAGTAGCTGCACATGCAATTTAGGGTTTAGGTGTTGCCTTGGCGCTGCCTAACCGTTGGATGGCTTCGCCATCATCTGGAGTTGACATCAGAGTCCTCCACCTCTCCTCTATCCTTGAATGTCACCCCACGCCCTCCACCCATATGTGGGCCCTTGTAAACGTGAAATTGACGCCGTTGGGTGTTGTCCACGGCCGATTTTGACGTCTTTGTGACAGGTTGAGTATTCTTCAATCATCGGTCAAATTTTAGTGAGTACGCCTGAACCTTCGGTCGCACCTGCCACTCATTGGCACGACCTTTCTCTCAGCCGCCTCTAGTGTGCCGCCGTGGATCGCGAATTTTGCCTCGTTGATCTGTGTCACCCCTGTTTGGCCATGGGTAGTTCTGGTGCTTCCTAATACCTCGAGACAACAGCTCTCTCTCAGCTAAGAAAAGCTTTTGGCCGCCAACTCCGCCACTGACGCCGCCACCATCGTGTGCTTGCCATCAAACGTCATGATTACGAGGTAGGGAAGCTTTGAACTCGTAATTTCATGACAACATGCTTTGAATGAGTAGCAGCATGCTAGGCTTGTATGATTCCATGTTTTGGATATTAAATTATAGCATGTTTGCATGATGTAAGATAGTGAATTATGCCACATTGAGATACATGTATGTATGTGAGATGTAAACACGTTTTATGTATGTAGAATTTGTATGCGCTAGTGATGGCTAGCGAACATGTTAATGTGCTCTATATGTGTATGATGTACATGCTAGTGACGGCTAGCAATTGTGAGTAAGTATGGGTGATGGACGGTAAGAATGGTAAGGGTTTGGTACGAAGTTGGATGTGGATGTGGATGTGTAAGCGTGTGACAAAAGACGGAGGACGTAAGTGTGACAGGCGAGGAATGGAGCAGATCGGTTTGGAGCATACATCAGGGGTTTAGTAAGTAAGAAGACTTAGGCTTGGAGCCTTATGGGGGTTTGTTAGACAGTAAGAGTGTGCATAATTGTACAAGCATAACGTATAAATTATGAAGTGAAAAGTAAGCATAATAAGTGAGGTACTAAGTAAGAGGATGATAATGGGGATCTGCTATGAGGAGTTGAGTTTGACGATGTAAGTAAGATGTTTGGACCGTAAGGTGGATGACAGAGACTGTATGAGTACGTAAGGATTTGATGTACGATGAGTTTGATCACGATTTGGATGGGTTAAGTAAAGTTTGCTGCCCCGACGAACTAGGGTTTCGATCGGGCTCAGCTTCGGTTTGATCAGTCGAGGACTGAGAGTTTGTATGGCATAATTGTACAACATAATTTACTTAATTCAAACTTGAATTATAAGATAGCTAATGATAGCGTTGTGAGTTTGAGACCTGAGGGTTCGACGGATTAAGTTCTGTGTTTGAGCTAGCCGATAATGAGTCGGCTAAGCATTTCTTATGTCTTGCCATGGTGTTTATTCTGCGGGATGTTGTCTGTGTGCTATATAGAGCACCGAACGTCTGATGCTCTGTTGAGAGAAATGTATGTTTTCGATTTGGTCTGTGTGCTGTATGAAGCCCAAACATTTGATGCTCTTTGAAAGCGTTGTATGATTCTGCCCAAGAGTGGCATTGTATGTTCCTGCCCAAGAGTGGCATTGTATGATTCCGCCCAAGAGGCACTGTATGTTTCTGCCCAAGAGTGGCACTGACACTATAAGACCCATTATAGTGGGCAACTGTATGGCACTATAAGACCCTTTATGTGTGGGCAATTGTATGACCCCTTATGTGTGGGTGTATGTTTGTGCGCTCAGGTAAGTAGTATCATGGATCTACTCTTACCTGTTTGATCCTGTGCCCCATGAGCATAGGTGTGCCTTACCTTCGAAAAAGTCTATGACATCTAGTTACTCCCTGGAGGTTAAGGTGATGCCCCAATGACATTCTTTTCTTTTTCGATGCTGGAGCTTATTAGTTGTAATGAGCTTCAGTGGTCGATAGTATGTATACGACTATAAGATTGAGTATGAGCACGACTATAAGAGTGAGTTTGAGCATGACTGTAAGAGTATGAGTACGACTATAAGAGTGTGAGTTTGAGCAAGACTGTAAGATGATGATTCTGAGTAAGACAGTAAGCGTATGACTGTACGAGTAAGGTCATACGAGTAAGTGTAAGATTGTACGAGTAAGGTCATACAAGTACGTGTAAGTTATATGAGTTAGCGTACGATGGTACGAGTACATTTTTAAGACCCTGATTAAGGGTGTTTGTATGAGTTTAGTTTCATGGTATTCTATGTATGATTAGTTACATATGAGCATAATTGTTATACGTTGTTTGCTTCATGTTGAGTGGCATGACGCATGTATTTATGAACTTATTGAGTTCACTGTTTGGGTTTCCCCTACTGGGTATTTTCCTACTGAGTATAAAAATACTCACCCTACTTTTTTAGCCCCGTGTTCGGGAGGCTTTTGCAAGTTGTGTTGGAGAGCTCCGGGAGATGGATGCTCGTTTCGGCGATGGATTGTTTCACCTTTGACTCAGGTATACTTGACTCACTACGAGTATCAATTGTGTCATGATCTATTGTATTGGGTGAGATGAGATTTAAGTGTCAATATCTTCTGGACTTTTAATTTAGATCAGACAGCGGACTATTTATGGGACTTGTACTCGGGGATGCCTAGGAGTTATTTGTATTTAAAAGTCCATGATCATGGTAATTTAATCGTACGTTTGTTTTTGAGTAGCGCCTGAGGATATTTGATTTGGTGGTACGATGTTTAACCGTATGATGTTTTAAATTATAAACTGTTTATACATGTTTTGATTTCGTCATTTTTCCTCCGATTTATAGTTGTTAAATTGAAAAAAAAAATTCATGAATTTTAAAGAAAATGTATGAAAAATCTTGGGTGTTACAATAGCACATATAGCATTCCGCTCTTCTCAACCCGGGGAGGTACCAAGTCTCAAGCAATACTGCTCATCAAGATTGATTTCAAAAAAAAAAAAATTCATGTCCTTTTGGACCTAAACCAATTAGATAAGCCTTCGATCAATTAATCTGGTAACCAATATCATCCACTTGCATCCAATCGATCAAACCCGGCTAATCACTATTAATCTCATTCATAAATCATTTTAATAATGCATGCAATATGGTACATACGTGAGCAATGTTATATGAGTCAAAATACAAGAGACATGCTCAAATAAGTCAATATGTGCATCAATCATGGTCTATTTGTGTCAAATAATCATAACAAATAACTACACAAGTGTGTACATAAATGGTAGTGTTCAAGTCTAATCAAAGACATGTGAAACATGAACAAACCATAATCAAATTTATATACATGCATTTATGATTTTATCATAGTTCCTCCTTACTGAAATCATGAAGTAAGTATGGTGAAAACCTCGAAATACAAGTCTAAGACAAGTTTAACATCATGCTAGACTTAGGGAAGGATAAACATCACTATACTTAAGCTAGAACATGGAAACATGATTCACTAATAATTAATATGACATGTGCAAACACACAAGCACATCCTCATAGTTAACTTATTATAATCATCAAGAAATTATGAAGTAGTCATCAAACATGAATTTACGACAAGTAGAATATCATGCTAAAATTGACCAAACATAGCCTAAATCATGCTTGAACTAAATTATAAATTTCAAGATGACCATCATATAATCCTAGTAGCATTTATAGGTAATCATAACTCATTCTAATCATAAGAAATTAGATTCATGGAGAGAATACAAGAAATGACCAAAATATACAAGAGTGGCAAAAACTACCATTTGGCCGTTCGAACACCCTATTGAGCCGTTCAAACACAAGGTCATTCAATCGGCTCGAACGGTAATGGTAGGTCATTAGAATGCCTGTTGGGCTGTTCGAACACCCTTAATAGTTCACTTTATGCCCAAATCAGGTTAGTCTTCAACCTCAAGAACACCAAACCAAAAGTACCCAAAAATGCTAAAAAAATCTAAAATCACTTCAAAACTTCATGATATCAAAATACAAGCCTAAAACATAATAGATCTAAATATTCTTAAGCTTAATCACAAAAAAATTAACATAAAAGTCATGCTTTTAATAATCCACCATTAAAGCACATGAATAAGCAATAACCCACTTGAGACCATTTAAACACGAAATCCAAAGCATATAACCACTTTAGGTGAAAATCCCTTACCTTCAAGAAGTTTTTTAGTTGAAATCAAAGTTCTACTCTTCAAGAATCCCTACCCAAAATTAGGGTTTTGATTAATACTTAATCAAAATTGATTATTAAGCTTAAATAACATTGAAAACAAGTAGATCTAGGATTTTCATTGAGTAAAAACAAAAATCCCTCTTTTGGGGTTTGAAATAGAAATTAAATACAGTATTTTTAATGGGATAAATCAAGAATCCTTTTGGGAGAAAGTGGGAATAGGAAAAATTAAGAGAAAATCTCGAAGATTAGTGAAGAATAGTGCTTAAAACATATTGAAATCGGATTTCCCTCTTCGGCAATGGGGATCAGGGCATCACCTTGCCTCTTAACACAACCATTTCCCAATTGGGAAATGGGCTAGGGTTTTCCTTTTATAGCAAGCTATGGGGTATAAATACAAAATGTTGGGTTGTAAATACAATTATAACATCCTAAATGTTTAATTATGCTAATTTTAAGGCTAAAAATGTGTTTTAAAATTTTGAAACTCATTAAAATGAAATAAGTGAAGTTTAGGGTTAGGTCAGTGAGAAACGCCGCTTTATTTGAAAAGCAGCGCTGTCACCGTCCAAACGTGAACATAGGGCCCACAGTGGTGTCCATGCCCTATGTTTTTGAAAAATTCCCATAAAATTCCCTAAAAATAGAATAAATTGAGTTCGATAATTAAAACCCATAAAATGAAATTGAACCTTGTTAATGCATCATTACCAACCCTTAACCCTAAAATCAAGTAAAACCGGCAAATTCGAGTAAAACCACACAATAGCATGTAATCAAATCAAAATTAAATCGGGTTAAAGTTAAAGATCTTATAGTGGCCACTGCCCGAATCACCGCAAGTCAGGGAGGTGGAGGCTGTGGAGTGGCCAGCCCCCGTTTGTCAGCACATGCCGCCTCCCCCTTCCCTGCATCTCACCAATGGAAATTCATGGGAGGCAACTGGAAGCAATGATGACCGGCCGTGGTTGCGCACAATGGGTCACCAGTCCGATGGTGGCAGGATTTGTAGGAGTGGGTCGAGAGCACAGTGCAAAAGGCACACGACATCGACCTGTCCGATTATCCTGCAGTCGGACCTCTGCAACTCAACCGTCAAAATAAAACTGAGGAGAAAAATAGTCGCCGGAAACCACCGGCTCATCACGGCTGGTGGAATCGGATCTCCTTCACGAATGTAAGGCCAACGTCTTTGGCTTCCATTCTCAAGTCTATGGTCACAATTTGGCAACGAGTAGATGGCCAAAGAAGAACAAATCTGGCCCAAAAATGGTCCCCTCTCATTTTTTTCTGTTTCTCCCCGATGACTACAAGCACACCCGGTCGATTTATTCCGATGACAGGGATTCTTTGCCGAAAGAGGATGTCTGATTGTCCGGTGAAAAAGGACCGGGTGGTCGGTGGCCAGCCAATAGCTGTCTGGCAGATTTATAAAATTACAGTAACAAATCATTGTTCATCAAAATTACAATAATAGTGATTGTAGAAATCATTGTTCATCAAAATTACAATAATAGTGATTGTAGAAATCACTGTTCATCAAAATTATAGTAATAGTGATTGCAGAAATCATTGTTCATCAAAATTACAATAGCAATGATTGCAGAAATCAATGTTCATCAAAATTACAATAACCGTGATTGCAGAAATCATTATTAATGTAAATTATATTCAGATTTAATCAACAAAATCCCCCATAAATCTCGACTCGAAGACTAAGACAGCAATCCTACCTTAATCGTCGGTTTTTAGTTGATCCACCACCGCTACAGCTTCGTCATAGACCACCTTCTTCCTCCCAATGTCTTCTAGGTTTTCCAAAGCATAATTAGGGCTAGAATTCGGGCTAAAATTAGGGGGAATACTCATATTTATAGAGGAGAAATTAGGGCTTAATTAGATAAAAACTAAATCAAGTAAGATAGGGATTCCTAGGTGGCTTACACTCTCCTAAATTAAGGGGTTCGTACACTACCTAATTGCCCTTGTATTTGGCCCTATAGATCTTTTTGCATAGCCCAAAACTGCTCTATATACCCCAATTATGCAAATCCCCCCCAAAAAATTGAAAAAATTAGGAAAACTTCTTAAAAAATACCTGAAATTTCTTGGACATTACACTTGTAGTTATCACCCAAAACCCCCTTTTTTACTAGCAAGAATGCACGTGCATTACACATGTAAATACAAATTAACTAAGATAAGATAAAATAAATTAGAAATAAAATATGTATTGAACAAAGATCTCCCTTATATGCTATAGTTACAATACATTTCTTTAAGGATCACAATGATCATTAATTATACACACAAACATCATCTCCCTTCAATTCCTCAAGAAAATTTCCCCTAAACAAAAGACTTACTTTTTTATTGTTTTTAGGGTTTAACCACCTCATCTTTATGGGACAAAAGAACAATTTTTGTGTTATTCTAACCAAAATTATATGTGTTCTTACGGCCATCATGCTTCACACATCGATCATATTGCCAAGGATGTCTAAGTAACAAATGACAAGCTTCCATAGCAACAACATTACACCACATCTTGTCTTTATATGTAGAATCAATGGATAAAGAGACTATGCATTGTTTAGAGATATGTACCTCACTTCCTTTCTTCAACCAATAAAGTGTGTAGGGGTGGGGATAGAATGTAGTGCTCGATTAAAGTTTTTAAACTGCCTCTTCAGCTACCACATTGTCATAACTTCTCGAACCAAACACAAGATAACAAACCTTGCTCCCAATAGTTCAAGTAGTGAGGAATATATTATTCCTTAACCAACAATCACCCTAACAAGCTCATTATTCTCATCATACTCAGTGAATAATCATAACCATTTTGGTTATTACGATTGCAGTCCATCGTTCTATGACCCACTCCTCCACATTTAAAGCACTTTGGATGAGCACTTGTAGAGGCCTTGCGGTGTTTTGAGTGCCTTGAGATTCAGCCTTAGAATTAGCTTGCACACTACTGGAATTGGTAGCAATTGGCATGGCTAGAGAAGTGTCACCAGTCATCCCAAAGTGGCGGCCAATGGGGATTTGTTGTTTTTCCAAGTAAAGCGCTCTAGAGTAAGCCTCTGTCAAGGAAAAAATGTGAAACAAGTTCAAGGTCTCTTTAAGGTTTTGACGCATACCTCTAATATGATGAGACACAAGTTATTCCTCCAATTCAACTTAGTCATTACAGTGTAACAATTGGTAGAATTCCTTAGTATACTCATCCACCAACTTCAACCCTTGTCGTAGGTCTTGTAATCGTTGATACATCACTCGGAAAAAGTTGTAGGGTAGAAAGTCTTGCCTCATATGTTTCTTCAACTTCTCTCATTCAACGATCTTTGTCTTGCCTTAGCACGCACAGGTGGATTTAATTTGTTGCCACCATGCAGCTGCTTGATCCCCAAAGCAAATCACCACTAAGAGAACATGTTTGCCCTCTGGAACCTCCTTGAAATCGAGGATGTCTTCTACATTGGCAACCCAA
The DNA here is from genome assembly GCA_035235625.1 of Saururus chinensis. Classification (NCBI taxonomy): domain Eukaryota; kingdom Viridiplantae; phylum Streptophyta; class Magnoliopsida; order Piperales; family Saururaceae; genus Saururus; species Saururus chinensis. The sequence continues at coordinate 29,622,009 of CP141141.1, forward strand.
TCTAGGAACTCCTTGGGTTGCCTTCCCCATGAAATTTAGGGATGTCAATATTCAAACCAGCTTCCCAGTGCTTATTTGCCATATCATCTCGTCTCGAGGGCATGTAAGCCTTTGGCCTCCTTGGCGCTTGTCGCGGGAGTTGCCCATGTTGACTGGCCTTGTAGCGAGATAATTGGTCTACTTCCTCATCACCACGCAGGGTAGTGTTGGCGAAAGGATTTTCGCCTTTGGCATCAACCTCTGGCTCATCATTTTCAAATTAGTCCTTGGGCTGACCCAAGTTGGGGTTTTGGCAAGCAATGACGACTATCAAATTAGTCATATGAAGCGTCAGCTACTCAACCTGTCACGACAACCTTGCTACTTCATCACGATTATCGATCGCATCAATTCCTATAACATGTCCTCCATGGTAATGGGGCGGCATGTTGGACCTTACGTGGGGCCACCAACTAATATAGGTTGGATCGATGCAATGAACGACGTTCGACAAATCCGGCTACATGCACACACTATCTTCCTCTCTCATTAATTTCAATGAAACATTCACATAAAATAGAGGGAAAATAAAGGATAAAGAAATAATTTTCTCTTCTTCTTCAATATATTAGAAAAACTCATAACTATGGCTTCCATGAAAGAGCCAAGCTTTTATACAAGTCCTAATGACATAATTGTAAATAAAAGAATTCAATATCTAACTACTTTAAGAATAACCAATAAAAAATGAGGGAAACTAACTAGAAAATTCCTAAATAATCAAAGCAATGCCGAATAAAGACTCCTAGGAAAATAAAGGATTGGAAAGAAATTCATTTGGAATCAAATTCTTATCCAAAACGTAGTTGGAAACCATCCTGCCAATTGATCAATCGATCGTTGTCCATGGCGATCGATCACCAAACACTAGGCTTTGTTTTACTTAGATTTGCAAATAGTGCCGATCGATTGATTGCCCAACAGAAAAGTGAGCTTATTCTTTGTGTGATACCATTGCTCCATATTCTTCAAAGCTAGCTTATTTGTATTATAATGTTAATGTTGTTACATGCAGTATTATGAATAGATTATATGAATGCTACTTTCTTATTAGTTTATCCTACTTGGTATACAAATGATACTTAGCATTCTTCTCGACCAAGACATTTTTTTTGTAGGTGAGTGATCATTTATTATTAAACCATTTGCAAGCATACAATGCAATTGTACTAGGACGAGTTTTAAGGGTTGTCAAACCTCAAGGATAGATGAACTTATTACCAAACTTGAAAGGAGAATTTGTTTTTGATATGAAACTAAAAAGAACAAAAATGTAAATTAAATAAGAAAGTAATATAATGAAACTAACTTAGGAATACGAATCCACCAATAGAATCATTACAACCCTTTTAACCTATAATCTAAATCATGTGTGTATATGAACAAGTATGCTAAACTAAAAGCTATAATTACTTGGAGAAAATTAGTAATCAATTTTATGGCATGAACTATCTTCAACATAGAATGAATCATCTACACAAAACTAAACTATAGACATGATTAGTCTAATCTTAGCACAAATCATTCAGTTCATTAATCATATAAACATTAAACTTATTGCATAACCATCTCATCTAAACTACAAATATTAAATTTGATGTGAATATCAATACCACATACACCTATCCTTTATAAGATAAATAAACAATCATAACATTGAATAAACATTAAAACCCTTTTATTGAAGAAATATCATGTTATACAATTGTCATACATCACAAACTAAGATCTAAATAAATAAATAAATAAAAATTATCTATGGCTTCATTAATTTCTAAGCTTAAGAATTCTAGCCTTGCATGGTTGATAGAGACCCTTAAATTTTCATGAAAATCCTTGAATTCTCATCCACCTTCTTTTCCCCTTTAGCCTTCAAAAAATAGCTTAGAATCCCCTAAATTCAAACCCAATAGGTGTTTATATAGACCCAAGAGTCCGTGTAAGAGTATTGGTTGAAGAATGAGTAAAACAATGGCTAAGAATAGGAAACTGCATGTTTAGCTTATCGATCACCCTGTCTGCTCGATCCATCGGCCTCTTACCCCAATTGTTCACCTTAGCTGATTTTTTCCATGAAAAATCCAATAATTAGCCATTTAATCCAACAATTATCACATCTCTTCTAACATTATTAACCTTAATTTATAATTATCTAACTTATATTAACTCTCTAATAAGACTAAAAAATACTTGTAAGGGTTGGACATGTGGAAAACGTAGAGGACCTTGCTTCTAGTAGTATATTTTTTCTCTCAACTATAAAATTTATAGGCAAGTAAGTGAAAATTTATTTATTTATGATAACATAGTTAAATTGTGTAGTTGACAAAAAAGTGTCCAACAAACAACTGTGGTCTTACTATTTTCTGCCTAATTTTGGGTTAAAACCTGAAGTTTGGCACTAACAGACTGACCCAAGAACGAGTAATATGGTAGTAATGGGCTAGGATAAAGAAAGCATTTTTCATGCTCCCTGACCACCGTGAGCCGCATCCATCTTAAAAATGGACGCTCCCCTTGTATTCCTTACGCTTGGCTCACTAGGAAAAATGCTTCCCAAGACAAAAAGGTTATTTCCTCTGGCTAAGGGAGATTTCGGGGTTTTGTTAACTAATTGAACGCATATCTTTATACCCGTAGAATTTTTAGGCCCCCCCAAATTTTCTCTGTCTTTTGCAAATTCTTGGAAAAAATCAATGATTTTTCTTTTCTGGAGGTACCCATGCTCTTCAACCGCGTGTTTTGTAGGGGACCCCATTGACAGCCTTGAAAAGGATTTTTCTTTCTTTCTTGGGAGCATAAGGGACCACCAACACAATCTTCTACGCCATATAAAGTGTCATAGACATCAAAGATGATTGACGAGAATCTCTCACATTTGTCAAGACACTTGAAAAGATGTGTGCAGTAATGTTGTTTTGTCCGATATTGCTACTACCACTGCCAATAATCGGAGGAGACAAATTTGTGGTGCAGCAATGTTCGTTGCTCTCCAGTAAGACCATTGCTCACCCCCAAGATGAAAAGCCAGAGGAGGGCTCCGCCATGAATTCGTCCTGAAGCAGTCCTTCAGAGGGAAAAACAGTGCACATGGCCATAATAGAAAGGGGGTAGGAGATTGTGCGGGAGAGGAATTGAATGGTTCAATGAAGGGGATGTCACTGGACTTACAAGTCATTATGGCAGGTAAAAATTGAAGGAAAATATGGCATCATGAACAGCTTAAAAGCTCCAGCCATGGCAGACAGGTTACAGGCACAATCCCCTCCAATTAGGATTGATTGAAAGCAAGTATCAAGAATGATTTTAAGGATGGTTCTTTTTATGAGAATTGATGAATGGTTTTAGAGGTCACGGCGGAAGACGTCAATATTGACCATCCAAGTAACAACGAAGGTTAACAAGTGCCAAGAAAATTGAAGGTTAATCATCGTGTACTAACAATGGACTAATCGGGACAATTCATATAAATTGGAGGTTGTCTATGTGAAATAATCGTTGTTTTCCATCGTTGTTCTTCAATAGCTTAAGCTGTTAGATAAAGGCCAGGACCACGAGGGGGGACTAGAGATGATGAAATTTCCCATTTCTTATAGTGGGCACTATGGCCCCCTAGAATTTACATTTTTCCTTTGATTGGGACCATGTGGACCCCTCTATCCGCCTATGCCTACATTTATTAAGTGACGGCTTGACTTCATGCATAGAAAGCCTAGCATAAAATTTCAATCTCTCTACATGATGGCTGACTCCAAAGTTTTTTGGTTTTTTGCTGGGCTTTTCTTTCCAAATTTTCTGTTCGTTCTGACATTGCTCTCCAATTTCAAATATATCTTCCTTCTCCTTCACTGCATGATATTTTTCTTCTATGCGCTTCCACCATTTCCTCTTTGGCCATCTCCACAGACCATATTTACCATTTAGGTTGGGGGTATAATGGGCATCATTTGGCAAGGGCTTTTTCTAACTCATTTTTGTTGAAAACTAAAACTAGGCCTTTATCAGGAGATGAAGGTATAAAAGAGCCATGTCTTGAAAAGAAATTAGAGAAAATGTTAGCAGATAGGCAATTATAGATGAATAAGACAATGATAGTGCTCTACACAACGTTCTTAAAATAAATTTATATTATTTAATACTTTTACAATCTTTTTAGCTTTATTTATCAAAAAACTGAATTTTAATACCATTTAATCTTGCATATCTATAATTTATTTTGCCCCCCTGGTATATGGGTTAATATATTCATATTTCAACAATGTAACTATTGAGTGATATGATTTACAGGAACCAATTTGTAAAGGAAAAATTATTATGAGCGTATAAGTAGAATTTCTCGTGTAGGGAGTCTTTCTATTATTATCCATACGCACATTAAAAAGGACAAGGAACCTGCTCACCATTGTACTACTACCATTTGGTGCAAAAGCCTGATTGCAGAACAAAAGCCCATTTATATTGCCGCATTGCATAAACATCTGCCTTTGAACAAGAGACGTAATATTCACACCAAATTTTCACATGAGTTCTGAGTTTTGGTTAGACTGAACAAATAAGCCTTCCACAAAGCACTTGGGTTCACTTGCCATCACCATACGCACACCAAAACCTCACTCCAACTTCCAAACCCCTGAACAAGTAAGCGTTACACAAAGTTCACTTGCCATCATCAGCATACCAAAACCTCGCTCCAACTTCCAAACTCCCCCCGCCCTCCCCCCCAATCTCCAACCTCTGTCGGCCCAATTAGCATAATTTTAGAAAACATAATTCATTTTAATTTGTTCACGTTCAAAACGAACTTCAAAGAAAAAATGAACTGTGCAAAAAATTAATATCATATCGCAAGCCAAATCACATAATTAAATTAATATTTATAGCTCTCATTTTAGGAGTAAATTTGTAATAGGATGAGCAGTCAGTCACCCCCTCCTTTAGACAACCCAGATTACAACAAGGCTTGCTGCTCATTGTATCCATAAAATCACATGACCAAAATTCGATGTAAATCCACCTCCGGGTAAGGCGAACAATTTAGCACAAACCATATCCCCCACGTTAAAACATGACGCGAGGGGCATACACAAGTAATTCACAAAAAGACAAAGCAAGAACGTTACAATAGTAAGTTAACATCTTTATAATGACACGACATATGATTATAAGAATGAAAGAATGTACTGCTCTATTATTCCTACAAGAAAAGTATTCACATTATACAATTTCCTCGGGCAAGTTATACTCGGCTAAACGAATGAGATCCTAACCTACCTACAAAACAAAGCTGCCAAAACCGTGCATTAATGCCTCGGACAATGGCAGCTCAAGAGTTGCAACTTACAACAATGCCTAAATAAAATACTCAGCAATGTCCATCTGTTAACTTAAAACCACAAGCATTTGAGCAGAGCAGGCATCCTTCTTCCCAATAGCATTTTACCGTCAACATGCATTCAAGCCACTGCCTGAACCGGCCCCGGCCCATCTGACCTGAAGTCTCTACCACGCCCACCGCGACCCCGTCCTCGGCCACGCCCACGCCCTACACCACATGGCTCATTTTTAAATAAATTTAGAACATTCTAGATAAAAAACCTGCCTAAGAAGAAATTTGTAAACCCAAAATAGTAAGCAGGTTATTGTTTCTCTACTCCCTACAGACATGCATGCTATTTTTAGTCAATTTCACAACAAAAACTATTTATATGCCAAAGCAGTAGTATAAAATTTAGCATTAGCATCTGATGACTTGTCATACAGGACTTACCACGCGCAGGTGGATAAGCATCTGATTCACCATAATCATTGTATCCACCACCATATTCATAGCTGGCACCACCATAGCCACTATTTCTTCCTCGACCTCCGCGGAATCCACGGCCTCTTCCACGTCCACGCCCTCTACTGACATAACCACGACCCCCATTCCAGTCACCATCTCCATGGTACTCTCCATTCATTACTGCATTGTTGTTTCCTGCATGCAGTATCATAAAATAATGAAAAACTTGCACAGAATGTGAAGCTATACCACATTCTACCAGTAATACTTCAAAAGACACAAAACTTGCAATAAAGCTAAATAAAAAAATAGCAAACCACGTCCTAAGTAAAACAGTACAATTATTGTGGAGTTGAATGCAATTTTTATAACATTTGTAAATCGATATTCACCATTAATTAAAAAGTTGAACAAATTTCTTCTCACTATTACCCTCCAATAATATTCAAATTATTATTATCATCACATTTCACAGACAGCACAGAAAAACTGCCTTGATAAAAAAGAGTACCGTGAAGGTAAGGCATAGACGTCTCTAATCTTCACCACAATTACCATTCTATCTCATTATACACATCCAAGGTGGTACTGATATTATTAATCTAATTGAACTTCATATATGAAATACCTCTACCCCTTCCTCTTCCACGTCCACCACGACCTCTGCCTCGGAGACCAGGTGATCCCTCTAAATTCCACACATGGCACAAAGAGAATAGATTATTCAGATGATAACAGCCACTTTATGTGAAAAAACTAGGTGATACAACTAGCAGTGAGAAAGATGTAAAACTCAATTACCTCCCTCATATTCGAACTCAGTCCAGGGTTTCACCTGATCAGCAGGTATAGGAGACTGATAGCTGCGTGAAAAAGAACTAGAGTAAATAAAGTGAGAAAGTAAGTGTGTGTATGTGTGTATGTGAGAGAGAGTCTCTAGAGTACAATATATGCAACCATAAACAGAAATTTTTATGCAACAAGTTTGCCCAAACTTGAAAGGTCCATGGATTTCAACACAAGACTCTCAAAGCAAACAATTTCTATGAGTAAATTAAAAATTCAGAACGCCATTTAAAAGCATGCACTTTTTATAACAAAAATTTGTAGATCATTTGTAAAAATTTAGATCTTGTGCTAAAAAGCAGTTAATTTCCTATAAGTCAAAGAGCAGTCAATTTCTTGGGCACTAAAATCATACCCATAAAACTGGAAGCCACTTCATGCTCACAAAGCAAGACAAAACAATTGGGCACAATTCCATACCTCAAACTTTTCACAAATACAGGAAAAAAACTGCCACTCAAAGATGGTCAGATAAGTTGTTAACAAGTCATCTAATTAACGATTAGAGGATAAAAAGTAATTTCACCAGATGATATAGAGAGCATGAACAGGAATAGCTATCACAATTTTCCACAGTAATAAACAAATCTAAGCATTACATGCTATAAAACAAAATTTTCAACCAAATCATATCTCATAAAAGCAAGTAAATTACCCTGCAGAGGATGTGTCCAATTCGTTCTTGGAAAGAGTAATTGTAATCATTGAAACATGACGTGTTGTCTCTAGACTGCACAAAAATAAAATATTTGCATACTATGGTTATAAAAAATAAGTTGTTTCATAAATTTTTTAATAAAAGAGAAAACACAATGGAGCTCCTTACGGGAGAAGGCCTTCTTCCAGTGGCTCCCACAAGTCTGTTATATCAGTAGATCCAATGGATGTGTTTTGGTGAAGACCGACAATCCTTCTCTAAAAGATTTACAAAAAAGTTGATTAGCTTCAAGAGGCACCAAAATAGCATCATCTTTTTGAAAGGAAAAGAGATATCGCAGACAAGTAAACGTCTCTAAAATCCAGGGATAAAACACATTTGATCAACAGCGAAGTGCTAATTTTTCAACCATCTAAGCCTAAAACAGTTCCCTCTTTTTATGCCATATACACGGAATGCAAGTTGAAATACAAATATAAAGAAACGTGAATCCCACATCATATTATGATACAAATCATCTTGCCACTTGGTTTTCAGACACATTTAAACAAGTACATACATTAAAAGAAAGAACGTCAAAATACCATTTCACATAGTCTTGTTATATATTGTTTTAGCAATAACATGGGCTTTTTTCTTTACCAATAAAAAAAAAGAATGTGGACTTTTAACAAAACAAATGGAATACAGATAACATTAATGCTTACCTTAATTAATTCAGCAATCATTACAGTCTTGTTGATAGCTCTTCCCATAGCTTTCAATACAATCTCATTAGACCCTTTTTCCTGCAGGCATGCAAAACGAATTAATTCTAATCTTGCATAACAAAAGAGTACTGATATTATAGTTAAATGGCCTCTAATTTAGCTGAAAAAACCACAATGATCAATGTCAGAATACTGCTCAGCTCAATATTAAAATTTGGACCTTCTAGTAGAAACAGGAAACTATTGAGCAATAAAACTAAAAAGATCAAAAGACTGCCTCATGTTTGCAATACCCCCCTAAATAGCCCATACCAATTAATTCACAATGAAATATTTGCCACATCATGGTTAAACTAACAGCCACTTAATTAGAAACAATTCAAAAAATAAAAAATAAAACATGAATCAAATTCAGTTTTAAATGATGCACCACGAAAAATTCCCCCATACTATGATGACAACTTCATGAACCAGCTTCTTATGTCTAAACTCCAATAGCTGATGCAAAAATTTCAAAATAAAAACAACTTATAAAACAAAGCCTTTGACATCAAGGAAATAACTGTGTACTTTTTTAAATATCCATTCGATATAAGTACACTCTTGGACCACCCATGTAGACAAGAAATATATGATCACCTTGACTTTATAGAAACATAGCGCCAGTTAGAACTTAGTACAGAGCGTATCACTAAAACAGTATATGCTTACAACAGAGGGAAAGTGAATGTTTTTAAATATATGTACAAGACAACCCAAAACACAAACATTGCAAAACTTTCTATTTTGCACGAAAGACAAACTCAGATTTAGCATAATAAATCCAGCAAAGCAGGAGTATTAGCTGCTCATAAAATACTCGAACGCGTCTAAAGCACTATAAAAATGAAATAGAATGACAACAAAATATAAAACAAAAAGGAAAGTAAATCAAGCGGAAGATGAAAGGAGAAGACCTGCAGCAAGCTGGTGGCGTAAGTAATGTAGTTCCTCATGCGCCCTTGAGTGGTAATCCGAATCTCGTTCTCATTAATTGGCGTTTCCGCCCTCGGCTTCTCCACCCTCTGGTACCGGTCCATCTGAGCCACACCTCCCCAGCAATTTTAAATCACTATTAGCTCCAATCCAGATAAACGGAAAAATATATTGACAAACAGTAATAATCATACAATCTAAAACAGAACAATCTCGCTACCGAAATACGAAAAAAAAAAGCACCCAACAAATTACACAACGTTTCCCTTCAATTAATCCGAGCTAAAATAAAACCTAGAAACAAGAACCAAAATCCAAAACAAAATATAGATTTCCGAACCAAACATTGTCACATCTATTCAATAACAATGCAGCACACTATCTGCTTAAAACATGCAAAACAAAAAACAACTGTATCAACAAATATGCTTTAAAAATAGAGCACAGATCCAAGAAAAGACGCAAAATAGCAAAATCTCAGAGACAAAGAAGCCAACAACATGCAAAAATCAAACAAACAGCTAAGACATGAAACTAAAAATTCAACCTTTACTCGTTTCAAAATATTGAAAAAAAAAATTAAAAACAGCGGGGAAGAGAGGCTAGGGTTTGAGAACCTTTCGGCGAGAATAGCGTTGAAGCGACGCGATGGATGATGGCCTTGTCTCTGGCCGTTCTTCCCCGTCTGTGCCTGGCTTCTTCTTCTTCTTCTGTTTTGCCGCTCCGAAAGCCGGAGATGGCGCCACCCCTGTTTCCCTTCTTATACGGAGGGGTTTTCCCCCCCTTAGCGGTTAGGGCTTCTGGTGGTCGACTAAAGCTGAGATAGCGGGCCCGGTTCTCTTTTTGGGCCCATTATTGGGATTGATAGCGAGTCTGGGCCAATGAGAATGATGTCCAAGTGATTAAGTTTTCGATGAGGATGTATTTGGCAAATGGCTTTTAAGGGGTGTGATTTTTAAAGGGGTGATGGATTCAAGTGTTGAGATTTTTAAATACGTGAGATTTAATTTAAATCTTATATTTAAGAAGGAAAAAGTTAATATTAGTTTGGCTCATGGTAGGGTAGGCAATTTGCCTTCCCATAAGTAAGTAATGTCTATAGTGGGATCAAAATTCGATGACTTAGAGTGAGCGCATGCTCATAATAATGGGACTAATTTAGGAGCCCGCCCCGGATAGGATTTACTACATCAAATCTAATAATTTCTAGGGGCTCTTCCCGATAATGACAAACTACTCCATTGAATTATCCCTTCCCAATGTCATCATTTAATGTCAAGGTAATTACTCTTTTTCACTCTTCCACTTCAAGAAAATGCAAGGTGATTCATCTTCTAGAAAACTCAAGGCAGACATGATGAACCTCATTCTCCCTCACCCTCAAGTCTGGAGTGAGCCCCCCCCCCCCAATCCTCTCCACCCAGTTTACACTTCCCCGCCCGACCAGTCTCCCTCCAGCCCCGCCTTCTTCCTCCACCGTCATTCCTGGTTCAGCCACTTCTCCCTCAAGAGAATCTTTTCTGCTACTATTTCTCCATCTCTGACTAGTTTCATAATTCAATGACCGTTTTCACCTCACACCCTTGCCCCTCTCTCTTCTTCCCCCTATCATCCAATCCTCAACGAAGCTCTTCCGACACCATGAGACCCGCAAGGCTTCTTCCCTTGTGGACACATCATATTTGCTGCACAAAAAGAACTTCTGTTGTCACATGCATCATCGCTAGCAAGACAAAGTGGCCTAAGGTGGTGGTAGCCCACAGTAAAACTATAATGTTGTCTACGGTTTTATTTTACTATACACCTCTACTCGAGTTCGAAGACATTGTTGTCTATCTTTTCCCACATAGAAAGATGTTTTGCTTAATTCAAAACCATTGTTTCCTCTCTCCTCCCAATTTAAGCAGTCATCGCTAGCAGGACAAAATAGCTTAAGGAGGTAGTGGACTACAATAAAATTATATTCTTGTCTATAAGGCATTGTTGTCTCTCTCATCCCACATAGAAAGGAGTCATGGGCGGTCGCTGCAACAGAGGCGAGAGGTGAGCTCAATAAAGAGTTGTGTTATCTTATATAACCCACTCATTCTGAACTGAGTCAAGAGACTCGGGATAGAGACCCTTTGAAAAACTTGAGGTTTTGGTCTGAATTGGGGTCGGGGACTTAACGAGAAAAATCACTTTAAGTGAAAACTGTACAGTAAAATTATCATGTCGGGCATCGGGGACCATTTGAGAAATAAAGCCACGCTAAGGTCTAAGTACGAATTTTCTCTAATATCTATCATAATAAGAAATACTTAATTTTAAAAATTACTTCCTCGTACATGTTCTTTTGTAATTTCAGCTTAGTGTTTCTTTTTTCCCACTTGACCTCTTAAATCACAACCTTCTAATGTCATTTTTGTACCATCTCTCGACTCTACCCTATTCTACCTCAACCTTCTCTTGTAAAGTGAAATCAGGTTGTGTTCATTTACACTGTACAAATCATACATGTTTTCATTAGTCATGTAAATCCTGATAGTGTAATATACCCTTTCACTTTATTGAGGGTTACCACAATGCCACTAATTCAAATACTTACAAGGCAATAAACTACAAGATGTGACCTTTATGCCAAAGAAAATAACAACAAAAACTAGTGCAATATACTAAACATACAATTACACAAATCAACACAAGTAAATTTTACTCTGAAAACCCAAACTAGAGAAAAAATTATGCAGCTTGTCCTTTGGTTGAACTTAATGGACTATGAAGTTTTAGAACTTATAAGACTCAAGACCACTAATGTAAGATCCAATATTTTTTGTTTTTCAATTGTTTTATTTATGGTGGACATGTGGAAAGTTAAGGAGTTTGACCATTTAACTTTATTAGTTAAAAAACTCCTTAAATAAGTTGAATTTAGGGTTGAGACTAATATAATTATAAATTAGTCAAATAGAGCTTTGAAACACCACTAAGAATACGCAAATCAGAGTTTGGATGAGTGAGATATAAGCGATTAAAGTTGTACTTAATGCGTTTGACCCGTTTCCCGAACTAGACCTAGAATTAGGCCTTTTACCCAGCTTTTTGGGCTCATTTAAGTTTAGTGGCGGGAATAGGGATGTGGGGGTTATTTTGGGTTGCCCAAGGGTGGTTTAGTAGCCTTCTTAGGGGGATTAGGAACCCGAATCCTCACCACCTATAAATATTTTATAGGGCTTTTATTGAGAGAGTTTTTGGAACTTTTAGAAGTGGCTAAGATTTTTGTGTCCTATCTTTTATCAAGGTGAGTAAATTTGAATTACTTTTCTTAATTCTTTAAGTTTTGATGGGAAATTAAAGGCCTTTCATGCCTAATCATCATTCTTATGCATCTTTCTATTAAAATATCAAAGTCTCTCTTGTTTAATTCAATTTTTAGAACCTTAGAATTTTATTTTTTATTCAAAACCTTGTGCTTCATGCTTAGAATTTATTAGACACAAGGAAGTCCTTGAAATCACTTGTTTATCATAGTTGTAAGCCTCTAGTTGGTAAAGATCATGATTTATGCTTAGGGCTAATCACAAACCTAATTTTTATGGATTAGATATTTAAGAGGATTGAAGGTGTTTCTCTGCCTTAGAGGTAAGGGGTTTTTGTTTTGAGAGTGATTTATTACATTAACACCTTGTTTGATATGGTTAATCATTTTGTTTATGAAGAATAGCTATATAAATTGATTCTTCTCTTAGAGAGATTTTGATGTTGTTTGTGCATGTGTTTGATAGGGATTTTCATAACTAAGAGTTTAGAATTGATTCCATGAAAAATTATGGTGATTTGATGATTGATTGCAATGATTTTAAGTCAAAAGTCATAATTTCTGTAACTCTATTTGGCTAATCAATTGGCACCACTGGGCAATCGATCAGCAATATTACTGTGATGGGCACAGTGTTGTTAATCGATCTGCCCATCGGCTATAGTGCTAAGATTGGTACAGTGTTGTTGATCGATCAGCTATACTACTATGATTGGCATAGTGTTGTCAATCGATCAGTCCATCGGGAGATCGATCAGCTATACTACTAAGATCGACACAGTGTTGATGATAGATCACCATGGTAGGGTGAACAATCATCAACTCGACAAAATTAAATTTTGATTTGTTTTTGTTTCTTTTGAGCCCGATTAATTGGTCTATGGGATTTGATCAATAGGCACTCTTATGAATGGATTATGTGTATATTTCAAATATCCACCCTCATGTTTTTTATGTTCTTTTGCATCTAGCAGACTAACGATTGTTGATGCACATTATGGTTCCTCATGCATACATGTCTCTAAGGATTATTTAGTAAATTCATGTTACATGCATCATGTTCCAGTCCATATGATCTTGTTTGCTAGAATATGTCTTAATTCACAATATAGTATGATCACTTGTGTTTACTTATGTAATCATGGACCATGTTCCATGCATCACAAAAGTAATTGTGAACCATGTTTGATCGCAATTAGCCAAGGTTTTATGTGGTTTTCTGGATTAGCTATATTGGGTTTTGAATGGACTGATTTTACGTCCGAATGGATGGGGTTTTACATCCTTTTATGTCCAAATGAATAAGTTTCCTCCCCTGGGCTAAGATGATTGAGAGTTTATTTATTATTGAGACTTCTGGAGCAAGCTTTAAGTTAGTCATGTCTGTTGTGCACCAGCTTGATTAGGGAGTTTTGGTATTTCTGACATTTGGGTATTATAAGTAACATGCAGTAGGCGACAGGTAACAAATTCTTTAGTTACACTAGTTTTATTGTCTTGTGACTAGAACTGAGGAGCTACTGAACGAGGAAATAAGTTCTACTAAGGTATAGTTAGGAGAGAATAAATGAATGGATACTAAGAAACTATATTATATTGATAGCCAGGGATGGAGCTAGGGGGCTTAGAGAGGGCCATGCCTCCCCTCCCAACCCTTGAAATTTTCTACTTTAGGACATGAAGCACTAATTCTTTTTTTCTCATTAGTGCAACAAAGGTAGGCCCCCTTAGCCCCTTAGTGGTCTTTCCCTAGCCCCATCCTTGTTGATAGTATTTCATTTTCAATTATGGTAGATCTCTTTCATAGTTTGAGGTATATGTTTATGTCATTGCACAATGATTTGGTATATGACTGTTTAATCCTAGTTATCATAAAAAGTAGTTAAATTTCCTTTTTATATTTATTCTTCAAATTATTTTTAAATAAAGAGATGACTGAGCTGTGAATTCCGATCTATTCCATTGTCGGGTTAAAAGTTGCTCTATCCTTTTGCCGATTTCAAGTCCTCTACCCAACTAGAAGTCCTTATCTAGATGATTGTTGGTCACCAAAGTCCTTCTTGGCATTCTTCCTTTCAAACTTGATCTTTGTCTTCTACTTCACAGCTTTCAATCAAAGTCCTTTTTTATTGATGTTGATGAAGTTCTACCAAAGTCCTTCTTAAAAAGCCTATAGCAAATCTTTGTATGTTGTGATGTGTGTGTGTTCTTACAAAGCTTTTTCTTTAATTCATAAGATAATTATGAACCAAAGCTCTCAGCTTTCAATTATTTTTCTCACAATTTGATCAAAGGTGTTAAGAGGTATTAAGCAAAGTTGCTCTAAGTTTTTCCTCTAAAAAATCCTTCTTCCCTTAGTTCAATTTATCACAATAAGGTAATCAAATAGTCCTCTAAGTTGGGTGTGGTTTTAGAGTTATTGTAGGAAAAAAATTGATCTTGTATTGACTTGAGATAAATAATTGTGTCATAGATCGATCGATTATTTCTTCGGAAGAGCTTGAGGTTTTGTTTGGCGTCCGCCTGACGGACAGTTCGATTTGGAAGAGTGCTAGTATGGACAATCTCATGCACTACACTGAATCGGAAGCAAAAATGACAATAATGCCCCGAAATTGCTAGTTATGAATGGGTAGGAGAGTGGTGCGACTGATGGATATGTTGTGCAGACTTGGGCTATAAATTTGGGCACAACTTGGGTTGATTGTTGCCTTTAATATAAAATGTAAATATGTAGTCTCTTTATTATATAAAAATAAATATTTATTATTTTTATTTTGTGAACAAATGAACTTTGGTTGATGCGAGACGCTTGAGCAATATCCAATAAAGTTTGATTTTGTAAAAAAATGATTTTTTTGCATACGATCGAAATCCAATAAAAGTTTTATGATTTTTAAGAGGTTTTTTAGTTCAATCATCATAATTATTTGGCATAGAGGGTGAAAATCTAATTTTTTTCATGGTCGTCAATGTTCAAAACACCATTAATGGACTTTACTAAGATTGGTGTTAGTAAGAATGATTGTAGTTAGTGTTGAAGTTTATGCGGCCTGTTGGTGGTTAAATCTGGTGCAATGAGAGAAAGAAGAAAGGGGAGAAGAGGGAGTAGTAGGAGGCACAGAGAGAGAGAGAGAGAGAGAGAGAGAGAGAGAGAGAGAGAGAGAGAGAGAGAGAGAGAGAGAGAGAGAGAGAGAGAGAGAGAGAGAGAGAGAGAGAGAGAGAGAGAGAGAGAGAGAGGTTGATGGTAGCGAATAAATTGTTGGTGGAAATGGCAAGTGGACCTTTGGTAGAGGCAGAAAGAAGATAGTAACCGTAGGTGGAATTTAAGGTGGAGCGGCAATTAGAAGGCTAGAGCGATAAAGATGGCAGATGAAAGAAGAAGAGAAGAAAGTAAGAAAAAGAAAAAGAAAATAATAATATTTTGTCCAAAAATATAAACTATTAGGACTATGAGTAATAAAAAAAAGGTAAAATTTTACATAGTGTCGTCAATTTGATATTAATTTCATATAACTTAAAGAGGTAATTTTTTAATTAAATAACATTTATAATAAATTTCTATTTTCAGATAACGATAGCTACGTAAGTTTTTTTTGTTAATACCTAAATTACCCTTCTCCTTTTAATTTCCTCTTATACGTTTCCCATGGGGAAATGTTGCTACTCCCGTCGGAATAGGGAAGCACTGCTCCTCTTCAGCCTTTTGGGTGGCCGAAGAGAGGTGGGACTCAGGCGAAGGAGGACAACAGGAGAGAGAGCCTTTGATTTCGTTGTTGGATCTTCTCCGACATTCCTTTCTCGTGCTCTCTCGCAATGCACCGTTCCCAAACTTTGGGTCTTTTTATTCTTTCGGAGACGAATATTGGCATCTTCTGTGAAAGCCTACTCAAAGCTTATCGGTGAGTAACAATTGGTGTCTATGAATTTTTGATCGATTCATTTGTTATGCGTATATTTCTGGTTAATGGTGACGTATTGTATGTCATTTTTATGCTTGTTTTTTATTTAGGTTCTTGGTTTGGCATTCTTATTGATGAATTTTTTTTTAATTTTTTGTTGACTATATCAGACAGACTTGCATTATCTTTGGATTGGAAGTTGGCTTTTCCTATTTGGATTGAGAATCGATGTTATCTTTTACTTGCATATTTTAATTTTTCTTCGGCCTTTTGGTTTTATTCAACTTCTCATATAAAAATAAATTTTTTCCTCGATATTTACATGGTTATTAAACTGCTAAGAAAAGAAAGCCTATATCATATCCCTCTTCTGCTATTGTAAAGTTGGAAATTTTGCCCATGCCTTCTGAATAGCCATTGCTTCTACCTAAAAAGAGCAGAAGATTGTTGTTGGAGTTGAAACACTACCCAATGGGGAAATTAAGGTGATTTTTATGCATATCAACTTTCTTCATAATGTTATACGCTGAAACAGTGATAGGAAAGTACAACATTATTAACAAGTGCCTGAAATTCATGAAAATGATATCATCTAAACAAGTGCATGTATGGAGTGCACATGTCAGCTTTTCCTGTTGATATGCATTGCTTACATTTCGTCTTTCTTTTATGGATTGGTTTGTTTGGTTGTGCAGTGAGAAATGTGATCTATCATTCTCTATTATGTTAACTAATCCTAGTGCATTGATCAATCATTTCAACAATATGATCATTCGCTCAATGTTTTGGACCTAACAAATTGACTCTCGATCGATCTTTTTACTAAACGAACAATTGTTCAATTTTTTGTCAAAAATCTCATGAAATATTCAAGCTAGATCGATTGCTTTTGAACACTTTATGTTATTTTTGTCCTTTTCATCCAATTTTCATCCCAACACTTAAATAAGGTTTTTATATGAAAATCCTAAGTGTTTGTGTATGTTTGTGAAATTTACCCCTTTTTTTTTCAAAATTCATTCACTTTGACTAAGTCTTCCACCTTGAATCTTCAGAACACGTCTAATCTAATTCTTCATATCAATCAATTCCAAATTTGACTTTATACATAAGTAATCTAGTTAAACTTTTAAGACTTAAAAACATGCATATGATAGACATAGTTCGATCAACGGAATTAGTCAATTACAAGACAAATGACATATATGTTCAAACAAATATCATCCCCTCCATCTATTGTAGCTTTGAGTTGCATTGCCACCACCTCCGCTTTATTCTTTTGAAGTGCCACTTCCATCTCATTCACGGGGCTATGAACCACCCTACAAGTGGATGGAAGTTAACTTGCTTCACGCTTTTTAAAAGATAAAAGAAGTGTTTTTATTACTATTAAAATCTAAAACTAAATTAGACTCATGAAAAATCCTTGTTTACAAATAAGGGTTTTTAAAACCTCACAATAAAATTACAATATTCCCAAATATTAATAATCTTAAATGCTAATTTTGAAAATTACAGCACTTAAATTCATGCAATTCTAAATCACAAACGAAAACCAAGGTTATCAAAAGCACCCTCAAAGGAATTATTAATTAGTGATAGAGATGGGAGGCTGGATTAATGATACCTTTTTGATAAATTATATTTACACTATGAAGTTTGGCAAAATTATACTTATGCCTTTGATATTTCAAGGACTATTTGACTTTTAATATAACTACACTTATATTTCCCGACATTTGAATATCGCAGTTACACCTCCTGTGCTTACAGCTTACACCCCTTCGTATTTAAAATTTATTTACTGACACCCTCTTGAATATTATTAATACAAAAATATCATTAATATTTCAAACAAATACAAATAAGTTAAAAAAATAGTGGCGGAGAAAATTATCACAGGATCTCTCTCATTTCATCCCACCTTCTAGCTAACTCCACAACACTTCTCCCCATCAACCAAATCAAATGAGTGGGCCTACTAATCCCACAAGGCCACAAACACCCATATAAAAATGATTCCACCTAGAAAGAAAATGTCACTTCATATTTCTTGTAGACTAGCATTCTTGCATGATATTTTTCATTGTAGAATTATAAACATGAACTACAAAGACACAATTATTGCTTTTGCATTTCTCAAAAGGAAAAAGTTTATATGAGCTTGGGTTCACGCTCCTTATATGAGCTTGGGCTCATACACGTTAGTGTGAGCCCGGGTATCATGGGCTATCGGATCTCTATATGCAATCGCAAGGGGGTAGAAACCAATATGCCTCCTTAGTTATGTGTGTTGTCAAATCGAAATATGATAGGCTTATATAAACATGTATCTTCTCAAAATAATTGTAGTTAAAATATTTATACAACATAATTGAATTGTTCTCGAAATTCCAAATCAACACACATACTCTTGGCCATCTTGCCAACACTTGGTTGGTTCCAAAATACTCCCTTCGTCCTATAATAAGTATCTAGATTAGAAAACCAAAATGAACTATTTAGTTCACTTTTATTTACTAATCTAGTCTCTAATTACCGGATAGAGGGTATGAATCAATAGTAGCATGTTTTTGTACAGTTGATGCTAAATTTCTTTTCTTATTAAATAGAGAATAAAAGTTCAAATGAAAAGAAAAAAAAAACAATATTGATCACTTATCACTCTTCAGGTTGTCTAGTAAGCTAGCCTTTTTGGTAAATGAAACAATAAGTTCTCAACTAAGCTAAAGGTCCTTAAGGGCCAATTTGAGTGAGATAAAAAAATAGATAATTTTGTACCTTGGGGGCTAAAAATAAATACTCCCTTTGTCCTACATTGATAGTTACATTTGGTGTGAGAACCCAAAGTTTCATGAAAATTTACCCCTTTTTGTTTCGTTTACAAATTTTATTTTCATCAGCAAACCACTGACATGTCGGTGCTGAAACAATGTAATACTACTATCGATAAGCATTGGAGGCCTACCCATGAAAACTATAATCATCGGTTATTTAGGAAAACAAGGTGGTTTAATGGTTTCTGGGCTATGAAAACTATTACCATGGTATTTTAAGGAGTGTGAAACTCGAGATTAGGGAGAGAATGGAATCTCCAAAGAGTCCTACTGCCATTGAGGGTCTAGGAGCAATTCAGGGGAGATTTGCATTGGGAGAGGAGGAACCTCCGGTTGATTTTGGTTTTGGTTTTTCTTAAACAAATGAAAATTTATTCATATAAACATGATTTTCTTCAAGTTCTTGATGAGATTGAACGTGTGCATGTCACTCTTTTTATGTTACACCATGCATGATTGAACTATAATGGTGATTGCAAATTTGACTGGTTCCAATGCTCAATTTATGAAATAAATGGTTTAGAACTTTGATTTGAGAAGATTTCTATGGGTTTTCAAGGGGAAAAGTGTTCAAAAAATTAGTAGGGTATGTTATCATTTTTCCTGATCACCGATAAGGTTATATACACATTGCTGCATGCATTGGTGATGGGGGGAGGATGAATAGTACTCATGCTTGCATGGAACATCATGCATATTTACTGGACATCGACAGGGAGGACTACGCATCAGTGAGGTGGGTTGCTTTAGCCAACCCACTATAGGTGGAGGTTCGACACATTGGTGGGACACCGATGATCATTGATATCCATGTTGGTAGGACACATGTTACTATATGCAAGCATAAATGCATTGATGGTATGTCGATGATAACTATATGCATCAATTATCTCAAGAAGTGAGGTAGTTTTAAGGTTATGAGACTCCATAAGTAGTTGTCTCAATATAAATAGAGTAAAACCCAGAATTGGGAGAGAGAAGACAGTATCGGGGAAGTCCTAGCACCGAAAGACTAATGTCCGAGTGCAAAATTGAGAGAAAGACTCGCATTGGAGAAAGGAAACTTCGTGTCAGCATAGGCCGGATTTCAATCTCTTGAACTACAAGAAAAGTATTCTAATTTATTATTTTCTTCAAGTCCTTGATGATCATGAACTCATGTTTATGTTTTTCCTTAAGTTGTGATTTGCATAAAGGTGCTTTATTGGTGAATTAGGATTATGACTAGTTTAATTCCTTATTTGTGTTTGGGAAGGAGGGGAGTCTCTGATCATGTTTTTCCAGATCATCGGTGCCTGTGCAGGTGAAAGGAAGAGGATGAATAGTGCCATGTGCATGCATGCAGAATCATGCATGCTGACTTGTCATCGGTAGTGAGGCCAACGCGTCGGTGAGGTGGGCTTACCCAGCTAACCCATTGTCTATGTGGGTTTTTTATCCAACATGTCGATGAATCTACCGATGATCATCAGTGATCTAGCCGAGGCATTGGTGAGGTGGGCTTACCCAACCAATAAACTATTGGTGAGGGTTTGACACGTCAGTAGATCTACTAATGTTCATCGGTAATCTAACTAACCTATCAGTAAGGTTACCGATATTACCTCGTAGTAAAGATATTAAATGTGTTTTATAGCAAGGAATAAGCTAAATAGCAATTATATATAATTGCATGATTTTTTAGGATTTTGTGATGTGTATGAAATATTGAGTAAGTATGTACCAAGTAAGGGTTAGTAAACCCTAATGCATGTGTATGAAACCATATGATGTGATGATTTGGTCACCACGAACTGATGCATTTGACATAAAAGTTATGAGATTCCTAGTGCCTTATTGACTCCTCAAGTAAGTCATTTAGACATGAAGAACAGAAGGGTATAGTATGAAAAATGATCATGGTCTTTTAGCTCTCTAAGGATGAGAGTTATGTAAAGCCGCTCCCGCTCCCCTGGCCCTGGAGTCAAGTTCGAATGGACTAGAGCATAAAAAGATGATCGGTCTCGTGCAACGTAATATAGGAGGTTTTAACGATCGTGACAGTCGAGATCTTGGTACTAGGGTCCATGAGCCTTTATTTTATATCTTAGATGGGTTGGAATAGGCTTCAGGCAAAGATTGAGATTGAATTCGTGGTAGTCTAATATCTAGTCGACTGGGAAATCCTAGATGAGGCTATCATGTCTAGTGAACCTAGAAGTAAAGCTCTATGTTGTAAGTATACTTGTCACATAAAGATATATGTGAATTTTGGATTGCAATCCCATAGATATACCAGTATATTCATCATTCTTGTGGTACAGGTTCTCCAGGGAGAAGGCTTTAGAGGTATTGGGAAGGTCTTAGTTGTAGAGTGGAGCATACCTTCAATTTAATGAATTATTTTCCCCTATAGGTTTGATGTTTAGGCATGAGAGGGTGTCATTTATCTTTTCATTAGCTTGTGTATATGGAGCAGACAAGTACTTAGTTGTGAACCTGTGAATATTTTAAGAATTTAGATCTTTAGATGATTATTTATTACAATATAACAATAAATATTTATGAAAAAGATGGTTCTCATGTCCCCAATTTGATATTTTATTGTTTTGTGAATGCAAAATGTAATTTTATTCATTGCAAAGTAAGAAGGGTAGTATGTTATAAAATTTTCAATTGAAGACAAATATTTTCATGAAAAATAGTTGTAAAAATTGGGGGTGTGATAGCCACTCCCGTGGCCTTGGAGTTTAAGTTTGAATGGACTAGAGTATTAAAAGATGACTAGTCTAGTCTAATGTAATATAGGAGATTTTCGACGATCATGGTAGTCGAGATTTTGACCACTAGGGTCCATGTGCCCTAGAGGGCCCTTGCTTTTTGGCGGAGATGCGGCATGACATACTGTAGGTAAAGATTGAAGTTGTGTTTATGGTAATCCAATATATAGTCTAGTTTTGAACTCCTAGATGAGGTTATTGTGTCTAGTGAACCTTGAAGTTAAGTTCCTTGCTTGTGAGTATATTTGACTTAGAAAGGTACAGATTATTTGATTTTTCTTTGGCTAAATTATTTCTTTGACAATCTTTCTTCTCAGTATGTGTTGCTAAAATATTTGCTCATGAGTATACATATATACTCAAAATCTTCAGTGGTACAAGTTTCTCTAGGTAAAAGAGTTTGCTTTGTGGTATCGGGAAGGTCATAAATGTAAAGTGAAGTCTACCCTTCCAGTTTGTTGATTTATCTCCTTTATTTAGATTTGTTCAGTCATGAGAGAGTGCTACTTATCATTTTAAACTAGAACATAAGTGACAGACAAGTGTCAAATTGTAAATCATGTGGCCATTTTAATGTACATAGTTACTTAGAAATGTAGTTATGATATTATCATAAACAAAGATCATGAAAAATGTGACTATCATGTCCCCAATTTAGTTTTTAACAATTTTATAATTTCACAGAATAGTTTTTCTATTGCATATTATGAACAGTACATGTTTTTCTCAATGGAGGAAAAGATTAATGAAAATGGGTGAGTAAAGTTGGGGGCATGACATTTGGTTTTTTGAAATGAACTAATTTTAGTTCATTTTAAAAAACCAAATGTAGCTATTAATTTGAGACATGGTGACTATAACTTTTGATGGGGAGTGACGGATGAAGGCGATGCTTTAACCTTGAATTTGCCTTATAAAATTTTCTTATGTTACCTCTAGAGGCAAAGGTCATATAATTGATATTCCTTTTGTCACACATTAATAACTAGGTTGGCACCCACTTTGTGTTGGCATGGGCCAGCTTGGCCTGCGGCCCATTTTGGGCAAGTCAGGCAGGCCCAAGCCCAAGCCCATTGGGGCCTTGTTATTGGGCTGGTTGGGCTGGTCTAGGCCCAAAGGGGAAGGAGGGGAGGCCGACCAATGGGTCAGCCCGCTAGGCTCACTTGCCCTCCCTCCTTGTAATTTTTTTTTAAAATTTAAAAAATAGTAAAAATCCTAAAAAAATATTTATTAAATAATTCATAATATTATAAGGAAAGTATAAACATTTTAATCTTCATCTCACCCAATACATTAGATCATGATAAAAATAATTCATAAAAGAAATTACCATGATCATGGACTTTAAATATAAATATCTCTCAGACATCCCTGAGTACAATTCCCATAAACAACCTATAGTTTAATCCAAACTACAAGTCCAGAAGTATAAACACTTTAATCCTCATTTCATCCAATACATTAGATCTTGGCAAAAATAATACTAACAATGAGTCAAGGGTATACTTGAGTTAATGGAAATCACTCCACTACGGAAACAAGCATCCATCTCTAGGAGCTCTCTATTACAAACTTACAAAAGCCTCCCGAACATCAATGTTAAAAAGGTGGAAAATGAGTATTTTCATACTCAATAGGAAAATACTTAACATGGGAGTTCTAAACATTGAACTCTACAAGTCCATACATAGATGTGTTCATGCAACTCAAACATAAAACATACAAACATACAAATTACAACAGAGTCGCATAATATAACAATCATGCACAAACACATACCATCTTACCTCTCTTACACTTACAATCATACTTGTACAACCCTTACACTTACAATCTTACTCAAAATATTCTTATAGTCTTACTTGTACCATCTTACTCAAGTTCTTACTCTTACAATCTTGCTCATAAACATACACTTACAGTCTTGCTCAGAATCATATACTTACAGTCTTGCTTAGAATCATACGCTTACATTCTTGCACAAAATCTTACACTTACTCAGAAACATACCTACTAATACAGTTGTACATATACTATCGACCACTAAAGCTTATTACAATTAATAAGCTTCAGCGTCGAAATGGAAAGGAATGCCACTGGGCATCCCTCCAGGGAGACTAGACGACATGGACTTTTTCGAAGGCAAGCATACTAATGCTTAGGGGGCACAAGATCAAGCAGGTAAGAACAGTACTATGATACTACTTACCTAAGTGCTCAAATGCCCACACTCTAGGGCCATATAGTGCCAAGTAAGGGCAGAATCATACATTGCCACTCTTGGGCTAGAATCTTATAGTGTCACTCTTGGATAGAATTATATAATGATGACTAAGGGCAGAAATATACGACGCTCTCAATAGAGCATCAAACATCTAGGCTTAATACAACACACAGACAATATAAAAAACATACATCGCACCATGGCAAGACATGAGAATGCTCAGCCGACTCATTATTGGCTAGCTCAAACACGAAACTTAATCGGTTGAAACCCTTAAGCCTCAAAATCTCAATGTTATCATATTAGCTTCGCTTATAATTCAAGTTTAAATTAAGTAATTTATGCGGGAAAATTATGTCAAACAAACTTTCAATCTTACAGTCTTCCACTGATTAATCCAAAGTTGAGCCCATTCTGAAACCCTAGTTTGTCAGGGCAACATACTTCACTTAACCCATCCATCTCACAACATAACTCATTGTACACCGAATTATTACACATTCATACAATCTCCGCCATCCACCTTATGGGCAAAACCTTTTACTCATAGATCATCAAACTAAGTTCCTCATAGCCAACCCCAGTTGTCACCCTCTTACTTATACCTTATTATTCTTACTTTCCACTTCATAATATGTACATTATGCTTTTACAATTATGCATCACTCTTACTGTCTGATAATCCTCCATAAGGCTCCAAACCTAAATCTTTTTGCTTACTAAACCCCCAATGTATGCTCCAATCCAAACCAAACTCATTCCAATCCTCTCTAGTCAAACTTACATCATCCATCTTTCGTCATATGGTTACAAATCTGCATCCAAATCCATGCAAGACCCTCTGCCACCACTCGCCGTACATCACACATATATCAACCCCCCCCCCCCAACCACCACACACACACACATTCCATTGCACAAGCATATAGCCATCATACATATATATGCTTATCATGCATAAGTATAACATATACATAATTCTATACATAGCTTACCAACATACTCACTAGTCATCACTAACATATACATAGTCCACGTACATCAAATATACTTTTAGCTCACATGCACGTCATATGCATTTCATACCATCATTTATCGTCTTTCACACTTACATCATGTAATTGGATAATGATATAATACCCAAATATTAAATCATACAATCTTAACATGTTGCTACACATTTAATGCATGTTATCATGAAATTACAAGTTTAAAGCTCCCCTACCTCGTAATCCATGATGTTTGATGGCAAGCACACGATGGTGGCGGTGTCGGCAGTGGAGTTTGTGGCTAAAAGCATCTCCTAGTTGGGAGAGATGATGTCTAGAGGTTTAGGAAGCTCCGAAAATACTCACGATAAGATGAGGGTGACAAAAATCAACATAGTAAGATTCGGGATTCACTGCAGTGCACTGGGGCGGCCGGGAGAAAGGTCGTGCCAAAGAAGTTGCAAGTGCATCCAGAAGTTGAGCATGGACTAAATAGAAGTTGGTTGGTGACTAAAAAGCACTGAACCGGCTGAAAGATGCCAAAATTGGTCTTGGACAACATCCAACAACGGCGATTTTGTGTATATTGTGACCCATAAAAGGGGCAAAGGGCGACACTTGAGGATATAGGAGAGGTGGAAGGCTCTGGTGATCAACTCCAATTGGTGGCAGAGACATCCAATGGTCAGGTGGCGCAAAAAATGCCCCTATACCCTAAATTGCATGCACGATCACATGCACACGAGGCAAAGAGGCCCACTTGAGGGGGAGATGGGTTGGACGGTGGTGGTCCAAAGCCCAAAAGGGCGACTAGGATGTGGTCATGGTGAAACAAGTTTGACCCCAAGGCCATTTGGGGCCAATGGCTAATGGTGGTTCTCAAACGGATGGAATGATAATAGGTGGTTCGCATTGCCAAACACGGGTCCACGGGCATTCAAAAAGGATCAAAGGGGCAAAAGAAAGTAGAGAGGGGCCGAAAGAGATGGTCTACAACCATTGTCAGACCTCGTCGTCGTGCCATGACAAGGCCCCAATGACTGAATAGCTGGTGGAAACTGAGACGACGATAATGGTCTGGAGCTGCACCGGCGGCCCGGAGAGAGATAGATACATAGGAGGAAAAACACAAACTTGAAAATAGAGGATGGAAATGGGCTGGTGGATTGCGGTGCTAGCCAGCCAGAGGAGGTGGCACCGGACTGGGTGCAACTGCTTGTTGCCGTAGTATGGCCAAGACAGAGCCCTGGGCATCCTTGCTAGCTAGCGACAGTGGTGGGAAAAATAGAGGACATAGAGGGGACGGGCCATCATGGTAGAACATGGGAGAAGAGGAGTGGGGCGGAGGAGGAACCAGGCCGGGTGGGGTGTAATATCCCGGATTTTTCTAGGTTTTGAAAGTTAAATACGTAAAAAATAGTACTTTGACCCCTTGAGCTTCGTAGTTGAATAAATTCCTAAATAGATAGAATTTCATTATTGATACCAATGTGGTTAGAAAGTAGACAGAAAAAGCTTCGAAACACCACCAAGAAGGTGCGAATCATAGTTCGAATGAGGGAGTTACGACTGTTCAAAATTGAACACATCATACAAGGCCCGTTTACCCGATTTAGACTTGTATTTGGGCCATTTAAGTCATTTTACGAGCCTGATTAATTAAAATGACATAAATTAATTTTTGGAGGCCCAATTAGGTTGCCTAAGTGGGGAGGCTTAGCTTAATTTCTAAGGGGATTAGGAACCCTAATCTCCATAATTATAAAAAGGCCACCTAGGGCTTAATTAGGGGAATTGGTGGTCCGGAGGGGAGGAAAGAGAGAGCTGCTGGAGAAAAAGGGTCTCGCAGAATTTCTGGCGAGGATGACTGGCGATGGCGCTCCAGTAGCACTGGACCAGCGAAAACTCAGAAAAAGAGGTAGGATTGATTAATACAATAAATTTTCCTTGAGGTTAAGATAAATTAATTTTGTTTTTAATCCATACCCGCCGCCTGGCCTACAATCGCCATCTAGCCAATCACTAGTAACCAATATTTGGCCGTCGCCAGTGATTCTGGTCTGGCTTTGTCAGCTTGCGAGTGCTGGCCTTAGTTGCATGGGCCTGGTCGGCAGGTCTTGGTCACGATGGCCATGGGAGACAATGGCTCTGGGCAGTTCCGTAATACCCCATAATTTCATTGTTTTGAAATTTGAACGGTTGGGCCCATTAGTGAGTTTTAGGGCCAAGTAATAGTTTTTTTTCTAAAAATTAGACCAATATGAGTTTGATTCATTCAGAGGAGCCTTAAGATATTTGATAGGGCTCATAGAGACGAACGTATCAAGCCCAAGAACGTGTCAAACGAACACGGGAATAGTAGGCTTTGCCTCGGGAAGAGTATTGTTGGAAGGGCCCACTTTAAATTAATGAGAAAACATACCCTTACGTGGTCTTGTTTCGTAAGGCTCGTTGATACTAGTCCAACAGTACCAAGAATCCGTGATTTCGAGTTATGGGTAAGGAGTTGCACCCTTTTGAAATTTTTAAAACAAAATTTTAAAAAATATATATATAAATAAATTTTGTCAGGGCGTCAACAATGATGGCTCCAAGCCTGCAACAACATGCCAACCATGGCCTACATTGTGCAGGCCATCCTCTATGTGTGTCAGCATTGACACACACTGTAAGATCCCTGATCCTAAACTGGGTTTCTTTTCATTTTAATTATCAGTTGTTGTGTGGTAAAGCGTTTTCTGATTTATTCGATGGTTTCAAAAATAAATGGTGTTTCTGATGGTTTTAATCAAAATCAACTTTACAATTATTTGTTTTAAGTGTTTTTGAGTCAAATCTGAAAATTTGGGATTTTTCTGATTTTTCACTAATTTTTCAAAAATTAGGGTTTGGCGGGACCCCCTGTGGGCTCCACAGTCGAAATTTGGGTTTTTGGATAAAATTAACCCAGACATCAACACAATCCTTTACCCAAAATTTCCATAATTTTCCCAGGTTTTAATTAGTGATCAAATATCTACTACTTACCAATGCACACCCCAAACCCTACTATAAATAGAATGACCTGAGCATTTACATTTTGGGAATAGGCTGGGAAAGGGAGGTTAGGCCTAATTCCCCAATTAGGCCCGGATTAGAAGGAGTTTAAGGTAAGTCTCTTCTAATTAAGCCTTAAAACCTATATTTTCTCTTAATCCCTTCTAGATCTATCATTTCCCCTTTGTTTTGATTCGTTTCTAAACCTCAAAACTACTGATTTGCATCTCTACTTCAAACCCTAAATCTAAAAATCCGATTTTTATGTTCAACAAGACCTAGATCTAAGTTTTTCATTAGGGTTTTTAATGTTAAATCGATTTTAATGGAGTTTAATTTAAACTCTATGTCTTTGTAAGATTTTCAAGAAGGGTGACCATCAAATCCAAGCCTAATCAAGGAATAAGGTAATGGACTTTCGAAATTTTAGTCTTCCTATGGTAAAAGTCTTGATTTTGTGGTTTATTTTGAGTGGATTTACTTGATTTAGTGTTTTAATGGCATGATTAGTAAATGGTAATCTTTAATCCCGATTTCATAGGGTTTTATCTTGTTATGATGTAGATTAGCTTTCTGAAAGTAATGGTGGAGTTTTAATGGCGTTTGAGTTGTTAAATGAAGATTTTAAGTTATATCAATGGAGTTTCGGTTTGAAAATTTGAAATGAAGAAGATGACCAAAACTGCTTTGTTGGCGTTAGAATGGCCCTACAGGACGTTTGAACGGCAACACTATAGTTTTGGCATTTTTTTTGTGTAGCCGATCGAACGGCCCTGTAGGGCGTTCAAACTTAAACACTACAATTTTGGCATTTTTCCTGTTTATCCGATCGAACAGCCCTGCAGGGAGTTCGAACGTCTACACTGCAGAATTTGACAATTTTATGTATGTTGCTTATTTCGAAATATCTACTTCAAAATATCATTTTTATGTTTATGTGAAGTGTTTTGATCTATAATAAGCTACTTGAAGAGCATTCTATTGATGTTAGAATTTGTGGTGTATATTTAAAGTTTATGTGAAATGGCTTGTAGTTGGATGTACATGTTAGAGTTTGTTATCTTGAAGTATGAATGGTTGATTCTCTATGGTTATGTATATTTTCAGTAGAGCTACAACATACTAACGGACTGATAGGTCATGTTAGGATGTGGTTAATTGATGTGTGAATGTTAGTGAATGTCATGGCTCAAGGATGAAGTGAATAATCTTATATGTGTTTAGCTTGTGGTTAAGCTTTGATTTGAGTTATGATTTTAATGATTCTTCACCTATGATTTCCGCTGGAATTTATGATTAGATGTTAATATACATGTGTAGGGTGATGGTGAGTAAATTACAAGCATGTTGATATGCATTGAGGGAAATGCTTATATTATGAACACACACACACACATATGTGGGATTTAATGGTGATGATGAGCATTAATATTATGATTATGAATGAGGCATGAGGGGCTGATGAGAGCACTTATCATGAAATAGGATTCATGTATGCTTTGCCCATGTATGTACTATGTTGCATGCATCATGAAAATGGATTTTCAATTGAGGTTTTACCAAGATTGACCAAGTTTAATTGATTGGATGCAATGTGGTGGAATTGTGTGCCTGATTAATCGATCGTTGGCTTAATCGAAACTTGATTGGTCCGAAGGGACATGTTTTGATTTGAATTCCTTTGTGGAACATGTTCACTCCCCGGGTTGAGTCGAGTCAAAATGAGATTATATGAGGATGAGTTGTATACTTGTTGCGATTGAGATTTATTTATTGAGAATAGTCACATCTGGACACTGAGCACCTAGAGTGGATGCCTTCGTGCACCGGCTACCACATGTTCTAGGTTCCCTATGCGGGAATTTGGACTCTCCCCACCGCAAAGATGTCCTTAGCGAACACCCTGCTCTAGGTTCCCTACGTGGAATTTGGACGTTCTTGGCCAAAATTG
Source organism: Saururus chinensis (assembly GCA_035235625.1). Taxonomy (NCBI): domain Eukaryota; kingdom Viridiplantae; phylum Streptophyta; class Magnoliopsida; order Piperales; family Saururaceae; genus Saururus; species Saururus chinensis. The sequence continues at coordinate 29,652,015 of CP141141.1, forward strand.
TCCTTAGTGAGCAGACCTGCACTAGGTTCCCTTTGGGGAATTTGGATTTCCCGTGTGGATTATCCTTGGCGAGTAGAGGGGCTGACTACCTCTACATCTCGGTTTCTTTTATGGAATTCGGACTATGTTCTGAGTGGGCAATGCCCCAGGTTTCCAGTTAGGAAATTTGGACCACGTCCAGCCTTGCGGCAATGATTGTGATTACTCCTTGATGGAGGCATTCCTTATATGATGTGATGCATGACTTGATATGTATGTTAGAGATACATCTCATGCAGGTTGATATGATGTGATGCATGATTGAATATGTATGTTAGAAATACATCTCATGCAGGTTGATATGATGTTGAAGCATGATTATTATGTATGTTAGTGATATACTTCATGCAGATTGATATGATGTTGAAGCATGACTGGATATGTATGTTAGAGATTCATTTCATGCAGGTTGATATGATGTGAATGGCACTATGTGGATTATACACTATGATGTAGGTTTAGGTGATGTGTATGTGTGATCAGAATATGATATATCTTGTCAATCTTTGCTTTGATTAGTTATGATGCTTTGCTTTGCTATGTTATACACTTGTGTTATTTAAGACCTATTTTGGAGCCTAGAGTGGGCTATGGTTTAACTAAGCATGTGGGTTTGTGACTTTTGTTATTGTGAGTTAATGTAACTCTCTTTCTTTTCTACTTATTTACTTTTGCTCAAAGTGGTGTGCATACTCCGTAATTCTATTAGATCGCCTGTAATTAGGGTTAAGTCTTCCGCTAAACCGATTTGAATTCCCCTTGTCGTCCCCGTGCGCTTGACCGGCCCCTGGACCGGGTTCGGCTCGGGTTGGGCAATGCCGGGGCGTGACACACATGTTGGAGTCCGTTAGCGCTAATGTATGATAGCTGTTTTTAGCCATTGGATGCGCACCACGTGGTGCATGTCCAACAACACATAAAAGTTAAAAAAGGGGAAGGGGTGACGATTTAAATTCACACCATTCTCACCCGTATGAAAAACTTTTGTCCCCCATTTCTAAGTCGTTTCTCATCTGATTTCTTCCATTCAAAATCCATTCCTAGCTAATTTGAGGGCGCTCTACATTGTAGAGGGGTCGATTTTTTGAGTTAGCTACTCTAAAAAGGAGAAACAACTCGGGGTAAGGAGAGACTCTGTCTACAACTTTCGGGCCGGGGGGAAGAAAGCATCCTAGTTCAAGGGGAAACTCTATCCACCACTTCCTAGCTAGAAGAAGAATTTGTCCTAGCGCATGGGGAGGCTCCGTCCACCTCTATCAAGCCAGAAGGAAGAATTGTCCCAACGCAAGGGGAGACTCTGCCCACCGCTCTCGAGTCGGAAAGAGAACTCCTTGGGAGTAAGATGAGGCTTTGATTGCCCTCCGCTACTCCCAACAAATTCAAGAAGGGTAGGTGGTTTTAAACTCTAATTTTGTGCTATGACTATGATGTACGATTTAATATTTATTTCATAAAAGATTATTTTGATAAAAGATGATATTTATTAGGGGTCAAGCAGACGCTAAAATAATAGTGTATCGTGCACCTCTAAAATTGATTTTATCGCGATACAAACGTTAAAATATTAGTATTATTTGAATGATATTATAATTAATTTTAATCGAATTTGAAGGGTAGTTATTTGGTATAAAGACTAAAAGTTATTGAAATTATGACTATTTGGTACCGCCTATTATGGCATATGGCGCGCCCATGAAATGAGATATCGTGGGAAGATCTCTTTTATTTTGATCCCGTTGCCCCATGAGCATGGGTGTATGTTGCTCTAGTATCGGTGGCATTATGTGATTGCTGATTTATCCGATTTTAAATTGTTTATCGAATTCTGGTTACAAACGATTTATCCAAGTTTACCAGATTTTTTGAAGAACTATTTTATTTGACTTTTTGTATAAGAAGTGTGTTAGATTTTGTTAGTTGATAATATTATTTTGAGTCAACTTTTGAATATAAATTATTTTGAGAATATTTTATAAATATTTATTTATGCTTTATGTTTTAGCATGCTAATTAAATTTAACTCTAAGTATAATTATACTCACCCACCCCTAGACGTTGTAAGTTCGAATGAAGAAGTTTATGTCAATGAGATTGCTTGTAGAACTTCGAAAGATCTGCGCTTTGAATTTATTTTGTCAAGTCTTTTTGTTATATATTAATTATGTACATTGTGCGACTTTGATTTTGCTAAGGCAAGATAAGCCTTGTTTGTAAAGTTTTTTGTAATTACGTAAATTAATGAATAGTTACTCTTATGTACACAGTTGATATTGCCCCATATTTTGTCATTACAATTTGGTGGCACTCCAACCTTTAAAGTAATTTAAAAAGTCAGGGCACTACAAGTACAGTGACACCAGCGGCTTCGGAGGCGAGGAAAAGCGGCGGCTGAGCTGCAGCCTCCGGAATCACCGAATCCCGGTGATCCAGTCAATCCCAGAGCCTTGCCCAGCCATGGAGATTGGCCGCCGTGCTAATCAGTCAGATGATAGAGAGCAGAAATGAAAGAGAACAAAAGGGGCCCTTTGGCTCTCGGCCGGTCATCGGACTGCGGCAGGGCCAATATAGTTGGTTCTGTCATGTGCTGGCAGTCCAAAAGCCCCTGGATCATCCCTCCACAACCCCGCAACTATGGGCGATGCTGCCAGAGGCCAAGAGGCCTCTGGCCGGCCACATGAGAGATGATCCATGGAGCAGGTCGTCAAGTTGAACCTGGGTCCAGGTCAGCCAAGGTTTGTAAAAAAAAATTCCAACTAAACTAGGTCTGCTTTAATATGTTTTAGATGTTGGAAAAATTGAAGAAAAGGTAACTAGACCAAGTTTCAGGCTAGCGAAAAATATCAGTGTCTATGAAATGACTATTTTACCTTTATAGCTAAATAACTAATTACCCAACTTAGGGGCTCATGTTCAGGGGCCTATGAGTCGATTAAAAATTGGGAAAAATCCTAGAGAAAGTTTAATGTATACCCTAGTTATAGGCCTGTGCTCAAGCTGGGGAAAAATATTAGTAAATAGATAATTGACTATTTTCCCTTAGGGTTAAGGTAAAACTATTAAATGAACCAGAGTCAGTTCAAGGGTTTACAACCATGTCCAACGCCAGGAAAATTACCTCGGGTCCATAACATCAAGGAGTACCCCTGAGATTAGTTTCAAACCCATCAGGGTTCAGGGAAGCCCTGAACAAAATGATAGAACTCTATGAGCGGATTGGCCTAGATTTGTGTAAATGAAATTAACGGGCCAATTTGATACTGGAACTTCAGATGAACCAAGGGTGGTTTTAGGGCAGTAACCTAGTCTGATGAGGCTAATGGGGTTAGGGTTGATCTATGAGTCTAAGCTCTATAGAAGAGCCATTTGATTTGACCGTGAAGTTGCACCTCTTCGTTGGAGGGAGCTCTGAGTGAGCTGAGCTCACCACCGATTTATTCAAAATCGCTTTGTGTACACGCATTTAGATTAGCTGACATCTTGCTTGGTTGGATTTTCCTACCACTTCTATTTAGGTACAATTGTGGGCCATGCCCTTCCACTCCGGTTAGGTCCTTATGGGCTAGGTTGGGTTTATGGTACTTCCTGGTGGATTCCAGGGCCGCACTAGGGATGACTCCCTTTTGAGGAAGGTCCATTGTGGTTGTATTATTTGTCACTTAGGTTGACATTTGATGAGTTTGTCTGTCTTTGGGATTAGACGGGAATATTAATTATCGAACAATGGTTCGAGAGATAATTAATAATATTGTTTGATATCACTTGTTTAATTAGAACAAGTGGAACGATTAAAGGACTTGCATAAAATGTAGGTTGGTTAAAAATACTTAAGCATTGCATGTGTGATGTTATGCTTCTTAGGATATTATAGTTTCTAGGCAGAACTACATCTTGATCCGATCTTGTTGGAAACATTGGAGCTGTTGTCTGATGAGTACGTAAGCAACCAACATCAAGTGATGTTGGCCCAATCTGAAAATATTAATTGATACTTTTGTGCTATTAGAAATGCTCCTCCAAGCGGAGGAGATGTTTTGTTGTTGTTTGGTCTTATTTGGTTGCAGGTTCTTTAGATGAAGACGTTGCAAGATTAGGACGTCAGTGGGCAATTGAGGACGACATTGCACTAGTGGGATCTAGTTTCTTACTTCTGCAATTTTGTAAGTAATTGTAATTACTAGCATGAGAGTCAACTTTACTTGGTTATTTATTTTTGGACAGATGACAGACTTGTACTTAGAGGGTTAACCTGCTATTTATCAAATTTTGACACATGTTATAATATCATATATTTTGATATTCGTATTTGTGAACCCTAGCTATCATGACCTGCATATTTATTCGGATGATTTGTATTGTATTTAAGAAAGAAAAAAAAAAAGTTTCCTCATGATTTATCATGTGCCCTTTATTTAAAAAGATTTTTAAAAATCTCAACCGTGACATGGGGTGGCTCCCCACCATCGCTGGACTAAGGTGGATCGATACTAGGTCTGACCAGCCACATCCACCCACCAGCGATGACGGCAGAAGCATAACAAGTGGGGGGACGATTCTAGTGAAAAAACTGAGGGGCGGAAGGGAATGGATTGGGGGAGGCCGGAGCAGGTGGAGTCAGGCCCAGTTGGGCCATCCCTGGCTGTCACCAGGCCAAGGCATTACATTGGCAGCTGGTCAGCCACTGTTGGCCAATGTCAACGGCGGAAAACGGGTGTATGGGTGTAACGACCTAACCCAAGCCGAGCCCACAAAATCACCTAATAAAAAATTTTCATTCCTTAAGCCAGGAATCATCGTCTATGTGCGAGAGGTACAACGTTCATCTATGCACTACGGAGCTTCAAGGCTTCCCCATACATAGACTTAGGTTGTAACGAACACATACACACAACAAAGCTTCATTGTTCGTCACGTGTAAAACAGAATAAAACATATTATTATAATTAATTTGGATCGGGCCAATGTTGCCTTGCTATTGGTTGCCTACGTACGTATTGGATATTATTCCAATACGATCGGATCCGAACATAGTTCTGCTTAATGGCTAATACATACAACAAGCATCACACAATCATATACGTTAAAATACGTATATACTAATATTCAATCAGAGGTATACAAAAACTCGTCATATATCAGAGTCAAGCGGAAGTTAATAAATCAACGAAATCGTATGTCTCGCTCTCTCATTGAGTCGAGACCAAACATAACATACGTCTCGCTCTATCACTGAGCCAAGACCGGACACAAACACACCACACGTCTCGCTCTACCAAAGGGCAAGATGGAACATAAACAAGTCATATCAAAGTATAGCAAATCAAAACACAAAGGATCATAGCATAGAACACATCCTAATTTAGCACATGCAGCTCTATAATTTAAATGGGAGGTCAGAAATGCTTACTCCCCTCATGTCTCATAAGGTAGCGGTATTTAGAGTTGCCCGTTCCTTCTGAGTGTCCTCCCCTTCAAATCCGGAGATAGTAGACGGAGCTTCCTCTAGCCTCCATACGTTCCTCGTCTTGCACTGAAAGACTACGTACAAACATTCTCCTTACCGGAGATTGATCTCGTTTTCTGTGCCCATGGGCGGCGGATAAAACCTCCCTTAGTCGGGGATGTTCCTCACACATCGTGGCTCTTCAATGGAACACATAGCCTCCCCTACTCTGGATTACTTCTCTTGTTGTGGTCCGGCAACTTCAGATAGAACCTCGTCTTGCTCCTGGCCCCTTTTTCTTGCTCCGGTGCTTGAGGATGACGAGCATTGTCTTTCCTTGTCTCGTAGCATTTCCTCCTCATACAGTCACCTACTCAGAAAATGGACCCCTCCATCACGTAGGAAAAACTCAATTTAGTCAAAAACGCCTCTTGGACGGACTAAATCGGAGTTAGCACGCTTAGAAACGGATAAAAAGAAATTTGTCAGTGCTCGAGGACAACGAGCAGAACCTCTCCTTGTCATAGGGCGTTTCCTCCTTATATGGTCTCCAACTCGAAGAAAGGACCCCTCCATCGCGTAGAGAATGCTCGATTCACTTAAGAACACCTCTTAAACGGCCTTAATCGAACTCAAAACGCTCAAAAACTAAGAGAAGGAAGTTCTAAATCAAAACTGAAATGGAATGGGGTATTTATAGCCCCCGAGCAGCACCAAAACAGCGGCGGCACTATTTTGACAGCGGTGCCCGTTGAATCAGTGCATGGTGCCTGCAGTAACGTGGGCTCACATCATGCCGCACTGGCTTTTTTTTTTTCTTTTTTATTTTTACACTCAAAATTTCAAACGCGCGCGACTTCCTACCCCAGATTTAGATTCATGCGTTCTTGGTACCGTTAGACTCGTATCGATGAGCCCTTCGATACTAACCCACTTAAAATAGTATATCATGTTATTTCTAAGTGGGTCCCACCTACATTACACATTTTCCAAGGTCGTAACTTCAGGTCCCGACCTCCATTTCGTGTGTTCTTCGAATCGTTACGCTCATTTCTTCGAGCTCTACTCATATACGGTGGTTTCAATCTCTGAAGCCTTCTAAAAGTTATCTAATTACCTCTAACCCTGTAGGCTAAACGTAATTAGAAAATCGGGGTGTTACAATGGGGCAGTGGCTATGCCATCATACTGTCGAGGCAAAGTCAGGGTTGCAGTTGTGCAGTCCACCAGCTACCGGCGGTAGTAGGGATGGGTAGCAGCCGAGGGGCTCTAGTCCCTTTTGAACCAGGTGCCTTCCGCACCTGATCTTAGCCAACATTATTTTCCATTTCCTTATCTCCTCTCTCTCATTTCCTTTTCCTCTAATTGCTTCCTTTTTTGCACAGAAAATGAGCGTTGAGGCCCGTAGCCTACAACTAAATATCACATGCAACTCTATGGGTAGGAATACTAAGACCAAATATGTCCTAGTGTCATATTTTCCCACCAAAAATAAAAAAATAGTAGAAAAATCACTAATAAAGTAGGGACATTACAAACCAATCCTTAAAGCAAATGCATGTCTCCACTGCATCGGGCGTTAGTCAACTTCATCTTTTGTCTAACACCCTACCTGTCACACCCCGCCACACCCCCTTGAACCCAATCTAAGAAGATAAAAGAAATTAACAATCTTAGTCCATACAATACCCACAACATCTAAATAATAAAATATGGTCTCAAGTCATCACTAGATAATCAAAGTATGATAATAAAGTCAAGTATGAGATCAACATATCACATAAACAAGTCTAACACAACCCAAATATCTAATGCCCCTCTCATGGTGCAAGTCCAACCTCATACTCTATATAAAGTCCTTCTGGAGAACCTCCATGACACATACAACCCCAAAACAAAAACTACAAACAAAAGAGGGGTGAGCTTAGCTCAATAAGGGTTTTGATATAGAATCTCAATCTAAACATGTGTCATATAACCATTCTCTACACCTGTGCATCATGAGATAAACCACATTCCATATACACATTCATGCCACTTGTGCATCATAGGTTCATTTATAATTCATAACACACATGTACACCATGTGTAATCATATAAATTTCATTATAGCATTCACATCATGCATGAATCAAGTATCAATATTCACATTAACCTTGCATAATCAAATATATCAAACCACATTCCATCTTGGATGTCCAAGTATAATCATGTCATATACACCATGTGTAACATAAGCATCATTGTCCTTACACAACCTGTGTCAATGAGCATTATATTCCATACACATACATAAACTATCTGATAAATGTCTCACAATTGCGAAAACATCCCTACTCACCCTGGACGCAACCTAAGCAGACTTGCTTACCTAGGACAATCCCTAACAGGGAAGGTTAGAATTCCTAAAAAGGAAAATTAGAGCAATTTGGGTAAATCCCTAACGGGGAAAGTCCCTAGTAAGTCGGCGCACACGAACAAACCAATTTGCAATTTCCTATCCAGAAACACATCAATTAACTCATTATAGAAAATCCGCTCTTCTCACCGAGGAGGAAAACCTTCCTTAAAGGGACGTAAAAGCTCATCCATTGGATGTACAACCCCATCATTTCAGACGTAAAACTGATTCTATAAACCTCCAAGCGGCTAATTTGGAAAATTACGACACCCAAATGATTAATTACAGTTAAATATGAGTAATCTTTGCTTATAAATCATTCTTATGATGTATGCGACATGATACATATGTAAGCTCAGAAGTCACGTTTCTCGAGGTCATAACTTTCACTCTTGACCTCTGTTTCATACGTATTTTGACTCATTACTCTCGTTTCTTCGAGCTCTACCCTAATCTTATAAAATATTACCACATAAAAATCATTAACTAATGAAACTCGTAAAGTTCTGGATATTTCTTTAGTATTTCACTTTCTAGTTCCCACGTCGCTTCTTCAGATGAGTGGGGTTGCCACAATACCTTAACCAATGGGATCCTTTTTGTCCGAAGAATTTGTTCCTTCTGATCCAAAAGTTTGATCGGCTTCTCTTCAAAAGATAGATAGGGTTCTAGGGCAACAACCGATTGGTCGAGGACATGAGAAGGGTCTTGCACATATTTCTGGAGCATGGACATATGAAACACATTATGAATGTTGTCAAGGTGGGGGGCAAGGCCAGTCTATAGGCCACTGGCCCTACTTTATCCAATATCTCGAACGGTCCTATAAAGCGAGGACTTAATTTGCCTTTGATTCCAAACCTCATCACTCCTCGGGTTGGTGAAACTTTTAAGAGTACTTGATCGCCCACACAGAAGTTAAGATCTTTCCTTCTTCGATTGGCATAGTTCTTCTGACGACTTTGAGCTATAATTAGCCAATTTCTGATGAGCTTCACTTTATTGGCACATTGTTGTATGAATTCTGATTTCACCAGCTTATGCTCTCCTACTTCACTCCAACTAGTTGGAGATCGACATGGTCGGCCATATAGAGCTTCATAGGGTGCCTTGCCTATACTGGAATGGTAACTATTATTATATGTGAACTCAATCAGTGGCATATATTCGTCCCAATTACCCCTCCAATCCATAGCACAAGCTCGTAACATATCTTCCAAAGTTTGAATGGTCATCTCAGACTAACCATCTATTTTTGGGTGGAAGGTTGTACTGAATCTTAGACTAGTACCTAACTCTTCCTGAAGTCCATTCCAAAACTGAGAAGTAAATTGACTATCCTGATCCGAGATTATCGACATCGGTACTCCACGTCGGCTCACTATTTCCTTTACATACATTTTTGCCAAAACATTTAAGGTTTGTGTTTTCCTTAGAGGTAGGAAATGTGCACTTTTGGTGAGTCGATCTACCATTACCCAAATAGTTTCATGACCTTGCGATGTTCTAGGCAGGCCTGAAACAAAATCCATCAAAATGTGCTCCCCCTTCCACTCAGGAATTTCAATCGGCTGTAATGTACCAGAGGGTTTCTGATGTTCATCTTTGACCAGGTAGCTTGTTAAACACTTAGAGACATATTCTCCCATGTCCTTTTTCATTCCATTCCACCAAAATTTCCTTTTTAGATCTTGATACATCTTCGTTCCTCCTGGGTGAATGGTGTACTGAGATTTATGTGCTCCATTCAATAGATCTTGTCTTAATTCAAACACTGCTGGAACCACTAATCTTTCTCGAAATCTTACTCCTCCATTAGAGCCTTGGTTGAAGTTAGGTTGTCCCAGTGAAGCTTGTACTTCTTCGTCTTTTTTAGCTTCCAAAATATGCTCAACTAATTCTGATTTTACCACTAGGTTGGCCATAAAAGAACTTTTGTTTCCCGATTGTAACCCAGGTAGAAAACTTATGACCTCCTCCATCAATTTCCATTTTTGAGCCATCATTTGAGCAATTCTTCCCTCGGCCTTGTGACTCAAAACATCAGCCACCACATTTGCTTTCCCTGGGTGGTATTGAATAGAAAAATCATAGTCCTTAATATACTTGATCCATCGCCTTTGTCTCATGTTAAGCTCACTTTGAGAAAATATATACTTTAGGCTTTGATGGTCTGTAAAAATTTCAAACTTTTCTCCATACAAATAATGTCTCCAAATTTTTAATGCAAACACTACTGCCGTCATTTCTAAATCATGAGTGGGGTAATTCACTTCATGCTTCTTTAGTTGTCTTAAACCGTAGGCAATTACCTTCCCATTCTCCACTAGCACACATCGAAGACCCGTTCTAGAAGCATCACTATATATGACAAATTCTCCATTGCCAGATGGTAGAGCCAAAACTGGTGCGGTGGTTAGTTTTCATTTTAATTCTTGAAATCCATTTTCGCATTCTTCATTCCACATAAACTTTACCCCTTTTCTAGTTAACTTCGTAAAGGGCAAAGCTATACTTGAAAATCCTTGGATGAATCTTCGGTTGTAGCCAGCAAGACCTAGAAAACTTCTAATTTTTGTAACTGTCTTAGGTCTTTCCCACTTCATTATTGCTTCGAAATTGGTTGGGTCTACTGACACTCCATCCTTTGAAATAATGTGTCCCAGAAAAGCAATATGTTCTAGCCAGAATTTGCACTTACTCAGCTTAGCATATAGCGGATGATTTCTTAAGGTTTGTAGAACTATCTGTAAGTGTTCTCGGTGCTCCTCTAGACTAGTAGAATAGACTAATATGTCATCAACAAAAACGATTACAAATTTATCCAAATATGTTCAAAAAACTTGATTCATCAAGTCCATGAAAGCTGCAGGAGCATTTGTCAATCCAAATGGCATCACTAAGAATTCATAGTGGCCATAACGAATATGGAAAGCTATCTTTGAAATATCTTCATCCTGTATTTTCAACTGATGATACCCTGATCTCAAATCTATTTTTGAGAATACTTTAGCTTCTTGTAGCTGATCAAATAGATCATCAATCTGGGGTAATGCATATTTATTCTTTATGGTTACATCGTTAAGCATTCTATAATCTATATATAATCTCATAGAGCTGCCCTTCTTCCGTATAAATAGAACTATAGCTCCCCAAGGTGAGACACTAGGTCGAATAAATCCCTTATCTAGCAACTCCTGTAATTGACTTTTTAATTCTTTTAGTTCTGCAGGAGCCATACGGTAGGGTGCCTAGAGATAGGGCCTACTTGAGGTAATAAGTCAATGTTAAAGTCTATCTCTCTTCTCGGTGGTACCCCAGGGAGATCATCCGGGAATACATCAGGAAAATCCTATATCACATCAATATCTTCTAACTTAAAGGCTAAAGGCTCTTCAAATATCACACTGGCAAGATACGCCTGGCATCCTTTAGATATTAATAGTTGAGCCTTAATAGCAAAGATAATAGATGCCCTAGTATGTTCTTGCTTTCCATAGAAAGTAATGCTTCTCTCTCCTTGCTTATGAAACATAACTCTTTTCCTCTTACAGTTTACTAAGGCTTCATTTCTAGCTAGCCAAATCCATTCCCAATATGACATCAAAATCTGTCATACTTAAAAGTATAAGATTAACTTCCTAATTTTTGTTTTCCAAGGACACATACACATTCTACAAACACTCTCGTGCTAGAAGAGTTTTTCCCATAGGAGTTGATACTTCTAATGTATATCCTAGTTCCAAAATTGGACAACTAGTACTTAAAGCAAAATCATAGGATATAAAAGAATGTGTTGATCCTGGATCTATCAAAACTTTAGCAATCTTGTCCAAGATCAAAAGTGTACCTTGTATAACTCCATTTGACGTTTGAGCTTCTTCTGTTGTGATGGCATAAACTCACCCTTGAGCCTTGGGCTTCTGCTCTATCTTGATCTCTGCTTGGCTCTTCTTTTTTGGACATTCCTTAATCCTTTGTCCCAATTTGCCACAAAAAAAGCATCGTCCCTCAGCCTCGTGACTCAACATCGTCCCACTTAATGTTTTCCTTATCAGGAAAGAAGTTCCTTTATGTCGTAGGCCACTTCCCAGATCAAAGAGAAAGTGATCACATCTACCTTCCTGTCCTCTGGCACTTTCATAGCCTTAAATATTCTTTCTACCTCAAATATCCATTTCTCAGCTGCCTCCGGACCGTCCTCTCCCGTAAAAGTTGGAGCAATTTTCTTGAACCATTCCAGTAAATTATCCTTCTCATTGCGACCATTCTCAGCAAATTCCATAATGTTTCTCCCATGGTTAGGACTGGGTTGAAATCCCTGAATTTGCATATGCTGGGTCATCCTTTGTATCATCATATCAAAGAAATTTTTCATATGGTTGTCTGATGCTACTACACCATGGGTCGCAGTTTCAGCTTAGGGGGAATCGTCAGATAGATGAATCTCAAAAGTCATTTTCGGTTGCTAGTAGATTGTAATAACCTTGGATTCACAAGAAGTTGATTTAAATAGACGGAGGTTACTTATAAATATTTTCAAGCATCCATGCGTATTAACATGTATATATATATAAGGTACTTAAAACACCTAGCTCAAAATACCTAACTACATAATCACAAATTACTTAATTACATAATTTAAAGTGAGAGCAAAAACCAACTAACAATAAAAACATAAAAAACAATCTTTTGAATCCAAAAACACATATTTTTCACAAAACGTAGCATCAATTGGATCACAGAAAACAAAATATTAATTATTTATATGACTGATTTAAAACTACTGCTCTTGGACAGTGCAACCTTGGGCTCTGATACCAAATGTAACGACCGCCCATTTTTTGGATAATATTATAATAATAATAATAACCATATCCAACATGCGTTATTAGTATGTATGTAATCGGACATGACGACCGTTAATGCAAAAGAACCAAAAAATTTATTTTCTTATCATTGTATGCTCATTGTAGAATATGTCGGAGTAATAGCACAACCAAAAATATTAAAAACATAATTACAAGAGTTTATAACATAAGATTGATACACATACCAAGGATTACTGTACATAGAGCTAGTAGTTATACAAAAATATAATTATTCGGGCACATCGTGCCTTTACACATTGATCATATATATAATTACATCATTTTACTGATGTAGCGAACACACAACTATTTAAAATTATTTTCTTCTTTCAAATCTACCATCATTGCATCACCTGCATAGTCTGGGAGTGTGTGAGTATATTCATACTCAGTAGGTTGGTTTAAAATCTAAAAAAAAATGTTAAGCATAACATCTTTAAAATCAAATCAAATCAAATTCACAAACCCGATCAGATCCACAAGCTGCGATACCCAACGGCCTACCTCCATGCTCATGGGACAATAGAGGCCACTAAGGGAAGGAGTTTCCCCATGATGCTCCACCCTGTGCGCGCCACTAGCCGATTATTTTTCTTGGCAGGTGATCGTTTATAATTAAACCCTTTGCAAGTGTACAAGGTAATTGTACTAGGATGAGTATTTAAGGGTTGTCGAACCTCAGGGACGGATGAATTATAACTAAATCTAAATAGGAATTTACTGATTAAAAACTAAAAAGAACATAAACTTTAATTAAGTAAAGGAAAAGAAAACAACTAGTTTAAAAACAAGAGATTAATATGATAGATTTTACTTAGGAAATCAAATCCACTATAGAACCATAACAATTCCTTAACTTTTAATCTAAATCTAGTGTGAATATGAACAAGTATTCTCAGCTACAAGCTAGAATTACTTCAGAAAGAATCATTAATTAATTTCCATGGCATGAACTATCTTCGACAATAGCACGAATCATCTACACTAAATAGCTATAGGCATGACCCGTCTAATCTTAGTATAACTCATCCAAGTCCTTAATTATCTGAACATTAAAACTATTGTATGACCATCTCATCTAAATCACAGAAATTAGAATTGATGCAAATATCAAAACCACATCAATCTATCATCTACAAGACAATAAATCAACATAGATTTGAATAAACATTAAAAGCTCTTCCATTAAAAAGGAAATCCTTATCATACAATTGTCATAATTCACAACTGAGATCTAAATTAAAAAGAAAAGAAACTGAAACTTATCTATAGCTTCATCAACTCCTAAGTAAAAGAATAGTTTAGCCTTCCATGGTAGAAGAAAGCACTTGAATCTCCATTAAAAGCTTTGGGTTTTTCTCCATCTTCTTCTTCCTTCTTCTCTTCAGAAAATCTACTTATTCCCTCAATTTTGAGTCAATTAAGTCTTTATATAGGCATTAGATCCGTAAGAAAGAGTCCAATATGAAAAAAACTCAAAATTGGGTGAAATAAGGAATCTGCGCGTTATGCCGATTGATCGCCTGCAAGCCCGTTCGAACGCCAACGAAGAATCTGCAAAATAAGCCAATTTAATTCAAAACACCATGGAAGCTTTTTCTAACCTAATTAAATTTAATATCTAATAATTTAACCTATATTAACACTTAAATGAGACTAGAAAATAGAATAATTAAGGGTAAAATAACGCATAAATTATACTTATCAGCAGGCATCAAAATAGTGTACGTAACCAAAACACTAAATGGTTCGTAATAAATCAATTCACATCGATATATGTAGAAAAATTATTACATAATTCTAGCAAAAATCCATTCATCGATTAAAATAAGCGTCATACATCTATTTGAATCAAATACTTCAAGAGAAACTCACTCCGATCAGCAAAGCAGGTATTTAGAGTTTAAAATACCCTACCTTAATCTTGAGTATAAGATTATTAAATATAGAGGATCTAGATGATAAAAATAACCCCACCACAACGTTCAGCACGTTAGCTTTAGTAGAGACTGCCTTTTGAACGGGCAGAAAAGGACTTAAAACGACTCAGAAACAGTATAAATAAGATATGGAGAAAACAAGGAGGAGGATAAGGTTTTCTCGATCTTAGAGAGATCGGTTTAAGAAAATAACCCTTCCACTGTGAAGAACACCCTCAATTTAGTAGGAAACGGTTATTGAATGGGTTAAAACGGACTTAAAATGGCTCAGATGGATAGAAAACAAGGAAAGGATAAGAAATTGGGGGTGAGAATCAGATTTCACCCCCTCCCTCTATTTATAGCCCTCGGTACCGCCCAGAGGGCGGTGCTGCGCTGCCAAAATTGGCGGCTCACTGCCATTTTTGGCAGCGCCACCATGAACATGCGTAAGCACATTCATCACGCGATGAACGTGCATCAACACGTTCATCACGCGCCGCACGCACAACCGCGCACGTGATTTTTTGTTTTTAAAGCTTTAAGCTTCAAACCTTCGTATCTTTTTATCCTGATCTCTGTTTTGCGCATTCTTAGTATAGTTGGACTCATATTAATGAACCCTACAAAACCAAATCACTTATGAGTATGTTTGCCCATACTTTACCGGTGGGTCCCGCTCATAAGTCCCGCTTCTTGAGGTCGTAACTTTCACTATCGACCTCTGTTTCATATGTTTTTTGACTCATTACGCTCGTTTCTTCAAGATCTACCCTAATCTTATAAATTATTACCATATAATAATCTTTAAATAATAAAAAATTATTAAAAGCTCCAAAATCATCTTTATTAAAGACTAGAAACTTTTCTGAGAAATTTAGAATCATTACAGAGCAAGCCTCCCTCCTATTTTTAGCCCTTTCCCTTTTGGCAAATGACTAGGGTTTTTCTTTATATAATAAGGGGTTTTGGGCTGTAAATTGAATTGTTAGGCTAGAAAGATAGGTAAAAACGCCCTAAGTGACCAATTATGGGTATTTTTGACCCAAAAATGAATTTAATCACACTCAAACCCACTTAAACAAAGCACTAGAAGGTTGGAGGTTAAAATGGGTTGCATGCCATCCTACATGGACGTGGGGCCCATGATGGGGTCCGCTCCCTTGTCCAAGGAAAAATAAAAAGAAAATACTTTTAAATAGGTAAAAATTTAGGTAAATCAAGCTTGACAGTAACACTTTTAAAATAAAATTAAACCCTCATAAATTGTAATTAAACTAACCTATTACTCCAAAAATCAAATCAAACCGACAAACAAATAATAATTCATGCAATTCACACAATTAAAGAAAGACAAAATTAAGAGATCTTACACTACCTCCTGCACTAAAAGCAAATTTTGACGCTACTATGGACTGCAGGGGGTTAGTAAATCATGAGCAAAGGTAGACAATACATGATAGCTACTTCCATATATCTGCCACTAAGTTAAAATATCCATGTTACTAAGTTGTTGGGAGGACATAATGAATTTCAAATTAGCATTTAAATAGTTAGTTAATTCATTATTATTCTCCTATATTTTTGTTTATTTTTATGAAGTAACATCCAAGACTTACTGTTATGTGGAAGATACATAAAAATAGAAGAATAAGAAGATGATTGATTGTGTCTTGACCCATGAGTTATTTCATATGTATTATATAAAGAATACAAAGTAGTTTCTATAGTTTTATATAGAGTATCATTTTCATTGGCATAGGGACTCGTGTTCTCATGTATACCAACAACTAAAATTTGCACACCTTCTAATTTAACCCCATGATCTATTATAAATTAAAGAGATAGGAGACCAATATTTACTAAAATTTGTTTCCATTTCCTTTACAAGATATGCAAATGCTTCAACCTCTCTATATTGTGCAAATATATCAATTATGTTATATAAGTGGTTTAGAATTTAACAAGAAGTAGGATAGTGAACTCCGGATAAATTTATAGTAATATTATAAAAAAAATATGTAAAAAATGCATCAAACAAATAGATATGGCAAAATGACCTTCATTAAGTCCTAGATGAGGTAAATTTTTTGTAGCCCAATATATAATTAAACTTTCAAATCCTTCACAAGATTT
This sequence comes from Saururus chinensis, assembly GCA_035235625.1. Lineage (NCBI taxonomy): Eukaryota > Viridiplantae > Streptophyta > Magnoliopsida > Piperales > Saururaceae > Saururus > Saururus chinensis. The sequence goes on from CP141141.1 coordinate 29,668,821, forward strand.
TAATATTAAATATGTGTTATTCCACCTATGCTGAACATTTAATTGAAATTTTGTATATTTCTTACCATTCAATCTACATAGTTATTTAATTTTTTGTAATCTAGAGGGTGAAGAGGTGATATATAACAAAGTATTTTTAATCAATTGAATATAGTGTTTTACTCTATTTAAACCATCTTGAACAAATAAATTAATTATGTGACATGTACATCTAATATAAAATATATTTGATTATGTTGGACCAACGTGATCATAATGGGATTTTAAAATTTTTACCGCTAAATTATTATTAGAAGCATTATCTAAAGTAATAGATATAATTTTATCTTTAATTGAGCATTTATTTGAAACATACATCCATGATTTTCAAAAAATTGAAGCAATGTGAGGATATTCTAAAATGTTAAAAATATATTATTCTCTTAGTTAACAACCATTATTTATCTATAAAATGAACAATAACACATGCATAGCCGATATCTTGGATACTAGTCCAAATATCGAAAGTTAGAGCAATCCTAGTTGGAATTGTTTGTAGGGTTTTCATAAGCTCTACCTTGTACTCCTTGTGTAGCTTGAAAATATCTCTCCTCAATCTAGTGCGAGAAATTTTTTTGAAGGTCGGGTTGAGAGCTTCTTTCACGTACTTCTCGAACTTGGCATCATCAGCGAAATAGAATGGTTGCTCCATGTGCACAACGTACTTCACGAGTTCCCTCCAATTTGTATCTTTATTAAAAGCAAAAGTGTCAAGAGAGGTAGAAGACACATTCATGGAACTTAACTGTGCTTATTTGGGATTCTTCATTCTATGCTTGGCGAAGCATGATCTAGTATGATGAAGAAGATGTCTGGTACACCCTCCTCCCACGGTTCCCATGCTTAGAATACTTTTACAATAATTATATTTGTCTTTGAGGAAGAATTTGTCGGGTTTGTTAGTTCACCCTAATTTTCTTTATATGGCTCAACACCATAGAAGGTTGCCACTTCTTTTTTTCCCGGATCATCAAAGGCATTGGTGGAATTCCTTTGTAGTAAACTTTGTTTATGTCGGGAATCCGAAAAATTAGTGGTTAGACTTGGGCAGGGAGGGGGGGGGGGGGGGGGGGTGCTGCGGAGGAGACATTGTAAGTTGATTAGGATGCCATATTCTTTAAAACAAAAACAAAAATAGTAAGAGAAATAAGAGACAGATTAAACTAAAAATTAAATTATTAATCACACCTTGATGCTTGAGAGTTTAGACTTGAGTTGTCGGTTGCCTACTTGATGGCGGAGGAGAAAGCTTGAGAATTTAAAACTTGAATCTTGAGGTTTGAGAGGGTGAGAGTTTAGTTTAAAATTTTAATTAAAAATAAAATTTAAAGTAATTAAGAGCTTGGGATTTGAGAGTACGGAGGAGAGGAAAAAGATAGACTTAAATAGTAAATTGAGGGGTGATAGTAAATAGAGGGGTGAAGAGAAGGTTAAAATTCCCCCTATTTATAGATTTTAAAATGTGATAATTACCTCTTCTACATTTAAATATGATCATTATTTGATTGTTATTGGGGTTAGAATTATCTTTATTTTGAGGGGGAGAGGTGGCAATTTTGTAAACATATAGGTTAATTCAATTTTTTTAAAAAAATTTAAAAAATGAAGGGGCATTTCTCACAACTTACTATTGGAAGCTAAGCGCCTAACACATTGGGGCAAATGTGTCAATGGTTCTAAGAGCTGTTGGGGTGCCGGGTTAGGCTAGGCCTGTTGGTGCGGGCCTAGGCGGTCCGCACTTTGCCCAACCCTATGAAGTAGCAAAATTGGTAAAATGGATACTACTATTGAGATAAAAGTATAATTTTTTTGTTAATGGGATAAATATGTAAATATGTAAAAGTGAGAATCGAAAAGTCAATTCTATTATAAGTATTATTTTCCTTTCATCTCATATTAGCTGTATTTAGCTCAATCTAAATGGCTTTGTGCTAAAAATGTGTCCAATAAACTACTTTTCAATCTTTTAGCTGTAGGTCTCCTCATTCAATAAAAAATATTTTTTTATTATACTATTAATATGGGTAAAATGAACATTTCTAAATCATATAACAAATTATAATATTAAAATGAGATGCGACGGGAGCATTGACATGGCGTTCCTATCCTATATCTCCGAATTGAAGGAGATATTTAAGGATATATGAAAATCATTCTAGAAAAGTTATATTGATCACTATTCATATTTTGTTGAGATTTATAATTGAATAGCTCATTTCACTGCCTTGAAGATTTCAAATAACCCTTTTGACCAAGCATATATTGAAAATGAGCACAGACGAAAATAGCCGTCATTTGGCATCGATTTTCTGAATGCTATGTCCTGGTCCCAATTCTTCCTATCCTACCTCGCTTGGTCCCATGTCACCATTGACCGGCACATGCACCGATCATTGTTGTAGTCTTCATTGCACCTCCGCCATTTGCCTGACCAAGACCCAGTCACCGCAGAATCTAAGTAGATATCGAACTTTCTTGAGTGTCACATCGAGGCTAAAACTAGGGTGTCGTCGTTTTTTCTTTCAAAAACCCAACATATTAAGGTGTTGCTTAGGAGATATTAGGGTTGGAGAAATTATTTTTCCTTAGGAGGAGAGTTGGATAAAAAAATATTTTTTCTTTTTTGATGTGATATATTAAAAAAAAAATTATTTTTTCCTCCAAATGACCTACCATACAACCCTTAATATAAAAGGGAAGGGAAGAAGACTAAACCTTAGAGGTGATGATGTTATTTTTAAAAAATTTAGTATAAGCATACGTGCATAATGCACGTGCTGCCCCCCATCTCATTTTAATAAGTTTTAAATTAATTATAAGTTTATGACTATACAATCACTATTTTTATGTGGTTAAAAAGTTTTTTTTTGAGAAAATATTATAATATTTTAAGTCTCTTAAATTGTAAATTGATTGAGAATTTTTTTTAAAAAATAATATAGGCATAGCGTCGCAAAAATCTCCACCCCACTTCTCACTTTAACAACAACATAGATTAATGACACTTTAAGTAACTTATTGTTCATTTGTCAAAAATTTAAAAAAACTTAAAGGAGTTCCCAAATTGAAGGCACTTTAAGGGTAGACCTTAAAAAGGAAAAAGTTGAGATGTGCTAGTTGCACGTGTGTTAGCATGCGCCTAACACATCACATGTCATCAAATCATGTGTATCACGCAGTGCGCCAGCATGTTAAAACTTACCCCCCATAAGTAGCACTAGCATCTATGCGCTTAGCGCATATAAACAAATACTCATTTTAAAATTTATCCTTGAAGGAGATCAATATTTTCTCTATTTTGTATACCCAAAAAGTTACAATTCATATTTTTTCTTAAATGAAAAAATATGTTGAATTTACTTTTTTAGTAAAAAAACAACTTATTAATTATTCCTACACACCATGCTTGTTCATCTTTTTTTACTGTGACACGAAAAGGAAATTAAAGACAGGCATGAAAGCATGAATAATGATTGAAGTACCAGTTGTTCATAGAGAAAATAAGAAAAGTTTATGAGCTAAGCATAGAGATTTGACAACACAAAGGGGCAAAAATCAATATCGTCTGAGTTATGACACACGGGGGGAGAAATGAATATGCTCCATGAGTTATGTGCACTATTAGATCAAAATCCAATGATCTACAATATTCAGGCTCACACAGCTCAAAATATAAAAGCTTTTTAAAAATTTCAACTTAACAAGAAAATGGTGCTCTTTGTGACTTGAGTCATTCGACACTGGTGGTCCAAATCGGGTATAGGGCTAGGAATTGGGTCAAGTCAAGTTAAATCGGGTCGAGCCAACTTTCATATGCATATAAATCAAATTGGGTCATGATTCGACTTTGTTTATTAATCAAGTTGAAAACTAACCCTAACCCTATTTTGATCAGGTCGGGTATGCGAGTAACCCTACATTTTTTTTATCAATTATTTTTTTTATCTTTATATTTCATATATTATCTTTGCATGATCAAATATAAAAAATTTATGCAACATTATAAATAAATATCAAATATTTTCTATATCATTTGAGAAAGTAAGAGTTAGAGAGATACCATTCTAACATTATTAGATACATGTCCAAAACTATTAAAAAATTATCAAATAATTATTAAATAAAATTAAAATATAAAAAAATTAATTTATAAGAAAATTTCTTTTCTAATTTCTTTGTCTTAAGTCATTACATCTAGGGCTCTCAATGGGTAACCATTTACCTGCCTCACCCACTCACTTGATCCCAAATTTGTGGGCTGGTAATTAATAAATAGGTAAAGGGTAAACTAAGTGGGTAATTTTACCTACCCATTTATTATGTGGGTAGGGTATGGGTAACCCCTTATCTATACCTGTTACCCGCTTTAATATATATAAAAGTGTGTATCTTATAACATTTTGGTATAATGAGCTACATAATTTAGAGTAATGGAAACATCTTTGAGTCTTGGTTTTTTTAATTATTTAAGTTTATATAAGGTATTAGATTTTTATTGTGTTTTATTTCTTTATATGAATTGTGAGGTCCTTATAAGTTTATATTGGATTGATTTTTTTGTACTTTGGATAGACTTTTAACATATATATTTGTTATTATTTTTTTTATTAATTAGTTAGTTATTTACCCGTTACCCGCCTATTTACCCGATGGGTAATAGAAAATGGGTAGGGTATGGGTAATGAATGTGAAAATAGGTAATTGATAGGATATGGGTAAAATTTCTATAAGTGGGTATGGATATAGGTAAAACATTACCCAACCCATACCCTACCCATTAAGAGCCCTAATTACATTATTAAAAAATAGGGTGGTAGTTGGGTTGTATAGGTAATGTGGGTAAAGCCTGACCCGACTATATTTTAAAATGGGTAAAATTTTCGTAACTTTAATTGTATTCAGGTCGGGTGAGGTGTAGGGTTAGGCGGGTCGGGTTAGATTTTCCTTAGTCCTAATAGGGTAAAAGTTTAAACGGACCTAGTTGACAGACCCGTTCAGTTTTAATGGCCATGTCCGGGACCGAGAAGAACAAGCCCAATGGCGAGTCACTCTCCAGTTGTAACTTGTAACAGCCATGAAAATGGAGCCAAATCTCCTTCGGTTCCCCTGCTCAGTCCCCTTCCTCCGGCCCCGGTATCGTTTCCCGATTCCCTTCACCCAACCCGGAAGCTCTGAGCAGCAGAACTCGCTCTCTGCTACGTTTTGGACCCGGACTCGGAGTTCCTCCACCCTGGGCAGCAGCAGCACTGGGGACTTCGACTCGGCCGCCTACGAGGTCGAGAGGCTCAGACTCGACGCACAGGCCCGGAAATCCATGGCCGAAGTCGCCGAGAAGGAGGGCAGCTCGGAGGACGACCCCAAGGCCTGGAAATGGAGCATCCGGAAGAGGGTCTGGGACCTTATGGAGGCCGAGAATATTGCTCAGAACCCCCGCCCCGTCCACCACCGCATACCCAACTTCGTCGGAGCCGCCTTGGCTGCCCAAAAGGTTTGTTCTTACGTTTTCCATATTTGTTTAAAAAAATCTGGATTTGAAAATTGCTGACTTGTTCTCTTCTGGGTTTTGGAATGCTATGAAGTTGGGTGAATTGGAAACATTCAAGAATGCAGATTGTGTGAAAGTGAACCCGGATTCTCCTCAGAAGCAAGTTCGATTCTTGACGATTTCAGGTTAAATTATGCTTTTGTTACAGGGTGCAAATTATGAGTATTAGTTTTGTTGTTTCTGGTGTTATGATCGGTTCATCACTGCATGGTATGCAGTCGTTATGTGCGGGGCCTGCGGGCTGTTTTACATTAGTTGTTTTGGGATGGATGTTCAACTGATTTGGTTTCCAAGGGCCCAGGACCGTTGCTGTATTTTTCCATGCAACATTCTTCACACTTACCTTCACTGTTCCTTCTTTTTCCTTCAAAATGGCCTCTGCAAAATTTTGACCTTGTTGGCACGTTTACTGCAATTATACTTTAGTTCTATAATTAATTAATTAAGTTCAAACGATGCCTATAGCTGATGACAGATTGGTTTTGTTTATTATTCTCTTGTCATTGAAATAATGCCACCATTGGCCACCGTTTGTGCTTAAAGTCGGTAAAAAGTGCAGCATGCTTCCCATCGATAGGTTTTCTTAATTTTGTTCCGAACAACTTTAGAAGAAGCTTTAAGAGTGTGGCAATGCACTGGGAATTCCGACATTACAGGTTATGTGATGATGGATGATGAAGTATTCATAACTCTGAAATCAAGTGTCTTTTTTTTGTAAATTCATATCAATATTTGAGTTGTGTTCTGCCTTTGTTGTCCATTTTTTTTTCCCGATAAAAACATATCAATCTTGGGTAACTTGGGTTATTTTTAGGGTTTGGGGAAGGTGGAAAAGTCCGCATCCCTCTCTTGAAAAAAGTTATGTTCCTACCGGTCAAAAATTAAAAAAACGCTTCTGCCCTTGGAGGGCAGTTGGGACTTCCCAGTTTGTGGGCTTCTTAACTCTAACTGCAGATAGTCAAGTTATGTGTCATTGGTGATTTGATAAGTGTTCATCTACATTTGTTGCTTTTATTACTTGTCATGTCATGTGAATCTCTTGAGGCCATGGCATTAAAAATTGTACTAGTATCTGCTACACCGCCCTTCATTAATGGAATTCCATAGCTTACAATCAGGGTGTCTTTGTTGAAAGCTATTTTTCATTTTTCTAATATCTATCTATCCTTAGTGACACATTGTAGAATGTACTATTAAAAGTAGAGAAACGGTCTGCAATAGCATTTGGTGCTAAAACAGTTTGAGATGATTCCTAATGCCTCAATGTTATTGTTTGTGTGTCCTATTTCCTATTATTTTGTAATTTGAATCTTCACGTTGTGCTGTATTATATTTGTATTTTCCTTCTAATTGCTTTTGATTGATGGTAATTGGTAACAAAATTAATGGCGGCTACAGGTGGGAAGAAATTACTGACTCCTCAACCACGTCTACGAACTGGTTTTTTTTCTGTGTTGGAATCACAAGACATTCCATCAGATAAGATCAATGAAGCCTGCACTTCTGTTGGAGTTGTCAAATATGGTAGACCTATTAGTCTTGATGCCAAAATAAAGGTGGATTTGATAGTCATTGGATCAGTAGCAGTTGATCCAAGAACAGGAGCACGACTTGGGAAGGGGGAGGTACATTCTTATAATAGCAGTAGCTTGTCATATGCACTTTTTTCTCGGTAAATGAATTTCTTTTTGCTTCAGAGAATTTGTCAGCAATTTTTTCCTACCCTGGAAATATGTAGGATCCTTGGTTTCACAGAAATATTTATGGTTTGAACATCCTGATAACTAGCTGTTCTTTATTCAATGCATTCTTGACTACATCCATTCCTAGAGTTATTTGTTTGTGACTATCTATAGTTTGACTGACATACATTTTTCTTATTACACAACAACAATTGTGACCTCAAGTCCTTGCATGGAAATGAAAATTAGTTGATCCCACAGACGTTAGTTTGCTATTATGCCTTGGCACATTAATCACATATAGCATTTTCTATGTTCTTACCCAAAATTTTTGGGTCAGATAATTAATACTATTGCATTACCTTGAAACCTCCAGGGATTTGCTGAACTTGAGTATGGGATGCTAAGGTACATGGAAGCAATAGATGATTCAACTTTGATCATCACATCTGGTAATTAGGAGTCTACTGCTATTGGCTCGTTCTGTCGTCTCTCCTCAATATTTTGTTGGTTTTCTTCTGTAACAATGACTTCTAGGCGATGAATCACTTTATGATTTGTAATCCATTCTGTGATGGCATAATGCATCTCTTCAGTACACGAAAGGCAGCTTGTTGATGATATTCCTCTTGAGAAACTCTTAGTTCACGATGTTCCTGTTGATGTTATCTGTACACCTAGTGAGGTCATCTTCACCAATACTTCTATTCCAAAGCCTCAAGGTAAATGAATTCATCATTACGTTGTCTTGATCTATATACACCTGTACCCTAATCAGGTATTTATACCGAGGTATAATCAGGTAATATTTTTACTCCTTGATGCAGGGATTTATTGGGATAAATTGTCTCCTGAGAAACTTGGGCAAATCCGAATTCTTAGAGAGCTGAAGAGCAGAATAGAGAAGGAGACAGGGCAATTGCTTCCTAGTGGGCCTCCAGAGAAGTTACCTCCCACGGCACAGCGGCAGCGGAGGAGATGAATGCAGTTGTATCTAGGTTGTATTTTCTTGTAAATTCCAGATGTCCATGTATTCATTTGGTTTTGATGGAAAAATGGTCTTCCACATTTCAAAGCAAAATTTCTATGTTATCATTGATTGTTGAACTCTTTATGATCTGCTTTGGAAGCCAATGCATGCTCCTCCCATTTCTGGTGATCTAGAAACTATTGCCCTTGGCTCCGCTCCTCTTTTCCGTGGTCTCCTATCTAATAAACTTTCTAGTTATATTTTTTCCACTCTGTTTTTTTTAAATGTAAAATTAGTTAAGTGATAATTAAATGTCCGATTGATTGAAAAACATATTGGACATGCCTTATAGCAGCAATAGGGGGTCGATTGATCAATTCACTTGAGCAATTTATTAAAATAAGGTTATTTGTTGGCAATTAAGGAAAAACTCCTTTGTAAATAGGAAGGAGAGGGAGGAGATTTTTTACTCATCACTATCACTTAATCTCTAAAATTAAACAAAAAATTCTTTAAGAAGACTCAAAGCAATCTCTAGCTCTAAGTTCTTAGGCAATCTTCAAGTTATTCTTTTTTAGGCTCTCTACGAATTATTCAAAAAATACCTTTAAGTTATTCTTTGTCAAGCTCTCTACAAAAGCAATTTTCATCCTCCAATTCTCTATAGTCAAGTCTATAAGGGGCAATCTTCAACTATATCCACCCATAAAAATATTAGGTAATTATTTTTTGTAATATTATTATTTTATATTATTCTTTATTTTTTCATACTTTCTTTCTAATTTTCTCTTCACTTTTCTTTTCTTTTTTTTAAGATAAATGACTTACTACTTTCACCCTCATACTTCTGTTAATGAGTCCAACACTTCGAAAAGTCAAATACACATTGAATAATGGCCGATTCATCCTGTCTATGAGTTTAATATTGAAACCAATGTTGAGGTACTGCCTCAACCACTATCAATCCATGACTATGGGTGATAAACACGTGCACCAAAGAAGTACAAAGTTTCTTATGTCTGGGAATAATTGAAAAAGAAAGAAGTGAGACCCAAATAATATTGGGCAGACCTTAATGAGGGCAATTTGCAATCACCGAAAAACACATCTCAGTATTAGAGATCCAAAAGGCATTAGTTGTCTTTCTAAGCACATCAAGCGGTGTGCCACAAAGTATGAAAAAACATATCCGAGGCAAACATAGTTAAATAGCATTACTAGCTCATCAGTTAATTTGAGTACTTTCACATACAATGAAAGTAAAAATTATAATGAGTTAGCCAAATATATTATGCTTGCCAAATAACCCATCTCTTTTACAGATAATATAAAGTTTGAAAGGTATCTAAAGAACACACTCAACCTATGCTTCCACAAGATTTCACATAATACAGTTAAGTCAGATTGTTTTCAACTCTTCAATGACTACAAAGGTATCAAAACTCTTTTCATGATTCCAGGTAAAATTTCTCTTACTTCATATTTATGGACTAGTAACCAAACTTTAGGATATATTTGTATTACAACACATTACATTGATCAAGTTTGAGCTTTAAATAAAAGAATTATTACTTTTAATTTATTAGAATTTCTGTATACATGAGTTGTAATTAATAGGACTATAATGGTGGCTTTACATGACTATCATATTAATGATAAAATTATTTATATTACCTTTGATAATGCTTCAAATAATAGCAATGTTATTGACTTTCTTAAATTATAATTGCGCTCTTTATTCAACGAAAATCTTTTATATAAGATGTTGTTGTCATATTATTAATTCATTGTTCAAGATGGTTAAAATATTGTTAAAGAACGTGTAAAAAAATTAGAGAAGCACTACTATTTATTAGTTCTTCCCCATCTAGATCTCAAGAATTCAAAGATTTATATAAATATTACAGTAACAAATATAAATTTTTTATCTTAGATGTTAAACATAGGTGGAATAATACTTATTTAATGTTAAAATCTTGTTATAAAGTAAACAAAATTATGGTGTCCCAATAAGATGACCGTTTCTTTATTATGTCATAATAATTTTGAAGTTGCATATATTATTATATGAAACCACTAAACAATTATCAGGTATATATTGTCCTACTTCTTCTTTAGTTCTTAATCAAACTCTATAAATTACTCTTATATGTGCATGATATATAAGTAAACATGTATTTATTAATACGATTATGGGGCCAATGGAAATAACATTTAGTAAATATTGGAAAAAAATTCCTATAGTTTTTTGTGTATGTTCAATTATGGACCTTATGATTAAGTTGAGAGGTGTACAAATATTAGTAGAGGGTATATATAGTAATATGAATATAGATTACAATAAATTTATTATATATATATATATATATATATATATCTATATATAAAGTTTATATGAGCCTGGGCTCACGTGAGTCTGCGTTAGCCCAAGCTCTATGGGCCATCGGATTTACATCTGACGACCTATAATACTAAGGAGTTTAAATGCCCATAGTATCATGGGCCATCGGATATAAATCCGATGGCCCATAGAGCTTGGGCTCACGTAGACTCATGTGAGCCGAGGCTCATATAAACGGGACTATATATATATATTCTTTATACGATACATATGAATCTATGAATGGTAGTAGAAGGACTACTGCTTCAAGTCCTTTAAATTGCTTAGTAGAAATAAACAAAAATATGGTAGTGGTACCTCTAATAATTGATTACTTATGTATTTATAAAATAATTTTATTAATTTTTTAATTGAAGAAGAAATAACTTAAATGTTTTAGTTTGGTGACAACACATGAAAAAAGTAATCATGTGCTTGCCTCCTTAGTGCGTGATTTAGTAACTCCTTTGGTGTTTATAGTAGCTTTGGAGTCTACTTTTAGTGTAGGAAACATGATATTAGATAATAAGAGGAGTTACTTAGATCCAATGATAGTGGAGTGCTGTATCTGCTTAAATGATTGACCAGATGCAAAAGGCATAGAATAAGATCCAAAGTTAGAAGAGGAGATAAAAAGAAGACTTTAGTGAAATTTTAAGTTTTTAGATAGTTCAAACACATTTTTTCTGATATTAGAGTAGAGGTGTGTTAATGTTAAATTGCAAATGATAAATAAGTGAGTAAGTGCTAACCTAGTTGGGATATACTCATACTATAATGATGTACATTTTACCTCCATAAGATTTAAAAAAATGTAAAGTTACAAGATATTATATGAATATTTTTTTAATATATATATTTTTTATTTTTGGGTAGCTTGACCAGAGGCTCAACACATCAGGCTCATGGGCCACACAGAGCCTCCACTTTGGAGGTGCAAGCTAGGCCGACCCAACTTGACAAAAAAAACATAGGCCTGGGTTGTTATGCCTGGCGTGGCCTGTTGAAACCTCTAATCATAATTGATGGTCAATTTAACATTGTTTTATAATAAAAGGGTATTTATGTGCAAAAAAAGTAAAGCTCTCCAATATCATAGGAAAAATGAAGACCAAGTCAAATAAATTAAAAAAATTTGAAGATGCTTGACAAAAAGTTATGTATATAAAAAAGTCCTAGTGTTGGGACTATTGACTTGCTCCAACATTTATAAAGCAGAAATAAAGAAATTGCTGGAGTATGATTAGCTCTAACCTAGACAAAATCCGAACAAATAAAAAAAATAAAAAGGAATAAAAAAAATGTCAAGTTCCATGCCACACACATAGGGATGGGTTGAGACATAGGGATGGGTTGAGACTTATGAATATAATAAAAGGCTAAGTGAGCCCGAGTGATTATAAATTTTTCCCTATTTTAAAAGAACTTAAAATTTTAGTTGGAAGTTGGTTGGTCACCCATGTACATTGATAAGCAAGATATGGTTCGACAACACCTTTGAAGGCGAAGGAAAGGTTGTTTCAACTTGAAATGTCGTTTGGCAACACCTTTGAAGGTGAAGAAAATTATAATCGGCTTCAAATGCCTTTATACATAAATGAGCCATTAATGTGCCTCGACATATGTGAGGGGCTATTATGGAGATTTGTAAGCCATTTACGTAGAAAAGTTCTCCCGTGAAGTTTTTCCCAAAAAAATACATTGACATTTTATAAATATAAATGTAAATTTCGAGATTTTGAGATTTCTAATGTCATTTGCTTTGAATTTGTGGGAAATTGATTAATGCGGGTTGTCAAAGAAAGAATATTTACTATTTTATTGAGAAAGTCAATTTGGCATGAAATATGGCATCCAAACATGATTAAGGGGAAAATGAGCAGCAACAGGTCACAAATATCTTTGTATAGAAATGAGTAACTAATGCACCTCAAAATCAATAAAAGGTATTCGTAGGGATTTGTGATAAAAGGTCCGAAATACCTTTCCCACCGCGAAGGCATTTCATGCCTATATTTGCTCCAAAATTGGAGGTGTTTTATTTTGCTTTTGTGAGAAAATGCTTCACGTGGGTTGTCAAAAACGATTTACCACTTTCCATAATTTCATTAAGAAAAGAGACTTGGCAAGAAACTGGGCATCAAAACGACTTTAAGGAGCATATGGGGAAAAGGCATTTTCCTTCACCGGCAAAGTGTTGGCAAATAATTAAAGCTTCAATGGATTTAAATCATATAATGTCATATTTCTTTGTAGCACACATAAAATTAGACAGCAAATCCCAAAATTTATATGCCCTACTGATTTTATAACATAAACAAATAGATGAAAAATAAATTAATGCCTTAAGAGGAGCAAAGCACTGAAGATGCCGTGCAGCCTTCAGAGAGCAGAAGAGCTGGTTGAGGAGCGTGGTGGAGTACTCACGGGAGAGCTCTGGTGTTTGGAGAGGGCAGAGGGCGACTAGAGGCTGGAGGATAGAAAGAGGGTGACTAGAGTACAGAGCTTGGAATGGGTGGCAATGAGAATGCGTGAGAAGTGAAGAGATTAGGTTCAAAGATTATTGGAGATGGAGTTGAAGACGTAATAACCCTTGGCAGGTAGTTGTTAGATGCATCTAATAAGCAAGATATGAATGTAGTTAGTGACAATGAGAGAGTGAGAGGTGAAGAAATTGTTCAAAGTTTATTGGAGATGGAGATGTATACGTAACTACCTTTAGCAGGCAGTTATTTGATATATCTAACGTATATAAAAGTGGGTGTTATTAGTAATACGTATGTTACATTATTACTCAGTGTATATGAAAGTGGGCTGCAGGTAAGGCCGGGCTGACTGGATTTTTTGACCATGGCCTGGACTTGGCCCTATATGACACATGCATACATTTTTCAGTTCCGGTCCGTAAAATGGGTTCAAATGAATGTCATCTTGCACGTGGACATACACTAAACACATAAAATGGGTTCAAATAAATGTCATCTTTACAAAAGCACTTTTAATATTTCACTCTGTCAATGAACCCATCGTAAGGAATACATAGGGGCCCTTCATCTATGAGTTCGACGATGTACATATTAGCGCACATTAGCGCCAGTACCATTAGCGTATTGTGTGCTAGCGTATTATCACAGGGCAGCAAAGTGTTTTATTTGTGACATGTGCCGGGAAACACACACCTATAGAATTGTTGAATACTAAGTGTTCATGCATTGCAGGAATGGCTAACCACGTTGCACACTATGTATGTAAGTGTTGCAGGGAAGGCTTGCAACATTGCGCAACATGTGTACGTAAAATGTACACGATAATACATACATATAGTTGAACATGTTAGGATATTTGATCGGAAAATATGTATTTGGAGTTTTAAGATGTCCCCTGCCCCCTAAATAGTATTGGAGAGTCTTGTTGAGTGTTTTGGGGCTATTTGGCAAACTTTGGAGGGACTATGTCCGTGCTATCACTCTAACATAATGTAAAAAATCTCATATGCTATGTAGGGGGACTTAGTGAACTAAAATGTATAAACTATTGGTACAATGCCTAGACTTGTAACTGGCTGCCACGAAAGGTAAGGAAGACTTATTGGGTTGCTAGTCATCATGCCAAGAGCCTCGTCTGCTATGGGATGGGGGTCTCCGACCCACGGGTCGACTATCCGGTGTTAGGGCCTTGTTGGAAAGAATGACCTTTGTATGCACATAGGTTCGAGTTGCTTAAATTAGATATGTACATAACAAGCTGCGCCCCCCTCTGACTAGTTCGCTTGGGGAATGTCCCAACACATCTGCCCAGAGACAGGTTCGTTGCTTCGCTTTGTAGGTTAGACGCTCGGTCCAATGACACCAGACCATGATCTTGATGAAGAAGGCATATTCGCTTGGCTATTTGGCCTTGTGAATGCCACACAAATGGTGCTTCTTGGGTGCATCCTTGACAAATGGTATCAGAGCTAAGGTTCGGTCTTGTTGGGCAACTAAGACGAACATTTGGACAAATAGTTGGAACATGCTGAATGTGATGTTCTTCAACCTTGACAATGCAAGGCAGATAGATGAACATGTGTAATACAAGATGTTGCAAATGTGGGCTGAAACGGATGTGAATAGATGACAGTTGATTGGGTTCCCTTCTTTGTTTAAGACTAAGCCAACGGTATTTTCCACACAGGTGCAATTTTTACAAGGACCAAGCATAGTCATGTTCTTGTTCCTTGGACGTTGATGTTACGATGCTACTGAAGTAAGCGTAGTCATGTTGGTATTCGATAATAGTGCAAATGACAGCAAGCTCTTGCTAATGGTACGGTATGTGATGTATCAGTAGTAGGAAGCCTTGTGAATATGGAGACTTCTCTACCCGATGATGTTGTTGGTGGAACAGTATATCTAAACCAAGTAATGGGTATGAAACAAGCTATCTTTACAAGTGAAATGTGAGACTCCTCGATGTGAGGATGGGCTGAGATTGAGCCCCAAGTGGGGTGGCTATGCTATGAATGGACACACAACCCATTGAGAAGCTGAAGTGTACCACCAAGGGCAGTTAGTTTCTTCTTGCCAACTATGTATAGAACTCATTGGCGGGCAGTTTTAGGCTGAACTTGGTGGAGAGTGAAACGGCGTGTTGGAAACAGTGGGCTATGGGAGTGGAACTTCCTAGGCTGACAAACAGTGAAACATTGGACATGAGCATAGTGGATCCTATCCAATCCAAGTGATGAAAATGGAAATAGAGACAAGTAAAATATAACCCATTGAGCATGCAAGTGTGCATCCGAAGTGTAGACAAGAACACACAAAAGAAGAAAGAGAAAAGTTGGCACATGATGGCGATGGACAGTGGTGCCATTGGTTGGGAATTGTTGCAGCAGGATGCATCATAGTTCTTTGGGGTGAACAAGTTGGGTTCTTTTGGTTAGCATGCAAGTAGCGCATTAGAAGTATGTTTGATCAAGGTGAACAGGAATAGGGTGTTCTCATCCATGGGTTGCTAATCATGTCATTGTATACTACAGTTGGTTGGAAAGGAGGCACCTATGGTTCTTTGCTGGTTCTAGGTAGTGGCCTAACTAGCTGGGCGAGGTGGCCCTCATCCATCGGCATGTAACATACGCAAAGGGAGTGCTGTATCATGAGTGGTGTAGTAGTTTGGTGACCATGTCGATTATGCGAAGCTTTTGCAAAGTTGTTACTCCTAGGGTGGAGTAGACCTCTGGACAGGATCGTGAGAGGAAACTTGACCAAATCGGATGTCTGGAACTTTGTAAGTGATGGAGACCTATAAGTTACTGGACTTGACGAGTATGTCATTTTGCTAGACTCTTGGTTGGTGAAGGTCCAATCAAAGACTAGCGCTCCAATACATTAACGAGCCTTCATATAAGTGGGGGCAACATTAGATTCTTCACGTCAATGGGAGTAGACAAGAGTATTAATACTCGATGTCATGATATAAACTTGTCAGTTTGCAAGGTGTGGCTAAAGTGTAGGCAAAAACTGTCTAAAGTATAGGCAACTTGTCAGTGTCTCCAGTGCAAGACTAGCTTCAAGAGAGGAAGATGGGCATAATTTGGTTTATCCTTTCTCGATCGATGTGCAACACCAACTCAAATGTAGCAGTTGGACGCACCTTCTTATCGAAGCAAACTTTACAGCAAAGTACTTTCGCCTTTGTCGATGTAGGAAGGTACATTGAGCAGTAGAGTTTCGTCATACAATGGTTTAACCAGGAAAGGGCCCGATGGGTGGAAGTTGGTTTTTTAAAAGCATGAAAATCATGGGATTATTCGAGTCGTGGTGTGAACAAATGTCAAGCAATGCAAGAAAGGAGTTAAACATTCATCACAATTATGTTCCATTGTTGGACATAAAAGTGAGACCCCCTAGAGGTGCAGCGTTAATGAGGGCATCGACAGATTAATTGAGGGTGAGTGTCACGAGGCAGCGAAGAAGCCTACTATCTGTGACACATACCGAGGCACACACACATGTGGAAGTGTCATATACTAAGTGTGCATGCATTGCGGGAACTGCTCGCAACGTTGCACACTTTATATGCAGGCTTTGAGGGAAAACCCACAATGTTGCGCAATATGTATGTACAAAGTTGTGCATAATGTTCACAACAAATCATAGTTGGCCATGTTGGGATACTTGGTTGGCTAATATGTATTTGAAGTCTTAATATATCCCCTCCACCCTAAATAATATTAGAGATTTTTTAGTGTTTTAGTGCAACCACTTTGGCTGTCACTCTAACATAATGTAAGAAATCTCATATTCTATATGGGAGGGGGGGATTTGGTGAACTTAAACATATGAGCTGTTAGTATTATGCCTAGCCTTGCAACCAGTTACTACGGAAGGTAAGGAATGCTTGTTGGGTTGCTAACCATCATGCTAGGAGCCCCATCGGCTAGGGAATGGGGCTCTCTGACCCACAAGTCGACTTTCTGGGGTTAGGGCCTTGTTAGAAAGAATGACCTTTGTGTACACATGACTGAGATGAAGTGTTCTGATGTTCAAATTGCCTAAGTTAGATATGTACATTGCAAAGCTTCATCCCCCTCCGGATAGCTCGCTTAGGGAATGTCTTAGTATGTTCTTATATGTGTCTTAGGACGAGTTTGTTGCTTGGCTTCGCATACTAGACGCTTTGTTAAATAACACGAGGCTATGACTTTGATGAAGAAGACTTACTCACTTAGCTATATGGCCTTGCAAATATCGCACTAATGATACTTCTAGGCACCTCCATAATAGAATATGCTATCGATCTCAAATATTAAGGGTTCCTATAAGTTCTTTATACTGGGCTCATTGTCAACATGGAGCAGAAAAACTTTTCTCATCTTTATATATTCTATAGTTGGGACAATACCTAATACTTTAACTCTTCTCTTTTTTCTAGAAAAGTGACTCGTGGCCAACATGGAAACCTAATGAGGGTCCTCCAGTATATCAGAACTATCATCATTAGCTTAAAAGGAGTCGGTGTTCCTTCGTAAAAGTAACACACGTGCAATTGTCCTATTTTCACCTCATCATCACAGTTCACAGCCACAAAACCAAGTCTGCTGGCCCTTCCTCTCTAATAAGTACCCAAGGTCACCAGGACCACAACCAAGGCACTACACATGATCTCACCGACCCAATTTTCTCAACAACCTTCACCTCACTCTCCGTCAGACCAAACACTCATGTTGCTTAATACATTTTCTCCACCATTATTTATGCCACATCTCAGTCAAAAGTTAGGGACCCCACCCCTAATTCCTTTCATAAGCTACAAGGCATGACTATCCCAACTAGATCTATATTAGGGAAAAGGAAATAAAAAGAGTCCCGTTTACATGAGTTCGAGTTTATACGTAAACTATACGAGTGAAGGTAGTGCTCATATCTTAATTCTAACGGTAGGGTAAATTTGATTATGCCCCTTTGCATCGTTGAATCTTGATCCGATGATTGATAAAATTTGGGTTCATGCCGATGAACCTGGCTACTCCATCATCTAAATATTATAAATTAGGAGAATTTATTTTTATAAACCTTATCAATTAACGCTGTTGTTTCTCATATGAATCTTCACGTCAGCGTATGAGGGGAAAGTGGAAGGGTAGATCACCAAAGTTTTAGCAAGGATAAACATCCCTGGTCTGTGCACGTATGCACAGGCGTGGCACATCTTGACCCTCATTTGACATTTGGAGCGGTGGGCAGGTGAGATGCCACCCAGACGGTTCATCAAAGCTAAAACCCTAAATTTTATGTGACACGTATGCACCCACGTGGGATATGAGGTCAGCAGTCAGCTGGTCCTTGTAGGGTTTTGAGACGTGAGCTGCAATCTTAAGCAACCCCGGAATGGGCCTGAAACTGAGGGGTTTGGTTGCTCCTCTTCTGGTAAACTCTTTGACCGTGAATGAACCTTATCCTAATCAAAGAGAAAGACGACAGAAGTCAAGGTGTCAACCAAGACAACGCCTTGATTGGATTTTTGGATACTTGCCTAACTATTCTTGTTAATGTAACAGAGTTTGGGAAGAGTTTTTCTTGTTTCTTTTTGACAATGCAGTTAAATCGACGAGGTACATATTAGCGCAAATGATATTGATGAAACCTTAGCATATGCACTGTCAATTTCATATATCAACGGCTCCCATATATAGTTTACGTTGGGCTCATTATCAGTGATAAACAGAAAAAAACAGTTAGATAAGCCTGTTCAATTGCTGAATGAGAAGAGAAGAAGACTATGGAAAGACCTGACAGAGAAAGGTGCCTGCATGTATGGAGATATTCAATGGAAGTTGGCCAAACTCTGTGCATTTGATCACCATTATGATTGTCCTAACTAGCTATAATGTAGGTGATATTGGTGGGTTGAAGCATCATACTGACGCTAGATTTTTGTATCGTTATAAGAAAGAAATAGTAGTCCATTTTAGATTAGATGTATGAATTGCTTTAGGGTCAAAATGAAAGTTTTCTTAATGGAGTGTGAGTGACCGTTTGTGTAGAATTTTCCGTTTGAAAATGTAGAATTTTCCGTTTGAAAAGCAAGAACATGTCTTTGCCTGCCGGCGCCATCTTTTTAGAGTTCTAAACACTTACCAATTCAGCACTTTGGAATTTTAATTTGGACTTTTGACGCAATAATTTTAAATAAATCATATTATATTATTTAAATAGTATATTGAGTTGAAGGCAAATTTTGTGGACTCAACTAGAAGGGAAGGGCAACCAGCCTATTCAATCACCATATACTAGAATTAAAATTTACAAGTGCATTAGCATGTGCATCGTTTATCTAATGAGATCGACAGTCGTTAAAGTTGTAGCGTGTAAACCATCGATCTTGTGAGATTGATAGCTAGTGAAACTTCAACAAATACAGTGGGATGTGAAACTTCACCAATAAGGGAGTGATTATGTTGGATATTTTCCTTCGTCACATGTAATGCCCACGTTTAACATAATAAATAGGTTAGGATATAATCCTTTGGCTAGCAAAGTGTTTCTTCAAAAAAGTAGAGAAATTATTAGATACACTTATGCTTGCGGGGAAATCGTGCTCAACACCTATCTGTGTTCGTGAAAATCATTTTTGATATGGATCAACAAATTCTTACACGTGTCCATGCGGATACCATGCCAATAATCATTAGCTCTAAAAATGAATTCAATTTTGGTTCTTTTAAAAGTATTTGGAACTCCCATTTTAAATTACTAGGTTTTTTAATTAAGAAAATAATATTTTTACATAAAAAATACATATTAAAAATTCACACATAAATTTTAATTGGTTCTATATAAGTGAACCCATGTAAATTTTGTATGGGCCCCACTTATTAAGTCCAAACAAAGCTTATATATAAAATTTTGTAATTATTTTTATTGTGGAAATATCACTATCCTTTAACTAATTGCCATGTTTATGCTTGTTCCACACAATACCATACTAAATGTTTTTGGGTCACACAATCTACTCATAAGTAGGCCCACCTCGTGATATATGCGTGCGATGAACCTTTTTTAATTTATTATTTATTTTGAAAAGAAAAACTCTATGTAGCACAATAAAAGTTAATTTATTACTTTTTTTGGCAAGGAAGTGCAAGAATTATCAAACTAAATTATTTTCATCCTTCAAAAAAAAGAAACCTAAATTATGTTGGCTGAAATTTTAACGACCTGATCAAATGACCTTCAAGTTCCATAAATTAATTGAAACTTTAGGACTCTGAAATGAAGCCCTTTCTGGCTGAATCAGATTATCAGAAGAACCAAGATCATGTCCATTTCAACATCTTTAGTCAACTCAATTTAGATATAATTGATGATTTTCTTTGGTCAATTTAATTAAGTGATAATTTTTGGTCAAACAAATACACAAAAATTAATGAGCCAATGCAAGTTGCTGAGCTCAAGGACAACCTTAAAATCTTTGTACGATATGACCAATCAAATTGTACAGAAGAGAACATTACATGGCCCCTACAAACATATCAAAAATCAAAACACAGACAAAAAGAATTTCTGTATAAAAAAGCATAAAAGTATAATGAAAGTGAAAAACAAAAACAGAGCAAAAGAAGAATTTTGAGCAATCAGCTGGACGACGGAGGAAAACGACTAGAATCAGTGTATGGAGGAGGTGAGGAGCTAGAACCACCACCAGGAGGACGACTTGCTGGTGGCCGGAAGTAGCCCATTTGCTGGTCCGAGAAAAGAAGGGGATAAGAAGAAGAAGAAGAAAAAGAAGAAGATGAAGAAGAAGTAGATAAAGAAGAAGCAGGAAAGGCAGGGGAGGAAGAGTAGATTGGAGACGGCTGAGAAGAAAAGGAAATTGAAGAAGACAAAGGAAACCCAATAGTAGAAGTCAAAGAAGAAGGAGAGGATGTGGAAGAGGAATAGAGCATCTGGTCCAGGAGACTAGTGGGCTGCCTCTGAAAATCGAAATCGCTCTGCAGAATCTGCGAGTACTCGGCATATTCGTGATCTGATGCCTGAAGCTGCTGGCCGTACGCCTGCTGGCGATGATAGGACTGCACCAATGGCTGAGGCGATGGGTAAGCCGGTGGAAGTGCCGGCAGAGAGGCTGCAGTTGGCAAATGGGTCGGCGGAGAAAGCTGCAATGGGGGCCGGACCATCACGTTCTCGGGGAAGTTGAGCTTGGCTCTGTTTCCTCTAAACCTCAGAGCCGCCTCGTCGTATGCCCTTGCCGCCGCCTCCGCCGTGTCGAAGGTGCCCAGCCAGACCCTTGCCGCCTTGTGGGGGTCCCGGATCTCCGCCGCCCACTTGCCCCAGGGCCTCTGCCTCACCCCTCTGTACCTCCTCCTTCTCTCCCCTCCTCCCTGGGACGAAGGGCTCTCCTGAGCAGCGGTAACAGGCGGAGCCGCAACTGCTGTTGCTGTGGTTGTTGCAACACTAGGACTAGCGCCTTCCTCAGATGCTGATCACCAACAAAAACGCATTAAACAAACAAGAAACACATAATTGCACCCAGGTAAAGTTTAGATAAAAACACTATTTTAATTCGGTCTTTATTTATATCAAAATGGCCCTATGGCGTTCTTTACAACTGCATGAAACCACGTAGAAACTTCCCAACCCCATGCCTTGCTGCCCTGATAATGTTTTCATTTACTAGAGACTAGAGAGTCTTTGTATATTTTGATTGATTGCCTGTTCAACCCGTTTGCTGAGTTATCCATTTCCACCGCCTTAAATATGGAATGCCCAAGTGGAAGTTCTAGAGAAAGACTAGCACCCAGAAATGGACTGGGACAGCTAGACCTTCCTTATACGTGACGACACTACCAAGTTGAAATGGCCTTGGCCTTCCATGTGGATAACAGAGCTTAACTTATGGATTCACAATTTTTTTCTAATAAGAACTTTGATGATCCATCAAAAGTATTCATTATCTTCACTATAATGATCATCACAGCTTATGTACTACAATTAGGTTCATGTGTTGATGATGGTGGTGTTTGATATCATCTTCTTCCTCATGGAGGAGTTCTAGAATGGTTACACAGATTGTCTTTCAGAGAAGCCTTGGGAGAAAACACACATATATATGAACAATCAAAAAAGATGTTTTCATGCTGGTTTGAAAGTTTGGAGTACCTGCTTCTGCTGATGATGACTCGCCGAGTGCTCTGTAATACTTCATGAGCGACTCCGTCAGCTGCCCGCTCTCCTCCTCACGGCCCCTCTTCTGTCCTCCCCAAGACGGAGAAGCCGAAGCCTCCGTGGGCGACGAAGAGTGTGGCCCGGACTCCACCGCCGTAGCCTGCCGCCGCTCGCCGGAAACCACGTGGGTTAGAGCCGAGACCATGGCCAGCATCTCCTGCTGCTGCCGCCCATAGGCTGATAAAATGGTGGGCGGTGGTCCGGAGACATGGCCGCCCTGGCGCTGCCTACCCTCTTCGTCATCACCCTCCCCCTCCCCCGCCGGCAATCGGGGGAACTCGCCGGAGCCTCGCCGTGGGTGCGCCACCTTCAAGCACATGAACTCCACCTCCCCCTCCCTAGCTGTAGGCGGTGGAAAGCCAAAACAAAACTTTGGACCAGACCCGCCCACAAGTGGCTAAATAGGCTGCTGCTGCATGGAATTCAAACTTTCGCAAAACCTAAATGGGTTCTTGGGCCCCCCGGCCGTGGGCCCCAGGGCTGAGGGTCCACCAAAGTTCACCATGGGACCCACTTCCCATTGAATCTCAGCCGTCGAAATGTTAGATTTTCAACGGTTCTAATTGTAGGCTTAATGCATTGGTCTTTTGAAATTTTATTTTATTTTTCGATATTGTAAAATTGGCTTGGGTGGGAATCTTTTATGCCGACTTGGGCTTAGGGTTCACACTTGGGGGTTTGACCCAACATACTCAGATGTGTAAGGAGAGAAATCCAGATGGAATTGAGTTCTCTCATGCCGACATGCAGCTCAGATGGGCCCTAGAAACTGTGTTTCAGTGTGTGCGTCGGGCCCATTTAAGCTTAATAATGGGCTCACGAATGGCCATGTGATGCGCGTGTGTCGGGTGAGCTGAGCGATCGTCAAAAAGAGGGTGGCATCGTAGTTCTCGTTTATGTTAAGGTGGACGCTTTCAATTGGTTGTTGTGGAAGTCAATGAACCGATTAGTGAACGTTTGAAGTAGATTTAGGGTCAACGCGCAGTCCTCATGCCAAATGCAGTAAAAGCATTGTTTTATGCAGGTTTTTATTTTGGGTAGGTGGAAAAGAGGAAGGACTTCGAGGTGGAGTGTAATAGAGGGGAAACAACAATGGTGGTGGTATAAGCTGAGGTGGAGTTTAAGGACTAGGCGTGGTTGCAGTGATGGCTAAGTAGGAGAAGGTGGTGGAGGATGAAGAGGAGAGGGTGCAAAGTGAAATTTGGGGTAAAGTATAAGTAGAAGAGAAAAAAAGTGTTTTTTATTGGAGTATAAGGTGGGATTTAGAGGTAAAAACAATAGGATAAGTAATTAACAACCCATTTTTTTTGCATGTGTTAAGCCTTAAAACATTGTTTTTTGGAACAAAAGCTTATATTTATTATTATTGTGACACCCACAAATTAAGAGATGTTTTTACATACTAAAAATATTAGAATTAGAACGAATTTAATTTTTTCATTGATGCCATCACGAATGTTTTGATGAGTAACCATTTATACTATTAACAAGTAATGACGCATCGGTAAAAGCACATGTGAATTTCTTGGTTTTATTAGTAGAATCAACAATGCATCGGTGTGCACAATGATTTTTATTGATAAATTACTAGAAATAGAATGTTACATTGTTTTATCTCTCTCCATCATATAAATAATATTTTGACACCCTAAGATCCTTATCTCTCCGAAAAGTGATTTTTAGTCAATAAAGGAGACCAAGGGTATTCCAAACATAGTCACAAATTTTGCAAAAAAATTATAAAATTTTATTATTTTTGTTGCTTTAAAATTTTATTATTTTCGTTGCTTTGAGCTTAAAATGAAAATTTTAGGAAAGCAAAAAATTTTGGGGCTTTTTCTTATTTTTCATTATTTTTTTTTGTTTATTTCAGGGGTTACAATTTTTTCTTTTTTTTGTTTACTTCTTTTTGGTTTGGGTAAGGTTTTTCTTTGTGTTTCCTATTTGAATCATTGGATGCATGTTAGTAATTTGGTTGTTTACATATGAGATGTAGATTATGAGTAAATACTTATCTTTATATCATTTTTTTACACTATTAAAATTTTGCAAAATTTTTGTAAAACGAACCCGAAATGAACCAAAAATGAAAATTGTAGTTATGGCACTGAAAGCCAGAGGAAAAGGGAAAAAATTCAAAATTCTTAAGACTCTTCTTGGACCATATGAAGGAGAAACGTAGGATTGCTAATCTTGAACTAACCATGTTCTTTAGCAGTGAAGAGGAGCATGGATTAGGAATTATTGGTTAATACTAGTATTTAAATATGTGATCTAGTGTAGGAATATGATATTGGGATGATACTATGTTCACAATGGTAAAACAAATGGATTAGAATTATCATTTGAGGTTGTTATGTATTATATGTATTGTAAATGCATTTGAAATTAAAGTCTTATAAAAAAAATTATTTTTGTAAAGATAATGAAAAAGGGCTACTAACTTAGTATCTTGAGCTAGTGTTAAAGCTATCATTCACTTGACATCTAAAGAAAAATGTGCACAAAAGAAGAAGAAAAAAAGAGATGTAAGTAGAAAAGATTTAGAAAAAGTCAAGCCCTAGACAAAAGATAAAATAAAAAATAAAAAACCAAAATTGAAAAAGGCAAGGGCGTAAATGATAAATGAATTTTTTGTTTATACAATTTTTATTATGTTTATATGTAATGAAGTCTAGTAAGTAAGTTGAAAAAAAGAACCTTATTTATGCTAATGTCTAGATAACTTTGTCTCATCTTGATTACGTTGATCGTGAGAGTTTTGATTTTGAAAAAGACAATAATTATTTAATGTATTCCAAAAAAATCATAAAAAGATTTTTGAATATCAATATGAAGAGCTTGCTTAAAATTCACAAACCAAGGGGCCGAGGAATCAAAGCAAGGAGACATAGGATATAAATATTTGGTTGTGTGATGCTTGAGTTAAGATATTGATAAGTATAAGACTATGAGCTCAACATGTTTTGGATTTTATTGAGTATTTGAATTTCAGTCAATTCTTAGCTACTTTCTTTATTTTGTCTGCATTAGGTTGTTATATTAAACTAGATTTATGTTGCCTTTTGATTTCATGTATTTCTATTGTTTAAACTTCGAGTTCTATGCATTTAAAGTTTTGATTTGATTTGGAACTTGATGAACTAAAAGAGTTTTGATGGGTGACATAGATTTTGACTGATTCTAAGAGTGTTGTTTTCAAAATTTGATTTCGAATAACATTATAAAATTTGAAACAAATATAAGATTATTATTGTCCAATGTTACTTAGAAAAATTCACAAGTGGTAATTCACATTCCTAAGAGCAATAAATCTTTTAGAAAATTGTGGGATGATTTTATATTGATGTATATAGTTTTATATTGCTATTTGTCTTAAAATGTTTTGAATGACTTGAGATAAAGATTCTTGCACATGATGAGTATATTGGAGTAAAGTCTCTAAGTTCCATTAGAAAACTTTGTATTTCAGTTGATGTTTCTAATGAGGTTAGGAATTATTATAATGTATCTTAAAATTGATGTTTCTGTTCAGACATAAATATGTTGCCTATATATTTTATGTTTAAGAATCCTATTGACATGATATTCTTAGTTTTAATTTTTGATGTAGTTGATTAAACTATGTTTGCTCAATATATGTTCTTAGAAAAAACTTAATGGAACCTAAATGTCATATGCCGCAAGTGCTTAAATATTTAAATTATGTATTTACTCGTTTCTTGGATAATACTATAGCAACATGTTCTTGGTTGTAAAGTGCAGGTTGATTACATGTTGAAGAGCACACCACATTAGATATGATGGTCATAGATTAATTGGGAGTCATTGTCAAGTTGAACAATTGTCAGAGTCTGAATTATGCACTATAGAGTTGTAATTTTCTTTTTAGATTGACTGGTTGTACTGTTTTATCACGAATAGCCAAATGGGGAGATTATTAATACATATAGAGTTATATGTATAGTGTTGGTTTTTTCGATGATCAAAATAATGTCAATGATGTGTAATTTGAGTTATATGATTGTTGTATTACTGCTCAAGATCACATTGTGAAGATAAAGCATATCAGAAGACTTAAAAGGTACTTTTGACAAGCAAAAAATACACACATATGCATGTCACACACACACACACACATACCTAGGAATGATAGGGTTTATCATATGAGAGTGTGAGAAAAAATAAGTAAAAAAAAAGTGAATAATTGCATAAGTATGTAAAATTTTCATTTGTGATCGATGAGGTTGAAACTAGATCAATTGGGAAAGAATTATATTTTTAGTACAATAGCTTCACTTAGTAGTACTATAGCATATTACTATGGTAGCTACTATTCACCGATCGATCGAGGGTACTGTAGTGATTGATCATTTTATTGTATGGAATTAAGTAGCGTAGTAATTACTATAACAATTCAATCAGTTACTATAATGATTGATCTATCAGATGCGTAGTTTTTTGAAATTGGTCATTTCAAGTGAAATTTTATTCCTATTTAAAGTATAACACCTAAATCGACATTGTGGTCTACATAAAAGGTGTTTTGGATGTGAGAAAATGTGGGGACGCCATTGTTAAGGTAGAGAGAGATTGATGAATTTTCTTTATTGGGCTTTAAGTGGTTAGAACTTTTATTGGTTGTATGCTATGAAGAAGAATACTACTTAACAAAAGGAGTCCTACAATTATTCATATTTATGAATAGTTGGTGAGGATTTAATTCACATAAACATTTCACACAAGGGGTTGAAGATTCACACTTGAAGGACAAAGTGGTGATGATAGAGCCTTCAGATTGTAAACTTAGTTAATTACTATCGTCTTGTTGCTGAAAAGGTTGATGATACTTCATGCTAAAGGAGTTGTTGTGAAGATTAATATCTTTTGAAGATGGATCCAATCAAGAAGAACTTTGATTTAAACTTTCCATGACCAAAAGAAGGTTGTTCTAATGAAAAAGCTGAAGATCAAACTCGAAGGGAAAAATGACAAGAAGGACTTTCGTGGTCAACAATCAGCAAGAGAAGGGACTTTTAGTTTAGGTAGAGGTTGGTAGTCTTGAGTCTTGTAAGTTCTAAGCTTCATAATGCATTGATTCAGCCAAAGGATATGCTGCATGGTTTTTTCCTAACTTTGGTTTCCAAGTTAAAAATCCTCATGTGATGTTTGTGTATTTTTCTTTTGCGTGATTTTATATTTTATATTCTTGGGCAATGAAGGTCACATATTGTAGTTAATTCATTGCCTTATCTAGGTATTTAAAGTAGAGGCACTCCGGTGACTTTAATAAACAAAAATTTTTAAATTTATTTTAAACATTTACTTACTTTGAAAATTGATCTCAAAATGTTTTTACCACATTCTGAGCCGAGGATTGTCGGAACGGGTTCAATAAATAGTTTTATCCATTCTCTAAACTTAGGGAAATGTTTTGATTTTACGTTTGATTGATTTTAGAGTGTGTACTTGTTTGTTGAGCTAGGATTCAACCGAAAAATTTAAAGACATTAGTAGACCCGACCTGTGGACTTTAGAGTTTTTGACCCTAGTACTTTATAAATAGTATATATCTCACTACACATAGAATTTTGACCTAAAACTTATTGGATTATAAACTAGACTCGAATATAAAGAGAACACACCCAATAACATCTAAAACGAACATTGAATGATTAACATATGACCATTTGAAGTTTGGGGTACATTACTATTTGAATCTACACGAGTTTTGAGGTGAGACTTACATTGGTATACAGGGGCCATGTAAGACCTAGATTTTTCTTTTGTTCGGTTCGGTTTGGTTTAGAAGTTGTGTCTTAAACCTTTCCGTCTAAGTAAGATGTCTTTTTCTTATCTTTGGCGTAAATTAAATTCTAGTTGGTGGGACTTATTTGTTAAAAATCCTTCAAATAGAACTTATTAAAAATTTTGGAGAAATTTTTGTGGGACCCACCGCTAGCTGATTAGAACTTGGTGCTGAATTCTCTCTCTTTTGGTGCCAAGAGTTGGCTGCAAGTGGTTTTCTTGTTATATATGACCTATTATTTCTTAAAATCTTAACCAACTAGGACTTTGACCCTTAACTACTCTCTAAGATTAACAAATCATAATCCTCTAAGACTGACAAATCATAATCCTCTAAGCTAATTTACTTTTACCACTTAAGGATTTCAGAAAATTTTTCCTTAATTATCTATTCCTTTCTCTTTTGAAAGATCGGAAAAAAATCACCGAAATTAGGTAAGAGTAATTTTTTTTTGAAAATCTATAAAAGAGGTAAGGAAAATCCCCACCCCCTCACTTGCCCCACTCTCTCCCTCTAGGCTGGTATGACCTCCCCCCTATATCTCTTCACCTCTCTATCTCATTCTTTATTTTCTACCAAATTTTCTTTCTTTCTCTCTCATTTTAAGCACTTTTAATTCAAACTTCTCTCTTAGACTCATTCATGTTAAATTAATTGCTCGTATTGAATTCATTAATGATTTGATTAGTGCTTAGTAAAATTTCTTTGATTTTCTAGGAACCGGGCTCACGAAAATTGTGACCAATTCGGAAATAGGAGGTAAGGGGACTTAATTATGATTATCAAATTTTACGAATGTTCATTAATAGAATTAGACATGTATAATTATTAAAAGAGGGTTTTATTAATTTCTAGTTTGATTTGGGAATTTTCCTATTTTTCTTTAATTATTGTAAATATTTAATTTGCGTAATATTATTGGCTAGATATTAGAAAATTCATAGGTAATTATATGCTCATTAAAAAATTGTAAAATTTTAACCATGATGCTATTGTACTTATTTTGATTTTCTTTAATTATTTCGGAATTTTCAGAGTCCTTTGGATGGGTGAAAGACCAAATTAGCCCTCAGCTTTCAATACTTTTTTCATTGTTCATATTACCAATTTTTGGGGTAAAAAATTTAATAAATTTCCATATTACTTTATTAGTGGCCATTAAAATTTTTGTGAGTTTTTGAGATATGTGCGATTTCATATGATTTAATCCTTAATGGTATATTTTTATATTAAAAATGTGAATGTCTGTACACTTAGGGGAATTTTAATGAATAATCCTATTTTAATCCTTATTTGTTTATTCTTGATGATTTGGAATTAGTGAGAATGATCTCTTTCTCATATTGATATAGGGGTAGGTTATTAATATTTGTTATATTCGTATGTGTACATGAATATATAGATATTTCATGTCATTTGTGTTTGAAATTCTATTGATATGTATAGATTGGATAATCATGTATTATTTTATATCATGTAACATGTTCATGTATCATTAGGGAGGGTAAGAGGTATTATGAAAATTACTTATCAGGATCATGGAATAAATTGGGTAATAGCTCACGCGACGGACAACTCAATACTCTCCCCTTTCTTAAATAAAGAGGATGTGTGATGCTTGCTCGTTGAAGGTTAATATACATTTATGAAGTATGGATTCTCGTACCCCAAAAGTTTTCAAAAGATCGAATGGGAGTCCAACCTAGGGTGCAAGACCCCAAATCCCTCTCATGACTTTTTTTATTGAGATTGTGTAGTAGACATAACAGGTTTTATTGGCACATAATTAGTGGAAATGATAATTCAATTGAATGGGGTTTAATTGGGGTTACTATCACATTAAAATAATAATTGAATTGATCAATGTTCAATGATGGTTTCTATTATATGGACATGATATTAAAGTATGTATTGTTGAATGTTGTATATTCCCATGTTGTTCACGAGTATTCATAAATGTATGTGTTGATAATTATTTCCTTACTGGGCCCATTTTTTTTCTTTGTATTGGAAATCCCTCTCTATCTTTTATGCATACATATGTCACTTAAAGGAATTTTGATGAATGAAAAAAAAAAATTAGGCTATTTTACTTGTACTTGATAATTTGGATGGTTTAACAGTTGGGTTAAGATGTTTGACTCAACCCCATTTAGAGTGTAATTTATTAATTAATTTATTTTAGTTTTAACGTTTTTGGGGCGTGAGAGTGACCCTTAAAAGTTAAAGGGTATTAAACTCTCATTATGAATAACACTTATGGACATGGGAGTCTAGTGTCGGCCTGGGCTCCAAAAGGAGGCCCTCTTCGCCACATAGAGGAGATTCATGGTATGAAAAATAATCATGAATTTTTGGCTCTCTAAAGCTTGGGAGTTTATTGTTCATATATCATATTCTCGAGGCTGGGGAGTTGATTAGAAATAAGTATGACTCCAATGCAACACAACAAAAGAGGTCTCGATAATCATGGCAAACTAAAAATCTTGATCATTTGGGATTATGATCCCGTTTGGGTCTTAACTTCACGATGTGGATGGAGTAGGATATAGTCTTTAGTAAGAGTCCAAATGTCATGCCCCCAATTTCAAAACACTTTTCATGGAAAACACTTATCTCTGTTTTGATAAAACAAATCGAAATCATAACACATCTCCTACCAAACGAACAAAAACATCAAAACATTTAATCCAACTCATTAAAATAATGAATTAGGGGCATGAAAATCACTACATTTCACAAATCCATTATTGTGAAAATTTTAACTTAAATAATATTCTACATATTTAATAGATTAAAATATTCACAAGATCTACAACTACATAATTGTATGTTGATCATATGAAAGCTAATGAAATTGAAATGACACTCTCGTGCCTAATCAAACCTAACAAAAAAAATGACTGGACAAGCTAGAAGGAGAATCAAACTACATCTCGGCCTTCCCATTTCCTCTTTATCTTGACCTGAAAACCTGTACCACAAAGGATGTTGAGTATACAAGAATACTTAATAGCATAACAATCTAAACAAAAACTAAAGTTCTAATCAATATACCAAGAAATGTTTGTTGGTAAATCCTCAAAGGAATACACAAAATCACATTAAAAAATACCCTTCATCGGCAAGTAATTATTTTCCATAAAGCAATCATATTCGAAAGTTTTCTAGACACAATGACCTCATCTAGGAGCTTTACTCCATAGATATTGGGCCATCACAATACGACCTTAATTCCTCTAAAACCTGCCTCACCTCATCCACGCCATGAAGTATAAGTTCACTAGGGTTCATGGACTCTAATGCTAAGATTTCAACATCCATAATCATCGAAACCTCCTTTATTGCTCTACGTAGGATCAACTATCTTTTAATGCTCTAATCCATTCAAACACGACTCCCGGGTCAGGGAAGTAGTTCTATATAACTCTCATCCTTAAAGAGCTAGAAAACCTTAGTCCTATTTCATACAAAACCTTTTTCATCTACGTGGGTAATAACTCACTTGAGGAGCCAAGACACTAAAGAATCCTTGAGCTTAGGTGCTAAATACATCATTTTGGGATACCCATTCATCACACCAATCACATCAAATGGTTACATGCATTTGGGTTTATTAATCCTTACTTTCTAATGCATAATTGACACTTCAATCACATCAACAAATGCTTCAAATCATGCATTTACATACATAATAATCATGACTTTAATATTGCTATAACATCTATTAGAAATCCAAAACTTGCTTCACCATCGATAACCTTACCAACAAGTTGGCTACCTCACTGATGACCATTAGTAGGTTCATCGACATGGCAAACCCTATTGATAGTGGAATAGAGGTGTCATCGACAACCTCACCAATGGGTCGCTATCTCATCGATTACCATCGATGAGTTTGCTGATACATTGAACCCTACCGATAGTGGAATGACTATCAATTTGCCTTCTTCATTGACGCCTCATCGATGTGTCAACCCCAATGTCAATGACCAAAATATCATACATGTCACTGCATGCATGTAGAGTATTGTTCTTCCTCTTCCTTCATCTATGTATTCACTAGCATGTAGGTGGTCTTACAGGTGATCGGAAAATTAAAACCAAGTATTCAAAATTCAATTCAAACATGTTTTTATCATGAAAATCCTCTAGAAATCACTCCATACCAAAGAATTAAGCTACTTGGACCATAATTCCAACTACAATTAGAAAAATCCAAACTACTCCATGAAAAATGCGTCAAACACTAGAATTTTCTTAAATACAACCAAAATACAAGTTCACAATTACGAAGAACTTGAAGAAAATAAGAAACAAATTATTTCATTTAAAATTTCAAGTTTAAATAGAAAACTGACCTTAAAGTGCAACCCTCCTTTTCTCTCTGGCATACCTTCTTCCCAAATGTCTTCTAAACTCTCTCCCACTAGTGATTGGCCTCTTTGTGGACTCCTTTTCCCCCCTCAAAGTTGGTTTCTACTCCCTTAAATACTGAGATAACTACTCTCAGAATCCATAACTGCTCAGTTATCATCAACAACTATTCGACACATCAATGCTTGTCGATAGCAAAAATACGTTTCCATCAGTATCTTTATTGACATGTCGAACGTCACCGACAGTCGAATAAAAGTTTTTTCCTTCATATAAAAAGAGTGGATTTTCTTTTTAAAAATATGGTGTGTCACACTGAAGTTGCTTTGTGGAGTGGTACACATTTAGAAGAGTCATGAAGATCTCTTTGATGTTGCCATAGATTTAGTAAACCTCTTTAATTTATATTAAAGGTTGATCTTGAGATTTGTTTATTAGTTTGCATATTTTAGTGTTAAATTATTGTGGTTCTTGTTTAGCCATCCTTAGGTATACAATATATTTAACATCTTTGTGATGCAGATATTAAAGAGGAGTATACTTTCTAGACATATATTAGGGCAAGACCTATTTCATTTTATGCTATGGTTTGATGATATTTAATATATATTTTGATTTGATAATCGTATGTTTGAAAAGCAAGTGACTTGTACCTCAAGGTATCTTGACAAATGTTTTGATTTAATGATGATAGATTGTTTTCAACTCTGATGTTTGATTAAAAATGAACGTAATAATTATAGTCCTATTATCACTCTTTATCATGCATACGATTATATTAGGGTTTATGTTGAAATTTGTAACATGAAATAAGTCATGTTATGTACCTAGTGCATGCTTGTACATGCACATTGGGTACTTTCATGCTGTATGAGGCATGTTTGGATTCACCTACTTGCCATTTGATAATGTATTAGGCGCATACCAACACATGTACAACCTAACACATATTATTTTTTTATAAAATAAATATATTAAGAATCCATTTACTAACAAGCTAACTTGGCTATAATAATGTATTGAGTAACAATTCTTTTTCATTAGTTCAAGATTTTTGAAATTTTAATATATTTATTTCATGATTAACATTTTAGCTATTTCTAGCATTTTTATACAACGCCATGCCTCATACTTTACTCTAGTCAAGATCACTAAATTGGGAGGCCTGTGTCACTAGCAGCGGAAAAAGTGACAAAAGTTATCACTAATTGTAGGTAACAAAATGCATGTCAAAATTTGTAAGTATTATCCTTTTTCTACTTCCTTTTTTTAAATTTGAAACCTTAGCTGCCTAATGCCCTCTGCCTCCTCCCTCTTCTCCTTCTACTGCGACCCTTATGCCTGGCCGTGTGACCTTGCCACAATCGACCAAGGTGGTGGCCATTTAGGCAACAATGGCAATTTGATAGTGACAACAATTTTAAAAATGGTGGAGATGGTGAGAGGGAGGAGGGGAGATGGAAGGATGAAGTATAAAATAAGGGTATTCTCATCCAAAAGTTAAAAAAATGTTCATTGGAGAAGAGTCCAAAAAAGGCAAGTGATTTTCAGTAGAGCCAAAACACAATTGACTAGTTTTTTTAATATTTTACTAGAGTAATCTATATGGGAAGTTTTGACGAGTTCAGGCATTGCCACTTTTTTGTAATTAAAAAAATATATTTTAATCCCATAATGTCCTTCTCGCCCTCTAATGTTAATATGTCTTGTTCAAAATATAATCCCAATTTCTACCCATTGCAATATTTATCTATTACAGTTTAAGCTCATGATAATTTAGACACTATATACCATCGTATAACTATTTATATTGAAATTATAATGAGTGTATATTGTGATAAGCTCATATTCTCATGGGGTCTAAATTATGATACTGTCTAACTTGCAATGTGGCTTAACTTGTGATGGAGTTTAAATTGCATGCTTAGGGCTTGTTTGGCTTGTACTTTAAAGTAGAAAGAAAATGAATTTTTATTAGAATCGATTTTTGGCAAGAAAAGAAAAAACATAAGATGTTTGGTTAGAGTTTATTTAGATGATTTTAAAGAGATATATGATTTTAACTCACTTTTGCCTTTTGTGTGTAAAATAACAAGAATAACCTCCAACATAATTATGACACAAAAGAAATGATGGGTGGAATGTCTTTTCACATTTTTTTTAAAAAGAAATAGTTTTCTTCAAGTTGAAGAAATCCGGATTTGGGTCAATTCGGTTTGAATTGACCCAAAAGGTGATTTTCAATAAAAAAAATTATTTCAAATTAAAATGGGTCATCTAAACGTATTTAACCCCTTAAAGTATTTCCCCTTAAAGTATTTTCCCACGTCTGGAAAGTGCTTTCCAAGGAAAACACCTCCCAAAAAACTCCTTAATTTCAATGGTCAAGTGAAAGTACAAGATAAGAGCCTCATGCCACCTCTTGATTCAATGTCACGAGGAGGAACGGGTGACTCAAACTTTGGGAGTGTGAGGTTAATAACCCCAAGAAATCATAGTGAAAAAGCTTTTAAACTTTCTTTTTACTTTGCCCTCCACAAAATTGCCCCTAACCTAATAAGCTTAATAAAAAAACAAGCGTACAAGTACCTTCTTATTTTTACTAATACTTTGAGGCCTTTATTCCCCTTCTAGATAGTCTTATTATTGTTGTCCTACTGGATTAACACGTCATATACAAAATATCTAAATTATTATTGTTACTAATTAATAATGGACACATAGTTGGACATCCGTTGTCAAAGGACATGCATGTCCGAACCACTAATATATGTTCTTCACGTGTCTAATCAATCCATCGCTTGGACCCAGTTTCGTTGATGCTCTATTTATATCCAGTTTATCTGAAGAGGTATAGATTTATAAGGAATGTTTGACCTCCAAACTGTACCCCATGGCAGTCCAACATGAAAATGCTTGACAATATATAGACGAATTCTTCATTAGAAAGGCAAAACGTGCATCGGTTTACATGCAATTGCTTGAGGTAGGCCTTGAGGGTTATCGGATTTTGATCCGACGATGTATATTACTCAGTGGGCAAACAATTTTTGAATCTTTAAGACCCTATTAGAAGGGTACTTGGAGTATTATATCCTTTTGTCAATCTCTTTAAGTATGTGTCTAAAGACCCACCCATTATATATATCGCTTAAATCAATAGCCAACAGAATAGCGTTCAAACTCAAAACCTTGGCTCCTTACCTTCCCACCAACACTTCCATTGTTTCATTTGATAAGCCAATAATATTGACGCCTATATCAAAGTTAGATGATACTCGCACAATCTGAATAAAATACAAGATAGAAATGGAAAGTGTTGCCCTGAACCTTGCTGGCTGAATCAGATCCTAGTGGGAAACTAAAACTCTCTGACTGCGCCTCTGGAAGCATTCAAAAAAGTACTGGAACCGAACCTTCTCATGAAATGCTTGGTGGATCAAATCAAGCTTTCTCAAGTGAATAGGAATAAATAATTACTACTTAGAATGTTGATGGACGCAAACTTTTTTAGCTTGCGTCCGTGGAAGGCAAAAGCATCTCTACTTCTTCACTTTCGTTTTTCTTTTGACTAAAGGTTGGTGTGAAACATTCATGCACGTTGGTTTTGTGTGTCAAATCAAGCTGCTTTTTAATAATGCAAGTGGCTGAAAAATGCTTCTGATTAAACTATCTGGGATAATATTAGTGATGCCCATGTGATCCAATTTGTTGTCTCATACAAAGGATTTCAAGAGGTGCTTAATTGTCTGTCGGCAGATTACTTTTGCCTAAGTAAAAAATTAATATGTACCCGGTCGCATAAGTGTTTTTGTCTGCCTTGTACATCACATGTCATCTGATTTTGATCTACATGTATTATCTAAACTCGTTTACCCTGTGAATAATACGAGATTGTGTCGAAAACGTTTGGTTCATGCCCGTAAACAAGGCGCCTATAAATGGGACTCTTTGCCTAGTGGGTTAAAGTTCCTAAAAAATTCAGTTGTAGATAATTCTGTTTTAGATGTATTAGAATTGACCATTAATTGAATGACAGTGACAACGAGTTGAGTCAGATTACGAGTCTTGTTGGCTTTGCACACTTGGCTTGGCTCAAATATCACGAGGCTTAATTTTTATATATTGTATTACTCTGATATTATATAGATAAAATGTTTTAGCTAAATTATTATATGAAAGTGCTAAACCCGTTGGCGCACACAATAATGTTTGCATGATCATGCTGCATAGCGCACACAATAATGTTTGCATAATCATGCTGCATGGATACTCGTGCAAAATTATTTGCAGCAAATGCATTATCAGAGAGGAAGTATTTTTGATACTCCACTATGAGCCTAGCCTAAGAAACATATGAGACATTTATATCCATGAGTTGAGGGTACACATGCTAGTGCATATTAGCACTAGTGGTATTGATACTAACATTTGTGTCAGCATGTGTTGTTGATCTCAAATGTTAAAGATTTATATATGTTTTTTAAGTTGGGCTCATTGTTAGACAGAGCATGAAAAACACTTCCATTACCAGAAATCTCTATGTACAAGAAGTTCATGCTCCCTCATTGTACCCTTGCAGTAGAAGTGTCAATAGCGTTGTAGGGCCCGTGATACCACTAAGCAGGGTTGAGACCATACATGCAAAAAGTAGGCCTAACATGCAGGCTAGATTGGCCATGGGTCAACCATATATTAAAAAAATAATATATATATATATATATATATATAATATATTCATATTTATATATTAATTGGGTTTGGTTTGAGATCGGCCTGTTGTGGGCATGGGCTGCAAAATTTGGCCCGGGCCGTGCCCGAGCTCATTCATGATTGGGTGAGGCTTAAGCCCCAATCCATTGCCACTTCTAATCTCATACAAAACTAGGAGTGGTTGTTGTGCCCGAAGTGGCACAATGGCCTGGCTAGCCGGTAACGGGAAGGGAGCGGCGCAAGAAGGCCGGGAAAGGGGGGAAGGAGCGACATGGCCGCTGGACAGGGAAGAGAGGCAGGGGAGAAGAAGAGACAGTTAGACAAGAAATAATTCATTCCATAATCCAATTAGGGCGTAGCCCTTACATTTAAATAAGCAAACTAATGGGCTCACTAACAGGTGCCTAAGGTCCATTAACATAATTAAAGAAAACCTTAATTAACCTATTTACCTAAATACCCTTATTACATAAAAACCCTAATTACCCTAATACATGGCCCCAGTGGCACCCCCTGGCAACCCCTAAGACGTTCACAACAGTGGCGTAACTAGGGGTGAAGGATTGGGGCAACTATAGATATACTCTCTATTTTTTATTAATTAACCCAAGAAATAAACATAGGTTCGCCTTTGAAAGCTAGTTCACTTATAGATTTGTTCATTAGCAAGAGTCATAATGAGCCAAATTGTGGATGAGTCGAATTTTTTGCCAGCTTCACTTGAGCTCGAGCATTTTTGGACATTAAAAGGTAGTGTCATTTTGAAGATTACTCATAAATAGCCATATGGATTATGACATGAGCTGTTTTTAAGCGAGTTTTTGCTATCAACACTACGTTGTGCCACCAGTGGCACAACAAGGCTCAACCCACAATATAGATCATTTTGAGGGGAAGGTAGATTCAAAGGATCTAAATGAGAAACCCCGCAGATGCAGAAGATCTGATGTTGCTCAAGAGGACTGATTTTTATGACCTTCTCGTCGACCTGTTACTTACAAAGAGCTTATGGTTGTTTGTTGCAAGATGCATGAGTGATTCTATTAGATATGAGACATGATCCATCAGTTGTCTAATCATGTTTCTTCATCTGATTATGAGCAGTACTGTCTATTAGTTTTCTTTCAGTAAGTGAGATATATTGTACTTCATTATGGTTTGTTGAGAGTTTAATACTCTTCTAAATTTAGAAGGTCACCACAATGCCTCTAGTACAATTACCTAATTAAGGCAAAGAACCACAAGTTGTAGTGTTGTTGTGCAGGAAATTAAAGAAAAAAGCTAGCACAATTTAATTAAGCACACAAACATATAAACATATTATCACTTTTGAGTGGAAACCCTAATCAGGAAAAAAACCACAGTCAGCCTGTCCCTTCAGTTAGATAAATGCACTGTGAAGTAAGAACTTACAAGACTCAAATAACTAACCTCTCAACCAACTAGAAGTCCCTTCTTTAGTAGTTTGTTGGCCACTAATACACCTCTTTGATGTTTTTCCCTTCGAATTTGATCTTTATCTTCTTCAATAGCACAACCACAATCAAACCCTCTTTGAATGTGGTGATGAAGCTTCTTCAAAGTCCCTTAATGAAAGCCTCATTCAACAACTGTTGCGTGTTGTGTTTGTGAATAAATCTTCAACTATTTATGAATTGAATAATTATAGGCGCCATTTTTTGGCTAACAATATCCTATTCAAAACATATAGCCAATAGAAAACTTTAATCACTTAAAGCTCAACAGAGTAGATTAACTAATCTCTCTCTATCTTAACAATGACTTCCCCCCTCTTTTCCTAAGTCCAAAATACTACTTATATAGACAACTAAGCCTAGGGTGTTAGACTTATTATAGGAATCTAATTCTACTCTTAATAACCTATTTTAGGAAACTGCGCATTGAAGTGATTGATCATTCCACATGGCGATTGATTGTTCTTTGTATTGTTTGAATGTAGATGTGCAATTGATCAATTCTTTCTT
Source organism: Saururus chinensis (assembly GCA_035235625.1). NCBI lineage: Eukaryota > Viridiplantae > Streptophyta > Magnoliopsida > Piperales > Saururaceae > Saururus > Saururus chinensis. The sequence goes on from CP141141.1 coordinate 29,708,029, forward strand.
CAAACAATCTATCAATTGAGTTATTGGAGTATGTCTTATCTAAGTGAGATCAATCCTTTAAAACTGCGATTGATCGTTTAGGTTACTAACTTCATCACAGTGATAGATTCAAAGCACGATAATCCACACAAATTCTCCATGTGTCATCATTCTTTTGAACAAGTAGGATGACGATGAATATGAATTGTGACTACGGAGGATGATCCCAGACTCCAACATCTCCCATACCAAATACTCAATTTTGGCCTTCTAAATATGGGGGTAGCAGTATGGACACACATTTGCCATAGGAGCATCTAGCATAATTTGAATGGTATGTTCATGGGCTCATGCTAGAGGAATACCAATGGGTGATTGAAAGAGCTCGTCAAACTCAGCTAGGAGATCAGCTAGGTTGGTTGGAAGTGAATAAATACTTGCCACCTCATCCGATAATTACAGGAGCAGAATCCCCTAGGCTTGGAAACAAAAAGGTGAGTCTATAGATTAATCAGACTGAAGTGTCCTTGGAGGAGATCCCTGATCATTTATAATTAAACTATTTACAAGTGTACAAGGTAATTGTATTAGGATAAGTATTTAAGGGTTGTCGAACATCATGGATGGATGAATTGTCACTAAATCTAAAGAGGAATTTGTTGATTAAAAACTAAAAAGAACTTAAAACTAAAATTAAGTGAAAGAAAGAATAAACTATATCAAAAGCAAGAGATCAATATAATAGAAAATACTTAGGTAATCATATCCACTATAAAACCATAACAATTCCTTAATTTTTAATCTAAATCTAATATGAATATGAACAAGTATTCTCAGTTACAAGCTAGAATTACTTTAGAAAGAATCATTAATTAAATTCATGGCATGAACTATACTTTAGAAAGAATCATTAATCCATGGCATGAACTATACTTTAGAAAGAATCATTAATTAAATTTATGGCATGAACTATCTTCGATAATAACACAAATCATCTACATTAAACTAGCTATAGGCATGACTCGTCTAATCTTAGTATAACTAATCTAATTCATTAATTATCTAAACATTAAAACTATTGCATGACCATCTCATCTAAATCACAAAAATTAAAATCAATGCAAATATCAAAACCACATCAATCTATCATCTACAATACAATAAATCAACATAGATTTGAATGAACATTAAAAGCTCTTCCATTAGAAAGGAAACCTTAATCATACAATTGTCATTATTTACAATTGAGATCTAAATTAAAAAGAAAAGAAACTGAAACTTATCTATAGCTTCATCAACTCCTAAGTAAAAGAAAAATCTAGCCTTCCATGGTAGAAGAAAGTACTTCAATCTCTATTGAAAGCTTTGAGTTCTCTTCCATATTCTCTTTAGAAAATCTACTGGAATCCCTCAATTTCGAGCCAAGTTTGTCTTTATATAGGTATAAGAACCATAGGAAGAAGTTTAATATGAAAATGATTCAAAATTGGCTTAAACTAGGAAACTGCGCATTATCCCGATCGATCGGCCTGGATTCCCATTCGATCTCATGTACTGTATTTGTATTCAAAATCACGTTTAATCGTTTGATACTAAAAATGCTCCGTTCGAATGCCAATGAAGAATCTGCACAACATTGATATAAGTAAGCCAGTTTACTTCAAAACATTATACAAGCTTTTTCTAACCTAATTAAATTAAAATTTTAATTATTTAAACTATATTAACTCTTAAATAAAACTAGAGAATATAATAATTAAGGGTAAAATAACGTATAAATTATACTTATCAATCCCCTGATGCTGATGCACTATCCACAAATGGAGAACTCCATAAGCATCCGGCGAAAGTTCTACATGACATCTCCAAGCTCCTGAAACCATTGAATCCCCATGACCACATCCACCCCCTAGATGGGTAGGATGTACATATCTATGAGGAAGGAATGACCATGGATGGTAAGCTCTGCATGTGACACACATCGGATGACCAAGGTGCTTGCTATCGCTAATTAATATGTAGAAGGACTCTGAGGTGGTAATGTGGCACACACGGTGTTGGGCAACCCGGTCATGAGAAGTTGTGCATGTTTCTAGTGTTGATGAGGATGATCATTTCCTATTTCTTCATGTGCCCTTATACGTGCATAGTACGGGGTGTATGGGTTTCTAAAAATTCTTCTACATATATCTTTGTGGTATCCATGGAGGATTTAGCAAAAATAGCCAAACCAGAGTCAAAGAGATCAGCTTCATGATTAAAAGTATTCCCCAAAGGAGAGCTATGGGTTGGAAACAATGTCTTAGAGTAAATGTCTCATTGCAGTTGTAACATAGGCCCTTGGAGCAACGTTCCTGCACTATGCCTATGTCAAGTGTTAGAATGGGTTAGTGGTGCCCATAAGTATGCTAGCGCTTGGCCCCCCTTTTTGGTAAATGGAGGGTAGAGCACTGGTTGGTCGAATGCCATAGGAGGCAAGGAAGACATGGCACAAGCAGGAAAGCTTGTCTTCCATCAAATGCACGAGCCGCATCGCCTTGCAGAGAGTTAGGGACTGAAGTGGCTACTTGGCTTGTAGCTTGTCCTTGAGGCCGCTAATAAATTTACTAAGGAGATACTCCAGTATCCAATTGACATGGTTAGCCAATTGGTCAAAATTGGATTGATAAACGCAAGCATAAGTTGTCTGTCATAAATTGTGTAGCATAAAGCCAAAATTTTTGTACTCTATTTCCCAAAACACAGACAAAGTTCATTGAAGAACTGTTGCAACATCAGGTTCGGCTCCATTTTTAGAATTGCATCCACCATATGAGGGTGTCCCCTTTGAGGTGGAAAGACACCAGTAAGAGCCGGTGTTCTAGATGTGTGCCCTGATAAGCAAAGAGTATTTGTACCTGATAAAGCAAGTCAGTGGGGTTATCATTGTCAAAGTATTCAAGAAATTGGAAGCATGTAATAGATGGCTTCGAAGCTATCATGATGGTTGTCACGGGAACGAAGCTTTGCCTAGTGTTCGCACACGTGATGGCATGACTACACCGCGCAGCCAGCAGCCTGTCTCATCCTTTCCCACTCGTATGCGCAAGGGAAAACACAAGCAAACAACACAAACACAAAGCGTCCTGGTACAAGGGTCTCAGCCCAAGCTATATTTCTGTCCGTCGAAATACACAAGGCAGGGAGAGGGCAAGGCTGATCCACCAAGTCTGAGTTCTCTCTCTTAGCACGCTGGTTCGCTGTGCATGAACAAAACTATCACCCAACCAGCCATGGCCGCCCTTGCTCTCTCCATTATATAGAGTTCAGCTCAAAGGCCGGTCCTTATGCTACAAGGAGTACATAACCCACCCATACAAGAGTTCTCACCCTGACCAACTCTCAGCCCAACAAGCAGTCCGCCCCCAGCCTAAATCAGGAAACCAAGGGGAGTCCGTCTTTGACTAGGAATCTAGCGCTGCCTCTAAGAGTCTGATCCATCCAGGGAACTCGCTACCTCAACTCCTTCTCGATCTAGGAGCACAACAATCCTGCATACGTGAATCTTGTCCGCCTTAGGAGTCCATCCCTAAGTCCAAGTAGCGCCCAGCTTCGCTACTAGAGTCCCGCCCGCACAAGGACTCCTCCTCATCTTACTCCGCAAGGCGAGTAGTCCGTCCAGAACACCTCCAACGCAGCTCCAGCATTCATCCATGCCCAAGGGGCTGCCTAGGCTGTCCGTCGCCCAAACAAACTTGGTTGTCCACTACCAAGTAAGGGGGTAGCTACCCCCTTTTCCTATCCGACAAGTTAGGGGTCTAACATGCCTCCCCCACTTGATTCTTTGATGCCCTCGTCGAAGCCTCTGACTTCCCAGGTGCACCGATTGATGCTCTTAAGCCTTCCACCTCGCTGAACCCGTCAAGCAAGCAGCCAACACTTCCCATCACACCACGACCAAGTCATCTTCTACCCAGCCTAAGTCATCCTTCGGACAGGTTTGGGCAACACCTGCTGCCCCATAATCCTGCAAATCTCTCCATCAATCCGCTCCTTGGCTACTTCGATCAGCCAATGCGAGTACGCTCCCCTCATTCCTTCGAATCCTCAATGACCCGAAGCTGCCCCCTCAGATGGGGACTCTAGCAACCAAACACATCTCATTCGGGCTATCTCGTCATGCTCAGATTCCTCCTTCTCCTCTTTAGCAACAATTGCATTCAGCCTTTCCTATTTTGGACAGACTTTGACATAGTGCAGCCCATCGCATATGAAAATGCCACCACCTTTGTTCAGCAGGCCAGACTGCTTGTTGCCCTTGGCTTTGCCACTGTTGCCACCCTTATTGCCCTCCTTGTTGGATGACTTCACTTCCCCATTCTTCTTCACTGGCTCAGTAGGAGTTTGTTTGAAGTCCGCCAAACTATCAGTCGCTGCAATCGCTGCGGGAAGGTCCTCCACTTCTCTCCATCTCAACTCGTTATGAGCCCACGTTTGCAAGCATGTCATGAAGTAGAACAACTTGTCATCCTCTGTCATGTTTGTCACCGCCAAAATTAGTGACTAAAACTCTATAATGTAGTCCCGGACTGCCCCCATATGCCTGAGGTTCCTCAATGCCTCTCAAGCCATCCAAGACATGTTTTTGGGAAGGAACTGCACCTGCAACTCCCTCTTGAACGTATCCCACGTCCCTATCTTTGGCCAACCTACAACTGCATCATCCTCCAACCGCGTCCGCCACCACAGCTTTGCATCCCCTTCAAGGTACATCGCTGCCATGGTAACGTTCTCCCCCTCTTGGGTATGGACCAGCATGAAGTAGCTTTCCATATCCCAAAGGAAGTTACTGATCTCCTTGGCGCCTCGCGTCTCAGCATACGCCTTCGGTTCAGGCACCTTTGCCTTCTTCGCAACCTGCTGAGATGAAGACTTTCCCCCATCTCAGGATGGTGTGTTGAGGACTGCCTGTTTCAATACCGCCACTTCATCCGCTAGTTTGCTAACCTTTGCTGCCGCTGCCTCCTCTACCTTTTGCAATCACTGCTCGAGGTAATCCGTCGTCGCAACCACATCAACCGATAATGTGGTGAGATGGGCTACCCCTTCAGCCATACTACCATCTTCCTGAGACTCGTCAAGGTGCAGTGCAACTTCAAGCAGGGACACTCGTTGGTCGAAGAGGGCCAAACACTCATTGATGTTGCACAAAGAGGTTTGGACTTTAGCCAACGTCCCATTTGTTGTGGCCATCGCATCCACCTTTGCCTCAATCTCAACAATTCGAGCCAACATCGAGCCTACCATTAGCGCTCTCTGTTTTTCAACAACTCGTCAAGGTAAGGTAAGGTAAGCACGCAACAAGGATCTCCAATCTGTCAAGCAACAACCCGTCAAGGAATTCACCTCTTCTGGGTATCCCATCGACTCATTAACCTTCAACCAACTCATTCGCCAAGTCCTTACAGATCTTTCACCTCATTTGGGTATCCCGACAATGGAACTAACTATCACAGGCACGAAGCTTTGCCTAGCGTTCGTACACATGATGGCCTGACTACACCGTGCAACCAACAGCCTATCTTGTCCCTTCCCACTTGTATGCACAAGGGAAAACACAATCAAACAACACAAACCAACACAAAGCATCCTGGTGCAAGGGTCTCAGCCCAAGCTATATTTCTGTCCATCAAAATACACAAGGCAGGGAGAGGACAAGGCTGGTCCACCAAGTCTGAGTTCTCTCTCTCAGCACCCTGGTTCGCTGTGCATGAACAAAACTATCACCCAACCAGCCATGGCCGCCCTTGCTCTCTCCTCTATATAGACTTCAGGCCAAAGGCCGGTCCTTATGCTTCTAGGAGTACATAACCCACCCATATAAGAGTTCTCACCCTAACCAACTCTCAGCCCAACAAGCAGTCTGCCCCAGCCTAAATCAGGAAACCAAGGGGAGTCCATCTTTGACTAGGAATCTAGTGCCCTGCTGCCTCTAAGAGTCTGATCCGTCCAGGGTACTCACTGCCTCGACTCCTACTCGATCTAGGAGCCTGCATACATGAATCTTGTCCACCTTAGGAGTCCATCCCTAAGTCCAAGTGGCACCCAACTTTGCTACTAGAGTCCCGCCCGTGCAAGGACTCCTCAGCCTGCTTCGCAAGGCGAGTAGTCCATCCAAAACAACTCCAATGCTGTTTTAGCATCCATCCATGCCCAAGGGGCTACCTAGGCTGTACGTTGCCCAAGCAAACTTGGTTGTCCACTGCCAAGTAAGGGGGTAGCCACCCCCTTTTCCCATCCGACAAGTTAGGGGTCTAATAGGGAGAAGTTGGCCTCGTCATCATTATAGAGGGCATTATGATGTCATGGCACAAACATCTCAGAATCCTCCCCAAATTATTCATAGACATTTTGTCAAATATGTGATGGGCATCATAGCCATGTCGCAGTGGGGGTCACCCCTGCAAGGGGGGGTGGGCTCCTGAGGACTATCTGCCTAGCAAGGGCTACTTGCCCTAGTTCACGTCCTGATGGCCTACTGAATATGAGGGAGGTGGTCGGTCGAGCAAGCCTTTCTCATTTGGCCGATCTGAATTTCCTCCACGTGCACTATTTGTCCCAGCCTCCATGTCATGACATTTCTCCTCTCATCATAGATGGTCAAGGATGGACAACGTGTGTCTTGGGTAGCAATCAACACTTCAAGCATTCTATTTTGTTTGTTTGTGGCCTTCATTTTTGATATGGTTGGCGACACCAACAATTTCTCTAATGTGTGATAAACTGATTGCTCATGTCGAGATGGTTCCTCCTTGGTCACAACTTGCTTTGGTGGTAGAGACTTGGCCATGGCAGAAAGATCGAGTTTGGGCCCTAATACCAATGACATAACCCAAGAAGAATATAGGTTAGGGTGAAATGAGGATTGTAGGGAGAAGAAGGGAAGGAGAGAAATAGGAAGAAGTGGAAGCTATTCAGGCTAGCCCGGATGAGGGAATGGCTGATAAAGGTCAAAGGAAGAAGGGGGCAACATAGGAGAAGAGGGGAGAATGAAAAGACCAATATTTCATTAATTCAGAATAGGGTTGAACAGTTGTACAAATAACTAAAGTATCGATCGATCACTTGAACATCGAGATCGATCATTCGATGACTAAAGGATCGATCACTTGAACTTGGCGACCAATAATTCAAGTTACTAGACTTGGTTGATTACACCTACCAATCCATTGTTTCAAGTTTTGACTTAAAACTAAACTAAAAAAATGAGAAATATTATCGGAACACAACACCTCCTTGAATTCATTACCCTCTCTATCCCTAACGTTCGACCACATGTCTTCCCCATCTAGTCCCTCCCCATTTTTGAGCCCATTGCCTCCATATGCCTCCTCCTCTTTTTCTTTTTTTTTTGTTTTTTTATTTGTATTCTGATTTTGTTTGAAATATGAAAAGGGGTTTTAGAAATATGTTTCAAATGGTTAAATTAGAAGCTTTTTTTCAACTTATGTGAAAATGATTTTCTTATTTGTTTAATGTAACTATTATATTCGAATTATTTCTTGATTTTATTTGATACCTAGAAGAGATGTATTTTTTTAAAAAAACTTCTAAATGGAAGAAATAAGATCATTTTTGCAAAAATTGTGCACAATTATTTTTGTTATTAAAGTTGTTGTCGATTCTAGTTCAAAATGAGAGAATTCCTACATACTTATGGATGTCAATGCGAGAATTAGATCGGGTCTACGTTTTGGGAATTAGACTATAGCGAACATGGAATAGATTGCACTGACACCTCGGATAAGCTATTGTGAAGGGCAATATATACTACAACAAAGCCTCCTCTAACGGTCGTCAGGATATGAAGCCTGACACCATGGACAACATCCAAACTAGTCCCATAATAAGTTCTATTGGACATACGACTTTGTGTTTGAATAGTCTGGTGTTCGAAACAATTGGGCCAAGGACTACACTAGGGAGTAGAGTTGATCGATGGTGTTCTAGATGTTGTTAGAAATGAGATTGTTTTTGTCTTCAACCAGGCTATAACCCTTAATTTCTTTTAAAAATTGTCATTTCACTAGTAAGCCACTGACACATTGATACATCACCGATAAATAGTATATTTTACTATCGGTAGGCATCAATGCGTCAATGAAAACTGCATGCATCAGTTATTTCAAAAAATAAGGTGGTTTGGTAGTTATGGACTCTAGAAATGGTTATTACAACATTTAAGCAAGTGAAACTCGGGATTTGGGAGAGAGTGAAGTCTCTAGGGAGTTCTAGCGCAAGTGGGAGTCTATGAGCAGTTCGTAGAGGACTTGCATTGGAAGAGGAGATATCTTGCTTGGATTCAAGTTGGATTGTAATCTTCCCTTTGAATTAGTCAAAATTATTTGCACAAGAATACTTTTCTTCAAGTTTTTGATGTAATTGAACATGTGCACTTGATTTTCCAAATTCTGTTAAGCATGGATGTGCAACAATGGTGATTTCAAATTAGGACAATTTTATTGTCTATTTTGTGGAATATGTACTTTAGAACTTTGAATTTAAAAGAGTTTTACATGTTTTTAATGGAAAAAATCAGTGTGGCATTGATGAGGTGGGCTTTCCCAGTCAACAAAAGTTTGACACGTAGGTGGAATGTCAATGGTCAATGACGCATTGTCGACATGTTAGTTTAACTTTGGCATTATCTTTGTCTGTGGTATATATAGCCAACCTATAAATATAAACCCTAGTATAAAATCTAGTGACTTCTGAAGCTTATATCCCTCTTATCGTCTTTGTAAAGTGGAGGCATTTCCAAATGGGCAATGTGAAACTTTGGTGAAAAGTTGTTGTTACATGGAAGAAGAGCATAATAGCAGAATACCAAATAAAGTTTACCGAATACCAAATGTAAGACTAGCATAATATCAAATACTAGATAACCAAACTTAAACACCAGAATATCAAATTGAATAGCATAATACTGAATTTAAACTCTAGAATACCAAACTTAAACACCAAAATATCCAAAGTGAACACTAGAATACCAAAATTGAACACTAGGATACCAAATTTAGCTCCCAACCTACCTAAATTAAGTAGGATCTACCAAAAATTAAACAGAAGATTACCAAATATGGCTCCCAACCAACAAAAATTAAGTATTAAGGTACCCAAATACCAAAATTAAACAACAAACTACCAATGCTAAACACAGGAATACTAAATTTAAACACTAGAATACCAAATTTAGCTCCCAACCTACTAAAATTAAGTATTAAATTACTTACATACCAAAATTGAACAACAAAATACCAAAGTTAAACTTCAAAAAACAAAATCCAAATTTAGCTAGCAACCTACCAAATTTATGTCGTAAACTACCCAAATACCAAATTTAAACATAAGAATACTAGACATATACACCAAAATACCAAATTTGGCTCCCAAGCTATGACAATTAAATAGTGAACTATAAAAAGTGAACAATAGAATACGAAATCTAAACACCATAATACCAAATTTTTTTGCCTTTTGGTGTTTAAGTTTGGCATTCTGGTATTTAAATTTGGTATTTTGGTAGTACTACTAAATATTGGTAGGTTGGGAGCCAAATTTGGTATTCTAGTGTTTAAGTTTAGTATTTTGGTATTTTAGTATTCTAGTCTTTTGGTTTAGTATTTTGTTGTTTAATTTTGGTAATTTGGTAGTTTACTAATTAATTTTGGTAGGTTGAGCCAAATTTGCTATTGTAGTGTATAAGTTTGATATTATGGTATTTAAATTTGGTATTTGGGTAGTTTACTACTTAAAATTGGTAGCTTTCTAGCGAACTTTGGTATTCTGGTGTTTAACTTCATCAGAATCCCACATCGCCCCTTTGGAAATGCCTCCAATCTGTAAAAGACAAGAAGATCGACATCTATTTCAGAAGCTAACAGAATTTAGACTAGGGTCCATATTTGCAAGGTTGTTGTACATGGAGGGTCTAAAAGTAGTTGCTAAGCCAATGCCACCAAGGATGATGCATCGCATAGGGAGAGCCGACTTCTACTACAAAAAGTGACAACATGCTTATGGCTTCTACTATGAGAAGTGGCAAGAGGGAGAGGGCATGTGGAGTGAGGAGATTGTGTAGGGTGAGGGCGATGAGGAGGGCGTGTGGGGCGACAAGACCATGTGGAGTGAGTGGGCCATGTGGAGCGAGGGAGAGTGTAGCATCGACAATGGATTGAGGAAGAGGGATGAAATCCTTCTCTAATCATAGTACTTCACCTCTTCAAATGGCACCTGTCGGACTGGAATAATTGTGTTGGCAAGAAGAGGAGGGAGGGCTCAGGGGTAGCTAGCATCATTTTCCTACACAAGTTGTCAACCCTCATATGTGTGCAGGTTACTTTGGCAATTACAGTGGACCTTTACACATTTTTTGGTATTTCAGGTGAGTGCATGTCTATTTTGATAAAAACTTCTTAGTTGTTTCATGAAAATAACATGATTGTGTTGTTTTCGAAGTTGGGTTTTTCCATGGAAAATAGCATATTCAGTCACATGGCTTGCATGGAGCGGCTGCAAAGTACTACTTTGACGATGTAATGGACAATATGTGGCATAAGATCTACAAGAACAAAACAATCATGTTGTTTTAATAGTGAAATAACTTGTGATTGTGTTGTTTATGGTGGTGGCAACGGTGATAGTTTCTAGTGGTAGAAGTGGCAAAGTTCCGACAACAAGCCAGAGCTTCAATGACACTACTTCGACAAAGGTAGTGCAATAGTGGATGGCGACAGAGCCTTGGCATGCAGTGGAGGTAGAGTTTGGGGTAAAAGATTTGGAGACTTTTAGTGAAGCACCCTCGTAGTGATGACATCTAGGCAAGATTATTTTTGTCTTTTGTCTAAACCTATATAATTAATGACTTTATTTGATAAAAAAATAGAAAGTATAGTTATTTATGTAATTAAAAAAATTATATTTGTATATGTAATTAATTTATTTTAGGGGTGGAGGTGAGGGGTTAATTTCCAATAAAAGCTAGTTTATTATCAAATCTAGCTGAGGTGATTCAAGTGGATTTCATTTATATTTGTTCATTTCCATATATTCAGCATTAGAGTACACTATCGAGTAATAAATTCTTTTTCAGAAAGTTCTCCCTCCATCCCATATTAATATTCTAATTTAGATGTTTAAAGAAGCTAAAAATAACCTTTTCATTCCGTTTACTATTATTATGAAAAGGATAATATAAAATATACAATTAATATTAGACAAATTATTTTTTTGAGATGCGACTGTTAAAATGGGATGGATGGAGTTTATTTTTTTACTCATTCTATTTTAAATTAATAGCTCTATTTAATTTTTCAAAATGAACTAAAATAAGCTTATTTTAAAAAATCAAATTAAGTTATTAATATGAGACGGAGAGTATTTTTTAATAGATATAAATTACATGTATTCCCACACTTTTTAGGCCGATTCAACCTTGGGACCTCTCCCACTAGTGCGAGAGATCCAACCCGCACATTAAAGGCAGGATCGACATATTTCTTACAAATAAAACTTATTTTCACTTAATGAACTATACTGATATATCTTAGCATATTAATTTATGTACTATTGAGTGAAGCCATGTCAAGCCAGGCTGAGCTGAAACTCTGCATCTCAAGCCTTACTTTTGAGCTTTGAAAATCTAGCAGCAAAAAACTTCAAGTTGGCTTCACTTTCAGGTTTGAGTGCGTGAACTTTCGCTTTCACACGTAACTTGAGAGCTTCATCTTGGGGTCAATGAAGTTTTTTGGAACTATCTCAGTCAAAACTTAGAATTCTCATAGTAGGCTTTGTTTGTTGTTTAGTGGAGATTTTCATAGTTGCTTACTGCCAAAGATTCAACAATGAAGGCGACAAAACGCGGGTACTCAACTCAAGTCAAAGGAGACAAAGATTACCATGCGAATCAGTTTTTTTCTTTCAAAAGTTATTGTGAAGGGGATGGAGACAATCATAAGTACTCATCATAAGATGCACAATTTATGGGAAAATGTTTTATGAACCAACTTAGTGACCTGCGGGCTCTAAACATGGAACATAAGAAGACAGCTAGATAGTGAATTGCCCTCTATGTACCATGTTTGCAACTTTATGTAGACCGGTCAAGGGGCTCTGGTCAGGGAGCCCAGTCAGCCTAGACGCGTTCAATCCTGGTACCATTTAATGTGTATTAACTTTGTCTACAAGCCCACAATGGAGAAATGCTATTATGAGTGCAGGCTATCTAACTCTTTGGTGCTTAATATACTACACAAACACTCATATTTGATGACTGAAGGAGCTAAGGTTGGGCCTTGATTAGCAGTTTATCTGTTGAGATACAGTAGCCTAGTTACTAGGATTATGAAAGTCTTTGCAGATTGCAAGCTTGACAAAAGACCAAACTCCCATTCAGCTGCTAGAGGGGAATCTCCAACTTGGAAAGTTAGTATTTTGATTAAGCATCAATTGACTTCAAACATTCATGTTCTTTGAAAATGCAAACAGTTCATTATGAAGTCAACAAACCGTTCTTTGTCTTCAGTTCTTATTCAACTAATCAAATATAGATCTCAAAGGTCCAACCATACATGTGCTTGAATTGCTAAGAATCAGCAAAAAAACAAAAGTTGATAACAATCAACTCAAATTACGCAACTAAAATGGTCTTACGTTTGTTTTTTCAGTTCTAAATTCAATGCATTTGTTTGTTAGGATCGACCAGCAATATACCTAAATCTGAGGTCAAGCTAACCTAGGAACATGATTTTAATTATCAACACGATATGGGTGATAAGGATTGATGTGCATCTCTATACTTAGCCCCAATCATGGATACAAACTTTAGGGGGGCATTTTCCACATAAAAACCTGAGCTTCCGATTGAACCAACATGTTTACAACTTAAATAAGTCCCTCCTAAGACTGTTTGTACTTAATTTCCCTCACAAGATCTTTCATTCATAGACTTACCACACAACAATAAACATCTAGCAGTTGACCCAATAAATTGGCTGTTTTGATCTGCGATAGCTAATCGAAATGACCCCTCCATCTTGATTGGTTGATAAAGTCAATTATCAGGTGTCTACTAATTAGATGAATTGGCAGAGCAATGGCCAAGCTTAAGGGTATCTTATCCTAAGAAAAGTCAAGACCAACAAACTACTGAAAGTTTATGAGAAATCTAAATGCCATTGTGACTTTAAGGGTGCTATGCAGTTTATATGATTAACTTCCTAGACATAAACTCTTTGCTATTTCTGTGCAACCAACAAAGATTTATGGCATTAAGCTGAGACTTGAGCATTGGAGCCAACTTTACTTGAGCTTGAGCATTGGGAAGCTAGTTTGAGTTTCTTTTATTTTGGTTAATTTTCGAACTCTTGTTTTTTGGGGCAACTTATCATACTCTTTAGTTTAGTGTAGTGAAATATGTTGGACAAAAATATCATTAAGAACTTATAATTTTTACATTCTTATAAATCTTATTTACACCAAAGAAAGCTAAACCTCCTTCTCAAGTAATAGGTCCATTTGGTTTTTCATTTTGAAAAATCAAATGGAGCTATTAATTCGGGACAAAGGGAGTATTTGAGCAGAGCCATGTCAAGCTGGGTTAAGCTGAAACTCTGCTTGTCAAGCTTAAACAATCTAGCTGGGAAAACTTCAAGTTTATTAAGGTTGCCTGCTTCAACTTACTTTCACACCCAGAGCTTCATCTTGGGTCAATGAAATGTTATGGAACTCTCTCTGTGAATCTCATAGTAGGCTTGTTTTAAGTTTTTTTATGGAGACTTTCATAGTAGATTACAAGATTCAACAATGAAGGCCACAAGACAACGTGGGTATTCAAATTAAGGTCAAAGGAACAAAGATTCATGCCAGATTTTTCTTTTCTTTTTCTTTCTTTGATTGTAACGTGGATGGAGGCAATCATAAGTCAGCAAGAGGATAAGATAACTTATGGCTATTATTTAATGTGTTTTAACTTTTCCAAAAATGAAAAGTTGCTAGTGGCTAGCTTGACAGGTTGATTGTGTTCTATATGTTGATTATTAAACCTTTGGTAATTGGTAAAGTTTTTGCAGTTTTCAAGTTTGACAAAGACCAAACTCCCATTTATCTACCTCTCTTGTTGCTAATGGGAATCATAGTTCAAAATTTCCAGGATGGTTACATAAAAAAACAAAAACTCCTCCTAGGAAAGTTACTCTCTTGCGAAACATCAATTGACTTCAAAGATGCAAGTCCTAAAATGCAAATGTTCATTCTGAAGTCAAGAGACTATTTGTGTCTTTAGTGCTTCTGCAACCAACCAGATACATATCAAAATAGACCAAGTGTGTGCTTATGTTGCTAACAATCATTTAAAGTTTACAGCACTAGAAGGGCCTTATCATTTTTCTCCGTAATTGTCTAAATCTGGAATGAAGGCTAACCTAAAGAACAAGGTTTTAATATCAATACAATATGGCTGATAAGGACTGATGCGCATCTCCATCCTTATTCGCAATCATGGATACAAATTGTAGGGGGTAATTTTCTAACACACATAAGCTGAGCTTCCAATTGAACCAATAATGCCAAGCCAGTTGTAGTTGAGGTGATTGGATCTCTTTGCATTGAGGGAGATGTCTTAATGTTGCATCCTAGACCCATGGATATAGGACGTGCCTACCACAGTTTGTTTGAGTTGTAACAATCATAAAAAAGAAAGAGATTGAACCAAATTGTTATTAATAATCTAGTGAAAAAATGGAGCAATTTACCAAAATGGCCTTAAAATACACTTTAATACACCAAATATCATGCATTTTTGTGCAATACAAAAAATGGACATCTCCATATGCGAACCTCCACACATGTGGTAGGATTTGTCTAAAATACACATTTTTTATTTTTTTTCTTTTAATTTCACCAACTCACTGTTTTTCTTTGCTGGTAGATTCAGCTTCAACTTTACCACCTTTGACATTGGTTCCAAAACCTCTGCCATTGATTCCTCAATCACCAACTTTTTCATCTCTGCCACCAGTTCCGCTTCATCTGCCTTTATCTTTACCTCCTTCTCCGTTGTTTCCTCCTCTTACTTTGCCATAAACTAACCAACAAAGCTATTAAAAATTTATATTTTTTCTATAACCTCAAATCAAAAAAAATAAACTCATAAACATGTTAAACTACTTAAAACTAAGAGTGAGCTTTATTTTTACTTTATTCTGAAGTTTTCTAATGCTAACCCATACCTCGTACTACAATCAATAATTAATAGTCGACAAGCAGATTTATTGTAATAAAGGAGATCTAAGACAACATTATGAGTCACAGTGTCTCCCTCACTATTTATAATGAACTATCTTGAAAACCAAATATATAAAATAAAAATAAAACAAATTTTAAATACACAATAACCAACTGTCCCGATAGATTGTCATTTCATCCAGTGTTGAAGACCTCCTTCTCCAAAGCCAAAAACCTTTTACTAATGTATGACAATTAATAGTTGATAATCTAAATAGTCGACAATCTCGTGCTTAAAATTTACATTTTTTATTTTATCTATTTAGTTTGAGATAATTCATTATAAATATTGAGGGAGATACTGTCACTCAGAATGTTGTCATATATCCCCTTTACAGAAATAAATCTACTGGTTGACAATCAACTGTTAACTATAAATTGTCAGTACAAGGTTTTGGTTAGCATTAGAAAAAACTCAGAATGATATAAAAATAAAACGCTCTTGGTTTTGAGTAGTTTAACATCTTTATAGTTTATATAGTAATTCATAGTTTAGTAAGGCAGGGTTATACTTCTAAACGTGGCTACCGTGTTATAGAGAACTTTTGACTTACACTTATGAAGTTGGAAACTTTTGAGTGAGAATCACGTTATGATTGTGAAATTATGGGTAATACATTTTTGAATATTATGTTTATTCCACTTATGTGTTGTGGTGTTGATGATACTATGTCTACTTCACTTATGTGTGATAATGATGATGTTTTCTACTGAATATGATAGTTAATAAATTTTTATAATTACATGCATGATTATTACATAATACTTGTTTAGTCATCCCACTGGGTATTTTTGTATACTTAACACCTGTGTGATACAAGTTCTTTGCAGTATTAAAATTACTTTAAGACTTCGAACGTGCGACAATGACGATATTGCTAGGCCACTTGATATGTTTAATATTTCTTTACTTTAAAGTAGAAGCCTTTATGCACATGAGTACCAATTTATTTATATTTGTGGATATCAAGATATTCAGACATATATTCAAGCAAAACTCTGTATAATTTAAGATATGATTTAACTTAAATTATTATTGTACTATGATTTAATACATGTATATTTAAAAATTGATTGGCTCATATCCTAAGATAACTTGTCAAATATTTGACAAAAAAAATTTAAAAATTTATTTTTAATATTTTATTTATAAAAATAAGTTTAAAAATTTTGGGGTGTAATAGGAGTAGGGCGGCTAATTTGGAGAAGGAACAAAATTTTCTTGGGTATTGGGTTCGAATTAGACTCAAACGAGGACCCGGTTTAAAACAAGAGCCCAAGTTATTACACTCAACCAACACGACTAAGGATGGATTGCCAATAAGAAAGAAATATTGAATGACACAAAAAAATCATCATAGGAGAAGAGGTGTACAATGACAAATAGAAATGACTAAAGTTTTATACTTGTGCAACACATTCTTTGTAAATATTCTTTAGGAGATGTTCAGTTGGAGATTATGTATACATAATCAATTTCTATGTTGGGAATATGGGCAATCTTATGCCAATCTTCACCTACTTCCACCGTGCATCGCCTCTTTAGTAGTGAGCAGTCCCTGATACAAATGTTCTTAAGAGTGGGGGGTAGTCCATCCTCTGGCAAGGATGACAACCGTCCACAACCTTTTATTTCCATTGTTTGAAGAGCAGTGAGGGCGCTAAGTCTTCTAGGTAAACATATGAGACTCCGGCAGTGACAAATTTCAAAATGCTGGAGACTAGTGGGAAGGCCCTCCTCTGGCAAGGTCTCTAGCTGTGGACAGTCCCAAATTTCTAAACGTTGTAAAGATATGAGACCATTCATTTCAACCGATGTGGACAAGGAAGTGAGCAAAGCACAATTTTTTATCTTCAGCTCCTTTAGGGAAGTTGTAGCTTCTAGCAGGCCTCTTGGCAGGGATTCTAATTTTGGAGAGTCACATATGAACAAAGAAATAAGAGAGGTGAGCAAAGGCATTGAGGCCAATAACATATTATCACAGTCCTTCAACTCAAGATTATGAAGAGATGAGAGGCTAGGAGTGGCAGTTAATTGCTTACACCCTTCTACTTTTAAATTTTCTAGTGTAGAAGGAAGGTGTGGTAGTTCACTCAGACTTGGGCAATACATAATATCCAGCTCTTTAAGGTAGGGAAAATCAACTTCTTGTACACCAGACCACTCTTCCAAGTTCGGCAAGTCCAAAAATATTAGTGTCACTAGTGATGGGAACCCTCTACCTATATAATTGTTTCCTCTACAAAATTCTTGACCGATTCGTGTCAATCCATGAGTCCCACTAACATGTAGATATCTCAAGGAAGGCAATTGCCCTAGTACAGGGAGTTGAAGACAGTTACGACAATTGGATAAAGCAAGGTTAACTAATTTTGAGAATGAGGCATCCCCCATCCAACTCGGAAAACTAGCACCTTCATAAGATGCAATACCCAAATGTTCAAGGTTAGAGTGAGGTTGGAGACCATTAAGCACCTCTTCTGCAACCCTTTCATGATGGACACTAGCATCTCTCCTACTCCATTGTAGCCTTAGCCTGCGAAGGTGTGGCTTCATGTTCATGCTTGCACCCTTAGCCTCTTGTTCGTTTGTCACATTCTCAAGCTTTGATATATCTAGTGCTCTCCTGAGGTCATTGATGTTTTTAAGCTCACCTATTCCGCATCCAGTTTCCTTGCTCACAACAAAGGAGGATAATGTCTGAATACTAGTCAGCTCACCAATTCCTGGGGGCATGGAGATCAAGCTAGAACTAAACATGTCTAGGATGAGATGCCTGAGGTTAACAAGGCTTCTTGTGTCTTTAGGTAATTCCCGATGTTCTGAGCAGTGAGAAAGCTTCAGCGTTTGTAAATTGTAGAGTTTCTTGATTGTATCCGGCAATCTTTTGACAGGATTTAGGGAGAGGTCGAGATAGCGCAGATGTTTTAAATCGCCAATTGATTCTGGAAACTCCTTTATGTTCATAGCGCTCAAGTCCAACACTCGCAAGCACCCCAGTTCCAAAAACTGACTACAGGGAACTTGCTCTGCACGGACTCTGTAGAAGTGTTCACGTAAAAGTAAAAGTGTACGCAACCTCTTACATTTCCTTAAGAGCTTGAATATTCTCGGTTCTATTGTGGGGCAAACAACAGAAAAATGGCGTGTCCTTTCAGAGATGTTGTCTGATCTGTCACCTTCTAACGTAAAGCATTCTTCCAACGAAATTGATTTTGTTAGACTGTGTATTAACTCATGTGTCTTGTATGTAGATTTGTCCACACCAATCGGCTGGAAAAATGATCTTGACACTAAGTCATCAAGGTAATCACTACCAACTTCTTCTGGCTTCTTTCTTCCACAAGGGTGAACGAATCCTTGAGCCATCCACAATAGGACTAACTCATGTGGATCAAATGCATATCCCTTGGGGAACAGGGAACAATATGTAAAGCACTGCTTTAGATGTGTGGGCAAATTGTCATAACTGAACATCAAAGCTGAAACAATTTCGTTGTTGTCTCCTTGTAATTCACATATTTCACTTTCGAGCATAATCCTCCATTCATATTCTTCCACTTTGGCATATGAGAGCCTTCCAAGTGTCTTTGCAGCCAATGGTAGACCTTTGCATTTCTTTGCAATTTCCTCACCAAGAAACAATAACTGTTGACTTTGTTCCATGTTTTCATTTCTAGATGCTTGTTGTGTAAACAAAGAATAGCAATCATCATCCGTTAAACAGTTCACATAATGAGCTGGCACAGTCCCCATGATCTTTGAAACCATACTACTTTGAGTAGTAACTATGATTTAACTTCCTTGTGCTCCATAACTCAAAGGAAGTCTCAGGGATTCCCAATCAGCATACTTCACATTCCAAACATCATCTAGCACAAGCAAAAATAGCTTATTCATAATCATATCCCTAAGGACATTCTGAAGAGAATCCAAATCGTTCAAATGATATGGTTCCTTACTTATAGATTCGATCATCGATTTTGTCATTCTTGACACATAAAATTCCTCTGACACATGAATCCACATCATTATGTTAAAGTTACCTTTTGCTCTCTGATCATTGTAGGCAAGTTGAGCAAGGGTTGTTTTCCCAATACCACCCATTCCAACAATCGGAATAACATCAATTCTGCCATTTGATTGATCTAATAACCTCGACACAATCTGGTCTCTCTCAATCTCTCTACCCACAACACATGATTCATCTATCAGTGAACTAGTCTCTTTTCTCTCCCTCTTCTCAATCCATTGAGTTCCTACTGCAAGATAAAGATTGTCGGCTTCTCTGACAATCTTATTCAGACTTTGTAGAACTTTACGTATTCTAGGTGTAATTTCAAGTTGGTGTCGAACTTCATTTGTACTGTAGGAAGAAAAGGACCTGCTCATCTCAGCATCTTTGTTTTGAATTTGAACTTCCCTGTAACATCGTTGAGCCTCAGTAGACATCTCATCCAGAATGTCATCTGCGTCATAAGCCACATCTTTAGCATATTTCAGCCAAATTCTAATTGTCTCCTCTTTAACTTTCCTTCCTTCAACCTCCACCAAAGTCGCTTGAATTCTCAGCAGCCTACTTGACAACTCCCTCAGCTCCTCCTCCACATTCCAGAGCGAACCAAACTTCTTAATTAGTGGAGAGGCTAAATTCTGGAATACCACCTGGAGAAGTGCTGACAAAATTACCTCCCCCATTTGCACTTCAAATTGAGGGATAAAATACTCAAGAAGTCATCAAATTTACATAGAACAATAAGAAGCAGCCCCCCTACTTCAAAAGACAAGAATCAGAATATACGTTTGAAAAAAAGCCAAAAAACATTGAGGAATAATCAGATAAGTTATGCACGAGTAAAGCAACGAATGCTTGAGCCAGCCATGGGGACAGGCAAGACTTGAGCAGCAAACGAGCTCCTAGTCTTCCCCAGATGGCACATTTGCCCATAAACTGAAACTGAAACCAATTAATTATCTTGTTTGTGCTATGTTTAAATTTTTTCACATTGGTGGGCATTCAATAGCGAGGGAATCAAGTCTGGTCAGCAATGCATCAACAAAAAATAAGCGAACCATAATTTTCAAACACATTGCCATGAAATAAATTTTGAAATAATCGCATGCAATAAAATCCAATTCCATGTCAAAACCTTTTGCACTTGCTTGACTATTGACCCAAATGTTACTGTTAATTCGGCGCTGATACTTTTAGTTCTACATGTTTGATAGGCGCCACAAAGCGAAAACTTGGAAGAAAAACATTACCAGAATTCGTTGTGACACCTTAAGTAGCCACTACAAACATCCTCCTTGGTTGCAGCTTTGTCGGTCTTTAACACGCTCGTTGTCTTAATGCCCGTGATCAATATCGAGCTCTGCAAGTTTAGCCCTTTCGTTCTTGTTCCACGAGATCTTCCTCCACCTTCACTGGCACCGGAAAATAGCTTCCCTTCTGCCCTTAGAAGTCAACGATCAGGGTACTGCTATCGTACTCAGCTCTCTTATCCGTTCTCTATGTCCTTTCTCTGTACTTTCTCTCATTGCTGTAATATTTTGACTAATTTACCCTCAAAAATTATATTTATAGAATTGGATGTGATTACATATATAACAGAGAAATATATATATGTTCCCGTGCTTTTTGTTAGTAAGCCAGGTACAGGTGTACGTAGGGATTGATATATAATTAATAATTGATGAAGTTGCTTTCTTAAATTATGTAATGTAACATAAGTATGTTAGTAAGAGAGGTGTACCCAATTATATTCAGATTCAATTGGTGGTGGCAACAAAAAGTTTCTCACTTTCTAAATTATGTTGGATGGTGGCCATGTACTAATTGATTGTAAAAGTTCTATGTTTTTTTAGCTTTTGGCGAAAGTAGACTCCTACTTTTATCAATTAACCAAAGTGTAAGCAACTATCTTTTATTTATCAAAGTAGACTTGCTCACGTGGGAACTTACAAATGTGTGAAGATTTTTGACTGAAATACCCTCCCCTAAATGCATCTTCCTGCTCGTTCATCTCTCTTCCCCGCTCGTTCGTCCCCCTAGGTGTATGGTCGCGATTGTTCACCTACAGGAGTCGTTTCCGCCTTCACCACCTCCCGAAGACCGTCCTCTCTCACTTCCCATTCATTCCTCTTTCTCTCTTTCTGTCTTCTCGACTCCTCATTCCCTCCCGGAGCCCTCATCTTGTCCTCGCCCTCGCCCTCATTGCCCTCATCTCGCCCCCTCACTACCCTCATCTCGCCCTCACCACCCTCATCAAGTCAGCGCAATGCTCATTGCCTCCCAAAACCCTCATCTCGCTTCCCGGAGCCCTCATCTGTCACCGTGCACACTCTCCATCCCCTGCTTATATTTCTATGGAAATTATCTATGTGAAATATTACTCTTGTGATGATTGTCGATTTATTTTTAAGTGGTGCTCTTTGCTCTATTGTTTTTGTTACTTATCGGTTATCTCTGTTATGTATTTGCAATGTATGACTCTTGTTGCATCTTTTATGAATGGAGGTAATTTTTCGGATGAATGGATGAAAAGGAAATTCATGAACTGAATAACTATAAAACTGGTAAACTATAAAACTGGAAAATTAGAAATTTAAAGTAAATTTACTAATTATTTGGCGTAAAATGTGTGGATAATTGAAAAAGTATAAAACTGAATAACTGGAAAACTATAAAACTAGAAAACTGGAAAACTATAAAACTGAATAACATTAAAACTGAAAAACTAGATGGAAATTTAAAGTAAATTTGCTGGTTATTTGGCGTAAAATGTGTGGATAATTGGAGAAGTATAAAACTGGAAAACTAGAAACATGAAAAACTATAAAATTGGAAAACTATATAACTAGATAACTATAAAACTAAATAATATTAAAAATAAAAAATTGAATAATAAGGAGCTTGATTAGTGAGCAATAATTAGTTTTTTTAGGCATGGTTTCTCTTTTTCATATATTAATAGCTTGATTTTACATTTTCGGTATTTTCCCTTTTCATTGATTTTAATCTAACATCTTTCTGCAACCTTATATTTTGTCACTGATTTTAATATGATATCTCTGTATAGGAAATGTCAAAAGCTACAGGAAAAACAAACAAAAGGGGGAAACTCCCTAATAAGCTATATGAAGGGGACCCCCAATGCAAGTCAACTTATTATTACATAGGAAAATTAAAAGAGCACTTTGACAAGCACAAAGTGCAGAAGAAGTTATTCAAAAGAACCTATTTTGGTAAGTATTTGGAATGTGAGGTTACGCGAAACATGTTCCCTGCTCAGGTCTTCCACCATCTCCTAAAGAGGCATAAGGGGGATTTCATATTTCAAGTGAATTAGAGGCTGAGCATCAAGTTGTCACCGAAGGAATTTTGCATGGTTACTGGCCTCATATTTGCTGACTCTACCCTTCATCTCCCATCAGTTCCCAAATTCTTGAAGAAAGGTAGCCTCCTACTGCGAATATTTGGGAGGTCGAAGATATTAATAAGGAAGGAGGAGCTACTCTAGAAGATTAAAGTATGTGAAAATGACAAAGATGCCGTCAAGTTGGCGGTAGTTCTTGTGTTGAAAGTTTATTGGTAGGTAGGGGATGAAACAATAAGGTCGATAGGAGATACTTGCAGCTTGTAGATGACCTGGATGCTTTTGATGAGTATCATTGGGGAAACTCTACTACTAGGACACATTGCAGGGTTTAGAGCAAGTTGGGAGGTCTATGGGCAATGTAAATTACAATGTCTATGGTTTTGTGCATGTAGTAACAGTAAGTTGTACTTATTTATTGAATTTGTTAAAATATTTTACTACTTAACTAATGGAGACTTATGTTTTAGATGTGGGCAATGGAGAGGATTCCGTTGCTTTGGGATTGTTGTGCAAGCAAAATGAGGAACATTTTTCCTCTTATTTGTAGTTGGGCATCTTATAAGAAGCCCAAATTTGACTATATTGAAGAGGTTGTTTTAGTGGGAAGCTATATATTAACTTTCCTTATTCTAGAATGAACTATGCTATAAGCATGTATGATACATTTACCTTGCGATATGTATTTATGTGTAGGTAAAGGTTTTGAAGGCCATAAATGGGGATACAGAGGACAAAGAGTTGAATGAACTTATTCATGAAGCTGTAAGTTTGAAGTCCTTCTTGAGGAATGAGAGAATAACTTTTTCATCATTTGTCAATCTCCACACACCTGATGTTGAGGATGCTGATGTGATTGCATCTACTGATGATGCCTCCACGAATGAATGGAGTTCGGAAGAGGTGGCTCATTCCTTAGAGGAAGATACAACTGAGTATGTTGTAAAATGGAGAGTGGCCGGGGAGACTCCTTGTGGTGGATAACCGCAGGTTGAGACTTCCAATTGGCAGGAGGATAGAAAGGAGGAACATACGGTGGGAGATGGGGGTTTGCATGCCACTTTGCTAGATATATTATCTTCCATAAGAAGGATTGAAAACAAAGTTGATAGAATTTATGAGAGAGTTGATGGTTTGGAGTCAGATGTCATGAACAAGGCATATAGGGAAAAGGTAAAAAGTAATATTATGTGCAATTTTTCATTTCAAATTAGCCAACAATGATACTTGAATTGAATTGAGCTAGAATGATGTTTTTGTAGGCGCTTGTTGTTGAAGAACAATTTTCAGGTCAAATAGAGTTCAATTTGCCTGCTATTGATGAAGTAAGTACACTGGAAAATTGAAAAATTGTAAAACTAGAAAACTGGAAAACTATAAAACTAGAAAACTATAAAACTTTAAAATTGTAAAACTAGAAAACTATAAAACTGTAAAACTGTAAAACTATAAACCTAGAACAATGGAAAACCGAAAAACTATAAAACTAGAAAACTAGTTTATGTACTAATGATTTGATTTACTGTGTTTATGTAGAATGTGGCTAAGGAGGGGGTTGAGGGAGAGGAGGAAAACGCGGAGGATGTAGAAATGGAAAGAGGAAAATGTGGAGGGAGAGGATGAGGAAAAGGATGAAAAGGTTGATGCAGTGGGGGAGGAGAAAGAGGATGAAGATGAGGACGATGAAAATGAGGTAGAGGATGAGAACAATGAAAATGAGGTAAAGGATGAGGACGATGAAAATGAGGCAAAGGATGAGGAGGAGGAGGAGGATGAAAAGGAGGCCGAGGTGGAGGACAAGGTGGACGATAAGGATGGAGGAGTGGAGAAGGATGAAAACGAGGCCGAGGAGGATGATGAAAAGCTGGAAGATGAGCAAGGGGGAGTGGAGAAGGATGGTGGAAGGGTGGAGGAAGAGGAGGTTGGAAAAGGGGGTGGGGTGGGGGGTAAAGATGTGGACAATGAGGAAGACAAGGCTATTGTTGCTTATGTGGTACAATTATTTTTTGTTAATTGAATATACTTGCATATAAAAGGGAATAATATTTTCATATCTTCTTATGATCATGTAGGATGAAGAGGACAATAAGCCTTTGAGTAAACATAAATTGAAAATTACACCAATGGGAAGGGTGAGGAATAAGAGTAAATATAATAAAACCCTACACAGACCCACAAAAAAAGGAAAAAAATAAAATTCATTGAGAATGATGTTGATATTCTCCCTGACCCCCTAAAGGTTGATACCTCTTCCATGAAGAAGATGAAGATCAATAAATTACTCATGCTAACTGAGGCTGTAGAGCTGGATTTTACAAACCCCGTTTCATTTGGGGAAACGAAGAAGTGAGTTCATTTGTTACTATTCCCAATGGGGTACTTTTAATAATAATACTTATTTAGTTGGCATTGTATTTGATTTGCGGGGTGGTAATTGTGATAAGCAGATATGCAGACCTTGGGGGCACCCTTATAACCCCAGCATTATTGAAGGGTTTTACAAACCCCCGGAGTTGGCTTGGAAATGAAGTATGTATATTAATTTAATCCATTTTAATACATGTTTGTAAGAGCTAAATGAGGAATTTGATTTAATTTATTTGTTTCATTTTCATATAGCACATTGATGCTTATGTGACACTCATGCGCAACAATAGGCCTCGCTAGGTTAGGGACCAAACATTCCACTCAGTGCATTTCCTGGTAAGTCTTTTTTTAATACAAAAAAACATGAATTGTGAATTGAATAACTATCAATATGATATCTCTGAAGCGGACAACTGTCAATTGAATCTTTTGAATCTGATGTACATAGTTAAGTGTTTGCATAGACTGCTTGTGCGTGACTGCAAAGATGCATTAGATAAGTGGATTCAATACAAACGTGCACATGGTAAGCTGCCAGAGTTAGAGGAATGGGCAGCCATGTGGACATCAGTCCCAGACTCTTTGAAGAGCTTGTTGAGTGTAAAGGGAAAACCATTTCTAGAATTTTCACATCATTACTTCCCACTCCATGCCAACAATAATCATTGGATTTGGGTGGTGCTCTGTATATGGGAATGTTTGATTCAGATTTTTAACCCTCTTTATACCGGGGAGGCAATAGAAAAGTATTTATTATATTGAGTTGAATAAGCTACAAGTCCTTATACCACTACTCCTCTATAAGTTTCGATGGTTAGAGTGTGCCAAATGGTGGCAGGTGGAGATTGTCGAGATAGTGGGTCACCCCAGACAGGTTAACTATGCTGACTATGGGGTTTGTGTATGCTTATACATGTGGTATTTATCACATCGGTATGCTTTTGACTTCATTGGTGAGGACGTGCCTCAGCTAAGGAAGTTACTAGCTTACCAGTTATGGACAAAGAAAGGTCTACAATATGAATTTAGTCACTCATCATATGTTTTCTTTTCATAACATTTAATTGGAGTCATAATTAATGGAGTTGTTGAACCCTTTTTTCTAGAGGATGAAAACTCCCTTCCGAAACAGGAGAAGAGAGCATAATAAATCAAGCATGCCATGTGTTGAAGGGTGGGCAGGATGCAGTCTGACTTAGGAGCACCAGGAAGCCTAGACTTGAGCTCAGCTATCATATGATCAACCCTCACAGTAGGTGGGGCACGTCTCAACTAGGGATCTTCCTCATAGGCAGCAGTAAGTTGGTCTATGAAAATATGGTGCGCTGAAAGAAATTTTCATAAACCAACTGATCGTTTATAATTAAACCCTTTGCAAGTGTACAAGGTAATTGTACTAGGATAAGTATTTAAGGGTTGTCGAACCTCATGGACGGATGAATTATTACTAAATCTAAATAGGAATTTGTTGGTTTAAAACTAAAACAACTTAAACTTTAATTAAGTAAAGGAAAAGAAAACAACTAGTTTAAAAACAAGAGATTAATATGATAGATTTTACTTAGGAAATCGAATCCACTATAGAACTGTAACAATTCCTTAACTTTTAATCTAAATCTAGTGTGAATATGAACAAGTATTCTTAGCTACAAGCTAGAATTACTTCAGAAAGAATCATTAATTAATTTCCATGGCATGAACTATCTTCGACAATAGCACGAATCATCTACACTAAATAGCTATAGGCATGACCCGTCTAATCTTAGTATAACTCATCCAAGTCCTTAATTATCTGAACATTAAAACTATTGTATGACCATCTCATCTAAATCACAGAAATTAGAATTAATGCAAATATCAAAACCACATCAATCTATCATCTACAAGACAATAAATTAACATAGAATTGAATAAACATTAAAAGCTCTTCCATTAAAAGGAAATCCTTATCATACAATTGTCATAATTCACAACTGAGATCTAAATTAAAAAGAAAAGAAATTGAAACTTATCTATAGCTTCATCAACTCCTAAGTAAAAGAATAGTTTAGCCTTCAATGGTAAAAGAAAGCACTTGAATCTCCATTAATAGCTTTGGGTTTTTCTCCATCTTCTTCTTCCTTCTTCTCTTCAGAAAATCTACTTGTTAACCCTTAATTTCATGTCAAATAAGTCTTTATATAGGCATTAGATCCGTAAGAAAGAGTTGTATATAAAAATGACTCAAAATTGGGTGAAATAAGGAATCTGTGCGTTATGCCGATCGATCGCCCTGCATGCCCGTTCGAACTCTTGAACTGAATTTTCTTCAAAATCACGTGTACCCAATCGATCGGTTAGTGAGGCCGTTCAATCGCCAATGAAGAATCTGCAAAATAAGCCAATTTAATTCAAAACACTATGGAAGCTTTTTCTAACCTAATTAAATTTAATATCTAATAATTTAACCTATATTAATACTTAAATGAGACTAGAAAATAGAATAATTAAGGGTAAAATAACGCATAAATTATACTTATCACCAACCTGCTGCCGTCTGTGAGGAAGATCCCTAGTTGAGACGTGTCCAACCTACTTTGAGGGTTGATCGTATGATAGCTGAGCTCAAGTCTAGGCTTCTTGGTGCTCCTAAGTTTCTTTTGTATGTTCTTCCTGAAAGGAAGAATTCTTATATTTATTTTGGGAATGGACGTTTCCTTCTTGGCTGTAATGTATTTGGTTAGTTTTTCTTGAATTATTCTTTGTAATAGAACTTAGTTCAATGTTTTGAGCTTCAGCTCTGCAGACCCTTCTTCAGATCGTTCTTTTCTATTCTATTCAAAATATTAATACATAATTATTTCTTGTTTTGTTTTTTTTCCTATCACACAAATAAGCAATTTCAGAAAAAAACATAAGAACATAATGGGCTACTATATATATGCCTGCATCGGCTAAAACTAGATCGACTAGAAAATTGGAAACTGTATACTGGAAAACGAGAAATTGGCAACTAGAAAATTGGAAACTAGAATCGGGAAAACTGGAAACTGGACAACTAAAAACCTGAAAAACTGTTTGTTTGATCCAAAAACATGATAATCTAATGTCCATACTATAACAATAACTCATGCAACTTGCAAATATATATATATATTTGATAGAGAACCAGGGATCTGTATACAATTGAATGTGCATACAAAGTAATATCAACAAAAAAATGCTTATGTATTCCTTTCATATCCACGATATTACATTTGTCTCCAAACATGTATCATATTTCAATCTAAGTAATTTGAATATTGGAAACTATCACCTCCAACATCCAAGTGGGAAGGTTGTGGCATATCTCTTGCACTCTGACTGTATGAGGTCATCAGCTTTGCTCGTTTAGGTGTAGGCTTGAACTTCTAGGTGTACTTGTCTTCTTCTTCTTTGCTGAAGGGACTTGTCTCTTTTCTTTATGATTTCTGACATCTTGAGGTTCTCCTATATCTATTCTACTACTGTCTTCATTGTCATTGCGGTCATGATGCCTAACTGGGAACTGACAAGTAGCCCTATTATGGCCATACCCCTTACATTTACTGCACTTGACTGTTCTCTTTTCTTCGTCGTGCAAGAGTATTCCCTCTTCTTTGGTCATCCTGCAAGAATCCTTGAATGTGGAGGCTTCAATTAAATTACACTTACAAAATCCGGTGTATCCCATTGACCTTTATTTAGAATAGGGTATATACCGCACTTGTAAACATCCTTATATGTATCAGCCCTGTAAAATGGGGAGCAATATGTGTGATAATCAATATGACTTTTTGAGCATGCAGCCAGAGTATGTTCACATGGTAAACCCATGGCCTGGAATTTCCCACAAGTGCATGTCATAGTCTCCAAATCAACCTTATCATCATATGAATACGACTTCAAATAAAACTCGTGTACTAATAGGATATCATGCAAGTGCACGTGCTTCCTTAGTCATTGCCTCAATCTCATTTTCTGCCCACAAAGTTAATTCACTAGTCCACTTACCTGCACATGTGATACTTTGATACCATATATCTTGCATCTTTAAGCGTATACCCTCTAATATTGTCATAATTGGATATTCCCGATGCTCTTTAATCATGGAGTTAAAACTCTAGCACCCATTAGAAGTCACAATATTATACCTCTTCCCGGGGAAGTGTACATTTGCCCATTTTGCTACATCTACATCGATTAGCCACTTGTGCGCATCTGGATTAATCCGTTGTATGATGGACATTTGTTCATCAAATTCTTGTAGATGGTTTTTCTTTGCTATAATGTAGAAGTGGGGGGAGAGGCCTGGATCTTTGAATTTTGCATGCATATTGGACCACACATGATAAGCAAAATACCCATGTAGACAATCCAGAAATACTTTTGTAACCTGTGAAATGATTGAATGGTTTCTGTCAGATATGATAACCAGCCCTTCAATATGGCCTAGGTCATGCTTCAGACATTTAAGTACCCAACTCCATGATTCGTTGTTTTCTGATTCTCCAATCCCCAATGCAATGAGGTACAAGTGATTGTCACCATCCAAAGTTAATGCCACAAATAAGATGCCTATGTACCATCCTTTCAAATGTGTGCCATCTTACGCATGTGCCTCTTCAAATTCTCAATGCACACGCCAAAAGATACAAAACACCTTTGGAATGATTTGTCTCCAATGTCGTATTTGATCTCTGTGGTAGTCCATGGATTCATCCTTTCCAGTTGGTGTAGATATGTTGGAAGGTCCTCATAAAACTCCTCAAATGTTCCCCTCAACTTCACCACAGTGGCCTCTTTAGCCTTCCAAGCCTTACTGTAACTTATGGAAACTCCATACTTTACATTAATATCCTTTTTGTATTTTGGCTGGTGTGTAAGACCCACGTCCCTCCATAAGACTATATATAGCATCAACGATAATCCCACTTTTTGCTTGACAATGATCTTCACCAAGTAATGCCTTTGAACATGCATGCACTGAATTCATTTCCTTGACTTGGACATAAAACATCTACTAATTCTCAAGGCATGTAGTCTCCATGGGCAGTTCTCAACAACACATCTTGTTGTATACCTTGATTTATTTGAATATATAACCTTGAACTGAAACTTGGTGTAGATGGCCATGTTGTGAAGGTGAAGTTGAAGCATGGCTTTGTCCTTGAACTGCTGACCAATTTCTATCACTTGTTGATCATACACCTTCCCTAATTGCACCCCAAAGTCATTGTTTACATAGGGATCCTCACCAGTAATGTCCATTTTGTGGGTCAAACTTGGGGGTTCTTCATCATGTCTCAAGCTCTTTTTTTTACCAATACCTTCATTCTTCTTAGAAATTACAAGTGTAAATTATTGAACTAGAAACTGCCAAACTAAAACACTGCCAAACTTAAAAAGTGTCAATAGGAAAAACTGCCAAACTGAAAAATTGTCACACTGAAAAACTATGAAACTTATAAACTGCCAAACGGAAAAACAAAATTACTTACATCCTTTTAACTAATGTATCTGGAACTGATATTTGTGAACTATCCATGGTTTCTACTTTTTCATCAAAAGGAGTAGGCTGACTACAGTTGCTTCCACTTGATCTACATAACCTAATACAATATATTTTGTATCAATAGTCTCATACATCTACATACATAATACAAAATTACAAACTATATTCACAGACAAGGCTGATCTTGGGGTTTTGGAGAACTCATAACATGTTCTTCTGCACCATGATTCACCTCTCCTATAGGATCGTCTTCATATGCTGATGGTGAAGCATAATAAGGATCTTGCCCAAATTCAAAGTTATCTATAATCATGTTTGGGACATACTCATTAATTAATGCTTGAATCGATATCACACTCTTGCTTTACACTTGCTAGATGATCATGTGTTAATTTTGAATCAATGTCAATGCGGGATGTATGTGTTTTCTTCATCATACTCTCCTCCTCTAAATGATAACTCATCTAATTAGAGTTTATCTTCGTCACAATTAAGATTGACAGTTGTGTTGTATGGGACACTAAAAAATGTACCCTTCTCCTCCCACATACCACTTCGACACTTTGACACTAATATTTTCGTGAATAATATTCTCTTTTCTTGCTTTAGTTATCATCAATGGTACTTAACTTATTCTCTCAAAGGAAGCAATGGAGAGTTCCAGTATCATATATTTCAGAAGGTGGAAGGTCAATAGGAACCGCAATTGGATATATAAAACTTAACTTTAATGAGTACTCTTTCTTCGACCATTTATAAACTTCATACAACATATCTAAGAGAGCATCATAAGTAACCTTGCATGGAACTTCAATTAGTTTTATTTCTACATTGTCGCAATTATATTTCCTACAACTTGCATCCCAATGGACATCCCAAACACACTACAAACTTTGTGTGTCCTTTTCCATGCTCTTCTCATATCATCTTAGTAATCTCGTTTTCTACTTTTCTAGTTTTTCAGTGATCCAGTCTTCCAACTTTCCAGTTTCCAGTTACCCAGAAAATCTTACTAGCAAAAACTACGTAATGCCAAATATATAACCAACCCAAAATAACATTTTTCATCTGGTAACACATTTCTCATCATCCCAAATAACATGAACCAATCTACTTTGCAGAAAGGAAAATACGGAGCTAGAAGTTGTGACGTACTAGAGAAAAGAAGTAGAGAAGAGGGAGAAATTGGGCAAAAGAAAACACAAGGAAGATGAACCTACCTAAGAGTAGGAAGCCTTGTGGGAGATAAAACCACCACGAGATGAAGTCTTATGGGAGAAGAAGACATCTTCTTGGATTGAGCGACCGATGTAGCGTATTTTTCCAATTAGCTTATCATATGATGAAGGAGAGGGTATTTCAGTCAAAAGCCTTTACACATTTGCAAGTTCCCACGTGAGCAAGTCTACTTTGGTAAATAGAAGATAGTTGCTCATACTTTGATTATTTGACGAAAGTAGGAGTCTACTTTGCTCAAAATCTCTTTTCTTTACAGTTTGATCAGGCAGGTGAATTTAAATAAATTTTTAATGAAATTTTTAGCTGTGTTGATGGTGGTGCCATTAAATAAATGAAAGAATGTTTGTTTTGATTTTAGTTTGTTTTATTTTATAGAGCATCCTTGTGATGCAATTTTTAGTTGGTGATGACTACAGATGCTGTTTTGTGATAGAAGCAACACTACAAAACGGGGACCCTTTAGCAGGGACGGCTTAGCGTGGGCTAGTTAAAACCCTCGCTAAAAATGTTTTATAACGGGGATTTTCCTAGCCCTCCATTGAAATCATTTAAACCAGTGTGGAGTGATCAGTTCAAGGGGTGTAGGGACAAGCTGTCGCGACAACATATTGACAGGATTGACGCATCGATCTGTAGCAGGGCGTGGAGCGAGAAGTCCCCGCAACAAGCTAGGCACAAGATTACAATCACACTATTCTGATTAGTGCCCCTGTCTTATCAATTTTGTCCTATCGCACTATTTTGCTTGATATGCCCATCTTCAGAAAGAGCTACAAGGTCATGATCACACCAGGCGTATCTTCAGAGGGAAATGATCGATCGCGAGGCCGACATCAGTGGGGGTTTAGAATAAAACCGCCATCCACCAATGAATCAGGGATTTGAACGGATTTGGAAGGTCATCAGTGAAAACTTGAATAAAATGGCATGCGACATGTAATGGTGCTAATGAGCCAAATTGAACCGAGTTTTGAGGTATTTTGACTCGAGCTTAATTTCTAAAAACTTGGCTGGAGCTCGATCAAACATCTTGATGCAGTTCGGTCAATAAACTCGAAACTCGACTTATGCTCGAGCTCGAAAATATATTATAGCAGTTCGAACCTATGTTCGAAGTGAGCTCAAAACCCGTTTACAACCCAAACAATTTTTCCTATAAAAACCATATTAATTTAGAGAATCACAATTCTATTCTATTAAAGTTGTAAATAGTAATTCAAAATCTATGGTTAAAAATAAGAGTCAATAAATTACCCTACAAAAAACTTTCACTAGTCACCAAAAATTTAATTAATGTTATTCAAATCTCTTATATAATAAGCCACCAAAAACTAAACTAGTCACCAAAGTCATGACAACTCAAATTCTTAGATTTTATATTTGATTACTTTAGTGATCACAAAAAAGTTCATGATAAGAGAACTATCTCAACCTCAGCATTAACAAATTTTAGGGTGTGTGAATTGCCTGCAAAAATAAAAAGCAATATATTGGACTACAACAGTAAAATCTAGACTTGGTTCTGTGGATATATTTGTAGTTAACTAGATCTCTAATTCTAAACTAATATGATTGGTTGAATTAAGAATGTTTATTATGCAAGTAGAATTACATATTCATATTTGTTAGGATTAGAATGATTAATGGTAGTATTTAAAAATTAAATAATATTATATAGATGAATAAGAGTAGAATAGGAATACAATAATTTATCATACCTACATTCTCAATTTTATTAGTAGTAGGATTTATATTTGTTATAAATATAATAGCATAATATGGGTATTATATACCATATTATATTATATATTATATACTATGTATTAATGTATATATAATATATACATTTTTATAAAATAACATAGAATATTATGGGTACACGAAAGGTGATAGTTAAGAAATTTATATAATATAGGTATAATATGTAAGAAGTGGTATATAAAAAATTAAGTCGTGTTCGAGCTGAGCTTCGAGTCGATCTTGAGTCAAACCGATTAGGTTTTAAGTCGCATTGATTCGAGTTGGCCCCTATTCGAGATCAATTTGTTTGCTTTCTAGTTAGAACCAAGCTCGAGTCGAGCTCCTTTCGAATTGAGTCAAATTCGAGTCAAACCGAGCCGAGCCTATTCAGTTCATGTGGGGAAAATCCCAATTAACATCCCAGTAAACTCTCTTGCCTGAACTGCCTCGTCGATTAGAATTACGGCTGAAGGCACTCATGCAACCATTTCATCTCCAAGTTGCTTCTATTAACATGGCTTTCTATCCTCCTATGATTTTTATTTCTTTCTTCAGATATGCTCCATGAACTGCCTCTTGGTGAAGGATCTGGTGTTAAGATTTTTTTAGTAAATAAAAATTAAAAATGTTGGTGATTGTTTTGAAATAAGAAAATTTAATAGAAAAGGTCTATGAACTACATGTTCGTGTGTTTGTTTTTTATTAGTTTCAAGGTCTAGATCAATAGCCATCAATCAGTGGCAGACAAAAAAATATCCTTGGAGTAAGTTCTGTCCTTGGAGCTATAGTCCCTAAAAATCTCTCTTAGTGTCTCAGTGTCAGTTCTTACTTGAAAATACAATTTTAGTTTTAGTTGCACTTTATGGTCGACTCTCTCATAGCGGAGTCCTTTTTGTTTAATTGACAACTTTATTTGTGAAAAGAATGTGTTATTGAACTGCAAATGTGTCTTTCTTTTTTTGTTTTTTGCTTAATCTGTTTGCTTGAATCAGAGTACGCTTACATTACAATCCCTTAGCATGTTCTCTCCCCCTCCCAAATTAGTAGTCCACATTTGAAAAAAAGTGATATACAAGAAAGCCAATTAATTAACTTTTTTACTCCATTGACTAATGACTATTAGAAGGATAACATGAAATAAGGATAACATGAAATAAGACTATTAATATAGGACATTTTTTTTACATCTAAGTCTATTAAAATAGGTTGGAAGAAGTAACATTTTATGAGAAATGCCTGGAAGAAGTACATTTTCTGAGAAATGCCTTCAGACCCAAATTCTTTTGGATCGATTGGCAGCAAGTCAACTTCAACAAATGAAAATCTAATTTAATATAAAGTAGTGGAATTCCCTTTCTAGCTAAAATTGAAAACCAATAAACAAATGAATGGCAGAGTTTGATTGTTCATATTCGAGGTCGGCAGAATAGCTAGGCAACGACGTGAAGGAACATATAAATATTATCTTAGACCATAATTAACTCACTAAGCTTAATTATTTGATCCATTAGTTGGCAATCTAATCCATATGATCAAAGATGATAATGGAAAAATATAGATCACATTAAGCATTCTTTTTTCTACTAATGAATTTGATTAATTAGGTTTACTTTTTTTAATAAACAAATGTTGCCCGAATTAGGTTTACTTGTCAATTTAATACAATAATATTGTCCTTTATCATTTTACATTCAT
The DNA here is from genome assembly GCA_035235625.1 of Saururus chinensis. Lineage (NCBI taxonomy): Eukaryota > Viridiplantae > Streptophyta > Magnoliopsida > Piperales > Saururaceae > Saururus > Saururus chinensis. The sequence goes on from CP141141.1 coordinate 29,743,262, forward strand.
AGGTCATGCCCTATTTGAATTTTTTGTCCCTTTTGTGCATATGGTTTGCTAAAATATGACCTTTGTAACCATAATTTAAAATACTTTAAAATAAAATATCTTCAAGTCCCACATTCAGTTTTGGGGAAAGAGCCCTCAAAACTTTGTTTATTTGTAAGTGTATTAGTAAGCTTATTGACCTCTTCCTTGGTGCTTATCAGCAATTTCAGCTCATCAGTAGCACGGTGACCCGCCATTATTAGAGAAAACTTTCTTGACAAGCGAGCAGGCAAGAAGAGAAGAAGAGTAGCTTTATAAAAGTTTGAAGGGGTTGGATCCAACTACTTCCATTGACTTGCATTATCCACTAGCACCCTTTGTTTGCTTATTTTTGGTATATGTGTTACTTGTGGGTAGCTTTTGACTTCGGAATTCAATATTTGATCTTTGAGTCTCACCTCTTTGGTTAATGGACAATAAAAGCACCAATATTTTTATCCTTCTTTATTCATTTTATTAGCTTTTTACTTGAGAATAGTAATCTAATTGGCCCGCTTTACTAAGTTAAATTTCTATGGGTTATTGAAGGGAGCTCATCACTCCATGAGCTACTTTATTTCTCTTATTAAGGTCACCTTATCCGCTTTTCTTATATTTCTAAATGAACCACTTTGTTTTTTGGCTCTTAACAGTTGCAATTATTTTGTAAGAGAGGTTGAACTTCTTTTACAGTTTGTGGGAAGTTACGGCGCCCGGTCAAAGTGCAAAGGGTCTTATGCAAATTTATGAGCACATTTGCAAGTTTGTCTACTAAGGCTAGGTGAGAATACTTCTCTTGCAATTGTTTGTGTTATAGGTTGGCCATGCTGGTACCCTTGATCCCATGGCAACCGAATATGAGTGTTTGTGTTGGCAAAGCCACTAAGCTAGTGAAAAGGCGGTGCCAACTTTTTCCTTCACACACATAATTGATTTTGCAGTTTGTTTTCAAGCACAATCAGATTTAGCCTTTTACCTATTTTCTATTGCTTCCATTTTTACAGGAAATACCAAAATTGATTAGCATTAATACTAGATATGTCACTCCCCGGCACCCGCCCGACCTGAGCCGAACCCGGTCTAAGGGACGGTCGAAGTGCACGGGGCGACAAGGTATTACAATTGCGGAAGACTTAACCTGTCTAACGGGTAGCACACACACAGAATGCAAGATAAATAAGTAAGAGTATAAAAGATATTAAATCTGAAATAGTCCACAAATCTCAACTCACAAACTTACAAGTTACAACCACTAAGCCGTTCTACATGGCTAAAGTCATAACATCCGAGAACAAGTCAAAGCCACAATGGCTAATAGAGTACGAGACAAAGCCATCTAAACATGAATTTCTACTAAAATAACAAAAAAAATAAGAAAAGATTGTAAGATCTCTAGGCTCCCATGTCTACACCCGATCGCCATCCACATGCGCCTCATACAAAGGGGACATGATCGTCTGCATGTCGCACCATGCAGCCCCGAAACAGAAAACACAGAAAACTGGGGTAAGCATAAAACTCAGTAAGGTTTTGAATGCTAAAACTGTAAATCAGAAAGCAACCACGATATTCAACATAGTTTATCACATCAACATATCATATGATATCTCATTTCTGATTACTTTCCCTTATTTTAACCATACTTACCCATGATCAACTATCCTGCGTGAAAGTATCTCCACACACTATTCGTAACACGAATAATCACATCATAACATAAACATCCATCCTACATGGAGAATGTCTCTAGCACACCATACATATTCATGCATATTCATTCTCATTCATATACATTCACCATGCATGACAAGTGTCACACACACATCATACATATCCATGCATGTTCATAAATAACCATTCTGCATTAAAAGTGTCTCGCATACATACTAGCATATCATGCATATCTATAACGATTCAATCTGCATGAGGAGCATCTCTAACACACAATCACATCATGCATATCTATAAACATTTAACCTGCATGAGAAGTGTCTCTACCACACAATCACATCATGCATGTTTATAAATATTTAACCTGCGTGAGAAGTGTCTCTACCGCACAATGACATCATGCATATCTATAAGCATTTAACATGCATGAGAAGTGTCTCTACCACACAATCACATCATGCATATCGATAAAAACATCAACCCTACTTAATTGGCCGAAGCTTAAGCAGTCCCTTCTCACTTCAGATAATCCCCGATTGGAAAGTCTAAAGGAATTACGCAGTTTGGGTAAGTTCCCTAACGGGGAATATTACCCCCTAGTAAGCCGGTGCACTCGGCTACACTAGCCTGGATTCTCAAGATCTATATGGTCTCAATAGTTTTGTCTCCTTATAGCATTGCCGCTCTTCTCAACCCAAGGAGGAAAACCTGTCCTCAAGGGACGTAAAACCCCATCCTTTCGGACATAAAACCGAATTGATAAGCCTCCTATCGATTAACCCGGCAAGCAATATCACACAATTGCATCCAATTGATCAACACAACTAATCTTGATAAAATTTCATTCGTAAATCCATCTCATGATGCATGCAACATGGTACATATGTGAGCAATCCCTACATGAACCGTAATTCATGAAACGTGCTCCCATCAGCCACACATGAATCATATATAATCATAATGGTCAAACAATCACCATAATTGACCCCCCCCCCCCTCTCATATGTGTGTGTACATGGTTGAAACATTCAATTCTAAGCATATGGACATGCATTGTGAACAACCCATCAACATACTACACACATACTCATTGAAACTAAATCATGGCTTATTACTGAAATCATGGGTGAAAACCATCTTAAAATATAATTCAAGTCAAATATAACTTCATGCTAGACTTATGTAAGCATATTCATTACTACGCTTAAAGCTAGACATGACACCATCATTCACCCATAAATTAATCATAATATGTGAAGACATACAAATCCATTCTCATGTTTTAACCTTACTGGAATCATACTTAAAATATGAAGAACCACTCAATATGGATTCAAGGATAAGAAATCATAACATGTTTAACTGAATAACATATAATCCACTTCACATTTGAACATCATCATATGTCTCAGCATTATATCCATGTCCTCACAGTAATATTTCTAAGCAAAAATCGCTCATCATGATTATTATAAATGATAGTTAAGAAGTATACATAAAAATGGTAAAAAAATAACCCAAGTGGCAAAACTGCTGTTTGGGCATTCGATCGGCCAGAAGGCCGTTCGAACGCCTGGCCGTTCGATCGGCCTGTATGGCCGTTCAAACGCCAACATAGTGGCTCTGGTTCGTCTTCCTCCTTTCGAACCCAAAACCGAAACTTTACAAAATCACCATGAACATTAAAATCTCACACCCAAACATCATCATAATGAAATCTAAGCCTAGGAAACAGTAAATCTAGCCATTATCAACAAAAATATAAAGAATTCACAAGAAAGATTAAGTTTTTCTTAATCAGTCATTAAAGCTCAACTCCATGCAAACCCACTTGAAACTTTACCCAAACTCAAATCCTAAAACACAGACCTTTTTAGGAAGAAATCTCTTACCTTCAGTGACTTTCTTGACTTAAAATCGATGCTCCAACTCTTTCAAAATCCTACCCACAATAGGGTTTTGTTAATACTTGTATAAATTCGATTAATAAAGCCTATACCACTTAAAAACTCCTAGATCTATGGCTTGTTTAGTTCCAAAATAAAAATCCCACATTAGAGGTTTGAAATAGAGATGAAAATTAGAAACTTTAAGGGTAAAAATCAAGATTAATCCTTGGTAAAAGAAGGGTTTTCGAAAGTTTAGGAGAAACCCTAGGTAATTAATGGAAAATCAAGCTAATCTTTACCTTAATCACCTTTCCTTCTCTGGAAATGGGGATTAGGGCCTCCTAAGATCCAGATTCTAGCCCTTCCTAAATGGGAATGAGGTTGTGCATTTCTATTTATAGTAGGTATTGTGGTAGACCTAATATGAATGTGGGGTACAAATAGAATTTAACACTAAAAATAGGAAAATTGTTCATTTTAAGCCCAAAACAAAGTCTAAAAATTTTGAAACCCTTAATTATTGTCATAAGATGATTTTAGGGTCTTGTGGGACCCATCATCCCAATTTATGAATGTGGGGCCCACGATAGGTCCTACCCCCTAAATTTTGGAAAATAGTCAAAAATGTTAGAAAATTTTGAATTGACTTACCTTAACATAAAAACTATCAAAGTGAAGAAAATTTGATTAAACCCATTGTTAAACATCTCAAATTTAAAAATAAATCAAAACCGACCAAATTTAACATTAAACCACATAATAACAACGAAACAAATTAAATAAATCGGTTTAGGATTTAGGGATCTTACAGAATATGTTGATTTGATTAAAGAATATGTTCTCCCTTTGTTGTTTTTGTTTTGGTTTCATAACAAAGCTCGAAGTAAATACTTGGTTTTCTTTGTTGGTTTTATTTTTAAAAATAAACTTTGAAAGCAACATCATTGCTATGGGTTGATTTTTATTTATAATTCAATTCATGTTGTTTACAAATATCAAGGTATGATTAAAAGTATTGGTGGAGTTTTCTAGTAATGACTATAAGCTCTATGTTAAAAGAAAGATTAGTTTCATCAATACCATAGGCATATTCATACACTAAATCTGCTTGACTATTTTGCATAATGCTTGGTCATATTTCCTCTTTTTATCAAGCATTAAGCTGATTTTGTTCAATTCTCTAAAGGCAAGTTAGAATTTTATCTCAAAAAGTGTAGCAAGTTACATCATTATGTAAATGTTGTTGAACCTATAAAATCTTATTTGACTAGAGTTATAAAATTTGCATATATACAATAGAATGAGTTAATTTAAAATATGTGTTATGCAAATACGTCAACTAAAAATCAATTCAATTAAGTGTGAGTAAGTGTATAACATATAAGTATCTTTTTAAGCCATCTTTGATATTTCAAAGATACATGCCCTTAGTTTTTATGGAAAAGCTCATGAAGTACGTGTATAGGGTTATGGTTTCTATCATTTGACTTGGTCATTTATGTTGATTGTTTATTTGAGTATTTTTTTACTAAATTATTAGATACGATTTTGTAAATAATATAATTGATGGATAAGAGTTAGATTAATAGGTCTAGAGTTTCTTTTGAGTACATTGAAGGTGTGAAAACATTTATAGAACTAGCCATAAAACATGGGAGCGTGCATAAATAGGAAGTTGAAATGCCCATGTAATAAATACAACAATGTGTTGTATCAAGATGGGGTTATAACCTTTGAGCACTTGATATGCAATGGTATTCTACAAAGCTACATCATATGGGTTTATCATGGGGAGAACTAATCTAGCCAAATAGGTAGTTCAAGTTGTGAAAATGTGGCGGATGCTTGAGTTAATTTCCGTGATAATGGTGATGATATGCGGTTTGATGCATTTGTAGTCCATGAAGATCCGATAAATAGTTTTGATAATGGCATAAATGACATACCCATGGAATATTGACCCAACTTTTATAAATTGGTAGAAGAGGTCGAGAGTGAGGCAATTCCAGGGTGTACAACACTCACAAAGCTATCTTTGATTCTTACACTATGGCATGTTAAATGTTTGGGTAGAAGGAGTAACAAGTCAGTCACTATGTTGCTTGACTTGTTATATGAACTATATCCAAAAGACAACAACCTACTTAAGACATTTAGACAATGTAGAAAAAGTATATCAATGTTGGGACTTGAGTTCAACAAGATTGTTGCATGCCCAAACAATTGCATGTTGTATTGGAAGGACACAGCTGATCAAAAGGTATGTCATGTGTGTGAAACACCTCATTGGAAGACTATAGAAGGTGATGAAAACTGTACTAAAAGGAAGATTCCAACAAAGATACTTTTCATTTTCCCCTAAAGCCAAGGTTGCAAAGATTATATATCATCCAAAATTGCAGGTGACATGCGATGGCATGACGAGAATTGTAAGAGAGACGGGATCCTAAGACACCCAACTGAATCTCTAGCTTGGAAACAACTTGATTCTATCTATCCCGCATTTGCTTCAAAGCCCCACATTGTTAGACTTAGGCTAGATAATGATAGCTTTAACCTATTTAGGACATTGTCTCTTTCACATAGCACATGGCCTATAATTCTAGTTCCTTACAACTTACATCCATTGTTATGCATGAAGCAACCAAACTTTATGTTATCATTACTCATCTCATATGACCATGGTAATAAGATTAACATATTCCTTAGGCCGTTGATAGAAGAATTAAAAGAATTATGGGATGTTGGTGTGGAGACATATGATTCATTAAAGAAAGAGATATTTTAAATGCATGCAGCTGTTCAATAGACTGTAAGTGACTTCCTAGGGTATGCAATGTTGTCGGGTTGTAGCACAAAAGGGAAGCCAACATGTCCCTCATATCATGAGGAGACTTGCTCCTTATATTTTAAAAATAGTAGAAAATGTTGTTATATGCATCACCGTTTCTTACCTAGAGAACATAAATTTTGGAAGTAGAAATACTCTTTTAATGGATCAATTGAAGATAGAGAACCCGGTTCCACTGACATGGTCAAGTATATTGCAAAAGTTGAAAAGTATTGAACACACATTTAGTGCTGAGAAACTACCTATAAGCGTAAAAGAGGAGGCACTAGAGAAAGTAATTGAAGAAAGAAGAGCATATTTTTTAGTTACCTTACTGGGAGCATAATTTAATAAGGAATAACTTGGATATGATGCACATTGAAAAAAATGTATGTGATAATGTACTAGCGACTTTATTGAACTTGGAAAAAAAAATCAAAGGATAACTTAAATGTGCATCTCAATTTAGTAGACATGAGAGTGAGGAAAGATCTACACTCACAGTGGCAAACAGGGGATAGAAGTGATTATCTACCGCCTACATGTTATTCTATGAACAAAGGAGAGAAACAAATGTTTTGTAGGTGTTGAAAATTTTGATGACTTCCTATGGCTACTAATCTAATATATCAAGGCGACTAAATGTTAAAGAGTGTAAGATTTTTAGGCTTACAAGTCATGATTCTCATGTCATAATGCAACATTTTTTGCCCCTTGCATTTTTCCCAACAATGAAAATTATGCACTTATAGAGTTGAGCAACGTCTTTCGTGAATTATGCTCTAAAGAGTGTCATGTTGAAGACCTCAAATGCCTTGATCAACATATTGGACTAGTCCTTTGCAATTTAAAAAAAATATTTCCTTTGGCATTATTTGATGTTATGGATCATTTTCCTATACATATGGCTTCAAAGGCCCTTATGGGAGGACCAGTCCTTTATCGATGGATGTACCCAATTGAAAGGTATTCATTTTTTATACAACTTTATTGTTATGTGTAAAATATAATTTTTTATGATAACTTACATAAAACAAATTTTGAGGTGTTCACGTACTTCTGTACTTTAAAGTCATATGTGAGTAATAGGGCTCAACTAGAGGGGTCAATTGCTAAAGCATACATTGCTAATGAATGTCTTTCATTTTGTCCAAGATATTTTGACAATGTTGAAACATGGTTAAGTCGACCCCCAAGGCCCAAAAATTAAAATACATAATGTAGGTCATGGTTCTTTCTAAACAAAATTGAATTGGAGCAAACACATCAATATGTGTTGTTCAATAATGATGGCATTGTTCGACCTTACATAGGAGAACTTCAAACCATTACATCAATTCTACAATCTTGATGAATTTAATGTCTACTTATTTTCAATACATGAATACTTATTAGTGACATGTCAATGTAAAATGTGTACAAACAACACATTAGTGTTCTTAAACTAAGATACAGATAAGCAAATCCCTGCGAGATTCAAATATTGCACAATGAACAATTTAGTGAATCGTTCAAGCAAGAGGTATGCTGCAAAACAAACATTTGTTGGAACACATGTTTAGCTTAGTAATTATAATAAAGTGATTTTTATTATTTTTCCCATGAAAGTAGGTTAGACGAAAGGTGAAGGTAAATATTAGTGTTGAAGAAGGAGTCGACTTACTTGTGGAAGGTCCACATCCTATTGCGTGTAGATTTAGTGCCTCACAACCAAATTTGGGTTTAGGTTTTGAATATTAGATCAGGATAGGAGAGATAAAACTTAGAATAGTGGTATTACAGTTATGGCAGAAACTACAAGTTATGCAAGCTCGAGGGATAAATCTCCTGCTTCAGCACACTTAACTTATTATGGTTGTGTAACTGATATAATTGAATTAAAATATTATGATGACTTCAGGTTTGTATTGTTCAAATGTGATTGGGTTGATATAAGAGCACAAGGCAGAGGGATTAAGACTGATGGGAATGGATTCACACTAGTTAAAATTTCAAGATTGTTGTTTTTTGGTGAGAGTGAGACAGATGAGCCATATGTATTAGCATCTCAGGCAATACAAGATTTCCATGTTGAAGATCCAATTGAACCCAATTGGTGTGTTGTTTTGAAGACCATGCTAAAAGAAATTAGCGAATGATTCAAAAGTGTCACTAGATGCATAGCTTGGACAGCAACATCCATGCAACTTTGAAGAAGAGGATACAAATGTTGTAAACTAGTTGTGACCAAATGGGAGGGAGCCACTATCAATGCATTTTCAGAAGATTTTGCTACATGAATAGATGTCCTAACCATTTTTTCGTCTATTCATATTCATGCATGAGCTAAATCATAATTCAAAGAAGGTTCACATGCAATTACAGTTACATTTATTGGCATTCATAACTCATCATAGTGATAAAAAATTCGAATCATGAGAAAAGAATAAGGAATGGCAAAAAATCCACAAAAATGGCCTATTTCACAAAACTGCCTTATTTCTGTTAGAATGCCCTAGTAGGCCGTTCGAACGTCTGGCCATTCGATTGGCCTGGCAGGCCTTTTAAATAGTAGGAATAGTTCGTTCAGGTTCGTCTTTAACCTCTCAAAAATTGAATCGAAATTACATATAAATTCAAAAATCATCATTAAATATTATATAATCAAAATCTAAGCCTAGAACATGATGGGTCTAATCATTCTCATGCTTAATCATAAGAAAATAACCCTAAATTACATGTTTTTAACAAATCACCATTAAACATTAAAATGAAGCAAGAACTCCAATAAACCTACAATTAAACATTTAAATGAAGAAAACTCACTCAAGGTAAAAAAAAAAAAACCTTACCTCTAAAAAGCTTGGAAATCCCTTGAAGGAGCCTAATCCTCAAGAAATCCTACCCAAAAATTATGGTTTTAGTTAAAACTAGCTAATAAACTCAAATCAACTTGAAAGAAGGTAGATAAAGGTCGTCATCAAGTTAAAAATAAAATAGACCTAATTGGGGATCTAAATTAAAATAAAAATTAAATTTTGATGGAAGAAAACCAAGAATCAAGATAGGAGAAATGAAGATAGAAGTGAGTAAGACAAAAATCAAAAGATTAAGGGTGATTAATAGTAAAAACATACCTTAATCAAAGTTTCTCCTTTCAAAAATGGAGGTAGACTACTTTCTCCCTTCTTACACAGCCCTTTCCCCATTTGGCAAATGGCTAGGGTTTTTCCTTTTATAATAAGTGCTTTGGGCTAGGTAACAAACTGTTAGACTGAAAAATAGAGTAAAGCGCCCTAAGTGACTAGTTAAGGTTAGTTTTGGCCCAAAAATAAATTTAATCACACCAAACCCACTTAAATAAAATAATAGAATATTAGAGAGTGCAATGGGTCGCACATCCACCCACACAGACATAGGTCCCATGGTAGGGTCCACTCCCATAATTAAGGAAAATTTAGGAGAAAATACTATTAAATCGGGTAAAAATTGGGTAAATTAAGCTTAAAACTAAAAATTTTAAAAATAAAATTAAACCTTCATAAAGTCATAATTAAAAAAATTGTAATCCAAAAAATCAATCAAACCTAAACCAACAAATTCACACAATTAAAAGAAAAAAGAATTGAGAGAACTTACATTAATCACCTCTATCTTCAATTCTTTTATTTTGATTCTTGATTTTCTTCCATTAAAATCTTGTTTTTAATTTTGTTTTATAATCCTAATTAGATTACGTTTTTAACCTAAGGATGTCTTAAATCTATCTTCTTCCATTTTGATTTGAGTCTATTGTAACATCCCTGATTTTTTTGTAATTTTTTGCTATTTTCTGTAATTTTTTTGCAATGTTCTACTATTTTCTATTCGTATTTTCAACAGAGAAATTTAACGCTTTGGCATATCCGTATTTTTTTAATTGATCCTCATATTCGTAACCGTAAGAGTTGGGAGTGGTGTTTAGTCATAAGTCATGGGCCTCGACGCATCACATAAATTTTTTGTCCCGACAATAGGACAAGACGCCACCGCCGGCCGCCAACTTCCGCCAACCCAGCCATGGCCTAGCGATGCCACCCCCGTCACACCAGCCTAGCCCTTCCGGCCGCCGCCGTCCCTCTCCTCTCTCTTTCCCGTTTCGACCCGGTGACCCCCCCTTTAGAGATTTTTTGCCCAATCCGCTGCCGCTGCCTATTGCAAGGCCTTCAACTTGCCGCCACAGCTCCGCCCCAACCATGACCACCTCCTGCCACTACCGTCCCTACCGCCCCGCCCCTGCTTTGCCATTGTGAGGTAAAATCCCACTGCCCTCTGTTTTCTTTTTCTTCAGGTGTTGTGGCCGCCGGCTGTGCCATCGGTGGCCGGCCACTATGACTCGCCTTTGGCCCTCCCCCAGCTCGGCGACCACAAGGCTACTACCCCGGCCGCCGCCTTCCTCGGCTCTCTACCCTACTCCGATTGGGACCAAAAAATTTCCCTTTTTTCCTTTATTTGTCTATCATTTATTTTCGATGTTGGACGCGATTGGTTGGCCTTCGGCCTACTACAAACAAGCAATGGCAAGGCCGCCCCTGGCCGGACCGCTAGCCTGAATCGGCATTTCTTCTCTGATCCCCTCCTCTGCCCAATTCTGATTTGGTCAAAATGTCTTCTGTAATTTTATGTCGTTATTTTCACTATCGGCTACCACCTACTAATCGACCTTCGGATTGCCACCTCGAGCCAACGACGGCAAGGTCTGAGGCCTTCCTTGCCCCAAACGGTCTCGTTTTGCTCAATAAGCCAACCTGTGCCACAGAAAAACCTGCTCCTTTTCTTGGCAACGTCTATTCTCCGTCACCGGACAGAGGATGACATTGAACTGATTTCCATTTGACTTGTCGCAATCCAGCGATTGCTAGGTTGCCGCTGTCTCCTATGTTTGGCCTCGGGCCCTTTTTGGCCCCGGGCCCTGTCTAGCCATATGTGGCCTGGCGATGCATGTCTGATGCCCCAACTCGGCACATTATCGCCCTCCACTAAACCCTTATATCTGCCACATGCCCCGTTCCAACTAAAGGCCAGCCCATCTAGCTTGACATTCTGCGGACTTGGGTTGTATGTCTGACCGACATGGGCTTTGCCCCGGCCCAGTGACATCAAGGGCCAACAATTCTGGCCTGATTCTACCTCTGCACACCCACTTTTGGTATGCACAACCTAGAAACCTATGGGAAAGAGTTCCCGAATTTTGATTCTTCCAACAAGAAGTAATGTTGTCAGCCATTAGACTGAGCCCATCGAGGACTCGATCGATGTCATGCTCATATCCTCCACCATAAGTCGTGCTTGATGCACGACCATCCGTACGATGATTTGGTTGTGGGTAGCATTTAGAAATGTTGCCGCCTTTGTCGGCCACTCTCTTCGATGCTTAATGCTCTCAAGTTTGTTTAGGGGTCCACTGTTGGCAAACCTCACCCCTTCCGTGACCGACCACCCTAACCCCTTAAAAGATCACTTTTGTTTTAGGGTTTGGCCATGATAGCACGTGCTTATGCTGTTCAATGGCCGATCCCACCTAGGAGTGGTTGAATCTGGCTTCCACCAGCATGAGAAGCTTCGGGACACACCGACAACCTATCCTCCCCTAGGGTTCCCCTTTTACCGCGCACGCTTATGTCGTGCGCACAATTTAGGCTAAAGGCACCTTCTTTGTGGTGTATGAAGATTGAATGACACTACCACTAGGCAATATGGCCATTAAAGCCCTCCTTTGTCTCCCTTATGTCCGTGCACATGCAACCAAGTCTTCTGCCATGTTATGAGGCTTCAACAATGAGGAATTGTTGCTGCTTGATGTGATTCGTGGTCTATTTTAACGTTTTGTGGCCAACAAAGTGTTTTTAGTTGTTGGCTGACCTCCAATTAGTCACCTCCTATTCTATGGTCGCTCTTGCCATCCCTAGTGGCATGACCTTGTGTCTAGCTGCCCTAGTGTGCCTAGTCTTATGCTTTGAGTGAAATTAGTCTAACCTTATCAAGATTGATTCCAGCATCTCTGAAAAACCTTAGGACAACAACTCTCTCAATGCGATGCTTTTGGCTGCCGATTCCGCCATCGACGCTACCATTGTCGTGTGCTCGCCATCAAATTCACATGGATTACGAGGTAGGGGACCTTGAACTCGTAAATTCATGATAGCATGCTAGGAACTTGTAACTTAATAATTTGCATGACATATGCTGATTAAATGAGCATCTTTTATATATGAATTATGTGTATGCTAGCAAAGACTAAAGGTATGATAGTAAGGAGTTGATTTATTTGTATGTGATTAGAGCATGTGATCAATCTGTGTGGATGGTGGGTAAGGGCATGTGCATGGGATGGGATGTTTGTCGAATGGATGATTCATGGCTTTGATGGGGAGATTTCTAGCTACATAAGACATAAGATTGGCGAAGGATAGATTTGATGTGGTTAGGGGATTGGTTTGGACTAAATTGGTTGGTACATTGGAGCGACGAGTAGGAAGCATAGGGGATGTAAGAATTTGAAGACTTAAGATTCAGAGTGCCTTTGGGGGATTGTGAGTTAGTAAGATATAATAACATAATTGTACACGCATAATGTACATAATAAGAATTGTAATGAAAGAATAATGAGTAAGGGATTAGTAAGGGTTTGATGATGGGACTTTGGTTTAAAGGATTTCATTTGAGGAGTTTGAGTAAGACATTTTGGTTTTAAGGCGGAAGGTGCAAGATGTAAGGTTGTAAGTATATAATGGTAAGTGTACGTTGACATGGAATACGAGTTTGACAAATAAGGTTACGTCAAGATCTATAAGACTGTAAGGGTAAGAGTGAGTTCTAAGAACGTTTGGATGAGTTAAGTTGGAGTATGTTATCCTTGTGTAGGGCTGGCAAACAATTGATCGGCCCGGCCCGAGCCCATATAAGTAATTACAAACGGGCTGCTATCGGGTTATGGCAAAGTGAATCATGCTCGGGCTCTGCCGTGGGGGCCCGATAAGTCCCACTTTTGATTTTCATTCTCGCTCTCGCTCTCCCAAGTCCCAACCCCGAATCTACTCATCCCCAAGCTCTTCTCCAGTCTCCATCGTTGTCTGGTGCAGTGGTGCTCCACTCCCAAATCACCCAGCTTATCCGGACTCTCCTCATCGTCTTTTCAATCTCCGGCTTGCGACGGATGTGTGAACGAGTGGAAAGATGGGGGACGGTGGTCATCCCGGCAGGCTATTGTGTGTTTCGTCCTCCCCTTGTTAGGGTTTGCCCTCCAGGTATTCTTCTCATCACCTTCCCCTTATTGATAGTCATCCTCCACTTTTCAACTTTGGCTTTTGGCTTTTAGAGACAATGTTGAGAACAATTGTAGCCAGAAATGGGAAGTCTTCTCCATCAAAGGGCCTCATTTTTGCTGTTAGTTTTGCTTATGTTTGTTTGGAAATTCATAGATGTGTTGGTTTAAGGTGAAAAGGCTCTTCTTTTCCATAGACATGATTCCTTTTTTTTGTTCTGATGACAATGCAGATGTTATGCTTTTGATATGCTTATGATTTTGATTGATATTGGGTTAAATTGGATTTTTCAGTTTGAGTGTGAGTGAATTGTTTATCTAGCTTGGGTTCTAAATCCTTGCTTGCCTAATTGAGCTGCATTTGACTTGTGTTGTGTTTTTTTACCATGACTCCGCTCCTCATTGGATAGACTATTTACATCCATGAAGGCCATATCGACCGATACGGTGCGGGGGGCGATACGCCCCCCCCCCCCCCCCCCCCCCACATATCCTCGATATGTACTAGCCGTATCGGCCGTACCGTATCGATATGTTCGATACGTATCAATACTCTAATATTTTATATTTTATAAATTAATTTTTTTCCTTAAAAAAACATAATTCAAATTCAACCTCTTCTAATGACGATGTTTTTATTATATTAAAAATAAAAAAAAATATGAGATCAATATAGGTGGGTCTATATAGTTTATATAATTTTTTTAAAATATAGTTTTCCACAATTATGCATTTACTTAAACATCTACCGTATGAGTTTCTCCATAATATTCATATGACTTATATAAAATACCTTATTTGGTTCTAAAATAAATTAATTTCAGAGCACTTAATATGGGACGGAGGGAATAATAGTTTGTAGAGGACAAAGGGAGTAAAGTGTATGGTTATAAAATAATTTTAGAGCACTCGTATCAATTGATATGACCTTCTATTGTATTATCATACTCTAAATGAAGTATTATCATGATATATTATTATTTATAATATTTTTTATGTATATCAAAGGATTTACGACCATTTTGGTATGTACCAAGCATATCATCGGCTCGTACCTATATCCATGATCATCGATATTGTCATTTGTAATGATACTGCCTTCCATGTTTACATCACAGTACACTGATGTGGTCTTATACTGTTCGTTATTTATTTTTTGCTAGGATTGATAGAGAATGTGTTCCAGGTGGAGTGAGTTTTTTGTGAGGACTGCTGAGATCAGTTACGCTGCCACCATCAGAGGCTACTCCAATACCAAAACCAGCGTGAGACACCATGACGAATGTAAAGAGAAAGTTTGTCTAGGATGGAGGGGAATCTGTGATTGCCTGTTTGTATCTGAATGATTTCTAGTTCCTGGCCAAGCTGATTCTCCCCCATTGTGCTAGGATATGACAGTGCTTTTGGTTTTTACAGTTTTAGGATTTTTCGTTGTTGCTGGTGACTGTTTGAGAAAACTTAATGGCAGTTATGGTTTTCCTGAATTTGTGTGCTTTTGGTTTTTACACAAAATTTTCATCTTTCTCAGCTATCTTAGCAGAACCTTTCACAACATAACCTTTTGCCAACTTACAGAGTAAAATAACTTTGTGTGATTCGAAAAATATATACCTCTCAGTAGACGTCATGTACAATTATAATATACACAAGACAAACAACAAGATATATAAGACTGTCGATTGTGAACCTTTTTTGCTTTGCACCAAATAAAAGAACAAGGCTAACACAGAAAGAGCATAGATAATTTTCCCGGGCATGGGAAGGACTTGTTTGCCTTATCACAACAAGAAAATTCCATTCATCAGCTGAAAATGATCAGTGAATCATTAAGTTCATCTTGCCAGTTAGATAAGGTTATGAGAGTTGAGAGTACTAAAAATCAAGTTAGATAAGGTTGCTGGATGGGATCGCCACCTATGAGAAATCATGTCGGGTTCAATTGATCTGTTAAAAATGAAAATTGGAATAATGGGAAAGAATTGATTGATGGGCAGGTAAGGATATGGGTCATGGAGGAGGAGAAGGCACTTGAAATGGTGGCGTGAAAGGTTGGCTTAAAAAGAGTATCATAAGCTTACTAATAATTGTATTTTGTTAAATTTAAGTGGCCGATTACTTAAAAAGAGTATCATAAGTTTATTTTTTCATCTCTTAGATGTGAGTTTTACTATTAATAAAAACTTCTATTTTTTTCAAATATAGCAACTAATATAGGATTGCAAAATCATATGACTAACTTATCTAAATGGGAATTAAGAATTTATATTTATCTTTTATTTCAAAATAGTAAAATAGTAATTCCCAATGAATATTTGACCCCAATAATCAAATTTTACCATATATTCATGTTACATCTCATTATGAGGCCAAAAATAACTTTTTTGAGTTGAATGTAGTTATAGCCCGTTAAGAGCCCGAAACTGGTTCATGACAATTTGCCTTTAAATGGGTTGTAAGTAAGGGTGCTAACGAGCCGAGTCGAACCGAGTTTTCAGGTTTTTTGACTCGAGCTCGGTTTCTGAAAGCTCGGTTCGAGCTCGGCTCGAGCTCGATTGAAAAGCTCGATTCCTGGCTCGAGCTCGGTTCGACTAAAAATTCGAAACTCGACTCGAGCTCGAGCTCGAAAACATATTATAGAAACTCGAACTTGTGTTCGAATTGAGCTCGAATCCCATTTACAAACAAATTTTTTTTTCTATAAAAATCTATATTAATTTAGATAATCACACCAACACAAAAATAAAAAAAATTATAATAAACATAATTTTATTGTATTAAAGTTGTAAATATTATTTCAAAATCCATGGTTAAGATAAGAGTAAATAAATACCCAACAAAAAAATTTCATTTGTCACCAAAAATTTAACTAATGTTATTCAAATATCTCATATAATAAATATAATTATATAAGAGTCCCGTTAATATCAGCCCGGGCTCACGCGCGCCGGCGTGCGCTCGGGCTGATTAGGTCATCGAATTTACATCCAACAGCCCATCAAACTCACGGGTTTAAATAATATTAACTTTTCTCATTATATGAATAATATTAAAAATAATAATTACCAAAATAACATAAATGAAAAAATATTTACCAATATGGTGTTTCTTTTCGCGAGTGCCTCCATGACTTTTTTAATTTATTTTTTAATTTCATTCTTAAAGAGGAAAAATTCAATATAATGTACTAATTTGTGATTTAAAGGACGAAATCAATATAATTTCGTGCTTTTAAAAGATGAAATCAATGCAATGTATTGATTTCGTCATTTAGAAGGATAAAATCAATAATGAAATAATTTTGTACTCTCTTCTCTCTACTATCTCTTCATTCTCTCTCTCTCTCCTCTTTCTTTTCACTCTCTCCTCTCTCTATTCGCTCTCTCTTCTCTCACTATTCATTATCTCTTCTCTCTCTATTCATTATCTCTTTCTTTCAGCTATCTCTCTCTCTCTCCTCTTTCTCTCTCTTCACACACTCTCTATTCACTCTCTCCTCTCTATATTTCTATTCAATCTCTCTCATCTCTCTTTTGGTTATCTTTCTTATTCTCTCTCTTCACTCTCTCTCTACACTTTCTCTTCTCTCTGTCCTCTCTTCTTTCGCTTTCTCTCTCCCTATCTCTCTCTCATGTACGTGACGTGAGCCCTAGCTTTGAGAAGTGGGGAGAAAGTATAAAATTTTAATTTAATTTTTTCTTATTTATATATTATATATTAAAATATTAAATTTAAAATAAAATACAATATATTTGTGAATGATGAAAATAATATTTTTTTAAATTTTTCATGATTTTATCCTTTAGAAGAGAGGAGAGAGAAAAGAGAAAGAGGAGAGAGAGGAGAGAGAGAAGAGAGATAGCCGAAAGAGAGAGGAGAGAGAGAATAGAGAGAGGAGGGAGAGAGTGAATAGAGAGTGGAGCAAGAGAGGAAAGAGAAAAGAGAAAAAAAATCAATTCATTATTGATTTCGTCATTTGGAATGACAAAGTTAGTACATTGTATTAATTTAAGTGTACTTATTTTATCTTTCTAAAGGATAAAATTATAAAAAAATATTAAAAAAATCATGCAAGTGTGAGCGCCTAATCAGTGAAAAAGAACATCATATTGGTAAATATTTTTCTCTCTCCGTTATTTTGATAGTTATATAAAATTTATCATATAATAAGTCACAAAAGACTGAACTAGTCACCAAAGTTATGACAACTCTTATTCACATATTTCATATCTAATTATTCTAGTAACTACAAAAAAATTCATAATAAGAGAATTATTTGGACTTCAGCAATAACATATTTCATGATGTGTAGATTGCCTGTAAAAAGAAAAATTAATATAATTGAAATTCAATAATAAAATCTAGACTTGGTTCACTGGATATATTTATAGGAAAAATCTAGATATAATTCACTAAATCTCTAAATCTAAACTAATATAATTGGTTGAATTAAGAATGTTTATTTGCAAGTAGAATAACATATTTATATTTGTTAGGATTAGAATGATTAAAGGTAGTATTTAAAATTTAAATAATATTATATAGATGAATAGGGGTAGAATAGAAATAAATTAATTTATCATACCTACATTCTCAATTTTATTAGTAGTAAGATTTATATTTGTTTAAAATATAATAGTATAATATAGGTATTATATATCATATTATATAATATATCATATACCATATATTAATGTATATATAGGATATATATTTTATAAATTAATATAAAATATTATGGGTACATGAAAGTAAAAGTTAAAAAATTTATATAATATGGATATAATAATTAAAAAATAATATATAACAAATCGAGTCGAGTTCGAGCCGAGCTTCGAGTCGAGTTCGAGTCGAACCGATCAGGTTTCGAGTCGAGTCGATTCGAGCTGGCCCATGTTCGAGATCGGCTCGTTTGATTTCGAGTTCGAACCGAGCTCGAGTCGAGCTCACTTCGAGCCGAGCCAGATTCGAGTCGAACCGAGCCGAGCCAGTTCAGCTCGACGAGCTGGCTCGGCTCGTTAGCAGCCTTAGCTGTAAGTAGTCAGGCTTAACGGGCTTGAGCTCAGGCGGGCCCGAGCCCGGCCCGATTACTAGCCCTACCCTTGTGGACTAAGGCTTCAAAACCGGCGTGGTTCTAGCTTGGTTGCCTGAAAAATGTAAGACGGAAGTAGTTCAGAATATAATTGTACATGCATAAGTTACATTGTGAGTTTGAGACTGAGGGTTTCGACGGATTAAGTTCTATTTTTGTGTCAGTCAATAAGTAATCGACTGAACATCCTTCCTAGTCTAGCCATGGTGTTATCACGCGGGATTGGTCTTGGTGTTGTATTTCGGCCCAGACATTTGATGCTCTGTTGAGAGTGCTATAAGTTTCTGCCCTTCATGGGCTCTGTATGTTTTCTGCCTATAGATGGCACTGTATGTTCTGCCCAAGAGTGGCACTGTAAGATTCATGCCCAAGAGTGGCACTATATGTTTTCTACCCTTAGTTGGCACTGTATGGCCCCAGAGAGTGGGCACGCTCAGGTAAGTAGTATCATGGATATGCTCTTACCTGTTTGATCCTGTGCCCCATGAGCATAGGTGTGTCTTGCCTCCGAAAAAGTCCATGGTGTCTAGTTACTCCCCGGAGGATAAGGTGATGCCCCAGTGGCATTCTTTTCCTTTTCGACACTAGAGCTTATTAATTGTAATGAGCTTCAGTTGCCGATAGTATGTGTACGATAGTAAGAGTAAGTTGTATGTTTCAGATTCTGAGTAAACTATACGTGTAAGAATCAGAGTAAGTGTAACTGTATGCTTCTATGGAAAATGGTAAGAGTAAGTTCGTATGAATAAGGTCGTACAAGTATGTGTATGTTGTAAGTGTAAGTGTATGATTGTACGAGTAAGTTTGTAAAACTTTGATTCAGAGTGTAAGTGTAAGAGTATGACATAAGAGTAAGTATAAGTTCAGCTAGTACGATAATTTGTGTATGAGACCATATTTATGTTTCATATTTTGTTTGCTTCATGTGTGGTTACATGAATGCATCTATGTATGAACTTACGAAGTTCAATTATTTATTTCTCCTACTGGGTATTTTCCTACTGAGTATAAAAAATACTCACTTACCCTATTTTTAGCCCCTTTGTCTAGAGGCTTTTGCAGGTCGATCGATAGCTTTTTGGACTAGACTATTCCTCGTGGTGGACTGTTTTTACTCGACCTTGAGTACAACAGACTTGTGTGAAGCTATGGGGATTTTGGTGCTACGATCTCATGTATTGATTAAGGTGAGCATTAAATATATTATTCTTCTGGACTAGTGCATATATTTATGAATCAGAACATAGACTATTGAAGAACTTGTACTCAGAAAGGCTTGGGATGTGTTTGTTTTTAAAGATCATAGCCATGGCGGGTTTTATTTTTATGTTTTCGCTTCGGGTCACACCTAAGAATGTTAGTTTTGTTGTATGATGAATTAATTTATGAAAATTGTTTTCACACGTGAATTTTGTTGGTTCTTTTGATTTATATCTGTATTTTGAAATAAAATATTTGTAAAAAATTTCAATTAAATATAAGGAAAAACTTCAGGCGTGACATCTATTAATTAGTTTTAATTAGGTTTAACTAAAAAAACCCTAATTTTTAAATAGGATTTCTTGAGGTTGAGGATCATTCAATGGATTCAAACGCTTGCTAGAGGTAACAGGTTTTGAACTTGAGTGGTTTTTCTTCATTGGAATGCATGATTATGGGTTCTATTTGAGTTTTGCTTCATTTTGATTTATAATGGTGGTTTGCTAAAAGTATGTGATTTATGGTTATTTGGTATAATTTATAATGAAAATGATTAGATCCATCATGTTCTAGGCTTAGATTTTGATTTTATAATGTTCCATGATGATTTTTAAATTTATATGGAATTTTGAAATAATTTCAGTTTAAATTTCAAGAGGATGAAGACAAACAAGAAAAGTGAACGATTACGTGCGTTCAAACGGGCTAATATGCATTTGAATGGCTAGGCTTGCAAATGGCATGTCAGGCTAAATGAATGGCCAAGTGTTTGAATGACCTATCAGGCTAATCGAACGACTATACGAAAGAATGGTGCAAATGACTATTTTGTGGATTTTTTGGCCATTTCTTGTTCTTTTCTCATTATCCTAATTTTCCATAACTATGATGAGTTATGATTTCCTATAAATGCCACTTTAATTGCATGTGAACCTTATTTGGATTATGATTTAGCTCAAGCATGAATATGACTATACTTGTCTAGTTTTAATATGATGTTCTACTTATTTTAAATTTGTATCTCAATGCTTTCTTCGTATTTACTCCATGATTCTAGTAGGTCATAACCATCATATATTATGGATGCTTGCATATGTCACATTGATTATAGGTGATTCATGTTCCACAAATTTTAGTTTAAGTATAACTACTATTATGTATGTACATTCTTGCTTATTCATATATGATTTTATTTGTCACAAATGAATCATATTTTATGCACATATGGACTAATTAGAGAATGTTTACCTATGCATGTACTCATTTAACATTTTCTCACATATGTATCATTTAGCCACTCGGAGGTTTATCCAATCGGTTTTATGTCCCTTGTGGACAGGGTTTTTCGTCCAACGTATGGGGTTTTTATCCCTTGTGGATGGTTCCTCCCCGGGTGAGAAGAGTGAAATGTTGTAATGAGTTAAACTAATGTGTATTATGGACTTGAGAATCTAGGTTGGTTTGTCCTTATTCACAGGCTTGCCAGGGGGTATTTTTCCGTTAGGGAACTTACCTAAATTGCTCTTGTTTTCCTTTTTAGGAATTTGGATCTTCTCCATTAGGGATTGTCCTGGGTGAGCAAGTCTGCTTATACTTTGGCCGATTAAACAAGGTTATTTTTTCAATTGTGAGACATTCACTTGTTGATTTATGCATGTGTATAGTATATAATACTCATGGACATAAGTTGTGTAGGAACAATGATGCTTATATTACGCATGGTGCTTAGGGAATGATTATACTTGAACATGTAGGATAGGATGTGTTTGATGCACTTGATTATGCAAGGTGAATGTGGATATTAAGACATGCTTATACAAGATGTGAATATTGATACTTATTCATGCAGGATGTTAATGTTATAATGAGATTTATATCATTATGCATGATGAGTATATGAGTTATGAACTATAAATGAACCCATGATGCACATGTGGCATGAATGTATATATGGAATGTGATTTATCTCATGTGCACTAGTTTAGAGAACATATATGTGATACATGTTTAGATGGAGAATGCATATGGTGTTTTTCATGAGTTTACATTCCATTTCAAAAGCCTTACTGAGCTACGCTCACTCCTCTTTTGTTGTGGTTTTCGTTTTGGGGCTATATGTTATCTCATGTAGGTGCTTCGAATAGGCTCTATGTTGAGCATGAGGATGGATATGTGCATTGAGAGTATGTTAAACTTGTTTTATGATGTGATATGTTGAACTTATACTTGACTTTACTTCACTCTATGTTTAGCTGGTGTTGGCTTTAGACTTGTATTGCCCTTGAGGCATGAGATTATGATATTATTTAGATGATGTGGGTATGTGTGGACTAAGAATGTTAAGTAGTCTCTTTAATTCCTCCTCTACTTGCTTTTGCATAAAGGGTACATGTGCGCACTCCGTTGTTGTGTTTCACCCAGGATGGATTAAGTCTTCTGCAATTCTTTACACTTCACTTTGTCCCACCACGTCCCACTCTCTTAGACCGGGTTTGTGCCAGGGGTGGCAGTGGGGCGTGACAAGTAGAGTTTTTGGTATCGGAGCATGACTTTGTTCAAAAGAAAATGAGGTTAAGGGATAATTCTTAATAATGGGGAGTGAGGTAATAAAAGATTTAGACAATGTTAGTGTAACATCCTTGATTTTTCTACAATTTTTCTACATATTTCTGTAATGTTCTACAGTTTTCTCCTTGTATTTTTTATGAAGAAATTTGATGCTTCAGTGTATCCGTATTTGTAATATTCATGACTGTAAGAGTCTAGAGTAGTGATTAGTCGCATATCATAGGCCTCGACGTATCCCATAAATTTTTTGGCACGAATATCAGACAAGACACAGGAGAACAGAAACGAAAAGAAAGGAAGAGATTATATATATATATATATATATATATATATATATATATATATAATGGATGACCCCGCAAAGTGAACAGTGAAGGGGGAAGCCCCCCTTCACTTTGTGAGGCCGGAGGCGGCGCCGCTGGCGGCTTTCACCTGACCGGCCACCACCCTAGCATGGCCCCGCTGGCCACCACCACCCCTCTCCCTCTTTTCCGTTTCAGCCCAACAGAGAACCACACTCTAATTTTTGCCCTGATTCACCGTCGCCGCCGGTTGCATGGATCCCAGACCGCTGCCACAATTCAGCCCCAGCCAGAGTGACCTCCGGCCATAGTCATCCCGGCCTCCCCGCCCCTCCATCGCCGGCGTGAGGTAAAAACCATTCTACCCCTTTTATTTCAATTTTTCTATTCGTTGCAAGTTGTGGTTGTGCCTCCGATCGCCGGCCACCACCGATGGACCTATACCTCTCTCCCAGCCCGGCGACGGCAAGGTCGTCGCCCTGGCCTGAACTGCCATCTTCCTAGCCTTTCATCCCTCTTTCCGCCGTTTTCCAATGTGGACAAATCTTTCTCCCTTTTTTTGTTGTTTTCTGTCCTTCAGTGGCTATGAGTAGCCGGAGGTCCTTCGGCTCACCGTCGCCGACTCCGTCTCGGGCTGAAGATGGCAAGGTGTTGAGGTCTAGCCTCCCTCACCCCAATCAGTCCCATTTTGCTCAACCGGCCGTCTCGTGCCAGAGAAAGATTTGCCATTTTCTATGGTGGCATCCATTCTCCATTGTCGGACGTAGGACATCATCGCACCAACGTCCGTTTGACTTGTCACGATCTAGCGACTGCAGGGTCCCGTCTTCTCCCAAGTCTAGCCCCCGGCCCCGTCTGGCAATTCGTGGACTAGCGATGCATGTTTGCCACCCCAACTCGACACATTGTTGCCCCGGCTAAATCGGGTCTCTTCAATTCTCTGCTTGGTTGTTCTGCCGCAAATAGTTGCGGATGCCGGCTTGACCCAATATTGGCAAGGGGCCACCACTCTCAACCTCCTCTGCACGTCTTTTGCACACACCACACACCCCTAAACTTTGGGGTACATCTCTGACTGCCACTGATGGGCCCCGCTCCAACCCAAGCAAACCTGTGGAGCTTGATATCGTACGAACTTGGGCTACATGCCTGACCAACATGGGCTCTGCCCCGGCCCAGTGATGGCAACACCTAGTACTTCTGGCCCGATTCTACCTCTGCACCCCCCACTTTTGTTACGCACAACCTGGAACTTACAGGGAAAGAGTTCCCGAACCCCGATCCTTCCAAAGTTAAGTTAAATTGTCTGCCATTAGCCTTGGACCGTCGAAGGCTCGACTGATGTCATGCACATATCCTCCACCGTAAGTCGTGCTTGATGCACGATCGTCCATACGATGATTTGGTTGTGGGTAGCATTTAGAAATGGCGCCGCCTTTGTCGCCGGGCCTTAGTGCCTCAACTTAGGTTTATGGAACGACTCCACCACTAGGCAATATGGCTGTTAAAGCCCTTCTCTGTCTCCCTTATGTTCATGAGTATGAAACCAAGTCCTCTGCCATGTTGTGAGGCTTCGACAATGTAGAATTGTTGCTGCTAGATGTGGTATGTGGTCTATTTTAACGTTTTGTGGCCAACGAAGTGTTTTAAGTTGTTGGCTGACCTTCAATTAGTCACCTCCTATTCTGTGGTCGCTCTTTCCATCCCTAGTGGCACGACCTTGTGTCTGGCCACCCTAGTGTGCCCAGTCTTATACTTTGAGTGAAATTAGTCTAAACTTATCGAGATTAATTCCAGCATCTTTGAAAATCCTTGGAATAGCAACTCTCTCAGTGCGATGCTTTTGGCCGCCGATTTTGCCCTCAATGCCACCACCATCATTTGCTCACCATCAAACTCATGTGGATTACGAGGTAGGGGACCTTGAACTCGTAATTTCATGATAGCATGCTGTGATTGTGTAGTAGCATGCTAGGAGTTTATAATTTAATATTTTGCATGATAAATGCTAACTAAATAAGCATGTTTTATGTATGTGAATTGTGTGTATGTCAGTGAAGACCTAAGGGTACGGTAGTAAGTTACAAATTATGTGTATGTGATCAAAGCGTGTGATAGATCTTTGTTGTGGGTTGGTGGTGTATAATCGATGGGCACGAGTATGTGTGTTTGTAAGTTTGTCGAAGGGGTGCTTCATGGGCTACGACATGGAAATTGTGATTGTATGACAGGCGAGGAAAGACGTAAGATTGACAGTCGAAGGTTGGATTTGATGAGATTGAAGAATTGATTTGGATTGAGTTGGGTAGTATGTTGGAGCAATAAGCAGAAGACCTAAGTGATGTAAGGATTTCAAAGATTCAAGGTTCTTAACGTCTTTGGGGGTTTATGAATTAGTGAAAATGGACAACATAATTGTATCGCATAATGTATATAATATGAATTGTAACAGAAAAACAATGAGTAAGGAATTAGTAAGAGTTTGATGACGTGACATAGGTCTAAGGGTTTCACTCAAGGAGTTCGAGAAGGACAGTTTGGTTTTTAGACGAATGGTGTAAGATGTAAGACCATAAGTATTTGATGGTAAGAGTGTTGAGTATGGAATTCAAGTTTGACAAGTAAGGCTATGCTGAGATTCGTAAGACTGTAAGTGTAAGGTGGGGGATGAGCTAAGTAAAGAATGTTACTTTTGTGGATTAGAGCTTCAGAACGGGCACAGTTTTGGCTTTATTAGCTAAAGAATGTAAGACGGACGTAGTTCCAAACATAATTGTACATGCATAAGTTACCTAATTTGAACTTGAATGGTAAGTAACCCTAATTTGATAATGTTGTGAATTTGAGACTGAGGCTTTTGACGGATTAAGTTCTATTTTTGTGCCAGTCGATAAGTAATCGACTGAGCGTCCTTCCTGGTCTAGCCATGGTGTTATCCTACAGGATTTGGTCTTGGTGCTATATTTCGGCCCAGACGTTTGATGCTCTACTCAGAGCGCTATAAGTTTCCGACCTTCGTGGACTCTGTATGTATTTCTGCCTACATATGGCACTGTATGTTCTGCCCAAGAGTGTGATCGTTTATAATTAAACCCTTTGCAAGTGTACAAGGTAATTGTACTATGATGAGTATTGAAGGGTTGTCGAACCTCAGGGATGGATGAATTATTACTAAATCTAAATAGGAATTTACTGATTGAAAACTAAAAAGAACATAAACTTTAATTAAGCAAAAGAAATAATAAACTATATCAAAGGTAAGAGACTAATATGATAGAATTTACTTAGGAAATCGAATCCACTATAGAACCATAACAATTTCTTAACTTTTAATCTAAATCTAGTGTGAATATGAACAAGTATTCTCAGCTACAAGCTAAAAGTACTTCAGAAAGAATCATTAATTAATTTCCATGGCATGAACTATCTTCGACAATAGCACGAATCATCTACACTAAATAGCTATAGGCATGACCCGTCTAATCTTAGTATAACCCATCCAAGTCCTTAATTATCTGAACATTAAAACTATTGTATGACCATCTCATCTAAATCACAGAAATTAGAATTGATGTAAATATCAAAACTACATCAATGTATCATCTACAAGACAATAAATCAACATAGATTTGAATAAACATGAAAAGCTCTTCCATTAAAAAGGAAATCCTTATCATACAATTGTCATAATTCACAACTAAGATCTAAATTAAAAAGAAAAGAAACTGAAACTTATCTATAGCTTCATCAACTCCTAAGTAAAACAAAAGTTTAGCCTTCCATTGTAGAAGAAAGCACTTGAATCTCCATTGAAAGCTTTGGGTTTTTCTCCATCTTCTTCTTCCTTCTTCTCTTCAGAAAATCTACTTGTTAGCCCTCAATTTCGAGTCAATTATGTCTTTATATAAGCATAAGATCCGTAAGAAAGAGTCCAATATAAAAAAAATTCGAAATTGATTGAAATAAGGAAACTGCGCGTTATCCCGTTTGAACGCCCTGCATGCCCGTTCGAACGCTTCAACTAAATTTTCTTCAAAATTACGTTATCCCGATCGAATGGTAAGTGAGATCATTCGAACGCCAATGAAGAATTTGCAAAATAAGTCAATTTAATTCAAAACATCATGGAAGCTTTTTCTAACCTAATTAAATTTAATTTCTAATTATTTAACCTATATTAACTCTTAAATGAGACTAGGAAATAGAATAATTAAAGGTAAAATAACGTATAAATTATACTTATCAAATACCCCCAAACCTATATTTTGCTAGTCCTCAAGCAAAACAAAACAACTAATCTAGAAAAATAAAATAAATAAAAGCCACTTTCGTAGGGAATCACGATTGCATTTAGCGTATGCAACAAGCCTTTAAACCCCTAGGTGTCCCTAGTTGGACAAGTTGTGTCTCGTGAGGGTTTGCAGCAATGATACCCACAAACATCTAAACCTAAGAAAATAAATAAAACAAAACAAGAAAACAAAAATTCTAATAACAATCTTCTCTTAAAAACACACAACTATTTTTAAAAAGAACCAACCACAAATACTTGACACAAGTAAATAATTTCGATTTAATCACTTTCAAGTAAGGAATCATCCATTTTATAACCTCATCATAGAACTAATTGTGCAACTACATATATACATTTCAAAAACATGAAGTGTAGAAACTTTGTAGTCATACAATTTCATTCTCTATTAACAAGCATATCTTATGTGACCCATTAACCAAGCTCATTAAAGTTCACTAACTCAACAATATAACAATGACAATCTTTCATCTTTAACATCTCATAATAAACCCTCATATAATAGCCATCAAATTTAAATTAAATTCAGGGAATAAGATCATAATATACCTCAAAATATGACTTGTGCAATACTTAGTTCTATTAAGCTTTCTAAATAGTCCATGTAACAAGCGTTAGGCCAGTGTCCCTAATCCAGTTGGCTCAAGGTACTAGGTGTTGAAGCACCCCTCAGGCTTAATAACTCGAACTATAAAGGCTACAAAACCAAGTAAGTCATAAAAGAATTTATCTCAACTTTTCACCTTTTGACGCGATCCCTTATACTTGCCTAGGCATAAGGCCCGGTTACTCAGTGAAAAGAGAAACAAACCTTTACTCTTTTTTTCATCATTTTTTTTCAATCTATTTTTTTCAACTTTTATTTTTTTTCAACTCTTTTTTTTTCATTCTTTTTTTTTCATCTTTTTCATCACACACTTATCCCATTTTTTTTTTTCAAATAATAGCTAAACATAAAGATCTATCATGAAACATTAAAAATTACCTAATTGCCAAGTTTGCAAAAATATGCCTAGTTAAAGATATCCCACTAAGATTACAAGTAATAAATCATAAAATTATATTCTTACAAGTTTCAAGTGTGTGAAATGTGATTTAAAAATATGGGCACAATTATCCAAGATAAAGAAAATAAAACAGAAATTACTCACTAAATCATGTTCATCACTTAATTAATTACTTGAACTTTCTTCATGAAATTGATCTCTTTAAAAACAGACATATGCTTTTAAAAGAAAATAAACGATAAAAACCACATAAAACAAAGAAAACAAAAGTAAAAATGAAAAAAATACTCTAAAACATCCTAAAAGAAAAATAAGAAAGAAAAATATCTTTCTACACCCCCAAACCTAAACTGAACATTGTCCTCAATGTAAAAGAATATATTTACTACAATGACAAGAATAAGTAAGAGAGGGAAAGAAAGATATCACCTAAATGCAGAACTAATCCACTACTCTGAAAATGAAGTACATAGGATTGAGAAAGCATGAGAAACATACATATAAAGAACAATTTCCCAAACCTAAAATACCAAGCTTCCAAAAAAGAGATAACAAAACAAAAAAAATAAAGAAAAGAAAAGATAAGAAAAGTAACCCCAGCATAGCAAAATATCAGAATCATCTGCATCAGTAGAACTCTAATCACTATCATCCGCATCTGCCGAAGCTGATTGGCTACGAATCAAATCAGCCAATCCCTGGATCAATCCTCTCATCTTGGTCATTTGAGCATCTATATGTGTAGTAAGCCTCGTCTGAAGCTGTGCCTGAGAAGAATCAATATGTGCTCTAAGACGATGCTCCATCTCAAGGAAAGAGTCAATAGCATGTGCTGGAATGTGCTGCTCAGCTGCAACCTCTGGTACACCCTCTGTGTCTGGCTCCTCCTCGTTCTCCTTGTCGAATGCTGGTGGAGGAGGACAATGTGTAATCATACGATTTAGGGTCGCCTGGGAAATGACCCCTAAACCTCGGCTCGTGGGTGCATAGGAAGGAAAATCCAACTGAAAGTGAACAAAAATCCGCTCCAAAAGGAAAGGAAAAGCTAATCGAGCATCCACCGGTCCAGAGACTATATCTGCCATCCGTGTGAAGACAAAGGAGGGAAAATCGATGTGAATCCGCTCCGCACGACCTAGAACATAAAGAAGGCGAGCTAAGGTGTAGTCAACCTTCTCATGACGGCGGAACCATATGTCATACTCCAATATCAGATGTGCAAAACGATAGTCCCAAGTCATGAGAGAAGTTGGCAATCCATATGTGAGAGATGGGCCTCGCTCCTGCCCGATAAGAGTTCCCGTGATAGTATACTCATCGGGAAAAATAAAATCAGCAAAAGACGGATAGGTGAAGCTGGAGCACGTGAGACCCATCACTGAAGCTATGAGATCTGGTGTGACAGTGATCGTAATACCTCCAATGGTGCTGACAATATATCTCATCTCATTAAGAAAAGCGGATGCATAAAAAGATCGGACCTGCTCATGATGTACGCGAGCATCAAGGGTTGCCATCTCTGAGAAAAATGAGCGCCAATCATCTCGCTCCATAAGCCATGACTGGGCAGCAGTAATGGTGGGGACAAACTCCACCTGTCACTCATAAACAATAGCACGAAGAGGTCGATCAGCAGCGGCGGTAGTGGAAGATGAAGCACGCGAAGTAGAGGGGGCGCCCTTCCTCTTCTTCGGAGCTTTAGAACAAGAACCTTGCGCCATAGGTCTGCAAAAAGCTCAAACAGAAGTGCTAACAGTGATGGTAAAGAGACTAAAAACAAGGAAAAAAAATTTCCATACAGTCCAATAATGTCAAATTACGAAAATACCCCTATAAAAAAATGATCAGAAATGTCCCAAATTAAAGTATGATATGTACAAGTAAAAATTAAGCATTTTTCGTGAAGCAAGTACATATAAATTGGTTTATTAAAGCATCAAAAATTGAAATTTTCAACAAAAATAGTGCGAACTGAAAAATCCGAAATCCACCATAATTTATGCAGTAATCAGTCAATTAAACTGAACCAAATCATCAACATAAGATATACAAGATGTTTCTAACAAATTTCCACAAAAAATTGCACCTGATTTGGTCAAAAATCGAAAGAAAATTTCAAAAATCGAATTTAAGACTTACCGGTGAAACAGAGGAACAGCGTGAAATAGAGGGCAATTCGGCTTAAATGGACTCCAAAAATAGATTCTACACGAAAAATCGGAGAAGAGGGATGATTTTCAGACAAAAATCTCGCCGGACAAGGTACGGAAGACGGCGGAGGAAAAACTCAGCGCGCGGGGAAGGAAACACGGCGGAACCGAACTGGCCGGCGCGAGTTGAAAGTGACGACTCAACCGTTCGAACGGCCTACTTACTGATCGATCGGGTAACCCCGATCGAACGGGTAAACACCATTTTTTTTTGAATAAAAATAAAAAAATAAAAATCCAATTAATCAACTAAAACTACTGAATCAAAAAATATCACTACATGAATTAAATAAAATAAATTTAACTAAAATTAGAGAAAAAGAGAAAAAATAAACATAAAAACAAACCGAATAAAACAAGGGTTGCCTCCCTAAAAGCGCTAAGTTTATCGTCTTCAGCCAGATAGTATGTACTCCCTTAATGTATTAATGGAGCAATCAAATCAATGGAGTCAATGTCACCCCTCTCAATATCTCTCTCAATGACAGGCTTAAGTCTCTGACCATTAACTTTAAAAACTCGATTATCTCGTGGGTCAGAGATTTCAATTGCTCCATGAGGAAAAACCTGAGTAACAACATAGGGGCCATCCCAACGAGATCTAAGCTTACCTGGAAAAATGCGTAATTTAGAATTAAAGAGCCAAACTTTCTGGTTAGGTTCAAAGGACTTTCGATGGATTAAACGATCATGGAAAGCCTTAATCCTTTGTTTATATAATTTGGCACTCTCATAAGCTTCATGACGCATCTCTTCCAATTCATTAAGTTGGAGTTTGCGGTGGGTACCGGCTTTGTCCATGTCAAAATTAAATGATTTAATGGCCCAAAAAGCACGGTGCTCCAACTCAACGGGTAAGTGACACACCTTACCATAAACAAGACGGTAAGGAGACATGCCAATGGGGGCTTTATATGCGGTCCGATATGCCCATAAGGCATCATTAAGACGCATGGACCAATCTTTTCGATCAGGGCGCACAGTTTTCTCAAGGATTCTCTTAATCTCACGATTGGACACCTCTACTTGACCACTGGTCTAAGGATGGTAGGGGGTGGCAACTTTATGTGTGACAGAATATTTTCGAAGAAGAGAGTCAAAAGAACGGTTACAAAAGTGGCTACCCCCATCACTAATAATTGCTCTAGGTGTACCAAATCGACAAAAAATATGTTCCTTGATAAATGCCACCACAACCTTATGGTCATTGGTTTTCGTCGCTATGGCTTCAATCCATTTGGAGACATAATCGACGGCGACCAAAATATAAGTGTAGCCAAAGGAGGGTGGGAATGGTCCCATAAAATCAATTCCCCAAACATCAAAAATCTCTACAATGAGGATGGGTTGGAGAGGCATCATGTCTCTCCGAGCAAGGGCCCCTAGTCGTTGACATCTATCACAAGACTTACAAAACTCATGAGCATCCTTAAACAAGGTGGGCCAGTAGAATCCACTTTGAAGAACCTTAGCAGCTGTTTTCTTTCCCCCAAAATGACCGCCACAGGCGTGAGAGTGACAAAATGTGAGAATACTATGGAATTCACTATCAGGCACACATCAACGAATAATTTGGTCAGAACAAAACTTAAAAAGATCAGGGTCATCCCAATAATAGTGCTTAACATGAGAAAAGAATAAATCCTTATCTTGTTTAGTCCAATTAAAGGGAATGCGACCCAGAGCGAGATAATTAACAATATGAGCAAACCAGGGGGTGTATGAGTAGAGACAACAAAGAGTTGCTCATCGGGGAAAGAATCATGAAATGGTTCAGGGTGGGAAGGTTCCTCAAGTAAGATCCTAGACAAATGATCAGCCACAACATTCTCAACACCTTTCTTGTCTTTAATTTCATAATCGAACTCTTCAAGGAGCAAAATCCATCGAATGAGCCCAGGCTTGGTATCCTTCTTAGAAAGAAGGTAGTGTAAGGCTGCATGGTCATAAAAGATAATGATTTTGGAACCTAAAAGGTACGATCGGAATTTATCAAGGGCATAGACAACAGCTAGCAATTCCTTTTCTGTGGTGGTATAATTCAATTGGGCATCAGAAAGGGTCTTGCTAGCATAATAAATGACATGGGGGACTTTGTTTACTCTTTGGCCAAGGACTGCGCCCATAGCATAGTCAGAGGCATCGCACATAATCTCAAAGGGTAGGGAGTAGTCAGGGGGCTGAATGATAGGTGTGGTAGAGAGGAGTGTACGAAGCTTTGTAAAAGATTTCATACAAGCATCATCAAAAATCAAAAGATACATCATGAGCCAACAAATGACACAATGGCTGAGAAATCTTACTAAAGTCCTTAATGAATCGCCTATAGAAACCAGCATGGCCAAGAAAGGAACGTACCTGTCTTATTGTAGTGGGGGAAGGCAGGTTAGCTATAAGGTCAACTTTGGCCTTGTCTACTTCAATACCACGTTTGGAAACAATATGACCTAAAACAATGCCCTCTTGAACCATAAAATGACTCTTTTCCCAACTCAAAACCAAATTAGTCTCCTCACAACGTTTAAGCACAAGAGATAAATTATGGAGACACTCATCAAACGAAGCACCAAAAACAGAAAAATCATCCATAAAAACTTCTAAAAATTTATCAATCATATCAGAAAATATGGACATCATACAGCGCTGAAATGTAGCAGGAGCATTACACAAACCAAATGGCATACGTTTATAAGCAAATGTACCAAACGGACAAGTGAAGGTGGTCTTCTCCTGATCCCCCGGAAACACAGGTACCTGATTATACCCTGAGTAGCCATCTAGAAAACAATAGAAGTCCTGACCTGCTAGTTTCTCTAAGATCTGGTCAATGAATGGCAAGGGAAAATGGTCCTTTCGGGTCATGGAATTCAGTTTCCGGTAGTCTATACACACTCTCCACCCTGTGGTTTCCCTAGTAGGGACTAACTCTCCTGATAAATTTGACTTAATAGTAAATCCAGACTTCTTGGGAACAACCTGGGTAGGACTCACCCACTCACTATCAGAGATAGGGTATATGATACCTGCATCTAAAAGCTTAACCACCTCCTTCATGACTACCTCCCGCATGTTAGGGTTCAACCTTCGTTGTCCTTCTCTCGAGGGTTTGGCATTATCCTCTAAGTGGATCTTGTGCATACAAATGGATGGGTCAATCCCCCTAAGGTCAGCTACCGTCCATCCTATGGCTCTCCTATGTGTGACAAGGACAATAAGCAATCTACTCTCTTAGTCACTAGTCAAACTAGAGGAAATAATGACTAGAAGAGTGTCCTTAGGTCCCAAGAAGGCATACTTGAGAGAACTGGGTAAGTTTTTAAATTCAAGCTTAGGTGGTGACTCTATGGAGGGCTTAAGAGGTGTGGAGGCTGATATAGGTAAGGGCTCTACCTGAAACTTCCAAGAGGAAGACTCGGGAACACTAGCAGCCGCTAGTTGGCTATGTGCCTGATAAGTATGAAATATATATTTATTTTATATGCCTTTTTACCTTATTTGCTAGTATAAATTAGGTTAATTTAAAGTTAGTTATGGTTTATTTAGATTAAGATAGATATTAGTATTTTAGTTTAATTATTAATACTTTTGTAGTTATTAGTAGTTTAGATATGCATTTGAATCAAGTTGGAATTTTAGTAATATTCTACATGTCTAAAATGAGATATTTTATGCTTTGTAGGTAATATGCGCTTATCGAACTCTTGGACGATACTTGGAATAAATGAAAATAGTCTTGACATATTTTAAAGTGATTTGGACAACTTTTCGGAGTTATAAACAAGTTGGAAATTAATATGGACATGAAAGAAAGAGCTTAATGAACAGAAAATGGACCGTCAGAAAAACTGTCCAAATTGCAGAAACAGTGTAGCCGTTCGAACGTCCCTGCAGGGCGTTAGAACGGGATAACGTGATTTTGATGCAAAATGCAGTATAAGAGTTCGAACGGGCATGCAGGGCGATCGATCGGCATAACGCGCAGATTCCTTATTTCACCCAATTTTGAGTCCTTCTCATATACAACTCTTTTCTTACGGATCTAATGCCTATATAAAGACTTATTTGGCACGAAATTAAGGGAGAACAAGTAGATTTTCTGAAGAGAAGAAGGAAGAAGAAGATGGAGAAGAAGCCAAAGCTTTCAATGGAGATTCAATTATTTTCTTCTACTATGGAAGGCTAAACTATTCTTTTACTTAGGAGTTGATGAACCTATAGATAAGTTTTAATTTCTTTTCTTTTTAATTTAGATCTTAGTTGTGAATTATGACAATTGTATGATAAGGATTTCCTTTTTAATGGAAGAGCTTTTTAATGTTTATTCAAATCTATGTTGATTTATTGTCTTGTAGATGATACATTGATGTGGTTTTGATATTTGCATCAATTCTAATTTCTGTGATTTAGATGAGATGGTCATACAATAGTTTTAATGTTCAGATAATTAAGGACTTTGATGAGTTATACTAAGATTAGACGGGTCATGCCTATAGCTATTTAGTGTAGATGATTCGTGCTATTGTCGAAGATAGTTCATGCCATGGAAATTAATTAATGATTCTTTCTGAAGTAATTCTAGCTTGTAGCTGAGAATACTTGTTCATATTCACACTAGATTTAGATTAAAAGTTAAGGAATTGTTATGGTTCTATAGTGGATTCGATTTCCTAAGTAAAATCTATCACATTAATCTCTTATTTTTAAACTAGTTGTTTTCTTTTCCTTTACTTAATTTAAATTTAAGTTGTTTTAGTTTTAAACCAGCAAATTCTTCTTTATATTTAGTAATTATTCATCCGTCCATGAGGTTCGACAACCCTTAAATACTCATCCTAGTACAATTACCTTGTACACTTACAAAGGATTTAATTATAAACGATCAGTGCCTCCTCCAAAGATGGATCAATAATGGACTCCTCTAACCTTGGGTGTAATAGAGTCAATTCAAGAGCATCTCTCATTAGGGTAAGGGGTAGGGCTTCATTGACTAGGTCATCTAAATGGTCAACCATTAAGCACTCAAAGTCACACTCAACAGGTGGTTGGTTAGATGCATGGAACACATTCAACCTCACATTCATATTCCCAAAGGATATCTCCATCACTCCCGTTCGACAATTGATACAAGCATTAGCAGTGGCAAGGAAGGGGCGACTTAGAATTACGGGGATTTGGTGTGTTGTATTACAGACAGGTTCCATATCTAAGACAAGAAAGTCAACAGGGAAGAACAACCGGTCAACTTTCACTAAGACGTCCTCAATGACTCCTCGAGGCTTACGCACAAAACGGTTGGCTAGCTGCAAGGTAACTGATGTAGGCTGCAATTCACCTAATCCTAATTGCTCATACACCGAGTAAGGGAGTAGATTGACACTCGCACCAAGGTCAAGGAGGGCTCTATGAATAGAGTGATCGCCTATGATACAAGAAATAATAGGCACTCCAGGGTCCTTATACTTAGGTGGGGTGTCAAACTTCAAAAGAGAGCTAACTTGCTCGGTGAGAAAGACCTTCTTAGACACATGGGTCCTAGATTTACGCTTTTGAGTGCATAGGTCTTTGAGGAACTTAGCATAAGCAGGGACTTACTTAATGGCATCTAAGAGGGGGAGATTAATTTTGACTTATTTAAAAGTCTTAAGAATATCATCCATCTTAGATGTGTTCTTCCTAAATGGTGGGGCCATGTCAAGACACTGAGGAAAAGGTGCCCTAGGGATGTAAGATCCCTCTGAAGTGGTCTTAGGTTGTGGCTCTGAGGAAGAGGAAGGAGATACAAACTCCTTCTCATGTGGTGCACTAACTTCTACTTGAAGCTCATTAGGGGCTGAATTATCTAACCATTCATTTGTGGTACCCAAGGACTCCTCTCCAACCTGATTATCAATGTGTCGACCACTCCTAAGGGTAGTTATGGACTGAACTTGTTCATTAGAGGAAGGGATTATCTCTACTCCACATTGACCTTTAGGGTTTTGTTGGGGCTGACTCGGCAATGTTCTTATCTCTCTCTTATTGATAGCATTGGCTAGTTGTCTAATTTGGGCTTCTAACTTTGCTATAGATTGTGTGTGAGAGTGAAGGAGTTGGGATTGGGATTGAATGCCTTGGAGGGCACTCAAGACCTTTTCTTCAAAGCTTGGACTCCTATTGGGTTGGACATATACATGTTGGACTTGAGATTGGTGGATATGGGATGGTGGGACTTGGAATGGTTGCCTAGGAACTTGGTTACCCATAACCCCTTAGTTTTGTGCCCGCCAAGAAAAGTTAGGATGATTCCTCCACCCAGGGTTATATGTGTTTGAAAATGGATTATTCTCATCCCTAGGGAAGGATTGGGTAGCATTCACATAGTCTTGGACAAGCTCAGGAAATTGAGAGGCAGAGGGGCACTCCATGATAGTATGAGCTGGGCTAAGGCATATTGTGCATGCACTTGAGTAAAAGGAGTAGGCTGATGTGTTGAAGTCATAAGGAGGTCCAGCTTCCTACTTAAAGTGTCAACTTTGGAGGAGATGTCTAATGGGTTTTTGACTTCATACAAGCCACCCCTAGAGGGGGCATTGTTTATGGTAGATAGTCCACTCTCATTTCTATTCAACGCAGCATGTTGAAGAGAATTTTCACTGAAGTCCTCAAAAAGTTTCCATGCCTCATTTTCATTTTTTAGCAAAAAGGTACCCCCACAACTTGCATCAACAAGATGACGGTTTTGTTCAGTAAGACCCTCATAAAAACGTTGCACTAATTGCCACTTAGGGACAGCATAATGAGGACACCTCCTAAGAAGGTCCTTAAGTCTATCCCAACTCTCATGGAACTGTTCAGTAGGAAGTTGGGCAAAAGTGGTTATGGCCTTTCTCATTTGGTTGGTCTTACCTATGGGGAAGTACTTTTTAAGGAATTCGTGTTGCATTTGGGCGCAATTTGTGATAGTGTCTGGCTCTAAAGAGTGAAGTCATTCCTTAGCCTTATCTTTCAATGTGAAAGGGAAAAGGCGAAGTTTAACAGCTTCATCGGTTAAATTTGAGAGCTTAAAAGTTGTACATATTTTCAAGAAGTCATCTAGGTGCCTATACGGGTTTTCATTATTAAGTCCATAAAAATATGGAAGCATTTGAATGACATTGGGCTTAATTTCATAATTTTGAGCAGCGACCGCTGGCAACCTAATGCATGAAGGGGAAGTGTACTCATTGGGAGTGTAATACTCCCTTAGAGCTTTGAGTGGTGCATCTACTAACTGATGTTCAACCATGATGAGGGTAGAGGTAGTGCAGGTGGAGGAATTGGTGGGAGAGTTTGGGGGTGTAGGGATGTAGGTCGAGGGCAACTCAAATCTCCTAGATGTCCACTCAGGCTCAGGGTCAAACGATACTAATCGGGGGAGTAAGGAGCGACGACCACACATACACCACAAACACACCACACAATTTTAAATGTAAAAAGGGAAAAAGAAAGAAAAAATAACTTAAGGAAAAAGAATAAAAGGAAAAAGGATCTTACAAACCAAAGAAAAGCTTGTCAATGTCCACTTGTGGCTACAAGTGTAGAGAGCACCTTCAACTCAACCTACAAGATCAAATTAAAAGAAAGTAAGAAACTAAAAATTAACCTAAAAAAAATTAAGTAAACTGAAACTAAAGTATCTAGAATTATCCTAAAGCTAATTTAGTAACAAATAAACACCGTCCCAGGCAATGGCGCCAAAAACTTGATCGTTTATAATTAAACTCTTTGCAAGTGTACAAGGTAATTGTACTATGATGAGTATTTAAGGGTTGTCGAACCTCAGGGACGGATGAATTATTACTAAATCTAAATAGGAATTTACTGATTGAAAACTAAAAAGAACATAAACTTTAATTAAGCAAAAGAAATAATAAACTATATCAAAGGTAAGAGACTAATATGATAGAATTTACTTAGGAAATCGAATCCACTATAGAACCATAACAATTTCTTAACTTTTAATCTAAATCTAGTGTGAATATGAACAAGTATTCTCAGCTACAAGCTAAAAGTACTTCAGAAAGAATCATTAATTAATTTCCATGGCATGAACTATCTTCGACAATAGCACGAATCATCTACACTAAATAGCTATAGGCATGACCCGTCTAATCTTAGTATAACCCATCCAAGTCCTTAATTATCTGAACATTAAAACTATTGTATGACCATCTCATCTAAATCACAGAAATTAGAATTGATGTAAATATCAAAACTACATCAATGTATCATCTACAAGACAATAAATCAACATAGATTTGAATAAACATGAAAAGCTCTTCCATTAAAAAGGAAATCCTTATCATACAATTGTCATAATTCACAACTAAGATCTAAATTAAAAAGAAAAAAAACTAAAACTTATCTATAGCTTCATCAACTCCTAAGTAAAACAAAAGTTTAGCCTTCCATTGTAGAAGAAAGCACTTGAATCTCCATTGAAAGCTTTGGGTTTTTCTCCATCTTCTTATTCCTTCTTCTCTTCAGAAAATCTACTTGTTAGCCCTCAATTTCGAGCCAATTATGTCTTTATATAGGCATAAGATCCGTAAGAAAGAGTCCAATATAAAAAAAACTCGAAATTGATTGAAATAAGGAAACTGCGCGTTATCCCATTCGAACGCCATGCATGCCCGTTCAAACGCTTGAATTGAAATTTCTTCCAAACACGTTATCCCAATCGAACGGTAAGTGAGGTCGTTCGAACGCCAATGAAGAATCTGCAAAATAAGCCAATTTAATTCAAAACATCATGGAAGCTTTTTCTAACCTAATTAAATTTATTTTTTAATTATTTAACCTATATTAACTCTTAAATGAGACTAGGAAATAGAATAATTAAGGGTAAAATAACGTATAAATTATACTTATTAGAGTGGCATTGTAAGATTCCTGCCCAAGAGTGGCACCGCATGTTTTTTGCCCTTAGTTGGCACTGTATGGCCCTTGTTGGCACTGTATGATCCTAGAGAGTGGGCATTTGAGCGCTCAGGTAAGTAGTATCATGGATCTGTTCTTACCTATTTGATCTGGTGCCCCACATGAGCATAGGTGTGCCTTACCTTCGAAAACGTCCATGGTGCCTGGCTACTCCCCGAAGGTTAAGGTGATGCTCCAGTGGCATTCCCTTCCTTTCCGATGCTGGAGCTTATTAATTGTAATGAGCTTGAGTTGTCGGTAGTATGTGTACGATAGTAAGAGTAAGTTGTATATTTCATATTATGAGTAAGTTGTATGTATAAGATCCAGAGTAAGTATGAGCTTCTAAGGAAGATAGCAAGAGTAAGTTTATGATTATGAGTAAGATTGTACGAGTAAGTTGGTGAGACTTTGATTCAGACTGTAAGCGTAAGCGTGAGCATAAGTGTAAGGGTAAGTGTAAGAGTATGATACAAGAGTAACTGTAAGTTCAGCCAGTACAACTGTGATTAGTCGTGGTATTTCACAATTTTTTGGATTAGTTGTATCAAGGATTTGGATGAATTAGTTTTATGTCCAAAGGGGCAAGATTTTTTGTTTGAAAGGGTAGTTTTACCATACCGAAAGGGCAGGTTCTTCCACGAGTTGAGAAGAGTAGAATTCTGTAATGAGAACACTAATTGAGACTTTTGGATTAAGCTTCAGGTTGGTTTGTCCATGTGCACCGGCTAACTAGGAGCATTTCCAGTTTAGATGAATGCTAATTATTTTTCATCTTTCCTTCTTAGGAATGTTGAGCAAGCATGCTTCTTTGGGTATTTTCAGCTTAGGAATACCAAGTAAGCAGGTATTTGGCATCTTCGGGCACTGGGATTTCTCTATCGTTGATTTGATACACTATTAAGCTATTTACACATGTTTTGTATATAGATTATGATGCTTAGTTATGCGGGTTTTTATGTATATATTATGATGCTTATTTACACAAGTTTTATGTGTAAGGATTTATGCATTATTGAGATGTTTATACTAATATTTGTGTAAGGGATTTGACATGTTTTTCAAATCTTAACACCGGTACTGCATAAGGTTTATGTTATGCGTCTTTAGATTATGTTTTTTGGTGTAAATGTGAGCTCCATGTTTTCAAAACCTTACTGAGCTATGCTCTCCCGTTGCTTTGTTTTGTATCAGGTATCCCTCTAAGATCCTCTGTGTGGTTGTGCCATGCAAGTGCTTAGGATGACTTATTTTGTGAGCAAGGTAGAGACTAAAGGGATGCTGAGTGGGAATAATTCACCTACTATGGGATGTTAGTAGTTGATGTGTGATGTAATCTTAAGACTTTAGTTATGTTTGTGGGAGAGTCTTCTTTTTTATAGTGTGAGTTCAATATCCGTCTACTCAACCTAGTAGATCACCACATTGCCCCTAATCCGATTATCTAACGAACATAGACTATGAGATATGACATCTTTGCACATAATTTTTTTCTATAGTGGAAATAATTAACTCTACTCTCTATGCGCACTCATGATGTATCAATCTATCAAACCATCATGCACAAAGTATTCCATACGCACATGAACACACAACAATTTAACGTGGAAAACCCAAACAGGTAAAACTACAGTAGTTCCAACAACCAAATCAATGCACTACTAGTAAGCAAGACAATTACATGACACAAGCAAACCACCGACCTTTTTTTTTACTCTAATACAAACTCTTTTTGTTTATATCTCTACAAATTCTTGTTATTGCTGACATTCAAGTCTTCTCCCTAAAGCACTTAAAACTTTTCTTCTTTCTTTCTTTGTCTTTATCTTCTTCTACCCTTCAACAAGCTCCTTTTGTTGTATTGGCTTTGGCCTTTTGAAATTTTCAATCTCTCATTGAAGATTTGCTACAACTACTCTTTCAAGATTTTGTGTGAAATCTCTTCTCTAGTTGTGGAATAGGTTCATTAATTCACCATTGATCTTCTCTTCAAAGTCTATGTGAATTCTCTACAACAACAAAAAGTAAAGATCTCTCCCTTCTTCCCAATTTTTTCTTGGTTTATCTCTCTTCAAATTCGTCACTTCTTATCCTTTATATAGGTCTCCAAAATAATTTTGGTCACTTCAACAAGGAAAGAAATTGAAGCTAAAATGGATTATTTAGGGCTACAAGAACAATTAGCGATCGATCGTTTCAAACAGTTATCAATCATTCATTGTTTTCTTAACACATGAGCGATTGATCAATCTATGAAGCAATTGATTGATAAACTCTTGGCTTCATTTTACACAAGGTTGATTCAGGTGCTTATCAATCATTCTCATCTTCATATTGTCTAATGGTTGATCGATGGTAATACTTAATTATAGTTTTGCCATTTTTTATGATGATGCATGTTGGACCAATTCATGGGTAAACATGGCTTTAGAACGGCAAGTTGAGCAGCTTGTTTTGTCCAACAGCCGGTCTTCTCTGACACTACCTCAAGCTCTGTTATATAGCAAATCACTTGTGGCATTAACCCTGACTAAGTTTGAGCTTGAGTTGCCTACTTCAATTCATCTACACTCATTGAAGATCCTCAGTCTTACCTCAATCAATCTGACTTCCAATCTGGTGAAGGATCTGATTTCTAACTGCCCAGTTCTTGCCCTAAAACCTCTTAAATCACTTCTAAAATTTCTCCAACTGATTTTAGTATAAAAATGTGTTCTAAATAAGTTTCAAAAACCATCAACATCAGTCTTCAAGCTTGAGCCATAAGAACATATATACTCCTATTTTTCAAGTCCATCAATTCCCAATATGACTCAACCACAACTACATCTAATCAGATTTTAAGACTAAGTACACACTAAAGGTTTTTAACATAATTTTGGCAAAGAAATTACCCAATTAACCTAACATATGACACATATGTTCTTACATATAGTATGAACTTCTTTAGTGCTTTTAAAGACTTGAGACTCCCTTATGACTATGAACTTAGATGTGTGTGCAAGAATGCTTATGGTTATGCTTAATAGCTTTTATTTTTCTAGTAATTACTTTTGCACAAAGCAGTGGCAAGGTACTTTGATCTAGCCCAGGTTTGGGTTAGTAATTAACTCATCTCATCACACCCTTGTCGCTCTTTACGGCTAGGTTCAGGTCAAGAGGCGTATCGGGGGTGTGATAGGATTTTTGGTATCGGATCATGACTTTGCCTAAAAGCAAGCGAGAATAATGGATATTAGAACCTCATCATTAGGGGATAATAGGGAGTGAGAAAAGACTAGACAATGCTAGCAAAATTGGTACCATTTGTTCATTGTTTTCTTGCTTACTTGTATGATGTTTTGCTTGATCTTGGTGTTAGATCATGAGACTTAACTAGTTGTTGTGTAAATGGTTGGTCCTAGGCATGCAGTTGCAAACCACAGCTGGACATCTAAGGATCCACATGTGGATGATGTGTTGACTGCCATTGAGGGGTTGACTCAACTGATAAAATCTCAGCAACAAGTCAGGCAAGCTAATGGTGAATATGAACAATTAACTTTGGAGGGCTTTAAGAAGTTAAATCCTCCCAACTTAAAGGGCAACATGGACCCTACCAAAGAGGACAATTGGAAGTTGCATATGGAAAAGATCTTCAACTCAAAGCAATGCTCAGATGAAGAAAAGATTCACCTAGCTTTATTCACTTTTAAGGGTGAAGCTCAACATTGTTGGCTCGCTGTGGAGAGGCAGTAGTTCCATAACAAGGTGGACATCCCTTTGAGAGACCTCTTGGACATCTTTGACAACAAGTATTTCCCTTAGCATGTGCTAGAAGATAAGAATGAGTTCTTGAACTTGCAACTAGGTTCTATGACGATCCTCAACTATAAAGCCAAGTTTGTTGAAGTGGAACACTTTGCTCCTCATCTCTTCTATGATGAGTACGAGCGGGCAAGGAAGTTTAAAGACGGGCTGAAGCTTTACATTAAAGGTCGAGTGGTTCTTTTTCAACACCAGACTTTAGCGGAAGTCATGGAGACTACCATTACCCTTGAGAAGAACTCTGATGGTTATCAAATGAGGAAGGTGCAGCCTAAGCACAATAGGCAAGGTGATTCTTGTAATCAAAAGCCCCATAAAAATAACTTTAGCTAGAACAACAACAATAATGTTCAGCGAGATCACCGGAACACCCATGCAAACTTGACTTGTTTCAAGTGTGGGCAGCAAGGGCGCTTCAAGAAAGATTATCCTCAAAACACTCAAGGTGAAGTCCCATGGCATCAACAAGCCCCTCAGAACTAAGGACCAAGGTAGCAAAGTGATCAGCAAAAGAAGTCAGACAATCAAGGGAAGGTCTTTGCTATCACAATTCATGAGGCAGCTAACATAGCGACAGTTGTAGAAGGTATGCTTGAAATTGCCTCTCACAATGCTAGAGTAATGTTTAACATTGATTCTTTGCATTCCTTCATTTCACCTATTTTTGCTCGAGAGCTCACTATCGAGCCAAAGTTATTGTTGACTCCTTTTCTTGTGTCTACCCCTTCGTCTTCTCTTTGTGCAAATGAGTAACTTGAGAAGGTTCCTATGATGATTGAGGGACATGGGATAGCAGCTGATTTGATTATTTTGCCTATGATCTATTTTGACATAATTCTAGGCATGGAGATGATGTCAGTCTATCATGGAAATGTTAAGGCATGGAGATGATGTCAGTCTATCATGGAAATGTTAATTGCTAAGGGAAGAGAGTTGTATTTACTATGCCAGGTATTGAGTATTTTATTCTCTAGGTATGAGATGGGTTAGTAGTAAATTCTTGGTGTTTTCATCTAAGGCAAGAAAATGAATTTATAGTGGGTGCATAGCTTTTCTTGAAAGTATTTTAGTGAAAGTTGCAACATTAACTCCTATTGAATTTGTTCTTGTGGTGTCTAAATTTGCGAATATTTTTCTAGATGACTTGTCAGGGTTACCTCCTGAGATAGAGATCGAGTTCCAAATTGATCTTTTAGACACCATCCCTACTTCTAAAGCTCCTTACAACATAGCTCTAGCTGAATTAAAAGAGCTTAAAGTTCAAGTACATGATTTGATGGACAAGAGACTCATCAAGCCTAGTGTATCTC
Source organism: Saururus chinensis (assembly GCA_035235625.1). NCBI lineage: Eukaryota > Viridiplantae > Streptophyta > Magnoliopsida > Piperales > Saururaceae > Saururus > Saururus chinensis. The sequence continues at coordinate 29,787,694 of CP141141.1, forward strand.
TTTATGGTGCACTAGTCCTCTTCATCAAGAAGAATGATAGTTCCTGCATGTCAAAAAACCTTGTGTATGTATTGATTCTTAGAATTTGATTTGAGGTTATTGTGGTCGAGTGAGTTTTGGAATTTACTTGAAAAATAGGAGCATACATGTTCTTATTAATCAAGATAGAAGACTAAATAATGTTGAATAGTTTTGAAGCTTATTCAAATCACATTTACGTACAAAAACCACTTGGAGAGGTTTCAGAAGTTTCAAAAGATTTTAAAGTATAAAGGGCAAAAAGGTAAAATTATAAGCAAAACAATCAATCATTGCAAATAGTGAAGACAAAAGCGATTGATCACCCTTTAATTTAGCCTAGTACAAAATGAAGCTGAGAGTTATCGATTGAATGCTTGGAGTATTATGCACATTAAAAATAGTGACTAATCGATTGTTATTTAGAATGATCGATCATTTCAAGGACACGTTACCCTAATTAAGATATTCTAATTTTAATTTCATTCCATATTCAAGTACAAGTCCTAAACCGACTTAAGAAACTATATAAGGGTTATGAAAAAATAAAATTTGATAGAGGAAAAACCTAGAGGAGAAAACAGAAAAAGGGTCTACACCTTTGCTTATTATTTTCCAAAGGAGAATTCACATGGAGCTTTATGTTGAAGATCTATAGTTAATTGAATAAGACAATCCACAACTAAATGAGCTTATACATAAAAATTTTAAAGATGTGTTGCAGCATATCTTAAATGGAAGAATGAAGATTTTCACAAGGCCAAAGTCAATACAACAAAAGGTGCTTGTTGAAGACTAGAAGGAGCCAAAGACAAGGCAAGGAAAATAAAGTTTCAAGTGCTTGAAGGAGAAGACTTGAAAGCCAGCAACAATGATCTAAATAAGAGGAGCTTGTGTTAGAGTCTAAACAAGGATGGTGATTTGCTTGTGTCTACGTAAAGTCTTGGTTTCTAGTACATTGATTTTATTCCTTTGGAACTGCCATAGTTTTTTACCAAAATTGGGTTTTACACATAAACTGTTGTGTTCATGTGTGGATTGAATAATGGTTGATTGATTAATATATATTGAGAGAGATTTGAGAGAATATAAGGTGAATTCTTATTAAAAAAATTGCATAAAGAGGCTAAAACTCTGAATTCTTACTTATCGAAGTACTGGTTTTAAGAGAAATCTAGTGATCTACTAGGTCGATTCGACTAATCTTAAACTCTCAATACCATAATGTAAAAAAATTATTTTGGTGGAATAGAATGAAGAGGGTCATTGCCTCATTTGTGTCCATGAGCTTGATTTGCCAATAGGTGAAAATAGAGCATCGTCATCTAGGAGGCATGTTGCAGCCTCTACCTATTCCGGAGTGGAAGTGGGAGAATGTGGCTTTGGATTTTGTCTCATGGATTCCTACATTGCTAAGTGGAAATGACTCGGTGTGGGTTATCATTGATCAACTCACTAAGTTAGCACACTTCAATGCTATAAGGATGACAACTTCCTTAGATATGTTGGTTGTACTTTACGTGAAGGAGATTGTTCAATTATATAGAATTTTGGTATCCATAGTATGAGATTCTTATTTTATGTCTAGGTTTTGGCAATGTTTTCAAAAGGCTTGAAGGACAACAACTCGCCTCAGCTCAGCTTATCATTCTCAGACAGATGGACAATCCGAGCGGACTATCCAGACCTTGGACACTATTATTGCAATGACATTTATTAGTCATCCTAATTCCAATGGTCTTGCATCGCAATTACATTGCAACTTATTTCCATCTCAACTTTATGTAAGCCATCGCAAAACTTTTGCATTTTTATCACACCAATTCACCCACAACATTGTCTTCCTCACACTTTCCCTTAGATATCGTAATTAAACTCTGTCACTCCTATTCTATCATGATATGAATGGTGGATTACCTTTGTATCCAATAGTAGAGCATAAGTCCAGAAGTTGAACCTACATTAAGGGTCTAACATCAAGCTCATAGGCAACCTTCAAATTCTTTTCCATTACTCGGCGAGCTTCTGGCGGAGCCCTAAGTGACTTTCTGGCTGAGCTTTTGGGCAAGCTTCAGTTATGACACAGAGGAGGCAGAGACAATAGAGAGAGCAGGGACCAATGGCAGATTGCATAGGACAAAATGTAGTCATTTTTGGGCGAGCTTCAGTCATTACAGAGAGGTGGTAGAGACAACAGAGAGAGTAGGAAACAATTGTGGATTATGTATAAAGCAGTGGTGGCATTGTGTTTTGCAAAGGAGAAAGGAGAAGATGTTGTAGATTCACTAGTGATCGTACATGAAGAAGATAAGTGCGACTAGGTTCATGGCTGGAAGTGTAACAGGGTCATTTGAACACATTTATCCCATACCCCCATTTTAGATTATTTACAATTTAAGCACTAACCTATTTTGACTATAATTTCCTTCTCCATGTGCATTTTTTGATTCCTTGTTTTTTATTTTATTTTATTTTATTTTGATTTGACTCCATCAACGTCAACTTCTACATATTAGTGAACACATTGATAGAGATAATACTACATAGTACTAAACTCAAAAAAGTAGTAGTGATAAGTTCCAAATAGGAAAGAAAAGTTGCTTCAATGAATATTCTAAATTTATGAATCAAAATTCACTATCGGTAAGCATCGACATGTCTATGCTCATGTCAATGGAAATCTGGGCAATTATTGATAGACTCTGACACGTCAACATTCGCATCGAAAAAGTATAATTTTTACTAGTGGTAGACCATCGACGGGTCGGTGAAATTGGTGTAGCTTGCTTATGGGTACAAAGCAATTGTGTGGAGTTTTAGAAGTGGTTATGCACTAGAATTCAGTTACATTCTCTCCCCTATAAATACCTTAAAATGCCCTTTGATGCAAATTTTTAAGAATTGTTTACTTCCATACAAAAATGAAAGATTAGGGCACATTGAAGTCTAGAGGACAAGGAGAAGAGGCTATATTCTAAAGACCTTGCATTTTGGTGGAAGAAAAGGATGGATTGGTAACCTTTTTACTATTTAATGGCTCCGAATAGATAATTAGAAGTGTTTATTTATTTTTTATGAGTATGGAAACATGTCTTGGTTGAATTCTAGAATTTATGCCATGTTGAGGATATGATATCATATTTTTCAAATCATGATGATTAGGTTAGTAAAAGCATAGTTATTCATGTTGGGTTGGTGATATGAAGTGAGGATTAAGTCATGATATTTGTTTGGAGAGATTTGGGGAAACCATAGCAATCTATTATTTTCTTCCCGGTCACTGGCATGAGCACTAACATGTCAGTGATCGCATCAGTGGAAGGAGGAAGATAACAATACTTGCATTGACATGCTATGGTGTGTCAATGCTCATCTGGTCACTGGCAGTGAGGTCAACGCATCAATGTGAAAGTGATGAGATGGACTTCTACAGCCAACCCACTGTGGGTAAGGGTTCAACTCATCGACATGATGTTGAAGGTCATCAATGTCTTTGCCAACATGTCAGTATGTTACCGATGATGCTTCAATGTGAAGTATTTTCAAGCATGATTTATGATAATGCATATGTATTTAGTATGTATTATGACAACATGATTTTCCTTGCATTTAGATGCATGATAGTATAGTGTGGAGCATGCATTATGTATGGGTAAGTAAACCCAAATGCATGTGTAAATTCTTATGATGGATTGTACCCCTGACCTGTAATTTGACACTTAAGGACAAGGGATCCTAGTGTCTTAGTGGGTTCAAAAGTGAGTCATATTAGCTAAGTAGGTGGAAGGGTATGGTATGAAAATGATAATGGTCTTTAGAATCTCCAAAAGTGGGTGTTGTATAATAGATGCTCCCCTAGCTTGGGAGTTAGGTTTGAAAGGTTCAGAGCTTAAAAAAATGATTGGTCCATTACAGTGCAATACTAGAAGTTTCAATGATTATAAAAGTTGAGATCTCGACCACTTCGTCCATGAGCCCATGCGGACCTTACCTTCATAGCGTGGATGAGGCCGACAGGCTTCAAAAAAACTGAGGTCAAATTTGTGAGTAGTCCATGGTGTAGTGAGAGAGATTGGACTCCTAGACATGGCTACTATGTCACATAGACCCTTTGTGGCATGCACTTAGTGAGGGTGATGGACTTCAAGTGTAGTCACGGTGTTCAAGTGATTATACTCATATGATATTGTTTACTTATGGCATTGTATCTACGTGATGAATGCTAGTGTTGCATGACCAAGTTACTATATTATTCTTTGAATTGTTGTTATATCATCTTTTCATATGGTTCTAGATTATCCATCCCACTAGGTATATTCATATAATCAACATCCTCATGATGCAGGTCTGCCTAAAGAGTGAATAGGTAGGATACGTGGTGTACAGGGGGAAAGGACAACAAGTGACTAATTATCAAATATATGACTTTTGATGCTTTTATTAACTAAATTTTTAGCTTGTGTGTATGACTTTAGGCATGTGATTAGTGCCAATTTGTTAGCATTTTTTTGTATATTATGTGCCCCATATATGTACTCGAGATAGACCCTATTTGATTTGTGATGTGATTTAGCATTAAATATTATGGTACTCTGATTTGAATATGATTATGTTCAAAAAATGAGTAGACAGTATATCAAGATATCTTGATGATGATTTGACAAAAGGTTTTGAAAATTTTGTTCTCACACTTGGATTTATGGGAAATGAGTTTAAAAATCCAAGGGCATGACAATATACCAATGGGATTCAACCTTGGGACCATTCCCATAGCCAGAAGAGACTCAACCAACCTAACTAAGGCTCGATTGGCAATAAAAAAGAAATATTGAACTACTCAAAAAAATCATCATAAGAAAAGAGGTGTATAATGACAAATAGAAATGACTAAAGCTTTATAAATGTACAATATAATCTGGGTGAATGTTCTGTTCAATAGTTGGTTATGTATTCATAATCAATCACTATGTTTGAGAATATGGGCAATCTTATGTCAATCTTCATCTACCTCTAATTTCCATTGCCTCTTTAGTAGTGAGTACCCCCTCATATTGATATTCTAGTTCATCCTCCGACAAGGATGACAACTGTCCACAAATTCTCATTTTCATTGCTTGAAAAGTAGTGAGGGTGCTAAGGCCTCTAGGTAAAGACACGAGACTACATCAATGACATATTTCAAAATGTTGGAGATTGGTGGGAAGGTGTAAGAACTCTAATTTTAACTCGGTTTAATTTCCTTTTAATTATGTGATTTTTGTGTGGTTTTGATTAATTGCCAGTTTGATTTGATTTTGGGGTCAAGGGATAGTAATTATGACTCTAATAAGGCTTAATTTACTTTTTATAAGTATTAGTGGCAAACTTGATTTATCCAATTTTATGGATTTTATCATAATTGTTCCTTAATTAACGGTGCCCCCCCCCCCCCCGCCCCGTGGGCCCCACATCCATGTTGGATGGCCATGCAACCCACTTGACCCTCTAATCCTCTATTATTTTATTTTAGTAGATTTGGGTGTGATTAAATTTATTTTTAGACCAAAAATAATCATAATTAGTCATTGAGGACGTTTAACCAAAACTCTTACTATTTAAAGAAACCCTAGCCCATTTTCCCAAAAGGGGAAGAGCTGTGTTAGGATAAAGGAGGTGCTCTACCCCCATTTCCCAAAGAATAAAAATGGACTAAGGTGTGTTTTCTTGCCCTAATCACCCCTATCTTTCTATTTTGGTCTTAATCCTTCTTATCTTCATTTTCTACAATTTGATTCTTGATTTCTTCCATTAAAAATCTTATTTTTAATTTTGATTCAAAACCCTCAATGGGTGATTTTCGTTTTTATCCAGAGATAAAGGAAAAAAGTGAATTGTTAAGGGCATTCAAACATACCAATAGGGCATTTGAACGGCCAACCATTTGAATGGCCTATCTGGCCAATCGAACGGCCAACCATTCGAACGGCCTACTAGGCCGATTGAATAGCCAAACGAAAGTTTTGTGCCTTGGCCTATTTTTGTGTATTTTCGGTCATTTTGTGTTCTCTTCTCATAAATTTAATTCTTTATGACTAAAATGAGTTATTATTATTACCTACAAATGCTACTGTGATTTTACGAGAACCATTTTTGAATTATGATCTAGCTCAAGCATGAATAGGACCATACATGTTTAGTTTTAATACGATATTCTACTTGTTTTAAACTCATGTTTGATGACTTCTTCATAATTACTTGATGATTCCTATAGGTCCTAACCATGATCATGTATGTATGCTTGCACGTGTTATATTAATTTTAGGTGAATTATGTTTCACATGTTTTAGCTTAAGTATGGATATATTTATACTTGTCTAGGTCTAGCATGATGTTATACATGTCTTGAACTCGTATTTTGATGTTTTCTACACAGTTACTCCATGATTTCATTTGGATAGGACTATGATAAAATTATGGATGCATGTATATATAACATTGATTATATTTTGTTCATGCTTTATATGTTTTAGCTTATGGTTTGAACACTACCACTTACGTACACTCTTGCATCGATAATTATGATTTTATTTGACACCAATAGACCATATTTCATGCACATATGGACTTATTTGAGCATGTTTACTTATACTTGGACTCATTTATCATTTGCTCACATATGTACTATGTTGCATGCATCATCAAAATGATTTATAAATGAGGTTAATCTTGATTCGTCGTGATTGATCGAGTGGATGCAATTGGATGTCGTTGGTTGCCAGATTATTCATTTGGAGGTTTATCGAACCGGTTTTACGTCCAAAATGATGGGGTTTTATGTATAATGGACGGGGTTTTATGTTCCTTTGAAGATGGGCTTCCTCCCCAGGTGAGAAGAGTGGAATGTTATAATAAGTTAAATTTTTTAGTGATCTGGATCCTAAGAATCTAGGTTAGTTTATCTGTGTGCACCGGCTTACCAGGGGGTACTTTTCCCGTTAGGGAACTTACCCAAACTGCTCATTTTCTTTTAGGAATTCGGACCTTCCCCGTTATGGATTGTTTGGGGTGAGCAAGCCTGCTTATGCTTCTTCCGATTAAGCATTTCTCAATTGTGAGATATTCACTGATTGATTTATGCATATGTATGGTATATAATGCTCATTGACACAGGTTGTGTAGGAATAATGATACTTATGTTACACATATGATTATAGCATAGATATGCAGGATGGTGTGTGGTTGATACACTTGATTTTGCAGGGGAAATGTTTATATTGAGAAATGATTATGCATGATATGAATGTTGAGAATTGATTCATACAGGATGTAATTATTATAATGAGATTCATATATTTACATATAATGTGTATATGCTTTATGAGCTATAGATGAACCCATGAAGCACAGGTGGCATGATATGTACTTATGGAATGTGGGTCATAGCATGATATGCAGGTGGCATGACTAGGTGTTTATGGAGTATGTTATACATCATGATATGCAAGTGGCATGATTATGTGTATATGGAATATATTTGACATGATGCACAGGTTTTACATGTTTATGGAATATGGATCTTAATATGATGCACAGGTGGCATAGAGATATGTGGTTGTCACATGATGAATGGGTGTGGTGAATGATTATGTGATGAATGTTATGTTGATAGTGCCTATGATATCATTATGAGTTTACTTTCTGTATTAAAACCCTTGCTGAGCAATAGCTCACCCCTCTTTATTTTGTAGTTTTGTTTTGGGGTTGCATATTGTGTCATGCAGGTGCTTTGGATAGGCTCTACGTTGAGCATAAGGATGGCCACAATCATTGAGAGGGGCTATGATTACATGGGGTTATGTTAGATTTGTTTATGGCATGTTAAACTTGTACATTTGACTATTTCACACTTTGTTTAGCCATGGATGGCTTAGACTTGTTTAGCTATTATTGGCTTGTTTTATGAGATAACTAGTTGATGTGGGTTGGAGTGGACTAATACATTAATTAGTAGTCATTTCCTTGCTCTATTTGCTTTTGTATAAAGTGTTTGTGTGCTACTCCATCATGTGTTCACCCAAGGATGGGTTAAGTCTTCCACATTTCAACTCGACTTGATCACGCTACATCCGCATACTCCTTGGACCGGGTTCGGTTTAGGGGTGCATGTGTTAGGGTGTGACAGAAGGTCATTTGGCAAAGGCTCTAGTTGTGGACAGTCTTAGATTTCCAAGCGTTGTAAAGATATGTAACCATTCATATCAACTTCTATCGGCAAGGAAGTGAGTTGAGCAATATTTTTTATATTCAGCTCCTTTAGGGAAGTTGTAGCTTCTAATATGCTTATTGGCAGGGATTATCATTTTGGAGGCTTATATATGAACAAGGTGATAAGAGAGGAGTGCAAAGGCATTGACGTCAATAACATATTGTCATAGCCCAATTCAAGATTATGAAGAGATGAGAGGCAATGAGTGGAAGTTAATTGTTCACCATCCGACCTTTAAATTTTCTAGTGTAGAAAGAATGAGTGACAATTCATCCAAGCCTTGGCAATACATAATGTCCAAGTCTTGAAGGCGGGGGAAATCACATTTTTGTACATCATACCACTCTTCAGAGTTTGGCAACTCCAAGAATATGTGTAACTTATGTACATCATATCAATCTTCAAAGTTTGGCAACTCCAAGAATATTAGTGTAACTTATGGCTTATAGTTAATATGCTTTAACTGTTCCAAAAGTAAAATGTTGGAAGAGGCTAGCTTGACATTTTGATTACATTCTGTAGTATAATAGAACTCTTATCTTGTGATTCAAGGTGCCTAGGTTGTTGGCCAAAGCCTTGATCATTAGTTGAGCTGTTGAGGAAACAATATGCCTAATCGTTGAGGATTATGAAAGATTTGTAGTTTTAAAAGTCTTTGTATATTTCAAGTTTGACAAAGACTAAACTCCTAGTTAACTAATTCTTTTGTTTCTAATGGGAATCATTGTTCAAAATCTCCAGCTTGGTTACATAAAAATATATATAAAATTCTCCTAATTGTAAAATTACTCTCTAACTAAACATCAATTGACTTCAAACATGAATGTTTGAAAATGTAAATAGTTCAATCTGAAATCAAGAAACCATTTTGTATTTTTAGAGCTTCTATAACCAACTAGATATAGATAAAAAGGACCAACTATGTGATAATGTTGCTAATAATCAACTCAAGTTACAACACTAAAAGGGTCTCAACATTCTTTTTTATTATAAAGTCATTGTAGTTGATTGTTATAAAGAACCAACAGCTACTACGTATTGTCTAAATCCGCAGTCAAGGCTAACTTAGGAACATGGTTTTGATTATCAATACAAAATGGCTGATAAGGCCTTATAATCACTCTATCCTTATTTTCAATCATGGATATAAACTGTAGGGGCCGATTTCTTCATACGCACAAACTAAGCTTCAAATTGAACAAATATTGCTAAACTAACCATAATTGAAGTGGTTGGATCTCTCTACACTGAGGGCGACATCCCAAGGCCGTATACCAGCCCCATGGATATAGAAAGTGTGTATAACAGTTTGCTTGAGTTTTAAAATCACAAAAAAGACAACGATTGTACCAAGATTGTTACAAATACTCTAGTGAAAAAAATTGTTAAAAATAGAAAAGCCTCTTCTAAGATTTTGTATTCAATAATCCCTCACCAAGACCAACTAAACATTCAAACTTTGTCAAAACTCAAATTGTCAATGTGCCTTTAAGCAAAGAAGATTGGGAAGGTCCTATGAATAAAAATTTGGAAGAGTAATTTGTACTAAGTGATTGAGTCAAAAAACAAAAAACAAAATCTAGTGACTATTGTAACCATTAGATTTTGGATAGATCTATGTTGCCTTAAAGTAGTTCACCAAATCCAATAATCATACACATGATGAGTATATTCATTCAAGTGACTTCAAACCAAACATTTGGCTCAATAGAAGTATTACATATTTGTAGTTTATGATAGCAAGTGCATTTTGGTCTTTCTAAGCAACAAAGAAATTTTTGGGTCAATTCAATCTTTCAAACACGTCTTGAGCTTTTGAATGCTAATTAATAATTCATAGACTCTCATCTTCATGTTATATAAGTCAAATGAAGACTCCCCCTAGTGGGGACTACAGTATCAACCAAAAAGAGATCTAATGAGAATACCATGGGACAATCCATGAGGAGTATATTTCAAAATTCATAGTTGTTGTCTTAATAAATAGGATAAGTTTGATCCAATTTGCATTGGATCTAAGCCGGCAACTACACTTGATAGTTCTGAAGGAAAATGTTAATAAGTCATTCACACCAATTGAACATCACAGTGAAATGAGGATAAACCATCATGCTTATTTTTGTTTAGATTCTTAGTTAATGTTGTTCATGTGTGTTGCAAGCTTTGCATTTGACAAAAAAGGACCATTTATTTCTTTATTTCTATAAAATCAAAATGTTGAAAGTACATAATTTTTTATTTTCTCAAAAGAGTTGAAATAATTAATATCATTTAGCTTTTTTGAATGATTATAAAGATTTTTTTCTTTTGATAGGTAAGACTCATGCATTCTTTCACATACTATATGCCAATGGCATTCGACCATGAGACCTTTCCCACAATTGGGAGAGATCCAACAAGCCCAATTAAGGCTAGATTGTTAACAAGAAAGAAATAAGAAACTACACAAAATAATCAGAATAAACAAAGTGTACAATGACAAATAGAAATGACTAAAACTTTGTACATGTATAGCATATTCTTGGTAATTGTTCTTTAGGAAATGTTCAACTAGAGGTTATGTATTCATAATCAATCTCTGTGTTGGGAATATGGGAAATATTATGCCAATTTTTACCTACTTCTAACTTGCATCACATCTTTAGTAGTGTCACTCCCTGATATTGATGTTCTTGAGAGTAGGAAGCAATTCATGCTCTGAAAAGGATGACAATTATCTACCTCTCTTTTCCATGACTTGAAAAGAAATGAGGGCACTAAGTCTTCTGGGTAAAGACATGAAATATTGGCAATGGCAGATTTCAAAACATTAGAGACTAATTAGAAGGCCTTTATCTGGCAAGGTCTTTAGCTATGGACTATCCCAAATTTTCAAGTGTTGTAAAGATATGAGACTATCATTTCAAATGCTATCAACAAGGAAGGGAGTTGAACACCATTTTTATTCTTTTTAGATCTTTTAGGGAAGTTGCCGCTTTTGGCGGACCTCTTAGTAAGGATTCTAATTTAGGAGAGTCACATATGAACAAGGAGGTAAGAAAGGTGAGAAAAAGTATAGAAGCCAATAACTTATTGTCGCAATACTTCAACTCAAGAATATGAAGAGACGAGAGGCTAGGAGCAGCTATTAATTGTTCACAACCTCCAACCTTTAACCTTTCTAGTGTTGAAGGAAGGTGTGGCAGTTCACCCAACTTAAGCAATACAGAATGTCAAGCTCTTGAATGTAGCGGAAATCACCTTGTTGCATTCCAGACCACTCTTCATAGTTTGGCAAGTTCAAGAATATTAGTCACTGGTAATGGGGACCCTCTACTTATACAAGTGCTTCCCCTACAAAATTCTTGACTGACTCATTTCAATCCATGAGACCCACTAATGTGTATATACCTTTAGAAAGGCAATTACACAAGTATAGAGAGTTGAAGACAATTACGACAATTGGATAAAACAAAGTTAGCTAATTTAGAGAATGAGATATCCACCATCTAATTAGGAAAACAAAAACATTCATAATACTCAACACCAAAATGTTCAAGGGTTGGGTGAGGTTGGAAGGCATTCAGCACCTCTTCTATGTCTTTTCATAATGGGTACCAATACTGTAACGACCGCGAATTACCGGTATGATTTCTTGCCTCTAATAAAACTATTTTTTGAGTTTTTAATTAATTTATAATTTTTTAGAGGCAAATATTTGAAGAGTTTTTATTGGGTGTGATAGGTGAGACGAGCGTAACGAACCTAAAAACATACGAAACGGAGGTCGGGAGCAAAAGTTACGACCTTGGGAAGCATGCCACATGGGCGGGACCCACTTTCCAAATGAGAGATAACCTACCCATGTGGGGTCTAGTTTCGAAGGGCTCATCGATACGAGTCCATCGGTACTAAGAACGTGCAATTCCGACTTCGGGATAAGAAGTTAATTCATTTTGAAGTTGGAATTGTATTTGATTAAAATAATAATAAAATATTATTAAAATATTCAGAAACACAAAATAGCTGGCGTCACTGCTGAAGTTGAACCGCACCGCGTGGACAAATGCACGGCAGCGCTGCGTGAACGCGCGCGTATAATGTGGCGGTGACATTTTGTGGGCCGTTTGGGGCGTGACATGTGTCACGCGCACATGCGTGCTGTCACAGGGTCGGCCGGGGAACGACCGCCGTTTCGCTAGGCCCATGACAACGCGCACATCGTTGGCTCGCAGGATTTTTCTATAAATTGAGGATTCCAATTCATTCTTCCAGATAACTTTCTAGAGTCATTCTGTGTCCGTTTCTTTCCGTTCAAAAAGCGTTCTTAGCTAAATCAAGGGTGTTCTACGCAATGGAAGCATCTATTCCTCAAGTTAGCTACCCTGGGGGAAATGTCCCGGGGTAAGGGGAGGTTCTGTCCACCGCCTACGGGCGTGTTAGGGGTAAAGTGTCTCAAGGCAAGGGGAGATTCTGTCCGTTGCCTACGGGTGTATTGTGAGAAAAATGTCCCAAGCTAAGGGGAGGTTCTGCCTGTAGCCTATGAGCATGGAAAGAGAAAAGTATCCCGGGTTAAGGGGAGATTATATCCGTAGCCTATGGGCACGGAAAAAGAGTTTCTGGAGTCGATATGAGTCTGTTTTCTTCCATTCAAGAAGCATTCTTACCTAAATCAAGCATTCCAGACGTCATGGCAGGGTTATTTTCTTGGTTGGAGACCTCCAGAACCCCAGAAGTGGACGTCCAAGTGCATGGTGTTCGGTGTATTGTCTTCAAACTCACACGGAAAGTGAGGTAGGGGCTTTTATCCTTTCTTATGGCATGATTATAACCTTTGGTTGTATTTTTAACTTATTAATTATATGACTCTCGCATGTTATGCGTTAGAGATTATTTTCAAGTTATGATTTATAATTTCTGCATATATATTCAATCTGTCGAATGGTTAATCGTTGAGATAGAATATGATTTATATATTGTATGTATATAAGGCTATTATGTATATTTGATTAGTCGAATAATTTGCCGTTGGAAGCAGATATGTTTTATACTACATGCATTATGATTGCCTCATATATAATAGTTTGATTGAATGTTTATCCTTGGATTTTGATATAAATTATACACGGTGGAGCGTGTGAAATAGAGACAAACTAGCTTCGCCACTGTTTTCATTACGAATGAATACAGTATGTTTGAAAGACAATTTTAGAGGACTCGTCCTTGTTGAAAGGATGATTTTCAAGATTATTTTTGAAAAGGCGTATAAGCATGGTGATCGAGTCACTGAGACAAGACAAAGAAGGGGTAATTGTCTCATTGGAATGAGCAACCAACCTTGCTTTTGTAGTCATTGATAGTGGCACTCCCATGACTTGTAGAGGCGGAGCTAGGATTTATAAAAGGATAAACATTAGGATATAATGTTTTAAAAGAAAACATCCCTTTTTGGAGTCTGGGAACTCTAGGATATTTTAGTTGAGTCTGGGACTCAAGACTATGAGTCTGGGACTTATGAGTGTTTTGGTTGTCCGGAGCTATTGTTGGGAACCTCGATAGAGCTCCGTTGACTAGTTAAGGGCACAATATTAATCTGGTTCAGAATCGGATGCACGGTACCTATTTTAGCCTGGTGAGCCCCTAGCGAAGGGCAAGATCCCTGATTCGCCCCTAATGAAGGGCAACTATCAAGGCTACGCGCGCTAGGGTAGAGAGTATCATGGGAAGACTCTCTACTCTCTAGATCCCGGCGCCCCATGAGCACGGGTGGCTCTTCTATCCACAAGCAACAATTATTTTGACATGATCTGTGGAGGAGTAAGAGGTAGCTGCTTTGTACCCGCAGCAAATTTTTATTATTAATATATATGTCTGGGACATTTGTAGCGAGCCGTGAGAGCTTGCAAACCTAGAAGCATCTTCGATACGTAGGAAGAAGCACTAGGGGTGGTTTTGGGTGAGAGGCACACCCTGTTTTTATGAAAAATATTATATATGATATGTGTTGTGAAACTGCCATGTGTTTATTCATGCCTAATCGTATAAACTTCCCTACTGAGTATTTTAAAATACTCACCACCCCCCAGACTTTGCAGGACTTGACAAAGCTTAGTGTGCGGGTAGACGAGCCTACTCCGAAGTTTTAACGATGTAATTTCAAAGATTTCAACCACACCGAAACGAGTAAGAACTCCTTATTATTTTTCTCTTGTGTGTTTGTACACGGACCGTGGCTACTAGGGATATTGCTATTTTATTATCACATATAGCGAGCGGCTCCAGTCATAGGCCCGGGTAAACTCTGATATTTTTGTGAAAAGAAAATTTATATGCTTTTAAAATCCCAGGGCGCGACAAATACACACAAAATATATCTATTTTAAATTCCTTTTTACCTAATTTGTTAATGTAGTATTACATTAATCTAGGGGTAATTATGGTTTGTTAGTATTATAATAAAAAATAGAAATTTTATTTATTTCTTTATTAAAGTACATTGAATTATAAATATAAGTGTGTACTTGAATTATTTATAATTCTATTATTCTTACATATCTAAAATATAGCTTATTATGTTTTATAGGTTGGGCACACTTTTCAAGAAACATTTTTATCTGTGGAATAATTTACAAGACTTGACACATTTATAACTAATTTGGACATGTTTCAAATTTGCGTACATGTTAGAAATGGATATGGACGCATTCAAAAAGCTAGTTGGACATGCATCTCTAAACTAGGTTTGTACTTTATCTTCCTAAATAAGTTGTTAGAAAGTCAATTGGATAGTTTTGTCCAAATCACATAAATGCGCCAAGTTGAGAAAAGTGATGAAATTGGTGCTCAAATATGATGCAATCACACAAATTAAGTTGAGTGTTTTATTAATAATTCAAATTCTCACAAAAGGGTGGGTTGTAAATCGGGGGAAATGATGAAATCCGAAACTTGTGAAAATAATTTTTATAAATCTAAAATATCATCCTCAAATTTTCTCACATAAATTTTTTTTTTTAAATCATCATACAATCAAACCAAAAAATCTTAAGCATGAATTGAAACAAAATATACAAAATAAATCTTTATGGCCATGGGCTTAATAACAAATATTGCTGAAGCATCTCTAAGTACAAGTCTCACAAACAGTCCTTTAAAGCTATAATCCAACATACAAGTCCAGAAAAATATAAACAACTCTCATCTATGACCACCCCAGAGTCGGTCATGGCTCACAGTTTACTACGTCATTGTCATGTTAGGCACTGATGCAACAATTCCGATGTCAACGTGTCATGAATTGATGTGTGCTAGGCGTGTTCGGTGCAATGGATGCACACCCATCTAGCTTCCCCACCCCCCTATAAATACAGGGTGATTTCCCTTCATAGGACACATCCATTTGACGCCATTTCCCTCTTCTTTCTATCTAGTTTTTCGCCTCCTAACCTTCTCTCCTCCATTCCAAAGCCATTTTTAACCAGTTCAAAAGATGAACCTAGCTAAATCAAGGGTGCTCTACATCGTGAGAGGGTTAGTTTCGAGATATAACCTTTCTAGAGAAGAGAAACATCTCAAGGTAAGGGAATGTTCTATCCACTGCCTTTGTGCCGCAAAGAGATAAATATCCAAAGGTAAGGGGAGGTTTTGTCCTCCGCCTTTGGGCCACAAACATCCCAAGGTAAAGAGAGGTTATGTCTGCTACCTTCAGGCTGCAAAGAGATAAATATCTTGGGTTAAGACTTGGTTTTGTCCACCACCTTCAGGCCACAAAAAGAGAAACATCTCGGGGTAAGGGGAAGTTATGTCCTCTGTCTTCGAGCCACAAAGAGATACATCCTGGGGTAAGGAGGGGTTCTTTCCTCCTCCTTAAGCCCACAAAGAGATAAATGTCTTGGGTTAAAGAGAGGTTATGTCTGTCACCTTTAGGCCATAAAGAGAGAAACATCCCAAGGTAAAGAAAGGTTTTGTCTGCCACCTTCAGGCTACAAAGAGAGAAATGACCCTTGGTAAGGAGAGGCTCTGCCTGTCATCTCTGACAGTCAAAGGGAGAACATCCTTAAGGAAAGGGAGGCTTCGACTCCACTACCTCTAGAAAAATCCTAAGGGGCAAGTGTTTATGGATTTATGATTTCAATGCATGCTTATTTTAATAAATGTATATATTTCTTTAATAGTTGACATGCAGTTTCAAAATTATGTACAAATGTATGTTATCAACCTTCTTAAAAAAGATGTGAATGACTTATGCATGTTTGATGAGTTTTTCATCGGTTTTTGGTCATCTACCTTTCAGACTTTTGAATTATTATTTAATTGATATTTTAAATTATTTTAAATAATTAGATATGAAGGGTAGTTATTTGGTATAAAGCCAAAAAACTGTGATAGGATTTGAAGGGTAGTTATTTGGTATAAAACCCAAAAGCTATCGGAGCTATGACTCCTAGATACTATTGAGCCATATACCAACTCATGAAATAAAATATTGTAGAAAGATCCCTTTCATTTTCATCCCGTTGTATTAAATCACATAATCCTAATATGTTGCTAAATATTTAATGTATGTTATCTTGAAATTACGAGTTCAAAGTCCCCTACCTTGCAATCTACACAAGTTGATGGCGAGCATACAACGGTAGAAGCGTCGTAAGCAGAGTCAATAGTCAAAGTCATCACCTAATCAAGAGAGAGTTGTTGCCCCAAGTTTAGAAAAGGTTGGAGGTAATCTCAGTAACAAGGGGCTAAATGGTGGTCTTGACTACATGTTGATTCCCTAGCAAAAAACTTAGTTGGGTGACTAGGTGGATATGCTTTGCCATCATGGCCACCACTACTAGGATGCCTCCACAAACTTTCTTATGGATCTAATTTCTGTGCAATGGGGAATACTTGTGTCTCTCTTGATTTTTCACTTGACAGACTGTTGTTGGGTTTTCAATACAAATCTCATATTATAACAGTACAAGGTTAATCAAACAAATGGCCTTACATCCACTTGAAAGTAAAAACCTCATCAATTATAAAATGAGAATAATTAATCATCCAAATTTCTTCAGGTTCATGAGCTTGAATCTCCCAATACCTCTCCACAACAAACCCAAGTGTTAGAAACTGGCAGGGTTTGTAACTTAGAACAAGATTCCTTTCATTTATGCTAACCTCTAGATCAAATACTTCTCTTTGAAGCATTGTTTGAACTTAGTGAAAGATGCACCAATCCTCCGATCAATATCCTATCTCACATCAACTGCATCATTGTCCAATTTTTCAGGCTTAGTAAGGTTTTGCACCGATTGGTGAATTTCCCTCTCAAATAATATAATTTTCTTCTTTTGTCCTTATTTGAAATCCAAATTTTGAATTTTAAATGGCCGCAACTCCCTACCCTGAACTAGATTTGCAACACAAGGGTATGTTATTTTGCGAATTTAAAGTAGGGTCCGCCATGACATGCTTCTCGAGGTCGTAGACTACGATCCCAACTTCCGATTTCTGCATTTTAGGGCTTGATACGTTCGATTCTCTAAGCCTTATCAAAAAACATTAAAGCTTCTTTGGCTGAACCAAGCTCAAAATGGTTCAAATTTATAGAAAATGGTTAATAAGCACACAACTCGCTTAAGGGCTTAAAAAAAATTGTGGGTCATAACAATCTTCTTCTCCATCTACATCAGCTCAGATCAATTATGCATTCATTCAAACTATTTTGGTTCATCACACCAATCTTCCCTAATCCTCACTATAGCTAAGTTTTCATGATGATTCTGACTCCTACTATGAAATTTTCAATATGTTTGGCTTTGTTACATAAATCTTTCCTTGTTATGTGTTTGTTACATTTTGTTAGCCTCCCCCGGTATAGTTTCCTGCAAGCACTACATGTACGTTAAGCAAAACAATAACTTTATGAGTCTATAACCCCTTAATTTTGGAGCTAACTACCAACATGTTTTGTGCAAATTCTTAATATTTTCACTAACTACATGTTCCGCTGGAATAAGTCACTTTGTGTATTAACTTGTGTCTTTGGATTTTTGCTCATGCACTATGTTGAATAATTATTTTTTCCAAATAGTTTAAGTTGTTAATTAATTAATTATTATTAAATTTATATTTCAACACTCCCTCTTATGCGGCATTTGTCACCAAGACAAGGGGATAATGATTCCCAATAGCATAAGCTATTAAGAAGCAATTTATTACTTCCTCCGTCCCACATTAATAGCTCCATTTGATTTTTAGTTTATTTTGAAACAAATAAGTTATTAATGTGAGAAATGATTATTAAATTTATATTTCAACATGTTATCCCTTCTGGGAGAGTGATTCTCTAATTTCAATGGCTGTGATAATGGACAACACTATGATACATTGCTGATTACCATAATTCAAAAGAAATTCGTTGTGGAAGTCATTTGACATATTGAGAATGAACTCCAAACGTTGTCCTACCTCATCATCCCGTGAATGCACATGTTCGATGTACGTTAATTTTGTGAATCTTGATTCTTGCCTAAAACCTGCTTAGTCCATATTAGCCTCCAATCCTCCCAAAGGGACTCTATCTGGTAATCATTAATGAGCGATGAGATTTCCTTGATAAAATCAAATCGAAAACTAGTTTTGATACAACTTAAATAATAAATTAGATGCATCACAAACTTCCATTTAGTACACAAAAATCATGACAACATAAAAAACAGTCGTTTTTTGCAAATTGCTTAGCCAACATAGAGAACAACCCACTAATTGAACTTATCCCAGACCGTTTATTTTGGACTAAACTCTAAAGGGCAATTCTACTTTCCGCATGCCATTCATTCTTCTCTATTTTCAAAGTGAACACACCACCCATCTTTGCTTCAATATCATCTTCTACGGACTTTGGTGTTATTGCCTATCCTATGAGGAGTTAATCAATACAGAAAGTAGCTAATAACTGCCAAAAAATTACAGTACCTAAGAACATACTAGAAGTAGGAGAATCTACCTTGAGAGCAGAAATATTCACAGTGAACTTGCTTGCATAAGCTGCCCCATGTTCGAATATACACCCTTCATCCCTAGTTAATAGCTCTATTTTGTTTTTTTAAAATGAACTAAAAATAGTTCATTTTGAAAAACCGAATGGAGCTATTAATGTGGGATGAAGGGAGTAATAGATAGCAGTTTTCAAATTCTTCATCCACAAGAAAAGCACTTCAATCAAAATTATAACTCGAGTGATCAATAAGAATTAAAATTGAAAGCAATAGTATGGGCCACATAATTTTTAACTTAATTAGCAATACCATGCTCCATGCATAGAAGTGCAAGGAAATTTCCCAAAATTCGCCCAATCCATATGAATATTTAAGCTCTGACTTTGATCAATGCAACATCCACAATTAGCAGCCATGTCTACCAAAGTCCTTTACTGTATCCGGAAGGCAATCTGGATTCTGGATTACTCAGGTTCTACGCAAGAAACAAAAATTAAACCCACATTTATCACCTCCCCGGAGAAAAATACTTACACCAGGCCTGATTAGTAACTGTCCTAACAGGTCATCCAAGGGTAGCTAAACAAATATCTAAAAAAAAACACAAGCCTTCCAATATTCAACTTGAGAGTCCCCTCAGACGGAAAGTGTTGGTTGCATAATATTTGGTGTCTAACTTTTTTTTTAATTTTAGTTAGTTGATGCATTAAGTGTTCGCGGAAACATGGTGGATGTTAGTCCCAGTCTCCCAGAATTAAATTGTCAGGACTTATACAATTAGATGGTACTCCATCGACTCAAAGAAGTAGCTCATAATAGTAATCTATAATCAAACTTTATCGGGGGGCATAAAAGGCCCATATCACCGGGCAAAATACAGATTACCAAGGGGAATGGTTGCAGGAGGTCAATACTACACCAAACACACAAACAAAAACAAACATGGCATATAAGGAGTGTGACACGAAACACATACAAGCATGGCACATAAACAATGGCTAAACATTGCCAACTCGATTACAGCAACCTCATAAGTTCTATCAACACTCGGTATTTATTTATTTAAGAGGGGTCAGCTAAACAACATTAAGAACAACTCAGATCTCAATAAATCATGTTTGCTTTCTGTATATACTTTAGTTGAAAACTTCAAAACAAATTTTTGTTCTTGATATGTGCGATTTGTCGCCACTCTATGCTTCCTTCCTGCATGCATTTTTTTTGAAGTGTGGGGCATCCCCGAAGTATCAAACATTGAAGGCTGGAAGGCAGTCCATCCTGCGGAAAAGACTGAAGAAGTGGACAGCCACAAACTGATAAGCATTCAAGAGATGCAAGGTCATGCAGACTGTTGGGTAACCATTTGAGGCCATGACAGTTTGAAACATAAAGTTTGTTGAGATTGAGAGGAAGGCCATCCAACAAAGTAGTGAGGTCATCGCAATCACAAATCTCCATTTTCTTAAGAGCAGTTAATGGTTGCAGCAGCCCATCTTGTAAGAAGTTTACTGCCTGAAATTCAGAAATTTTTAGGTAGGAGAGAGAAGTAAGATAGGGCAACGAGTTCACAAGTAGCGTCTCACTACATGCATTCAACTCCAGGAACTGAAGGGACTCAAGTTTAGGAAGTGTTGCTAAATCCCTGCAGTTATATACAGCCAACTTTATCAATGACTGCAGAAGAAGGGGAAGCTCTTTCAGTTTGGGGCAATCCCAAACTAAAAGCTCATTAAGACAGTCAAATTCACCTTCCTGTGCTCCACTCCAGTCCTCCAGACTGGGCAGGTCTTGAAACAAGAGTGTCTTCAAAGACGGAAATGCCTTGATCAGGCCGCTGCCATAAAATTCGCGGCCTACCTGTCTCAGCCTAGACATTTTCTCAACGTGCAGATACTCAAGGGAAGGCAGACTGCCAAGAGCTGGAAGGACTTCACATTTCTCACAATTTAAGAGGTGCACGCTGCATAGCTTAATGAATGATGTGCCCCCTATCCAGAAGGAAAATCTTTTACCTCCATAGTTTTCAATCCTTAAGTTTCTGAGATTGGTATGCGGTTGGAGGGCGTCAAGCACCTTTTCATGTCGACCATCATGCAGGTTGAAAGGATGGCTACTTTTCCATTTCAGTATCACATCCTCAAGGTGTTTTTTGTTGCTCAGTTTCGCATCCCTTGCATCTTCTATCCTCTCAACATCATTGATATTCAGAATATGAAGACTTCCTCGAAGGTTCACAAGTCCTTGTAACTCCGCCAGTCCACAGCCGCTTTCTTTGCCCACAACGTAGTAGGCCAAGGCTTGGAGATCAGTCAATCTCCCCATATGCGGTGGCATACAACTTAGCTTTGGAACTCCTTCTAAATCAAGATATCGCAGGTTAACGAGGCTGCTCAGGTTTTTTGGTAGCTCATGAAGCCTCTTGCAGCCTTTCAATCGCACTGTTTGTAGATTGTGGAGGCTGCAAACAACATCCGGCAGTGTTTTTATGTTGGTGAATGAGAGATTTAGATAGCGTAGATGCTTTAAGCTTATAATCGTCTTTGGCAACTCATTGATTTTGAAATACTTCAAGTCCAATACACGCAGAAATCTCAATTTCTGGAACATGTCGCATAGAACCTCGCTAATGTTGTCCTCATTTATGTGCTGAAGAGACAGAAATGTGCGTAAACTCTTTGCTTCATAAAATGATTCAAAGACCCTTGGCTCAAGATTTTTGTAAATCAGTGATGAATGTCTAGCCATTTCAGTGGGACTGCAGCACTCAGCATCCTCTGCCTGCCTAAAGCAAACTTCCCCTGCAAAAGACTCTGCAAGGCTATGAATGACATCATGCATTGTGTGACAAGACTCTTGTGCTTGGAAGAAAGACCTCTGCACTAAATCCTCAAAGTACTCATAGCCAATGTCCTCCAGACGTTTCCTTGCCTGAGGCTGAACAAATCCTTCTGCCATCCAAAGCAAAACTAATTCCTCCTTGTCAAATTTGTAGTCAGCAGGAAAAATGGAACAGTAGGCAAAACATCTCTTAAGATGTGGAGGAAGATGATGGTAACTCAGTTTGAGAGCTGCAAACATGTCATTTTTTTGCTCTATCAATCCCCAAATTTTGCTCTTGAGTAACTCCTCCCAGTTGTCTTCATTCACTGTACATAAAAGACCTCCAAGAGCCTTAGCTGCCAAAGGCAAACCTTTGCATTTGCTCACAATTTGGCTCTGTATGTCCGACCGTTCCGCAGCCCCCAGTGCTCTTTGCTGGAATATTGACCAACAATCACCATCTGACAGTCCTTTTAATCTGTAAAAGAAGGTGGTGCCGACGATCTGCGACACTATCTCGCTTCGAGTGGTGACTATGATCTTACTTCCTTGCATCCCAACATTCAAGGGGGCACGCATGAGGTCCCAGTGATCGTAGCTCTCGCTCCACACATCATCTAAAACAAGCAAAAATCTTTTACCATTGATCAAATCTTTAAGCCCTCTGTGCAGTGGATCCATGGTCACATTGGGTGATTCGTCTTCAGTTATGCACTCAATCATCTCTTTGGTCAATCTCTTGACATCAAAATCTTCTGAGACACAGACCCAAATTCTAGGCTTGAAGTGCTCCACCACCCTCTCATCATTGTAGACAAGCTTTGTAAGGGTGGTCTTTCCTATCCCCCCCATTCCCACAATTGAAATCACAGACACATTTCTCCCTGAAGAATCATCTGACAGCAGATAAGAGACGATCCTCTCTTTGTCTTCGTCCCTACCAAAGACATCGCATTCATCGATCAAGGAAGTGGAAGGGGATGACATCTGTCTAGGTTCCAGCCGCCTCCCCCACCCACCCTCTCTCAGGTGGAGACCAGACCAGTCTTTCTCAATGTCCTCCATCTTCTCCAGGATCCCATTGATCCTACAGGCTATATCACGCTGAAATGGGAGCTTTTCTACTGCACCCACAACCTTGCCGAAGCTGAAAGAGGAAAATAAATTCTGGATCTCGGTCTCACCTGTGTGGATGCTGGCCTCCACCTGCAGCCTGAGGAGTTCCGTGTTCATCTGGTCCAACACGTCCTCGACGTCGTAGGCCACCCCCTGCAGCTCGCTCAACCACAGCTTTACCGCCTTCTCATTCGCTTGCCTCTCCTCTGCGTCGTCCAGCACTGCCTGGATCCTCAGAAATTTCTTGTACAGCTTCTTCAGGTCCTGGTCCACGCCCCAGATGAAGCTGAGTTTCTTCTGTAGTATGGGGATCAAAAGCTCGAAGACAGACTGGAATAACCCACCTAGATCTGAGTCTATCACTATGCTGCCGGCCATCCCTCTCCTTTTTCTCCTGTCCTTGAAGAAGTGTTAAAGGAAAGCTTCGAGCAGAGGAGAGAAGATCCTTACTTTGCCATTCTGCAGGAAGATCACCCACCACGACGCCATTGCCGGGCTGCCTTCTCCACTGGTGTTGCTTTCAACTGAAGTTGCTCAGAAGTGCCTATGTTGACCTCTTGGAAGGCTCATTTCCATGAAAGTGGTGTTTATTAGTCAGAGCCGACGGTGCTTGACTGTTTGTTTTTCATAAGTTTTGGTCATACATGTTACTTTGTCATGTGCCAAGGGGATAAAGAACTTGCCTAAAGAACCAGAAGTCCTGACAGATTTATTAGGCATCTAAGGACAGGTACGT
Organism: Saururus chinensis; assembly: GCA_035235625.1. Taxonomy (NCBI): domain Eukaryota; kingdom Viridiplantae; phylum Streptophyta; class Magnoliopsida; order Piperales; family Saururaceae; genus Saururus; species Saururus chinensis. Next base: position 29,811,590 of record CP141141.1, read on the forward strand.
AATACCCCTCGTTTCAACTCGCAGAGTCACGACCCGCAAGTTCTTCTATAGAACTCACTGGTAAAATAACAATACTTCATTAGCCTCAATAGACCAGTGAAAACTTGTCCGGCTTAATTGGCCAATAAAAGAGATAATTATGATTTGGTAAGAATTCTCCACTTTGCCGATTATCTGCTTAATTTCGCTAAAGCCTCAAAGCTCAATGGACAGCCTGGAACAGTAAGACCAGCTCATTTCTTGGAAATAGACCCGGATTTATTTTTGAACCATAAAGGCATAGGGATTTCAAGGTATGTAAAATAACGAAGTACCACAAAACATTTTAAGCCCTGAAGGCTGTACAATTCAAATCGAAAACTTGTCTGATAGAATTCATATGATATAGTTGTGTTGTCATGGCACTTTAAGAGGTCATTCAAGTTATGAACTAATTAACGCACCACAAATACTTGTAAAATGAGATGGTTATTTACTATACAACAATCAAGAGAGCATAAAGAACCAGTCCTTTTTACAAATTGCTTATCCAACGATAAACACCCACTAATTAAACTTATCCCAAACCGTTTCTTTTGGGCCAAACTATTAGAAGGCCATTCAACTTCCGCATGCCATGCATTCTTCTCTATTTTCAAGTGAACAGATCACCTGGGCCATCTTTGCTTCAATGTCATCTTCTACTAACTTGGTGGTGTTTCCCTGTTTATCCTATGACAAGCAATTCAAGACAACAGTCATTACAGATAATAGCTAATAGTTGCGGGAAAATTACAGTTGCTAAGAACTTCGTAAAAAAGTAGTCAAATCTACCTTGAGAGCAGAAGTATCCACAGTGAACTTAATTGCATCAGCTGCTGCCCTTGTTCGAAGATAATACATACCAGTTTTCAAACCCTTCATCCACAAGGAATGCAGTTTCATTAAGAATGATAATTGGGGTGATCAATAATCATTGAAATATAAAATAATACCAGAGACATGACCATTAACTTAAATTTCAATACCTTGTTCCATGCATAGAAGTGCAAGGAAGTGAGTTTCCCAAAATTTGCCTGATCCATATGAATATTTAAGCTCTGACTTTGGTCAATGTAACATCCACGATCCGCAGCCATGTCTACCAGAGTCCTTTGCTTTATCTCCCACACAGTTCTGATACAACATAACAGAAGTGCATTTTAAGTAAACAGTGATTGAGACGGTCCTATCTGTAAACTGCATATCGCCAAATTCTCACTTGTAAATAGCTCTGAGCTCTTCTGGAATCTCACTGATCTTGAGAATGGAACCATTCTCATAAATTATCTTATTCTTGAGAGAAGGTGACCAAAGGCCCATCTCAGTCAAATCATGGAGAAGATGCTTATTAACAACCACAAATTCCCCACTGCAAAATGAAATCCATAATTAGACTAAGGTAGAATAAAGAAATCCAACCTGCATACAAGGTTCAAAAGATGGCACAAACCTCAAAACTCTGCGACTGTAGATATTTGAGGTGTAAGGCTCAAAGCATTCATTGTTCCCCAAAATCTGACTAGTAGAAGCAGTAGGCATAGGGGCCACCAGTAGTGAATTCCTTACGCCATTAATAGAGACCATATTACGCAGACCAGACCAATCCCAGCGATCAGATGGAGTCACTTCCCACATATCTGGTTGAAGGATTCCCTGAAAATAAGTATTAAGTAAATAAGACAATAGTTCAGATCTATAAAATGACAAAAAGAGCATTACAGGATGCTTATTATTACATTATCAACAAAGATTTGAAACTAACAGAAATAATGGTTCCAAATATGTGGATTGCAAACAAGTGAAAGATTTCAAGAAGCTTAAACAAATAATAACAAAGAACTCACTGGAACATACCTTGCTTACAGGGCTCCCTTGATATGTCTCATAGGGACCTTCCTTTGCAGCAATCTCAGAAGAAGCTTTTAGTGCATGGTAATATATGGTCTCAAATATTTCCTTGTTTAGTTGCTGAGCCTGTAGATGAATAAGAAATGTCAAAAGGCAATGCTTGAAAGGACAGAATTATAGATATGTATTTCTAGCATTCTCGTGCAGCACAATGCTCATCCCATTCATTCACCTCAGGGGAATCAAATGGCATCCCCAGTAATATAAAAGCATCCGCTAGTCCTTGTACTCCAATCCCAATTGGCCGATGCCTCAAATTTGACCTTCTTGCAGTTTCAACTGGGTAATAATTTTCATCAATGATTTTGTTAAGATTTGATGTGACAACTGCAGTAATCTGTCACAATGACATACATCTATGTTTAGACATAGAAAAACTAACTCAAGCAAAACATTTAAAAAAAAAGAACATGTAGAACATAAACTTTAACCAAACCTCAGCTAGCTTCTCAAAATCAAAATATCTGTTCTTTGCACCTCTACTCCCAACCAACTTTGATGGGTGTGATTCAATAGGGACCCCCTACAAAAAACCCAAGAAGTATAAACAATGAAAATATATCTTTGAAAACCCATTTAACATTTTTTTCTCCAAATACAAATATATTGTTTCACTTTCTTATTTTTCAAATAAAGTTTGAACAAAACAAATCATATTAATAGCAGTACATAAGAGTTGAATATAAAACTACATTTTCCCTGACAAATCGTGGCAAGGCAATTGAAGCCAAATTGCACACTGCCGTTTCTGTAGGGCTTGTGAATTCAATAATCTCTGTACACAAATTTGAAGATTTGATGGTACCCAAATTCTGTTGATTGCTCTTCCTATTGCAGGTGTCCTGAAATAAGAATAAGAATTAGAAGGTATAAATTTGTAACCATAGAGATTGACTTTGGTGTGTGCTTGTGCATGTCCTTGTTAAGGAGATCAACATAGTAGTCAACATGTATACCTTAAAAAGCATGTATGGCGTTCCTGTTTCTATCTGTGCTTTCAGAATTTCAAACCATAGGTTTTGTGCTGGCACTACCTTTTTCGCCTTGCCCTAGTTCACAGACACGCAACCCATAAATCAAAGTACAATTAAGTTAGCATTAAATAATATACAACAAGCTGGTTAAACAACTTACCTCTCTTTCATATCGTGTGTATAGTTCCTCAAATTCTTCACCCCAACAATCAGCTAACCCAGGAGCCTCACTAGGGCAGAATAAAGACCATTCTCCATAACCTTGAACCTTTTTCATGAAGAGATCCGGCACCCATAATGCATAGAAAAGGTCTCTTGCCCTATGCTCTTCCTACAGAAGATTGATTTCACAATCAATACCTCAAAATCATCACAATCAATGCATGCCCCAGTCAACAATGTAGTAACACAACAGCATAGTATTTTGGCAACAAGTGAGTGGTCTCATTTCACTATCCAGCCCAAGTGGGAACGCTCATCTAGACCAGGTTAGTCAGCCAATTCAATTTGGAATATGTGCCTGTAAAAAAACTGGAAGATTCCTTTCTTTCCACTAGAAGGCAAAATCACATTCCATAAAATTGTCAAACACCTACCTAACTCAATTAAGTGATGATAGAGCGTTTTAAGAAAAAAAAATGTACCTTCCCATGATTTTTCCTGAGATCCAAGAAATCAAAAATGTCAGAATGCCACGGCTCCAAATACACAGCAAAAGCACCTAGAAAATATTCGCAATAATAATTTTTTTAGTATGCAGTAGATAACAAAGAATGATATTCGTAAGTAAAAAGACCAATTACCCTTTCTCTTGCCCCCTCCTTGGTCAACATAACGGGCAGTATCATTGAAAACTCGTAGCATGGGAACAATCCCATTTGAAGTCCCATTAGTACCACGGATATAACTCCCAGTTGCTCGAATGTTGTGAACAGAAACACCAATCCCCCCTGCCGATTTGCTAATAACAGCACATTCTTTCAGTGTATCATAGATTCCTTCAATACTATCATCTTTCATGCAAATGAGGAAGCAGCTGCTCAACTGTTGTTTGCATTAAAAAAATGGAAGCACTCAGATTTTAAGGCAAACGAAGCAAATGGAACAAATGAGGCGAATGAAGCAAATGGAACCTGAGGTCTGGGAGTGCCAGCATTAAACAAAGTGGGTGACGCATGAGTGAACCAGCGCTGTGACATCAGATGGTATGTTTTAATAACAGAATCAATGTCATCCTTGTGAATCCCCACAGCAACTCGCATCAACATGTGCTGCGGTCTTTCAACCACCTTCCCTGAGACTTTTAAAAGGTAGGATCTCTCAAGGGTTTTGAATCCAAAATAATCATAGTCAAAATCTCTGTCATATATAATTTCACTGTCCAGACGTGCTGCATTCTGAAACGCAAGATTAAAAAAATAAATCAAAACCAGGACAACCAACATATTCACTCCTTCACAGTTTATGAGCCCAGTAAGGCAATTGACCCATTAACCTCAAATCTAGATAGAATAACTAGAAATAATTAATTCAACCTACATTACTGAAACTAAAGTTGCAATTCATGAGGCTCAACTAACAAACGTTACCTTCATGATTATATCATATACATCATCAGCAATTAATGGAGCCTTTAGCCCAGATCTCTCATTGTAATGGTAGTACATATCTTTGATCCTGCCGTGAAGAGACACAGGTCAGTTACACCATGACTAATCCGATTGTGCCACTAAAAACCTCAGGTTTCAGATAATATCACAGCCGAAACAAACAGATTTAAATGAAATACAGTAAGCAGACAAAAAAACAAAACTGCATACGTTTCTGAGAAGGATTTCTTAGTGTTCTTGTGGAGGTTGGAAACAGCAATCCTGGCCGCAAGCTGGCACACAAAAATGAATTTGCATCACATTAATTGCCAAATCTCACTCTAAGAAGTCTAATTTAAAAGGATGGGTACTTCAGTATTAATCGATCTTTGTACAAAAATGCAAGTTTTTTACACAAAAAGAACTGGATTGAAGAAAGCAAAACAAAGGACTCAAATGTAGAGAGAGAGAGAGAGAGAGAGAGGAAAGTCGATGAGGGCGCTCACGGAGGCATAGTCGGGGTGGTTGGCGGTCATGGCGGCGGCAGTCTCAGCAGCGAGCTCATCAAGCTGGCTGGTGGTGACGCCCTTGTAGACGCCAGCGCAGACCTTCTGAGATACGAGGACGGGGTCACAGTGCTCGAAACTGAGGCCGTAGCTGAGCTTCTTGAGGCGGGCGGTGATCTTGTCGAAGTGCACCGCCTCCTGCCGCCCATCCCTCTTCACCACATACATCTCTCTCCGGACTGTCGTCGAACGCCTACACCCCGAAGCAGATTCCCACACGTCCGATCCGAACCCACAGACGACCAAGGGAGGGAGAGTAACTGTGGCTTAAATAGGGGGCGGGGGAACTGGAATTCAAAATTTGGGGGTAGGGCGGGGAAGAAGACGAAACACGGAAATTGAATTTCGAAGTTGTTGGATGCGTCTTAGATTCGAACTTTCCCGCCAGAGCGGTGGGGGGCGGGTAGTGTGGGACCCAGCCGCCCGCGCCTTCCGGTAGTGAGTGCGATGAGAGGGAAATGGAGGGGGACGGGCTCCTTGGCTTCCCGCGCGGAGGGGGGTTTTGGCGGGGAGAGGATCTGGATGAGCTTGGCTTTTCTTTTCTTCTTATTTTTTCGCTTTATGTGGAATCTTATATAGGACGCTTTTGTAGATTGGAGCTTCCATGAGAAGTTTTCATTATTACCTTTTTTTTGTTTTTTTATTTAATGTCATGGTTTATTTTGTCATTTTTTGTACGACACGAATGAATACTTTTCCTTTGTCTTATAGTCCCATGTTTCATATTAATAATTTTATTTAAATAAAATATCTCCACTTAAAAAAATCTTATATATTTATTTTTTATTCTCTTAGAGGGAGGTCTCACCACCCAATGAAAATTATTATTTTTAAATAAAATTATTAATATAAAACTAAGAGAATATTAATAAGTGTATTATTTAATTTAAATATAACACTTAATATGGTAAAAAAGGGGTGATTATAATAATTGATAAATAAAAAAACTAAATTATACTTATATGATCGTTGACAAAATTTGATATAGACCATCTCAACTTTCAAAAATATCTTACTCGTACTCTTAATTTTTTTGAAAGACAAAAGTATTAATCCCACTCCCACTTCTCTTTCACCGCCCCCTTCTGGCTCAAGTAGGAATGCCACTCAAGTCGGGTAAATGGTAAATTTGACCCGACCCAACCCTAATGGGTTAGGTTTGGTTTTTAAAAATAACCCTAATGGGTCAGGTCGGGTTTAGGTGATCCAACCCGACCTGACCCGAATATAAATATAAATATAAATTTATATTTTTTTAATATTATTTTTAAAAAAATTATTTAAAAAATATTTTTTATTCTATTCGGGTCAAACGGGTCGAGTTCGAGTTTGAGTCGGGTTCGGGTCACAATTTTGTTATGTAATATCGGGTTCGGGTTTGACAAAACCCGACCCAGCGGCATCACTAGGCACCAGCTAACCTCATTGTTGCTTAGCCAGAGGCATTGTATAGATTTTTGTTCTTCCAACCAATGAGTTTCTGCCCTCGCCACTGTTTTACCCAAGCAGAAAGGGCATCTTCATATAGGTTCTATTGTCTAAATATAAGCATAACCCAAATATTGTAATCTAACTGATCACGAAGGTGCCTTAGTGTCATTATCTACTATATAACCCACATTTTCTAATATACACTCCGTCCTATTTAATAGCTCGATTTAAAAAATCAAATAGAGCTATTATTATCATACAAAAATGTACGATAATTGATCATAAGAGTGCGTTAAATCTTTAACCCGTACATAAGGAACTATGCATAAGCCCACGGATTCAAGTCGTCCCATTCCGCTGCTGGAAGGATATTTAGCCATAAAATAGGGATTAAGTGCAGTAAACATTCTCCCCATCATTCTTAATTTTGCCCTGTATAGATTTAAAACTTTGGGAGTAAAAGTTGTGAGATCCGTTGGGAAAATATCATTTTCCTTTGTCTATGATCGAGGCTGATATCAGCCTAACGCTAGCAATTGGGTTTGCCACATATTTATATGTATCCATGTCATATTTGGGGCATCCATGGCTGCTAGCTAGAGAGGACATGGCTAGGCTATGTGCAGCCATGGCTACTCTCACTGCACATTGGTCGTGGCCAAAAATAATAAAATATTATTATTTCATGTCTCAACAGACATAGCCGAAGATGCGGCCGCAGCTAGTCATCACTATCGTCGGCCATGGTCAAGGACGTTCTAGGTATGGGTTGCTCTTATCATTTTGGACAATAGTAAAATTATATTATAAACGCAACGAAAAAGTGGTGGAGGGGGAAGTGGGAAAAGCAAAGACTTGTGTCATGACCCTATGGTCTAGTCTATTCCTATCACTACCTATCGGTAAATATTGATTTATTACTGAGTCTTAGTGAGAATTTTCTCATTTTTTTCTAATGATTTGTTTGGATTGGTAGAAAGTGGGGAAAAGGAGATGAATTTTCTTAAAATCCCTCGGTTTCCACTCTTTAGTGTAATGGAGAAAGAAAAATTAGAGTAAAAATTAAGAGAACATTGATAAAAAAATTAACCCAAAATTTTTTTTACCCATCAACCTATAAATTTTGAGAGAAAATCAGCGTACTAAAAACTTATGTCGTGTTACTACTACTACCACCATCACCGTCGTTGCCGCTGCGACCAGGCTACTGCCGCCACTATCGCTATCGCCACCACTGCCAATATTGCTACTGTTGGCACTGTCATCACCATCTTCGCCACCGCTACTGCTATCACCACCACCGCTGTTATCACCACCACCACAACCGCTACCGCTACTACCACCAACCGCTACCGCTACTACCACCAACCGCTACCGCTACTACCACCAACCGCTACCGCTACTACCACCGCCGCCACCACCACCACTGTCACCGTCACCACCACTATCGCCACTATTGCCACTACTACCACCGCTACCACCACTGCCACTGCCGCCTCCATCACTACCGCCACCACCACCACCATCAGCCCCGCCACCATCACCACTGTCGCCATCACAGCAACTACCACCACCGTCACCGTCAATTTTCTCTAATATCATTTGTGCAACTAAACAGTGAAAATTTTTTAGGAATCTTCTAATTTATCTTTTACCTGGATTTATTTTCTTTTTTTATTTCCCTTTTTCCTAGTTTCCACCAATCCAAACAGACCCTAAATATTTTTATTGATGTCGTGAATTGCATAATGTTGGAAAGGGACGGGCAAAAGAAACCGCTTGAGGTTAAATCACTAGCCTCTTACCATTGGCTTTTAATTATAATTAAGTGGAAATATTTTGCCGGTGGCTGAGCATGTCGAACTGTCCATTTTATTGCAGCATTTAACGCCTGCATTAACGTGTTTTACAGCATAAAAGCTATAACATGAACAACTAAGAAGTTTTCCTAAATTGCATGCACGAACTGGTTCTAAAGAAAATGAATAAATGGGTTATTTCTTATTTTGATGCAATTCTTTTCTGATTGCATTGCACTATTGCTGTAGGCCAGTTAATATCGTCTCTTTGGCCACACTTTGACCCAATGGTTTAAGAACCGACCTGACCCGGTTCAACTAAATTGGGTAATTTTTATTATTATTTATAGGTTAAAATTGGATTTGGTTGAACTGAAAAAACTTGGACCTCATTACAATCTAGGTTAGTGGCTAGGTCAATTTTAAAATACTATAACCTGTAGCTAGGTGCAACACAAGGGGATACTGACATGGCTGTAAGTGTAGCCTAGGGCTTGTGCATGAATAGAAGGTGGTGTTGGCACAGCTGGGAAGCATTTTCTATACTCTAGACTTTGAGCCAAGTGTAAAGAAGGTCTAGGAGCCAATTATTTTTGCGGTTAACGGTACACATATTGGCATATATAAGTGTCAATGTCACTAAACCTAATATGTGTTAATATGTACACCAATAATATAAAATAGTAATGGCCTTCAGACATTCCTTACATTGGGCTCATGGTAAAGGAAAATATTAGAAGTGGGCATTATATTTAATGGGTTAAGCCCATATCATTAAGGTGGGTATAATATTTACACGGGTTAAGCCTATAATATTTATGTGGGTCAAGCTCATATTGCTAATGTGGGTCAAGTCCATATGGTAGAAAGAGCCCAAACCTAATTTATATTGAATAAGAATCGCACATGTGGATTAGTTGAAGGAGTAAATAATCCCGCATCGCCTAAAAAAAGTGATATTGTTTGTATATAAGACACAAGTTTGGTCTTTCAAGTTAGGCCCTTGGGTTAACCCACTTTTGTGGGGTAGAGACATGTTGAACCTATGCACCTAGGTAGGTTAACCTACACGCGCGTGCCGCCGTCTATTCAGTTCACATGCGTGGCCGGGTTAGGTTGGGTCAACAAGATAAATATTTTTGGGACAAATTCATTTGGTTTAGTTTTTTATTTATTTAATTTAGTTTTCTATTAACCAAAATAAGTATGGTTTTCTTTTCACTAAAGAATATGTCCGTTAACGGATGAATGCATCCATTTGAACGGAAAAGGGTGTCTTCAACGGGATTTCCAATAAAATCATTGAAAACAATTTATAGAAGAATCTATTTTTGATTTCGGTCTATTTTCCTTCCTGTGAGAGCATACATAATGTGGTTCGCTGTATATACTGTGTTGAAGGTGCTCCTACAGTACGCGGTTAATCATCTTATCATAGGAGGCAGACGTCCAAGAATCCTAAGCACCGTTATGGATGGGCGAATGCTGCCTTAAAGACAGAGCGATTTGCTTGATTCGATTATAAAACTTTAAAGAAGGTTTTTAATCACCATATTTACAAAGGTAAAAAAATAACAAAAAACTCTTCTAACAGCAGGCAGGGCACAATGAGGAGCTTAGTGTGGAACCTAGTGGTAAGGCGGCTGATGAGAAGTTGCACCACGAGTGGGATGTCGCTGCGTCAGGAACTCGGAAAGAAGATGGAGAGTTAACCCTCCCAACTGGGAGTTTCCCTAGTCATCTCTGGACTAGGGGCAAAGAGTCGGACTCCGGAAGAAGATGGAGCGTTAACCCTCCCAACCCTAGTCGTCTCTGGACTAGGGGCTAAGAGTTGGACTTAACTATGAAAAGTCTCAACTCTGGATAGCTGTTAACTAGGGTGAAGATGAAGCGACATTACAGTGAGCCATTATGCAATTTTAACCAATAAAATAAATGAATTCAAGGAATTTGTAAATAATGTGTGGTTGAGAGAGATTTTCTACCTGAACTTATTGTTCACGTGACACATGTCGATGTGAGCGTAAGCAGAATCCAAGAATGAAAAATTGCAATCGAAGAAGAATTTTCAGAAAATATTTTAAATCGGTGAGTTGCATATAATTATAAGTATATTCACAATAGGTAACTACAAGTTTAAATCTTATATGTTTAATATAGTAACAGGTTGACAAATATAATAATATTAAAAGACTTTGTACTATGGAACATGTGATTTATATTCAACTCATTTAGCGACAGGAGTTTTTTAATAGCATAAGAAATATGTGAATTCAAAATGGAATATAGGTAAAAAATATATTATCATGAACCGTATTATATGTGTGAGACAAAAAAATAGTTATAGAAATTAAACATATTATTGTTTAATCTTATTTGATAAAGCTCATTGAAAACTCTCCAACGATACTAAAAATGTACAAATCAACAAAGTTAAAATAAACATAATATAAAAGGTTGAGTTCATGTCATATCACCGACCAATATTAGGTTGATATGATATGTGGCAGCCATTTTATAATAATCTAGGTAAATGATTTTATTAAAATACTCTTATAGTACATACTAATTCAAACTTATATTAAAAAGTTTATAAAAAAAATAAAAAATACATACAAAGTTTGACAAAATATATCATCACTCAATTTGCTTTATACAATAATATGATTACACTTGTTTGGATTCACATATTTTTTATACTATTGGAAAACTTATAATGAGCTTTATCAAATGAGGCTCACCGCTAAACTAGTCTTAAATATGAATAACATATTCTAAAATACAAAGTTTTTTTACACAATTGTATTTGCCAACCTATTGCCTTAAAATTAAGCACATGAGATTTGGATTTGTAGTTGCCTACTACAAGTATATATGGGTTACTTGTGATCGTTATGTATTTAGTGCTTATAATTATGTGTCTATAATATAGGATCATTATGATACGGAAAGCGCATATCTAACTATACCATAGCACGGATGCTTTTTTTTATACATAGTTTTTATAATTTACATTTAGAAAAAAAAGATTTATATGAGATTGGGCATTGTGGGTCATCGGAATTTGCAAAAGGGGTGGAAACAAAAACCACCATTGAGTTACGTATACTGTCAAATCGAAATATACACAAAGCTCTTATTTTTATTTTCTTATCTAATTTATATTTTCCTGCTTGTAATTTTGAAAAATATTAACTAAAATTTGGAGATTTTTTTTTCATGATTCAGATTTGAATAGTACCAGAGTAACTGCTACTTGGGCTACATCTCAATTCGGGTTAGGTTGGGTTATGTAGAATATGACTTAAGATAGGAATCAAGTTCCTTAGACCCAACCCGACTTGAAATAGGAATCGATAAACCCAAAAATCAAAATAGGAACCGAGATTCTATATTAGGTAGGGTCGATTTTAATAATATAAAGTAAGGGGCTATTTGGATGTGAAATTTTTGTAAAATTCTATCGATTTTGCCCCAATTCCAGTTGGAATTATCGAAATCATGTTTGTGTGCATAAGGTAGGCGAAATTAAAAATGCAGCTGAAAAGTTGATTCCAAGCAGTTTCGAGTCAGACTTCCATAATCACATATTGTGGTGACTCTGTCATTTCTAGCTCCCAAGCCCAATTTCAAAATTACAAATTTTGTTATTTTCAACGGTTACCTCTCATATCAAAATGAGTATCGAGAAGCGTGTCATAAATAGGTGGAGCCTATTTTAAAATTTTAAATTGACCTACCCTTCTGGGATTTTATTTGATAAGGTTCAAAATTAGGAGTGAAATAGTACAAAAAATGTGCATATATGAGTTCAGAAGAGATAATTATATTAGTTTAAAGTTTTAAAGATTTGTTTGACGCATCATTCAAATTTATTTTTAAAACTTTTATTACCAAACATAATTATAATTTGGTGGTTAATTATTGAAATTTTATACCTTTGTATTTCTAAAAAAATCAACACCCAAACAACCCCTAAACCTATATTATATTGAGTTGGTTTTATTTATGAAAAATTATAAAAATTTATATAGCTTGATTTAAATATAATTTTTAAGTTGATTAGGAACTCGAGTTGATTATTAGTTTTTTCACATACTAAATTTACCTAATAATTGATATAAGGTACCCTATCCAACTAGGGATATCATTGAGTTGAGTTTTGTCGTATCTGAACTCAATACTATTTAAGAAATGATAAACCAGAACCGGATGAGAATAACTATTCTAAGTTGAATTTGAAATCCCAAATCCAACCCAATCGGGTTGGGTTGGTTCATATTTTATTAAAATAAAAAAAATGATATTTATAACTTCATTTAGGTCTGGTCTTGTTGAATCACATAAACCATTCAGGTCGGGTTGGTTCATATTTTATTAATATATAAAAAATATATTTATAACTTTATTTATATCAATCACATGAAACCTAAACTCGACCAGAATAACTATTCGGCTGGGGAGTTTTTCATGTACCCGACCCAAGTAGCATCCTTAGACCCAACCCACTGAGTCAATTACGGGTCGATTTTATCCGCATCGGGTCGGGTTCGAGTTACGCAGTCCGAACCAGAAGCTTCCAGTATCTTTGACCCGTTTAATTCCTCAGAGTTAGAGCTCTTGCGCTTCTTCCCCAGCTTTCTACTCTCTGAATGTCCCAACAATGGCGATCCTTGCAGAGGTCGAAGAAGCTTCCGGACACCCGGCGGCTCCCTACGACGATGCCCTCTTCCCGATCCTCGCCGGCCGCGGGGACCCCCTTCGCTTCCTCGAGACCGTCTTCGATTTCCTCCGCCGAAATACGGACTTTCTGAACGATGAAAGCGCGCCCAGGAAGATTTCCGACATAGTCTCGGCGGTCAGTGTCAAGGTCGCCCGGGAGAGGAAGAAGAGGGCGGAGGAGTGGCTGTCGGAGCGGGATGATGGAGTCGCTGAGAAGCGGTTGAAAGAGGCGAGTCCAGTTGACGAGGTTCCAGTTGCGGCGGCGGTGGATGACAAGGGTCCGGAGGCGGAGGCTGATGGAAAGGAGAAACTGCGCGGTGAGTTGAGCTACTCTTTGCTTTCTCGATCTTAATGAGTTTAGTTTCAAAATGTCATCGTACTTATACTGGTAGTACTGCAATCTTTTAAATCGTCATCGTATTTGTACTCATAGTATTCTAATTGGTTAATATAGTCCAAATTTCTGGAGTAATATTGGGGCCTATTCATGTTCTACTCATTGTTTTCTCATTCTTAATTAGTTTAGTTCTAAATCGTCATCGTATTTGTACTGGTAGTATTCTATCCGGTTTATGTAATCTATGTTCTGGAGGAACGTTGAACCCTATTCATGTTTCTTATTCGAGAATACTACTATTGAATTAGAAGCGAAGCTCAATTTTTTTTTTATCTTTTCATGGCAACATTGAATAGTTGGATATTCGATTAATCTGCAGGAGATAAAGGTTCTTGTTAAATTGTTGTTATTTTATTTTATTTTCCAATGTAAGAAAGCGTGTTCTGCTTGTTTGAAGAGAAAATAAATTTTAATGGGAATCATTAATAGAGCTATATATCTATTTTTCTTTAGTCTATAAAATATTACTTTCTGACAGGATCATACGCCTAAAGATTTAGCACATTAAACTATTCTTTTTGTCTGTGATAGGCATGAACTTTGTTTTGCATTCGAATGCAACTAACAGTGGATTCATATTACATTGTTTCTTTGCAGAAACATTTTTGTAGTACCTATCTGGTTTTCTAGCACTTCTTTAACTTGCCATGGGGTCAACTCATGTTGAATCCTGTATATGACATGTTCTTCTTGAATTTGGGAGACTTTATAATACTTTAATAGTCTACATAGATTAAATGCTAAACTGAAGGGCTTTTGATATCCCTTATTACTAGTTCAATCTGAAAACTCAGCTCAGATTCGACTTTTCAAACTGTTTTGTGACCCTGATTAATTGTCTGATGCGGTCAGACGATTAGGTCTGAAAATTGTCAAAATAACTAAATTAAATGTTTCTAACTTGCCAATTCAGATAAAATTTAAGTCGACTTTAGCCTCATCAAAATTTTTGTAATGACGTTGACATTTTGTATTGATTCTTTATGTGGAGTGAAAAAGGTGCAATTCCAATGCCAACAGATTCAGGAAAATTGGATTTCAATACTTTGTTGTGATGAGGGTTCCATTGGACCCTATACACTTGCCATTGGGGCGGTTGGATGGGCTCCTATGTCAAGCAGCTTAAGGCCAACAAATTATGTTGGTGAGTCTTCCACACCACATAAGCAATCTGTCATCTGGGTATTGAAGGTCTGACATGTGATGAGCATAAGGTGGATGCACTTACTGTAGTATGTATAACCATAAAAACTCCCAAGCACAGTACTAGTAGGAAGAGGCTGAGGATCTTGATGAGGACATCTGCAAATTCATCGGAAAGATGGTTAGTAGCTTTGGTTTGTCTACTATAGTTTGCAATAAAAAACTGAAGGAGTTGGGGCTTCCTAATATACTCCCATTACATGGCAGTGATTTGATTGTTTACTGAGACGAATGCATTGGTGAGAAACCAGTGGATGACCATTTGAGACGTGGGAACTGAGCTTAAGTTGAGATGGCTCTAGACAATGCGCTTTAATTATTAGGATATAGGAGATGCATGCTTGAGAAGATTCCTAGTATAGTTTTGTCTTACATTGGATGATGTATAGATTGGAGTTTGTTATACCTGTGATTCTTGGGTTGGATAATTTTTTGAGTTTATGTGACAAGTGTTTGGCGTTGGAACTGGTGTTTTTTGCGTATGGATGAGTGTTATATTGCTTTTCTTTATTATTGGGGTATCAAATAAGTTTTTGTGTCAACAACAGATGAGGACCTGTCAGATGAGGAATCCTCAGATACACAACAGAGGATGATAAGGTATATGGTTTTTATTGTCCTTGTTTGGAGATGGCTTAGATTATGTAAATCGAGGAGTGGTATACAGGACAACACCTCATTACTCACAGGTGGAATGTACACAATGGAGTTGTTGAAGGGCAGCCCGGGGCAGTGCTTCGACTTGATGCGGATGTCGCAACAAGCTTTTAGGTATCTTTGTTCTCACTTTAAAGATAATAGATGGATTACAGATAGCAGATATATATCAGTGGAAGAGAAGATGGCTATGTTTTGTACTATACTAAGTCACGATGAGCGATATGTTGTAGTCAAAAGGCGATTCCAGCAGGAAACACAAACAGTTCATAGATATTTCCATGAGGTGTTGACAGCAATGATGGAGTTTGCTAGGGAGGTAATTGTACCTGATCAATGGAATGAAGCTCCTGAGCAAATTAGGCGCCATAAACGATTGCGTGGGATATTCAAGGTAACCAGCTTACCTGAATATGATTCTAGTGCTATTTACCGTTTATGATAATGTTTGTTGAATAAAACATGTGACTCTATGAAGGGTGCAGTTGGCGCAATTGATGTTACACACATCCATGCAATTGTACCCCCTGAAAAGCAAATATCATATAGAGGTAGAGGCCGAGGAGAATGCTATCAAAAAGTTTTGGGCTTGTGTGACTTCAACATGGTATTTACTTACATATGGCCTGGATGGGAGGGAGTAGCACATGATTGTTGGATGCTACAACAAGTCATTTCTGACCCAAGTAATAATTTCCCTTATCCTCCACCAGGTAAGAAATCCTAGTTAAAATATTACAAGAGACATTCTGTCTATCTACAATGTCCTGTTCTAAAAGTGTTCATTGCTCTTCACAATACAGATAACTATTACCTAGGCGATGCAGTTTACACAAACAAGCGATACTTTCTCACGCCATATCGAAATATGCGTTATTTGTTGTAAGATTTCGGGCAATGTACTCCAGCTAGGACAAGAGAAGAAGTGTTTAATTATTCTCATGCAAAGCTAAGGAATGTGATTAAGCAGGCCTACGGAGTGTTGAAAGAACGGTATCCCATCCTGAAAAGTATGGCACCTTTTTCCTTAAATGTCCAGAGAGACATTGTCATATCTTGTGTGGCCATCCACAACTTTTTGAGGAAGTTGGTTATTCAGGGCGATCTAAGTGATCAACTCTTTGAGGACTATGAGTGGAACATTGTGCCACTTGAGACATCTCCTGAGCAAGAGAATGATGTTGAGCCATCACAGGCCAGCATGCAAGGAGATACTAGAGATGGGGACTTCATGAACCGCTTGCGTGAGGAGTTGGCAAATGCTCTTATGACATAAGGACTCCTTGTTATCTTTTAAGCAATAGGGTGGTGCCTCAGAAACTTTATGTAGTCTTTACTAGGTTATGCTCATGGCCAGCTTTTCATAGTGAATGGAGTTAAAGTAAATTCTTACTCTTCTTATTCAATTAGAGAAGAAGCTTGACATAGAATTTGAACCATCCGGGTTCTCCTCTAGTAGACACAGATAGGTATGAAGATAAAATGGAATACATCAGAGAAAAGATGATAAAGTGGAATACATCAGAGAAAAGCAGCATACACCTTCCCGTTCGTGGAGTTTGTTTGTTGGATTTTTGGTTGGGTTATTTGGTGCTCTAATTGCATGCTTTGTAACTTTGATGTACTTGGATCTGGATTAAATATTATGAGTTTTGTGTGGTTGTAATTGACTTTGGTTTGTGAAAAGGCTAAACTTGAAGCTGGTGTTTTTCATTTAGCAGACAATTTAGAAATATCAGATTCTAGGACCCTACTTAGATCATTCAGCATTGATTTTATCAAATAAGCATATTCATTTATGATTTAGATAAGTAACATATGATTCATGAATCTTAATATAAACAGATGATTTCTGTATTCAGATTTATCAAGTGAGCCCTAAACTAGGTTAGCTAGTTAGCTATTTTGATATGCTTTTCTTATCCTTCTTGTCTAAAAGCAGTTTCTCAGTTAGTTGTATTTTCCATCTATATATTGATGTTCTAACATTAATATATTTGACATGTCACCATGAATAGATCCAAATCATGGCAATGGTTTAGATCTAGAGAGATATTCTTGGGTTCAAACTTTACAAGAGGTGACAGTTAGCATCCCAGTTCCTCCTGGAACAAAGTCAAGGTTTATTGTGTGTGAGATTAAAAAGAACCACCTAAAGATTGGACTGAAGGGTCAGCCTCCTATTATAGATGTATGTATACAGTCATTTCATTCTTGATGGTATTTGTTAGTGACTTACTTCCGTATGGATCATATTATAATGTGTTTAATCCGGGTCTGCTTTTGGGAATTAACTGTTTTTTGTTGATTTCTTTTGCAGGGAGAGCTTTATAAGTTTGTGAAATCAGATGATTGCTTTTGGAGTCTTGGTTAGTGGCTTCTCCTCATCTAAATAATCACATTGCTTTATAACTATAACAAGTAAGTTTTAACCATGAACATATAACAGGAAGTCACTTTTTTTTCTTCTTCCAGAGGATGGAAAGAGTGTCTCTATTATCTTGACCAAGCAAAATCAGATGGAATGGTGGACTTGTTTAGTAAAGGGAGATCCTCAAATCGATGCTCAAAAAGTAGAGCCCGAGAACAGCAAGCTGTCTGACTTGGATCCTGAAACTCGGCAAGTTGTAGAAAAGATGATGGTAATATTTTGTAATACATATTTTCTACCTAGTTGTCTGCTTATGGTGTTCACTGTGTTAGATGGCAAGTGTTGTGAGCTATTGCCTTAAGAGCTCTATGCTTTGTTCACCTTTATATTTGTCAGATGTAAGGTCGTGAAGGGTTAATGATGGTGGATTAATGTGGCGTTGTGCTTATCCCGTACTTCTGTCAATCATTATTTAAACAGTGCTAATGAATAATATTGATGGAGAAGAGCCCCTAGCGAGATACTTTGTATGACCCGGGGAATTCTTTCCTTTTACAAGGGCTCTTGCTCATCAAGAGACTGAAAGATCATCTTGTTAGGAGTTCTTATTGAATTATCTTTCTGTATGTCGTCCGAGTTTTTGGGTGATTTCTAATATCTTACCCTTACTAACGGCACCAAAATTCTTTAGCATGTACAATATGTAAGTTTGGTCTTTATGTAAGTCCTGTGTGATTCGAGAGTCTCAGTCAATTTAGTCATTCGTGCAGTTTGATCAGCGTCAGAAATCCATGGGTCGTCCAACTAGTGACGAGATGGAGAAGCAAGAACTTCTCAAGAAATTTATGGCTGAGGTATTTTTTTGATTCTGTCTTCTGATTATGCATTGTCCTTCTAAGCTGCATTGCTCTTATTTTTATCTTTATTATTTTAATTTGGCCAGCATCCTGAAATGGATTTCTTGAAGGCAAAAGTAATGTGAGGACTTCTACTAGCTCCACCTGATTGCCTGGAAGAGAGAGGCTTGGATAACGATATGCACACTAACAGAAGATAAATTATTTGCTTAATACGTCGTTTTTGTTGGCGATGGAATTTCTGTGCAAGGATTAACACCAATCATTTTAAATTGCATTCTAGAATCTTGTTTTGAAAGTTTTGTGTAGGCTGGAAAAATAACATAGAGAACGTTTGCAACTTTTAGGATGTCATATACCTAAGAACTAAGATACTACTACTAGAAGTGAGCAATTAAAGCGTTCTGTAAGATATCCAAATCTCGTCATTCACAGGAAGAAGAAGATGGTGTCTCTGACTGATCATCCGAAGGCTGTGAGAAAAGTTGGCTTTGGTGGGATTTAAAAATCCTCCCTGGGGCATTGTTTGTCAACCATACCTTTATTTATCATTTTATTCTAAGTCGAAACTGGTTTTAGGCTTAACAAAAAGCAGCTGGTTTTTAAAGCATTTTTTGCTTGTTCCTCAAGTGGCCTTGACGTATATGGTGCTCAAGGTTTGTTCTATAACTCTTGGAACTGTACAGTTGAAAGTTTGTTTACTCTAAATTTTACTCTAAATATTATCATGATTATAATTATGTAAATATTATGAAATGGACACATGAATGGCACACGAACAGCTATATAATGTGTAAATATTTTGTCCAATTTAGAACTATGTGATTTTCACGTTGCCCTCTGTTTAAACTTGAAGTTTTGTAAATTAGTTGTGTTTTCTGTACGTCTAAATATTTTTTTGTATGATGCTCTTTGTGTTTGGCTTGTTCTACAACTGGTTACTTTTTCTGTGATTCTTAGAGTTTTATTCTCATGGTTTAGTTATTACAATATGGTGGTGGTCACAGGAATTATTATGTTCAAAATCTTTCATGTTAGAAAGCTTTATTTTTAATAAAGCTCTCCAAATTGCATTTGATGCCAAATTATTTCTAGCTTCTTTGCCAAAAATAAATAAATAATTATTTCTACCTGCAAGGGTGGATTGGGGCCCTTAATCATACTGGCCAACTGAAAATAAAATAATAAATGACATCCTCTAAAGTTGGATTTTATTTTTTAACGTTTCTGAAAGAACTGTGAGACTGCTTCAGCCACTGATTGGGTTTGCAAATTGTTGGGCGAAGCGTATAAATTTGTTCTGAAGCCAGATCTACCTCGAGGGAAGGCGTTAATTTTGGACTTTATTGTCCGCCATTACTGAAGTCAAAACATGGTCTTCCACAAGTTTATTTCTTGTTGGCCTTTGCCTGGGTGGCCTTTTCACACGTGCACTTTAATTAATGTAGTATTCTCTAGGTTATGGGACGGAGGGAGTAAAAGATATGTTTAACAAACCCAACCGCCTTGAAATCTAGGTCATACCCGGGCGAACCACCACCATCATGAAGGCAACAAAGCCCACCCTGGACAGGACCCAGATGGATACGAGCGGGCTCTTGTCGACATTGTTGGAGAGGACGATTGCGTGGGTGAGGAAGATCCAAGCGGCGATGTCGTTGAAGGTGGCGGCTGCTATGGCAGTCTCTCCGACATGGGTGGTGAGAAGCTTCAGCTCGACAAGGATACAGGCAAGGACAGAGAAGTCGGTGATGGAAAGCACAACTCCATGAAGACTTAAGGCATGAAAAACAGTAATGAGTTTACTGATAAGTATTAAATTAAAGTGTTAGGACGTAACGATAAATTAGTAGGCTAATTTATCCTTATCGGGGAGAGACCCAAAAAAAATTGGCCAGTGCTGCCTCAAAGAACCGGCCCATGAAAATATAAAAAAAGCAACGTTCATGTCCCCTTCACACGGTCTGGTATAGAGTGAAGCAAGATTATGTACAACTGTTATTTAGCCTACCAGTCTCACACCATTCAGCCATATTTTGTAACTAAATATAATGTCAAACCACCAGTTGCAGCAACGAGTTCTGAAAGTTAAAAAGTTCTGTAGTCCGGCTTCGGTACATAATGTAACTGTAAAATGAAAGAAAATACTTATGTGAGATTCCACTGCTCCATCACTAATCCACTACCTCGTTTACCTGCATGGTAATGCAACAAATAACCACGCCAAGAAATTTCTCAACTAGATACCATGAATAGAACAAAGTGAAAACAATAGTTAAACTTGTACAAAAAATGTAGACATTATCACCACAATGCATCACTATTCGTTGACGGAGATTATATTTGCTAAAGTCAGAAATGGAGATTTTACAAGAAAAAAGAACTGGAAAATCCCAAAGTAACCTGCCAATTGATCGATCCCTGATGCCCAAACCAAGCCAGTAGCTTCAAAACATCTATTTGGAAATTGGAAATAAGAATGATGAGATCTACTGTTATTAATGTGATTTGTATCATGTTATGTCATATGTAAACGAAGCGCAAGGTCCACAATGCTCATTACTACGGTTAGGGAGGGCGCTTAGTAAATAATTGACCAAGGTTCATACCCTTCAGTTGCATTAATTAGTGTTTATCTGTAGTTGGTTAGTCTTAATTTCTATGACTTAGTAAGTTGTGTTTACTTAATTAGTGTTTATCTGTAGTAGGCCCTTAGAAAAGTATTAATTTCTCTTGTACGAGGAGCTGTCTTGGAAAATTGCACTTGGGTGAAAATTCTGTAACTGTCCTCGACTCCTCTATGTTGTAAAAGCCTATATAAGGCACCCCCTCACAATGAATGAAGATAGGCAACATTTGATCGTTTGTGAAACTCCTGTTGAAAAAAAAAATCTCCCGGTGTCTGGAGCAGGTTCCATTCATGCATGTCCTGTGTGCACTATTGCAGAAACTACCCTCGTCGGTGCAGACTCCGGTAAAGTTCACGGTGCCAACTCTGGAATAAGTTATCCTCCATCCATCTTGCCGCTCCCCCTCATCTCCACCACTCACACCAAGGGACGGAGCCAGGAAACAATCTTTAGGGGTGGCCACCATAAATTATAGATATAGAAGAAGAAATGGCATTAAAATTCAATTTTTTAATAAATAGCACTAAAAATATTGTAAAAGAATAAAATAATTTAGATTTATTTTAAAAAGTTGTTGAAGTTGCGTTGAAGACTCAATCATTGTCTAATTCATCTATAATTGCCTATAAGCTAATATTTTCTGTAATTTTTTTCAAGACAGCACTTCTATACCTTTAAAAGAGAGAAAGGCATTGCTTCAGTTTTCAACAAAAATAATTTAGAAAAAGCCTTGCCATATGACACTCCTTATGGCCCCTAACTAAATGGAAAAGATAATATGTGGAGATGGCTAGAGATGAAATGGTGGAAGTGCATAGAAGAAAAACAGCATGGAGAAAAGGAGAAGGAAGACGTTTGAGAGTGGAAAGCAATGTCGGTTTGAAAAACCAAAACCCTAAAGAAAGAACAAAAAATTTGCAAATTAAAAGCCTAAGAAAAAAACAAAAACTTTGGAGTCAGCCAACACGTAAGAGAGACAGTTTGAAATTTTATGTTAGGCTTTCTATGCATGGAATCAAGCCGTCACGTAGTATAGGAATAGGAGAATAGAGGGGGCCACGTAGTCCTAATCAAAGAAAAATTTTGGACCATGAAGCCCCACTATAAGGAATGTGAAATTTCAGGGGGAAGCTAGCCCCCTGACTTCTGACTAGCCATTTCTGCTCACAGCGACTCACCCATTGCAGACACCTTTCCACTGTCCACATCCTGCTGCCTGCAAGTTATTTTCCTTTGCAGTGTCCAGTGAGACCATTGTTCACTAAAATTTAACTTTCGCCAACATTTGCTGCCACTGCCTCCTTTCTCTGGCCACAACTGTCAAAGTTCCACCATCCGCCAGTTTGATGCACTGCCACCATTAGATTCTCCTTATTCCAGTGACAACATTTCAATTCTCCTTCAAGTGACAATGGCGCTGATCACAATGCTGCCACTGCTTACCTCAACTTGCAGCAGCCCCATCACAGCCACTGAAGTTGCTGTGTTGTCCCTGAGGCATCTTCATCTCAGCCCACTTCATGCACCCAAACGAGTTCCTGCTTTGGATGCAAGAAGTCCTTTTGTAAGAGCCAGCGCCTAAATTGCTGGTTGTTTGCTTGAAGTGTTGTTGGTTCTCGCTTGACCATTTCTTCATATTCACACACTGTCCTGCATCATTTTCCTTACCAACCACCCTAACTCCGGCTGACCATTATCAATTCCCTTAACCACTTTCCCGAACCACCAAATCCATCTAGGAACCCTCCATGCTATTGCTGCTGAAATTCCAAGAAGTTCCATCTTTCTCTGTGAAACAGAACCACTTGAATGTATTGCTGTCTCATAAAGACTAGCCTTTGATCCTTCCAGCAACAACCAGTCCCAGCCACTTTTCAGTTCAGTAATACAAAACAAAATTCATGCCCAATTCCCTAACTGAACCAAAACATATAATCGGGTTTATCGACTTGAAATTACACTCTACCTTGCAAATTGCCTGCATCAGTTGGTGGCATAGCCACAATTGATAGCAGAAGGAGAAGCAGAGGCAAAATAAAAAATTTCTCTCTTCTAACCAGGGTACAGGGAAACATCTGTATGGCTTTTTAAAGGCACCTGAAGTTGTGAACCCACACACAAATACTGTTCGGCTAGTTTCCCAATTTGGTTTAACTTCATGAAAAAATACGAATGTAGCCATCTCTTAGCCATAGACTTCACAAACATGTGTAATGCAAAAGACGAATCAAAGAAGGCAGAAATATAATCAAAGTTCCATGAATTCCAAGTAAAGATTACATGTTACTTACTTGGCCATCACAAAGAAAGTTTTGGATCCAATGTACCCGTTAAACTGCCTTCGCCAGTCATAGCTTGACCAGGGTCCTGTACAAAATATAAAACCAACGAATTAGATAGATTGACATTGAAGGAAAAACAAGGTTAGCGTTCTGGTTTATGATACCTCCATCCCCCATTTAATGTAATCCGGTGATTCGCATGCCTTGTACTCATCAACCAAACTCTCTATGATCTCTCGAGATTCATCAAACTCAGAGAGATCATTATCCTGAAATAGAAAATTAAATACAACAAAAAATCCCAGTTAATAAGTCTAAAAATACTGTAATAATGGAAGTATTTAGACGTATTGAACAGGCAGCTGCTTACAGCAAATGTAGGAAATTTGCGATAGTTGTCTAGAAAAGCCTGTTTCTTTCTCAGCTTCTCATACTGACTCAAACACCTACTGAAGAGGTGCCGAATGCTAGTGTGACTTGCCAACATTAGACCACTAACCTGTCAGAGAATACAGCAAAACTGATTAACCAAAATTTCAAAATTCAATCCACTTTTTTTCCTACGATAAATACAGGCAATGAAGGCAAATGTATGAATGGCAATCTTACTCTATGTGCAGTCTGAACATATGGGGACTTTCTCGACAAGGCAACCTAGCAAAAAACGAAAAAATTATGTAACCAAATATGAACTAGAGAAACTCAAAAGGGCACAATCACCTAATTCAATGAAAGTAACTGCCTATAAGACCTGAATGCTTGCAGGACCCCATTCAATGAAATTCACAAGCTTCCTTTCACGTATTCTCTGTAAGCTTTCATGCACCTGTTTTGCAGATAACCATAATAAGCAACAAATACATGTATTTAAGTTTGTGGAGTAGGTTATACACCAAATACGGCCCACATAACACACAACAGTAGTGGTAAACGTCCAGGAATCCTGAACCACAACTTTTGGCAACAGAATACTGGTGATTACTCCGTATCTAATTAAGAAAAGAACAAAAATATGACGACCCAAAATTGCACCCAACAATTTTATTTCAAACATAAAGGTGCAAAAGAATAGAAGAAAAAAAAGCCGTGTATAATTTCCTTGTGGACAAATAACATTTACCAGTTAAATTTTCCGCTTGACGCAGACTTGCAGAAGTAGTTTTAAAATCAGTATTATACATAGGTAATGCAACTTAAGGTTGATAGCTAATGTATTTCTAACAATAACCAAACCTTCCATCTAATTTATAGAATATATCAAAGCTTGGCATCTTTCTTACCCCTAGTCTATGCCACTTTAAATAGATGCTTACCAAATAAATTTCAACCAAAAATACAATGCAGTTTTTCATTTCAATAACCTAAAGAAGGTTAAACATTCACCTTCGACACAAACAAAACTAAATTAGCTAAGGAATATAAAATATGCCATGCATAATAGTCATTAAGATGTACAACATATGCTATGGGTGAAATCATAATTTACCTGAGTAGGGTCAACTTCTCCTTGAATGATGTTTAATATTGATATGTACTTTGCTTGACTGGCTTCTTTTGTCCGAGCATACGAGGAAACCATAATATTCTTAGACTGCAATGCATCTAAATATCAAAAACATTCATGCAAAGCAGTGATCAAGCATTAAATCACAACTAATTCATAGAACAAGAATCTTGCCTGAAGAAGTCTTCTCATAACATCCAGCACAGTTGTTTTTCTAATAACATTTGCCTGGAAGAAACAGATGAAACTAGATGAGAACAACTATTTTTTCGATACAGACCAGCAATAGTTTATTGGGGCCTAGATATGTACCACATTGTGTCATTTATGTTTCTTTAAGAACAAACTGGCAAGGAAAAGATAGACTGTAAAAGGCTAACCTGACGCTCCACAGTCAGAGGTGTGTAGCCAGTCATAAGAAAATGACACCTAGGTGTTGGAATCAGAGAAGCTAGAAGCCCCACCAAGTCGTTATTCATGTATCCTGGGTAGCGCAATGTGGTTGTGCTAGCAGACATCACAGTAGAGACCAAAGAATTTGTTTGAGCAAAGGTCGGATTAGAAAGATGGAGGCGCTCTACTGCTATCCTGTTCAGTGCAGTATTGTCGAGAACAACAACACAATCAGCATTTAGGGTAAGCCTCTTAAGAGTCAGAAGCGAATTATATGGCTGAACGACTACATCACTAGTCTCCATCTGATTTGGGAAAACACTGTATGTTTGAACAAGCTTTTTGCTGTAGCGGTCATTCAAGGTCTCTAACAAATAGGAACCCATCCCTGCACAACAACAAGAAGGATCAAAACAAGGGAATCACTTGCCAAGTATCTGACCTAATTGAAAGAGGAATTAGTCCCCTTCCCCATATATTGCCTTTACTTCACAAAATCAGAAAGAATAGCCTCAGCCGTACTCTTGCAATCCAATCGCATATACAATGTTTACTTCAAAATTACTAGACCAACAGGGGAATGCATTATATGTGAATAGTCACGGATAAGAATCAAACTTGTTCAAAATTTAATGATGCATAAAAATGGTCTCATAATTACACTTCAAATTCGATCAGCATTTACACAATACCAGCAGAAATTATTTTAACAAACTTCATAGTTAAAAAAGATTAAAATATTTATGCCAGCTGAAGCAGCAAGAAAAATATGATAGCTACATCATTTTAAGAGTCAAAATCTTGAGTAAAACATTCATCAACTCAAAGTTCTGGAACGTGTGCACTCCATGAGGAAAAAGGAAACTTGTCCAGCCTAAATGACTTAAAGAAAAAAGTTAACAAAAAAGATATTCAAAGAAATCAGAGGGGGCAGGGAGGAGAATGTGCTGCACAGACCTGAGCCTGTTCCTCCAGCTATTGAATGACAGAGAACAAAACCCTCGAGGCTGTCACTTCCATCGGCTTCTCTATCAACCATGTCCATTATATCCTCTTCAACTTGTTGCCCCTGGCAAAGCAACAAAAGTAAGACAGACAATTTTCTTTTGAAGTTTCAGATCTTCAAATCCCAGGTGTGTAAGATGTGGCCAAAAAAATTTCAATCTAACTAAAATCAGAAAATTACATACAAAATGAACTTAGGTAATTAAGTGCCTCTCAATGGCATAAACTGCTTAAACTGAGCATGTTAGAAAGATAGAGGAAATTGGAAACACGCTAAGCGAGACAACTAACCTGATGATATCCGCTAGCCCAGTTATTACCAGCACCGCCTCCATGATCCGAGAGATATATGTTCTCATGATTGTATAGATTCCGATATTCACTGTTTTGTATTCCATTAATTACCCTAGGCTCCAAATCCATGAGAAGGGCCCGTGGTATGTAATGCTGGTCATCTGCCTGATAGAAGAAAACATCCTTCCTGTCACCCCCCTGCACCATCATCCATTAGGCATCACAGCAACAACCCTCCATGCATTTTAAAAGTTAAAGAAACAAGACAAATTAGGCACAACAAGTCGAGAATGTATGCAGTTCTTTGTGTTTCTTTATGGAAAATCATATAATCCCATACAAGTCATGCCATGAAGCTGACAAAGCAGCAATGAACCAAAATGCAGTAACATAAGAACGGACTAATGAAGAAACAGAATTGGTCAACGTAAAATGGAAGGGATTTTTATTAAAATAAAGGAAGACTGGAATGCGAGAAACAAACCTGAGTAGCGAAATCCTCGAGGATGCCATCTTTGCTGATGCCATGCTCCAGGCAGAGTTGCTTCCAGAACTCCATCCCGATTTGGTTTCCACATTGCCCCACCTGCAGCGTTATGATCTCCCTCGGCATCTTCCTTCTCCCTCTCTCTCCCCCTGCACTTGATTGTTGCCTTTGATCTGCTTCAGCACTTCCTATTTCCAAATCTTCAATTTCAAAAAATAAAAGAGGGATAAAGGGATGATCTGCACATGATTAAGTCTCAGGAAAATCGAATAGAAAGATAAGCTCAAAATCACAGCAGTGTAAGCTCTGGTTTTCTGCAATTAATACAGGAGTGTAAAGCTTATACTTAATGGCAGTTATAAAACAACTCCAAACAGAGATGCAACCATGGAAAACTTGCATTTTCTAAAATTCACTCATTGTGAGATCTGACCTTTTAAATTCTAAGAGACATTCAAAACTTAATTTCGAAACGTGCACATGTAGACCATGAGTGCAACTCCGAGAAAAAAAATTCAACTATAAGATCATACTCAAAATCACGTTGCATAACTTCCATTTTCTGAAAATAACTTGGCAGACCAAAGCTTGAACTAAAACTTTATGCGAGTGTGCTAACAACATAACACATTTTTTTTAATCTTGCTAACAATAGAATTAAACAATGCTTGTTGACATTTAGATGAACTGACTGGCATATAAAACTTCAAATACTGCAACAATACCCACTGAAACAGAAGCTAGTAAGGCAAAACTAAAGTTGGTG
Organism: Saururus chinensis; assembly: GCA_035235625.1. Lineage (NCBI taxonomy): Eukaryota > Viridiplantae > Streptophyta > Magnoliopsida > Piperales > Saururaceae > Saururus > Saururus chinensis. Next base: position 29,839,446 of record CP141141.1, read on the forward strand.
GCTTATACTTCTCTGCCGGGCAGTGGAGATGGCGGCGATCGTCGTGCCAGTGGATCCGTGGAGATAACCTGGTCTATGGAGGCTCAGGTCGATGGCGGATGGAGATCTGCAAGTCGCCCCATCGAATTTGCAACAGCAGCGAAGGGACTTTTTAGAAGTTTGAACTTTTACACTCACTTCACTGTAGGGCTGCTACGGACGGACACGGACCGCGGGTTGTCCGCGTCCGTATGCCATGAATGAGCCTCTCCGTGTCCGTCCGTATAACGCTAAGTCTGTATCCATATGCGATGGATATAAGTAAGTGTCCGCGTAAGGAACACATGAAAGCAGTTGATATTTGAAATTGATAGTGCACCGAATGTTAGCATTATTGGCTCCTGATGCTAATATGCATTGGTACGTGTGCCATCAATTTTTTTTTGGATAGACGATTCAAATACCTTCGTGACACTAGACTTATTGTAAGGATCATATAAAATACTTTCCTTCCCCCTCCTCCTCTTGGGTTAGGTCTTGCTTTTTAGGCCCTTGCTTTTTTTTTCCGGGTTTCTATACTGTTCAATTTAGAGTACACAATGATCACTCTTTGGATGAAAATGAGATTTTCCTGGTAGGTTGATACTTGTATGCCTAATTTTTTGCAATATGTATAAGTATAGATTTCCATTAGAATGCTTCTTATCTATGGACTATCGTTGGTGTAACTAATAACTGCGAGGGCACTAGTGGGTGTGGGATCTTGCAGGCAAGTGATCCAATTGAAGGTGTCATCTTACAAATTCCCATTGATCAGTATAATATTTTTGTCACAAATAGAATGTGGCGTTTCTCGTCATTATTGATTAAGTAGAGAAATTTTCTTTGCTTTCCTGTATTGTTTGTAAGCGTGAATAATCAGGATTGAAAATTTCTACTTAGACCATTTGATTGTCCATGTTTGCCACTATCCATTGTTGACATATATGGACAAATATATACATAGGCCTCACTCATGGCGGACAAACACGAACAACCCTTAGTCCATGTTTGTGTTCATCGATGAACAACCCTACTTTGGAGGGGGAACTTGGAGGAGACTTTTGGCTCTACGAGGAAGAGGATTAGGGCACACTTGAGAGAATGAGGCTCCAATTAGGGGGCTTATGGTGCATGAGGGGCTCTAATAATCGATTCAGGTTATGTTTTGACTTAGCCCAACCTTAATTGTTTGGGTATGTGTTTAGCATTTGGACTTAAATTATCAGTCAGGCCAGGCTCAGGCTCAGGTTCAGGTTCAGGTTCAGTAGCGCCAACCAATTATGACCCAACCTAGTTAAGGATATCATTTATATCTATACTATAGAAGAAGCATCAGACCAAGTTTGACTTTTCTACTAAAAAACCAGTTATGCCATCAAAGAGTGGTTATTCAAGTGTTTTTGTAGTTGAGTATATATGAAAATATTTGTATGGGTATCCCGAGTATTTGGGGCTAAAATTAATGGTGGATGAGACATTTTGGCCTAGATTTATGAAAATATCCTCTATGGCCAAGCTACCTTTTCCTACGGTATTGGACATACATTTTGTAATTTAACATGGTATACTTACCATGTGGGCTATAATTGATTGATACTAATAAATGTTATTTTTATTGTCGATGGTTTTTTATTGGTATGTGCGTGTGCTTAACTTTCATGCATGTTTGGTTATAATATTTTGGAGTTGATGACTATTGGTCTTCTAATTTGGGTTTTGTTCTTGCCTTTTCAGCTTCCTGACTTTTTACATTCTTTTACAAGTTTGTGCCTTCCATTTTGGGTTTTGTGTGTTTGTTGCATTTGTTATCAAAAGCCATGAACAAAAGAAAGAAAATAGTATTGTCGTGGTTGATATCATGTATGAAGAAAGCTTGAAGATGGATTAAGGATTTGTTGGTAAATCTATTGCTTTGTGTTTTATTTTTCTTCTTCTTTTGTCACTGTAAGTTTAATTTGTAGAAATTATCAGGTGTGCCTTTTTTTATGATTGCAGACGGTTCTAATAGCTATTGATTATTGTTTGTGTCCTTTTATCAGTTAAAAATTTGCTTTGTTGTATGTACCAATATGTAAAAGTGCAAGATCATTTTTGTTTTTTCCATTGTCATGAAATGGATGTGATTTTCTAATTACACGATTAATTGTTTGTTCATTTTCAGATTTCATTGTTCAACACTTTGCCTTTTTCATTTTGAGAATTTTGCTATATGGATTCGTTAAGGAAGTTTAATGTTATGTCTCCTAATAATTGGTGTTGTGTGATTTTGATATGTGTGTATAGGAACCAAAGTTTTTTGTGGGGGTCATGATTTTGTCCTTGCATTATGTTAGGTATGTTAAACAACTGTGTTAAGAAGGTCATTTCAATTATAAGTATTTTGCAATTTTCTCTCTTTCTCGTGAGGTTCTATGATTTGTTGGGTGGCATTTGCTCGTTTAATATTTTGTATCTATATTAGCTAGGTGGGGTTGTTGACAACTTTCATTTTGATTGTTCTTCTATTGGTGCATGTTTACTCTGTGGATATCCTTATTGCATGGTTTAGGTGTGGGTTTCAAAAGTGTACCATTTTTGTGATTTTGATATGTATGTGCAAGAATTGAACCTATTTGTGAAGACTGAGAATTTTTTCATTGCTTTATTGTAGGTAACTTACATAGCTGCATTAACAAGCTTGTCACGGTTATTTATTTTTTGCATTTTTGGATTTTTTTATTGTATTCTGTAGTTTGTTTGTTGGTGTTTGGCTCTTTAATGGTTTGCATATATCCTTCTTTATATTCACTTTAAAGATGGTACATTTTTTTTATCTATGTGTGTAGGAATTTCGGTCTTTGTTGAGTCTTCTTCTTTGTTGGATCAGTGGAAGTGTATTGGTTGCTCGTGCTTGTGGGTATGTTAGAATGTTGTTACCTGTTTCTTGATTTATACATGTGCATTTCATTTTTGTGGGTATGTTTTTTCCATAAGGCTTCTGATAAGTTTGTACTTTGATTGGTCAGTTTGTTTGATAACTATTTTTGTCACGTGGTTTATTTTTTACTTTTCCAATGGGTGCAGAAACGTTCGGTTTCGTGGGGTCTCTTCCTCTTTGTTGGGTTATTGAAAGAGTGTTGGTTGCTCGTGCTTGTAGGTATGTTATATTGTTGTTTTCTATTTACCGGTTTTTGCATGTGCACTTGGTTTATTATAGGTACGTTTTTCATATGGAGCTTTCAGCAATGTGCTTTGGTCATAGGTGTTGTGGGTTCAAGGACCCTTGTTTATTTAGTGTTAGATATTCAATGGCCTTTGTTGTAAATTCATTATTTCATTTTTTTATTAGAGGTTCGGAGCGTTAGTTTTTATATTGCTGTATTCCTTTTATTGGTTTAGCCATTTAGGTTGGTGTTTCTTATCTACTTATTTTTGCATGTGCGTTTGTTTTTATCATATGTGGGTTTTTTCGACTAAAATTTGTTCTTCAATGTTTGTTGTATATCAGTAACTCATGTCTATTCTTCTTTGTATTCATGTTGAAGATGGTCCAATTTTTTTATCTATGTGTGTAATCTTTGTTGAGTATCTCCTTATTTATTGGATCAATGGGGGTGTGTTGGTTGCTTGCACTTATGGGTATGCTAGTGTTTATAGTTTCCTAATTTATGTATGTACGTTTCATTTTTGTGGGAACATTTTTTACATGAGGCTTTCGGCAAGTTTGTACTTACATGTGTTTTTTTATAGGTGGTGTGGGTCAAAAAACCTTTGTTTATTTAGTAGTAGAGATTCAATGCCCTTTGTTGAAAAACCTTAATTTCATTTTTTTATTGATGCATAGCTTTCGTTTTTTGGCTAATATATTTCACTTATTGAGTTGGTCATTTTAGATTGGTGTTACTTATGTATTTATTTTTTCAGTTTTAGATTAGTTGTTGTTGTACATTGTGGGCTCGTGTATGATTTCTTTATCTTCACTTTGAGGATGGTACAATTTCTTTGTCTATGTGTGCATGAACTTTAACCTCCATTGAGTCTCTTCCTCTTTGTTGGATTTGCAGAAGTGTGTTTGTCGATCGTGTTTGTAGGTATGTAAGATTGTTGTTTCCTATTTAGTGGTTTTCATGTTTGCACTTACTCTATTGTGGGTAAGTTTTTCCATGTGGTTTATGGCTAGATTGTGCTTCGCGTGCTATGTTGATATGGTTCTGCATGTTGAAGGACCTTTGTTTATTTAGTGATGAACATTCAATGCACTTTGTTGAAGAACATTTATTTCATTATTTTGTTTGGCGGTACATAGCTTTCATTTTTTGGTTGCTATATTTCTTTTGTTTGGTTAGTCATTTTAGATTGGTGATTCATATGTATTTAATTTTGCATGTATGATTGCTTTATTGTGTGTAAGTTGTTTTCGCTAAACTATGTTCTTCAGTGTATTGTATATCGTAAACTTGTGATTACATTTTCACTATAGTGTTTACCATAATTTTGATTGCTTTTGGTTGTTGGTTTATTCTTCATATTCAAGGGCCATGTGTTTACTAAGCCGCTGGGTACTATGGGCAAAGGTGAATCTATTGGGAGTTTTGTTTACCTATGTCTAATTGCAATGTGGTCGTTGAGTGTCTTGTTCTCTATGTATTTTATTTAATTATTAGTATTTCGCTTTACTTTCATGTTTGGGTACATTTTGTTTGTTTGTTCGTGTGGTGTCCTTTTATGCTTGTCGGCCTCCAGTAGTTGTGGTTTATGCAGTGTTCTTTTTTCATGTATGTGTTCTTCTATGAACTCCTTTTTGTGTGCCTGCCAATGTTGTTTTACTTATGGCAATCAATTGTGTAGCTACGTCTCATTCATCTTTAATTTTTCACGATCCTTTAGTTGGTTGTGTGCCTTTTATTACACTTTGGGTGTGCAATTTAGGTAGTAGGGTTGGGTTTGTGTTATGCCTATTGAGTACATTTTTTTTGCTTGTCATTCTTGAATCGCATGCGGAGGTTAATGGTAACTTCGCACAATTTGCTATCCTATCGGATTATTTTTTACCTCTTTATTTTAATGGGGTTCATTGCATCTTTGCTATACATATTTTTTTAATTTTGATGACTTGTTAGGTTAGCTATGTGATAACATATTATTTGTTAAGTTGGTCATGTTGCTTTATGTGTTTTGCTCTTTAGTTTTGGATATGTATTGTGTTTGTTGGGTTGTCTATTTTTTTTTTCTCTCTCTTTATATGTGTTAGCATTTTTCTTCTTTAATGTTATGATTTTTGTTACTTTTTTTAATTATTTTGATTCCTGTGGGTTTCTTTGGTCCTGAATATATTTAATGGAAAATTATTTAAATAATAATTTTAAAAAATATATTTACCAAACCAACCCGCTTTGAAAAATATTTCCCAAAGTAGTATTAGTTTTTGCCACGCAGGCGCCAGTTGGGCACCGGTGCCTGCGTAACTTTATTTTTAATTTTTTTGATGATTTTGTCATTTGAAAGGACGAAATTAGGACAAAATTAATAGCAAAACCAAATTTCGTCCTTCCAAAGGACGAAATCATTTAATTGATTTCTCCTCTCCCTCCTCTCCTCTTTCACCTCTCCCCTCTCTCATCACTCTCTCTATCTCTCTCATCACTCTCTTTCTCCTCTTTCTCTCTCTCTCTCTCCACTCTCTCTCTCCTCTTTCTCTCTCTATTCACTCTCTCTCCTCTCTCTTTCGGTTATCTCTCCTCATAGGCTGTGTAGAGAGAGAAAGAGGAGAGAGAAGAGAGACAAAGGTGAGAGAGTGAATAGAGAGAGAAAGAGGAGAGAGAAAGATAGAGGGGAGAGAGAGTGAATAGAGAGGAGAGAGAGAAAGAGGAGAGAAAGTGATGAGACAGAGAGGAGAGGAGAGAAAGTGATGAGAGAGAGGAGAGAAAGAGAAGAGAGTGAGTGATGAGAGAGGAGAGAGAGGAGAAGAGGGAGAGGACAAATCAATTAAATGATTTCGTCCTTTGGAAGGACAAAATTTGGTTTTGCAATTAATTTTGTCATTTGAAATCTGATTTCGTCATTTTAAAGGATGAAATCATCAAGTTTTTTTAAAAAAGCCACGCAAGCGCCGGCAACCAATTGGCGCCTGCGTGGCAAAAACTAACTCCATTTTAGGAAATATTTTCCAAAGCGGGTTAGTTTGGTAAATATTTTTTAAAATTATTATTTAAATATTTTCCCTACATTTAATGATGTTTTAGATTGATTTTTTGGACTATTTTTTAATGTTTTTCTTTATTAATACATGGTTTGCAACACACATGTTTATACAAGTGGTAGTATTTTCTTGTATGTTTTTCCTTTTCTCTAGAACCTTTTTTTATGGTATCTATGGGGTTGGATATACTAATTTAATTATTTTGCCCTTGCGTCTTCATTAATGTTGTATGCGGTTCGTATGTTAAAAAAATTGTAACATGTTATTAACATTCAAAGTTGCATAGAAATAGAAGAGCAAAGATTATACCATTTATATTCTTCGTTCATGTTTTGGTGCATATTGGCGTATTGAGATGTGTTAACATGTGTGTTTTTGTTTTTTTGCATAAAGTGGACATGTTCAGTGAGGTTGTTATTGCATGTTAGTTGTGGATTTTTGGGTTTGGTTGTGGTTTGTTTTTTTTTCCTTATGAATTAAATTAGATTGGTGTTTTTTTTAGATTACAAGAGATCAATTTTTGTTGTTCTTGGAAGAAGCTGAATCTCGAAATTACTTTTGCACCTGGTCTTTGTTGGAAATGCTTACTCTTAACATTTTGCTGAAGACATCGGTGTTTGCTCTTCGGCATTGTATGATGGACTGTAAGGGTTGGAGACATGCTATGAGCACCTTAGATATTGCCGAGTGGTGTTTTACCAATCATCAAACCTATGATTATTTTGTTCAGTGGTTTGCGCATATGAAGATGGCTCGATCTTACATTCCATTTCATTCCATCCAATCCTTATGTTGAATGGTGATTTGCAATATTTTTGCCAAAGACCATGATTTTTTTGGTGAGCTATCTCTGTGGTCTTGTTCTATGTAAAAATTACAATATCCTCACAAATAGATACTATATTTTTCGACCAATGATTGGCAATTAGGTTCTTATTATGTGCCCTAGCTTGAGGAAAATTGTAGTAGCGGCCATCATTATATGATTATGTTTGTTTGACAAGCATGATAATTATCTAATCAAAGTGTTCAACTCTAATGCTTGGCGATGGGTGCATGCTGGTGAATCAAATATAGATATTTGCCTTCGATTGGGCCATAACCACCTATATTTGTTGGTAAATATGTGCACATGCTTATTGATGCTAAGTAGGTTTTCATTTTTTGATATGGCCATATGTAGTTGTGATTATATTTAACTACCTACCAATGTTACAAAAATTGATGGAGGTCAAATGTTGTTTTTAGTAAGCCGCGAGGGACGACTTGATCTTCTTGTAGCATCCATGATTTTCAAGGTAATTTTCTGAATTTTTTGGCTTTTTATATATATTTTTTGGAATTAATTGATGAAGAATTAGCATAGTTAGGGTTTTTATTTATTAGGAGCTTAAATTGGGTAGGGTCACCTAGTGGGGACCACTTAGGGGTGACTTGGCGTAGGGGTAATTGGCTTCACGTACCACCACCTTTTATTGAACAAGGCTTCCCCTCTCCCTTCCTCTATATAAAACCCTCCTCAAGCAAACCCTAGCCACCATCTTCTTCTTAAGCTTTGAGAAAAGCCATTAAGGCTGAAAGCTTGGAGGTTCCGGTGGCAGAAAAAGAAGGTTCATCGCTGGATAGGAGGCGAGGAGGAGGAGCATGCACAAAGACACCGCCGGGAAGAGGTAGGATTCTTATTTATAATCTTCAAACATGGGAATTTGCTTGAATATGAATGCATGATCATTACTTCTTTCAACAAAATTTTAATAGATAAGAGAGTGCGAGCATGGCTCAGCCAATGCTTTGGAAATAATTTTCCATCCCAGCAAAGCCTGGGTGAGTAATCAGGGCATTGTTGGATGCCGGGGAAACACACGGCCAAACAGAGGTGGCACAGATCAACGCGGCAAAATCCGCGATCCACGGCGGCACACTTGAGGCGGCTGGGAGAAAGGTCGTGCCAACGAGTGGCAGGTGCGACTGAAGGTTCAGGCGTACACACTAAAATTTGACCAACGGTTGAAAAATACTCAACTGGTCATAAGACGTTGAAATCGGTCGTGGACAACACCCAACAACGTCAATTTCGCATTTACAAAGGCCCACATAAGGGCAGAGGGCGTGGGGCGACATTCGAGGACGAATGAGAGGTAGTGGAGGACTCCAATGTCAACTCTAGATGATGGCGGAGCCATCCGACATTCAGGCGGCGCCAAAGCGGCACCAAAACCCTAACCCGCACGCGCGATTACTTGCACACCCGGCCAAAGGGAGGGAGAAAGAGCTAGATGGTGTCGGCCCAAAGCTCGGAAGGGCAATAGGGCCATGCCCAAGGGTGGTGACCAACAAAGACGGCCTTTGTCGTTGTCGTTCTGAGGGTAAGACAGTGGCACTCTGAATGACATGGTCAAACACATAACCGACAGAGGGGACACATGGCTCATGTCGAAAAAAGAGGGGTAGTGCCACACTAGGGCGACCAACCATCTCTAGGCTGAGACCCGCCAAACTACAAGGGTCCAGAGGAGATGCTACGGTGGCCCAAAACGGGTGGAAAAATCCTGGGACACGAAGGAGCAAGGGTTACTAGTGGCTCTAGCCAACTCCATCGTGGCCCTAGCGGCCAGGAGGAGCTATATCCGGCCAGAGGTGACAACCAAGGGTAGTGGCGACATGCCGATCAGACAACAAGGAGAGGAAGAGCAATCAGCTCGATTTGTTCGGATGGAACACTACAACTGGGTGAGGGCAGACCTAGTTTCGACTGTGTGGAGGGGGCCAAAAAGAACAATAGGGCGGTGGGGCTCGACTGAGGCGACGACCCTATCATCGCTAGCCCAAGTCTAGCCTGTCGGAGACTGGCTCACGTCAACACGTCCTCAATTTCTGTCATAGAGGGAAACAAGGGCGGAAAGGTCTGGCCGAGGAAACCCAGCAAGGGCGGAGCGACCATGGGGGTGGCGGAGCTGGCTGGGGGTGGTCCTACCGTCCTCAGCCCAAGGTTTGTCAGCAAGAGGCGAGCCGGAGGCTGGCTCTCACCAGCGTAGCCCCAAAGTCTGTCCTAGACAGAAACAGGGGAGGATGGGAGAGTCTGGCCGAAGGAAAGAGGAAGGGCGGAGGAGAACCGGGTAGGGATAGGTGGCCCAAAGCCTTCGCGGGACAAAGGAGGTTCGGGTCAAGTCCGGCTGGGGCGTCCAACGATGACCGAAGTTGGCCGGCGAGCTCAATGGAAGGGGGTGGAAAAACAAGGGCAGAGGGGAATCTGAGGATGGAGCAGCGAAACGGAGGCCCCTAGGGCTGGGAGGAGTGACCTCTAGTCGTTTCCGGCCCAAGGCGAAGTCGTGGCCGGACGGCCGGCCCTTGGCGGCCCACGACGACGGCTCAACACAAAACACAATGAGAGAGGGAGAGAGAGCTCACTGGGGGAAAACGGAACTCAGGGGCCGGCAGAGCGGAATGGGGGTGGCCCTACGGTCGCTGGTCCGTGGCTGGCCGGACGGAGGCCAGGCGGAGCCCACCGGCCATTGTCGGCGTCGTCCAATCACAAGACAGAGAGGGTGAAGTGGAACGGGGAGAAAACAGATGAGAGACAGAGCGGAGGGCAGAGCGGCTGTGAGACCCGGGGCGGAGGCCCCATGCCGTCGCACGGCCAGGGCGGAGCTGGCTACACAAGCCCTGCGGCCCACCAGTGGCTGGGACAGAGAGAAGCCGGGGGGGGGGGTCGTCCAGATGCTACTGGATCGGGCTCGCCCGAGCCCGAGTCTTCTCATATATTTTTTCTTATACTTTTTCTGCATTTCTAGTCTTTATCAATTTTTTGCGTTGGAAAGGGCGTCTGGGCCCACGGTCGATGGCTGAACCCCACACCCAAATACAGGTACAATTACCAAGGCTAATTACGCCAAAGTGTCACAATTTCTCACCGAAAATGATCAGAAACATAGCAGAAAATCGTAATAAAAATCCAGGATATTACACTATGTCTCCCAGCCCTTCTATGTTTTCTACCTGTTTGGCTGTTTTGGGACACCGTAGCATTGTCAAATGCCGAACACCCTTTGGACCACCTTAGTTTGTCAGGTCTCAGCCTTGAGATGGCTGGCTGCCCTAGCACGGCACCGCCCCTCTTCTTTCGGCATGAGCCAGGCTCCCCCTCTGCCAATTATGTGTCTGACCGCGCTATAGAGAGTGCCATGTTTTGCCCTCGTACCGTCCTACCTCCTTCGGATACCGATTAGCCTCTAGTCGGCCTACCTCGACACGACAATGGCAAAGGCTGTCTTTGTCGGTCACCACCCTTGGGCATGACCCTACCGCGCCTTCCGAGCCTTGGGCCAACACTGTCTAGCCCTCTTCCCCTCCCCTTTGGCACCGTATTTATGTCGTCTGACCATCGGATGACTTTGCCACTGAATGGAGTCGACATCAGAGTCCTCCTCCACCTCTCCTCTATCCTGGAGCATGCCTCATGCCCTCCGCCCTTATGTGGGCCATTGTTGACATGAAATCGCCATTGTTGGGTGCTGTCCATGGCCGATTTCGACGTATTGTGGACGACTGAGTACTTCTCAGCCGCCAGCTGACCTTTAGTGAGTACACCCTCAACTTTTGGTCGCACTGCCACTTATGTTGGCACGACCTTTCTCCTGACTGCCCTAGTGTGCCACCGTGGATCACAGATTTTTTTGCGTTGATCCGGGTCACCCTGTTTGGCCGTGAGTACTTCTGACGTTTCTTAAACCCTCAGGACAATAGCTCTCTTAACTTGGTAATGCTTTTGGCTGCCAATTCCTCCGCCGCCACCGCCACCGTCATGCGCTCGCCATCAAACATGATGATTACGAGGTAGGAGAGCTTTGAACTCACAATTTCATGATAGCGTTCTTTGAATGTGTAGCAGCATGCTAGGATTGTATGATTCAATGCTTTGGATGCTAAATAATGGTCTGATTGCATGATGTGTATGTAAGCATGATTATATGGTATGTTGAAATGCATATGACATGTATGTGAACTCTAAGTATGGTTGATGTATGTATGTGCTAGTGATGGCTAGCGTGTTTGTTAGCAAGCTGCGTGTATGGATGTGTATGTATGTGCTAGTGATGGCTAGCGTGTTTGTTGGTAAGCTACGTGTGTGGATGTGTATGTATGTGCTAGTGATGGCTAGCGAGTATGTTGGTAAGCTATGTATGAAAGTATGTGTTTGTCATACATATGTGTGATGGACATACATATGTATGATGGACATACATATGTATGATGACTATACGCCTATCTGATCGATATGTGTATGCGTGTGGGGGCAAAAGTATGGGCGATGGACAGTAAAATGTAATATAGGGTTTCATTTGGATTTGTTGTAGATGTGTAAGCGTATGACGGAAGACAGAGGATGTAAGTTTGATGGACGAGGATTGGAGCCATTTGTTTGGTTTGGATCAAAGCGTATGTTGGGGGGATTGTCAGACATCAAGAATTTTGCATAATTGTACAAGCATAATGTACAAATTATGAAGTGAAAAGTAAGCTAAATAAGTGAAGTATAAGTAAGAAAGTGATAACCGAGTTTGGCTCTAAGGAGCTTAGTTTGATGACGTTTGTGTCAGATGTTTTGGCCATAAGGTGGATGGCGAAGTATGTAAGACCGTAAAGATAGGTGGTACGGTGAGTTATGTTATGAGATGGATGGGTTAAGGAAGTCTGCTGCCCTGATGAACTAGGATTTTGGATCGGGCTCAGCTTCGGTTTGATCAGTGGAACACTGTATGCTTGACAGTTTTTGTGGCATAATTGTACCGCATAACTTACTTAATTCAAACTTGAATTATAGGAAAGCTAATGGTAGCATTTTGAGTTTGAGACCTGAGGGTTTGACGGATTAAGTTCCGTGTTTGAGCTAGCCGATAATGAGTCAGCTGAGCATTTCTCATGTCTTGCCATGGTGTTTATCTTACTGGATGTTGTTTGTGTACTGTATTTAGCCCCAGACGTCTGATGCTCTGTTGAGAGCGATGTATGTTTTCGATTTGGTCTATGTGTTGTATAAGCCCAGATGTTTGATGCTCTATTGAGAGCGTTGTATAATTCTGCCCAAGGGTGGCATTGTATGATTTCTACCCAAGAGTGACATTATATGATTCCGCTCAAGAGTGGCACTATATGATTTCTGCCCAAGAGTGGCACTGGCTCTATAAGACCCATAATGGTGGGCAATTGTATGACACTATAAGACCCCTAAAGTGTGGGCAATTGTATGACCCCTTATGTTTGGGTGTTTATGTTTGCGCGCTCAAGTAAGTAGTATCATGAACCTGCTCTTACATGTTTGATCCTGTGCCTCATCATGTATTTTTCCACTACAACCAGGGCTCCCCCAAACTTTTGTCACTCTTTGTTTTCCATTCTTTTCCAAATTATACTTGAAGTTGTGAGCAATAGAATATTTTTTTAATATCTTTCTTACATCATACTGATCCTTAAATTACTACCCAACTCCTATGAAATTGTTCTATCAAATACTCGATCACAATATCATTGCTTGAGTGCTTTCACCTTTTGAACTTTCCTTCATATCTACGGCATTATCATACACACTAGCTTATGTTGGCAATGCCCTCTGCCATGGTTCCTCTATCAACAATATCTTGCAACATTCTCCATTGCAGCTGAACATATCTAAAATCTCCATTAACCCCATAGCGTTAGCCACAACAACCTCCTCATCCAAGTTAAGGTATATGTATTTCAAATTGACATCCTCATGATTTTTTTTTGAAATATTCTGCTATCCATTGCACAAATGAACAAATATTATCCTCCTTTTCAACATAGTGCAAATGATTGACACCTCATGCTATCTTCAATTTACAAATTGGGTTGTGTTCAATAGTTCCCCATAGCAAGTTAATACTCTTATCTTTGATGGTGACTCTGCACATGGGTACAACAATGTTACTTACTCATGTAACACAAATTTATTTCCAAATCAACTAGCAAACTAGCTTGAATTGCATTCCCCTACATCCCTTATAATACCAAGGAAATTTGTGATGCACCACATTATGTTGTAAAGGGCTTATGATGAAAAACACTATTATTTTGAAGACAATTGCGAACCACTTGCGATGGCAGTTACTGGCATCCAGATTGTGATGATCTTGCATTGCATCGACATCTCAACTATGTCACGACTCATTTCCATCCCAACATCCCCTATATAATGAAGTGATTTGTGATGCAATGGGTCTGTGATGTAATTGCGATGAGTCTGTGATGTAGTTACGATTCTAGAGACTATTGTTGTGATGACATTTACTGTCCATCCCCATTTGGATGATCTTCCATTGCAACTACATCGCATTGACGTCACAACCACTTCGCAACTACTTCCCATCCCTATATTTTGTAATCCAATCCTATCATGTTACTGCTGGTAGATTCTTTGAATCTTATAGTGCAATTCCACAATTTGTACTTGTATTGTTCTATGGTCTAACATCAAGTTCATGGGCAACCTTCAAATTCTTTTCTGCTACTGGGAGAGCTTCTAGCGAAGCATTTGGCCAAGCTTTTGGCGGAGCATCTGGACGAGCTTCTGTCATGACAGGGAGGAGGCAGATAGAATAGAGAGAGCAAGGAGCACCAACAGATTGCATACAAGCTAATTTAGTTATTACAATTGTGTAGGGGAGACTGTAGCCCTTCTGGCGGTGTGAAGTTGAAGATGCAGAGGAGGAATGTGAGTATGTGAAGGAGAAGATGTATCCGACCTACGCTAGTGACCAGAGATGAGGAAGACGAGTGCGATTAAGAATGAGGACATGAAGGTAGCAGGGTCATTTGAACACCTTTTATCCCATTCCCCAGTTGAGACTTTACAATTTAGGCTCTGGTCTATTTTCATTACAATTTCCTTCCCTAAGTGCATTTTGTAATTCTTTGATATGTATAATATGCCAATACCATATATCATATATGCATAATATATGATAAATATCTTCATTAAATTGTAATGAATATATAATTTTATGCATAATATATATTTTTTAAAAGTAAAAATTTTGGAGACACAACGACAAATATACTCCCATTGTCCACATAAATAGCTCTTGTTGATTTTTCTTTTGAAAAACCAAATAGAGAGATTAATTTAGGATATAGGGAATATATGTATACACTACACATGTGATGTGTTCATGCAGCAGTAGTAATACTTGTTGAAGGATATTTTTTTTTCTTTTGGTTCGAGCTCATGTCGAGCCTAGTGTCACAAGGTAGCGAATTGTACTATCCATGACACATATTAGGGCACACATACATGTGAAAGTGTTATATACTAAGTATATATGCATTGTAGGATTTGTCCGCAATGTTACACACCCTGTATACATGCATTGTGGGGAAGGTCAACAACATTGCGCAGAATGCATGTAATGATGCACATACATAGTTTGCTATATTGATGCACTTTGTCAGCTTGCATGTATTTAGAGTCTTAAAATGTCCCCTCCCCTCTAAATGGTGTTGGAGAGTCTTGTAGAGTGTTTGGGGACCATTTGACAAACTTTGGAGAGACTATGCCCATAGAACCACTTTGGCTGCCACTCTAGCATAATGCAAGAAATCTCTTATGCTATATAGGGGGGATTTGGTGAGCTAAAATGTTTGAGCTGTTAGTATGATACATAGCTTAGCAACCGATAGTCACAGAAGGCAATAAATGCTTGTTAAGCTACTAACCATCACGTCAGGAGCGTGCTGGGGGATGGGGCTCTCTAACTCACAGGTTGGTCATTCGGCCTTATGGCCTTGTTGGAAAGAATGACTTTTGTATACATTTGACCGAGATGCAATGTTTCGAAGACTGAGTTAACTAAGTTAGATATGTGCATTGCAAGACTGTGTCCCCCTTCAGCTAGCTAGCTTGGGGAATGCCTTAGTATACACTCATGTCCACCTTGGGATGGGTTTGCTGCTTAGGTCTGTAGGCTAGACAAAGAATGACACAAGGCCATTACTTGAATAAAAAAGTCTTACTCACTTGGCTACTTAGCCTTGTGAGTATTACACAGATGATGCTTTCCTAACGCCTCCATAACATTGGGCTCGTGATTCATACATTGAAGTTCAAGTTTTGAGTTGAGCTTTAGATTTTTCGTTCAAGTCGAGTTTGAGCTAAACTTTGAGCTTTGAACCGAGCTTAAGTTGAGCTTGAACACTTCGAGGAGTAATGAGCCCAATACTCAACGTGTTAACTCTCCTCCCAGTAAAAAAACATGAAAAAAAACTAAGCACCCGTTGTTCACTTGCGTAACATATTATAACACTATTATAGTAAATATTTTTCTAATAACGATAGTTTAAAATGAATTACCATTCAGAATAATAAAGGTAAAAAATTGTTATAAGATCAAATAAAATTAAAAAAACATGTAATTTTAGGGTGAGAAGGTCTCACGTGAGTATGCTCGGATGATCATTCAGTGCATGCTGATGGGGTCCACAATGACAACCTGTACAAACCTGTAACCTGTACACAATGTGCACGTGACCCATTCCTATCTGTACAAACCTGAACCTTACTCAGCAGACACCCAACTTCAGGCAATAATGCTGGCCCGATGCATTTTCAAGCAAAACTAAGGTATGGCCCACCCCTCTTCCCCTCTAAAATCTTTCCACGTTGACAATGGTTGTTTGTTAGTGTAGATGATCTGGTGGTCCAAGATAAAAGGGACACGGGTAGATATCCTAGTCCGTGTCCGGAACTGCAACCCTAATTCACAAAACTCATTTGGATACATATCTAACTCTGGAGGCAATTACACCGTCTGCCATTGGAAAGTGGGACGCCTGACGACTAGTGTGAAACTTAAATGGTTTAAATAAAGAGATGATACTAAGTCGTTGGGTTTTGTCAAACTTGGCATTATTTAAGAAATAATAACTTAAATTTTGACCTAAGTAGTTATTCGGTTGATTTTGAAAATTCAAAACCCGATTCATTGGATAATGTTGAGTTTTATTAAAATATAAAAATATCTATATAAAAATTATATTTATAACTTTAATCAAGTCAAGTTAGATCACATAAATATTTTTATCCATTATTTATAATTTATGATAAAAAATACAACTAAAAAATAAATAGAAAGTACTTTAAATCTATGGCTATGGCCTATGGGGTAACATATCAAAAGTATAGAAGCTAGAGAAGTTCATCACATAAAAAGCTTTAATATCAGTTTAAATGACTCCATTAAATGAAGTTAAACAACTTAAAATTTGTTATCATATGACATCAAATGATTAAAATTCTCTCGTTTAACCAGCATAATTAGATGAGTCCGATATAAATCGAGTTTTTCAACATAATTTGATAAATGTGATAGAATTTGAGTACACAATCTGATCCGAATCCGGACACCCGTTCAGAGGGCATGACGGATCCGGGCCTGCACTGGACCCGACCCAGTTCGGTGTGACTAGTCAAAGAAATAGTCCAACTGCTGAAGTGGCAGTATAAACGGAGAGCCCTCCCTCCACGAACGAAATACTTTTTCTCGTAATTGCGAAAAACATTTTTGGGTAATTGAGTAATTTGACACTCTCTTAAATCAATTCAACCGCAAGAGATACAAGTTCAGAACGTGGGGAACCAGGGGAAGGAGGTGGGGGGCCCACACAATTTCACTTTCCACCCCTCAAACATCACTTATTTACGTCAGTGTGCCCTCCTCGTCTTCCGTTTCTTCTTCGTCTTCATCCCTTTTATTCACTTTATTTTTGAATTTTAAAAAAAGAAGAGATTTTTGGAAGAGGAATTTGGGAACGGGAATCGAAGAAGGGGGAAAGCGGGGGAGGAACAGTTGGTGCATCGATCTCGGGGAGGGAGAGGGAGCGTGACCGGCGGCCAGCCCAGGTTCCAAATCTTCGATTCCGTGCCGGCGTAAGCCCGCTTTACGGCACGACAAGCCACTCCTTCAATGGCCAAGCGCGTTTACCAAGTCTGGAAGGGCAATAATGTAAAGCTTTTTTTTTTCTTGATTTTTTTGCCCCATTTTTTAGGTGTTTTTTTTTGGGGAAATCCTTGAAGTGGTGGTGTGATGGATTGTCTTTGTTCTGCTGCAAATTGTGTTACAGGTTTTGTGAATGTTTGGTGAATCTTGTTACTTGGTGCTTTTGAATAGTGTTTTTGTGCTTCTTCTGTTTGTGTGACTTGTGATAATGACAGTCCGCGTGCTGTTGTTAGCGTAGTTGATGTTTTTGATGAACTGAGTTTTTTATTTTCAGTGTTTGTTTTCTTGGTTTGGGGCATCTGTTTGGGTTGGGTTGCTGTCGGTTTACTAGTTGAGTTGAGTGTTTTACTTTCTGTGTTTTGTTTGGTTTAGGGATTTCTGTGCTTTGGTTAGTTTACAGTGTGTTGGGTGGCAATGATTGCTGAGGATTTTGAGTTTTGACAGTTGGTGCTGTTTGGGGGCTCTGAGTGTTCAGTTGATATGTTGAAGAACTACGTAATTTTTCAGTCTGGGCGTTGTTTGTTGAATGATGTGCGGTCTGGATAGTATTGGATATGACAAGTTGCTCTGCCGCTCACATTTTTTTAAGTTGTGACTTCCACTTTGGGCTTAATATGTTGGAGGAATAATGATAATAAGCCCCGTTGATTTGAAGTTGCTTGATGTTATGTGCATTTTGGTTCAGGAAGGTGCTCCAAAATTTGTCTTTGTGTTGAATGTTCAGTTCTGATATTCTGTTTTACACTCATACACTTTTTTTTTTGGATTTCTGTCCTACTTCGATTTTTTTTTTGCTTTTACGATTTTTCTTTCAATTATTTTTCCAGGATTATTTGCCTTGGATTCATTTTTTGGCTTGGATAGTTCGGAGAGTTGATGTAGTGGGTTCGTTTGAGGTTTCTGGTTTATTGTTTTGAGTTGGTTCACCGGGTGGGCTCCTCAAATACTGCACTTCTTTTGATTGGGTGGTGGCTAATTAGTTCGTATTTGGTTAGGCTTCTTTTTTTTGCTATTTTGTAGCTTAGTTGATTATATTGTCTGCTTTATGACGTTTGTATTTTATAAACTGGTCTAAATGACGTCAACTTAATCATCCAACATGTTTATTTTGTTTTAGGCTTTATTCGATGGACATTGAGTTTGACTGTGCTGAATTTAACTGTGCATATTAGCTAGTGGATCTCTCTTATTGTGTTTATATATGGCTTACTTGAGTATGATTTTATTCTGTGAAAACGTGAATGCATAATGTAATATGCATTATACTTGTCATCGTACTAAAAAGGATGATGGCCTATTTTTTTGACTGGAAGGCTTAGTTTTATGTTTGATACAGAAAATTTCTATGGAAGCTTCATGTGCATAATCTTTTTGTACAATTTCCTTGAATTTAATTGGTTGGTTTGCATGATTCATGGACTGCTATTCACTCGTTCCACATTCCAATACCCCTGAGATAAACAATCATGTTAGAAAGAAGCCTTAAACAATTGTTCATATTATGGCAATAATTATTTCTCGTGCAACTAGTGAAAGAAGGAAAGCTTGGCATGGAATTTATGGTAAAGAGAAGTTTGTAATGATGTATCTGGTAGCAAATCTTCTGCTATGGTCTAGACATCACATGCGTATGTTTATGTTGGAATTGGGAAAGCAGGTATAATTTCTATAATGGGGGAAATTTAGACTACCTGTGTAAGGGAATGTAAAAGCTATATGAATAAGTAAGGGCTGAGAATTTCAGAATTGCATTGACAAATAAGTATTAAGCTTGACAGGGAGGGTAATTTGAGGCTGTTTCTGGAAAGAATGGAGGGAGCATATCAGAAAGCAACTGCATCTTTTGCAGTCTCACTTTTTTATGTGGTTACTTATCTTTCTGTCTTATCTGCTTAAGATGTGCTTAACTCCGACATTGTTATTTTCATTCAGTGGCTGGGAGTGTAGAATCTGTGGTTTTAAATTGGCTGTCATATATGTGTTGTTTCTTTAATTTCTTTTTGTGTTGTGCTGGATGAAGTAGATTTAGATAACTATTTTACTGTAAGATGCTCAATGTTTGTGTGTATGTTCTCATTGGCCTGCAAGTTGGCTAGTTATTTGGTGCAGCTACCCTTTTTTTGGGTGGGTTACAGAGGCCTTGTTTTAGGGCTCTCTTTCTTGCATTAACTGTAGAAGGGCACTGTTTTCTGTGTCTGGTACGTGTTATAGTTCAGGCTGCACAAAACCCAGTGTGGTGCTATTGAATTTTATTATGTATCGAACTATATTAAATTGGAAGTTAACTGAAAAATGCTATCTATACTAGTTTTCATCTAGGGATCTAAGATTGCATTGACCAAAGATCCAGATCTTTACTTCTTAAAACCAGAGGCTTTTTGCAAGAAACTTCATTTGAAAAGGAATTAAACCTCATAAATATTATGTTACATCCGTCTCAGAGTGTTCTTTGTCTTTGCCTACCTCTTCTATTTATTTGGTAGTCCGAAGACTACCTTATTCCTAATCGTGATTATTATTCTTTAAAGCAACCTCACCAGGAACATTTTGAATTTCCATGTTGAACTTAAAGTAAAAAAATATATTGATGATGAAGTTCACCTAAGACAAGCAGATGATGGTATGATTGTTTGGCTTTAACTGCACCAAATAGAAAACTTCATATCTGCATTTAGAGACAAAGAATTATACGTAAAAAGACATAAAGGTTTGTTTATCATATATTGTACATAGTACCTGTTGTGTTTTAGTTTTTTCCTGATCATGCCTATTTTCCTCAAATTGTATTTGGGATTTCATGTCAATCCAAATCTTGTGGAGCATATAGTAGAAAGCTGAGTGCAGATTGTGCTGAACCGTTAATCAATAAGATTTAGCTATTGAATTCATCTATCTTCATATTTTAACTGGTGTATGAGAACAAACTTTATCTATATGTAGCGAATTCCCATTGATCTATTTCCTTGACATCTGTATATGCATAAGCTTTACAACTATATCTTCCTGGTTAGAGTCAATTATCATCATTTTCATTTTGGCCTTAGGTAGGAGAATGACTAACCTTATTAACCTGGAAAATTAATTAGGAGACACTGTTGTTTGTGCTTAATCATTGTTGTCATCCCTTCATATGTTTAGGGTTTCAACGATTCTAATTTAATTTTCTTTTTTTTTGTTGCAGAAATTTTTCTTGGGTGGGAGGTTGATATTTGGACCTGATGCTAGGTCCCTTCTTGTCACTATATCACTTATTGTCGTGCCTATGATCATATTTTGTGTTTTTGTTGCAAGACATCTGCGGCATGAGTTCCCTGCATACGATGCAGGGTACGCTATACTTGCTGTTGCAATTGGGTATACTATTTATGTGAGTTTTCTGTACTCTTTGGTCTCGTTCTGAATTTTTTGCTTCATAATCTTCATGTCCTTAGTATGAGAGTATATTAGCTCATATTTTGCTTAATTTCTTAGTGTTATGTGTGTCATTATAGATGGCATTTTAGTCATTAATGTTTGTCTTTTATTTCTGTTGAAGTCAACCTTTTTTATTGTCTGCTGACGTCTCCTTGTAATTAACTTTCATTATTTTCAGCAGTAGAAAATTCCTTTATTCTCTCAAAAACCGTAGTTTTTGTTATTCTTACATGGCATTTGGCTTGGTGAGAGTTTAAGTTTTTGGACCCATCTGTCTGCATCAATCAGTTTTTGTCTGTATGATCTGAAGATTTAATTCTGATGATTTTCTCCTCTCCAAGACCTTAGTTTTTGTTATTCTTGCAATGGTAACATTAGCTTTTAAAAATAACACATTTTATAATGTGAGATCCATAAACATTTTTATTTTCATTTTATACTTGTTATACCCTTGCATTAATGTCACCTAATGCTGCAGTTCTCGAAGTTGGTCTTGGCAGGTACTTGCCTTGCTTTTTACCACTTCAGCTCGGGATCCTGGAATTGTTCCACGTGCTTCACACCCACCAGAGGAAGACCTGAATTTTGATTCTTCTATTGATGTTGGTGGAAGGCAAACACCTAGCCTACAGTTCCCACGGACCAAAGAAGTAATGGTTAATGGTTTGGCTGTTAAGGTTAAATACTGTGACACCTGCATGCTGTATCGTCCCCCACGTTGCTCGCATTGCTCCATCTGCAATAATTGTGTGGAGCGCTTTGATCACCATTGTCCTTGGGTTGGTCAGTGCATAGGACAGGTATGCTGTTAGTGTATAGTCTTGTAGAATATTGTATTTCACTGCTGAAAATACTCATGAGGGATGGGCCATGGTCAAAGGTTGTCTGAGAATACTCCTTACATGGTTGATAAATACCTGTCAAATGAGGTTGCATTTTGTAGGGGCGTTGACTGTGAAGCTTTTGTATTTTAAAAGGCCAGTTTAGAGTCCAAAGGCCATGTCTGATGAGATATAATTTTTTTCCGGGTTATGATTATGTTCTTTCTTACATGCAGCGAAATTACCGTTATTTTTTCCTATTTGTTTCTTCTGCCACTCTTCTATGCATCTATGTCTTCGCTATGTCGGCATTGTACATTAAGATCTTGATGAATGGGGACTATCCTACGGTTTGGAAGGCTATGAAACAATCTCCTGCATCTGTTGTCTTAATGGCCTACTGTTTCATCTCCCTGTGGTTTGTTGGTGGACTTACTGGCTTCCATTTATATCTGACGGGAACTAACCAGGTTAGTTGTTTTAGTCATGTACTGTCCTAGTGGATAAAATAAATTCATTGAAATTATCTGGTATTGTATAGATAATCTCTTGTTTTAATAAAATATAAATGGCAAAAAGGTAAGCTTTAAGGTGAAAATTGCAAAAATTAATTGTTTAGTGTTCCATCATATGAATTGTCGAGTTAAGATGAGGCATGAGAGTTGTGGATATTTTTTTAACTTTATTGGTGTTGTATGACTGCTTATGAGCGTGCTATATGGCTTATTGCTGGCTATGAAATGGTTATAGAAGGAATTCAACTTTCTTAGTCAGGTGTAGGTGTTGATGTGCCACTTTTCTGAGATCACCATCAAAGGGAGTTTTTTTTTTTGGGTGTGCGTGTTTTTTTTTTTTTGGGGGGTGGGACTGCATCTCGGGTCGGGTATTGTAGGACCCGACCTGTGGAAAAACCCGAGTTAATAACCGAGATCTTATCTCGGGTTAGGTCGGTTCCAAAAACCAGAACATTTCAATATACCTGAGTTGAATACAAATTTTTTTTAATGGTAATTCCAACTCCCTACATATATCAAATCCATAAAATTCTATCGACAAAAATATTTAAGCAAGATTTTTGTGGTCTCCATTCTATACTGATTACTGAAATTGAATTCACATATTCTCCAAATCAATATCAAGCAACAAAGATCACATGTCCAACTGTCTAACCTCTTGACCAGACACTACATTTCACAATAAACACTTTCACAATCTTAGATAGCTGTAATAGAAAAGAAACATTGAATGAATGAGCAAAGCGATATTAACCTGGATGGAGCACTTTGGCCAAACTCGTTTCAGTGATGAAGGGGTCTTCATTTCTTTCATAATCTCTTAACTGAAAATCATCAATCTACGAATAGCATGCATACCTGTGTCAAAATTCCAACTAAAATAAGTGTGTATTAAGAAGATATCATCAGCACAGAAAAACGTGCTTCCTACCACCAACGTCAGAAAAATGCTCCATATTTTATTAAAGTTTCCATCAGCCATCGCACAACAAAGGACGGGAAATGAAGAATTTGCTAGGCAGAATCTGTATCACTTTGAGATAAGAAAGTCTTACATAAACACCACAAATTGACTAGAACCACTATTGATTAAAGAACTAAAACATTAACAGCAATAAGTAATGTGCAGACGATAGGAAGACAACAATTACAAAAGAGGATGCAGCAAAGTTCAAAGAGCTTGGACAGTATTATGGAAACAGATTTCATCGCCGTAAAGTTGGAGAAAAAACTTCCATGTGAAGTTGATGCATGGAGGGAAAAAAGGACTCCTTTTTTCGCCAAAAGGGATGATTTGCTTTGGACCAGCGACATACAAGAAAAAGATGAAATTCAAAGGGGGCCAAAAATATGAACAAATACGTGACTGTGGAGGGTACAAGGTCGTAACGGTGATATGGGTGGAGGAGACTGGATTAGTGATTGGAACTGGCTGCAGACGCAGGTGACGAGAGGAACTGGTCGCTGGTGCCGCTCAAGGGTGAGGAGAGACAGGGAGCCAATCGCAGATGAAGAAGGAAAGCGGTGGCGAGGTTAGGGAAAGAAAGAGCAATGAATATACCGGGTTGGGTACTTGGTTAAATGTTGGGTCAGGTCGGGGCTTGGGTATTTTGTGAGTAGATCCTGACCCGAACCGAAAGCCATCCTGGTTTTTATATTTAATACCCGACCCGACCCGAAAAAAGACTTCATCCGAACTGGGTCAATTTCGGGTCGGTTCCATCCAGGTCGGGTTGGGTCCGGGATTCCAAAGCAGCCCTATGTGTGGGGGTTGGGTAGGGGGTATTGGACCATAGGGGATTAGGAGTGGGTCAAATCACATGGGGAGGAGGGTCTTCGTGAAGTTTGGGCGCATTTCGATGAGACTTACATGGCTAGTCAAAATTTTAACCCCAAATCAATAGCTGAATTTTGATGAGGTTAAATGGATGGGCCCCTTACATTGGATTCACCCCAATTCTGGTAGTTCTTCATTGTCAAAGAGATCTTTAAATCCCAATGACTTTTGCACCTGCGTCTTATGCCAATAGTGAACCAAATTAAAAATGCAATCTCAACCTTTGATTTAGAGGTGATTTGGAAATGGGGCGATGAAGGGTGGACATGTTCAAATATGCCCAAAATTTGTGGGCCTTGATTTTTTGTGGTCTTTTTTCTATTCCCTTTGGTCCTGCCCTCTACCAATCTTGGAATGGCACACATCTAAATATAAAGCTGAGCGGCTAACTTTTCTTTTATAATATTTACATAGTCTCAGGGTACATTTATTTGTATTTTCGGATGTAGGACTCAAATAAAGGGTGCTTTTTAAACTTTTGGCTGCATTGGAGTATATCAAGAATCCTGTTTATATGCACCCTGTTCATGCCAACATGTTTGCAACCGGCACTTTCGGGCCATACGATTTTTATCGTGCTATGCCTGTTACTCAGGAGGCAGGCAGGTTTTGAATCTGCCTGCTCCCCTGCTCTGCATGAGTTGTTGGTCCTCGATCTGATGGCTCATGACGTGTGGGGAGCATATTGAAATGACCTGGTGCATATTAACTATTTCCATTTATTAATTTTTTTTATGTCTACCTATCTTAGATAAATTTTTTTATATTATTCACGGGACTTTATAATGCTCACTCAATAGTTGAAATCGTTATTGATCTCAGTCAAGTGCAGGAAGAAAAATTTTAACTTCCAAATTATCTTTGTCAGCTGCTTGTGACCTTTGCTTAGTCTGTGTTATCTGTCTATATTTAGCCTTATTTTTCCTTGAAAAAACTGGGACTTGTTTGCTGTTTACTTTCCTATCAAACAATGAAGCTGATGTATTGAACTTTCACTATTCTTGGACTTCAGACTACATACGAAAATTTCCGTTATAGAGCTGATAACAGAATTAATGTCTACGACCTGGGATGCCTGGATAATTTTGTGGAAGTGTTCTGCACAAAGATAAAGCCTTCCAGAAACAACTTCCGTGCTTTTGTACAAGAAGAATTAGAAAGAACTCCTCCTCCTCGTAATCGCGAATTGGAAATTGATGATACGACTATGGACCCACGTGCCAAAGTGGAAGATGATTTGGAACTTGGTGGGGATTTACTAAAGATCTCTCAACGCCGGAACATTGAGGAAGTTGATGTAGATATTCATGGTAGAAGTAGCAATGGCTCTCTCAATGTTGCTTCAGAATCCGAATTTAGTTTGCCTTCTGAGCCACCTATCATCAGGCCAGATGCTCGGCACTCAAGCTGGGGTCGGAGAAGTAGTAGTTGGGATATGGCTCTAGATATTATTGCAAACCCTGGTGTCACCGACAATCGGCCTTACATACAGAAGGATGCTCATTCATGAATTTGTTATTGTATTTTATTTTGTTTTTGTGAGTTTTCCTTCTGTAAATGCAAATCCAGGAATAACCGACTACTAGTTTTTAGATGGTTAAATCTGGATTTTTGTGGTCGAATGCATTGTGCCTTTCGTGTTTGTGCACAACTAGCTAGGGTGCATAGTGGTTCTATGGTGAGATGGAGAATCAGCTGATCCCCTTCTTTTTGCCCTTTTTTTTATTATTTTTGTTTTATGTTTTGTTGGTTAAAAGTTTGTAATCTGTTAGTTTAATTGTTTTCTTCTACCGCTTTGGGTGTATGATGCACACATCTTTGCATTGAACTCTTATTTTCAACAAACGTTGTATTTTTATGTAACTTGACGCTTTTTTATCATTCCCTCGAGTGTCAAAGCCAGTTCAGAGGTCTCAAAATTTTGTTTTGCTGCATGTGTCGAACTTTTGTCATGTTGGATAAGTTCTTGTTTAAGTTTAGAGCCGATTGCAAGTTGCCTTTGTTTTGTTATTGATTGTTATGGAAGACTAGCAGCCAATTGATGCTCGATCACTTAGTATTATATGCCTTGTACATGTCTGTGCAATGGTTGACTTCGGACTTAATGAGCAAGTAGGGTCTCCTTGTGAACGTGAAGCCGGCAACACTTCCAAATAAGAGGTACCCAAGGGTACTGTAAAGTTTTATGTAACATCTTTTCATCGTTTCGTAGTTTTGACAGTTACATGTCGGCATCACAACTCCTTGTTTAGTGAAGGGGATCAAATTGAAAACATATGGCAAGGATGCTCTATTTTCGCTGGATTACTAACAAACTTGAGTCAAGCGCAGTAAGCATCTAAAATAAATCTTATTCCCGAACCCAGTTCGGAGTCAACACTCCCATCTTCACTCAGCAGAAAGCTTCCGTTCAAGGAGGCTGCTGTGCCACCATCTTCCTTATAGAAATGTTTTCTATGTTCCTTATTTACTATGAGCCCAGCGTTAAGATCATCTAGGTGCTGTTTATTTGTGAGACTGACAATGCACACACGCCATCAATTTTAAATAACAGAGAGGGCTCATGGTAAGTGAGGAGCATAGAAAACACTTCCCTTCCTCATGGTACAAAGAGGTAGAAGACCTGGGGCTCAGGACAAAGCAGTTTGCCCAGATCTCCTTTTCAGGCCAGTGATGACACTCAATTGGCTCAATTGCCCAGATCCTTGTTGAATGCCTTCTTGAGATTGTCTTGGACGATCTTCTCCAGATTGGGTAGCTGGAGCTCTAGAAAGCCCATGAGAGGTGTTTTGGACCATGGTATGGGCTTGTTTATGAACATGGTTTGCTTTGTTTTCGGTTCAGGTGAGCTAGTACAGGTCAGTGGGTCTAAGGACAGTGGGAGCAGTTGCACCGACCTCACAAAACCCTCTTAGACACATATTCATTATAGGACCCACATTTAAGATACATATGTACACTAAGCATGTAGTCAAGGTGTGCATATTCACATTATGGAACCCCGACTTGAATATATATTAGTCGTAGGACCTGCGTGGTTAGTGAGGAATTGACCATGTAGTGCGCATAGTCACATGTAGGGTTTAGGGCTTGTTGGGCTTTTGGAGACCAAGCCCACATCCGTCATATTTGACCCTCGGTTAATATATGTATAATTAAGGATTAGGCCCATGTTTAAGAGCCTACATAAGAGATGAGGTATATAATATTTGAGATTAGGGAGAGCCCTAATCTCTACCACTTTGCCCTCTCCTCTCTCACACCCCCATCTCCTCTTTGTCTTTTCTCTTGGTTGGGGGCCATCAAGGAAAAGAAGGGTCGTCGTGTTACTCCCCAGTACACGCCACCCTCGAGCTAAACCCGGTCCAAAGAGGAAGCAGCACGCGGCGCAACGAAGTATAGTTAGATTGCGGAAGACTTAACTCATCTTTGGGTAGAACACACTATGGAGTTGTGCACATATACTTTGTACAAAAGCAAAATAAGCAATAAAAAGACTACTAATTAAAAATATTAATCCATAAATACTTACATACTTAGTCAAAAATAGCCTACACATGACTAAAATAAGTCTAAGCCAATAATGGTTGTATAGAAGTGTGAAGTATAGTAAAGTGTATATAAATCTCAATATGACATGATATTAAGCTATCATAAAACACATCTCCATACATCCCCTCTCAATGCTCATCACCATCCATATACTCCACAAAGAGCCCATCAAAACAACATGCAGCCCCAAAACAAAATACAAAATAAAGAGGGGTGAGCCAAAGCTTAGTAAGGGTTTTTAATACGAAAGTAAATTTATAATGACAACACATGCATAACTATTATAATATCCATCACATAATCAAACACTATGCCCATCCATCATAGAATAATCACATAAACATATGCCACCTGTGCATCATGTCATAATTTACATTCCATAATCATCTACTCACGTTACCTACATATCATGCTACATATAACATATTTCATCATCACATAGTCATGCTACATGAATATTATGATATATATATATATATATATCATATCATATCATATTTCATCATTACATAGCAATGCCACCTACATATCATGATATATATCATATTTCATTATCACATAACCATGCCACCTGCATATTATGTTATAACCCACATTCTAGAAACATATACTATGCCACCTATGCATCATGAGTTCAAATATAGTTCATACGTATAAACATGTGAAACTCATTATCATAATCACATCATGCATGAATCATTTCTTAACATAAACATATCATACATATCCATTTCTAAATAAAAACATCCACCCTACAAAATCAAGTGCATCAACTACACACATCATCCTGCATATCCATGTAAATCATGTCATAATCACATATGTAACATTAGATTCATTGTTCTTACACAACCTGTGTCAATGAGCATTATCTTCCATACACATACAACAATAAATAATAAATGTCTCACAATTGAGAAAAACAATTATCCCACTCACCTTGACTGAAGCCTAAGCGGCTATTGCTCACCTTGGTCATGGCCTAAACAGACCTGCTCCCCCTGAGCAATCCTTAAGAGGAATCCCTAAGCATATTGGGTAAGTTCTCTAGCAGGGAAGATACCCCCTGGTAAGCTAGTGCACATGAACAAACTAGCTAGATTCTCAGGGTCTAGATAACTTATCAAATAACTTATAATAGCATTCTGCTCTTCTCACCCAGGGAAGAAAACCTGTCCTCAAAGGGACATAAAACCCTGTCCATTGGACGTAAAACCCTATCCTTTCGGACGTAAAATCGATTCGATAAGCCTCCAATCAATTAATCCGACAACTAAGGACATCCAACTACATCCAATTGATCAAACACAGCTAATCATGATTAATTTTGTTTATAAATCATTTTCATGATGTATGTAACATAGTACATACATGAGCAAATGTTAGATGAGTCCAAGTCCAAGTAAACATGCTCAAATCAGTCCACATGTGCGTGAAACATGACTCTTTGTGTCAAATAAAATCATAAACTTCTACACAAGTATGTACATAAATGGTAGTGTTCAACTTTAAGCTAAGACATGTAAATAAGATGCTTTTAACAAATCACCATTAAAGCACAAAATGTAACAAGAATCATCATAAACCTCCAAACATGCAATCCAATGAATAAAATCATATGAGATGAAATTCCCTTACCTCTATGAAGTCTTTGGATTAAGAAAGAAGCTTAAACCCTAAAGAAATCCTACCCAAAAATTAGGGTTTTAATTTATACTTAATTAAAATCGACTAATAAGCCTAAATCAACTAGAAAATAGGTAGATCTGTGATTTTCTTTGGTTAAAAATGAAAATCACCCATTTAGGGTTTGAAATCAAAATTAAAAATAAGATTTTTAATGTAAGAAATTAATAATCAATTTGGAAAAAATGAAGATAAGAATGATTAAGAGCAAAATCAAAATATTAAAGGTGATTAGGGCGAGAAAACTCACCTAAATCGGATTTTACTCTTTGGGAAATGGAGGCAGAGCACCTCCTTCTCCCCTACACAGCCCTTCCCCAAATGGGTAAGTGGCTAAGGTTTTTTCTTAAATAGTAAAGTGTTGGGCTATGTTTACAAACAGTTAAGCTTTAAAATAGGGTAAAACGCCCTAAGTGGGTAATTAGGGTTATTTTGGGGCCAAAAATGACTTTAATTATTCAAAAACTTACTGATATAAAATAATTAAAGTTTAGGGTCATGTGGGTCACACGCCGTCTAATCGTGGACGTGAGGCCCATAGTAGGTTCACACACTTAATAAAGGAAAAATTATAATAAAATCTCATAAAATTCATAAAAATAGGATAAATCAAGTTTGAAATTAAAACTTATAAAAATGTAATTAAACCTTATTAAAACCATAATTACTAACCATTAACCCCAAAACCAAGTTGAACTGGCAATTTAAGCAAAACCTCACAATATCACATAATTAAATAGAAATTAAGGCGGGTTAAAGTTAGAGATCTTACATGCCGCCCCTCTCTCTCCTTCCCTTCTTATGTGGAACTTGCCTTAGGAAGCAATCACAAAGTAGCTAATAAAAAAGAGTCCAACTCCAAGTAAAATTGCGGGCCAGGTCATTGAGCAATCGATCAGTTTGAATTGGCGATCAATTGCTCCTTTGTTATGTCCCGGATCGGAACAAAAGTGATACCTAGCTTCAATGGGAAGAAAAAGGAGAAAATGATGAAGGAGGGAAGAAGAAGCTCTATTCTCTTTTCATAAAAACAAAAGAAGGAAGAAGAGCCCCTTATAAGGGAAGGCATGATTCCCAAGGAGGGGCGTACTAGCCAACTAGGCGGGCCCATAGCCAAATTGTTACAATTTGAATCAATTACCCTCCTTGATTACAACTTATCAAAACATAAAAGGAAAGTACTGCAAAGAAAGTCTTATAAATGAAAAGTAGTGCAAAGGCAGGTAGAGCTGTCTCCAAGCAGGCATATACAACACTCCACCACGCTCAACTTTCACCTTGTCCTCAAGGTGACTAGGTAGGAAAGCGAGCCACAAACTCATCCTCAAGCACCCATGATGCACCCTTGAGAGGTTGGCCCTACTAAGAAACAAGTACCTCCATGACAATGCGGCCCATGCAATGCACCCACCTTTTAGAAAAAATAGAGGCAAGTGTAGGGGAATCTGGTGTAGGGGAGCCCATAAGTGGCAGAGGAGGAACCTGGGACACCTGGGTCGGATCACTGATAAAGCGCTATAGGCCACCAATAACCCATCGGGTAAGGCAAGGTGGTAAGCCACTGGGCCGATGCGCTAAAAAATGGGATAGGGACCCTGATAGCGTGAATCCAGCTTAGAGTGCCAAGCCTGAAACAAACTGGTTGGGCGCTTAGGAAAAACCGATACATAGACATGGTCACCCACCTAAAACTCCCGATTGGAATGCTTCTTGTCATACACTTGTTTTATGCGGTTTTGAGCAACAACTAAATTTCTTTTGAGGTGTCGGATAACCTCATCTCGAGTCTGGAGCATGTAATCTACCTTGCCACTGAAGAGCACTGAGGCACATATGATAAAACCTAGGGAGGGGGCGGCATAGACTACCTCAAATAGAGTATATCCAACCCAAGTATGATAGGTTGTGTTATATGACCATTCCGCCCAAGGAAGAAGCATAAGCCACCGGTAGGGTTGTTCCCTCACAAATCACCATAAGTATTGCTCGAAGCAGAGATTGACCACCTATGTTTGCCCATTCGTCTATGGGTGATAGGTGGTTCTCATATGAAGGTCAGTGCCCTAGAGTGTGAAGAACTCACATGAGAACTGGTCCTTATACAATGGTGCAGGGCATGCCATGCAACTTGTCTACCTCACGAACATAGAGTTCTACCACAGTCTTGCCAGTGAATGGATGGACAAGTGCACAAAATGAGCATACTTGGATAACCGATCAACGACCACCAAGATCACCAACTTTTCCTGCACCACTGACAAGGCCTCCATGTAATCCATAAACACATCCTCCCAAACCTTTTCAGGAATAGGGTGGGGATGAAGCAAACTAGCAGGGAAAGTGGTCGCAGCCTTGACACACTGACATATGTCACAAGCAATGACATACTCCTAGACGGCCCTCCAAATACTCAACCATAAGAAGCTCTAGGTTACCCACTTATAAGTCTGGAAGGAGCCCTCATGACCTACAAACGATGTGTCATGGAAATGAGAAATAATGCAGTGGTGGAGGTCAAAAACGTCAAACACTCAAAGATGCCCTTCTAGAAGAGAAGGCTATCCTGCACAACAAAGAATGGTGAGGTAGTCGGGTCCAACTAAACATGAGCAACCAACTCACAGGTGGATATATCATCCATTTAAGCTCATCGAAGATCTAGGAGAAATAGGCAGGAAGGCATAGAGAGTGCTAGACATGAACCATCAGAAGGGCGGCAGGATAGTGCATCCACCACCATGTTGTCCACTCCTTTCTTGTACATAGGTTGTTAATGAGCCGAGCTGGCTCGTCAAGCAGGCCCAGCTTGG
The DNA here is from genome assembly GCA_035235625.1 of Saururus chinensis. Taxonomy (NCBI): domain Eukaryota; kingdom Viridiplantae; phylum Streptophyta; class Magnoliopsida; order Piperales; family Saururaceae; genus Saururus; species Saururus chinensis. The sequence goes on from CP141141.1 coordinate 29,871,289, forward strand.
TTTGGCTCAACTCGAACTAGGCTTGACTCGAATTGGGCTTGACTTAAACTTGATTTGAGCTCGAATAGGCTCGAGCTGAGTTTGAGCATACCCCTGCTCGACTCGACTTGACTCGAATAAAAATAGACTATACTCGGCTCGAACCAAATCAAGGCTCACTCACAACTGCGTGAGTCCCGATGTCATGCACCCTCATATTTTGATCCAACAACACACATAACTCAGGAGGCAGATTGGTTTATGTCTTCTTGCCCCTTCGATCTCGATTTGATGGCCCATGATATCTTGGCTCACACTGACGTGCGTGAGCTTAAACTCTTATAAATTTTTTTCATGATATATATCCTCGTTAAATTATAATGGATATATAATTTCTGTGTATGATATATATTTTAAAAAATAATAATATTTGAGACACAAACACTAATATACTTCTTCTGTCCCAAATTAATAGCTTCATTTGGTTTTTGAAGATGAAATAAAATTAGTTCAATTGAAAAACCAAATGGAGCTATAAATATATGATAGAGGGTCAACATGATATCACACTAATATACTAAAAAACTCTTCTAAAAGAAGCATGACATTAGGAGGACAAACCTTTGTTTACAAAAGAATGATTAGATATTCTTTTAAAAGTTGAAGCATGACACTCGGACTATCCTCATATTACAGAATGTTTCTTTTTTTACATGTACTTGGGAATTTTTTAAAGGCATACTAAGGCTAGACAATAGTTCTTTTTAAGTGATTTATAAGCATGTCAAGAAAATAAAATACGAAGAAGTAGATGGTAATGTTACCTAAGTGAGTTTTTATTTTCTGCATTTTTTTAGTGATTATACGTACATAAAGAGAGGAAAATGGTAATGCGGCATTTTTTGAGCATATATAACAAAAACTCTTTTGTTCTAATTTTGTTCTTTTCTAGTGACTATAGTCAGATGTTCAAGGTGTAGTCATAATACTTGTTGAAGTGTATATATTAATATTTAGGGTAAATTATTTAAATAATATTAAAAAAAATTACCATTTTAAACTACTTTGGGAAATATTTCCCAAAGTGGTGTTCATTTTTACCACGCAGGCGCCAGCCAAGCGGCTGGCGCTTGAGTGGCTTTTTTTTTTTTAGTTGATTTCATCCTTTAGAAGGACGAAAGAAGGTTTAAGCTGATTTCGTCCTTCTAAAAGACGAAATCAGCATACTTAGCCAAATTCGCTCATTTGCCCCGGTAAACAAAGCCGATTTTGTCCTTTTAAAGGACAAAATCGTCCGTTTTAATAGAACCTGCCTCCCTTCTATTCCGCGTTTTCTCCGTCCCGACAGTCCGCTCCGCCGCGACGATTTCGTTCGCTCCGTCGCAATCTCGTCCGCCTTGTCTTAATTGAATCTGCCCAACCTTGATTGAGTCCGCCCCAACATTGATTTCGTCCGCTCATCCTTGATTGAGCTCTGTTTTGATTGCCGCCCCGCCACCAAGCCGATTTAGGTATTTTTGTTTTGCCCTAGTTTAAATATAAGAATTTGATACGTTTAATTTAGTTAGGGAATTTTGTAATGTTCTGTAATGTATGCCTTAATGATTTAATTGTTAGATTTTAGTGATTTTCTTGTGTTATGTTATAGCCTGTTTGGGAATGATTTAATTGACATTTTTTTTCCGGGATTTGAAAGTAAGGACGAAGACGGGCTTTAAAAGCGTTTGGTGCTAAGTTTCTCAAAATAAAGCGCGCCCAGGCCCGCTTCACAAAATGTTCCCGAAATAAAAACATCCTACGACTTATTTGTTTCTCAAAACCATCGGCGACACTCAGCTTACCCACTCCGGTCTGGACACCCTTCTTCTTCCACAAGTTGATGACTCCCCTTCGGTATTTCTAATCTCTTCCATCGAAGTCTCTTCTCCAATAGGCAATCATCTCCTTAGCCTTCACGTTCAGCCTCCTCATTCAAAAGCCTTCGCCTTCAAATTCGGCCTCCTCATCCACAAGCCCTTGGCCGGCCGGCACCTACAACCTCCCCATCCAGAAGCCTTCGCCTTCACCACCAACCTTCCTTTCTACAAAACCTGTAATGTCGCACTCCAGCAAGCAAACCAATGACTCCAGCAAGCAGTCCAACAAGCAACTCACTTACTTTTGAGTTTTATTGTCATTCCCCTGCTTTGGGTTTAGAGGAATTGGCATGGAGGACTCTGCCTATTCATTTGCAATAGGCTCTCAGGTGAAAGCAAGCATCTTTTCCTCTTCTAGTTCTCATTTGGGTTTTTTTTATATGATTAATTATTATCCTTTGTGGTGTCTTTGTGGATTTATTTTACTGATTTGTTTGGATCGTTCCACCACATATTAGGCCATATAAGTGATCCACATAGCTTCATCCCCACTCATCCGGCCCAAGCACATCGTTCTTTCAAGGAGGTTGGCCGCCTATCCCAGATCTTCCCATTTCAAAGACGATCCTAGGCTCAATCTGGTTTAGTATCAAGGTAATTTTGTTTTTGTTCCTCTATATATGGGTCTGTGTGATTTAATTGAAGTGGGGAGGAGTCAATGTAGTGTGGAATGAGTTAAGTCTACTACTTGTCAACTGTGGCAAAATAGATTGGTCTTTGGATGTGGAAAATCCTTGTTGTCTTTGTAAGTGATAGGCATAATACATGTTATTAACAAAGATGAATACTTAATAATTTCTGAAAAAAATCTTTAAAAGGCAAAGTCTTTTTTTTTCTTGGTTTTATGTTCTGATAGTTACATTGCAATTCAAATAAAATAGGTTTTTGGCTTTATGTTTTTGCTTATATGGAAAATGTATATTTTGCTTCACTTATAATGAATATCAAGTGTGAATGTTGTGCATATTTTTTATTCACTTGTGATATGTGTTACATCACTGTTTATATGTTATAGCTTGATCTCCTGCGATTCATTTGGTAAGAATTTTCAGTCCTTTGAATGCCTACTAAAGAAATGATTTCCAAGTTAAGAAATGCTATTACTTTATGCAATCAAAAAGTATTACATCATTGTTTATATGTTATACTTAGAATATATCTCCTGTAGTTCATTTAGTAAGAATTTGCATTCCTTTGAATGACTATAGAAGGAATGAGTTCTAAGTTAAGATTTTCCGGCTATTCTTCCAACTACTCTAGTATTAGATTCCACCATGTGATGGTAGGCCTATGCTGCATGCTATATTAAATTTTGATCAATTTTACTATGTCTTTTTGCTGACGCTTTATGAAGAATTGTCACATTCCTTTTTCACCATGTAGATGAAGCTTGTCTTGTTTGTTGATCACATAATTAGATAATTATTTTACCCTATGCTGAAACATGTTTGTTTAAGTGGAAAGTGCAACTAGTTGCTTAAGCCCATGATGTATACCAATAATGAAAAACATAAGTTGATTTCTTATCCAGGTCAAATGGAAAATATACCAAGTTCTATGGTAGATATTGTAGATGATGAGGAACTTGTGCCCGATGATGAGCAACTTGTGTCTGATGATGAATATGAAATGTGTATGAAACAACGTCGCCAATTAGTCCATCATACGATGACACTTGCGAAGTCATTCCATGAACAAGGAAAGGGAAGTACTTCAAGACAACGTGTAAGAGACTCTATACTTACGGGTAAAGCTTATATGCAAGAACTACTTCGTGGAGTCCCAATAAGGTTTCGTGAGACTTGTCGTATGGAAAAAAATACATTTTGGTTATTATGCAATGTGGTTAAGAGTTCTAATATGCTGAAAGAGAGTATAAGAGTTGATACTGAGGAAATAGTAATGACATGTCTTTACATTTTAGCAAAAGGTGTAACTAATAGGGATACTCAAGAGAGGTTCCAACACTCAGGTGAAACAATTAGTCGTCGGTTTAATGAGGTGCTAGATGTACTCCAAAGTTTAGCACCTCGTTTCATATCTCTACCACCTCCAGACACTCCAAAATATATTCGTGAGAGACATCATTTTCAGTTCTTTAAGGTAATTAATAACTTTTAGTTCTTGATATTATATTGCAATAAAAGAAGATAATTTTTGTTGTTGTCGTTTGTAGGATTGCATTGGAGCTATTGACGGAACACATATATTAGCTGAAATCCCAAGTGATGACAGAATACGTTACCGCAATCATAAGGGTCACACTTCTCAAAATGTGATGGCTGCTTGTTCATTTGAGATGTGTTTTGTCTATATTCACGCTGGATGGGAGGGGTCAGCTGCAGATGCTACAGTTTTAAGTAGTGCGTTACAAGCGGGATTTCATGTTCCAAAAGGTGATTCATCCAGTAACTAGTAACATCATTCATATTTACATTGTATTTTAATCTTTTCATTATCATAACTAGGTAAATATTATCTTGTGGATGCTGGATATGCAAATACGCCACAATTTCTTGCCCCATATCGAGGAGTAAGGTATCATCTTAAAGAATTTGGTCCATATCACTCTTCTCCACAAAACTATGAAGAGCTTTTTAACTTACGACATGCATCACTACGTAATGTAATTGAGCGTATGTTTGGGGTATTAAAAGAACGATTTTGTATTTTTCTTTGACCACTGGAGTATCCTATTGATGTGCAAGCAAAGATGGTTATTGTTGCATGTTTGTTGCATAATTTTATTCGAAACACCCAAGGAGGGAAGGATGAAACTTGGATAGAAATTGAAAGGGAAAGAGGTGTAGCTATAGATCAAGATATTGAAGAAAGACAACAAGAAAGAGAGAACAATGAAAGAAGTCACTCTCAATTGTCTAGTTCAGAACAACGACATCTTGGGAAAGTGCTTCGTGATGGAATTGCTTTGCAAATGTGGGAAGATTATATTGGTATGGGTTATATATGATTGTTACTACTATTTGTAAGAGATATTTATGTAAAAAGGATATTTATGTATTGTGTATTTTATAAATTGATATTTGTGTTTTGAGCATTTAGGTTGATAAAAATTTTATGGGTTTTGGATTGTATATTATCACCTTATATACAACTATTTATAAAATAATTTATATTCTAATCTTTTTTAAATTTGAATTTTTTGCCAAACAACACCTTCATATTTTTTGAAATTTAGTGCAGTTTTGCCAAACAGGTCAACATTTGAAAAACAACAATTTCAGAAATTGGGACAAAAATTTAAATGTACTAGATATTGGGGACAAAAATGCTTCAAAAACAAAAATGTTCCCAAACAGGCTATTAGTCTTTAAAAAAGATTTTGTGTGCTTAAAGTTTCAATTGTTAGGAAATTTTGTTAGTTTATCTTAGGAATTTTGTGTGTTTAAAGATTCAATTGTTATGGTATTGAATGTATGTTTAGGAGTTATTTTTTTAGGAGATTTCGCAGAAGTAACAAGTTATATACATAATTATTAAAACATGACATTCGTAGCATTACAGGGTCGCCTTCAAGATATAGTCCTTAAAAATGATCAATCGCTCTTAATGGTGATCAATTGGTCTGACAGTTAATTAAATAAAATGATTTTTATTTTTAATTTTGAACGAAGGGTTGCATCCTTTCAATGAGGATTTCATCCTTAATCATAAAAAGTGAGTTTTTCCACTTAGAAAGAAGAACCTTTTGATTTCTTCACTTGATTGTACATTATGTGATTCTCGTGCATATGGAATGGGCCACCTCCGCACCCTCCGTTTTGAGAAGCCATGACCATGTCACTCATCGGAAACTTCTCCTCCTCTAGCACACTTGCACTTGACTGTGGCTTCCCACCACCACCACCTATGATAGCTTTGTTGAATAATGTCAAAGCGGAAGTAATAGACATATGTAAGAGGTTAATAATCAAGTAGTGTCCTTTGTGCCTGAAGTCCCATCAAAATATCTATCCAACGCAACTTCAATTTAATATTTGAAGAAGTGTATGAGAATATTTGTTGCCTTCTTTGGATATGAAAAGACATATGTGAAGAAGTATATGAGTATTGCTTGTTGATATATGAGGCAATTGCTTAATCTAATTTTAGCCTCTTAGTTTTGAGACAATTGCTTAATTTAATATGAATTTAATCTATTGTTTATGAATCAAGTGAATAGAGATGGCAAAAGAAATGGTTAGATTTTTACTTAACTATGACGGACACACAGAAGGATTATTAATTAAGAAACCGTCTACATATGATGAATTTGAGATGCAAGTAGCTGGCAAGACTGGGTGGGATCGAAGAAGATGGAAAATCACTATAAAATGTGGTATTCCAACATATGGATTGAATTCGAGACAAATATGTATAAATGATGATGCATCAATGAGTTTTATGTTTGACCTCTCGCGTCACATAATTTGTTATGACTTATTTCTTGAAAAAGAGGCCCAAGTGCCTAGTGAAAGGCGAAGTAGTTCACATAGAAGCTTGCATAGGAGCTCTCACAGCAGCTCACACAGGAGCTCAGATAGAAATGTGAACAATGAGAGGCATATGCAAATGCCGGCATACGACGAAGAAGAAGGAAATTTATCTATGACAGTAGCTTCAAATGAACGTCATAGGTCGTCTACCCCAATTGACTATGGAAGCAGACCTAATTGGAGGTAAGGGTTATTAAGTTGTGGTGTCGTTTTGAATCTTTTATATTATCAATGAAATATGTTTAGCTAAATTTTGAATTTTGTGTGTACCATGGAAGGTTCACAACGCATGCACACGAGCCATTTAGTTTTCAAATGTCTCAAGGTGGTGCATTGTATGGAACTCAAAGTTTGATGGACATTCATTACCCCTACTCATATGTTGGTCATACCGATGCTGGACCATCCGATCAAAGGTGAAATTTATATTCATAAATGAATGTAACATTTTTAGGCATATGAAATATAATACATAAGGGATGTTCATATGTAAGGGGGCATATGTCCACAATGAAGATACTGATGAAAATGAGGCTAACGAAGGTGAAGATAATATTGACGAAGGAAGTGGAGAAGATTCATACATGAACGAAGAAGATGTTAGAGGTGAAGAAAGCACTCAACAGATGGTTGACGGTGAGGGGGATGATGTGGTAGATAATGCTATTGCCGCAAATAATATGAATGTGGATGATGAAGAGACATCATATTATAAAGTGGAGCCACTCTATGCACACATCACAGATGAAGAGATAGATGCGGCAGTTAATTCTGCCATGGATATGGACCAACAAAACGAAGACGGGTTATATGTTGACCGCATCTTTGAGAATAAAGAAGTGTTCGTTACAACCTTGCAGGAGTTTTCTATTCAAAATCATGTCGAATACAAGGTTGTACGAACAAATTTGTCGGAGTATACAGTAAAGTGCATTGATAGTACTTGCCCTTGGAGAGTTCATGGCTCCATAAAAAGGGGTGGAGGGTACTTTAAATTGAAGACGTATAAAGGTGATCACACATGTCGGAATGCCCAGCTTAGCACAGATCATAGGCAGTGCAGTGCCTCCTTTATTTTGAAGGTCATAATGCCCGCTATCCAAGCCGAATTAACTCTCACACCAGGGGATAATATTCAAAGAATGAAGGAGAAGTATCATGTTGACATATCTTACAAGAAAACATGGGTAGCAAGGAATATGGCGATCAAGGCTATTTATGGGGATTGGGTAGAATCATACAAATTGTTGCCAATGTACCTAAGGGCGGTGCAAGAAGCGAATCCTAACACCTACTACCGCTTAGAGGATGATGAAGTACGTCGTGCAGATGGTGGCATGTGTAGGAGATTTACGCGGTTGTTTTGGGCATTTGGGCCATCTATAGCGGGGTTTCGACATTGCCTCCCTGTGATTGGTGTTGATGCTACTCACTTGTATGACAGATATCCTGGTGCTCTTATGGCTGCAACGGCTATAGATGGAAACAATGGGTTATTTCCTCTAGCATTCGGGCTTGTCGGGAAGGAAGATGGAGACAATTGGAAATGGTTTTTAATGGAACTGAGGGATTATGTACTAATGGGCATGACAAACATCGTCATTATTTCAGATCGACATAAGGGGCTCCAAAAGGTCGTGCCTGAGGTTCTTCCCGAGCCAATATACCGCCATCGTTATTGCATCCGTCACATAAAAACAAATTTTAAGAAGGAGTTCAAAAATGATACACTGACGGACTTGATTAGGGTAGCATCTTGTGCACTTACAATAGAAAAGTTTGATGCTAAAATGGACTTAATTGGTCAGGAGAGTCCTAGGGCGAAACATCTCCTCTTAGGAGGAGAATTGCATCCTGCACAGTGGTCCCTTGCCCACGGGGATTTTAGGACGTTTGGCATGACGACTAGAAATATGGCCGAAAGTTTAAATAGTGTCTTGAAGGGGGCACGAGGATTACCCATGCAGGCTTTAGTGTCAGCTATTTTTTATCGGGTCATAAAATTTTTCGTTAAACGATCGTCTGCCGCATCTGCCATGGCCACCCCATATACTCCTAAAGTGGAAGCGATAATGAGAGAACAAACAAGAAAAATTGGGGAGTATATAGTTAATCGGATTAACAATGGTTAGTACGAAGTGACGTCTATTCGTGGCCGGAAGGTTATGGTAAATGCGAGAATGCATACTTGTACATGCAACATCCCTTAGGTTTATGGTTATCCTTGCACTCACCTTATGGCCGTGTGGGCAAAGCGGTGGGAGCCGATACAGGCATCACTGTTTTACACATCATCTACTTATAAAAATGTGTACGCTGCAGAATTTTCTTCTCCTTGTGGTCGGGAATATTGGGAGAGGGATATACCTTTTGTGTTATACCCTCCGATAGCAACAAGGCAACCCGGTCGCCCACGGTCAATTCGCATTAGGAATACAATGGACCGTAGAACTATGGAGAGAGATGGTAGAGGGGGATATAAATGCGGGACGTGTAAACAAAGTGGGCACAATAGTAAATCATGTCAAAATCCTCCCGTTGATTGATAAAGATATAATTAATATATTTATTTACTCTCTATTTTAGGTATGACCATATGTTCCTGATGAATAATGATGTGATCTTAATTCTCCGTCCACAGATCATACGGATCATGCAGATCGATCTTACGGGCCAGGCCCGATTGATGATTCTGTACTTTCACAGCAGGAGACACATAGGTCAGCAACTATTTGGAGAGGAGAGGTATGATAACTCTTTTTAATTTTTTTTTTGTTTTTTTAGCAGATATAGTATGATGGGTTTAAATTTTAAATTTGTTTTTTTATTACGTCTAAACCAAGGGGTTAGAGGTAATTATAAATTTTTGGTTAAGATTTAAGGGGTTTTAAGGGATGAAATCCCCGTATATGGGTATAGGTCAAAGTAATTAGTGTAACGAATTGAAGAACACGTGAAACACAAGTCGGGAGAGAAAGTTATAACTTTGAAAGTGTGCCACATGGGCAGAGACTACTTCAAAAGTGTGGGATAACCTACCCATATGTGGTCTAGTTTCGAAGGGCTCATTGATACGAGTCCATCGGTACCAAGAACGCACGATTCCGACTTCGGGGTAAGAAGATATTGCATTTTGAATTTATAATATTATAAGAATAAAATAATGGGATAAGGACAATATAGCTGGCGTCCGCCATGCCAGGGGGCTCACGGAGCTGCAATCTTGAGGACCGTGCTGCCCAGGGTGGGCCTGTACAATTGCAGGTAGTTGCCTCATGACACGTGGCGATCTGTGTGTCGCTGCACTATCAAGCGGGATAGGGCCCGTGTGTCCCAGGGTAGCACACCCTCGATGTTCAGCACTGCATAGCAGTGCCACTCGATCCATGAACAGACCATGGGTGCATGTGTCACGTGCACCTCTGGTCGAGCCGCCTGCCTCACAGGTGTGCGATGCATGTATGTGTGCGTGTTTCGTCCGCTCACGGGTCTTCCTCTTTAAATAAGAAACCTGTGTTGACTTCCAAAAGAGTTTTTTTGGTTACTATGAGTCTGATTTTGCCCATTCAAGATGCGTTCTTAGCTAATTCAAGGGTGTTTTATGTAATGGAAGCATCTATTCCTTAAGTTGGTGACCATAGAGGGGGGAAACAGCCCCAGACATAAGGATCATCTGTCTGATGACCTTGGGCTGAGAGAGAGAGAGAGAGAGAGAGAGAGAGAGAGAGAGAGAGAGAGAGAGAGAGAGAGAGAGAGAGAGAGAGAGAGAGAGAGAGAGAGAGAGAGAGAGAGAGAGAGAGAGAGAGAGAGAGAGAGAGAGAGAGAGAGAGAGAGAGAGAGAAATGGTCCAAAGTGAGAGGATGCTTCATCCTCCACCTTCGGGCCGTATCAAGAGAAGTGGCCTGTAGTAAGAAGATGCTCCATCCTCTACCAATGAACCACGCAATGAGAGAAAGTCCCATGGTAAATGGATGTTTTGTCTGTTGCCTATGGGTCTGAGAGAGAAGTGTCTTAGGGTAAAGGGAAGTTTCGTCCGTCGCTTTTGAGCATACAAAGAGAGATACGTCTCTGGGTAAAGGGAGGTTCTGTCAGTCACCTTAGGGCACGTAGAGAGATAAGTGTCTCTCGAAAATGGTAGGTTTTGTCTATTGCCTTCAGGCACAAAGAGAAAGGAACATCCTAGGTAAAGGGAGGTTTTATCTATTGCCTTCAAGCGCAATGAGAGAAACACCCCAAATAAGGGAATATTAGGTATGTCGCCTTCAGGTGGAAAAGGAAGAAATGTTCTGGAGCAAGAGGAGGCTCCACGCACCATCTTAGGTCCTGAAGGAAAGGCGCTCTAAAGGAAGGAGCAACGCCAAACACTGGAAACCTTAGGGGAGTAAGCATTTTTTACTTTCTAATTTAATAAGTAATTACATAAATGTGTGTGCTACTTAAGATGCTAGATAAGATATATGCTTTGCTTTGATCTGATTTGCTCTGCTATGACCCTCTTTGTCCTTATATTCTTTGATCTGATATTATCTGTTCTGCTTTGATCTAATATGATCTAATATGATATGATCTGCTCTGATGCATTCTGCTATGCTCAGTGATAGAGCGAGATGTCTGATTCTGATGTTTTATTAGCTTCCATTTGACTCTGATGATTTTTCGTCTGTTTCTGAATGATTTATCATATTATAAGTATTATAAATATATAATTTTGTACTGCCTAATGTATGTATTAGCCGTTAGGCAGAACTACATTTAGATTTGATCGTATTGGAATGACATCGTAGATGTTATCCAATACTTACGTAGGCAACCAACAACATGCAATGTTGGCTCAATCCAAATTAGTTATAAAATTAGGTTTGTTATTGCCTACGCATAGCGGAACATTGATGCTTTGTAGTGTATAGAGGAATGTTATAGCTCTCTCACACAGATGTCGCTCCTAGTTTGTTTTGAAAAAATTATTCTCCACTTTTGTTTTTTGAATCCCGGTCTGGGTTGGAGCTCTGGTTGGGGTGTTACAATAATGGCGTTGAGGGCTTTGTAGTCCACACAGAAACGCCATGGCTCATCCTTCTTCCGGACAAGGAGCACATGAGATGAATAAGAGCTAGTTCTTAGCTAAATAATACCAGTCTGAAGTATGTCCAACACCCAACACTCAATCTCAGCCTTTTGTATGTGTGTGTAGTGGTAGGGACAAACATTCACATGTGAGACTCCTGAAATGATGGGAATCTGATGATCGTGGTGGTGCATGAGGGTTAACTTTCTGGGTTCAGCAAATATGGCCTCGTGTCCAGCCAAGAGAGCGAGAAATTAGTCAGGTAAGGTCTCTTGGCGCACATCCATAGTGGCACAGTACTGCAGAAAGAATCCCTCGGTTGCAAAGCAGAAGAGAGAACTCACCGACTGAGATGAATTCAGCGTGTCTGGTTGAGAGTCTTGGATGCGTACAAGACCTCTTTCTCATAGCTCTAGAACCAGATGGAGGCATTGCCATCTAAGTGAAAGGCGGCTATGTGCATATGTTCATCATCAGAATGAGTCCCTTGGTAGGTGAAAAACTTCTCTGCCTTATAGAGCCACTCGACCAGGTCCTCATCCCCATTGTAGCGAGGGAACTGTAGCCTGGCCAAACAGGGTTCAACACCACCCCTTGGCCCTCCATGAGGCCCAAAGAAGTCCTCCCAGTCTTCCTCAAACTCTCAGGACAAGTTTATGTGTTTTGGGATCATTGCGGCATTTACTTGAACACATGGGGGGCCTCGTTCTCCCAGGCCTAAACGACCTCCTTCTTTGATATGATCAATGGTACAAATTGCACAAAGGTTGGATGAGGTTGCACAACTCTCTCAAATGCCACTTGGAGGCCGGGAGCACGAGATCCAGAGAGTTGGGAAAGCTCGCCCACCTCAGAGCTGGCTTGCTGTGGAGTGGGCACTATGGTAGCCACGATGGATGTATAAAGCTGGGTAAAGGCCACCATCAGTTGCTGAATTTGTGCATTCATTGTCTCAAACATGGAGAGCATTGTGGCTGTGTCCAAGCTTAAAGTTGGGGGTGGGCAGTCATCCATGGTTTTTGTTAGTTTCTCCGTTTGTGTCTTCAAAGCCATCACCGGTTGCTTGCCTCGAGCCATGGCAGATCGTTGAGGCTTCATTACCAATGTTGTGTCCTGGATTAGAATACAAGCGCTACCTAGCTTCAATAGAGAGAAAAGAGAAGATGGCGAAGGAGGGAAGAAGAAGTTCTATTATCTTTTCATATAAAAAAAAGAAGAAGAAGACCCCTTATAAGGGAGTGCATGACTCCCAAGGAGGGGTGTGCCAACTGTGGGACTCTAGCCAACTGGGCAGGCCCACAACCAGACTGTTACAATCCGAATCAATTACCGTCCTTATTACAGCTTATCAAAATATGAAAGGAAAGTACTGCAAAGCAAGTCCTAAACATACTAAGTCCTGTAAATGGAAAGTAGCGCAAAAGCGGGTAGAGTCATCTCAGAGGAGGTGTATCCTTGTTTGGCTTTCATAGCAGATATACAAAACCTCAAATAATTGAACGCCTGTGCCTATGATCAATCAGCTCATCTGAATGCCCGTACCTACGATCGATAGCATGTTCCCTCTTTCACTTATTAGTGTCCTATCTTCAACACTGCTCACATCTGAATGTCTTCATGGTGTTTAATTTTGCACCCCAAAAAAAAAAGATAATGGTTGATTCTGAATCTTCCATTGTGTCTTGCCAATTACACAACATGTATTTATATCAATGTTGGGCAATTTTACTTGGTTTACCGTTCTAGGCATCTTCAATGTTAATCTTCTAGTCACATATGTGCTTCTATCTTTCTTTTGGTCATGTACGATTTCTACAGTCCTAGTATTATCGTATGTTGAGATTAAGCAAACCACAATTTGGCCATTCTTCCTAATATTTTTTTCTAGTAATGGGTTGATCAAATGACCTAGCCAGGGACCTAGCTTATTCTAGGAAGATATTGTATAGTAACTTGTATTTTCTTTCCAAATAATTAGTATTTTAATAAAATATTGCAGGCATGGAGCTCCTCTTTAACAAAGATTCTGTCAGTGGTGTGGCCGCTTTAGGTCCTTTAATCAAACGAGAGTTAGTCTAACTACAGTGACACCTTATGCTAAGCTGAAACATCTTCAATGTTGATCTTCTAGTCCAACTACAGTTCTTGGAATCATAATACTCTGTAACTAGCTAATAATCATTGACCCTTCTTCCAACGTGCCATTTTATCAGAATTCAGACTTCTAGCAAAATGCCTTCTGATCACAATTCAGAACCACAAGAAAAAGGTTTGAAACTAAGTACCAGGTGAGCTACTCCTGGACTCTTATGGTCGAACATCAACCCCTCACATCTTAAGGTTGGACGTGGGCATAACAGGTCAATAAGAATTAATTTTATGGTATGAATACGGAATCATGTAATTGAGAGCTTTACCAAAGGGTAGGATCATACTGAGTAAATTATTTGTATCAAGTAAAATGCTACGTACAGTAGGACTGCTTGCCGCATGCTCGCAATGACAAAGACGTAGGGCCCGCATATAACATGGGGCCTGCACCTGGGGCCGTGCATCATGGTGAGCATGCGCCAAGCTGTCCCGGGCGCTAAGTAGCACGACTCTCATTCAATTGTTGCGATCCTGGCACCTGGGGCCTGCACCTGGCGCCTATTACATCTTATACCCGTAAGTTTCTAGCTGAACTTGCAAGATTGAATGCTCCAATAAATCTTAACAACATCAATCTTTCATGGAGAACTGGCATTTTGAATCAACAAATTGCAATCCTTAAGAAGGCAGTTTTAAACTAAATCGAAAATTGTTTTTATATAGACATTCCATCTTGTGTTTTATGATATCAACTTACTCATTTCTTCTTTCCAAAAATATTCAACTATATCAAGGTGAACTCGGCATATGCCAGTGGCTCAAATGGCCCCATAAGCTAGAATCCCTACAATCAAATCAATGCAACCGCTTGTTCAGAATTACAAGGAACTAAATGTCAAAAAACATATCTTCTAAACCTGGACAATAGTTTAGATTCTATCATGTCTCTTGCAGACAAATAGGTGAGAATTGATAAAGCAATTGCTGTGCTTTGAGATTACTTCTTGAAATTTGCACCCACCACGATGGCCAAAAGAATTTAAAATAAAACATGTTCTCTATTTGAAAAATGCGGTTAGTGGCTAAAGTGAGGAGAAATTTGACCTCCACCTTGGACCTTGAGAAACAAGTCATGAGATTAACAACTATGGTTATGCTCATATCTACTTAATCAAATTGTTTACATTAATGAACAACTCAATATTCACCAGCTTGATTAAAAAAAATTAATTCATTTTGGTTGTTCTCACCGCTAAGAATTGATGGTTTTTGCCCCATTCGAGGAGCAGAGACAATGTGCTTTATAACGTTTGAGTAAAAATCAAACTCTGTTTTAAGCTTCCAACAGCTGGCTTCAATCCACTTTTCAGCTAGACTGGTCGAGACACTGTCCTGGCTATCCTTCTCATGTTCCTCAACCGCTGGCCTTATTTCATCATACAAGGATTCAAGTTGAGAAGCGGCCTGTTTTTTTGTTTCCTAGACAAAAATTTGAAATGAAACTCAGCTCCATGTATGTTACGTTATAATGTCTCAACGTAATATGGTGCTTCAAACCAGACGAACTAGCTGAAGATGGAATAACTAGAGAAGGCAAAGGGTTGTTACCTCAAAGGCAGAAACTTCTTTTCTTGCTTCTTCAGATTCTGTAAGTTCACCAACAATTTGAGCATCAACTTTCATCTGGCCAAAGTTTTTCAATCGCCCACCAGAGAAGAGTACTGCCTTCTTCTTTTTATAGAGAGGCCTTGACTTTATAAAATACTTACGGCATGCACTGTTACTTCCAATATGAGATATCATAGCATTTTCATGCCCAAAGCTTTGCTGGCCGTTTGATTGGTGCAATTCCATAGCTTCACTTAGTTCAACCTTTACATCTTGCATTACTGTGTCATCTGCTAAAATTGTATGCAGGGGTTCCACAGAAATTGGCTCATCGTCAAGAGGGGTAGCACCATCCACGCTTATCAGCTGAAGCTGATTTCCTTCTTGTAGAGAGGCAACATTGGGTAAATCTGGAGTTTCAAGGAGCTTCAAAGTTGGATAATCTTCCTCAGAATCATAAAGAGGGAAATTATCAACTGAGTATCTGCCATAAGAAAAAAGAAAGACTGATAAACAAAATATATTGGAAACTAAGTCAAGGAAACATTTGTTCCTTAAAATATAAATACTTCATAGACAATTACAGTTCTGCATTGCCATTCAGCCATTTAAGCACATTTGTGATCATCTTACTGGTTTTGCTGGGCTTTGGAGAAATAAATGAATTTGTTTTCCAAGGTTCAGAGTAGTTTAACTGACAGGATTACATCATCTGATACAATGTTCCAGAAAAAAGAAAAAGAAAAAAAATGCTTCATTGATTTTAGGAGCACAAAGCAATATTCGTTAAGGTTTTAAAAAGTTTGACCTACAGTAAATGTCATCACCCATACACTACATAAGACAAAACCAACAGTCAAACAAACAAGAAGATTAAGAATGCTAATTTCAATCAGCTATTAGATCTGTAATACCTGCTGTCATCGTCCTCCCATAGATGGGTGTCCTCCTGGAAAACATTTGACATCAGAGGAGTCAATCACTTGGAGAGATTTTAAAAAGAAAAAGAAAAACAAAAGATGTTAAGTGATAAGGTGGGCCTGTGCGCAGGTTCCCATGAGAGGTAAAGACCATAAGCTCTTTTTTAGAATTTGTGACTTGGTTAAGGACTCATTTGTCATCACTGGTTTATGTTACAATTAATAAAACTAATGTGCTTGCTGGTGGAGCATGACAGTTCTCAATCTTTGTCTTCATCCTTTTTACATTGAACTTCTACATGGTATCTATCCATTTTTTTTGGTGGTGGGGTTGACATTGTTTTCAAGTTTTAGTTGGCGTTTAATCTTTTTTGCTCATAAGCCTCCCCATCCATAGTCTGAGGACGACTATTCTGACTATTATGCCTGCTACAAAGTAGGAACTAACAATAAAAGACGACACAAAGCAGGCCACTAGAATGCAAAAAATGTTTGGACAATAACTCCAAATTAAGATAGAATAAGAATCACTACAAAATGACATACATTCTGGTATTAGATATTGATAGAGTAGTAGAAAATGTATACGTACAGGCTATATTGATGCACAATTGCACATTCACTTTCAATATTTGAAGTGACTAAAAAATTGAATTCAGATTATCAATTTTATTAGATAAAAAAACACCTGGAAACCACGAGATTTTGCTCCAAGAAACCCAAAACAGCAGGGTGCACCACAAAGACAACGCACTTTGGCTCCACCATACCATTCAAAGTTGTAATCATAGGCTAATTCTGTCCCCGAGCAAATATCCTGCTTAGCAAATATGCCAACCCTAATTTCTCCCAAAACCGTCCACTTCCTCGTTTCACAATTTGGCTGACTGCAGTTTTGAAACAGTTAGATCTGAAGAGCTAAAAGAGAAAATCATCTTAGATAACACTACATCTACAAAGTTTGCTTGGAGTTTGTTCCTCACATTTATTTTGATTTGGAAATGCCCGAATAAGAGTTGGTTTGTCAATAATCAAGACTTTAACTGGTAAGGCCAAAAGGACATACAAACAGCATAACCAGCCACGTACATAGTACACTATATCACATTTCTCTTGACAAGAGGTAATAAAAGTGACTCATAACTGAAAATATTCCCCCAACAGACCACACAAAAAATAAATACAGGTGATTATACATCTATTAGTCAATAATGTTTCAGTCAAGTAAATAGTTTGACTTTTCAAGCATGCTGAGGAACTCACCATGAATGATTAATGAACCTAGCAAGACTTCCTTTCCTAGTGGCATCAATTGATTCGTGGGCATTAAGGGATATGATAAATGCATCTTTCAAACCTGCATTGTAAATAGCCAAACGTTATTATAGAGTTGATGGTTTATTTTTTGGAGGGGGGATGAGGTGGGGAGGCTTCAATATAAAAGAAGCATCACCTTGAACTTCATAAGTCTGGGACCTCCGCCTAGCTTCTTTCCAAGATATCACTTCTCCACAATATTCAATTATAAACTGCCCAGCCTGCAAAAGCTAAAAATCTCACAAACAAACAATACCAGATTGACATATAATATAAAAAAGATAATAAATTCTCGCCATATATAAACAAATTATTCCCCATGATTGAGTGGGATGGCAGTTATGATCTAAGTTGTTGACCACAATTAATTGAGATAAGGCAATGATGCATCAAAAATTAAAAAAACAAGATATGGCAATTATGATGATGATATACACATTATATCAAAAGTTTTATTTAAGTTTTTGGCCCAATTAATAAGACACTGAAAGAAACTCGCCAAGCACTGGTAGTAAATGGATGGAAAAAAACCTTGATATCTTCATCTGCAAGAAGACCCCAACCACGACCTTCAGTCTTGAACAATTTTGACCTAGCATATTCATACTTCTGGAATTTCTGCCAGAAGTATAAGGAAAAATTAACAATTATGTTAAACACCACAACCAACAGCAATTCTAGCATGACTAACTATTGAAGAAGATAACACAATAGCTAATAAAGATAAGATGGGACCTCTGACAAGCAGGGAATTCCATTCCAGATCTCGGTATTATACATTTATACTGATTGGTCCAATAAAGAAGATCTCAGAGAGATCAGGAATCTCAGCCAGGATTCCAGAGAGCAATTTTAAACATCAAGTATGATTCTAGTAACCATTAAAATAATTGGGTCCCTTGTTTTCTCCTGTATCCTTCATAAATACCTGACATTACTTGGTGACAACATGGGCAGGTTACATTAGAACAACTGGTCTATTTGTTCATATGTGTTTATCGCTCACCTCCTTTTCTCATATCTTTTGAATAGCAACTAATATTGTGGAAAAGAATATTAATTATATTTATTAATATTAAGATGCATTAACCAATTTTAACTATAATTCTTTTCCCGATAGCTGTGATCTCTCAAAAATTAGATGCAATAACTATTTTAAGAGAAAAAATAATATTTCTTTTTTAAATAGCAAGATATATAATTATTTAGTTGCATCAGCCATTCTCAGAAAGCGTATTTTTGCAACAACCATGTTCCATTAGCCATTTTTGGAATATTAAAAGAATCTTCCTAGTTGATAAATTTTCACAGTTTGGCAATATACTAGGAAGATTTTGCAGGAGAAAATGAAAAGAAGAAAAACTACACTTTAGAGAGATCTTGCGACATTGTATTTCATGCTCATAAAAGTAACAATGAGGAAAAGGTAAGAGGCTTGTCTTAAAGGGTCTTGTAATATCTGCTCCAGTGAAAGTTTATGAGCTAGTATTCCTCTTAGCTATTGTCTTATGCGAGCAAGCCTAACTGCAGCTCAAGCAGAATTCATTTAATAATGTAAAAGCGCACATTAATGCAAGCTGCTGAGCCTATTCAATACCACATGTCGATCTTGTGCAAAATCCACGATAAAAAATAAGAAGGGCCCATGACATATTGACACATAAAAATTTACCATTTAAACAACCATTAACATTTAACTAATAAACTTCAGACCGTAACCAAGCTAACTCCACTGACTTGTACATATATCGAAAGTTTTGCAAGAAAAGAAGTGAAGAACAAAAAGAAAAAAATCCATAGCAATTCAAAACAATTAAAACCCAGAGCAAAAACATATAGTAAGAATATAAAAAATGATAAACAGAAACTTTTCGCACTCACCTGATTTTTGCAATAATCACCACAAGGACAATAGCTAGGTGTGCATTCTGTGCTGGTTAATACATTTAAACATGTTTCACCACATGCACTGTCAGGATCACTTGGTTCAAACTTGCAAATGCAAACTGCAATATCCTCCTCTTTCTGCTTTTTGTGCCTTGTGAACGACACAAGAAAAGCACTCATAAGAGAAAAAAAACATCATGACGCGTTGCAACTGGACTTGTCTACAACAATATTTAGATGAGGCTGTTGAACTTGATTGATTTTTGAAATAGACAATTTCCATGATATTCCTATTTTTTGGTTATTTGTCTTCCTCTGATTTGACTAGTTTTCTTTATTTAGATTGTTGTAATAGGAAATAACTTGTAGCTATTACTTATAAATATAGGATGGCAGTGGAGCAATATAAGATGAATCTTCCTCTTCTTTTCCTTTCTTTCTTTCTTCCTTTCTAATTCTTTCACCCTCTTCATTTCTCACAAGAAGATTCCATGCAAAGTAATGAATTATTATCTAGGTGAAGGAACCTTTTTTGTAGCATAGAAAAGATGCTTACATATATGACAAACTAGTGACAACAGCAACGGCAGGACCAAGTAATTGCACATCCTTGAAAAAAGAAAATAAGTAACTTACTTCCGATATAAGAAATCATTTTGTTCAATATGAATGTAAGGTGGTGGTCCTTCAGCTTGCTCATTCTACAGAGAATGCAATCATTCAAGCAATTAGACTTATAAGCTTTCAATACAATAAAATCATGTTACATTAGAAATGCAGGCTGACCTTATACATATATGCCTCCATATTTAAAAAAAGAAGGCTTCTTAATTGTGACTTTCATTAATCTTCATGGTTTCATTGTTAAGACAAAGAAAGTTATTGAAAATAGTTCCTATAATTTAAGCAATTGCACAAAATTTGCGTCTGTATACAATGTTCTTGTCCTATACAACATCAAAACATCATTTGATGAAAAGTCTCCATCTAAACTACAAATAGTACAAAGCTTCCCTCGAAAACATGCTAGTTTAATTAAAATATCATCTTAATGCTATCATCCAGAAATCACTTAAGTTTCATGATTCATTAACCTTCAAAGTGAAGAACACAAATATAAGGTATGCAGTTAGGTGACATAATAGCAAAAGCATAGAAAAACAAAAAATAAAAAAATAAACAAAAAAGATAATCCCAAATAAGAAAAAATAATTCATAGCTGGAAAGAGTTAGGTGGTCTCTATTCTACAGCTTACCAAACAACTTTTTGCAAAAACTAAGAAAAGGCTCTGCCAACAAGTCCTTGTGCTTAAGAGATTAGATAAACGAATCTAATCTTTACAATTTAAATAAAAACCCTAGAAGAAAATGAGGTTCTGCAAAAACTCACACAAATACAAAATCAGCTCACTGAAAATGTATACAGCAGTTGAATTCAGAACGTTAAACTTCAGATATGTATTTAACATAAAAATAGTCTTATAAAAGAAAATTATGGTAGAGGGGCAGAAAGATTTGGAGAAAAGAGGCGGACTGGTGGCACCCACAAAGATCCATCAGCAGCATTAAGCTAAACTATACAGAACTTGTAGTACAACCTTGCACATTGTCTATGACATTTTCAAGGAATTTTTTTTTGGCAACTTAATAACACAATTCTTTCAATTATAAAAAAAATAACACAATTCTGTAATGGAGAGTCGTATTAACGTACGCATTGTCTATGACATATTCCAGGCAATAGAAAATCACAATTCCGTATTGGACAGTGCATGTGCAAAATGATTCTAGGAGATAAATACTTGAAAAGTACCATTGATTCTCTTTAAGTGATCTTTGCTCCCATCTAAGCGAGAAGAATATAGGCTTTCTAAGCTGAAAGAACTTTCTAGCAAAGGAAAGACTGCCACCAATTCCAGGATTGAAACATCGCCTTCAAGTAAAACCTATTATTTAGAAACCAAGAAGGAAAAGTTAACAAATAATCAGTACGTGAACAGCCTAAAAATCTATAACAGAAAGAACAAATGAGGTAGCCATAGAAGATCCCCATCACCAATATTCTCGGCAAGTACAAAATTTTACCAAAGCCACCAGACCCAAAAAATGTATCTGGACTAACTGCTCAATGGACTTATCATCATTTTACGCGTTATAGCAATTATTATAATCTAATGTAAGTCCTAGCGCGTTCCAACCAGAGGCAGTTGCAAAACATGGGAGTTGAAATCAACGTCCAAGCATTGCCCTGTTAGTACCAACAGCCGGGTGCATTTTTTTTATTGTTTTGCATTATTACTCTGCGCAGTTAAGATTAACCACTAAGCGAGGACATTAAACCAGCATCCATTTTGCAAGTAGAAAACGAACATTTCAGAAGAATGATGACAATAATCACGCATTCCATACACAAGCAAGAAACACAGTAAAACTTCGGCCAAAAGATAAAAAAAGGGGGGAAATTTAAAGAAATTAGGCATTAAACAGATGAACTGACCAGTAACCATAAGCAAATCTTCAAATTCAAAGAGTTTGGTTGTGCAATGCGCATCGAAACCCTAGGGTTTGGAGGGAGGATGGGAATGGCGAGCGTCCCTTCGGAGATGTTTCGGACGTTGAAACAACGGCTGACTGGAAGATTTTTTACTGCTCCACGCTACAATGCGCCCAAAATGAGCCGCCTATTGAGAGAAGTGAGGACCCACTAATGGGAGGAGATTGGAGCGCTTACGGACAAAATTGACTCACTCTAACCTAAAGCATAGAAGGTAGTATTAATCCGGAATATGCATTAATGATATACTTAATATATGCCGAATTAGGCGTGAATTCTTTGATATATATGAAAAACTAATGTAATTAATAATATATTATTATAATATTTTTTTTATAGCATAATAAGATTATAGAAGGCTGGATCGACTGACAGAGTAATCTAAAATTAATTTATTTTAGAACTATACACTATTACTTCTTCTATCTCATGACTCTGCGTCCCATATTAAGTGTTGTAAAATTAGTTTATTTTAGAACCAAATAAGATGTTTAATTTGAGTCACAGGAATATTATAGAGAAACTAATCCGTCAGATGTTTAAGTAAATACATAATTGTGGAGCACTATATTTAAAAAAATAATTATATAAATTGTATAAACCCACCTATTTTGATCTTATATAATTTTTTTAAAAAATATTTTTAATATAATAAAAACTTTGTCATCTTTAAACCTTTGAAGAGGTTGGGTTTGAATTATTTTTTTATTTTTTTTAAAAAAATTAATTTTTAAAAATAATAAATAATAAAATATCTAAGTATCGATACGATATAGCTAATATCTATTAAAAAATTTTGTGGGGGGCATACCGCCCCCGGTACCGTTGTTGACATAAAAAATTTAAAATAAAAAAAATAAAATTCAAATGTAAAGATTTTGGAGCTTGACTAGCTCTAGATAAGTCCAAAATTTCAAAATAGACAAAGTCCAAAAAAAATAAAACAAATTCTAATGCTATACACATAGTAATGTGTTAAAAAAAATCATAATTCAAAGGCTAAGAGTTCGGAGTTTGACTAAGCTCTGGATGAGACCAAATTTTCAAAATAAACAGTCTCAAAAGTAGACAAAGTTCAAAAGAAAAAAGTAAAATCTAATCCTACACATGTAGAGAGAGGTTACGATTGCTAGAAAAAAAAAAGTTTCATGTGAGGACCTCATAAGGCTCTCTTGCACACAAAGATAGTTACAATAGCTAAATTGGCTAAGAGAGGCTTCGTAAGCCTTATGTAGCCACATCAAAATGATTACCAAATCTAAAAAAAATTCAAATTGTAAATTGTTGTGTGAGACCTCATAGATCTTACACCAAAATATCCATAAAAGACCAAAATGACTGAAAACACGAAAAATTAAATTTTAAAGAACTCAAAGTTCAAAGAAAAAAAAAGGTTATGTGAAAAGTCCCATTGGCCCCATATGGAGATGGGAAGACTAAGTCAAAGCCGATCGCCTACTCTAAATAAAAAAAATGAAATGAAGAAATAAAATAAAAAATAAATAAATGAAATGATGAAATTAAAAAAAAATGAAATAAGTGATGAAGTAAAGGAGACCAAGTCAAGGGTATAATGCTTTGACTTCTCTTACACTCTCTACTAATCAATTCGGTTCTTACCAACTATCCCATTAACCCATTTTCCATTTTCCATCTCCCACTAACCCATTTTTCATCTCCCACTAGATCACTCTCCACTTCCCATGAACTACCCTTCCAACTCACCCCCACTATTTGCTTAACCGTACAGCCCCAATGCTATAAATACCCATTCATTTTCATAAGGAGGGGCTTTTGGCTTTTAAGTCGATGAAACCTCCAAAAAGAAATCGAGAAGTCCATCATACACCAAAATACGTCCAAATTCCTATAAAGCCTTGACCTTCAAAAAGTCGAAGAAGGTCGAGGAATTGGAAGACAAGCAGAAGCACTCAAGAAAGAAGAAGAATTCATAAAAGGGGGCTCTCATTCTTTGAGAAGGAGTTTCTTTGTTTCTTCTTTTTCTTTTTTCTAAATTTGAAAATTGTAGCTACTTCTCCCGACAATTCTCCTTTCTTTTATTTTAATAAATTCCAAGTTGTTTTCTTACTGCTTACTCAAAATCTGATGCATATAACTTACTCTTACTGTCGTACACATACTAATAAGATACAACGTCGGAAATGAAGGGAATGCCACTGGGGAGTCACCTCAACCTTCGTGGAGCAACTAGACGCCATGGACTTTTTCGAAGGCAAGGTACACCTATGCTAATGGGGCACAAGATCAAACAGGTAAAAGCATATCCATGATACAACTTACCTGAGCGTGCAAATGCCCACTCTCTGGGCCATACAATGCCAACTAAGGGCGGAAAACATACGGTGCCACTCTTGGGCAGGAATCTTACAATGCCACTCTTGGGAAGAACTTACAGTGTCATCTGAAGGCAGAAATACATACAGTGCCCATGAAGGGCGAAAACTTACAGCTCTCTCAATAGAGCATCAAACTTATGGGCCGAAATACAGCACCAAGATCAAATCCCGTAGGATAACAATATGGTTAGACCAGGAAAAATGCTCAGTCGATTATCTATCGACTAGCTTTAAAACGGAACTTAATCTATCGAAACCCTCAGCCTCAAACTCACAATATTATCAAATTAGGGTTACTTACCCTTCAAGTTCATATTAAGTAACTTATGCATGTATAATTATGCTCGAAACTACTTCCATCTTACATTCTTCAGTCAACGAGGCTAGAATTGCACCTGTTCTGAAGCTCCAATCCACAAAGGTAGCATTCTTTACTTAGCTCATCCCCCACCCTTACACTTACAGTCTTACGGATCTCTGCATAGCCTTACTTATCAAACTCAAACTCCAACTCCATACTAGCATATTCTTATTGTCATCTACTTACGACCTTACATTCCACACCATTCACCTTAGAACCAGATAGTCTTACTCTAACTCTTCAAGGAAACCCTTTAGACCTAAATCCCGTCATCAAACCCTTACTAATTCCTTACTCATTGTTTTTCTATTACAATTCATGTTACGTACATTATGCGAGTACAATTATGATGTCCACTCTCACTAAATCTCAATCCCCCAAAGATGTTAAGAACCTTGAATCTTCCAAATCCTTATGTCGATTAGGTCTTCTGCTCATTACTCTAACGTACCACCTGACTCAATTCAAACCAATTCTTCAATCTCATCAAATCCAACATTCACCTATCAATCTTATTGATGTGCCCGAAGTAGGCACTATCGATACCTAGGAGATCTACGCAGGAAAAGGGGAGAAGTAATGGAGAAAGGGAAGAAAGTAAAGAGTTCTTTAATTGCATAAACTGAAACAAGAGTCAAGGCCGCCCCATATAGGAGACAACCCCTCCTAGGGAACCGAACCAGCTGAACCAAACTGGTCCGGTTCATACAATATATTCCTATCAATGGGTCGGCTATCCCAGACCACCAACTGAACCAACAGGTACAATAATAAAAGACTACAATACCAATTAAATAGTTTAGTGCAATAAAGTAACAATAAGAGAGCCAGTTTGAGCATTGTATGCAATCGTGCACAACACTCCACCATGCTTCCGCTAGTCGCCTTGTCCGTAAGGCGACCATGCTGGATAACGAGCCAAGAAATCGTCCTTAGACATCCATGTCGCATCCTCCAATGGCTGCCCCCGCCAAGAAACCAAAACCTTAGTAACAATGTGACCCGAACGACGAACCCGCCTCTTCTCAAGCACAGACGCAGGGGCTGGGTCAGAGGGCGGAATAGGACCCATCAGAGGCGGAGGTGAAGCATCCACAGCCAACGTCCGGTCACCAACAAACCTGCAAAGACGGGACACATGGAACACAGGATGGACCAGTGAATCAGGAGGTAAGGAGAGGCGGTAAGCAACCGGACCAACGCGAGCCTCCACCGGATATGGACCATGAAACCTGGGAGCAAGCTTGGAATGTTCGGGTTGGAACAAAGAAGTTTGGCATTGTGGTAAAATTGAGACATAAACCAAGTCACCGACTTGGAACTCCCGATCAGTACGGCGGCCATCATAGAGCTATTTCATCCGGTTCTGAGCCGCCGCTAGATTCATCTTCAATTGACGCAAGACCTCATCACGGGTTTGAAGCATATAATCCACCTCGGCCACAAAGGAACGATGAGGGACATATGACAAAAGAGTAGGTGGAGGGCGGCCATACAACACCTCGAAAGGAGTGAAGCCCGCGCGCGTGTGATATGCAGTGTTATAAGACCACTCCG
Organism: Saururus chinensis; assembly: GCA_035235625.1. Lineage (NCBI taxonomy): Eukaryota > Viridiplantae > Streptophyta > Magnoliopsida > Piperales > Saururaceae > Saururus > Saururus chinensis. The sequence goes on from CP141141.1 coordinate 29,897,397, forward strand.
CCCAGGGAAGAAGCTGGAGCCAACGGCGAGGCTGCGTCATCATAAAGCACCGCAGATACTGCTCCAAACAACGATTAACCACTTTCGTCTGCCCGTATGTCTGCGGGTGATAAGCAGTACTCATATGGAGTGACGTACCCTGTAAAGCAAAGAACTCCTGCCAAAACTGAGAAAGGAAGATATGATCACGATCAGAAACAATGGTGCGGGGCATACCATGCAGCTTCGCTACCTCCCGGACATACAGGTCAGCCACAGTCTTCGCCGTGAAAGGATGCCCCAACGCACAAAAGTGAGCATACTTAGACAGGCGGTCGACCACCACCATGATCACCGACTTACCCTGCACCAACGGCAAGGCCTCAACAAAATCCATCGATATATCCTCCCAAACTTTATCCGGAATAGGCAGGGGTTGGAGCAAACCGGCCAGAGAAGTGGTAGTGGCCTTGGCACGCTAACAAATATCACAAGTGGTCACATACTCGTGCACAGCCCGACGAACCCCCAACCATAAGAAACTATGGTTGACCCTTTTATAAGTGCGAAAAACCCTTCATGACCAACCACTGGAGAATCATGGAAATGAGATATAATGCGGCGGTGAAGATCAGAGATAGCAGGAACCCACAACCGATCCTTCCAAAACAAAAGATCATCCCGCCAAGTGTAAAACGGACGGGCTGCCGGGTCAGCCTGGAGGGCAACAATCAAAGCTTGCGTCGAAGCATCAGAACAGTAGGCCTGCTTCAACTCGTCAATAAAAGGACAGGAGAGCGTGGAGAAGGCCAAGCACGACCTCGGGGCAGGTATACAAGAGAGAGCGTCAGCCACTGTGTTCTCTGATCCCTTCTTATACACAACTTCATAATCATAACCCAAAAGTTTACTGACCCATCGCTGCTGAGACGGAGTGGACACCTGTTGTTCGAGGAAATACTTTAGTGGCTGATGGTCCATGCGAATAAGGAATCGTCGACCCAATAGGTATGGGCGCCACTTGGTGACCGCATGGATGATGGCCAGCATTTCCTTCTCATAGACGGACAGCGACAAGGAACGGCCCGCCAGAGCCTTGCTGAAATAGGCAATGGGACGTTTGTCTTGTAAGAAAACCGCCCCCAAGCCAGCGTCCAAAGCATCCGTCTCTACCACAAACGGGCGGTTGAAATCAGGCAGAATCAAGACTGGGGCGGAGGCCATGGCTTGCTTCAGCCCTTCAAAGGCTTCTTGTGCATATGGAGTCCAAGCAAAAGCGCCCCATTTGAGCAGCGCTGTCAGGGGTCGAGCCAACTCCCCATATCGACTAATGAAGCGCCGATAGTACCCGGTGAGGCCTAGAAACCCACGGAGCGCTCGAACACACTTGGGAGTAGGCCAAGACAGCATGGTGGCCACCTTGGCTGGGTCAGTGGCGACACCATTCGCCGATATAATGTGGCCTAAATAATCCACCTGCTGACTGCCAAAAGAGCACTTTGAACGTTTAAGACATAAAGAATTGGCATGCAGAATAGAGAAGACCAACCTGAGGTGTGTCAAGTGCTCTGTCCAGGATCTGTTGTACACCAGAATATCATCGAAGAAGACCAATATATAACGGCACAGGAAGGGATGAAAGAGGTCATTCATGAGGCATTGAAATGTGGATGGGGCATTAGTCAATCCAAACGGCATAACCAGGAACTCGAAGTGGCCGTCGTGAGTCGAGAAGGCTATCTTGTGCACATCGGCTGCATTCATGCGGATCTGATGATAGCCCGAACGCAAGTCGAGCTTACTAAACACAGTAGCACTGGTCAACTCATCGAGCAACTCCTCAATCACTGGAATCAGATACTTGTCTTTCACCGTTACGGCATTGAGGGCGCGGTAGTCAACACAGAATTGCCATGTACCATCCTTCTTACGCACAAGTAACACCGGCGATGAATAGGAACTTGTACTGGGCCTGATAATTCCCGCCTGAAGCATATCAGACTCCAGCCGCTCGATCTCTGCTTTCTGAATATGTGGGTAGCGGTAGGGACGCACATTAGTTGGGGCGGTGCCAGGGGTAATCGGAATCTGATGATCATGAGAACGGCTAGGCGGAAGTCCCTGTGGCTCAGCGAACAAGTCTTGGTGATCTGTCAATAACTCCTGGAGGTCGGTCGGCATGATGTCCTGAGGCACCTCAATGGCTGCACGCTGCTGCAAGAGGAGCCCTTGGGGGGCATACCGAAACACGGTGCTCGAAGGATGGGCAGAGAGAAGAGTGCTCGGCCTAGAGCCTTCCAACCGGACGCGCTGTCCCTGGAGCTCAAAGTCCATCCACATCTCCCGAAAGTTCCAAACAACATTGCCGAGCTCCTGGAGCCACTGCACACCTAACACAACGTCCGCCCCTTTGGTAGGTAACAGGAAGAGATCAGTGACAAATGAATGGCCCTATATCGACAAGGTAACTTGCGCACACACCCCATTGCTCTGGAGGTGCTTGCCATCTCCAATCAGGACGTCAAAGGGTTTGGAGTCCGATATGAAACACCCAAGTCTGGTGGCCCACCCTGTCATTAATAAAATTGTGAGTAGAACCACTGTCGATCAGGATAGCTACCTGCTGGCACTTGAGGAACCCCTGGATGTGCATCATGCGAGGCGTAAAAGCCCTAGAAAACGCATGCACAGATATCTCTGGTGAGAGCTCATCAATGGCGGACAAGGCAAAGCCATCAGAATCCTCTTCTCCTTCGTCAATTTCTTCCACCAGAAGGCTGCCCTTAACAAAACAGTGGTGCCCGGGCACGAATTTCTCGTCACATCTGAAACATAATCCCTTCGAACGATGTTCCTCCATTTGAGCCAGTGTGAGGCATCGCACGATAGGACCAGCAGGGGCGGTTGGCTGAATTGGACGGCCCGGTGCAGAACTGCTGAGGGGCGGGGGTAGGGAATTGGCGCTAGGGGCAGATCGAGCCAATGGTCCCAGCCTCCCTCCTCTGCGCTGCCTGGCTAGTTTTTCCTCTTTGATGCGAGCATGTTGCACCACGTCCCACATGTTGGCATACGGGAAATGCCGCATCTCTTCCGAAATTTCAGGCTTGAGGCCGCGCTTGAAGGTGCCCACCAAGGCGGGCACCAGCCAATCGGGCAACCGGTTGGCTACCTTCATGAATTCAGTGTAGTATGCATGGACGGTGGTAGTTTGGCGCAGGGAGGACAACATCTCATTAAAATCCTGGAACTCATTAGGCCCAAACTGAATGCAAAGTTCATCGGAAAAGGCCGTCCATGTAGGGTAGTGCACCTCCTTCTCAAAGCTCTGGAACCATACCAAAGCATCTCCGTCTAGGTGGAAGGCTGCTATGTGCAGTCGTTCAGCCTCTGAATGTGTTCCCTGGTAGGCAAAAAACTTCGCCTTGTACAACCATTCGACTGGGTCGTCGTCCCCATTGTAGCATGGGAACTGAAGGCGGGCCAAACGGGGTTCCGCTCCTCCCCGAGGACCACTGCGGGGGCCATGAAGGTCATCCTAATCATCGTCCATCTCCGGAATCAAGTTTCAAGGAGGATACACCAATGGGACATTCGGCCGAACACCTGGCGCGCCTCGTAGTGGCCAGGCCGAATGTCCCCCTTCAGCAGATGGGGCGGCCTACCCCGCGTAAGGGGGGTGTAAGGTTGACGTACCTCCCTGTCTGGCATGGCCGGAAGACCAATAGTGAATGGCGGTATCATAGAAGCATTTGCCCAAACACCTAGCGGGCCTCGCGAAACCCAGGCCTGGCGTCCACCTTCCACAGGCAGTTTGGCTGGGCCAACGGTTAGGGGAATATGGGACTGTCGTGTCTCCCTATCCACCGTGACTGGAGGAACAGGGGTGTGTCTGTTCGGTCCTTGAGAAGAATCCCCAATTTCCATGACGGCTTCCTGAGTCCTGACATCATTGGTTATTGAAGGCGCTACCTGGTTGGCCATCAATTTGTCTACTCGGGTGGTCAATACCTGCACCATGGCGATGAGTTGCTTGAGCATGGTATCCTCCGTGGTAGCCGGAACGACCGTGGTAGTGGGTAAGGAACTGTCCGCTGAATTCTCAGTCTCCTTCACAGGCTGAGTTTCAGGGGCGACAGCCACTTGTTTCCCTCTTGCCATGGCCGGGGATCGATAGAGCTCCGATACCAATGATGTGCCCGAAGTAGGCACTATCGATACCTAGGAGATCTACGCAGGAAAAGGGGAGAAGTAATGGAGAAAGGGAAGAAAGTAAAGAGTTCTTTAATTGCATAAACTGAAACAAGAGTCAAGGCCACCCCATATAGGAGACAACCCCTCCTAGGGAACCGAACCAGCTGAACCAAACAGGTACGATAATAAAAGACTACAATACCAATTAAATAGTTTAGTGCAATAAAGTAACAATAAGAGAGTCAGTCTAAGCATCGTATGCAATTGTGCACAACACTTATGTCTTTCCTTGCCCGACATATGATCACTGTTTCCACGTCATAGCCCATGAAGTACCTCTTCAACAAACTTTCAAACACACATACTCGTGCCCACCGATCACACCCTACAAGCCCACAACGAAGATCTATCACACACTTTGATCACATACATATGATTCATAACAACTTACTATCGTACCCTTAGTCTTCACTAACATACACACAATTCACATACATAAAACATGCTTATTTAATCATCATTTATCATGCAAGGCATTAAGTTATAAACTCCTAGCATGCTACTACACAATTAAAGCATGCTATAATTAAATTATGAGTTCAAGGTCCCCTACCTCATAATCCATGCAAGTTTGATGGCTAGTACACGACGGTGGCAGAGTTGAGGGCGGAATTGGTAGCCAAAAGCATTGCACCGAGAGAGTTGTTGTCCCAAGGATTTTCAGATATGCTGAAATTAATCTCAATAAAGTTAGACTAATTTCACTCAAAGCAAAAGGTTGGGAGCACTAAGGCGGCCGGACAGAAGGTCGTGCCACTAGAAATGACAACAACGACCATGGAATGGGAGGTGATTGATTAGAGGTCGGCCAACGGTTAAAAATACTTGATTAACAACTAGACGCTAAAATCGGTCGCAAACCACATCTAGCGGCAATGATTTCACATTGTTGAGGCCTCACAAAAGGGCAAAAGGCTTGGCTACGTACTCACAGACATGGGAGAGACAGAGGAGGGCTTTAACAGCCATATTGCCTAGTGGTGGTGTCGTTCCATCATCAAATGCAAGGGTTGTGCCCTTAACTTAAGCTACACACATGACCACAAGCACACGTGGAAAAAGGTTAGCCAAAGGGGCAGGTTGTCGATCTGTTCCCATGCAACTCAAGCCGATGGATGCAAGATCCAACCACTCACGAGCGGGATCGGCTATCGAACAACATATGCATGTGTTGTTACAACCAAACCCTAAAAAGGATGGTCTTTTAGGGGTTAGGGTGATCGGTCGCGGAAGGGGTGGGGTTTGCCCATGGCGGTCCTCTAAGCAAAAGTTGAAGGCATTAAGGGCCCGAGTTAGGTGGATAACAAAGGCAACGACATTTCTAATTGCTATCCACAACCAAATCATTGTACGGGTGATCGTGCATCAAGCACAATTTACGGTGGAAGATATGGCCACGACAATAGTCAAGCTTTCGATGGCCCGAGGCTAATGGCTGACAATGTTACTTCCCCTTAGAAGGATTGGGATTCAGACTCTTTCCCCCGAAAGTTCTGGGCCGTGCTAAAGGGAGGGGTGCAGACGTGGAATTGGGCCAGAAGTGCTGGCCCTTGATGTCACTGGGCCGGGGCAAAGCCCACGTTGGTCGGACATGCAGCCCAAGTCCATGCAACGTCAGGCGGGACATATTAGCCTTAAGTTGGGGTGGGTCACTTGACATCAGTCAGAGACGTACCCTGAAGCTTAGGTGTGTCTGGTTTGGGCAGAAGGCGTGTAGGGTAGAGGATCATGGGAGGCCAAGAATGGTAGCCTCATGTCGTTGGGTCAATTAGGCGTTCACAGCTGTCCATTGGCTGATGTAGGTGGCAGTAGAATTGCTGGTCAAAAGGAACAAAGGAATTCAATCAAGCCGAAGGCAATGGAGTGCCAAACCTGGGTGGTGGACACGCTGTCATCGGGCCACAAATGGTCGAACGGGGGCTGAAGCACAAACCTGGAAGACTGTGGCGATTCAGCAACCGTCGGTCCATGACGATTCGAATAGACATTGGCCCGATGTCATGCAATGTTTGTCAATGGAGAAAGAATGTTGTCGAAGAAGAGAGCAAATATCTGTTTGGAATCGGAAAACGACGGAAGGAGGGGTGACGGGCTGGGGGAGGTGGCGGTTCGTGCCAGGGGTGGCGGCCTTGTCATCAACGGGCCAGCTTAGGCTGAAGGCCAGCCAATGACGGCTAGCAGCTTGCGGCTCTGCCGGGGGCCGTATCACACAAAAACAAAAAAATACAAAAATAGGGGGCAGTGACGTTTTACCTCATAGCGGCGAAGCAAGGGTGGGGAGGCCGGGACAGAGGTGTCAGGTGGTCACTCTTGCCTGGGTGAAGTTGTGGCAGTGGACTGGAGGCCATGTAGCTGGCGGCGGCGGATCGGGGCGAAAACATGCGGTTTTATTGGGTTGAAACGAAAAAAATAGGAGAGAGGGAGAATGGCCGGCGGGGCTAGGCCGGGGTGGCGGCGGCGTGTCGCCAGGCCGAGGCCGGGCGGGCGGCAATGGCGCCGCCTCCGGGCTCACAGAGTGATGGGGGCTCCCCCTTCACTGCTCACGGGTCAAGCACACCCAATCCGATCTTTATTAATTAAATTTTTTTCTTTTTTTTTCCCATCTCTTCCTTTATGTCTATTTCTTTTCTCCATTGTGACTCGTTCTTTTCTCTCGCATTTTTGTGGCGCATCGAGACCCATGGCCTGTGACTAAACACCACTCCCGACTCTTACGGTCACGAATCTTGAGATCAATTAAAAACACGGATACGCCAAATTGTCAAATTCCTTCATCAGAAATATGAGCAGAAAATAGCAGAACATTACAAAAAAATTACATAAAATAACAGAAACATGCAGAAAATCGGGGATGTTACATTAAGGTGTACCCTTGAGCTCAAATACTAACTTATTAGAGTTCAAGAAAGCCCACAACATAATAGACATACCCTTTTGAGCGGGACACCGACATTTGTGTGAATGGAAGCAGGAGACAATTTGAGAGTAAAGCCTCTAGAGAGGTCAATAACTTAAAATCCATGAAAGGATAGTGAGATGACGAGAATGACCCAAGGGAGAGTACCATACCCCAGGTGGTAGAATTACCACAATACTCTTAGAAGCAATCTATCCCATTTTCACTAAAATAGATACCCTAGCCAACAGAGAGTTAGAGTACCCTATAATGATAGTAAATGGCTTCGAATGGAAAGAGTATGACTAGTAGGCGACACGAAGTCCTTTACAAGTCATAGTGTCATAGGAAACAAAGGGGAAAACCCTAATTCTCATCAAGGCCACGTATCACACGTGTCTGCGATGCATTACATCAATCTACTAGGGCACTATATACATAACTTACATGATGCGTATGAATTATTTACATTCATGGACTTGAATTTGTATAGCCATAGCCCTGCAAATGAGTGCAATGGGCCTCCATTTATTATTAGTAATACTAACGTTAATGTGCTCTCGTGTGTTGTGAAGGTTCTTATGCATTGGTAGGCGAGTCTTTGTTCGACTACAAATATGTTTTAAGTCTAATTACGCCCTACGTCCTTTACTATGTCGTCCTCAACGGCTCAACCTCATCCTCTTTCCCACTTGGTCAACCATACCATCTCGTACCTTAAGATACCGACACAATATCGAAAAGAAAAAAATAGCCCTTGACTGTTCCTATGGGCTGCATTCCAAGCCGCACATGCGAAGAACCATCGCATCCAGGCAGCGGTTCGTCTCGACACGTACATCACACGTGTCCGAACAAGCCTTGCAGCGAACGCAAGGGGAATATGTGATTCCATTAACAAAATACCTTATGAGTGGAAATCCATGGACAAAATAACAGACATACCCTTCTGAGTGGGCCACCCACATTTGTGTGAATAGAAGCGCGATAATTTGAGAGTAAAGCCTCTAGAGAGGTCAATGGCTTAAAATCCATGAAAGGATAGTGAGATGACCAGAATAACCCAAAGGATAGTACCATACCCTAGGTAGTAGAATTACCCCAATACACTTAGGGGTAGTTTATTCCGTTTTCACTAAAATGGATACCCTAGCTAACAAAGAGTTAGAGCACCCTATAATGATAGTAAATGGCTTCAAATGGAGAAGGTGTGACCAACAGGCTACACAAAGACCTTTCCAAGTCATAGTGTCACAAGAAACAAGGGGAAAAACCCTAATTCTCATCAAGGCAGTGTATCACACGTGTCTGCGATGCAGTACATCAATCTACTAGGGCAATATATACATAACTTACATGATGCATATGAATTATTTACATTCATGGGCTTGAATATTCTAGTCATAACCCTGTAAATGAGTGCAATTGGCCTCCGTTTATTATTAATAGACTTGTGTGACTTTGTGTTATTTATGTTGCGTACTCTGATGCATGCTTTTATTAGTGATGAATTAATTTATAATGGTAACTTGAGATTAATGAAGACTAATCAAGAGATATTGGTTGCTATTTGATTGGGGGGAGAACACCTATTCAAGATAAAGATTAAAATACTTTCAATAGAGTTTAAGACCAATTCATGGAGTGAACATGGCCCTGACATAGAAACTTACATCTATTAATGAACCGAAGGTAGTTATGGGAGTTTACCCTAGTCTCTTTGAGACTAATAGGGTTTGCGATGTTCTCTGAGTCATAGACCATTAGATGAGATATTTATTGAACTGATTCACAATGTGAAGAGGACCTAATTGGTTGGAAAAATACTTGACTAAATAAAATTAATCTACTCTAAGTTTCAAATGTTTGGGGGAGTTAGTGGTCATAAAGACCTTAGGCTTCTATGGGTTATATTATTTATGTTTTTGAAGATATTTCTCTCAGAGTTGTGAGGGTGGAGATTGTGATACTTGTACACTTTCTTTATTGCCATGACGGTTTCGGTATTGGCCAGTGAGGTCTGTACCGGGGGTTTCCTGCAGGTCTTCACAGGACAATATAGTACATACGAAAAGCGGAGTTGCATTAGCATCATGAAAGACTTGTGTTTCTAGCCAATCTATGTCCATGAGCACAATTGGAATCCACATCTCTAGATTTGTGGCAAGCTATTGAGAGCCTTGGGGATTTGGGTCAAGCTACTATAAAAACAACCTACTATAATGTTGGAGTTGGGTATTTAAGGATTTCTTCGAGAGTCGAGTTATCTCTGAGTGAACACATATTTATATTACGTTAAACCTAGAGTTGGGTTAGAACAATGAAGGGTAGTTAGAATCATGTGTCATTCTAGTTAACATATGATTTGTCTGTTTGTCCAAGGGATTAGGCAGAGTTATTAATTATTGAACAAAAGTTGTGAGATAATTAATGACATTGATTGCTAATGATTGTTAATTAGCACAAGTAGAATAATTAAAGGACTTGTATAAAATATAAGTTGATTGAAAGTAATTAAGCATTGCATATTTAATGCTATATTTCTTGAGGTACTATAGTTTCTAGGCAAAACATGTCCGAATCTGATATTGTGAGAAACATTGTAGATATTGTCTGATGAGTACGTAGGCAACTAACATCGGGTGATGTTGGCCTGATCCGAAAAATATTAATAAAACCTTTTGTTCTTTTGGAAACTCTTCTCCTAAGGGTGGAGAGGTTTTGTTGGTTTGGTTGGTTGCAAGTTCTCCAGGTGAGGACAAGTGAGACTAGGATTGACAAGCATGAGATGTAGTTCTTAGTTTATGCAATTATGGTAACTAATTGTATCTTTGGCGTGAAAGTCAACTTAGTTATTTATTTTCAGATTGATGACAGACTTGTACTTAGATAGATAGTCTATTCTTCATGGAATTTTTAGACATATAATAATATATGATTTGATATTCGTATTTGTGAACCCTAGTTATCATGATCTAGACATTTAATCGAATGATTTGTTTTGCATTAAGAAAAAATAAAAAAAATTCTCGTGACTTACCATTCATGCTATTTAAGAAGGCTTTTAAAAATCCGGGTTGTGACACACCTACTTTATTACATGCTTCTCGAAGCTCAAATCGATATAAAAAATGACTCTTGGAAATAACATAATCTTTAATTCTAAAATGGGGGCTGGGAAAAGTTGAAATAAATAAAATCACCTCATAAGGAGATTCAGTGATTCTGTTGGAACTAACTTTGAAATTTTCTTTTGTCAAAAATTTTAATTCCATAACTTTATATCCAATCACAATTCTACTGAATCAAGACAAAATTATGGCAAAATCCTTTAAGATTCCATACTCAAACAGGCCTGAGACCTATTACGGGCACTCCACACATGTAACACATTCCAATTGGCAATTCATATTTTGGGCTTGAATCACTTTTGTTTAGATACATTTATTTACCACAAAATATTTTAAAAATGCCCTAGTAGTTTGTTTTTTTTCTTCAAAATATCCCCTAAGTTTTACATTTAAGAGTAGGAAAATTTATAGATTTATTAAATTTAATGAAATTAACTAAATTAAACATTGGTTCATAGTTAGTAGCTAGAGCCTAGTCATCAGAAAAAGAGGGCATTCACTTGAGGGACACTACTAAGAGCTGCACCCAAAACTCAAACCCAAACCCAACCCAATTTAGATTGAACCGACTCAAGATTGACCCATGACCTAACTTGCCCCAACCCAAGTTTTTAATTAATCAACAAAATGATATCTAATTTGGATAGTAATAATTTTTGTAATTTTTTATAGATAGAATTGGCCTAATATAATGTTAGTTTAGTTTAAATTATTGTTACTGACCCGCCTAAGATAGAATATTAATTCTTATTTTAGTTTTTGAGTTTTTTAATTCTCATCTTATGTTGGGTAAGGACCAAGGAGTTCGGTTCCTATCTCGAGTTGGGTCTACCTAACCCCACTTGAGATGCAACCTTGACACTATCCAACTACCCTGGTGTTCTTAATGCACTCAACAAAAAAGAAAGAATCTACCTAATAAAATTCTTTAATTGAGATTTAATTAGACAAAATACCCAAGACCTAGTGAGCTTTGTGTGAAAGCCGTATGTTCTATCCAATCAAAGCCCAATTTAAGAATTTGGCTAGCCTCCTCTTCAAAACGTGAGTATCTCCACTCTTGGCCCAACCGTCTCTTTCGCAGGACAAAATGCATAGTAAAAACTTTGTCCTCATGATAGCTTCCCGGTGTTGTTCTTGGAAAGTGAAGAGACCCTCCGAAAAGGAAGAGGAAGGGGAAGGGGAAGGGGAAGGGGAGAAGTAAGAGAGGCCCTGCGAAAACAAGTGCTAGACCCTCTACCAAATATGCGTACAAAGAACGTCCTACCCAAAAAGATCGTTATTTCATACTTATGCTACAGTCGTACACGTACCAGCCAGCTCCATCCAACTGCTGCAACTCTTTTGGTTGGCTCTTCTTAGGCCTTTAAATCTAGGCGGGCCCAGAAAGAAGCTTCCTGCCACCTTCGCATCCTCCGGTAAAAGGTACACTTTGTGAGCCGTACATCCGGGGTAGGAGCCCACTGCCACGTATGAAAAGGACTTTGTAGCTCCAATATATGGACAAAAGTCCAATCAATTGCAATTTTGTTTTTTCTTGCTACGAAGACTTTATCTTTTTGCGTTGGCACCCCCCTATATTAAAATTTCACGTAGCTACCTCCACTTTTCAAGAATTGCAGGACCTCCTAAATTTAGCTTAATTTGGCGAGGTACAAATTTGTCATTTATTCCCCATTTACATTTAAAATGTACTTGCTCACTTGCACCCCCCTTTTGCCACCCAACTCCTCAGCCCCTCCTCAAGTCCTCCCCCTCAAATAAGAGGTGTAAATGAAAAAGTACATTAGTATCTTTTACAAATGTCTATGTAACATCAAGGATAAACATAATTTTTAAACTATAAAGCACTGGGAATAATTTTTTTGATAAAAGTTAAAAAGGTCTAAGTATAATTTACTGTAACTATATAGAAGCACCAAGTTTTGACTTCACCACTCCTTGTATAGTGACAACATTGTATGAAGCAAGTTATTCTTACTAATTACCACATGAAGCATGATGTTGTTTCTATTTATTATTATATTTTTTAAATTTTAATATAATATCTTTTAGTTGGCTTAAATTAGGCCAAATAGTAATAATTAACATGCCAATTTGAGAAAGATAAAGAAAGAGAAGAGTTTTTTATATTCCCCTATGACAATAAACCTAGCATAAGCTACACATGAGGAGTTGTTAATATTTAAAATTGATGATGCATACGTTAAGTTAGCATTAGTGATATTGATGTTAACACATCCATTTTAAAAATTAAAAGCTAACTAAAATACCCATATATATATAAATAGTAAAATTAAGTGAAAAAAATAAAATTGACATAAAAAATAATTATTAACAGTTTTATTAAAAATAAAGAGTCTATGTATAATTTTTAAAACATTAAAGAGTGTAGACATAGTTTTACTAAAGATAAGAGGGGGGGGGGGGGGGGGGAGAAAGTGCACTTTACATATAACAGAATTAAATACAAATAATAAGTAAGGACAGGCCTCGCTGGGCACGAGCGCGTGGACGAGTCTTTGGGTCTTTCCCTTTGGACTGGCAGGTGGAGATGGCGGAGGAGATCGAAATGGGCTCGCCCGCCCGCCCATAAATTCCATTTTTTTATTGTTTGATTCCATTTTTTATTGTTAAATTTGAATTATTTTATTCAGTCGAGCGGTAAAAGAAATCGTTTTTTGGATTATTTTCCGTCACTTGGGATCTTTGCCGCCTCCGTCCGGTCGCCGATTCCGACGCCCTCCGCCACCGCTGCGGCTTGTCTCTAAGGCGTACGGGGCGGGCGGGCTTAGATGGTCGGGAGCCGATGGCTCCGCCGCCTTTCTCGACTCGGGCGGCCGCCAGTTCGGGGACCTCGTCGATTCTCTACTCGGACAACCTGAAGGGCTTCCTGCTCGCAGTGGTCTCCAGCGCCTTCATCGGCGCCAGCTTCATCATCAAGAAGAAGGGCCTCAAGCGCGCCGGCGCGTCCGGTTCTCGAGCCGGTGAGTGGACTTTCTGTTGACGGATATGAATCCCGTTCTCTTTGTTTGCGAAAATGGATTGAGTCAGATATGGCCTTTTGAACTATTTTTTGGGTCTTCTTTTGTTTGATGATCCAGAGGTGGCATATAAATTGCAAATGAACTTTAAACTTGATGTTTGCGTTTGTTTCTGACATGGGGATTTCTGTGTTTGTGGATTTAAGGTGTTGGCGGGTACGGCTATTTGTTGCAGCCGCTATGGTGGATTGGAATGATTACCAGTGAGTCGGTTCTTAGCCTCCCATTTTCTGTTTGTATTTTTCATTTTTGATTTAGGTAATCGGTGGTTGCAATTTGTTGATTGCTATCTTGTAAATATTGTCAGTGATCGTTGGTGAGATTGCAAATTTCGTGGCCTACATTTTTGCGCCAGCAGTCCTCGTGACACCTCTTGGTGCACTTAGTATAATTGTGAGGTAATCAGTGTGTAGTTGCTGTCTAAATATCAGAGAAAACGTTTCGAATTTTTTACACTGTTGTTGATGTTTATCATGGATTCTTCATTGTTGAAAGGTTATGTGTAAATGCAAATTATCGCTGGCATTGCATAGCAATTTTGATGCAATTATGAAAGCTGAGTAATTTTATAGAATTGTGTAATTGTTGTATTTTCTGACATAATTACGAAGTTTTTTTTTTTGGGCGCGGACAGTGCAATTCTGGCACACTTTATATTGAAGGAGAAACTACAGATGATGGGGGTATTAGGTTGTGTTCTTTGCATGGTAGGGTCTACGGTGATCGTACTTCATGCCCCAGAAGAGAAGACTCCAAGCTCTGTTGAGGAGATATGGTATCTAGCCATACAACCAGGTATAGTTGTTGTATTTTGTATGTTGATAATATTTATACTTATGTTGACAAACCCGCCTTGTGTGAACTTGTGAAATCTCTTCCAGTGGAGGGAGAGGTTGAGTCCCTATGGTGTATAGAGTGTGTGTGGGAGCAAGGGTGTGTGAGTCATAACATAGCCAAAAGAAAAAAAAAGAAAACTTATGTTTATCTTTATGTTTATACTGTTTTTGCAGCTTTTCTTCTCTACACAGCTTCGGTAATAGCTGTAGCACTTGTATTAATGCTGCATTTTGCTCCACGGTATGGGCAGACAAATATACTGGTTTACTTGGGAATATGCGCCCTAATTGGGTCTTTGACGGTAATTTTATTTTCTATTAAAGTATTTATTCGTGACATGTGTCTTTAAACTCTTTATCTGTTCTTTCTTTTTTGTTTCTTTTGATTCACTCCTTTGTGATCTGTCTACAGGTAATGAGCATAAAAGCTATAGGTATTGCAATAAAGCTTACAATAGAAGGTGATAATCAGGCTGGTTATTTCCAAACTTGGGTATTTGCAATGATTGCCATCACATGTATCATTACCCAGTTAAATTATCTGAACATGGTCAGTCTTTTTTGTTCCCTTTAATTGATAACCTGAACTTAGGCCTTTTTATTTGGGATTTTTTTGCTTTACTTTTCTTTTATGTGATGTAATGCTGGTTCTTATGCCACATTTTTTTTTGCAACTTGTGTTTTTTTGTTAACTAAATTGAAATTCTTTGTCCCGTGTTTGATTTTTCATATAAGGGAAAGTAACAAAATCGGTCAAATGCTAACCTTTTGCTTCTTAATACAGAAAACGTAAAGTGAAAAATGTCAACTTTAGTTGCTGCTTGTAAAATATGCAAGGATTTGACAATTTGTTTTATGATAGAAAGATAAGAACAAATAGCAAGGTCTTGTAGAAAGTAACTATTTGTACCATAAGCATTAAATTTTCCGTGTTACACTGTTTAGTATCACTGTTTGTTTAATTTGTTATATGACTATGTGTTGACATCTCAAAGTTGGTTCTTGGTTGTGCCTCTTTGATTGTGTTTTCCCTTGTTTGAGCATCTCTGGTAGGATTAGGTCGGAACTCTTGTGAAGTAGTAGCTTTGAGATGCAATCACACTGGCTATATTATATGGACTAGATATTTTTTTTTTGGCCAGAATATGGACTAGAGTGTTGGCGAACAACGCGTTCTATATAAACATGTGGATTTAGCAGAGATACAAATGTTGAATTGGATATATGGGAAGACTAGACATGACCATGTTCTGAATGATAGCATGAGAGAGAGTGTGGGACTGGCTCCAATAGGTTATAAAATCTGAGTGAGTGTTTAAACTGATTCCAGCAATGGTGATAATCATGACGATCACAACAGCTGAGCCTACTCGAACTTTTTCCAATAAGAGATAGACATTCATTTGTGCAAAGATATGTGGTATTATGACAAAAATAACCTCTTACATTATCTCATTTTAACTTTGAAACAAGTAGAACTAAACTATAGATGTAGAAGTCACATGAAGTTTTAGGCTATGTAATATTCTACACTTGTTTTAAAATCGAGGAAAATCTTCACTATGTGAAGGTGTGCATTTGATCTAATTTTTTTTATGAATTGTTAAAATATGCTGCCTAAGAGTTACATATGAAAGATTATGGAACAGTCTTGTTCTGTTTTATACATTAAGTTGAACTAAAACTTTAGGTATTTACTTCATCCTTTTCTCTATCTAGAATGTAGCTAAACACAATAATACAGTTTCCCCCCTCACTAACTACTGTATATTGTGCTGACTAGCACTTGTCCTATAAAACTGTTTTGCTTGGTACCGAGGGTTTTCTTTGATAAAGTGAAGAATCTTTATTGCATTACCTTACCCATTTTTTGTCGTCTGTTTCTGAAGTTTGGTTCTTTGTCCTCTGGAGTGATATTTATGTACATATGTAGATAGTTTTTCCTTCTTATGTCTATGTGAATCTTTCTATAATATAATTGTAGTAAAAAACATGCACTTACAACAATCTGGCATTTTGGCAGGCACTTGATACCTTCAATACGGCTGTTGTTTCCCCTATCTATTATGCCATGTTTACGATTCTCACAATATTTGCAAGTGCCATAATGTTTAAGGTAGCCTGAGCTATATAAACCCAAAACTGCTGTTTCTGGTTTTCGTTAAATTCTTAACTTTTAATTGGCTACTATACAGGATTATTCCGGCCAAAGTGCAAGTAGCATAGCATCAGAGATTTGTGGATTAATTACTGTAATTTCTGGGACGACAGTCTTGCATACCACAAGAGAGCCAGATCCGCCAGCACTCACAGGTTTGTCAATCATAATTACCACCATCTCATAAAATGACAACTAAGAAGTTTATTCTTATTTTTTTTTTATTTAGATTCGTTAAAAGCAGGTTCAGCTGCCATTATTTAAGGTGGTTAACGTTTTTAAATTATATTTTATGTACACTCTCTATCTTCCCGAACTGAGTTTAATGTTGTTGTTGGATTTTTTACAAGATGCAAAGTCATCAGACCATTGTGATATCACCATTTTTTTTTGTTTCATCATTAAAAAAGGCCATTTCATATTATCCTTTGTAGCATGCAGAAGCCTTCATTTTTTTTTTAAGCTTTCTGTGTTTAGGTGCATATTTTTCTGAAAGTCACAAAACAATGTCTGCCATCAATGATCATGATTATTTCTAATTTAACAATCTGGGTCTGGCAACATCGTTTGCAATTTTGAATCTCGGTCTCATCATGGTAGGTGAAAGAGATGGGATTTCAGGGAGATCAATTTAAAGATTTCAGCGATCTGAAAAAAAATGTTATTTTACCAATAAAAAACAATAATATTACACATAGATTTAAAACAATCATAAAATCACGAGAAGTATATCTTTTACCTACTCAGCACTAATATCGCACTAAATATTACACATATTAATATAACACATAGTTAATATAATAAATGTATCTACTTCTTCGCCAAGATCTTCCAGAGATTTCAGGGAGATCATGTTAAAGATTTCGGCAATCTGAAAAAATGTTATTTTACCAACAAAAAACAATAATATTGCACATTGATTTAAAACAATCATAAAATCACGAGAAGTATGTCTTTTACCAACTCAGCACTAATATCGCACTAAATATTACACATTAATATAACACATAGATAATATAATAAATGTATCTTCTTCTTCTTTGCCAAGATTTTCGAGAACATCAAGATCTTACTGAGATAGGGGTGAAATTTATCACTGCAGTGTATCAACTCTTACCTTTTCAGGCGAGATGCCCACCAAAATTCTCAAGATTGCAAACCATGGTGGGCAACCATATAAGCTGTCATTATTTAGAAATGCATCATCTTTGTGTTCCTGTCCCCTTAACATAGATACTCTCTTAAGTTACTCTGGTTACCTGGCAGTTCTCTGTAACCCATGATCAAATCTTCTTACCTTAACATAGAATAAATGTATCTTTTCCTTCTTATTGTCCTCCTCCTCCTCCTTTGAGATCATCAAGAACTCCAAGATCACTCACCGAGTTCCCAGGGAGAGGGGGTGTGTGAATTCATCTCTGCTGTGTATCACCTCTTGCTTCTGCAGGTGAGCTTCTCACCAAAATTCTCAAGATTGCAAACCATAATTGGCAACCATATAAGCAAATATTATTTAGAAATGAATGCATCATCGTTGTGTTCCCGTCCCCTTAACATAGATACTCTATTAACTTCCCTCTTGTCACCTGGCGGTTCACTGTAACCCATGATCAATTCTTCTCACCTGTACAGTTATTAATATAAAACATAGGTAATAGAATAAATGTATCTTCTTCTTTTCTGGCCAAGATGTCTTCGAGATCGCCCAAGATCACTCACCGAGATTGGGGGATTTCATCTCTGCATCATCAACTCTTGTTTTTCAGGAGAGCTGCTATCCGAAATTCTCAAGATTGCAAACCATAATTGGCAATCATTGCACCTTAAATTAATCCCTGCCGTGGGCATTCTATTTCTTATATGGACATTACTTTGTTGGCATTCTTCCTGCGAACATAGCTCATTTAATAAGAATATGATACCAACGTGCTGTGGACCCATTAATGTGGAACCAGGGACCAGGGGAATGCATAGGGGAACTATCCAATTAAGAGGCCCATAAGATTTCTGCATTGTGGCATTTTTGCTTCCTTTCATCCAGCTATTTGACAAGTATTAAAATTAAACTCTTCCATCTCAAAAAGCTGTACAAGAGGCCTGACCTGTCGGAATAGGCTAACAATTTAGGGTTTGAATAATTGGAAGGTTCTTTTCTACTCTCATGGTCTCCTGGTTCCACATGATCAAACCTACCTACGTTGCAGTGGGCTTATTTTCATCCAAATTTGTCAATATCGTCTTGATCAGTCAAACTTCTTATCATGCTTCATGTGAACTGGTTGTTGAATTCAGTTGCCTACTTCAGATAAACTTGTTAATGTTTGTTTTGCTACTTTTAACTCAAAATTCTTTGCATTGAGGCATAATGTGGCTGCTTAGCATCTGCGGCACTTTTCAGGGAAATCATATATTGTACATTATCATTGAAGTACATGTGTATCCAAAATTCTGTATTCTCTGCTTTCTGCATCCACCTTTTATTTTTTAAATCTAAGTATTCAACTAATGTATCAATTCCATTTTTTAAAGCAGAATTATATTCACCGCTTTCTCCAAAAATTTCATGGCACATCCATGGGAATGGTGAGATGTGGAAGCACAAGGACGAAGATGGTCTATCATCAGAATTTGTTGCTGTGATACGACCTAATTATTTCTTATGAATGTTTAAGTTGACAGTACACAAAGCTATTGCGGAAACACGCAGGATGATCATAATCATTGTGCTGGTCTGTACATAAAGGTAGATGGTGTACCAACTGTGAGAAGTTCACAATCACGCCACTCAAATGCCCAGAGCTGTGATTTTTTTTTTTGTACTATTGTTTATTTTTCAATTATCTTATTAATTTTATTTATGAAATTAACAGATTCTTAAGCTACAACATTTGTACCATCACGTCTCCTAAGTGTGTTACTGCGGCTGCTTTTGTAATCTACTTGTACGAATATCAAAGTGAAAATTGTTGAGACCTTCCTGAAAATGAAGATTGTCGAGAATTGTATGGAGCTTCTTCTTGGGAGAAGAGTAATTGTTCAATTTCTTTTGTTTCTGTTGCAAAGATATTCAAATGGGTTTACTCTGAGGGCACATAATTAACTCCATTTGTACGCGCCATCTTCTTGTCTAACGGAATTTATCCAATTTATATAGCCAACTATTTTACGACAAGTTCTCAATTAATATGATCATTAGGTTACCACTAGAGCTTCTCTTCTATAAGAACCGGAGTCTCGAGCAGTTTCTTGAGAATCAAACTGGGCTTTTTTGTCCAGGGCATCAACGAGGGAAAATATAAACATTTCAGAGCTGGTTAATATACAGAAGGACCTGAAGCTCCCGGTCATAATTTTAGCGAGGTAACATCCTATTGCAAATTGCACCTGTTTAAGCTTCAATTAACTTGAGGTAATAGCATACAGCGATTTACTAATGCCCAACTCGCAATTTACAGCCCCTCAGCTTCTTAGAGATCATTGTACGACTCAATACGACAAGATAGCATTTGCAACTCTTTGATGCATTACATAATAAACCGTCCATACCAGTGAATCTTATTAAATGGTCAAGAGTTACTGTGTTTAAAGGATATAGGATGCAGGTGCATGCACAACTTGAGCAGAGCACTCCCTACTCATTTCCCAAATTTTCCAGTGTCAAACTTTGGGTCATTAGCAGGAGACTTTGAAGAAATTGGGTCATATACTGCAGTGATCGCCAAACACACTCGCCAAAAAGTGTCCGATGATCAATCACTTCATGCTTCTACATCAAATCTGAAGCAATCTTCAGCTACTTGCCAATAACAGCTGCATAATTATCTCTGCTTACATTTGATTTTTTCTCTCACGATAAACTAAGGCAGGCAACTTTAAAAACGCATATATGAAAACATGCACACGCATTCAATCCCCAACCATAAAAAAAAAAGGAAATAACAAAATAGAAAACAACAAAGACGGCAAAATATTAACTCAAGCTCTGCTTGATTTTATTATTAAGATGATGGATAGGCAACATATATGGAGCCTTTTAGTAAAAGCCAGACCAAGCATCCCCAATCTGCTTCATATTGCAGTATTGTTCAATGTACACAAAAAGGCAGAATTTCTGAATCCTGGAGCCTCTGTAATGAAGCAGTGACTGGTTGACAAAATCCGCGAACTTCGGATGGTGGCTATAGGCGAATTCTAAATTAGGAGCAAGCGTCCACACATACCTCCATCTCTTGGATAAAACACCAGTCCTTATAGCATCTTCAGTAGTCAGGTAGGAAAGGATGTGATGAAGGACAGCATCGGGTAACTCACTGATCCTATCATCTTCATCTTCTGTGCTTTCATCTTCTTGCTTTGGGACAGTAACATTCTCCATGAGTATCTGTATAAAAAGAAGGAAGCACAATACGAGAAAGTTTAAAAAACAACATTTAAAAACACATATACATAGTAAATCGTAACCACTATTTATCTCTTCCCCCTCAAAGACCGCAAATGAAAACAAAAAAGGCAACTAGAGATCAAGCACCCAGATCTCTTAGTTAAAGATTTGTACTAGAAAATATAAATGTCCAAATGCATCCAAAAGTTGAGTAGAAATTTCAATATTAAAAAAACAACTACAAACCATTGTTGGTAGGACAATTAAGTGGGTAAAACTCTCTACAACAGGGCTCAATGTTCAACTCGATATTCTGTAGATGCCCCACACACACAGGGATAATACTGCAAAACCCCCATAGCAGCAAGGGCGTTAACTCCACAGTTGCCGAAAAAGCTATGCTAAGGCAACTGCATGACCCCAAAATATAAAAATGCAGATTTGGGAGTAAGTCAATGGTTAAAATTTATGTACAAGCCACGGGGATCCATCAATACACAGACAGTCCTCCAAACTATAAAAGTTGAGAGGTGACAAAGCCTCTGTTAGCCCTTTGCACGTTAGCAATCACTCAATGTCAACCTCAACATCCAAATTCTAACACAACTAAAACTTTACCATAAAACATAAAAAAGATCAAGCCATTTTCCGTGCTAAAGGTACCAACATGCAACTTCCACTCAAGCATCACAAAAGATATTCTGCATGCAAAGCGTTGTATCAAATGAAGCTCATCCTCTTCTCAATCAGTGAAAACTCGTCAAACCAAAGACTAAAGATTCAAACTTCCGGTAATTATAATGCCGGGAGCATTTTTCAGTTTTCAATCATCAGAATTACGAGTGCATTGCTTTCCTAACGTAAGCCGCTCTTTTTGAAAAGAAAGATCAGGCATTAAATATAGTCCGCAAAACCAATAGACCCAGTTTAATTGCTCCCAACAGTTACTAAAGAACAAAAAATTCCGCCATACAGATCACCGGGAAGTAATTGCTGAGCCCTACAAAACAGGAAAGATATCTCCAAATCCCACCAACCCTCCAATCCGTTCAAAAAATTCTCATCGACCCATTTCTATTCATCAAATTATAACACCACCCAGATGAAGATTTCCCACGAAAACCCATTAAAAGCGGTGAAAATCACATGCAGGCGAGCAGACCACCAAAAAATCCCCCCTTAAAAAAAAAAAAACAGGCGAGAAAGAGACCAACCTGGGGGTTCTTCCTTTCTTCTTCCTCCATCCTTGCCCCGCCCCTCTCTCCGCAGTCGCTCTTCTTGTACTCGGGTCTTGCAGCGGATTCCAGAGAAAAAGTGTGTGAGGCCGACGGGAAGAGACAGAGAGGGGGGAGGGGGGGAAGTGAAGGAATCGAAGAAGGTGCATGTTTGCCTCGCGGGGGTCGCCCGCTCCGGGCGGATGTGGGGCCCGCACTTTCAAAGCGATCTGGGCCGTCCAACTATGAGATCTTTTCAGTGAATCTTGGACACGTGAGAGGCCAGGTAGACGGGGAGAGACGTGTCTTCTAAGTAATTTGCTGGTTAAGTAAAGGGCCATGGGGCTAATTATTTGTTAAATAAATCGGGTTTTAGGTGATAACTACAACAAAATTTATTAATATGACACTAACCCTAAATTTTATATTAAGATTAAAATACCCCTTATAGATAATCCAACCCGCTTTGGTGACGCTGCCTTCCTCAACCCCTGCACCACGCTTGACCCCTACCCCCTTCCTCTTCAACCTCTGGCCACCCCATCTCTGGCAAGCTGTACTCCATCTCCGCTAGTGCACTCGCCTACCTCGTCGACCTGGAAGGCACCTCCCACAGTCACTACGAGTGACTCCTACTCTAGGTGTTCCTCCTCCGCCCGGACTCCCCACAATTGCTCCCATTGCACCCAGGCATACTACGCCCCAATAGAGCTATGCAAGGGAGATGTGACAAAGGAACGATAACCTGGGCTTTCAGAGTTACACCGAGAAGGACGCTAAGGCGTACGTGAGGGGGAAGGGCCACCCCTAGGAGCTCACCTTCCTTCAACAAATTCAGATGTTCTTCTCCTGCAAATTAGACTGCTGACCCATTATTCACTGTGAAGCTGAAATTTTGAAGGATTGCTGGCTGCGGATGGGCACAAGGGTTGTTGCGACATATGAATACGCTCTATAGACATGGCCTATAGATTTGGGGCTGATTACCTCCTTTAATGTAAACCGTAAATATTTACTCATTTTGTTATATACAAAGAGAGTAATTTACTCTCTTTGTTTATAACAAAGAGAGTAAACATTTTCTATCTTTATTAGGAGGGAGGTGCCAGAGCTACTATGGACGGAGAGGGAGACCGAGGAGAAGGAGTAATTGAGCATGAAGTAAAGATGCTGAAGAAGAAAGGGATCAATGATTTAGATAGAGGAAGAAGCGATTTGGACAAAAGAATAAAAAGAAATGGAGGAGGGCGTGGTGAAGGAGTGCAGGTGGTAGAGGAGGTGCTGGAGCTGCTGTAGACGGAGAGGGAGATGTTGGAGGAGGCATGGAGTAAAGATCTATTGTGAACGGAGAGGGAGAAGGAGGCATGGAGTAAAGATTTGGATAAAGAAAGAAAGGGAGCAACGATTTGGATGAAGGAAGAAACGATCTGGACAGAGGAAGGGAAAAAAAGAAGAAAATGAAAGGGAGGAGGGCCTAGTGGAAGAGGACACGCAGTGGAGGAGGTGTCGGAGCTACTATAGATGAAGAGCGAGATAAAGGAGAAGTAGGCATAGAGCATGGAGTTAAGATCTGAATGAAGGAAAAAAAAGAGTAGTGATTTGGACAGAGGAAGAAGTGATTGTGGAAGAAAAAGAAAGAAGAAAAGGAGATATGGACGGAAGAAGAAAAAGAAAGAAGAAACGGAGAAGAAAGCAAAAAGAAATGAATAGAGGGGTAAATTTGTCAAAAGATATAAATTATGCAGACTTTCTGCATAATTCACACACTTGTTAGACCTCTCGTCAGATAAAGCCTACTCACAGGAGCAGGCGTCAGTTGTTTCTAAATAAATATATACGTGATTCTCTTCTCGCAAATTTTTATAATATTAAAAAATAATTATAGTAGTTTAACTAATTTGTCCAACAAAATCCTCTAAAATGTGATATGTCATTGGAGAGAAAAAGTAGGCCATGTGAGGCATTTTTTCGTCCATCTAAGACTAAGTGTTTTAAAAACCGACTGGGTATTGACATGCAATAGTTAATTGACTGGGTCAATTAAATAGTCAATTGACTGGGTCAATTAGGTTCAATCGCAGGTCAACTGGGGTTGACCTGGTTTTTGTATATAATAGATTAAATATAAACATTGTGCACAAAATATATGTAGCGCAGTAGCTAGACTAGGTGAGTTAGTTACATGATGCCCTGGGTTGGAATCCCGCCCCTGTTGTTTTAAAGCTTTACTTAGGAGCATTGTAAAGTAGATAAGTATACATTAAATAAAATAGTTGTCTTCAAATAATAAGGTGAAATTGTTGTAGCCAGCCGGTTAGGTAGTAGTGATGCCTTAAATAAATATATATGTGATTCTCTTGTCATGGGTGAGTATTTTCATAATATTAGAAAAAATAATAATAGTAGCTTAACTAATTTGTCCAACAAAATCCTCTAAAATGTGATGTCATTCAAGAGAAAAAGTAGGCCATGTGAGGCCTTTTTTCGTCCAATTAAGACCAATTTTTAAAAAATGGCCAGGTTATTGGCTTAGAATGGTTGCCGGGCCAAGCCAATTGGGTTCAACTGCGGGTCAAGTCGGGTTGACCCGGTTTTTACATATAGTAGATTAAATATGAAAATTGTGCACAACATGTATGTAGCGTAGGAGCTAGACTAGGTGAGTCAGTTGCATGACGCCCCGTGTTCGAATCCCGATCCTATTGTTTTAAAGCTTTACTTAGGATCATTATAAAGTAGATAAGTATACATTAAATAAAAAAGTTGTCTTAAATGTATAAGGTGAAATTGTTCTAGCTAGCGGGTTAGGTAGTAGTGAAACGTAAATCTTTTCCTCACAATTAACATTAAACCAGTCTAACCCAGGTCAGTGGGTCACCGGTTTAACTGGCCGGGTCGTATTGACTTGACCGGGTCATCCTAACCCATTAAACTGGATGAACCGGCCCAGTCTGGGTTTTAAAACAACGATTAAAACCTGCCATGTCATAATTTACACATGTATCCATTTTTTATTAAAATTCCCCAACTACAATATAATGAATTTTAGTTCGATAGAAAAACATAAACTTCACATAGCCTAGGAAAATACTTATTTTTTGTGCATTTTATATGACACCCAATAAAAGACGGTAGTGGTCAGAGGCAACCCGGGGCACTGCAAGTTGACCTAAAACACTCACCCATGTCCACTCCGTGTTTTTCATGTTTTATAGCTTTCCATGGCACAATACAAGAAAAGAGTTGGGGAAGAAAAATATTGCAGCTAACATTCTCATAATTATTGATGTCTTTATCACGCAAATTTGTACTACTACATAAAACCAAGAACAATGTATAACAATAGCCCTATAACATACCGTATTATAAAGAATGCCACCAATTTAAGTGTAATACTAGAAATGACATTGTGTATATGTGAGCCTCCACCTATATGGCATAAATGATCTAAAGTATTTCCCTCTATTTTCCTCCTTTACACTCTAATAGTCCACTTTCTCCCTTTACAAGTGGCTCAGCCTCTAGCTCCACCACCTCTACCTCTACCATTGGTTTCGGTTCTAGCTCTACTACCTCTACCACCAACTTTGCCTCTTTTTCTTCCTCTACCCCTTCTCCTCCTTTGTCACCTCCTTTTCTTCTTTCCCAAAATTCGACGAGACAAGCCACAACCTAATTAGTGAAGCCATTAAAATTTTAATTTTTTCAGTAAAGTTCAAATATTAAAAAATGGACGCATAAAAATGTTCAACTACTCAAAATTAAGAGTGACTTTTATTTTAACTTGATTCTGAGTTTTTCCCAATGCCAAACAGACTTTGTTCTTCCATAAGTGACACTTGCTATAGCTAGCAATTGATAGTTAAAATGAAGATTTATTGAAGTAAAGGACTACTTAGAAAATATTTTGAGTGATAGTATCTCTCTCAATATTTATACTAAACCATCTCAATAAACCAAATAGATAAATAAAAAATAAAATAAATTTTAAACATGCAACTATTGACTATCAACTTTCGACTGTTAGTTATCACATATCAGTAAAAGGGCTACCAACACTGGTGGCATATTCCATATTGTTTGGCATCAGAAACCTCCTTCTCCAGTGCACACAACCTCTTTTATTGATATGTGACAACTAACAGTCGACAATCGATAATTGAAAGTTGACAACCACGTGTTTAAAATCTTCCTTATTCTTCTATTCATTGATTTGGTATGTTGAGATGATTTAGTGTAATTATTGAGGGAGATATTGTCACTCAAAATATTGTTTTACTACCTTTTTACTACGATAAATCTATTTGTCAACTATTGACTACTAGTTATCGCAAGTGCCATTTATAGAATTACAAAGTTTTTTCGACATTAGAAAAAGGTCAAAATCAAGTTAAATTAAAACTCACTCTTGATTTTGAGCTGTTGAACATGTTTATGGGTCCATTGTTTAAAATTTGAACTTGTAAAGAAATTTTATTTAATGTCTTTGCAAGCTGGTTTGTGGCCGGTCTCATTAGATTCCTGGAAGGACAAAGAAGAGGCAACAAAGCAAGAGGAGGAGGAGGAGGAGGAAGAAGAAGAAGAAGGAGAGGAGGAGAAGGGGAGGTGGTAGAGGAGGAGGAGGGGGAGGAGGAAGATGAGGAGGAGGGAGGAGGAAGAGACATAGGAGGGAAGGAGGATGCGATAGCCTCCATTTCCCATAATAATTTAATCATGATATCCTCGTTCGACATGTGTAAATTTTCATTCACGTGACCGAACCTGATGGCCGTCGGTGCACAACAATCACAAGTTTATCATTAAAATGTAAAAGAGTTATTGCACAACCAGTAAAATTATTACACATGCCTAGGGACCACTGTGCGTGTAGAGCCGATAGTTTACATAGAGTTTATAATTCTCTAGGCACAACATGCCATTAAACATCGGTCACATAAATAATTACACAAGCTAAAATCATTCAAAAATCCCTTCCACTTCCACCTTTGTCCTTGCTAAAACACCTGCTGGATCTGGGGGTGGGTGAGTATTTTTATACTTAGTAGGTTGAGTTAAAATCTAAAGCGATGCTAAGCAGCAAAACTTTTAAACACAAACCTTATACTCTTTTTCACATAATCCTTATCCATAGTAAATCACCCTGAAAATCAATTAGCTCAGAAACAAATCCTATCCACAAGCTCAAATCTCGAATCACATTAAGGTGCTGTTTTGGTACGGAATCGAGACAAAATTTTGACTATTTCGTCAAAATTTAGCATAGAATCATCTGAATCTAGTCTAGATGGTGAATCTAAATGAAAATAAAAAATTTGGACCAAAACATGATTCAGACATGTTTCCATCCTGAATCACCGAATCTCCTCGCGAGGAGATTCAGTCAATTTAGAAAAATGCATGAATCCAAAAACACGCATTATCGCATATTTTCGGCCATATTTTCGGCCATTACTGATCGTTTATAATTAAACCATTTGCAAGTGTACAAGGTAATTGTACTAGGATAAGTATTTAAGGGTTGTCGAACCTCAGGGATGGATGAATTATTACTAAATCTAGAGAGGAATTCGCTGGTTGAAAACTAAAAACAACTCAAACTTAAATTAAGTAAAGGAAAAGAAATCAACTAGTTTAAAGGTAAGAGATTAATGTGATGGAATTTACTTAGAAAATCGAATCCACTATAGAACAAAAACAATTCCTTAACTTTTAATCTAAATCTAGTGTAAATATGAGCAAGTATTCTCAGCTACAAGCTAGAATTACTTCAGAAAGAATCATTAATTAATTTCCATGGCATGAACTATCTTCGACAATAGCACGAATTATCTACACTAAATAGCTATAGGCATGACCCGTCTAATCTTAGTATAACTCATCCAAGTCCTTAATTATTTGAACATTAAAACTATTGCATGACCATCTCATCTAAATCACAGAAATTAGAATTGATGCAAATATCAAAACTACATCAATCTATCATCTACAAGACAATAAATCAACATAGATTTAAATAAACATGAAAAGCTCTTTCATTAAAAAGGAAATCCTTATCATACAATTGTCATAATTCACAATTGAGATCTAAATTAAAAAGAAAAGAAACTAAAACTTATCTATAGCTTCATCAACTCCTAAGTAAAAGAAAAGTTTAGCCTTCCATGGTAGAAGAAAGCACTTAAATCTCCATTGAAAACTTTGTGTTTTTCTCCATCTTCTTCTTCCTTCTTCTCTTTAGAAAATCTACTTTCTAACTCCCAATTTTGAGCTAATTATGTCTTTATATAGGTATAAGATTTGTAAGAAAGAGTCCAATATGAAAAAAACTCGAAATTGATTGAAATAAGGAAACTGCGCGTTATCCCGTTCGAATGCCCTGCATGCCCGTTCGAACGCTTGAACTGAATTTTCTTCAAAATTACGTTATCCCAATCGAACGGTAAGTGCGGCCGTTTGAACGCCAATGAAGAATCTGCAAAATAAGCCAATTTAATTCAAAACATCATGGAAGCTTTTTCTAACCTAATTAAATTTAATTTCTAATTATTTAACCTATATTAACTCTTAAATGAGACTAGAAAATAGAATAATTAAGGGTAAAATAACGTATAAATTATACTTATCAAATACCCCCAAACCTATATTTTGCTAGTCCTCATGCAAAAAAAATAAAACAAAACAACTAATCTAGAAAAAAATAAAAATAAAAGCCACTTTCATAGGGAATCACGATTGCATTTAGCGTATGCAACAAGCCTTTAAACCCCTAGGTGTCCCTAGTTGGACGAGTTGTGTCTCGTGAGGGTTTGCAGCAATGATACCCACAAACATCTAAACCTAAGAAAATAAATAAAACAAAACAAGAAAACAAAAATTCTAAAAACAATCTTCTCTTATAAACACACAACTATTTTTAAAAAGAACCTACCACAAATACTTGACACAAGTAAATAATATCGATCTGATCACTTTCAAGTAAGGAATCATCCATTCTATAACCTCATCTTAGATATAATTGTGCAACTACATATATACATTTCAAAAACATAAAGTGTAGAAACTTTGTAGTCATACAATTTCACTCTTTATTAACAAGCATATCTTATGTGACCCATTAACCAAGCTCATTAAAGTTCACTAACTTAAAAATATAGCAATGATAATCTTTCATCTTTAACATCTCATAATAAAACCTCATGTAATAGCCATCAAATTTAAATTAAATTTAGGGAATAAGAGCATAATATATATCAAAATATGACTTGTGCAATACTTAGTTCTATTAAGCTTTCTAAATAGTCCATATAACAAGCGTTAGGCCAGTATCCCTAATTCAGTTGGCTCAAGGCACTAGGTATTGAAACACCTCTCAGACTTAATAACTCAAACTATAAAGGCTACAGAACCAAGAAAGTCATAAAATAATTTATCTCAACTTTTCACCTTTTGACGCGAACCCTTATACTTGCCTAGGCACAAGGCCCGGTTACTCAGTGAAAAGAGAAACAAACCTTTACTCTCTTTCTGTTTTTCATCAATTTTTTTTTCAATCAATCTATCTTTTTTTCAATCTATTTTTTTCAACTTTTTTCTCATTCCTTTTTTTTTTCATCACACACTTGTCCCATTTTTTTCAAATAATAGCCGAGCATAAAGATCTATCATAAAACATTAAAAATTACTCAATTGCCAAGTTTTGAAAAATATGCTTACTTAAAGATATCCCACAAAGATAACAAGTAATAAATCATAAAATTATATTCCTACAAGTTTCAAGTGTGTGAAATGTGATTTAAAAATATTAGCACAATTATCCAAGATAAAGAATATAAAATAGAAATTACTCACTTAATCATTTTCATCACTTAATTAATTACTTGAACTTTCTTCATGAAATTGATCTCTTTAAAAACAGACATATGCTTTTAAAAGAAAATAAGCAATAAAATCACATAAAAGAAAATTGAAAAAAAATACTCTAAAACATCCTAAAAGAAAAATAAGAAAGAAAAATATCTTTCTACACCCCCAAACCTAAATTGAACATTGTCCTCAATGTAAAAGAATGTACTACAATGACAAGAATAAGTAAGAGAGGGAAAGAAAGATATCACTTGAATGCATAACTAATCCACTAATTTGAAAATGAAGTACATAGGATTGAGAAAACAAGAGAAACATAGATATCAAGAGCAATTTCCCAAACCTAAAATACCAAGCTCCCAGAAAAGAGATAACAAAACAAAAAACAAAGAAAAGATAAGAAAAGAGAAAAGTAACCCCTGCATAGCAAAATATCAGAATCATCTGCATCAGTAGAACTCTAATCACTATCATCTGCATCTGTCGGAGCTGATTGGCTACGAATCAAATCAGCTAGTCCCTGTATAAGTCCCCTCATTTCAGTCATCTGAGCATCTATATGTGCAGTAAGCCTCGTTTGAAGCTGTGTCTGAGAAGAATCGATATGTGCTCTAAGATGATGCTCCATCTCAAGGAAAGAGTCAGTAGCTTGTGCTGGAATGTGCTGCTTAGCGGCAACCTCTGGTACACCCTTTGTGGCTGGCTCCTCCTCGTTCTCCTCATCTAATGCTGGTGGAGGAGAACAATGTGTGATCATACGGTTTAGGGTTGCATGGGAAATGACCCCTAAACCTCAACTCGTGGGTGCATAGGAAGGAAAATCCAACTGAAAATTAATGTGAATCCGCTCCGCACGACCCAGAACATAAAGAAGGCGAGCTAAGGTGTAGTCAACCTTCTCATGACGGCGGAACCATATGTCATACTCCAATATCAGATGTGCAAAACGATAGTCCCGAGTCATGAGAGAAGCTGGCAAGCCATATGTGAGGGATGGGCCTCGCTCCTGCCCAATAAGAGTTCCCGTGATAGTATATTCATCGGGAAAAGCAAAATCAGCAAAAGACGGATAAGTGAAGCTGGAGCGCGTGAGACCCATCACTGAAGCTATGAGATCTACTCATGATGTACGCGAGCATCAGGGGCTGCAATCTCTGAGAAAAAGGAGCGCCAATCATCTCGCTCCATAAGCCATGACTGGGCAGCAGTAATGGTGGGGACAAACTCCACCTGTCGCTCATAACAAATAGCACGAAGAGGTCGATTAGCAGCGGCGGTAGTGGAAGATGAAGCACGCGAAGTAGAGGGGCGCCCTTCCTCTTCTTCGGAGCTTTAGAACGAGAACCGTGTGCCATAGGTTTGCAAAAAGCTCAAATAGAAGTGCTAACAGTGATGCTAAAGCGACTAAAAGCAAGGGAAAAAAAATAAAAAATAGTTCGTACAACCCAATAATGTCAAATTATGAAAATGCCCCTGTAAAAAAATGATTCAGAAATGTCCCAAATTAAAGTATGATATGTACAAGTGAAAATTGAGCATCTTTTGTAAAGCAAGTACATATAAACTGATTCATTAAAGCTTCAAAAGTTGAAATTTTTGACAAAAATAGTGCGGCCTAAAAAATCCTAAATCCACCGTAAATAATGCAGTAATCAGTCAATCAAACTGAACCAAATTAGCAATCTAAGGTATGAAAGACGGTTCTAACAAATTTTCACAAAAAATTGCACCTGATTTGGTCAAAAATTGAAAGAAGAATTCAAAAATCAAATTTGGGACTTAACGGTGAAAAAGAGCAACAGCGTGAAATAGAGGGCGATTCGGCTTAAATGGACTTCGAAAATGGATTCTACACGAAAAATCGGAGAGGAGGGATGATTTTCGGACAAAAAGCTCGCCGGACAGGGTACGAAAGACGGCGGAGGAAAAACAACAGCAAAATCGAATTGGCCGGCGCGGGTTGAAAGAGAAGACTCGACCGTTCGAACGGACAACTTACCGATCGAACGGACAGATCGATCGGGAACAGCCCCGATCGAACGGTTAAACACAATTTTTTTTTTGAATAAAAATAAAAATAAAAATAAAAAACGAGTTAATCAACTAAAACTACTGAATCAAAAAAAAAATATCACTACATGAATTAAATAAAGGAAATTTAACTAAAACTAGAGAAAAAATAAACATAAAAACAAACTGAATAAAACAAGGGTTGCCTCCCTAGAAGCGCTAAGTTTATTGTATTCAGCCAGACAATGCCAACATTCTTAAATATATCAAGGTGGGTGGAAGATATTGGCATTTGCTCTTCTCTTAAGTCTCCAAAATGATGGTTCAAAACAATTAGAAGGCACAACTTGATTATGGGCTAATGCTACAAAAGATGGACCTGTATCATAAGCGTCAAATATAAAATTGTTTACCATAAAACATTCAACATTAGAGATTGCAGGTAAATTGTTAGACACATCAAAAACATTTACGTGCACTTTCATGTTCCCAAAAGTCATCTCCATTACCCCCGTCCTACAATTTATGCATGCATTAGCTGTGGCAAGGAATGGACGACCTAGAATGATAGGAATCTAATGTGTGGAGTTGGCACCGGTTTCCATATCTAAGACAATAAAATCAACGGGGAAAAAGAACTGGTCAACTTTCACTAAGACATCCTCAATTACTCCCCGAGGCTTACACACAGAATGGTCGGCTAGCTACAAGATAACTGATGTAGGCTGCAATTCACCTAACCCTAATTGTTCATACACCGAGTAAGGGAGTAGATTGACACTCGCACCAAGGTCAAGCTATGAATGGAGTGATCGCCTATGATACAAGAAATAGTGGGCACTCCAGGGTCCTTATACTTAGGTGGGGTGTCAAACTTCAAAAGAGAGCTAACTTGCTCGGTGAGGAAGACCTTTTTAGACACATGGGTCTTAGATTTACGCTTTTGAGTGCATAGGTCTTTGAGGAACTTAGTATAAGTAGGGACTTGCTTAATGACATCTAAGAGGGGGAGATTAATTTTGACTTGTTTAAAAGTCTCAAGAATATCATCCATCTTAGATGTGTTCTTCCTAAATGGTGGGGCCATGTCAAGACACTGAAGAAAAGGTGCCCTAGGGATGTAAGATCCCTCTGAAGTGGTCTTAAGCTGTGGCTCTGAGGAAGGGGAAGGAGATATAAACTCCTTCTCACGTGGTGCACTAACTTCTACTTGAGGCTCATTAGGGGCTACCCTCTCTAACTCTTTACTCCTATCATCTGTCATTGGTGTCCCCCCAACACTCTTATCAACAATCTTCCCACTCCTAAGGGTCATTATGGAATTGACTTGTTCATTAGAGGGAGGAGCTCCCTCTACCAGAAATTGACCTTTAGGGTTTTGTATAGGTTGACTTGGCAATGTTCCTGTCTCTCTTTTATTGATAGCATTGGCTAGTTGTCCAATTTGGGCTTCTAACTTTACTATAGATTGTGTGTGAGAGTGAAGGAGTTGAGATTGAGATTGAATGCCTTGCAGGGCACTCAAAACCTTTTCTTCAAAGCTTGGACTCCTATTGGGTTGGACATATGGATGTTGGACTTGAGGTTGGTGGATATGGGCTGGTGGTACTTGGAATGGTTGCCTAGGAACTTGGTTACCCATAACCCCTTGGTTTTGTGCCCGCCAAGAAAAGTTAGGATGATTCCTCCACCCAGGGTTATATGTGTTTGAAAATGGATTATTCTCAGCCCTAGGGAAGGATTGGGTAGCATTCACATGGTCTTGGACAAGCTCAGGAAATTGAGAGGCAGAGGGGCACTCCATGATAGTACGGGCTGGGCTAAAGCATATTGTGCATGCATCTTGAGTAAAGGGAGTAGGCTGATGTGTTGAAGTCATAAGGAGGTCCAGCTTCCTACTTAAAGTATCAACTTTAGAGGAGATGTCTAATGGGTTTTTGACTTCATACAAGCCACCCCTAAAGGGGGACATTTGATAAGTATAATTTATGCGTTATTTTACCCTTAATTATTCTATTTTCTAGTCTCATTTAAGTGTTAATATGGGTTAAATTATTAGATATTAAATTTAATTAGGTTAGAAAAAGCTTCCATGGTGTTTTGAATTAAATTGGCTTATTTTGCAGATTCTTCATTGGCGATCGAACGGCCTCACTAACCGATCAATCTGGTACACATAAATTTGAAGAAAATTCAGTTCAAGCGTTCGAATGGGAATGTAGGGCGATCGATCGGCATAACGCGCAGTTTCCTTATTTCAATCAATTTTGAGTCTTTTTCATATTGGACTCTTTCTTACAGATCTAATGCCTATATAAAGACATATTTGGCATGAAATTAGAGGTTAACAAGTATATTTTCTGAAGAGAAGAAAGAAGAAGAAGATGGAAGAGAACTCAAAGCTTTTAATGGAGATTCAAGTGCTTTCTTCTACCATGGAAGGCTAAACTATTCTTTTACTTAGGAGTTGATGAAGCTATAGATAAGTTTCAGTTTCTTTTCTTTCTAATTTAGATCTCAGTTGTGAATTATGACAATTGTATGATAAGGATTTCCTTTTAATGGAAGAGTTTTTAATGTTTATTCAAATCTATGTTGATTTATTGTCTTGTAGATGATAAATTGATATGGTTTTGATATTTACATCAATTCTAATTTCTGTGATTTAGATGAGATGGTCATACAATAGTTTTAATGTTCAGATAATTAAGGACTTGGATGAGTTATACTAAGATTAGACAGGTCATGCCTATAGCTATTTAGTGTAGATGATTCATGCTATTGTCGAAGATAGTTCATGCCATAGAAATTAATTAATGATTCTTTTTGAAGTAATTCTAGCTTGTAGCTGAGAATACTTGTTCATATTCACACTAGATTTAGATTAAAAGTTAAGGAATTGTTATGGTTCTATAGTGGATTCGATTTCCTAAGTAAATATCTATCATATTAATCTCTTGTTTTTAAACTAGTTGTTTTCTTTTCCTTTACTTAATTTTAGTTTAAGTTGTTTTAGTTTTAAACCAGCAAATTCCTATTTAGATTTAGTTATAATTCATCCGTCCCTGAGGTTCGACAACCCTTAAATACTTATCCTAGTACAATTACCTTGTACACTTGCAAAGGGTTTAATTATAAATGATTAGCATTGTTCAAGGTAGATAGTTCACTCTCATTTTTATTCAACGTAGCATGTTGAAGAGAATTTTCACTCAAGTCCTCAAAAAGTTTCCATGCCTCATTTTCATTTTTTGGCAAAAAGGTACCCCCACAACTTGCATCAACAAGATGACAGTTTTGTTCAGTAAGACCCTCATAAAAATGTTGCACTAATTGCCACTTAGGGATAACATGATGAGGACACCTCCTAAGAAGGTCCTTAAGTCTATCCCAACTTTCATGGAACTGTTTAGTGGGAAGTTGGGCAAAAGTGGTTATGGCCTTTCTCATTTGGTTGGTCTTACCTATGGGGAAGTACTTTTTAAGGAATTCTTGTTGCATTTGGGCCCAAGTTGTGATGATGTCTAGCTCTAAAGAGTGAAGTCATTCCTTAGCCTTATCTTTGAATATGAAAGGAAAAAGGCGAAGTTTAACAGCTTCATCGGTTAAATTTGAGAGCTTAAAAGGTGTGCATATTTCTAAGAAGTCATCTAGGTGCCTATACAGGTTTTCATTATTAAGTCCATAAAAAGATGGAAGCATTTGAATGACATTGGGCTTAATTTCATAATTTTGAGCAGCAACCACTAGCAACCTAATGCATGAAGGGGAGGTGTACTCATTTGGAGTGTAATACTCCCTTAGAGCTTTGAGAAGTGCATCTAACTGATGTTCAGCCATGATGAAGGTAGAGGTAGTGTGGGTGGAGGAATTGGTGGGAGAGTTTGGGGGTGTAGGGATGTAGGTCGAGGGCAACTCAGCTCTCCTAGATGTCCGCTCAGGCTCAGGGTCAAATGGTACTAATCGGGGGAGTAAGGAGCGACGACCACGCATACACCACAAACACACCACACAATTTTAAGTGTAAAAAGGGAAAGATGAACCAAAAATAACTAGGGAAAAAGAATAAAAAGGGAAAAGGATCTTACAAACCGAAGAGAAGCACTATGCTTGCCAATGTCCACTTGTGGCCACAAGTGTAGAAAGCACCTTCAACTCAACCTACAAGATCAAATTAAACCCTTTGCAAGTGTACAAGGTAATTGTACTAGGATAAGTATTTAAGGGTTGTCGAACCTCAGAGACGGATGAATTATTACTAAATCTAGAGAGGAATTTGTTGGTCGAAAACTAAAAACAACTTAAACTTAAATTAAGTAAAGGAAAAGAAATCAACTAGTTTAAAGGTAAGAGATTAATGTGATGGAATTTACTTAGGAAATCAAATCCACTATAGAACCATAACAATTCCTTAACTTTTAATCTAAATCTAGTGTGAATATGAGCAAGTATTCTCAGCTACAAGCTAGAATTACTTCAGAAAGAATTATTAATTAATTTCCATGGTATGAACTATCTTCGACAATAGCACGAATCATCTACACTAAATAGCTATAGGCATGACCCGTCTAATCTTAGTATAACTCATCCAAGTCCTTAATTATCTGAACATTAAAACTATTGCATGACCATCTCATCTAAATCACAAAAATTAGAATTGATGCAAATATCAAAACCACATCAATCTATCATCTACAAGACAATAAATCAACATAGATTTCAATAAACATGAAAAACTCTTCCATTAAAAAGGAAATCCTTATCATACAATTGTCATAATTCACAACTGAGATCTAAATTAAAAAGTAAAGAAACTAAAACTTATCTATAGCTTCATCAACTCCTAAGTAAAAGAAAAGTTTAGCCTTCCATGGTAGAAGAAAGCACTTAAATCTCCATTGAAAACTTTGTATTTTTCTCCATTATCTTCTTCCTTGTTCTCTTCAGTAAATCTACTTTCTAACTCCCAATTTTAATTTCTAATTATTTAACCTATATTAACTCTTAAATGAGACTAGGAAATAGAATAATTAATGGTAAAATAATGTATAAATTATACTTATCAGTTACCCCTCCCCCCCTCATATGATTCTCCTTTCTTTTGACTGTGAAAACTCCATCCCAGTCTTCCTTCCACAGATCATCTCCCTCCTTCTTCCCAAACTCCATCCTAGTCTTCGGCCGCCGCCTACTTGGCTGGCGCCCGATTTCCTTTCCGCTCTTCCGCCTTTGATTTATCGTCCTGTTCCTCTGCAGCTCGCCCGATGCTGCACATATGCGATCCGTAGCCTCTTTGTCCATCCTGGTCCTCTGCAGCTCGCTTGATGATTCCTTCTGCGAATCCTCGTCTCTTCAGCCCAAACTCCATCCCGGTCTTTGACAGCTCACCCGACACTGTCCTTCTGCGAATCAAAACATCATCATCCTACGATTTCTATCCCGCTCTTCGGCCGCCTTGATCTGATATGCTTCCGGAATCAGGTAACACCATTTTCTTCTCTTCTATTTCGATTTCACCTTTTCTTCTTGATCTCTTGCTTTGCAAATTTTTTTGGTCTTCATGTATTTTGATTAGGGCCATTCCCCCAAATCTCTATGTTATGTAAAAAAGGAATTTTTTTTCATGATCTGCATTCAAAAATAATTTTTTTCATTCATTTCTACATCAATCAGTGAGGGTAAACCCTCACTGATCGGCATTCAATTTTTTTTTGCATGATCTATAGCCCAATGTTTGGGTGAATTTAGGCCCTCTCATTTCCCATGCATTCCCCCAAATCTCTCTGTTATGTAAAAAATAATTTTTTTTTCATGATCTGCATTTAAAAAATATTTTTTTTCATTCATTTCTTCACCAATTAGCGAGGGTAAACCCTCATTGATCGGCGTTAATTTTTTTTTGCATGATCTGTGGCCAAATGTTTGGGGGAATTTACAAGCTCAATTCTGAATCAAATCCACAAGCTCAAATCTCGAATCACATTAAGGTGCTGTTTTGGTACGGAATCGAGACAAAATTTCGACTATTTCGTCAAAATTCAGCATATAATCATCCGAATCTAGTCTGGATGGTGAATCTAAACGGAAATAAAAAATTTGGACCAAAACATGATTTAGACATGTTTCCATCCCGAATCACCGAATCTCCTCGCGAGGAGATTCAGTCAATTGCGAAAAATGCATGAATCCAAAAACACGCGTTATCGCATATTTTCGGCCGTTACCCCTCCCCCCCTCATATGATTCTCCTTTCTTTCGACTGTGAAAACTCCATCCCGGTCTTCCTTCCACAGATCATCTCCCTCCCTCTTCCCAAACTCCATCCTAGTCTTCGGCTGTCGCCTGCTTGGCCAGCGCCCGATTTCCTTCCCGCTCTTCCGCCTTTGATTTATCGTCCTATTCCTCTGCAGCTCGCTTGATGATTCCTTCTGCGAATCCTCGTCTCTTCAGCCCAAACTCCATCCTAGTCTTCGACAGCTCACCCGGCACTGCCCTTCTGCGAATCGAAACATCATCGTCCTACGATTTCTATCCCGCTCTTCGGCCGCCTTGATCTGATATGCTTTCGGAACCGGGTAACACCATTTTCTTCTCTTCTATTTTGATTTCACCTTTTCTTCTTGATCGCTTGCTTTGCAAATTTTTTTGGTCTTCATGTATTTTGATTAGGGCCATTCCCCCAAATCTCTATGTAATGTAAAAAAGGAATTTTTTTTCATGATCTGCATTTAAAAAATATTTTTTTTCATTCATTTCTTCACCAATTAGCGGGGGTAAACCCTTATTGATCGGCGTTAATTTTTTTTTTTTTTTTGCATGATCTGTGGCCGAATGTTTGGGGGAATTTACAAGCTCAATTCTGAATCAAATCCACAAGCTCAAATCTTGAATCACATTAAGGTGCTGTTTTGGTACGGAATCGAGACAAAATTTCGACTATTTCGTCAAAATTCAGCGTATAATCATCCGAATCTAGTCTGGATGGTGAATCTAAACGGAAATAAAAAATTTGGACCAAAACATGATTCAGACATGTTTCCATCCCGAATCACCGAATCTCCTCGCGAGGAGATTCAGTCAATTTCGAAAAATGCATGATCCAAAAACACGCGTTATCGCATATTTCCGGCCGTTACCCCTCCTCCCCGCATATGATTCTCCTTTCTTTCGACTGTGAAAACTCCATCCCGGTCTTCCTTCCACAAATCATCTCCCTCCTTCTTCCCAAACTCCATCCTAGTCTTCAGCCGGTGCCTGCTTGGCCGGCGCCCGATTTCCTTCCCGCTCTTCCGCCTTTGATTTATCATCCTGTTGCTCTGCAGCTCGCCCGATGCGGCACATATGCGATCCGTAGCCTCGTTGTCCATCCTGGTCCTCTGCAGCTCGCCTGATGATTCCTTCTGCGAATCCTCGTCTCTTCAGCCCAAACTCCATCCCGGTCTTCGACAGCTCACCCGGCACTGCGCTTCTGCGAATCAAAACATCATCGTCCTACGATTTCTATCCCGCTCTTCGGCCGCCTTGATCTGATATGCTTCCGGAATCGGGTAACACCATTTTCTTCTCTTCTATTTCGATTTCACCTTTTCTTCTTGATCTCTTGCTTTGCAAATTTTTTTGGTCTTCATGTATTTTGATTAGGGCCATTCCCTGAAATCTCTATGTTATGTAAAAAAGGAATTTTTTTTCATGATCTGCATTCAGAAATAATTTTTTTCATTCATTTCTACATCAATCAGTGACCCCTCACTGATCGGACCCTCACTTATCGGCATTCAATTTTTTTTGCCATGATCTATAGCCCAATGTTTGGGCGAATTTAGGCCCTCTCATTTCCCATGCATTCTCCCAAATCTCTCTCTTATGTGAAAAATAAATTTTTTTTCATGATCTGCATTTAAAAAATATTTTTTTTTCATTCATTTCTTCACCAATTAGCGAGGGTAAACCCTCATTGATCAGCGTTAATTTTTTTTTGCATGATCTGTGGCCGAATGTTTGGGGGAATTTACAAGCTCAATTCTGAATCAAATCCACAAGCTCAAATCTCGAATCACATTAAGGTGCTGTTTTGGTACGGAATTGAGACAAAATTTTGACTATTTTGTCAAAATTCAGCATATAATCATCCGAATCTAGTCTGGATGGTGAATCTAAATGGAAATAAAAAATTTGGACCAAAACATGATTTAGACATGTTTCCATCCCGAATCACCGAATCTCCTCGCGAGGAGATTCAGTCAATTTCGAAAAATGCATGAATCCAAAAACACGCGTTATCGCATATTTCCGGCCGTTACCCCTCCCCCCCTCATATGATTCTCCTTTCTTTCGACTGTGAAAACTCCATCCCGGTCTTCCTTCCACAGATCATCTCCCTCCCTCTTCCCAAACTCCATCCTAGTCTTCGGCCGCTGCCTGCTTGGCCGGCGCCCGATTTCCTTCCCGCTCGTCCGCCTTTGATTTATCGTTCTGTTCCTCTGCAGCTCGCCCGATGCTGCACATATGCGATCCGTAGCCTCTTTATCCATCCTGGTCCTCTGCAGCTCGCCTGATGATTGCTTCTGCGAATCCTCGTCTCTTCAGCCCAAACTCCATCCCGGTCTTCGACAGCTCACCCGGCACTGCGCTTCTGCGAATCAAAACATCATCGTCCTACGATTTCTATCCCGCTCTTCGGCCGCCTTGATCTGATATGCTTCCGGAATCGGGTAACACCATTTTCTTCTCTTCTATTTCGATTTCACCTTTTCTTCTTGATCTCTTGCTTTGCAAATTTTTTTGGTCTTCATGTATTTTGATTAGGGCCATTCCCCCAAATCTCTATGTTGTGTAAAAAAGGAATTTTTTTTCATGATCTGCATTCAAAAATAATTTTTTTCATTCATTTCTACATCAATCAGTGAGGGTAAACCCTCATGATCGACATTCAATATTTTTTTGCATGATCTATAACCCAATGTTTGGGCGAATTTAGGCACTCTCATTTCCCATGCATTCCCCCAAATCTCTCTCTTATGTAAAAAATAATTTTTTTTTCATTCATTTCTTCACCAATTAGCGAGGGTAAACCCTCATTGATCGGCGTTAAATTTTTTTTTTTTGCATGATCTGTGGCCAAATGTTTGGGGGAATTTAGGCCCTCACATTCCCCCCCCCTCCCCCCCCCCCAAATAAATGGACTTTTTTTTTCATGATATGCATTAAATTTTTTTTCATTCATTTCTTCATCAATGAGTGAGGGTAAACCATCACTGATCGACGTTCCGTTTTTTTTCATGATCTATGGTCCAATTTTGGGTGAATTTAGGCCCTCTCATTTCCTATGCATTCCCCCAAATCTCACTCTTAAGTACATTCAAAAATGTTTTTTTTTTCATTAATTTCTTCATCGATGATTGATAATTTTTTTTTGCATGATCGGACCCTCACTGTGTCATGCCCTGGCTCTGCCCGACCCAAGCCGAATCTGGTCCAAGGGCCGGTCAGCGCGTGGGGCGACATAATTGAAAGAGATTAACGAATTTGCGGAAGACTTAGCCCTTGTAATGGGAGGTTTAACTAACGGAGTGGGCACCTCATGTCCTTTGAGCAAATATAATAAGGATAAAGAGGATAATAAACATAAGTCATCATAATCATCCTCACACAAAACCCACATCACACTCCCTGGAGCCCACACATGGCTCAAAGTTTGAAAAGGACAGAGATGTCTAACAACAACAAATGAACACTAGTAACATACATAATCCACCATATGGAGTTCTCAAGGTCCAAAAAAACAAAAATCAGAAAGTAAAACACCATCAAAATGTGACGAAAACTAATCCTATGAGTAGTCATATCGTCCATCATATAAAGTATTCTACGCGTTTGCACGTTGCGCCATGGAGCCCCAAAACAAAACACAAAAATGGGGTTAGTACAAAACTCAATAATAGTTTGATTACGGTGACAAAATAAAAAAGATCATCACGACATATCATCATGCCAATTCAGATTCATGACTGACATGGTATACCATTTTCTGTTCATCCTCTTACTAAATCCCTACTTACCCATAAATAAAAGATCTAGCATGCATATAACACATATAACAAGTCAGGGAGACTATGCATCCATCCTGCCTAAGTAATGATCCTTATCCAATCATAATCAAGCATAATATCACACATAATCAGCATGAGAAGTGTCTCTCACACACTTTCTGATCATGCAACCATATCAAATATGATCTCATGATAATGTCTCAATCACACGATTCAAATCATGCATTCATATCACATAAACCTGCATAATAGTGTCTCAATCACACAATTTAGATCATGCATTCATATCACATAAACTTGCATAAGAGTGTCTCAATCACACGATTCAAATTATGCATTCATATCACTTCCATTCCATAGCTCATTCACCCTGCACGACAAACGTGTTAAACACATGATATACAATCATGCATAATAACTCATAATCACATGTGTCACATTATCCCTACACAACCTATGCAATCTTGGGCATACCAATCATAATACACATGCATAATCACAAATGGTGAATGCCTCCATCAAGGAGTATATACAAGCATTTGCCACATAGGCGGAATGTAGTAAAGGCCACACAGGCGGAACATAGACCAATTTCCACACAGGAAATATAAAATGTCGGGGTAGTCAGCCCCTAAGTCTGCACGCCCAGGACAATCCTGGTCAAGGATATCCGATTCTCATACAAAGAACCTAGAGAAGGTGTGTTCTCCATGGGACATCTCTAGTGGTGGTGGAGAGCCCGAATTCCCACACAGGTAAGAACCTAGAGAAGGTGTGTTCTCCATGGGACATCTCTAGTGGTGGTGGAGAGCCCGAATTCCCACACAGGGAACCCTAGAACATGTGGTAGTAGGTGCACAAAGGCGTACCACTTTGGATTCTCAGGGTCTAGATGACTATTTCAATAACTCTCAACCGCAAGACAAGTACACAACTCGTCCCCACATCTCAACTCAATTCAGATCGACTCAACCCGGGGAGGCGGGGAATATACATGTTCCACATAGGAACTCAAATCGAAATCATGTCCTTTCGGACAAGCCAAGTTCCGATTAAGTCAATGATTGATTAATTCGGCACGCAATCTCACATCATGGCATACAATTGATCAACCATGGCTAAGCATCGATAAGGTCTCGTTCATGAAGTCCGTTCCATGATGCATGAAATCATGATACATCAATGAGCAAGATCTACGTGAATTCCAACACATGGAATGCGCTCCCATCAGTCCCCACATGCATCATATTTAAATCATAAACAACCACGATTCCATAGCAAATACCCCACATGTGTGTGTGTTCGTACATTTCTAAGCACATGGCCATGCTTTGATAATAGCACATAAGGCAATACACACAAGATTTGATAAAAATCAAATTATAGTTACCAACTGAAATCATGGGTGAAATCTAACGTAAACTATCATTCCATTCATATGAAATAAAATGCTCAACTCTTACAAACATAATTATTCTACACATGAAGCTAGAACATGATATCACCCTTCACCCACAATTCATTCATATTCTAAGTTGACATATTATATCATTGTCATATAAACCTAAGAATCTCATCAACCATAAATTTAAGGAAATCAATGCTAACATGTCTAACCATAATCATGTAATTCCACAAATTACATAAGCATGCTTCATAAATACCAACATAAATAGCATACCCTTCCAGTATCTTATTCTAGCTCAAAACACTACACATAAACATTAGAAACATCAATTTGGAGCAATAACACCGAAATAAGCATAAAACCAAAAAGGGACAAATCTACTGTGTAGCCAATCGATTAACCTGGGAGGCCGTTCAATCGATCAGCCACTAGACCTGATCGATCGCCAACAAGGCAGATCAAAGTCTTCTTCTTCTTTTAGAAATTCAAAACCGAAACACCATTAATGGAGCTTAAAATCTTCATTCCAAGCCTCATACGCCATCAAAATTAAATTAGACATTTCAGAACATTAAATCAACTCATTTCAAATCAAAACCCTAAGTAATCAAAGCAAAAGATTAACTTTTTGTAAATCTACCTTTAAAGCTCTAAATATGAAACCCATTCAATCAAAGCACACAATAATTGATATTTGTCACGACCTAGATTTTTAAAAATATTTTTAAATAGCACGAAAGTAAGTAGTGAGAATTTTTTTTTAAAACAAACCATTTGATTAAATATCTAGGTCATGATAACTGGGGTTCACAAATATAGATATCAAATCATATAATATTATTTAACGTCTGAAAATTCATAAAGAATAGCTCATCCATCTAAGTACAAGTCCGTCATCCATTTGAAAATAAATAACAAGTTGACTCTCACGCTAAAGGTACACTTACATACCAGAGTTGCAAACACGAAGAAACTTCATCCTATACGCGTCAATCTTGGTCTCACTCGTTGTCGCCTGGAAAACCTGCAACGAAGCAAACCAAACAACAACCACAACCATAATGGAGCATCTCTGCCTTCAGGAGAAGAGCTTCCAAAGGACAAAAGGTTTTATTAATATTTTTCGGATCGGGCCAACATCACCCGATGTTAGTTGCCTATGTACTCATCAGACAACATTTCCAATGTTTCCAACAAGATTGGATCCAGACGTAGTTCTGCCTAATACTACACTATACTAAGAAGCATAGCAACACACATGCAATGCTTAAGTATTTTAAAGCAACCTACATTTTATGCAAGTCCTTTAATCATTCCACTTATTCTAATTAAACAAGCAATATCAATTAATGTTATTAATTATTTCTCTAACCATTGTTCGATAATTAATATCCCCGTCTAATCCCAATGACAGAGAGACTCATCAAATGTCAACCTTAGTGACAAATGATAACGAAATACCCTGGAATCCACCAGGAAGTGCCATCATCCCTCCTAGCCCATGAAGGACCTGACCGGAGTGGAAGAAAATGGC
Organism: Saururus chinensis; assembly: GCA_035235625.1. Classification (NCBI taxonomy): domain Eukaryota; kingdom Viridiplantae; phylum Streptophyta; class Magnoliopsida; order Piperales; family Saururaceae; genus Saururus; species Saururus chinensis. The sequence goes on from CP141141.1 coordinate 29,942,151, forward strand.
CCACGACTGCACCTGAACAGAAGTGGAGGGAAAAGCCAACCAAGCAGGAATGTCAGCTAATCCAAATGCGTGTACACTAAAAGATCCTCAATAGATCGAAAGTGAGCCCGACTCACGCACAGCTCCCTCCAATGGGGAACTGCAACTACACGGTCAAATCAGTGGCTCCTCAAAAGAGCTAAAAACTTAGGAAAGCATTTTGAACCCTATCTTGCTCATCTATAAGCCAGGATTTCGATAACTATCCCAAACCCTATTAGTCCCTTCTAGACTAGGGTTTAAAACTCGAGACTGCCATCAGTTCATCAACCAAGGCAAATCGTCAGGTCAAAGGCTTTGTTCACTCTATGAACTAGTCCTAGACCCCTCAAAGGTATATTAGTCTTTATCTGGATTAGGTGTTCTTGCCCAATCCAAAACTATTAAGCCCCATTGATTTATCTTTCAATAATCTTAAACAGATGATAAATTCTTATCACAACATCAATATCAAATATAGAAACAATGAACAACATAAACAATCAAAACCACACAGGTCCAGGCAAATCATAATATCAATAATAAAATTCATTAATGATATAAGAATTATTCGAGCTATCATGCCCTAACCCTCCTTGGGTTATCTTAATAAATCATTATGAAAACTGGTTGTAGTGCACCTAAGGGCATTAAAGTAATTATCCAACATTGGATATGGTCCTCTCTACTCTTGGGTAAGTCTTTAACCTCTCAAAAGGTTTAAGTATCACATTAGCCCATTAATTCCATCCATACGAATACGACCAATCTGCACAAGGGTGTTTTTGTCTATTGTTCAGGGCTTCCCTGAACCTTGACAGGTTTAAAACTAATCCCAGGGGTACACCTTGACATTGTGAACCCGAGGTAATTTTCTTTCCGTTTAACGGGGTCGTAAACCCCTTGAACTGACTCCGGTTCAATTACTATCTTATCTTAACCCTAGGGGTAGAACAGTCTATTATCTAATTACTAGGATTTTTCCCAAGCTTATGGATTGGTCCAAATTTAGGATACTCACTAGAATCTTACTAAGATTTTTCTCAGTTTTTAATTCCACTCTTAAACCCTTGAACCGGAGCCCCGAATTCTGATTAGTAAACATTATGCTATGTGTCAACTCACAAGGGTAAATTGGTCATTTCAAATCTTTTTGGATTTCTCCCCAATTTGAAACTTAGTTGAGACCCTTGAAATACTTCTATGGATACTTGGTAATTTTTATGAATTTTTTTTTCTAGTCTTTAAGCCAGTGAACCAAAACCAGTTCAATTAACCTTTTTTTTAGACTAGACCGGACAGGGTTAGACCCATTCGGGTCCGGTCCTGGCCGCAGGTCGTCTCCTTCGTGTCCGGCTAGAGGCTGGAAAGCCTCTGGCGGCGGCAGCAGCTTCTGGCCTGGTGGGGTAGGCCTCATCGGATCTCCGCCCGTCGGCGATTCCGGTGGGCCTGGACTAGCCGCCGCTCGGCGGCCGGCCATGGCCAAAGATTCTTTTTTTTCCCTTTTCTCTGAGTGATGCAATTAGTTCGCGGCGCCGCAGCGGCTGGCAGTCACGACCGGAAAAAGAACAGGATCTATGGGATCACCGTCTTCCGGCGATTCTGTGACCCTTAGTCCTGCCTTCGGCCACGGTCTGTACCGCTCCGCCGCCTGTCATTCATTTTTGTTTTTTGTTTTAACCTGTGCGACTGCGGTGGAATCTGCCACCGGCACGTTCGCCCCCCCCCACCCCCCCCCTCGGCGATTGGACACACCGGTCGGTCCTTCCGTCGGCCAGGTTTTTGGCCCGAAGAGATCAGCGGATCATCCGGTGAAAGGACCGGACAACCGGCCAACGACAATCAAGAAAAGCTGCAGATTCACTTTTCCCTTAATTACGGAAACAATGACTCTGCAGAGATTACTGTTCATACTAAATACCTAAACAGTTTGTATTCATCACACAATACTAAATTACATAGATCTCTAATCATATAATTTATATTATTATTTACTCAATAAAATATTCGAGAACAATCCTACCTTAATCGCCGGTTTGTTGTCGATTCACTGTCACAGGATCCTTGTCGGAGTCTCGCCGGAGCTTCACCGACTGCCTTCTCTCCTCTATTAGCCCATACCCTCAAATTGTGCCCTAAGAATGCCCTTTTATAAACATGGGGATTAGGGTTCCTAATCCCCCTAGAATTTTGGTCAATTCTCCTTACTTAGAGACCCTAATCAGGCCTCTAAAAATTAATTAAGGAACTCTAATTAACCGGGCCCGCAAGGCAACTTAAACGGACCAAATACACATCTAAATCGGGTAAACAGACCCTATACGATATGTTCAACTTCGAACAGTCGTATCTCCTTCATCCAAACCCCGATTTGTGCATTCTTGGTGGCGTTTCGAAGCTCTATCTATCTACTTTCTAATATAATTTGTTTCAGCCACAAATTCTATCTATAAAGGAGGTTATTCTCCTAAGAAGTTCAAAGGGTTAAACACCTTATTTCCCATGTATTTGATTTTTGAAAGTTAGAAAATTCAGGATATTACAATATTTGCATACATATTATGGCTGAGATGAAAACTCATTACCTCTCAACTTGGTTTGAGTCGGATTTACTCTTTAATCACCTCTAAAACCCGATTTAAGATTTAAAATCATAAAACAAATACTAGATCTAAAGCTTAGGAGACATAAAATCCAAATTTTGAAGGCTAGGATTTGAGGTAGAGGAGTAAAACAATGATTTAATGGTTTTAAAATGGATTAAATCAATTGAGGACGATAAGATTAAGAGGACTAATGATTAAGCAAAGATTAAGAAAATCTTACCTCTAATAACTTCCTTTTTGGTCCTAATTGTGGATTAGGCTTTTGATTCTCTTGCCCTAACAGCTCACTGACGGATGAATGTTCATCACTCATGCCATTCCACCAATATAGACGCCATCATTGCCTACCTCTCAGTTATAATGGATGAAAATACCGATCCTATCCATGATCGGTGTAAAAGAATGATCGTTCTTGCAAAATGCAGCCTTTGGAGCACTCACACAATGTCTGCGGTGTTAAAAAACACTTTTTTTTTCTTTTTCCTCAACGCTCGCTAGTGATTCACCACCGCTCGGCTCTTGCCGGCGAGTTCCATTTGCTGCCGATGACTCCCAGCACATCGGAATGACGCAACACTGTTTTGGTGTTCATTTATTACTCTCTACATTAAAACATGATATAGTGGAAACCTAAGGGCAGTTTGGTCCATAAATAGGTCATATGGCATTTTCGTTTAAAATCTAGGGAATATGGAATTTTTCATTCTTTGGCCATGCAATATGGAAAAAACTCAATTTTTTGCCAATTTCCTCCACCCTCACTAACGGGCGTTCATTTTTTTTCTTGATATGTGGCCTAATGTTTGGGCGAAATCAGGCTCTCATGCAGCTATGATGTATTTTTCTGGTGATTACCCCAAATTGAACTGATATGCATTCAAAATTTTCATTGATTGGAGTTCAGTTTTATTTTCCATTCATATGATCAGTTACTTAGCTACTCACCCTTTGCATTTTCTCGTCCTTGCAATTCATATTATTTTCTTGATTTGTGTTAAATTTTATTTTTCATTTGTAGGATCAGTTAGGGGCTACTCAACTATTGCATTTTCTGCTCCTCACAATTCACATTATTTGGTCGATTTGTGTTCTTGCATGTTTGCCTTCAATGATATGTGGTTTTCATATATTTTGTTTGTTTTTAAGGTTGAACATCACTGATTGCTCGTGACTATTCCGGCGAATATGGGCACTCCCTGAGCTATGAGACAAGTATCTACCAAATTCCTTCATTGATCTGTGCTACAATTTTTTGGTTCTATTTCTAGCGGGCAAAACTTGTATCATCGTCTCAAGGTAATTGTTCCACCCATAATTTATCTTCTTTATATGTTTTTGTGTTCTTGGGTGCATTAATTGATTGTGTTGAAAAAATTGGTTCATGAATGTGATGGATTGATAGTTGATGTGGTTTATTTTATTGTCAATTTCTTTAAAGCATTTGTTGGTATGTTGTGATGTGTATTTTTTGATTGTCACGATGCGATTGGACCATGAATGGTTTCGTATGCAATTGGAATGATGATTGGATATCTATTGGTAAAATGTTAATATGTCGTTATGATGTTTGTGGGATTGATTGATTGTGGTGATGCAATCGGAAAATATTTTTGCTGTGTATCCTATTATAATGAACTGTGGAAGTTGATTGTTGAATAATTTTTTGTGTGTGTTTGTGTTTGTGGCTGCTTTGACTCATTGTGACGATGCAATATGAACATGAATGACTATGGATCCAATTAGAATGAGAAGTAGGATCATTACTTGTTTAGTGAAATTTGCATTTTGTGTTATTGTGTTCATAGGTGCATTGAATTACTGTGACAATGATTCTTGGATCATGATTGAATTTGTATGCAATTAGAATGAGAAGTAGCTCATTGCTTGATTATTAGCATTAGTCATGATTTTAAATTTTTTCTAGACTATGTTCACACCATCCGCTTGAGTAGGAGGATCCCCTAATAAGTTTCATAGAAAGATTGATTGGAATCAACGACAACATTATGCCTTTTTGAACCAGTAGAATTTGCCATCAATAAGGGCTACAGGAAGAATAATACACTTGACAAGGAAGGGTATGATCTAGTGATAGATAGGTTGCGAGAAGAGAATGAAATCAATGTCTACTTCACTACATTGAAAAATCACTATGACAAAGGGAGGAAATTGTGGCAAGGATGGAATGAGCTCAGGGGTTACACTGGTCTTGACTAGAATGAACACACCAATGCTTTCATATGCCCCCCACACATGTGGCTGAACTTTATCAAGGTCATAATATGTGAAATGTTATCTTTTTTTCTTATATTTCTTATATATTTAATTTAAATTATAATTCTAACACTTTGTTTGTCATTGCCTCTTGTAGAGACATAAGGATTGTAAACAGTTGAAGAATTGGGGTATGACGTCGAGACCAAAGCTAACCTATATGTTGTCTATTCAAACAATTGACACGACTTTCCGTCAATGGTAATGTCAGTTTGAAGTATTTAATTCCATCCTCCCAATCATCCATGATATATGAATTACAAGACAATGAGGACCTCCAATCAGTGTTCTACATTCATAAGAAGGCGAATAAGGAGGTGATATCATTGTATGCCGAGATGAAACAACCCGACAACGGTGATAAATCACCATCACCCTTCATAGAAAGGAACCAGACAGTTAACAGAACTGAATTACCCATCGTAATGGCTCATCCCAGCTCTAATGTCGGATTTCATACCGGATTCAATTAAACTCAGTTCACCTTTGAAACTGTCATGTAATAATTAATCTTTAGATTATACACAATTGGAATATTTTGTGTACTTGAGACCACGATATTGAACATATCGTGTTAAGGGTAAATCATATCGTGTGAAGTAATAAACACGACATGTAATATATTGCATTAGTAATTACACGATATACACATGTGATATAGCAATTATAAGTTGCAACGTAGATATAATAACACGACATGCATTCATGTCGTGGTTTCAATAACACATTTTGAAATGTAAGCATGTTAACAGAATACACGATGTTGACTGATGTTGCATTTTTTTAACACGATAATGTGCAATGCAGATTGGGAGAGCCAGGAAACTTGCCCTCAACAAATCCATGCCAATCTTCTTTCACCAATCCAATGAGTACAAAACCTTAAATAGAAGTCAATCTGAATAGATCAGAGGAATTGTCACCAATGATGGGTGGGACAAAGACTTCATTTGATAACTACAAACCTCCATACAACCCTTGTAATTACGATGGTGGAGAAGGCGAAGAAGTTGAAAATATGCGGGGTGAGGATTTGTGGTACGATAATGATATAGTTGACATGGAAAGTATGTTCGATCACGAAGAATTTGGAAACATCGAGGTTCCTAGTAATGTCGACGTTGAGGCGGATTACCAAAAGCTCCTCGAATTGGGTGCACATTTTCTAAGCATGTTGCATTTCAAGAGGGTCTTGATCGACTTAGCAATACAGGCGAATTTCACATATCGTGTTGTGTATTATAACCGGAATATGTACACCGTAAAGTGCTCCAATGATTCTTGTAATTGGTACATAAGGGCTTCAAATATAGGAGATCATGTGACTGTCATGAAGTTAGTGCAGACTCATTCATATGGAACCCAAAGGAAGTCAACTAACCATCCCCTAGCATCTCACCTTTGGATAGCGAGAAAATGTTATCGCATGTTTAAAGACTCAGTGGACATTACACCGAAGAGCATAGCAAGTTATATTTCGAAGCACTAGGGCATAACTGCGAACTACAAGAAATGTTGGCGCGCAGGTAATGCATGAGAATAATCAAAGTGTTGATTTAGTGTCACGATATGTTAGTCTAGTGTGTTTTCGTTTACATGCTTAAACTATAGTCGGAATATGCACTCACACGACATACGTCAATATCGTGTTACCATGAACACGACCAATCATCGTGTATGGATTCCGATCACACGAAAACATAACATGTCGTGTGATCGGGAACACGTGCAGGTAAAGCTTTGACTAATTTAATAGATGGTGACTTAGACGAATCCTACCGCTTACTTCCTGCTTATGGGAGGCATATAGAATATATAAATCCGGGAAGTGTAGTTGTGCCAGTGAGATCATGTGATATTCCCGGACCTATGGGTGGGTACAATTTCAAAAGAGTATTTTGGATGTTTGGTCCTATTGCAAGAGCTTTCAGAACAACCCTGAGGCCGTTGCTAAAGGTTGATGCGACTTTCTTGAAAGGAAAGTATCCTGGACAACTATTGATAGCAATTGCACTGGACGGGAACAATAATATGTTGTGAGTTGCATGTGCAGTGGTTGAGAACGAGTGCAAGAAAACTTGGTGCTGGTTTTTTGAGTTGCTTAGAAATCATCTATTCTCTCATCCTCCAGCCGAGTTGGATACAATTGTTTCTGATAAACAGAAGGGATTGGCAAATGCTGTGAAGAAGTTTTTCCCATCTACACACCACAAATATTGCATCAGTCACATGGCAACAATATGCTAGACAGATTCAAGGACAACTACCTAACGAATTAGCTCCATGTTGCAGCCGAAATGTTCAGACAGAATGTGTACGATGAAATAATGAACAACATTAAAGAACATAACCCGTAAGCATATGCTTTGCTAAATAAGATAGGTTTGGAGCACTGGGCCAATGTATCATTTCCAGGGAAAAGATATGGGAACCTCAGTTCAAATAGGTTTGAAAGTGCAAATGCAATGTTCAAAAAAGCCAGATCGAAGCTTATAATTCGTTTAATTGAGCACACGAGGGAGCACACAATGACATTATTTGAAAAATGTTTGACGGACTGACAGAATATGATGGAAGAGTTAACCCTATTTGCTCAAAAATGCATCGAAAATAGGCGAGAAGAAGCAAGGAATGTGATTGCATTGCCTGTGTCAATGTATGAATTCCAGGTTAACTCGCTATATCACCAGGTACATTGCATTCATACGGCGATGTACATAGCGTGTGTTCGTTTATGTGTGAGGGCTTCATATCATGTTAGTTTAAACATGTTATTTTCATTCATCGTGTCAGTAGATTCGATTTTACGTAATGATCTTATGACACATTGTGTAATCGAGAACACAAGAAAGTAGTTTATCGTGCGCTCATACTCACGATATTTTCTTCACATGATGTGGTAAACCTGGTTGATCGTACATGCACGTGTGGAAAGTTTCAACATCTGGGTCTACCATGTAAGCATGCAATCGCAACAATCGATAATACACACTTCTATGTGTCTGAGTACTGCGAAAGATGGTACTCTATTGAAATGTATAAACTGGTTTATCAAGAGCCCTTACACCCAATGAAGGATTGGCACCAGTGGGCATCGGATGGAGTTATGCCTACATTCAGCCCACCTATCCCTCAAAAGTAGCGGGGGCGTCCACGAAAAAATTGGATAGAGTCACAACCGCCTCTCAAATCCCCACGAAAATGTGGAACATGCAGTTAGTTGGGTCACAACCGTAAACGATGTACCAGCGCACAAGGGAGGCCTCCCAATGTGGCAGATGTCCCAACAACAAGCAGAAGGAGGTCGAATAATAGCCTATGCAAATGGCGTAAGGAAGGTGAGCATCAATCAGGCTTACCTTTTCCACCCTTGTTCTTCAACTAAAATTATTGTATATGCATCGTGTTATCAACAACACGTAATATGTAATTAACGTGTTCCTAAAAATACGAAATGTTGTACATAGGGTATACTGTATATTTTGTATTGTGTAATTGACAACACGACCAAAAGGGGTTACATGTTACAAATTACACTATAATATCAATCAATTATTAATTCTTTTGTCAAGAGGGTCCTATGTTTACACGATATTGGTCATATCGTGTGTTCGAACCCACACAAATTTCATGATCGTAAAGACCCAATTCCCGAAGCATTATTCTAGAAGTAGCACCGCAATGTCCACTGCATCAATACCTTCCATAACCCCGCGGTATGTATATATATATATTAGGGTTAGGGTTTGCAGAACACTGACTCACTGATGGCTGGCGCCGAGATGGATTATTCCTGAGATTGCTTTTGCACCTGATGGTGTATCTTCCCCCTATCAGATACAGGGCTCACCTGCTTCTGGGGGGAAGAATGCAACCAGGCATTATTTCCATGTCTCAAATGGTTCATACCATTGCATCTGACTGAAACACAGTGATATCCCCTTGTATTACAATTTATCATAGGAGTTTGTAGGGAAATCGCTCGCACAGTGATGTTCTTCGCGGAGACAGGTCATTCGGGAGATTGCTTTAGCGGCAGCTGGTGAATCGGATCTCCATCGGATACGGTCCTCACCTATATCCGATGGTGGGCATGATTCACTAGATGACAATAAATCAATGCCTCAAATGATCCATTGCATTCGCACCCTATTCGCTAGATGGCAATATATCAATGACGACAATGGTGGGCATAACTGCGAACTACAAGAAATGATGACATGTAGATAATATAAATTTATGATACTTGTTGAAGCATGTATGCCTTAACACGATATGATCGTATATCGTGTTATTGACCACATGCTAATAATACACTCGCATTTCATTTTCACACAACTTTCGTAAATATCTTGTTAACATGAACACAATGAGTTATCAGTCCCGTTTTACGATCTCATGACTACGATAATGAATATTCTTGCTAGACGTGTAATCAATTACATGATATTGGTCATGTTGTGCGATCGAACACATGACAATTGCAGTAATTTAACCACCCAATTCCAGAAGAATCACCACAATTTCCAACATTTCAATTAAATTAGAATCACCAATTCACGAGGTGTCATTTCCAATTTCCAATTTACAATATATAACGGTGACCTATGGGCTTACCAAATTTGCGAGGAGGACGAGACGGAGCCTTCAGGATAGTCATATAGCGCGAGATGGCAATTCATCCCCGCTTCAGACGCGAACCTCACCAGCCTCTAAAGGGGGGTGATTTACTACCTGGAGTTATATGAATGTCGCAAATGTTTTGTCACAATTGAATTGATGGGTCCGAGAGTCTGCAGGGAGATCGCACGCCCACTGATCGCTGGCGTTATATGAATGTCGCGAAGTAGTCTTTAGATTGTTTTAAATTAGTTTTTTTGGATGTAATGAATCAATGATATGTAAAGGAAAATATTAATAACATTTATATCTTTTTTTCCATTGAAAGTTGTCTTCCCGTACATTACAATAGGATGAATCTTCGTTTGTTATCTCATTTTCTAGGACACGACGGTGGTACATATCGTTTGATCGAATACATGACATCATCAATAGGTGTCTGTTTACTTATTTGTCTCCGAGTAATAACACAATGATTGTATGCTTACTAACACAATCTCAATATTGGTTGTACGTTCGAACACATGACAGAATGCGGCTTCGTGTAAAAACAAACACTAAACATTAAATGTAGCTCAATATTTCTGATAACATGACCTAAACTATTATTGTAAGATTGATATACTATGACCACCAAGTTATTAGAAATAATACATCGGCGGTCCAAATACACGACAGTGGTACATATCGTATTCTCAATTACACGATAGATACATTCAGTGTATGCTCAATCCAACCGTCGTGTTGGCTCCTGTCTCACTATATATTAGGGTTAGGGTTCGGGGACAATAGAACATTCTCATGAAGCTAAACCGAGCCTATCATTTGGGACGTCGAGCCTATCAATTTGGGGACGATAGAACATTCTCGTGCTGCCAAACCATCAGGGTCGCTCCTGTCTCACTATATATTATGGTAAGAGTTCGTGCTCCGCTAGCATGTGTTCGACAATAAGACGAATCATTCGGGAGATTGTTGTATCAGCGGCTGGTGAATCGACCCTCCATCAAATACGGTCCTCACATGTATCCGATGGCGGGGAAGATTCACTAGACGATGATATATCAATGCCTCGAATGATCCATCGCATATCGTTGGGGTTGTTCCATGTTCTTCGTGGAGACGGATCATACGAGATATTGCTTTTACCGGTGGCTAGTGAATCAGCCCTCCATCGGATACAATATTCATCCATATCTAACGGAGGACTTGGTTCACTAGACGGCGATATATCAATGTCTCAAATGAGCCGTCACTTTCGCTCCTCTAAAGTGGTCATCCAAAACTATATTTGATTCGGTTTAATGTTTGAAACTTTCGTATGAGCATCCTCATTCGCGAGAACGTTTGGTCATCGGTTATGATCAATGTCTTGCGTCGATATCGTTGGTTTGTTTACACGTCATCAAAGTCGTCCTAATAGGATATGTCTTGTAAATGATAACACAACCAAATACTAGGTGGAGTGTATGCGATAACATGGCCTAATAGGTGATCCTGAGAACTATCATACGATTAGATATATGTGTACTTCCATTTTGTGCTATCAAAGACACGACATTGGTACAAATTGTTTGATCGAATATACGCCATCTAACATTGGTACATGTATTTCTATTCTAGTAGTTAATTACAAAATAATTGGTTGAGCATTGAATTTGTCAGTTAATCGAAGCATGAAAGAAGTCTATTTTCTTTTTACAATTCATTTGTATCTGGATCAAATTCCTCGTCAATTCTGGCCCAAAGTATAGCAGCGCAGATCATCGGCCTGACCAAGCCAGTTATCTCGAGTTGTCTAAAATCTGGCTGAATGACGTCCCCTGCCAATTTCGCTACATAGTACATGATGAACAAACCACAATCTTCATTTGTTTCCTAGAACGGGCATTTGTTGATCTTAGTCATTGGCCACTACCTAGCACCCTTTATCTTAAGTGCTTTCTCCATTCCATTGGCAACATGTTTCCTGACACTGTCCACCTCGGCAAAGTGGTGAGTGTGTTCAGCCTTTAGAGGATTGTACCATCTAAATTGCTTCTCCCTACAACGGACAATAAGCAAGAGAAAGTGGCCCTTCACGTAGACAGGAATGAAACCGCTCTTCGTGTTAACATTCAGGCCTCTCAACAATATGCCAGAGAGTTTTCCCTCCTTCTCCATCGGCCCTTCCGCCATGCCAACGTTAAAATAGTGATGAATAGTGAACTTGCCAAAAAATTAGTTGGGGTACCTGCCTGGATTTCTTAAATTTTGTTCATCAAGAAGTTGGAAGAAGACGTCAATGACCTATAGTGTTAGTAATGACATGATAGTCGACCGATCATGACATCTTTTAAACAATAAGTGATTATATCATGTGAACGATAACACAACACATTTACAAGTCGTGTATTAATTAGCACGCTAGTTTTACTTCAGCAATTACAGTCAAAACTTAGCATATAAGGAAAAAAATGATTTGATCATAGGTCGTGTAATCGATAAAATGATAATTAATTGTACATCTTCATTAGTTATTCAATCGTTTGATTGATAACACGATAGAGGTTGAAATGTATGAGCAATGAAACAATATTACCTCATTTGTATCTATGGGACACGAATTGTATGGGTTTGACAGAAATTCCATCATAATGTCCTTATCTGCCTTCTTTTGAAGCTCCATGTGGAACACCAACTCTGTATCAAGATAGTCTTTTGGCCACAGGATGTGCTCCTCCTTATTCGTCTTAGTAACAGTATCATCTTCGACATCTACCACATTGTGGATACTCTCAATTACTTTTGCATCAACAGGAGGAGTATCTGATAAAGTGCTACCACTGGAACCAGCGTTTGAGGCTGCTAGTTCTAGGGTGGGAGACTGGATGTGCCGGACGGATAATGCATGGGCCAAGGACCGATGCCAGAGGTACTTCGTAACCAGACTTTCTAGGCTGGGCAATATGTCCAAACTTGGCTAACTTCTCATCAATATAGCTGCTGAAACGCTTCAGCTTCTTCGAGACCTAAGCAGAGACTTTCTTCACAGCTTCCTCACCTTTAGCAAGTGGTTCAACTGTGGTGGACGTCAACTTCTATGGAACAGGAGGTAAGAAGGGAGCACCAGAAGCATCTTTCTGCTTCAATCTAAGTTTTATTGCTTGTTTCATAACTGCTCCTTTATTTACTTCCTTCCGGTCCCTCAAAGGGTTGTTCCCATATCTCTAGTTGTTTTGCCGGTCCCTCACGAGGTTGTTCTGGCCCATCGCGGACTTGAGCCATGACCTCCTGGGGAAGGTCCAATTCCTCTACCTCCCGGGGTTGTTCTTCTACATCCTGGGGTTGTTCTTCGACCTCCTAGGTTGGTTCCACGACATCTCGTGGTTGTTCCATGACCTCCCGTGGTTGTTCCATGAATTCTGCATTTATTTTCATGAAAAATCTAGTTATTACGTTCCTTTGTAACTTCGAACAAGTCTTCTTCTTCGGTTTGGTGGCAGCTTGTAGTTGTCGTTTCTCTGCATTTAAGAAGTAAGCAATCGTATTAGTAAACAAACGATATGCACACCAATTGTCTTTTACCAAACACGATGAATTTGCATATCGTATTGTTGGAAAAATGAAAAAAGGACTAATCGTGCTCACGATCACACGACCACAACAAGATTGTTTTCAGAAGAAACAACTGCTTCAATGATCGTGTGATCGATGACACGAAAATAATGAAATCGTCTTTCATAATACACGACTATTTAGTCTATAGTGTACGTGACTACACGAAGATCCCCTAATGAAACATGATACATTAAAATGTCGTACTTACTCAAACTGAATCCCTCGTCCACCGACTGAGGAACATGTACTGGTTGATCTTCAGGGGCAGATGGTTAGAGCTTCTCCGGATTTTGAAGATCTTGCCTTTAAACAAACCGACGGCGATCCTTCAGTTCTTGGAGGAGGGGTTGATGCTTGGGTGACATCCGTCTAAGGGGGTTCAGGCGGTTGTTCTGCCTCCGGTACCTTAGGGGGTTACATGTGTTCTATGAGGCTAGTTGCCACCTCAAGATTGTTCTCAACACGCTGGAGTGCAGCTTCAACTTGCTCCGTGTTCCATCCCCGCTCACCATAGAGAACAACCTTCTCCAAAACAACTTCACAAATTCTCGTTATTACATCAACTGGCATAACAAATGAATCAATGATGTCCTAGCCAGAAAGTACACGCCCCGACGTCTCACCGTGGAGGGCGTGTTCGGGTCTCATTGGCCCAAAAGTCTGCATACCCACCTTCTTAGCCTTCTGGGTCGCCCTTTGTCCATCCATCAAATGTGCCTCTTCGGCAATTGGTGTGATGTGCATAATAATTTGCGAGTCTGGCTTTAGCCTTATGAAGACATCCTTGCACCACTTCCTCATCCGGTGATGAGCTGGAATCTTCTTCCTCCCCTTTTCGTCGGCCAGGTCAAGTTTATCGGCCTTCTCCACGTCACTCAAAAGTTGGGTAAATCCGGGCCACCTCTTACACCTCAGGCTGCATGGAGGACACCAGGAGCCGATATGGACGTATGCTCATAAAACCATACCTGGCGGACAGTACAAAAGAATATAGCCATTAGTGTAAATGGTCAGTATCTTCATTATGACAAGTTAGTCGTGTTATTGATAACACGCTTTGAGCCGCATCATGTTGCCAGTAACACAATACGTACTGATCGTCTAATGTCCTATCCACAATATTATACTTAGTCGTGTTACCGAGAACATGATATGTCTATGTGCATGTTATATGGCGTATGTCTGAAAACACAATTTAGTTCATATCGTGTGACCGATACTATGATATTTATCTGTCTGTAAACATATCGTGGCATTAGTGATACGATACTATATTTCGCGTGGTATAACACATACAAGCATTACCTGGAATGAAGCCCCAATGAGAATTCCATCTGTGGTGGAATGCTCAGCATGTCTGCTCATGATGTTCCGATGGGCTGCCGATATGCCTCTCATCAGGATATCATGTACGACGCCAGCCCAATTGTAGCTCCCCACGAGCGACATGTCATCTAAGTAATCACACAGTGCTGGGGATATGGCTCTGTTGCTCTGTGTGAATAACACGAGGGCACCCATGTGCACGATCCCCAACCGTGCTAAGTCCTCATTTGAAACAGTCTTTGTTTCGACAGTCACTTCTTTCAACATTTCTTCAAGTCCTGTCTTCTCCAACCACTTCCCTTGGAAGAACTTCTTGTAAAATTGCCTCTTGCCTTGGGCAGCCTTCCCCTCGCTACTTTTCAAATTACACGGGCTCCCTTTTCCACTCAAACCCGTGATCATAGCCACTTCATCCACAGTAAGGGATAGTCTTTTGCCCCTTATATTGAAGACCTCCAGTGAGTAGTCCCAACAATCACCAATGAGTACATCCAACAACGGCCTGCAGATGATGATGGCCTCACAATTATATACTGGGTAGAACCCAGTCTCCACGAATATGGCCTTGCATCGGGACGTAAATCTACAAGGTCTTTTGATAAACGCAATCCAACGGGGAAACTATTCATTCCCAGACCCGGTCTTCTCCCGTAGATTCTCTTATTCTCTTCTACAACCTTCATTGACTCCGCCATTTGATGTAATACTCTAACTTTATATCTCCAAAATTGGATAAATATATGTCAATCAACAATAGGTCATGACCATAATAAATAGCCGCGTCGATTCACATTATCTAACTAACTTCTATTTATACGATAAGTATATTTATCGTGTGATCAAACATACGGTACAAGGAACTCTCATACACGATATCATAATGGTTGGACATTGTGTTTCTAGCATCTTATTGAACACACAATATATGACTCATCATCTTTCTGTCCCAACGATAGTTTCCTACTACTACTGCCTATGTCGTGTGCTCTCATACATGCTAAATAAAAAATTGTGCATACAAATATCTGAAATGCCCTACCACGAGACCGCCGTTGTTGTTCTCCGAGCCGGATTAACCACTTGTTCGGCCGCTACTTTACTATAAAGTTTACTCCTTTACCAGGATCGCCACAAACCCAAACCATGCAACAAAGAAGAATCAGCTTTGGGGCGTACAGTTTCAAAACTCAACTTAAGAGAAAAACTCATTCCAAAACTCGTTCTTAGCAAACTCATTCCAGAACAAAAAAACCCTAATCTTCGATGTCTGGTCAGATAGGTCGCAAAATCTTATCCCACGCCATGTGAACGATGCTCAATCAAAGGACTTTCCAATCGGAACAAAGTTTTCAATTGGAGGAATCACCGGCGTCTGAAGTCGTATGCCAATGAATGCGACTTCGTGATGATTTTACACGATATAAAACCCTACCACCGGTCAAGGGTATTTAAGTCCAAAATTTACCTTATATCGTGTTATTCCAGGTTTTATGGCATTTCCGTTTAAAATCTAGGGAATATGGAATTTTTCATTATTTGGCCATGCAATATAGAAAAAACTCCAAAAAGTTTTAGCATATTTAAATCCCAACAACATTTATAGGTAATAATAACTCATTTTAATCATAAGAAATTAGGTTCATGAAGAGAGGACAAGAAATGGCCAAAATATACAAGTGGCAAAAACTGCCGTTTGGCCTTTCGAACACATGTCGGGCCATTTGAATGCCCTTAACAGTTCACTTTATGCCCAAATTTGGTTTGTCTTCAACCTCAAGAACACCAAACCGAAAATACCCAAAAATGCTAAGAAAATTCTAAAATCACTTCAAAACTTCATAATATGAAAATATAAACCTAATACATGATAGATCTAACCATTCTTAAGCTTAATCACAAGAAAATCAACATAAAAGTCAGACTTTTAATAATCCACCATTAAAGCACATGAATAAGCAAGCACCCACTTGAGACCATTGAAATTCCAAATCCAAAGCATAAAACCACTTGAGTTGAAAATCCCATACCTTCAAGAAGTTATTGGGTCAAAATTGAAGCTCTATTCTTCAAGAATCCCTTCCCAAAATTAGGGTTTTGATTAATACTTAATCAAAATCGATTATTAAGCTTAAATAACCTTGAAAATAAGTAGATCTAGGATTTCCATTGAGTGAAAATGAAAACCCCTCTTTTAGGGTATTAAATAGAGATTAAAATTATTATTTTTAATGGAATAAATCAAGAACCCATTTGGGGGAAGTGGGAATAAGAGAATTAAGAGAAAATCCAGAAGATTGGGGAAGATTAGGGCTTAAAACATACATAAATCGGATTTCCCTCTTTGGCAAGGGGGATTAGGACATCACCTTGCCTCCTAGCACAACCCTTTCCCAATTGGGAAATGGGCTAGGGTTTCCTTTTATAATAAGTTATTGGGGTATAAATACAAAATGATAGGCTGTAAATACAATTATAACACCCTAAATAGATAATTAGGCTCTTTTTAAGGCTAAAAATGTATTTTAAAATTCTAAAACTCATTAAACTGAAATAAGTGAAGTTTATGGTCATGTGGGACACTCCCTGTCCAAACATGGACATTGGGTCCACGATGGTGTCCACGCTCTAAAATTATGAAAAATTCGCATAAAATCCCTAAAATACAATAAATTAAGTTTGATAATTAAAACCCATAGAAATGAAATTGAAACTTGTTAAAACATCATTACCAACCCTTAACACTAAAATCAAGTAAAATCGGCAAATTTGAGCAAAACCACATAATAACATGCAATTAATCAAAATTGAACTCGGTTAAAGTTAGAGATCTTACATCCTTCCCTCCTTATATAGGAATTTTGTCCCCAAAATTCTCTATCGGTCAGCAGTAAAAAGGTGAGGGTATTTCTCCTATACTTCATCTTCTAGCTCCCACGTGGCTTCTTCCAAGTTGTATTCGGCCATAAGACTTTCACCAACAAGATCACCTTATGTCTAAGGGTCTTCTCTTTCTTGTCCAATACATGCACCGACGCCTCCACATAGGAAAGATCCTCCCTAAGCTCCAAGGGTTCAAAGTTTAGCACATGGGATGGATCTGACTCATGCTTCCAAAGCAGTGAAACATGGAACACATTATGAATGTTCGCAAGATGAGGAGGTAGGGCCACCCAATAGGCCACAATGCCAATGCGCTAAAGGACTTCAAAGGGTCAAATAAATCGAGGAGATAGTTTTCCCTTCTTGCCAAAACAAATAACACCACATGAAGGAGAGATTTTCAAGAATACATGATCACCCACATCAAACTCTAGGTCTCGCTGCCTCTTGTCGGCATAGCACTTTTGCCAACTTTGCGCCGTTTGCAACCTCTCCCAAATGAGTCGGATCTTCTCCACCGATTGTTGCACTAGATCAGAACCGATAATAAGATGTTCCCCGACCTCACTCCAACAAAGAGGAGATTGGCACAGACGCCTATACAATGCCTCAAAAGGTGTCATCTTAATGTTTGCCTAATAACTGTTATTATAAGTAAACTCTACCAAAGGTAGGTGCTGCTCCCAACTGCCTTTCCACTCAAGTATACACACCTGAAGCATGTCCTCAAGTGTTTGGATGGTCCTCTCATATTGCCATTGGTATGGGGATGATAGGCTGATTAAAATGCAACGATGTACTTAAGGCCTTCTAGAAACTCTACCAAAATCGGGAGGTGAAGTTAGGATCACCGTCAGAAACAATAGACACCGGGACACCATGCAACTGGACAACCTCCTTCACATATAGGGCAGCCAACATATCTAAAGAAGTAGTCATCCTTATCGCAAGGAAAATGTGCAGACTTGGTGAGTCTATCAACGATGACCCACACAACATCGTTACCACTCGGCGATCTCGAAAGTTCAGAAACAAAGTCTATATCTACGTTCTCCGACTTCCACTCTGGGATAGGTAGGGGTTGTAGCATACCACACAGATGACGATGCTTCGCCTTAACTTGCTGACAAATAAGGCATTTAGATACAAGGAAAGTGACGTCTCTCTTCATACCGTTCCACCAAAAAGTCCTCTTTACATTATGGTACATCTTGGTTCCCCATGGGTGGATGGAGAATTGATAAGTATAATTTATACGTTATTTTACCCTTAATTATTCTATTTTTAGTCTCATTTAAGAGTTAATATAGGTTAAATAATTAGAGATTAAATTTAATTAGGTTAGAAAAAATTTCTATGGTAATTTGAATTAAATTGGCTTATTTTGCAGATTCTTCATTGGCGTTCGAACAACCTCACTTACCATTCGATCGGGATAACGTATTTTTGAAGAAAATCTAGTTCAAGCGTTCGAACGGGATAACGCGCAGTTTCCTTATTTCAATCAATTTTGAGTCTTTTTCATATTGGACTCCTTTTTACGGATCTTATGCCTATATAAAGACATATTTGGCTCGAAATTGGGAGTTAGCAAGTAAATTTTCTGAAGAGAAGAAGGAAGAAAAAGATGGAGAAAAACACAAAGCTTTCAATGAAGATTCAAATACTTTCTTCTACCATGGAAGGCTAGACTTTTCTTTTACTTAGGAGTTGATGAAGCTATAGATAAGTTTCAGTTTCTTTTCTTTTTAATTTAGATCTCAATTGTGAATTATGACAATTGTATGATAAGGATTTCCTTTTTAATGGAAGAGCTTTTCATGTTTATTCAATTCTATGTTAATTTATTGTCTTGTAGATGATAGATTGATGTGGTTTTGATATTTGCATCAATTCTAATTTCTGTGATTTAGATGAGATGGTCATGCAATAGTTTTAATGTTCAGATAATTAAGGACTTGGATGAGTTATACTAAGATTAGACGGGTCATGCCTATAGCTATTTAGTGTAGATGATTCGTGCTATTGTCGAAGATAGTTCATGCCATGGAAATTAATTAATGATTCTTTTTAAAGTAATTCTAGCTTGTAGCTGAGAATACTTGCTCATATTCACACTAGATTTAGATTAAAAGTTAAGGAATTGTTATGGTTCTATAGTGGATTCGATTTCCTAAGTAAATCATATCACATTAATCTCTTACCTTTAAACTAGTTGATTTCTTTTCCTTTACTTAATTAAAGTTTATGTTCTTTTTAGTTTTCAATCAGTAAATTCTTTTTTATATTTAGTAATAATTCATCCGTCTCTAAGGTTCGACAACCCTTAAATACTCATCCTAGTACAATTACCTTGTACACTTGCAAAAGGTTTAATTATAAACAATCAAGAACCTAGAATGGTGTGCCTTTGATATAATACACTCCTTAAGCTCCATGGAGTTCGGCACACACAACCGGCCTCTATAAGTCAAGCTCCCATCAGACCTTTCCTCAAAGTCTACTGCCTAATCTCTCAACTTAGCCTTAAAGGCTTGGATCTCCTCATCCCTCTTTTGAGCTTCAACCACGTCGTCAACCAAGCTAGAGCTTATAGAAAGGTTGGAAAACCAACTACAAGTATTCTCTATAGCTAACTCTGGCTTAAGCTCAATGAATTACTCATACAAAAGTAATTCTTGAACACGCGCACAAGGTACCGAAGTGGCTGATTTTCTACTCAAGGCATCCTCCACCACGTTAGCTTTCCCGAGATGATGGAAGATAGTGAAGTCATAGTCCTTAGGAATTCCAACCATCTTCTTTGCCTCATGTTCAAGTCTTTTTGGGTGAAGAGATACTTCAAGCTTTTGTGCTACATGAGAAGAAAGCCAGGGAGAAGAAGCAGAGGCTGTCGACCACGAGCAACAACTCTGCAAGCTCGTCTCCAGTCCCATATTCATGCCAAGCTCGCTTGTGTTCCCAATCAATTGTCATCACTAGAATGGTTCAGCTCGATGGCTACCAAGGACTTTGTGAAGGTGTTTGGCAAACTAGTTCATGAAGCTGAAGGTTGTGGATTTGTGGAATGAGGACAATAACCCTTAGAAGAAACACCGTCGCAGCCGTCATTGATGAAAATTCGGGGAACGCAAACATGTAGCCCGGCTCTTCCTAATTTTGATTTGCTAAAATGGTGTTGATTAGGAGCAATGCCAATGTTAAATTGGGTTTAATTGGATTGATTGATTGGCTAGTTGGAAGAATTATTTGACCTAATGTGAAATGAGTAATCTTGGTATGCAATTCAATTTGGGGAAAGTTGGCTTTGTTAGAAATGTTCATAGAGATTACTTGAATGAGTATCAATCAGTTATAACTATTATTTGTAGAAAATCTTCATCCGAGAATATTACTGAAGGATTGGTATGTAATTAGTCTATGGTGAACTGCATATATGTGATTTTTTGATTCATTCATTTGAGGAGATCCATGTGGAATGGACTTATCTCATATTCTTGTGTCGATTTGAATAGAGATAGATGTCAATCAGCGAAAGCTAGTGGATGTTTTAGATTGAAGTACATACTCAAGATGATATTGGATTCTTCTAGCGATCTTGATGGGTTAGGATTCTAGCTTGTCCTTGCAACTTCTAATAGCTCTCTCTCGACTAGGTGATGATCTTGGCCACCAATCTTGCCACCAACACCGCCTTCATCATGATCTCGCCATCAATCTTGCCTAGATTACGAGTTAGGGGACTTTTAACTCATAATTTCATGATAGCATGGTTTTAATAATTAGCAACATGCTCGGATTATTAAGATTTAATGTTTTAGATGTTAAATAATGATCCGTTTACATTATGTAAAAGGGGAAAATGATGGAATATCACATGTTTGATTATACATATGACAAATATGTAAGTATGAGTATGATTTATGTATTTGGATACGTGTGTATGTTAGTATGATGACTAATGAATATGCTTACAAGTTATTAGATAAATCATGAGTATGTAAAAAGTATGTTTGATGAATATATGTATGTGTGAGGAATGATGAATATGCAAGGGATATATGCGATGTACGGTAAATTATTTTTGATGGGTTATACATGGGTTTTGATGTGGATTTGTAGTTATATATTAGATGTTGGTGGGTGTATGTTTGATAGCCTAAGATTGGATTGGATTGAATTGGGTGGAATGTTGGAGCAATAAGCATAAGATTTTGGGGTTTAGTGAGTAAGAAGACTTAGGGTTTGGAGTTTATGTGGGGGACTATTTTAGAGTAAGATTTCAAAGCAAAATTGTACAAACATAATGTACTTATTATGAACTAGAACGTAATGAAAATGAGCACATTATTAGTAAGAGTTTGATGACTTGGGTTGGGTTAGATAATTTGACATAAGGTGGTTGGCGTTGAATATATATGTATGTGAAGAGCATGCTAAGTCAATGTGTTGGATTATACATTGAATTAAGGTTATGATATGGATGAATTAAGCAAAGTACTTTATGTTGATGGGCTAGAGTTTTGGGACAAATTCAGCCTTAGATTTGTTAGCAGAAGATTGTAAGACAGAAGATATTCAGGGCATAATTGTACCTGCATAAATTATTTAAATAAACTTGTATTATAAGCAAAACTAATATGATAACTTTGTGAGTTTGAGACCTGAGGGTTTTGACAAATTAAGTTTCGTATTTGAGCCAGTCGATAATTAGTCGGTTAAGCATTTCTTATCTATTTCCATGGTGTTTATCCTACGGGATGTTATTTTAGTGTTGTATTTAAGCATAAACATCTAGTTCTGTTGAGAGCAATGTATGTTTTTCGACAATATCATGGTGCTATATTTAAGCCTAGATGTTTTATTCTCTATTGAGAGCGTTGTATGCTTTTTTGCCTATCGATGACACTGTATGATTCCACCCATGTGGCACTATAAGATTTCGACCCAAGAGTGTCATTATATGATTTTCGCCTTTAGTAGCCACTGTATGACCCTTAGTTAGTATTGTATGGCCCCCCCAGTATGGGCATTTGCGTTCTCAAGTAAGTAGTATCATAGATCTACTCTTACTTATTTGATCTTGTGCCCCATGAGCATAGGCATGTCTTGCCTTTGGAAAAGTCCATGACATATAATTGCTCCCCGGAGGTTAAGGTGAGGCCCTAGTGACATTCTTTTCCATCGACACGGAAGCTGATTAAATTGTAATGAGCTTCGGTTATCGATAATATGTGTACTGCTATATAAGTAAGTTTGTAAGATTCTAAGTAAAACTGTAAGTGTAAGTTTCTGAGTAAGGCTGTATATGTAAGAATTTGAGTAAGATTCTTTGCAAGATTACAAGAGTACGAATGTTGTATAGTGGTATGAGTAAGATGGTAAGTGTATGAGTATGTGAAAGAATGTTTAGTAAGATAGTAGGTGTATGGGCTTCAATGTGTTATCTGGTGAGATTTTGATTATTATGTTATGCTTGCTTCATGTTAAAATTTCATGAACGCGTTTATATATAGACTTACAGAGCACTTATTAAAACTCTCTAACTGAGTATGAAAATATTTATTTTCCCCATTTTTTAAGCCTCATATGTTCTAGAGGCTTTTGCTTAAGAGCTCCTTGGGATGATTCTTGTTCCATTAGTAGATTGATCTCTATTAACTCAGGTATACCCTTAACTCACTATGAGTTTATTATATTTCTATGATCTTATGTATTAGGTGAGATGCGAGTTTGAGACATATCTTTTTATTTCTGGACTTGTATATGAGATTAAGACTTTGGACTGTCATGGGACTTATAGTGATATTTGTGATTAAGCTCATGGTCATGGTAGTTTATTTTGTATGTTTTATTTTTTATTCATGTCTGAGATTGTTTGGTTTGACCATATGATGATTTGAAAAAGTTTAAGTTAGAAAACTTACATATGATGATTTTCATTTATGTAAAAATGTTTCAATAGTTTTTAAGTTTCATCAAACTTCACTATTTATAGATGTTATATTGCAAAAAGAATTTGTGATTTTTAAGGAAATATGATAAAAAATCTTGAGCATGACACCTTTGATCCCAACCAATTGTTAGCCAATTGCATCTCTAGTTCCTCCTAACTACAAGGCTTGTTGATTAATAATGCCATTGAATCCCCTTCTTCATATTCATAGCCGCCTCTATGTTTTACCATTCTCCCACCATGATGAAGTATAAAGCTAACTATTTCTCACGCCATGTCTATTCACTTAATTTATAACAAATATTTAGATATTAGATAGATCCCAATTTATAACTAGACGTAAATTGAAGACGAAAGTAATTCAAGAGAGTAGATTATGTTTAGCCCCTTTACATTTATGAACTTGAGAAGGTAAAAAAACTTAAATTAGTTGATATTCTAAGAAAAAAAGGGTTCATATTGCTAGTTTGAAGAGATTAAAATGTGTGAGGCGGAACTAGGTTGATAGGTGAGGGATATAAAATTTTTCTTATTAAAAATAAGCTAATGAAAATGGCATAGGAATAGTTATTGATAAAAATCTGAGTTTGTGGTGTAGCTTAAAACAATTACTCAAACTAGTTTTAGGATAACAAAGCTTATATGTGTGTACTTATAAAAGGGAACATTTGTGTTTTTCTACATCTAATGCAGGCCAAACAAATAATAATTAATAAAACCAAGTAGAATTGGAAGGAAACTAAACATATGTTGATTAAGAACTTGCCTACTTTGTAATCTATTCAATGTAAAAATCCTAAACCTTAGAACAACTCACATATGCAAATCGCCATTACCTTACGAAGGGATGACAAAGAACCTCCTTTTGTTGTTGCTGAGGAATGAAGGAGACTGAGGGCAGTGTAAAGTGACTTTGCAGGGTCGTCTCTGTACGAAAGAGGCGGTGAGCTCTGCGGTCGGAGGGTGGGAGGTAGGACCGGGCAACTGCATGATCTTCTGGCTGGTTAGGGCAAAGAGATGGGGGCGGGGAGAGAGATGGGGGCAAAGAGATGAGAGGCGGGGGCAGTTTTCTCACAAGTCAGCGCCCCATAATTTCCACCTTATGTAAACAGCAATTTCTATGAGAGGAGAGTTCCAGTAGAAAGGAAAAACAGCCTTTCCCGAGTGGGAAATGACTTTCTAACGAAAATTACTTTTTTTTTCTTAAATGACCCTTCCAAACCATTTTGAGCTAGGAAAGCACTTTCCAGTGCAAATAAATCGCTTTTAAGCCCAGGAAATCACCTCCCAAACAAGCCCTCAATGAAGAAAAAATTTCCCAAATTCATCAATTGTAAAAGCTTAAAAGACATGTTTCCGTTTTGTATCTACAACTAATTTCGTCAATTATAAAAAACCTTCCTTAGGGTAAATTCGCATCCAGTGAGAAAGAGAGAGGGAGGGAGAGGGAGAGAGTTCCCAAATTCATCTGTTGTAAATGCTTCTAAAACATGATTCCCTTCTGCATCTGCAACCAATATCACAATGTGTAAAAAACTTTCCCAAAATCTAATTCGCATCAGTAGACTGAGAAAGAGATGGAGAGGGAGAGGGAGAGTGAGAGTGAGAGTGAAGAATATAAAAAACATTGGGTAGAGGCCAAGCTGACACTGGAAGTAGAGTGGAAAGGGGTGGGCTTCACCTGCACGTTGTGATAATTTCGTCAATGCAACTGCTGAAATCAAGTTAACCTGAGTTTTGTCCTTTGCTATGACAAAACATGAGTGCAACAGACAAAACTTAGGAAGAGCTTAAAAAAAAGCCGCATAGGTGCCAGTTGCCACTCTGCGCCTACACAGCTATCAAAACACCATTTTGCAAAATACTTTTCTCACTCCACTATTTTATTACATATTTTTTTAATAATATTATTTAATTAAAGGGAAAATTATATAAATAATATTTAAAAAAAATATTTACCATTTTAAACTATTTTAGAAAATAATTCTTAAAATGGTGTTCATTTTTGCTATGCAAGCGCTAGCCATGCAGCTCGCGCCTGTGTGGTTTTTTTTTTTAATTTTTTGATTTCGTCTTTTAAAAGGTCATTTTAAAGGACAAAATCAGTCTTTGTACTGATTTAATCAATACTGTCTTCTAAAGGACGAAATTAGTACTTCCCCCTATCCCCTCCCCTCCCTCTCTCTTCACTCTCTCTCTCTTCACTCTCTCTTCACTCTCTCTCTTTTCATTATCTCTCCTCTCACTCTCTCTCTCTCCTCACTCTCTCTCTCTCTTCACTCTCTCTCTCTCTTCATTCTCTCTCCTCTCTCTCTCTTCTATCTCTCCACACTCTCTCTTCTCTCCTCTTTCTCTCTCTTCACTCTCTCCTCTCTTACTCCATTCTCTCTCTCTATTCTTTATCTTAAAGAGGAGAGAGAAATAGGAGAGAAGAGAGAGAAAGCGGAGAGAGTGAAGAGAGAGAAAGTGAAGAGAGAAAGTGGAAAGAGAGGAGAGA
This sequence comes from Saururus chinensis, assembly GCA_035235625.1. Taxonomy (NCBI): domain Eukaryota; kingdom Viridiplantae; phylum Streptophyta; class Magnoliopsida; order Piperales; family Saururaceae; genus Saururus; species Saururus chinensis. The sequence continues at coordinate 29,967,928 of CP141141.1, forward strand.
GAGAATGAAGAGAGAGAGGAGAGAGTGAGTGAAGAGAGAGAGAGAGGAGAGTGAGGAGAGAGAGAGAGGAGAGAGTGAGGAGAGAGAGAGAGGAGAGAGAGTGAAGAGAGAGAGAGGGGAGGAGAGTGAAAAGAGAGAGGAGAGAGAGTGAAGAGAGAGAGAGGAGAGAATGAGAGAGGAAAGAGAGTGAAGAGAGAGAGAGAGAGAGAAGAGAGAGGGGGAGGGGAAGGGGAGATGACGAAATCATAACTGTCCTTTTAAAGGACGAAATAAAAAAAAATTAAAAAAAAACCACCTAGGCGCACTGGCGCCTGCGTTATAAAAATGAACATCATTTTAAGAATTATTTCCCAAAATAATTTAAAATAGTAAAAAAAAATTTAATATTATTTATATAATTTTCCCTTAATTAAATTTTCCTTCTTAAATTCAACTTTTGAACATCAATAACGAAAAATCCGCATACCACCAAAGATAGTGTATCCCATTAAGACTCGGATTGGCTATCAAATTGGAGGTTATGGTTAATTGGAGGCCCCATTTTGGGTAAAGGAAAATTCTCTGCTTCAGTGAATTGATTATTCATTGTGGCAACAGAGAGGACTATACTAATTCTGAATGAAATTCTTCGCTCTGTTATAGAACAGGGTTCACTCCGCATCAGCAATTGAACACTTCGTCATAATTGAATGGATATTACTATACAGTAGCTCGTACTATTTTTTCAATTTATAGAAGGAAAATCAGATGAGAATATTTAACAATTGAGTGAGGAGTGCTTGGGAGAATTTACCTACCATAAATTTATACAGATGAACATATATAAAGAGCTAATTCAGCTGAAAGCGGTTCGCAAGTGCTAAAAAATTCCAATAGACTTACCAGATACGACCTAAATTTTATTGCATTGACATAGAGGACCAAGAATTGATTTCGACCAGTCAAATACAAGGTGTATAAATGTAACCTTCTTTGAAAGTGCAAATTAATTCCCACCCGAGTATAGAAATCTCTTTATATACATGTAATATCGTCCGCTGGACTATCTGCTTCGAACAAATCCGCAAAGTATTTGCTTTGGAAATTGAGTACTGATGGGCAGTGATCTTTGCGAGACTTAGGATCTTCTTTAATAGCAGATCAAAAGGCCTTTGACTTATAACTGCGGTGGCAGCAAGCACTGAAAGTAGGATCCATTTATGTGCTTTCCTATCATTTCACGATTACAGCCACCATGACCACCAATGATGTTTTTGTTACCAATGATGTTTTTGTTAATTTATCTGCACTGCAACGACTTGCCTATTTCAAGGGTCACTACTGCCAACTCAGCTTCTTATTGAATGCAACTCCCATCTACCCTCACCATCAATCAGTCGCAGCTCCAGGGAGTGATAGGGTATCAAAGCAGGGCGCTGTGGAAACACAATATATACAAGAAAATTTTCAATGGATCATATCAAGATAGGAGAATATTAAGGCATTTCCTGTACATTATATGTACACTTACTTGTGATGATGTAATGAAAGTTATACCCATTTCTTGCGCAATACTGTACAGCTGCTCTTCTACGTCAACACTGGTTGCACTGCATCAAACAGAATAAGTTTTGAACACTCGGTTTGAATCACTAGGAACAGAACAAAAAACAAAAGATGCAGGGTTTGTGAAATACTTGGTGCACTCATCAAGGATACCGAACAGAGGATGGTGGAAAAATAGGCGAGCCTGCAAACCACAACATATTCAAAGAAATTATCAAACACAAATCACCACATGTTATGATAATAGACAATCATACTAAAGCAAAAAACTAAATCTATACGAACATTGCAGAATGGAAAAGAATGGTTTTACCATGCCAAGTCTTTGTTGCTCTCCAAGAGACAAAATATCTTCCCAGTTGGGACTAGCATCCAGTCCTCCTTCCTCCCTCTCAAGAAGATAAGTTAGCCGGACATTCTCCAGAATGATTCTTAACCGAGAATCCAAAAGATGCAAACTATCAGCCATTTGGCCTGAAAATGAATGAGTATTATGTCATCATATATGTTTTGTTACCAATGCATGACAAAAAATGACTATTTTATGTATTAAGAATGAACTCTAGCGTGTACAAAACTAAACAACCTAGCCTAGAAAGCATCTCTATTGCTCGTATTGGAACTGCTGATACTTAACTATGATGACAATGCACAACATTAACATCTACCTAGTTCCATAAATGCTTACCTTGTCCATACAATTTCAATGCCTTCAGTTCTGCTTCCTCACGTGATAATGGGTAAATTATCTGATCCCTTAGAGTTCCCAGACATGTATAAGGTCGTTGAGGGACATAGAAAATGCTACACTTTGATGGATCACTTTGAGTAGGCCTCGTCAGTCTTCCACTAACAATGGGCCACAAGCCTCGGAGGACTCTAAAAATGGAACTTTTTCCACTCCCATTGGGTCCTTGTCAAACAAACAAAATCATTAAAAACTTAGAAACCGAATATGAAAATTCTTAAGCATACAAAATGTACTGTTTTTCCACTTCAACCAACCAGTAACAAGAAGACTTTTTCCTGGTGAAATTTCACAAGTCAATAGACTAGCCAGTAACTTCTGACCCGGGGCAATGATATCAACATCAGAAAAAGAGATACTGTTTCCAGGTGAAAGATCATTTCTATGGAGAGATGCAACCGATGCTTGCACAGGAGCCCCTGTGTAACCAGACTCATTAGTAACTTCGACATTTGTCACCAAGATAAAAATACGATGTGCACAAAATTCTCATAAGGAGATAAGTGATCAATACCACAGAAGACATGAACAGTCAGAAATCAAAGTAAAAGATTATAGCATTTTCTTAGACGACCTAAGTTTATATGGCAACTGAACAGGGAGTATTTGGATTGGACTTCTGAGTCAGTGTATCAACTTTGTAAATTTATTGTGTGGTACAATTTACAATTATGACTACTCTAAGATCATTGTTCTTTCCAACAAAAAATATTTGTTTAATTTATTTACTAGTTATATAATACTACTTGAATACATACTAAGTTAATTTTTTCACATTTTTCAATAATGCTTATTTATTTGTTTTTTGCAATTTTAATTAAATAGTTCCTAGTATAATCCAAATTCAAACCCTAGCAGTCAGGATAGATTTAGGCTTTGCAAACCCTCAATTGGAGGGGGAGAGAGGGTGGGGTTCATAGATATTTGTTTCAACATTATTATATAATATAATACAAAAGAATGTGTTCACTTTCATGCGTTCTTGCACAAGCCCCATGTTAAAAAAAAAGGCCAAAAGTAACGTACACCTATGCTTGAAAAACAAACTTACCACTTTGAGCAGAATCGAGAAGCTCTTCTAGCTCAAAAACTCGGTTAATGCCACCAGACAGCTCAAGAAACTTTCTATTCAGTTCGAGAATGTCACCGAATGCCAAAAAACTTTGAGATACAACTGATGCAAGGAAACGCAAAGCATGTGCCAACTCCCCTGAACAAGTTCAAAAGAATTATTGGGGGAAGAATTACAAAACAAATAACTAAAAAGTGTGATATAGGAGATCTTCTTTGCCTAGTGAAGCAGTTGAAGCCTGATCTCCTTTGTGATCCAACGCATATAATAAACTCAGTCCCCAGGTAACATTGTGGGGAAGTTGCTTTGTGATAAAATCATCCAATGCCCCAAACAGCCACTTCTTCTTCAGAAGGATTTTTGAATGATGAAGCAATTCCTTGAATCTTGAATCAATCATCTGTTGATCATAATAGACAGTAAAAGATCAACAATAGTACTATTATAGAGCAATTTCACATGACAAAATTGAATTACTCCAGAGCGGCTAATGCTCAAATTTATTTAAACAGAAAGCTATTTTTCCATTTATTCTGAGATCCTTTGAGAAGAACAAGAACCAAGCTAAGTTCATATCACTTATCAGAACCTAATAAACTTATTATTACCCCAAACACTCCACCACGTCATTTCTAAACTACCAAAACAATTGAATACACAACTTTAATGTATTGCAGTTGAGACTTCGGAGAATGGTTACCTACCAGTACGTCATTTCTCAAGCAATGCTTAGTGGTGCTCACAGATGTGGGGGAGTGTTACTAGTTAATGTATAAACTTATCCCTTGGATGCAGCAACGGTCTACGATAGGGGAATGGCAGATTAGGATTCGGGTGGCTCACCCCATATAAATAGGATAAGGTGTTGTGATGACAACAAAGATAAAGCTATCCCTTCCAGATGCAGTGCCTAATCCGCCAGGAGTACTCTAGAATCTCCAGAGTGCAAGGATGTGCTAGTGACTTTGGCAAAGTTGGAGTCAGGCTTCCACCAGATTCTTACAAATCCTTGATATGGTAGTGGGATGGTTTTAAGAAGCTTTCAGAAATTAATTTCAAGTTTTAAGTCCAATAGGAAGGTGAATTTATGTAGTTTCCTAGTTTGTGTCTAACGTGAGTGGAGAAAGTTGCTTAATTAGAAATCTCATAATATAGTTGAAGCTTCCTCAGTTGGAAGAAAAAGTATTTCATTTTGATAAGCTTTAGTGGTTTGAAATAGGAGCCTAGAATTGTACTAATTACGAGTCTTTAGTATAGTCAATGGCCCTATAAAACAAGACATCAGCTTTGACTCTGTAAGTGCAGTTGTGGAGTTTGAATAAAGTCTGATTTTTCTCAGTTTATATCTTTTCTATCTCTCTTCTTCTGTTTCTAGCTTTTAGTTACTTTATCTTCTGGAGTATATGTGTGATGGGCCCATTTGCACCTCTTTATTGCTGATTTTATTCTGAACATTTCTGAAATTCGACCAGTTTTGCATTGTTATGACTTTCAGCATTAATTTTCTGTTTAAGTTTTTATAATTGCAAGGAGGCCTTTATCACTTCCCTGAAAGCCACAAACACACACGAATCTGAAGAAACTTGATAAAATAAAATTCTGACACTAAAACGACATCTGGAGGACTAGTCACACATACTACAACTAGAGTCTTAACATGGAGAATTTTCCCATGCAAACGCAAGGTAAAGAAATAAATTTGCAAACATCCCCTAAAATTAGGGGCGTGCAAAATTTCAACCCACTTGAAAATGAATGGTGGAGATTATTAGAGGTTCTCAAATTAATGGATGAAAGGGGGCTACCTATCAGAAAGGGCCAAAATTTTTGTGGGCAACCTAATTTGAGGGTCCTCTTTCAATCCCCTCAGTGGGTATTCGCATTTTTATTCCCGAGCAGCATTCAAAAAGGAAAATTCTCCATCTTGACATGTAAACAAAGGATAGTGATATACACTCAATGAATCTACCCAACAAACCCTCCCAACTGGGTTTTGGTTGGGCGGAACATGTGGGCCTCACACAAAGCTCTCTTGGGCCCACATGTTCTGCCCAACCAAAACCCAGTTAGGAGGGTTTGTTGGGTAGATTAGTTGGGATATTATTATTTTCCATAAAGAAATTGTAGTCATTTTATTGTCATAATTAGAGTATGTCTACACAGAATTTTAAGGAGATAAAATAAACATTTTAGCTCATAACCAAGTGGATTTGAACAGCAGCTCTTAATGGTGCTATTACTGCTGCTGCAGGGCAAGCAGACCCTGTTAATGAGGCACCGTAATGTTATAATAATTCAAGTATAACATTCACCAAAACTAGGCATATTTTTGGAATGAATGAGTGAAGAATATCTATGCACGTTTTGATGACTAAATTGGATGAGTCTTATCCATTCCACTTGGTCCAAACAGTGCCTGCATGCTTGTTGATAACATACAATATCCAGTATAGTCTTAATAGTTTTTTAGTCCAAATGATGGATGAAAAAATTGCCATAGCCCAGACAGTGCACAAAGCATGCAATGTTTGATTCATCCTCACAAACAACCAATCTACAATAGAATTATGAACTGCATAGAGCAGAAGAGCCCACTAAATAGGTAGCTTACAGATTTTTCTCGTGCCCCACCACCAAAGAATGCAATTGATTCAGCATGTGTGCATAACCGTGCATGGGCAAACCTAATAATAGACACCACAAATTTGAGCTTATATTTGAATATCAAGGCTAAAAGAAATGAGAGAACAAGAATGAATGTACTAACCTAAAGCTTCCTTCAAGTTGTTGTTCCCTACTAGAAAGGTCTCCAAAATCAGGTGTAACACTCCTCAAAAATCCTAACCCCAATAACATATAAGCGTACAATATAGCAATTCCTTTTCGACCAGTTAACAGTTTCATTCTCCATGTAAACCTACATTTTATGTCAAATGCAAATAGATGATCAAAGTTTGAAAAGGGGCACAATTTGGACAATCAGCATTTTTGGTAAGATGAGAAACCCATCCGCATCAATCCTACATGTCAGCTTTTCTCACGTCAATAGCCACTTATACCACCATATTCCATAAATGCAAACCACAAACACCCTGAAGAGGTTTAAACAAATACTACATAGATTAACCAGGATACTCACCATAGAATATCAACTGAAGGCTTCACCATTCCAGTGACAAGCCCTGATAAATCAGTTGTAAGTTTTTCCACATTATGCGTTATTCTCTGGTCAGCATCTATATTTTGTCCCGACATTTGAAATACCTAAATGAAGGCCATGTATGACTGTCACTTGCAGAAATATATCTTCCTAAACAGTAAGACAAGAGTGAATTGATAACTGCAATGTTCCTATCTATAAAAGGAAAATGATAATCCTACACAGAATCTGTACAACAAACCCATACACCACTGAGGCAGCGTTTTTTTGTTGGACAATGAAAAAGTGGGCTATGTGAGGCCCACTTTCACTGTCCAACAAAAACACGCCACCTCATGGGTGTATGAATTTAAGGTGCAGATTTGGTATATAGTTATCAGCTTCCAAATGAAAATGGAAAAAGATGTACCCAGAAGAAATATGGAGGTAGGGGTATAAACGGCATCCGTTTGTCTGGTGTCCGTCCGCACTAAAATGAACAATATTATTTTTTGTCCATCCATAATGTAGACAGACAAGGCAGCGGCCGCCAACTATACATTTTATTATTATTATTTTCAATTTATGCTAAATTAATAGCCTATACCATATATTATTTTTTGTAAAAAAATGTAAAACATACATGTTATACTCTTAACATGTCTTCCATAGCGTTATTATTTATTTATTTGATAGATTAGTCTATCCTACTATTATTATAACTTATCTTTTAATCAATTTTTTTATTAACCACCCTTAATTTGAGAACAAAGTAGTCTATGTCAAAATTTCATCTTTATTTTGTCCGTGTCCGTCCATTTCCGTGACGGACATATGCGGATAGACAAACACGTGGTCCGCAAAAAAAGGACAACTACGGACATGCCTTGTCTGTGTCCGCATCCGTCCGTTTACACCCCTACCTGAGGGGCGTCAACTAAGCAACATATGTCCAAAGCATCTCACTACCAGGAGGGGAATGCCTTGTTACTTAACAGGTATACCATTTCATCTACAGTCATGGCATACTAGCACAATGATGCTGCAGAAAATTTTTATTTCTCATTCAGAATGTGCACAAGTATTGACTCTTAATTTTACTCATGTGAAATAATGTTGACAACAAAAAAAGAAAAAATAAGTAAAAAATGCTCATCATCGAATCTGTCTTTTATATTTAAATATACCACATTATTATTATCATGGAAAAATTAAATGGAGATTTCACAGAACCAAATAAGTAAAAAAGCAACATTTTTTAATAAGAATTAAAAGATATGATTCCCTTGGTTGCATCTAGCAGGTTAAAGGGTAAATGATGGCAATCAAGGGCAAAGAATGACAATCTAATGAAGTGTGTTTCATGCATATCAGATTAGTAAACTAGAACCCCAAAAAACTCTAGGAACAACATTTATAAACAATATAGTTGGTACTGTTCATGAGATGTCATCTTCAATCTATCAAGTAACTGCACCTTGTAAAAAGCATTGTTCCTCAAATAATTTTTCATTAGATGTTGTGTCAGACGGATGCGCCACCCAAGGGCTAGCCTGGCTGTTAAATGCCTGTACAGTGGAGATAACCAGTGTTAGATCTGGAAACCAAGCTATATATCTTGAGATCATATTTTGGAATTTAACAAACTGGAACAGTTCCACAAAATCTAGTAATAGACAGAAAAGTGGAATTTTTCTGATGAACCATACAGATTTTCCTATAAGACTTATGCTTCATGAGATTCACAGGTAATCAATTCTAAGTGCAACTTAGTCCCATGTTAGAGGCTACATGTCAGTTACAACTCTAGTTCTCCTCTTTCTTTTCCTGCTATGGGGCCTAATCCATAAGCTGGTAGCCTGATAAGGACAAATGTTGGACAGCATAGAGATTCACCAAATCTAAATTACGAGAACTTGATATGAAGTTCATGCTGATGATGGATAACTGGTGACTAATAATTCCCATTATTAAAATTTATGTCCAGTATTGTCTTAGTTAGCATAAAATGACAGATCAGATGAGGAATGAAGGATATTACAACAGAAATGACCAGGTTTGTCCGGGCAATGATAGTGACACAAAAAATTCATGTTTATTTCTTCCAACACCAAGCCACGAAAAATTGCTACCTCATTGAGGATAAAATTCATATAAAGATTAGCTTCACCTTAAAATATTTTAAATAACTTGAGCCTAAATTTCATTGCCAAACACCTTATAATGCACCTTATCAATTCCTCCAGACACGTGCACACAAAGAGTTACTAAAAAATATGATATTATACCAGCCAAGAGTGGACAATTTATCTAGACTTGAGGCCAAGTTGAGTACATTTGCACGCAAGTTCAACCAAGAAAATTAAACAGCAAATGCAAACAGGAGGGAAGCTGAAAGACTCCAAGTAGAAACTTTTTTTAGGAGCTCCGTCATATGAAATTACCTAAGTGAAGGTGCAACAATAGCAGATGCAGCACTTTGAAGAACACTGATGCCTGTTAATCGAATAAAGGCGGCTTTATTCTGCTCTAAAACATACTTTACACTGGTTCCTTCAAAATTCAAAACAGATCTCAGAACAAGGTTGGCAGGTCATTGCGTATTATTAGCACTGAAAATCAAAATGCTACCTACCATTTAAAGAAGCGATCCGATCAGAGATCAACGTTCTAGAAAAGACAAGAAGAGCTACAGCAAGCATCTGTGCACCTTGTTTGTCAAGCAAAGTGGGGACCTAAGAAAATGTTATTCATTAAACTCGCTTGGATTTAATACAAACAGAAGAAAGCAATTCCAGTGCGGGTATAAGCTTCCACAGCATACAGATTATGTCCTATCAAATTAATTTACAAATCTGTTTAGAAAGACAGGAATGCATATCTGCACTTCTTAGGAAAAAGGACAGCTTTTCACATCTTGCTTTTCCAAAGTCTATAGATCTACTGAGGCAATTTCTTTTAGATACATTAACAAACAAGATAGCCAGAGAAAATGCTTTCAAACCATAATTTGGAACCTGTTTGGCCAGGTCAGGTGAACTGCTTCAAATTAGGATAGGTTATTTTCCACGTTGCGTTGAGTGGGCTGACAGGGCCCTTTTGACCTGGCTGGTTCAACAAGTAAACTAAAATAGCTGAGCCAGATGGGTCAGCTGGAAGAGAATGGGAGTGGGACTTCAATCGATCCTGGCTCCTACGTGGCGACCACCAGACCCCCTCTACTAACTGTCACCCTCCATATTTCCACCATCCCTTCTATTCCCTTCTTCCTCCACCCATTCCCATCTTCCTCTTCCCACTTCCTACACTCCACCCCAAGCCAACCGGGTGGATCCACCAAGTTGGCTTGTTTTTAGAGAGCCTGCTTCCAGGCTTGGTCTACAGATGCCTGGTTTTTAAACCTTGCTCCAGATGCTATGCCATAATAAAAACCTTTAGTTTGAAATTTAATAAACCATGGTAACATCAAATAGCAAAACCTACATACAAAGACCAGCAGAAAGTGGGAAAAGGTAAAAAAGTAAAAGGCAGGAAAACTTACCAATACTTTGAACATGGCAGACACTCTCAATGGTAGCGCCCTGGAAGAATTTTTCATAGGTGAAAAAACTGGCAATATAGCCTTGTGCTCTGTGGGCGGAGATACTGAAATCACCTCCGACAAATATATATTCTCTACATGCTTATTGTCCTGAAAAAGAACATTATGATGGTTTCCCCTTTCCTTAACTAAGAAAAATAACATTTAAAAAAAAACATAGAAGCCATCTATGTATTCATCAAAGCA